>WOXC01009823.1:0-1326198 GCA_011680675.1 Gymnobelideus leadbeateri | reverse complement strand
TTAATCCTAAAAAATTGGTGGGTCAAAGAAGAAATTATAGAAACAATCAATAATTTCATTCAAGAGAATGATAATAATGAAACAACATACCAAAATTTGTGGGATGCACTAAAGGCAGTTCTCAGGGGAAGTTTTATATCCCTGAGTGCATACTTAATTAAAGCAGAGAGAAGGGAGGTCAGTGAATTGGACATGCAATTGAAAAAGCTAGAAAAAGAACAAATTGAAAATCCCCAATTTAGTACTAAATTAGAAATACTGAAAACCAAAGGTGAGATTAATAAAATTGAAATTAAGAAAACCATTGAATTAATAAATAAAACCAAGAGCTGGTTTTATGAAAAAATCAACAAAATTGATAGACCCTTAGTCAATATGATAAAAAAAAAGAAAGAAGAAAACCAAATTATGAGTATCAAAAATAAAAAGGGTGAATCTACCTCCAATGAAGAGGAAATCAAAAAAATAATGAGGAATTATTTTTCCCAATTGTATGCACATAAATATGACAATCTTAGTGAAATGGATGAATATTTACAAAATCACAAATTGCCCAGATTAACTGAAGAGGAAGTGAATTACCTAAATAACCCCATCTCAGAAAAAGAAATCAAACAAGCCATCAATGAACTCCCTAGGAAAAAATCTCCAGGGCCAGATGGGTTCACTAGTGAATTCTATCAAACATTTAAAGAACAATTGATTCCAATACTCTACAAACTATTTGGGAAAATTAGTGAAGAAGGAGTCCTACCAAACTCTTTCTATGACACAAATATGGTACTGATTCCTAAATCAGGAAGAGATAAAACAGAGAAAGAAAATTATAGACCAATCTCCCTCATGAATTTAGACGCAAAAATTCTAAATAAAATATTAGCCAAAAGACTCCAACAACTTATCACAAAAATAATACACCCTGATCAGGTAGGATTCATTCCAGGAATGCAAGGATGGTTTAATATTAGGAAAACCATCAATATAATTGAGCATATCAACAACAAAACTAGCAAAAACCACATGATCATCTCAATAGATGCAGAAAAGGCTTTTGACAAAGTACAACATCCATTCCTATTAAAAACACTAGAAAGTATAGGAATAAATGGAGCCTTCCTTAAAATAGTTGCTAGCATCTATCTAAAACCATCAGCAAGTATTATATGCAATGGGGATAAACTAGAAGCCTTTCCAATAAGATCAGGAGTGAAACAAGGGTGTCCACTATCACCCCTCTTATTCAATCTGGTACTTGAAACGTTAGCAGTAGCAATTAGAGAAGAAAAAGAAATCAAAGGAATCAAATTAGGCAAAGAAGTGACCAAGCTGTCACTCTTTGCAGATGATATGATGATATACTTAGAGAATCCTAGAGAATCAAGTAAAAAATTACTTGAGACAATAAATAAATTTGGCAAAGTTGCAGGATATAAAATAAACCCACATAAATCCTCAGCATTCCTGTACATCTCTAATAAAACTCAACAGCAAGAGATAGAAAGAGAAATCCCATTTAAAGTCACTGTAGACATTATAAAATATTTGGGAATCTACTTGCCAAAACAAACCCAGAATCTATATGATCAAAACTACAAAACACTTCTCACACAAATAAAAACAGATCTAAATAGTTGGAAAAATATCAATTGCTCGTGGCTGGGTCGAGCTAATATAATAAAATGACAATTTTACCCAAACTAAATTATATATTTAGTGCCATTCCAATCAATTTACCAAAAAACTACTTTGTAGAGTTAGACAAAATAATAACAAAATTTATTTGGAAAAACAAACGGTCTAGAATATCAAGGGAATTAATGAAAAGAAATGCTAGGGAAGGTGGACTAGCTATGCCAGATCTTAATCTGTATTATACAGCAGCAGTCATCAAAACTGCTTGGTACTGGCAGAGGTGTAGAGTAGTGGATCAATGGAATAGATTAGGTGCAGGGGACCCAGCAGTTAATGAATATAGCAATCTATTGTTCGATAAACCCAAAGACCCCAGTTTTTGGGACAAGAATGCACTATTTGACAAAAACTGCTGGGAAAACTGGAATACAGTATGGCAGAAACTGGGCATAGATCACTATCTAACACCATATACCAAAATCAAGTCTAAATGGGTGCATGATCTAGGTGTAAAGGATGATACTGTAAGCAATTTGGGAAAGCAAGGAATAGTTTACCTGACAGATCTGTGGAGAGGGGAAGATTTAAGACCAAACAAGAATTAGAGAGCATTATAAAATGCAAAATGGATAATTTTGATTACATTAAATTGAAAAGCTTCTGCACAAACAAAGCCAATGTAACCAAGATCAAGAGGGAGGTGGGAAATTGGGAAAGAATTTTTACAACCTGTGTCTCTGATAAAGGACTCATTTCTAAAATTTATAGAGAATTGAGCCAAATCTATATGAATACAAGTCATTCCCCAATTGAGAAATGGTCAAAGGATATGAATAGGAAGTTTTCAGAGAAAGAAATTAAAGATATCTATAAGCATATGAAGAAATGCTCTAAATCACTATTAATTAGAGAAATGCAAATCAAAACAACTCTGAGATACCACATCTCTCCAGTCAGATTGGCTAAGATGACAAAACAAGAAAGTGACAAATGCTGGAGAGGATGTGGGCAAATTGGAACGCTAATACATTGCTGGTGGAGTTGTGAACTTATCCAACCATTCTGGAGAGCAATCTGGAATTATGCCCAAAGGATTATAAATAATTTCATACCCTTTGACCCAGCCATACCACTCCTAGGGTTATATCCCAAAGAGATCATAGTAGTGGGAGGAAGAACCATATGTACAAAAATATTTTTAGCAGCCCTTTTTGTGGTTGCAAAGAATTGGAAACTAAAGGGTGCCCATCAATTGGGGAATGGCTAAACAAGTTGTGGTATATGAATGTAATGGAATTTTATTGTGCTATAAGAAACGAGGAGGTGACGGATTTCATAATTACCTGGAGAGACTTATACAAACTGATGCTGAGCGAGAAGAGTAGAATCAGAAGAAATTTGTATACAATCACAGACATACCATATCTGTGACGACCAACTATGACAGACTGGACTCTTTTCAGCAATGCAGTGATATAAGTTAATCCCGAATGACTCAAGAAAGTGAGAAATGCGCCATCCAGAGATATAACTAGAAAGAACTGAGCCTGAATCCTGATGGAAGCAAACTAAATGATCTTGTTCTTCTCATTGTTTGGTTTTACTTCTTCCTTACCATCTTTCATCCCACCTAGTACAATATGCCTTTGTAATTGGAATAATGTTTAATATGAATGCATTTGCAGACCCTATACTGTACTATATGATGTCATGAGGGGAGGGGGGAGGGAAGTAAAGGAAATTTGAAAATCAAAAAAAAAAAAAAAGAGATAGATAGCGCAAACAACAAATAACAGCAAAACGAAATCCATATATATATATATATATATATATATATATATATATATATATATATATATATGAAAATGTATACCAGGTGATACAAAGTGATAGAGCTCTCCCATTAGAAATAAGGTTGCAGCTCAATTGAGAAAGATACCTAAACATCAACCAAGAGAAAGTTTCCCAAAGTGTCTAGTGTATCAGTCTGGAGAGGGGGATATGCTAGAGACTGCCAGCTTCTCTTATGTTGGATTCTTCCCAGTAGGTTTTCCTTCAGCGATTTAAAGTGGGGTTGGTAATGTCCATCTTCTCCCTTTAAGTTGGAATCTTGAAAAGTGTGACTTCACTGCAGAACCAGAGACTGAATAGGCCTTGAAGTTACTAGTGTTCTCTCTCCTGCTCTCGTCACCTCTGCCCCACTACTCACACAGGCAAGGGACATGGATCTCCACCAAAAAGGAAAGAATCCTATACCAGTGGGCATTGGGGATTACATTATATTGGGGTTACATTATATCAATTTTTCTATAAATATTCCTCCTTTCCATTCCCTACCAAAAGGATATAATCCTTGAGAGCAGGGACTATTTCAGTGCTTGACAGTGTCTGTCACTTAGCAGATGCTTAATAAAAAATAGTGACTTGTTGACTTGATTACTTCTTTATCTTTGTATATCTAATTCCTTGCTCATAGTAAGTATATAGAATGTAGGATAACAAGTTCAAGCTTACTCAGTGTTCTTGGTTAGAAGTTCTCCTAACTCCAAGTCCTGTGCTATTTTCACTCTACCACACACAAATACAGAATAAACTTGCTAAGGAAACATATTTGACTTTATTCAGTAGAAGTCAATTGGTTTCACATGAGAAACAGAACTAATAGCCAATCACTATTTCACAGAACCACAATGTTTTTTATTCCCTTTTCACTAAAGACATTTTTTCTATTTTTTTTTTATTTCAATGCCTCAATGAAGCTATGGTGTCATCAACATGGGTCTTCTTACCAATAGTACAGGTGACAATCCAGCCATGTGTGAGTCTTCTATGTTCTTCTATAGATCCTCCACAAAGATTCCACTTAAAGAGCTCAAGGCCTTTATCTAAGCATTTTTATGCTTCCATGATAACAGTAAAGCTCTCAAGTACCCACACTCTCACCATATGACTGGCCCACTTCCTTTTTTTTAATCATACATTTCCCCTATTATGTCACTTATGCCACTTTTTTAAGCATGGCTCATCACTGAAAATACAGGGTTCCCCCACTCAAAAAAAAAAGTCTTAATGTAGACGACAGAGAGCCTAGGACCAAATACTCAACCCAAAAACTTTTATATGGATTTTCCAGATCATGGGGGGCACTGTGCCTCTAAGCTCTGCAATGTGGAAGGGATAACTATAAATGGTAGACACTATTATTATCGATGCTCATTATGATCACGATCAACTCTACTAGTACTGTAGTAGTAGCAGGAGTAGTAACAGTACGATTTCTTGTCTGAGGGTACCTTTATTATTGTGGCAGCCAGTGCTATTGATATTATCCTTTGCCTGATGTTAGAGGACCTCTGACACACATGCTCCACGAAGTTATTTTCCCATAGATCTTTTTGGTCCTCCCCTTGTACCAAAGAAGTCTAATTTTTTTTCCTTTCCTTTTATTGAGTATTTACAGAACCTTATTGTAAAATTTGGGTTGAGTATCTGGTCATAGGTTTTGTATTTGGTCATAGGCTCTATGTCATCTGCTAACCTTTGAGTATCATCTGAAGCTTCCACAAAACATTGTAAGTAATTGCATCTTTGTTTCGTTATCAATTTTTGATTAATAAATTGTATGAGTATTATTGGGAAAGGAGTTTTCTCTAGTTTAATAAATCATGTCCAATAAATTAGAAAAGTGTCACAAGCTACTTAAATAATTGAGGAAGATGTTGCAATTTAATTATTTAATGAGATATTATCTAACCATACTCCCTGATTGCTTTGGAATCTGGTATGATAAAATTCATAAACATTGAATCAAGAGTCAGGGTTAAGGATGACATACCTAGACAGACAGACAGACAGATGATAGATAGATAGATAGATAGATATGATGGAATATTACTAAAACAACAACAAAAGCTCTCTCATTGACTCATTCACCTATACTCCTAGTTAGTTAGGGGGAAAATATTTTTTCCCTTTTTGGATTAACTTCTATCCCAAATATCTCAAACCCTATAATCAAAAACGGGGAAAAAAGCATCCTAAATGGCCATAGAGTTAATAGTTGCTCAAAATACATAATAACACAAATGCACAGTAAAAAGAAAAAGGTTTCCAAAATACTGCCTGAATTGAGGGATAAATATCTTTTCTGCCCACCTCCTTTCACTGATTGGGAAAAAAACAGGAAGCAGCCGATCAAATAAGGAAAGTAGAGTAAATGCTCTGGACTTTTCCACAAACCATCTAGGGAAGAAGTGGGGGTAGGGAATGCTATACATTGTATCTGGTTGTCTTGATCACCATATGTTTGCTGTTTTGTCCCAATGCACTCTCTGACCATTCTTGATTAGCATCATATCAGCAAATGATTAACATCTCAGCTTTGGCTTTAGTCTCCTCATCACCACTTCATTATCCAGTCAAGAAAATCCCAAATAGTGTCACTGAGAGTTGGAAACAACTCAGCAACAGCAGCAGACATAGACCAGATCTTCCTCCCTTACATTTTCTCTCCAGGCTAAAGATATTCTCATCCTGTAACTCTTCAAATCATGACTCATTTTAATAACTTTTCCCTGGGCCTTCTACAGCAACACATTGTCTAAACCTAGGTCATTTGTTTCAATGATATGAGTTTAAATCTCAATCCACTTAAAGCTGAATTTATTTTATCTACACTAAGTATATCCTTATTTTTTAATAAAACTAACCTTTAATGCATAGTCTTCACAAATCAGAGTAGGGTGAAAGCTTAGTTTTTAGAAGGCATATGTTTTTACACAGTGATTTATTTCCTTTTATTTTTTTTTTCAGATTATTTTTCCTAAAGCTGCCTGTTTCATTTTTGGCTAGTTCAAATTATTTGGAGTTTTTTTCTTTATATCATGCCTAAATCTTCCTCTCTGTAACTTCCAGAACAAGTCAAAGTGAGAATACTTCAAATACTTGAAGACAGCTACAATGTTCTCCTCAAATCTTCTCTTCTCCAGACTAAACAATTAATTCCCTTAACCAGTCAAATTACATAACTATGAGACCCTTCTCTATACTGGTTGTCCCCCTCCAGATGCTCCCCTGCATCCTTCCTAAAATGTAAGCACCCAGAACTGAACAGAGCATTCCAGAAGGGATGTGACCAGAACAGAATTCTTGGAGATTATCACCAGCCTAGACTTGGACGCTATGTCTATTAATTCAGCCTAAGAATTTCATTGCATATGTAAACACTTAATGTTTGTCTAATGCTTTAAAGATTACAAAATGCTTTCCTCATAGCAGCCCTAGGAGAATAAAAGCAAAACTATCATGATCCCTACTTTACAGTAGAAAAAACACAGTGAGTAAATTTTGGATCTGGGATTTGGACCAAGGTCTCCTAGAGTCCCAAGTTCAGGACATTTTTCTACTACGTTAGTGTATTTCCCCTGAAAGATGTGCCTCTTCTTCCCTCTAGCCTTCTCTCCATCACTAGAGCCTTTGTGAGCTTTCCCAAATATTGAAGACTCAACTTATTACAAATACCAACATGAGGGGAAAACTGTCTCTTGTTGTCCTCCTGTTTATTCATGGCTGAGTTCTGCATAATGCCCCTGAGGCCATCTCTTTTTTTTTCTTTTTGGAGGGGGGAGGGCAGGGCAATTGGGGTTAAGTTACTTGCCCAATATCACATGGCTAGTAAGTGCTAAGTGTCTGGGGCCGGTTTTGAACTTAGGGCCAGTATTCCATTCACTGCACCACCTAGCTGCCCCATGAGGCCATCTCTTGACCTTGTCTATTCCTTCTTCTAGCTTTGTGGGAGAAATTCATGCACAGGGCAACTCATATGCAAGTCCATAATAAGTAAAGAATATTGCTTATAGAGCATTGTACATACTAATCTACCAAATGAAAGTATGTAAGCATGGAGAAGAACGAACAGACATTATTCATTTGTGGTGCTTGTCCAAAATGTATAAACAAGTCCATTCAAATGTATATAGTAGTCTGAAAGATAGGTATTCTTCATTAACTTGATTTTTCTGTGTGGATTTAATTCTTTAGAGCATGAGTTCAGAAACTTTTTTGTCATGGATCCTTTTGACTTTCTGGAAAAGTAGAATGCATAAAATAAAGCACATGGGATTGCAAAAGAAATCAATTATATCAAAGTAGAGATATCAAAAGATTGTTTAAAAACAAGTTCACAGACTCCCTAAAATTAAAAATTTTAGCCATCTATCCCTGGATCCCTTGAGGGTCTATAGATCCTAGAATAAGAATCCCTGGTCTAGACAAAACAGGAAAATGACAAATGCTGGAGAAGATGTGGAAAAATTGGAATACTAATACCTTGTTGGTGGAGTTGTGAATTGATTCAACCATTCTGGAAAGCAATCTGGAACTATACCCAAAGGGCATATTTTGCATTAATATTCATTAGAGAAATTGTTCTATAATTTTCTCTGTTTTGACTCTTCCTAGTTTGGGTATCAGCACCATTATTTGTGTCATAAAAGGAATTTGGGGTGGCAGCTAGGTGGCACAGTGAGTAGAGCGCTAGCCCTGGAGTCAGAAGAACCTGAGTTCCAATCCGGCCTCAGACACTTAACACACACACAAACAAAAAAAATACCTAGCCATGTGACCTTGGGCAAGTTACTTAACCATAATTGCCCTCCAAAAAAGCAAAAAAAAAAAGGGGGAATTTGGTAGGCCCTTCTTGATCTATTTTTCCAAATAGTTCATATAGTACTGTAACTAATTGTTCTTTAAATGCTTGGTAGAATTCACTTGTAAATCTATCTGATCCTGGTGATTTTTTCTTAGGCAGTTCATTGATGGCTTATTCAATTTCTTTTTCTGAAATGAGGTTAAATGTTCTATTAATCTGGGCAATTTATATTTTTGTAAATATTCATCCATTCCACTTAGATTATTGGATTTTCTGGCATACAGTTGGACAAAATAGCTCCTAATTATCGTTTTAATTTCCTCTTCATTGGTGGTGAATTCACCCATTTCATTTTTGATGCTGGTAATTTGGTCTTCTTTCTTTTCTTAAATCAAATTAACCAAAAATATATCTATTTTATTAGTTGTTTGTTTGTTTTTTCATAAGACCAGGTCTTAGTTTTATTTATTTTTAGTTCAATAGGTTTCTTAATTTCAATTTTATTAATCTCTCCACTGATTTTCAGAATTTCTACCCTGGTATTTAATTGGGGATTTTTAATTTTTTTTCTATCCTTCTTAGTCACATGCCCAATTCATTGATCTCTTTATTTTGCTTATGTAAGCATTTAGAGATATAAAATTTTCCCATAGAGCTGCTTTAACTGCATCCCATAAGTTTTGGTATGTTGTCTCATTATTGTCATTTTCTGATGAAGTTATTGATTGTTTCTATGATTTTTTTCTGTTTGATCCACTCATTCTTTAGTTTCCAATTAATTTTCAGTGTACCTTTCCATGACCCTTTATTACATGTAATTCGGAGACAATTAATTGGGGAATAGTTGAACAAGTTGTGATATATGATTGCAGTGGAATACTACTGCCCTATAAGAAATGACTAGAGGGCAGGTAGGTGGCTCAGTGAACAGAGCACCGACCCTGGAGTCAGGAGAACCTGAGTTCAAATCTGACCTCAGACATTTAAACACAAAAACTAGCCGTGTGACCTTGGGCAAGCCACTTAACCCCAATTGCCCTCCAGAAAAAAAAAGGCAAAAAATAAATTACTAGGGAGATGGGTTTAGAAAAACCTGGGAAGACTTTTATGAATTCATGCAAAGAGAAAAAGTTACAAATTGAAAGGAACAGAACCAGGAGAACATTGTAGCAGCAATATTGTAATAATGATCAACTGTGAAAGATCTATCGATTCTGATCAATATAATGATCCATAACAATCCCAAAGGACTTATGATGAAAAATGCTATTTACCTTCAGAGAAAGAATTTATGAACTCTGAGTATAGACTAAAGCATATTTTTTCACTTCATTTTTCTTCCTTTTTTTCACAACATGCTTCCTACAATCCATCTTTCTCCTCTCCAATCCAACCTTTGTCTTTCTAATCTAATCTTCATTATGAAGGCATCTAGGTGACACAGTAGACAGAGTGCTGGATCTAGAGTCAGGAAGTTATAAGTTCAAATTCTGCCCCAGATACTTACTAGCTGTGTGACTCTGAGCAAGTCAGGTAACTTCTATATGACTCAGTTTTTTCAACCATAAAATGGGGATAATAATAGCACCTACCTCTCAGAGTTCTAATGAGGGTCAAATGAGCAAATACTTGTAAAAGCACTTAGCACAAAAAAAATAAGGAGGAGGAAAAAGAATAACAAGAAGGAAGGGAAGAAACTGTTATATGGCACCTACTATGTGCCAGGCACTGTGATAAGCATACTACAAATATCCTCACAACAAACCTGGAAACTGAAACAAAGGTTAAGTGACTTACCCAGGGTCACTCAACTGTTAAGTATCCCTAGGCCCAGTGCTCTATTCACTGTACTACCCAGCTTCCGCAGAAAAAGGAAAAGACAGAGAAAAAGGAGGAAAAGAAAATAATCAAATCAACAAACATTTAGTTAATACCTACTGTATGCCCAGCATTGGGTTGAGTGCTGAGAATATAAAGAATGGTAAAAAATGGTAAAAAAAAAAATGATCCCTGCCTTCAAGGAGCTCATAGCCTATTTGGAAAAACAACATCCAACCTATGAACAAACAAGGGAGATAGAAGTTGAAACGCAGATCTTTTAGAGGAAAGGCACTAATATTTTCCTTCTCTTACCCCCAGTAAAAAAAAATTTTTAACCTTTTTTTGGTATTAATCACCCAACCACCTCAGCTTTAGCCTTCCTAACATGATTTTTTATGGGTCTGTGCTACTCTTTTGAGTTTATTCTTTGTTATTGTCATTGATGGGGTGCTTGGACCCCACTTCCAAGATCACATTTCTCCCTAGACTCAAGACAAACTATTTCTTAGTTTTCTCCCCAGCCCAAAGATGCTATGCCTAGAAATAACTCATGAATGGGCCCCAGTGAGATAAACTATCTTTCTCTGTTACAAGAACAAGCTGACCTCTGTAGAATTCTCCTTGTAAAAATAAGACTATCTTGTACCTGCAGAATTATCATCTATTGATTCCCACAGTTATTATATACAATCCATAGGTCAAGCTATAAACATCAACTCTCAAAATTATCTTTCCATATACATAACAGATCAAAAATACACCCCTTAGGGGCGGCTAGGTGGCACAGTGAATAGAGCACTGGCCCTGGAGGCAGGAGGACCTGAATTCAAATCCAGCCTCAGACATTTAACATAAAAACTAGTCATGTGACCTTGGACAAGTCACTTAACCCCAATTACCCTCCAAAAAGCAAAAAAATAAAATAAAAATATACCCCTTAGGTACCTCTCCCCTGGTTTCCAGTAGTAAATGATGCCTGTGACTAAGGTTGTATGTTATCACCTAATTAACATATCTGCCAAATATAAGCTTCCCAATATAAGCATTAGCATGATTCCTGTTAAGTTGCAAGTTCCTTAAGGAGCTCTGCTTTCCATCTTGGGGTTACAATAAACATTTGCCAACTTGACTTAAAGAATGCTTGAGTCTGTGAATTCATTCCAGATGACTCTTTCCTGCACTGCTTTCCTTGAGGGGTTCCTGAACCTCGCAAACTAAATCATTCTCTACATGTCTTTCTCATCTACAAATCCTACATATCCATTCTCTGAATAACTCTCAAAATATTGTCAAACTATACCTGGCTTTACTTCTCTATTCTAAACTCTATAATTGAGCGGTCACTTTCCTGCTCTCCGCCCCTCCCTCCACAAAGATTCTATCACTTCTATACAACATCCAATTCCTCTTTGATAGTTAAAATCAGAGTGAGAAAAAGACTTCCCCCTTTTTGCTTCCTTTTAAAGAATGAAATTGTCATTAAAATAAACCATAAATTTTAATGTAACAGGAGATTGGTACACTCCCAGACCACCTAAAATGGAGGTACCCACATTGGAGAGGCTTGGAAACTGTGCAACAGAAAATGATGGTTGCATGGACCCACTATATTGGCTTAGTACCAAGGGTAGGACCTGCAGCCTCAAGGCCACAAGTGGCCCTCTAGGTCCTCAAGCGAGACCCTTTGACTAAATCCAATCTACACAGAATAAATCCCCTTAATAAAAGAATTTGTTCTATAAAACTTGAACTCAGTCAAGAGGCCGAACCCAAGGACCTAGAAGGCCATTGTGACGGCAAGGTCACAGGTTCCCCACCCCTGGTATTCTATGATTGGGAGCAACCTCTCTCCACTGGCCGTATAACCAGAACTGACTGCTTCTTTAAATCTACCTTATGATGGGGACAGTTTTGGTCTCTTTCTGATGGCATCAGAAGGTGACTAGTTCACTAACTGCAGGCAAAACCATGTAATAAGCATAGAAAGGCCTGAGGGTCACTTTCCCCTCCCCTCAGGTCACATGAACCCTAAGAAATGAGTGTAGGAGACATCTGTTTCCTTTGTCCTTTTAATTCTAGGTGTAGGGAGAGGAATCCCTGATTGGGGAGTTCAAGCTATGTGAACATTGGAGCCCCAAATTCTGGTCAGATATTTTAATCAGCCCAGTAAGAAAGCCCTGAAAATGCAAAGTCCCAGGATGCAAGCCAGAGGTGGGGGCAGCCTTTGGATTTGAATTTGGTGCAAGTAACTTTATGAAGAAACCAAGTTAAAATGTCAATCCGATCCCTCTCCCCTCCCAGAGACGGAGATTGGGGTGGAGGGAGGAGGAGAAAGTATGCTTTTGAAATTTAGGGGGAAATGTTTGTTTGTTCTTGCTATACCTTTGAAGTAAAATGTCCTCTATAAAAGCTAATCTGCCTGTTAAATAGTAAAAAGTAACTGAGGTTTTTAGACACCTCAGATTTGGAAGAACATAGGTGGGTGAGGGATGCTTGAGCCAACAGAAGAAATGAGAGATACTCTAACACCCCAAGGGCACAAGAAAACCCTTACAGGTTCTTACAGGTTACAGTACAGGTAAAATGCAATGCATTTGGCCTTCAAGGAGTAGGGCTAAAGAATTCACACTTTGGGGTGGCTAGATGGCTCAATGAATAGACGCTGGAATCAGGAGGACCTAAGTTCAAATCCAGCCTCAGATACTTAACACAAAACTAGCCATGTGTCAGTGGGTAAGTCACTTAACCCCCATTGCCCTACCTTCCCCCTCCAAAAAAAAGGGAAAAAAAGAATTCACATGTTGCAATCAGCTGTCTTGATACAATCCCAAGTTTCTAGATAAAGTCTCCCATTATGACAATATCATGTTTCCATGCCAGACTCCTAATGTATTCACCCAAACAATCCAATTTTTACTTCTCTCCAGGTGATATTAAATATATGCCTACAATGGTATAGCATTCCTTTCATCAAGATATTGAGAGACATTCTGTTTTCCAGAGCTAAGTTCCAGAAAGCAAGTTATGCTCTGAGCCTAGCATAACAATAATCCCTTGCATTCACCCTCTGGATGATTCCACCCTTTTAATTCAGGCATAATTAATCAATTTATAAGCTGACCTAACAATAACCAATAAATTAAAGTCATCTCTCTCTCTCTCTCTCTCTCTCTCTCTCTCTCTCTCTCTCTCTCTCTCTCTCTCTCTCTCTCTCTCTCTCTCTCTCTGCCACCCCCTTCATCTTCCCTCCTCCCTCCCTCTTTCTTTTGATTGGTGGGTGAATTGACCTTCAAGTGTACCTGATTGCACCCCTCTCAAAAAATGCCAGTTGCTCAATGAGACACAGCTGTCCACAGCAATCTTGATTAGAAAAACATAAGATGTCTCAATCATGTTTTTACTGACTTGGACTCCCTATTTTTATATCCACTCACCCACAAATTTAATGGGGAGAATAGCAAGAAAAGGGACAAATACCTGCTGGAAGACCTAGCTTTGGCTGACTGACTGGCTTCTATTTATAGGGGAAACAAAAAGCAAGGGTCCCTGCACTTAGGGGTTAAGGGTAATTAATTGCATTCTTTAGCTAGCTCAGACTGAGAGACATTTCTCTTTAAACTCATTAAGCTAGGCTAAAAGGTGAAGGAAAGATAAGAGAAAAGTTATATTACAAATTAATATTAACAATCAAGTGATAAAGCATTGAAATTCATTTTTCTCACAACCAAAATAGTCCCCAAAGAAGGAGAAATATGTGTGTGTGTTTCAAATGTGTTCATCAACAAAAGAATAAACAGATTAATAACTTAGGCATGGAACTAAAAATATCTAGAAAACCAACAAATTTTAAACCCTGAATGAAACACCAAAATAGAAATTGAGAAAAACAAAGAAGAAATAAAATTGAAACAAAAAAAACATTAAATTGAGGCAGCTAGGTGGCGCAGTGAATAGAGCGCCAGCCCTGGAATCAGAAGGACCTGAGTTCAGAGCCGGCCTCTGACACTTAATCCACACAAACAAACAAACAAACAAACAAAAAAACCTAGCCGTGTAACCTTGGGCAAGTTACTTAACCCCAATTGCCCTAAAAAAGGGGCGGCTAGGTGGCGCAGTGAGTAAGAGCGCCGGCCTCGGAGTTTGGATGACCCGAGATTAGATCTGGCCTCAGAAAATGAGCACCCATGCATAAATAATGACTAGCCGTGTAACCTTGAGCAAGTTACTTAACCCCAATTGCTTAAAAAAAAAAAAAAACATTAAATTAATAAGTAAACATTGTGACTTTTTAATTAATAAAATAGATATATCACCAGCTAATTTGATTTTTTAAAAGAAAGAGGAAATTTAAATTAACAGCATCAAAAAATTAAAGGGAGGGGCAGAGTCAAGATGGCAGAGTAGAAACAGGACTTCCATGTGGCTCCAGCTTCCACTTTCACCAATCCATGTAAAAGGGGACTCTGAATAAACTTTGGAGCTATAGAACACACAAAATGACACAGAGTAGCTAACCTGCCGCTGAGGACAGCCTGGCAGGGAGTGGCCAGTGCAGCACTATAAGAGCCGAACCCATCCTGGCAGGAGCCAAGGTTTTAGCCCCATGGCCAGCCTGACCAAACACAGACTGGAGGGACTCCAAAATACCAGCAGCCACGGCTGTTTCCAGAATTATCAACACATAGATGCTAAGGACAAAGTGAGAGGTCAGTACACTGTGGACTTTGGAACCAGTACTTGGGAGAGCATGGGCTATTTCCCCCAGGGTGAGAAGCCACTGAGATGCTTCGGCACAGCCAGTGCCACATTGCAGCTTCAGCTCCTGGCCTGCAGACTGTAGGGGGACCAGCAACCAGTTTGGGGGGTAATTGCTCTTGCTTTAACCTGTGTGGATCTGGATTGCTGTCTAGGGTGAAGGTCTTGGGGTGTGTGACCAGCTTGCCAGAGAGTGTGGAGGCTTCAGAGAGGGCACCCAACTAATATCTTCAGCAGGTGAGAAAACCCCACCGTTTGGGATGGAAGGTCCCCTGTCTGGTGGCAGAGTCCTACTGTGGCAAAAAGCCCAAAAGTCAAGTAATTGAGTGGCAACATGGCTAGGCAAAGAAAACAGAATAAACAGAAAAATTCAACATTATACTCTTATTTTGGGGGCAAAGAGGATCAAAGCATGGAACGGGAGGAGGACTGGGAGGTCAAAACTCCTGCACCAAAAGCTTCAAATGAAAATACGACCTGGTTACAGTTCATAGAGGACATCAAGAAGCAGATAGAGAAGTGGAGGAAAAATTGGGAAGAGAAATGAAAATGATGCAAGAAAATTATGAAAGGAGAGTCAACAGCCTGACTGAGGAAAATAATGCCCTAAAAAATAGACTAACTCAAATGGCAAAAGAGGCTCAAAAAGGCAATGAGGAGGCCTTAGCGCTCCACAGCCTGAGACTGGTATCGTTCTCAGCTCACTGGAGCTGCTACCCCATCTATCCCCTCCATTATCTCCCCCCCCCAGGCCCCTCTCCTCTCCCTCTTATAGTTTCCGTGTTGTCCGGGACGTTTGGACTAATTTTTCAGGGTGAGGAGAGGACAGGCCCCGGGGGGGAGGCTTGCTACTGAGGAAGAGCCGCCGCGAGGAGCTCAAGATGATAGAGGCACTGGTAACAACTGAAGCTCAGAAACTGCTGCACCAGCTGAATGTTCTGTTGGAACAGGAGTCCAGATGTCAGCCAAAGGTACAGCCCAAACATCTTGGATGTGTGGGATTAAGTTGCTTCTATCTGGCTGTGAAATCGACAGAGGAAGAGAGAAATGTCCCATTAGCCACTGATTTGATAAGAATAAGCCAATACAAATTCACAGTTTCTGACCTGATGAGAATGGAAAAGATAGTGTTAGAGAAGGTGTGTTGGAAAGTCAAAGCGACTACTGCCTTTCAGTTTCTACAGCTTTATTATTCACTCATTTATGAAAACTTGCCATTTGAAAGGAGAAAGAACCTGAGTTTTGAAAGACTGGAAGCTCAGCTTAAGGCATGCCACTGTAGGATTATGTTTTCTAAAGCGAAGCCTTCTGTATTGGCATTGTCTATAATTGCACTGGAGATTCAAGCACAGAAATTTATAGAATTGACAGAAAGAGTAGAATGTCTTCAGAAACATCCAAGATAAATTGCAGAGATCTGACTTTCTGGCAGGAACTTGTAGCAAAGTGCCTAACTGAATACTCATCAAACAAGTGTTCTAAACCAAATGTTCAGAAGTTGAAGTGGATTGTGTCTGGACGTACTGCATGTCAGTTGAAGCATAGTTATTACAAAATTGCTCATCTTCCAACAATCCCTGAAAGTGGGTCTTAATAGGATTCTTATGGTGAAGAAATTCAACTATTTTGAAGATTTATTTCACATCAGAACCGTGGACTCTCCAATATTAGAATGGATTTAAGCTGTGAAGCCTGAAACATAGCAACTAGGCTAGCATTGATGTTTTCAGACTTGAGGGGAAAACAGGCTATAGTTGGAAATTGATTATGTGTGCTGCAGTTGGAAATGTGTTCGGGACTAAATTATGATCTTTGAAGCATGTTTATAAAAACTAAAACTCAAATGTGAAACCCTAATGTAGAATAAGGATGGGAGACTATACTGTGAATCGAGTTAATATTGATCCAATCTAGTAGTATCTGGATCAGTATACTGATTATAGGTAGTATTGATGGCAAGGTGTGATTGACTTTAATTGATATAATCTGAATTGTGATGCAAGTTCATTATCAAAACAGATCAACTTCAGAAAAATGGTATGATGCATTTTAGTATAGTCAGGGTTACTAGTCTTTGAGGCAGTATAAACAACTTTGTTAAAGCCTTATACAACTAGATAATCCAATAATTCTAAAGATTTATTTTTGTTTGGCATATTTTTCATTTAAATTTGATTATAAAATTCTATTAAAGTTGTAGAGAGATGTTAAATTTAAGTGATCTTTAACATTATTGTAGGGAACAATTGATACAGTACAGTTTTATACAGAATGATTTTTATGTCAGTGTCTAGCCCCTTAGAAAAAAATTTTCTCTTATACAAGCAACTCTTAAGAGTCTGTCGATCTGAAACCTCAGCTGTGCCCTTCTAAAGCAATATAAGCTAATGCTAACACGCCAAAGCTTTTAAATATGGATTATGGTTGGACCATTAGTACAGAACTTTGTATTTAAAAGCAGTACATATGGGGAATGCTGTTGTCACAATGCTCCTGTAACAGTTCAACTTAGAGAGACTAAAGTGAGTTGTCTATCCAGATTCAAGTAAGCACCAATTTAGTTGACTAATTATGTGGCAGGTGGAACACTTAGGGCTAGTTGTAGGTTAATGAATCTAAATTGACATAGAAGGTAGAGAAAGCATATAGTTAATCAGTGCAATATATAGTTTAATTTCCACAATAGCTGTAAGTATAATTTCCTTTTGACATCATGTTGTGGGGGGAAAAAACTTCCCTTTAAAGATAAACCAAAGAACGACAGTATGTCTCATGTCTTATGCTTCATTTTGTAAAGCGTTTTGCAGATGCACTCCAGTTATTCCTAAATACCTGATTCATTGAAGAATTTCCTTTCTAATTCATCAATGCAAACTTAAGTTGGCTGAAGTAATCTAACAAAGTACCATTATGTTCTGGTACTAAGAAAGTGACCTTTCAATAAAACTATTGAAATGCAAAAAAAAAAAAGGCAATGAGGAGAGGAATGCCTTAAAAAGCCAAATTTGCCAGATGGAAAAAGAATCTCAAAGACTCGCTGAGGAGAATCTTTCCTTTGGATTTAGAATGGATCAAAGGGAAGCTAGTGACTTTTTGAGAAATCAAGATGCTGTTAAACAGATCCAAACAAATGAAAGAATAGAAGGCAATGTGAAATATCTCATCATGGGGAAAAACCACCAACCTGGAAAATAGATCCAGGAGAGATAATTTTAAAATTATTGGACTACCTGAAAGCCATGATCAAAGAAAGAACCTCAAAATCATCTTCCAAGAAATTCTCAAGAAAACTGCCCTGATGTTTTAGAACCAGAAGACAAAATAGAGGTTGAAAGAATCTACTGATCACCTCCTGGAAAAGATCCCAAAAAGAAAACTCCTAGGAATATTATAGCCAGGTTCTGGAATTCTCAGATCAAGGAGAGTATATTACAAGTAGCCAGGAAGAAACAATTTGAATATTGTGGAAACACAATCAGGATAACACAGGATCTGGCAGCTTGTACACTGTGGGATTGAAGGGCATGGAATATGATATTCCAGAGGGCAAATGAGCTGGGATTAAAACCAAGAATCACCTACCCAGCAAAACTAAGTACCATGTTTCAGGGGAAAATATGGTCATCCAGTGGAATAGAGGACTTTCAAGCATTCTTTGGTCCATTCTTGAAAAAACCAGACTTGAGTAGAAAATTTGACATTCAGATACAGGAAGCAAGAGAAGCATGAGAAGGTAAAGAGGGAAAAGAAATCATAAGGAACTTATCAAAGTTGAACTATTTACCTTCCTACATGGAAAAATGATAATTGTAACTGAGGAAACTTTTCTCAATATGAAAATAGTTGAAGGGAATAGAAATATATATATATATATGTATATTTATATATGTGTGTGTATATATATATAGTCTTTATCAGAGGGTAAGAATACATATGTGAATATATATATAGATATAGATATAGATAGATATATAGATATATATATATATATATATATATATATGAGAGGAGATGGGGAGAGACAGAATGGGGCAAAATATCTCATATAGTAGAAGTAAGGGAAATGGGTACAATGGAGGGGAAGAACAGGAAGGCATAAGGGAATGGGTCAACCTTATAATCATTGAATTTGGCTCAGGGAGGGAATGACATACACACTAAATAGGGTATCTCACCCTGCAGGAGGGGGGGGAAGGGCATGAGAGGAGGGATGATGGAAGGGAGGGCAGGCTGGGTGGAAGGGAAGTTGGAAGCACAAGCTTTTGAAAAGGGGCAGGACCAAAGTGGAGAATAGAACGGGTGGGAAATAGGATAGGAGGGAGGGAAATGTAGTCAGTCTTCTACAATATATCTGCTACAGGAATGTTTTGCATTAGCTACACATGTATAACCTATATTGAGTTGCTTGTCTTCCCAGTAGGGGTGGGTGACAAGGGAGGAAGGGAATGAATTTGGAATTAAAAGTTTTAAAACCAAATGTTTAAATACACATATATATATATATATATATATATATATATATATATATACTATTATTAATACTATTTTACATGTAATTGGGAAATAAGAAGAGGGGATATCCTGGGGGACTGCTATTTTGGGGAGGTGGGTAGGGGAAAAACGGGGAGAAAATTTGTAACAAAAAACTGGTGGAAATGAATGAAGCAAAACAGAAGTTATTAAAGCATTTGGAAAAAACAATTATTACTCACTCAAAACACTGAAAAAAATAAAGGGAACACATAGCAGATGAAAAAGAAATAAAGGAAAATATTAGAAATTTGGGATCAGATCATAATTAATTCAGTGCAGCAGCAGATACTAACTGAGGGCTAAAACAAGATTTGAAAACTTTTATTTTGTCAAATGAAGCATAGTATGTAAAGGACCTGAGAGAATGTAAGCTCCCTGAGGGGTAAGAACTATTTTTTTATTTATCTTTGTATCCAAAGTACCTGTCACAGTACCTTTCACAAAATAAACGTTGAATAAATGCTAATCACTTAGATTTAAGTTTTAGATATATAAATAAAATCCAATACTTCTGTATTTCAAGCATCTGCAAGAATCTGCAATTCAACCATCTGCAAGCATAATTGTGGGTGTTCCTCCCACCACCCCAAGGTTGTCAATTACAACCTCCCAACCACTTAGATAGTTCTTGCAATTTTCTGTGGCTAAAAAAATTCTTTGCCCTATAGACACATAGGGGATGAGGCTCACCAGATTTAGCATGACAACAGACATTCAGTCCATCCCCAGGTCAATAGTCAAAGTCTCTACAGGTTGCTAGGACTTAGCAAAACATATACTTCAATACATATATTCAACACAGGGTGACCTGCCCACTATAATGAGGCATTAGAGAAAGACTTTAATGGAGGAGATTCATTCAACAAATATTCAATGAACATTTATTTTAGTTATTATCATGTGTACTACTCTGTGCCAGGCATTTGGGATCTAAAGAGTAAATAAGACCTAATCTCTACTCTCTAGGAGTCTATAACCTTGTGGGAATGGGGGGAGTGGGGAGAGAGCAGCTAGGTGGCGCAATGGATAAAGCTCTGGACCTAAAGTCAGAATGACCTTAGTTCAAATTCAGCATTAGATACTTATGACCCTGGAGAAGTCACTTAACTTCTCTCAGTCTCAGTTTCCTAATCTGAAAAATGGGGATAATAGCACCTCCCTCCCAGGGTTTCTGGAAAGACAAAATGAGATAGTATCTAACCTTAATGTACTATATAAATGCTAACTATTATTAGGAAAGAGAAGACAGGCATGCAAATATTTAAAATACAAAGCAGATTTACAGAAGGGAGAAGTTGGTGCAGTCTAGGAAAGTTGCTAGTACATCTGACTTAGAGTCAAAAGAGGCAACATCTATTTACAACTCCATTACTGACTCATTGTATGACCTGTTGGGTAAGTCCCTTTCCCTTCATGTGCTCTAGCTTCCTCATCTGTCACAATCTCAGGTCTATATTTTGTTATTGTCAGTTCTATAGATATAATGACAACTGGGGTCGTTGTTTATTGGGACTGTTTGTTCCCCAAACAGGAACTATCATGATGACAGACAAAGCTAGGGACAGAACAGCTGGTGCTACCCTGGACTTCGGGCAGTACCTTGCTGCTTTAGTAACTGATAGCTGGGCAGAGACAGGGAGCTTTACAAAGCACTATCTCATGACAATCCCATGAGGCTAGAATTCTAAGTATTATTACTAACATACAGATGAGAAAACTGAGACCCAGAGAGATGATGGGACTTGATCGGTGAGGCTTCAAACCCAGGTGTCTTGATTCCAGATCCAATTCTCTTCCCACCATCCCAAACTGCCTTCTGACAAGGTAGAGTGGCACCTTGCACATACATACTTCAGGATGCAGGGTACCTTTTGCAACTTCCCTTCCCACTCCAAAGTTGTTTAAGGTATTAATATTTGCTTTTTTTACTTTTTGGAGGGGGGAGGGCAGGACAATTGGGGTTAAGTGACTTTTCCAAGGTCACACAGCTAGTAAATGTTAAGTGTCTAAGGCCAGATTTGAACTCAGGTCCTCCTAACTCCAGGGTCGGTGCTCTATTCACTGTGCCACCTAGACACCCCAAGGTATTAGTATTTTCATATATATAATTTCACCTTCAGAAAAATTTTGAGGGATGAAAAGCCATACAATATGATTTTCTAAGCCTTGTATCCCTTCTCCCACCCATCCATACAACCCTATCAACCAAAGCTCTGTGCTAGTAATAAGGATACCAAGATGAAATAAAACATATGCACTGCCTTCAAAGAGCTTCCAATATAGGCTGGATGGGGGAGTGAAGGAGATAACAACCCTACTCCAAGCACATAGCATAGTGTTAAGTATGTCATGTTCAAGAATTACATTTATGATTATATTTATCATGAAATACTTTGTCAATCTTGCAATTAAACTTTACGACATCAGATTAATAGGGAAGGTTAATCTGAAACAGTGAAAAAATTTAATATAAAAAATTTTAGTATAAAAATATGTATAAAGAAATGTATGGGGGTGGCTAGGTGGTGCAGTGAATAGAGCACTGGCTCTGTAGTTAGGAGGACCTGAGTTCAAATCCAGTCTCAGACACAACACAAAAACTAGCCATGTGATCTTGTGCAAGTCACTTAACCCCAATTGCCCTACCTTCCCCCCTCCAAAAAGCAAAAAAAATAAAGTATCATTACTTTCAAGTACATACAGAAATTACTGTTAAGTGTGTGTGTGTGTGTGTGTGTGTGTGTGTGTGTGTGTATTCTGCCCAACAGAAATCTTTAGAGGACCTACCATAAAGATGAGATTACAATTATTTAAAATTAGCAAAGAAATTTTCAGTAGTAAATGTTTAAAAATTATTGAAGGGATCTATTTCAACATATTATGGAAAGAGAATTGAATCCTTAGGAGGTAGGTTCTGATGTAAAAAATGAAGGACTTTCACTAAATTATTTCTAAGTTTCCTTCTAATTCTAATATTCTATAATTCTATTTGAGAACAGTTTGGTCTCAAGTAACTTAAGCATCATCCTACCACACTTGCTTACCCAGCAAACCTAACCCCAGTCTATGTGTGAAACACTCAACCTGAGTTTATGAAATTTGCACATGACTTGAAAATGGGAGAGTTAATATTTTAAATGACAGAATATGAATTCCCCTCACCTCAAAAAGAATGGCAGGTGGGACCAAGGAGCCAGATCTACCTAGAATCAATTTAATAAAAATGAGTGTAAAGCCCTGCCCTCAAGCTCAGGTACAAAAGATCAGGTACAGAAATACAGGCATGGGAAGACATAATTAGAAAGCAATTCATTTGAGAAGGAAAAAAAAAACCCTGGGGCTTTTAGTGGAGTGAAGATTCAGTATGAAACAACATGATGGTGTGGCAGCTAAAAATGCTAATACAATCTCAGGCTGAATCAATAAATAGTTTAATTCCCTGACTGGCAGTCAAGGCACTGGGATCATTTCCCTGCATTCTGCTCTACTCAAAGTATATTTGGAGTACTGGATTCAGTTCTGGGTCACATAGTGACACAGTGGATAAAGTACAGGACCAGGAGTCAGGAAAACTAATCTTCCTGAGTTCAAATCTGGCCTCAGACACTTATTGGCTGTGTGACCGTGGGAAAGTCACTTTGCCTCAGTTTACTCATCTGTAAAGTGAGCTGGAGAAGGAAATTGCAAACCACTCCAATATCTTTGTCAAGAAAACACCAAACACGGTCACGAAGAGTTGGACATGACTGAAAAACGACAGAACAAAGTTCTGTTCTAAGTACCACATTTTAAGGACAGTTGCAACTTGGAGCGTAGCCAATGAGAACTTTAAGGAGACCCAAAACCACACCATCAGAGAGAACTGGGCAATGGTGTCATGATAAATATTTAATAACTAGTTCTCCAAAAAAAGAAAAATGTATTTGCAATACACTTTTAAGTCTAATTGGCATTTTTGACATTTTCTTCATTTCTTTCTTAAGTTTAGGCAATCAACAAAATAATAAAGCCCTGATTTGTAGAATCTGCAGTTTCTGAAGTATAAGGCATTGAAATTTTAACAGTCCACAATATCACTATTGGGTTTGTACCCCAAAAAGATCAAAGAAGAAGGAATAGTTCTTACATGTTCTTATATTTATAGCAGCCCTTTTTGCAGCAGCAAAGAATTGGAAATTGAAAGGATGCCCATCAGTTGGGGAATGGCTGAACAAGTTATGGGATATGATTGTGGTGGAAATCTAGTGTTCTATAAGAAATGATGAGCAGGATGGTTTCAGAAAAACCTCAGAAGATTTAAATGAACTGATGCAAAATGAGGTGAGCAGTGCCAAGAGATCACTGTACACAGTAATAGCAATATTGTACAATGATCAACTGTGAATGACTTAGCTATTCTCAACAATACAATGATACAAGATTTTCTGAAGAACTTATAATGAAAAATGCTATCCACCTGCAAAGAAAGAACTAATGGTGTCTAAATGCAAATCAAAGGATACTTTTTTAACTTTATTTTTCTTGGGGGTCTTTTGTCTGTTTCTTTTGCACATATGGCTTATATGCAAATGTATTTTGCATGACTGCACATTTATAATCTATATCAAAGTGCTTGCCTTCCACAGTTTGGAATCCTTAGCTCTCCTTCAAGGTTCAATTCAGGAGCCTCATTCTTCAAGATTCCCTTCCTGACTCCCCTAGCTGTCTGTGTACTTACTCACATTTCAAATATCTCTTTCAGTCATCAATCAACACTTAAATGCTGGACGCTGTGGAAGGCACTAGGGTTAGATACAAAAGCAAAAAGGAAACATTCTTTGCCCTAAAAGACAGGGGATGTTACATGCTATAGGAGGAGACAATAAAACATGTTTTTGGTGCCCTTCATTCTCAAAAAAGATTATGAAATCAGGGAGATGATGCCATGATATGCAAGTGACTTGGATTTAAGTGAGGGAAGGCTGTACCAAGTCACCAGCATCATTTTCTCCTCCACAACCACCTGCCTCCAGGGGCAATATATAGATCAGAACAACTGGAGATGGCCCTGGATAGAGTGGAGAGACCTTGACCTTTTTAGCTAAGGTCTTCAACAGGTCTCAGTTTGACTGAGGCAGTGCCCATTCAGTGATGAAGGCTATATAAGAAAAGAAGCAGAGAATGGCCTCTTTTACTTAGTCAAAAAATATCAATCTGGGAGGGGAAGATCCTCAGGGTTTCTGTCCAAAACAGAAATAATTGCTGTTTACGTTCACTCTCAGCCTCTTTGGGCCCAAACAATGACCAAGTGAGGCTTGACCTGGGACCCATCGTTGGCCAATCAATGAGAACCAGAGTGATTTGGGTTCAAGGCATGGTTCTTAAGAAGGAAATCTAACCCTAAACCCCAAGATATCTTGTAAGATTTCAGTGATCAAAATTTACATTCCTTTGGGAAGAGCACCCACAGATAAGAAACCCTATGTGGACAGAAGGAAGAGAAGGGAAGGAAAAGGAAGGAAAGAAGGGAGGGAGAATAGAAAGAAAGGGAGAAAGAGGGGGAAGGAAGGAAGGAAGGAAGGAAGGAAGGAAGGAAGGAAGGAAGGAAGGAAGGAAAGAAGGAAGGAAGGAAGGAAGGAAGGAAGGAAGGAAGGAAGGAAGGAAGGAAGGAAGGAAGGAAGGAAGGAAGGAGAGAGGAAAGAAAGTGCTTACCTAGTAAGGTGCTAAGGGCAGCTAGGTGGTACAGTAGGTAGAGCATATAGAACATAGAACACACATATACATACATACATACAAAAGAAATATACGTTAGTTTTGGAGAAAGATACTAACAAATGGAGGCCTCAGGAAAGGCTTAATGTAGGAAGTGGTACATGAGCTCAGCTTTGAATTAAAGTAGGGATTCTAAGTCAGAGGTGAAAAAAAAGAGAAAAAAAAGTGTATTCCAGGCACTGTGTGGACAGCCTGAATAAAAGTATAATGACCAAAGATGGAATTCCATGTATTTATTTACATTTTTGTGTCTATTTGCATTTATTTTGTCTAAATCTGTGTATTGCTTATCTATGAATATGCTACATGTTGCATACTCTCCCCTCCCACCAATAGCATATAACCTTCCCTTGGGACAGGGACTTTCTCAGTTTTGTACTGATATCCCTAGCATACAACATAGGATCTGGCACAAAATTGATCTTTAATAAATACTTGATGACTGATTGATTGGTTGAGCCCTTCCAGCTCCAAAGGTTTAAAGTCCTGTTGAGTTATAACTAATTTGTAATTAATGAAATATGTATTAAATAAATGTAATAGAACCGACAAATAGTTACATGGACAAGATTATGCTGTAATAATTACATCTAAACATAAACTGCACACAGTACATACTGCATCATACCAAGAAAATGGCAGTTCTCACCAACATCCTCTTATCGCCTTTTATAATTTTAAAAACAAAATGCCCAAATGCTATTTCAAAAACAATGGGAAAAACTGTGAGCTAAATTGGTTTTGACGATGTGGACATTTTTAACCATGACTAATACCAAGAAAGGGGGGAGGAAACAACACTAAATAATGTTGAGAAAGCAACTAGGAAGTTTATCTCATTGAATCTAATGGCCATCTTAGCCTGAACTTCAGAAAATACAAACCGAAGTTACAAGCAGATAAAAAATACAGACAGAGAAAATAACACAATTCAGCAGATAGGGCTTCTAGATGTCTGACCATCACATACACACAGTTAGTTACCAGAGAGAGAAGCACCAATATCTGGGCTTTCAAAGTTGGGGGGCTCAAAGACTGCCCAGAGTCTCATCTGGCCAAATCACACATCTCTTCCCAAAGTGAGCCCCAAAGCAAAACCTCGCTTCAGAGGTATATATAGCATTCTATATAGGGTCAGAGAACATCACAACCCTGTGACCCACTTGACTACAAAGTAACCAAAGTTGTGCCTTCCTGAAAAGCAAGTCTCCCACCACAGGCTCTATGTGGCCACATACAGTATATTAGGGGGTAGAGTATATTTTTAAATCAGGGAAGGTCCTCAAATTCACTCAGGCTTATTAAGGGACAGGGAAAATCTTCAAATCCCTATTACCATTACAGGTGTTCAGGGAGGACTAGCCACTTTTGTGTGAAAGCTTACCAAACCCTTTTCACGGCTGCTCATCCACCTTTAGTGTCCACCTTTCACCCAGTTCTCACTTGTGGCTCCAATAAGGTGTAGCATGCATAGTGGCCACACCCTGATAAAAACTGTCTCCACAGATGGACTAAACCAGATTGAGGGTAGCCAACAAATCTCAAACACATCAGTGAGTTAAGGGGATGTCTGCCCCAAGCATGTGAAGACTTCCCCCATTGGAATGGGCAGATAAGAATAATTTGCTTTATCAGCCACAAAGCCAACAGTCACAGGCTCTGTAGAGCACTTAGAGCTTGGTCAGACATTGAATACACCAAAATGCCTCCCAGGATATCTCCAGTCATCCTAACTTTTGTCTTGCCACTGAACTTTGATGACTCTGAAAGAGAAAGTGAGGTTGACAGCTTTGTGTAACTTTAACTCACTTAAATCCAATTCACTCACAAGTCAAGACATCACCCCATGATGTCACTGGTCCTCTTTAAAATTAAAGGACAAATGACAGTACAGCACCTGGCACATTGTGGGTGCTCAAACAAATGTTTATTTCCCTCCTTCCCATAATCTCTACCTTCAAAAACTTGATAACATGAGGAGATGAAATCAATAATGATGAAACATCAGTGAATAATATAAGAGCATATTATTAAGGATGAGTTATTGTTATTACTATGATAGCCAAACCAAATTTGGAGTGGTAGGCACATATCTCAGATTTTAGAGGGATATTGGTTGACTATCTGGGATATGGCAAGCAGGATGGCAATCCTACACTCAAATCCAGAGCATATGAAGAAAGGTTAAAGAAATTGAAGTTACACAAGGGCAGTTATAGAAAAATAAGTATGATGGCTTCTTTCAAATATTTGAAGGGTTGTCATGTGAATGAAGGAACTATAACTATACGGAATTACATGAAAGGGCAAAAATAGGCGAAAGTAACAGAGAAGCTTACTTTTGCTCAATATAAGAAGGAACTTTCTAACAAATGGAACTGTCTAAAAATGAAACAGGCTGCTTTAGGAAGTGGATCCAGCCTCAGTCTAAATTTAATTTACCAAGAATAGTATAATAAAACGTCATTTGTTCAGATTAATGGGATATCCAAATTTAAGTGGAGATTTGGAAATTGTAGGTGGAATTTATTTCTCAGATAGGGATTGAATTGGAATTAATCACCATTAAGCACTTCTGAAGTCTTTCAGTCTCATCTTCCTTTATAAAATAAGTATGTTTTTAAGAAGAAATATGTATGTTTTTAAGAAGACAGAGCTATATGATTAGGCCTCTGATTTTGGCACCTGTATACAGGATAGATTTGCTAGAAGGGGGAGAAACAAGGAAAAAGAAATTGAAGGCCCCTTGCAACTCTAGGAATCTATCTTGTTTATTAATATGTTGGAAACTAAGGCACAATCAGATTTCAAAGGAAAAGAATTTCACTAAGAGTATTTGGGGATGGCTTTCTTTAGTATTCTCACTTTTAGGTCCTTTGGGTGTGGAGCAAAGGGGTCAACCATATGATTTGTAACTCTCTAGTAAGACCCAACCCAAATTAAAATCTCATTGGAGGGCGGCTGGGTGGCGCAGTGAGTAGAGCGCCGGCCCTGTAGTCAGAAGGACCTGAGTTCAGATCTGGCCTCAGACACTTAATACACACACACACAAAAAAAAACAAAAACCTAGCCGTGTGACCTTGGGCAAGTTACTTAACCCAACTGCCCTCCAAAAAAATGAAAAAAAAATGAAAAAAAAATGTCATTGGAAAATATTCAACAAAATAAATGAAAATGCAATACACCACAGATAGCATTACATTTGAAAACAAAGTCAAGAGCACAATGGTTTCAGAAAAACCTAGGAAGACTTATATGAACTGATACACAGTGAAGTGGGCACAACCAGGAGAACCCTGGTACACAGTAACAGCAATATTGTAACAATGATCTGCTGTGAAAGACATAGCTACTCCAATCAAGACAAAAAAAGACCCAAGACAATTTCCAAGGGGCCACTAATGAAAAATGTTATTCACCTCCAGAGAGAGAACTGATGAACTCTTGGTACAGACTGAAGCATACTTTTCTCACTTTCTTTATGTTTCTTGTCATTTCATGTTAAGCTTGTTTTTGTTTTTGTTCTAATAGGGTTAGTATGTTTTGCATGACATCATACGTATAATTGATATATTGCTTGACTTCTCAATGGGAGGGGGAGGGCAAGAGGGAGATAATTTGGAACTCAAAAAAATTTTAGTGAATGTTAAAAATAAATATATAAATTAAAAATAAAAATAAACTAAGTCAATATCTACCCTGCAGGAATCCTTATGTAAAGATTAGTGGCCCCATTTCTATTTGAGCTTGATTGCTATCACTGTTATGAGAAGCTAGGTGGTGCAAGGGCCTTGAATCAGGAAGACCTGAGTTCAAATCTAGCTTCAGACACATACTAGCTGTATGACCCTGAACAAGTCACTTAACTCTGCCTCAGTTTACCCATCTATAAAATGATCTGGAAAAGGAAATGGCAAACCACTCCAATATCTTTGCCAAGAAAACCCCAAAGGGGCCACAAAGATTCAGAAACGACTGAAGTGACTGAATGATAACAACAGTAATGCTGATATAGAATATACATAGTTGATCTTGGAGGCAAGAAGGCCTAAGTTCAAGTCCTGACTGACTAATTTTGGAATGGCCCTTCATCTCCGGCTGGCTGTATGATGATGGTGGTAGTGGTGGCGATGATGGTGATGGCAATGATGATGACTATGATGCAAGAAAATGAAGAAATTAATCTTTTGGAAGCAGGGATTTCTCTGGATGGCCTGTTGGGATCGTCCACTTTTCCTCAATCCATTTGTGAGAGAGGTTTCCATTCCTGGCCTGTGCAACTCACTGCAGGCTAGAGTATGGTACTGCCATACAAGCAGCCACTATTTCCCTCCCTGAGAAGGATGGCTTAATGGAGTCATCCCTTCATCTTTCCCTCCATCCATTATTTTCTTTTTCCTTAATGTTGCAATATGTGGGTTGGGCTCCCCTAACCCTCTAGCAGTATGCCCAGTCCCTGTACATGTCTTCCCTATCAAGAGACAACCATGAACTCAACTGACAGGCTTTCCCACAGCAGTAATGGCTGAGGACCTCAGGGTGACCCAGATGGAGTCAAGAAACAAGTCCAAAGGTACAGACTTGTTCCCAGTACATCATGGGCAGTGAGGTGGTGAAATACATGGAGCACAGTGCCTGGAGTCAGGAAAATTCATCTTTCTAAGTTCAAATATGGCTTCAGACAAGTACTTACTAGATGTGTGACCCTGTAAGTAAATGAGCTAGAAAAGGAAGTGGCAAACCACTCCAGTATCTCTGCCAAGAAAACGTCAAATGAGGTCATCAAGAATCAGACACAACTGAAAATGACTGAATAAGATCATACCCTGGAGGACAGAATCACTGCTTCCTTAGGGAGCGTGCCACCCCTCCCTAAATGAAAAGGAAGAACTACAGACCTTTTCACCCACTTTCCCTCTCTCCAGGTGAAAAAAAGAGAATACAGGAAAAGGAGAACAAGTATTTCATCCTCAGGGAGCATCTTCCTCCCCTTCCCTTGTGTACACACACCTTTCCAGTCATCTTGAGACTGCAGTGGCTATGTCCTTCAATACAAAAGCTTGGATACATGAGTTGTACTTAGTTTCTACCTTCACTATAGTAGACTGGAAGACATGCTTATGATATAACCATTTAATTCAGGAGAAAAGATGGGTTAAGCCTCTCTCTCTTCCTCTACATACTTGATGATTGTTAACATTTATATAAGGCTATACTAATCTCATTTTATCCTCACAACAACCCCAGGAGGTAGTTAATATTATTATGCCCATTTTAAGATGAGGAAACTGAGGCAGACAACTTAAGTGATTTGTCCAGGGTTATACAGCTGCTAAGTGTCTTGGGTTACATTTGAACTCAGGTCTTCCTCACTTCATATCCATCTCGCTATCCACCTGGCTGCCGCTAACTTATCAATTGTCACAAATGTCTTTGGTTCTCTTTGGAATGAATCTTTTCTACTGTCACTCCACTTCTAGAGTTCAGCAGAAACTTTTTTAGGGATAACCCCTTGAAACTGAAAATTAAAGGATAGGCTAACAAACCTCAAGGTAAAACCCGCCAAAATTGTAACCCAAAAACCCAGAAGAGCTTAGCCAGTAAAGGATAGTACCAAGGGTTGTTTGTTGTTTGTGAATGATTCTTCTGACTTTTCTTTCTTTGACAAAGGGCTTTGGGGGAACTCCCTCTAACTTCCCCAGCCAGAGTCGGTCAGCTTAATTGCTTGCTTACACTTAGAGGTTTTCTAAGATCTCTGGCATTGAAGAAATAAGCATCGATTAGTTGTTCTTTTTTTCCCCTCAAATGCTTTATTAACTTCTGGTTTACATCATTCATTTCTGCCAGATTTTGAGTTACAATTTTTTCCCCATTTTCCCCCCACCAACCACCCCAGAATAGCAGTCCCACAGGATATCCCCTCATCCAATCTGCTCTCTCCCATATCTTCTGCCATACCCTCTTCAACTTTTCCAGTAGGTCAAGGTGAACCTGTGCCCCAATGCCTATATATCTTATTTCCTAATTATATGTAAAATAGTATTAATAATAGTATTTATATATTTTTAAAACATTTGATTTTAAAAGTTCGATTTCCAGATTCATTCCCTTCCTCCCTTGTCACCCACCAGTACTGGGAAGACAAACAATTCAGTATATGTTGTACATGTGTAGCTATGCAAAAGACTACCATAGTAGATAAATTGTAAAAGACTGACTATATTTCCCTCCCTCCTATGACACCTCCCACTTGGTCTATTCCTTACTTTGATCCTGTCCCTTTTCAAAAGTGGGTGCTTCCAACTTCCCTCCCCAACTTCCCTCCTATCCTCCCATCCATCATCCCCCTTCTCATCTCCTTCCCCCTATTCTCCTCTAGGGTGAGATATCCTATTTAGTATGTATGTCATTCTCTCCCTGAGCCAAATTAAATGAGAACAAGGTTCTGCCTTTTTTGCCTTCCTGTTCTTTCCCTCCCTTGTAACCATTTTCCCTTGCCTCTTCTATATGAGATAGTCCACCCCATACTGTCTCTCCCCATCTCCTCTTGTTTTACCCCTCTCTGACCTCTTGTGCTTCACCTTTTAAGTATCATCCCTTCCTATTAAATTTGACCTGTGCCCTCTATGTACATCTGTAAACATATATAAATACATTCACATATGTATTCATATGCCCATATACCCTTCTTCAGCTATTTTCAGACTGAGAAGGGTTTCATCAGTTACAGTTATCATTTTTCCATGTAGGAAGGTAAATAGTTCAACTTTGATAAGTTCCTTATGATTTCTTTTCCCTCTTTACCTTCTCATGCTTCTCTTGCTTCCTGTATCTGAATGTCAAATTTTCTATTCAACTCTGGTTTTTTCCTCAAGAATGCTTGAAAGTCCTCTATTCCACTGAATGACCAAATTTTCCCCTGAAAAATGATACTCAGTGTTGCTGGGTAGGTGATTCTTGGTTTTAATCCCAGCTCATTTGCCCTCTGGAATATCATATTCCATGCTCTTCAGTCCCACAGTGTACAAGCTGCCAGATCCTGTGTTATCCTGATTGTGTTTCCACAATATTGAAATTGTTTCTTCCTGGCTGCCTGTAATATTTTCTCCTTGATCTGGGAATTCTGGAACCTGGCTATAATATTCCTAGGAGTTTTCTTTTTGGGATCTTTTTCAGGTGGATTCTTTCAACCTCTATTTTGTCTTCTGGATCTAAAACATCAGGGCAATTTTCCTTGAGAATTTCTTGGAGGATGACTTCTCGGTTCTTTGATCATGGCTTTCAGGTAGTCCAATAATTTTAAAATTATGTCTCCTGGATCTATTTTCCAGGTTGGTGGTTTTTCCCATGAGATATTTCACATTGCCTTCTATTCTTTCATTTGTTAGGATCTGCTTAACAGCATCTTGATTTCTCATAAAATCACTAGATTCCATTTGCTCCAGTCTAATTCTGAAGGAATGATTCTCCTCAGTGAGCTTTTGAGATTCTTTTTCCATTCTGGCAAATTCGACTTTTTAAGGCATTCTTCTCCTCATTGCCTTTGAGCCTTTGAGACATTTGAGTTAGTCTATTTTTAAGGTGTTGTTTTCCTCAGTCAGGCTGTTGACTCTCATTTCATACTTTTCTTGTATCTTTCTCTTTTCTCTTCCCAGTTTTTCCTCCACTTCTCTTATTTGGTTTTTAAAATCCTTCTTAAGTTCCTCTATGGCCTGTAACCAGCTCGTATTTTCATTTGGGGCTTTTGGTGCAGGAGTTCTGACCTCCCAGTCCTCCTGTTCCATGCTTTGGTCCTCTTTGCCCCCAAAATAGGAGTCTAATGTCGCATTTTTCTGCTTTTTTTTCCTTTGCCTAGGCATATTGCCACTCAATTACTTGACTCTTGGGCTTGTTGCCACAGTAGGACTCTGCCACCAGCCAGGGGCACTTCCATCCTAAACACTGGGATTTTCTCTGCTACTGGAGGTATTAATTGGGTGCCCTCTCTGAAGCCCCCACACTCTCTGGCAAGCTGGTCACACACCCCAAGACCTCCACCCCAGACTGCAATCCAGATCCAAGAAGGTTAAAGCAAGAGCGATTGCCCTCCCCGCCCGAGACTGATCTCTGGTCCCCCTACAGTCCACAAGCCAGGAACTGAAGCTGCACCATGGCAGCTGCACAGCATCTACTCAGAGGCTTCTTGCCCTCAGGGAAAGAGGCTGATGTGCTCTCCCAACCAGTCTCAAAGTTCATAGGGCACTGACCTCTCACTTTGTCATAGGCATCTATGTGTTGGTGATTCTAGAAACGCCACAGCTGCTGATGTTCTGGAGTCCCTCTAGCCAGTTGCTGGTCTGGCTACCCTGGGGCTAAAACCTCCTACTCATCCAGGCCTGGGCTCAGCTCCCAGAGTGCTGCACTTGCCACTCCCTGCCAGGCTGCCAGGCACTCCTCAGTGGGAGGTTATCTTCCCTGTATCATTTTGTGGGTTCTGGAGCTCCAGAGGTTGTTCAGAGTCCCCTTTTACATGGACTGGAAGTGGTGTGGGCTGGAGCTCCACGGAAGTGCTGTTTCTACTCCACCATCTTGGCTCTTCCCCCTGAGTTTGGTTGTTCTTTTCCCAAGTTCAATGGCACAGAGCAAAACCAATTCCACTACAATGATGAGGACTTGGACTAAAATCCCTAAATCTGAACTGCAGAGAGTTTTGTGACTCCCTTCCCTTTATCGTTTTTCCCTCCATTATCCTGTGACTCCTTAAGAAGAGGGACTAACATTTTGCCCTTTTTTCCTGACTTCCCCAGCTTTTAGTCCAATACCTGGTATGTACTAGTTGACTCCAATTGTTCTCTGCCCTTGGTCTACACACTATTTCTACTTGTTGGGAAAACTAGCTTAGCCCTTCAACATACATGAAATTTTGTCTAATACCCCCTCGACTGATAATAAGCTCTTTCTCAAGAGTCTAGAAGAACCTCACTCATCTATAGTATATTTGACTGTTAGCAGACTAGAAAGTATTGGAATCACATTAAATAATATGTTAAAATGTTTGGAAAGCCTGGAAATCCAAACTCGGTGATAGAAAGATCAAAGGAAACTAGATTGGTCTATTAATCAAACAATAAGTATTTATTAATTACCTGCTTTGTGCCAGGCACTTTGCTAGGCTGAGGGGATACAAAGACAAAAAAGCAGAGTTCCTGTTCTCAAGGAGCTTATATTCCATAAGAAGAAATGACAAAAATCCATGTATAACTCTCCCATTGCATATGTATGAGGAGACATGAGAGCAGCTGGGTGGGGCAATGGATAGAGCACTGGGTCTGGAGTTAGGAAGACCTGAGTTCAAATCTGGCCTCAGATATTTACTGGTCATGTGACCCTGGGCAAAGTCCCTTAACCTTTGCCTCAGTTTCCTCACCTGTAAAATGAGCTGGAGAAGGGAATAGCAAACCACTCCATTATCTTTACCAAGAAAACCCCAAATGAGGTCACAAAGAGTCTGACACGACTGAAACAAGTCAACAACAAAAAGGACACATGACTCTTGATTGGCTAAGAGCACTGAGCCTTGAAACTGTACCTGCATGAGGAGAAAGTGGATTTCTTTAGAGATAGTTGGAGGTTTTGGAAGAAGCAATCCAGAGAGAAATTAGAAACTTTTGAATGGTGGACAGGAGATTTCCTTGGAGCCACAGACACATGGGGAGCTGGTCACTAATATGGCCCATGTTTGCAACCCTAGAGATGGCAGAGTTCAAATTTTCCCACCATGAGATCATTCTCTTGACTTGAACTGAAATCTTAGTTCATTCCCAGTTAAAAAGCTCAATTACTCTTGTGAGTTTGTTTTCTAGGTTTTTGTCTGTTTTAATCTGTATTAACTTCCATAATTCCATTTACCATTTAGTTTAATAAAGAGGTATGCTAGCCATTAATGATGGTCTTTGGTATATCTAGTGTTCAGTGAGAGGGAGCCAAGTGAACAAGAGGGGGAAAGTAGCATTGATCCTATCTCCCTACCCCCAAGTACTGTATTCTTGCATATCAATATTTGAGGCACGATAGATAGACAGATATAACTCTAGCCCAATACTCCCTCTTTGACATAAGTAGGAGAAGGAACAAATGCCCAGTCATAGCCCTTCTCCTACTCTCTACAATGGTGGGTTTCCCTTGGAGATTTCTCACAATGCAGTTTCCCTTGGAGAGGGATGGGCCAAATCCCAGATTAGATTGTTAGCACTGCCACATGTGAGTAAAGCCATCTTTATATTTATTTTTAAACCACACATATATCTTACAAATATATGACAAGGTTTAATAAGGATCTGGGGTCAACTAATCCATAGGTCATCCTTGAGCCTACCACTAGATTCAATTTCACATTTAATCTTATGGTCTTGGGTCCTAGGAGTATATTTGGATATTTCTTATTAGATACTAAAAGTGCAACATATTTCTTGTTAATTAATTAGTTAGCTCAACCCCCACCACCACCACCACCAATCATTAAAATTTATTTATTTTAGGACTTCCAGTTCCAAGATAAGGATGATAGTGATAAATAGTTTGGATATTTATAGCCTGGGTGCAACCTAGATCTTGAGTTGAAAGTGAAAAATTCAAGTACCAAAAGATAGTAAGATGGAGTAGTAAGATGGAGAAGCATCAGAACTGTTGGTCAACAATTGGAGACCTAGAGCTATACCTCCGAAATAAGTTAGCCATAAAGGAGAATCAGGGACATTGGAGAGAGAAATTCAGCAGCTCTGGGGTGGTTAGTTGACAATTGTGAGCATCTCATGAAGCAGATGATATTATTTCAGTTTATCTCTTCAATTACAGTGATGGCAATGTTTCCATTTGGACAATTTTAGGAAAACATGTCTTTAACCTTATTTTTTTTTCAATTTAGTCTAATTTAATTATCGTTTTATGTTATTGCTCAGTAGCTTCTTTGTCTTTTTTCAGTTGTTAAAAATATGTCACTACATAGAAATAATTCATTATGTAAATGTTATCATTACAGAGATAATTGATTTTGAAAACTTAAGTTTCTTAATCCTGGTACCTTTAAAGTCCTATAAAGTCCATAAGCCTTCTCATATGAGTTTTAAAGAAAATAAATCTTTATGGTCTTAAAAAAGAGGAGGGGGGAGGAGGCAGTTAGGTGGTGCAGTGAATAGACACCAGCCCTGGAGTCAGGAGTTGCTGAGTTCAAATCCAGCCTCAGACACTTGACACTTAACTAGCTGTGTGACCTTGGGCAAGTCACAATCCCAATTGCCTTGCTTTCCCCCCTCCAAAAAAAATATTAAAAATATTTTACATAACAAAATACATCTGAAATAAAAACAAATTCAAGGATATCAAGGGAATCAATGGGAAAAATGCAAAAGAAGGTAGTCTAGCCATGTTAGATATCAAAATGTACTATAAAGCACTAATTATTGAAACAACCTGGTACTAGCTAAGAAATAGAGTGGTAAATCAGTGGAATAGATTAGGTACAAATTACATTATGGTAAATGACCATATTAATCTATTATATGATAAACTCAAAGATTCAAGCTTTTGCAACAAAAACTCATTATTTGACAAAAACTGCAAGGAAAACTGGAAAAGTGTGACAGAAACTAGGTATAAACCAACATCTCACACCACATACCAAGATAAGGTCAAAATGGGTACAAGATTTACACATAAAGGGTGATATCATAAGCAAATTAAGAGAACTTGGAATAGTTTGTCAGATTTATGGATAAGGGAAGAATTTAGAACCAAAAACAATATAGAGAACATTACAAAATATAAAATATGCAATTCTGATTGTATAATATTTAAAAGTTTTAAAACCAAAATGCAGCCAAAACTATAAGGAAAGCAGAAAACTGGGGGGGGGGGGAGTTTTGCAACAAGTATCTCTAATAAAGGCCTCGTATCTCAAATATATAGAGAAATGGGTCAAATTTATAAAAATACAAGTTATTCCCCAATTGATAAATGGTAATAGTATGAACAGACAGTTTTCAGAAGAAATCAAAGCTATCTACAGTCATATGAAAAAAATGCTCTAAATCACTATTGATCAGAGAAATGCAAATTAACTCAATTCTGGGGTACCACCCCACACCTGTCAGAGTGACTAATATGACAAAAAAAGGAATATATTCAAATATATATATTTGAATGTTAGAGGGGATATGGGAAAACTGGGACACTGATGCACTGTTGGTGGAATTGTGAACTGATCCAACCATTCTGGAGAGGTATTTTAATCCATTTTATTTGTCCTTACTTCAGCGATCATGAGTAAAAAGCTCACCAGAATGCATTCTAAACAACCAGTTTCTCATAAAATGTTCTTTATAAAGTTTCTTCATAAAATAACAGTTCTAATATATAGACCTGAAACTTAGAAACTCAGAGACCTCTAGAACATAGTCCTGAAGTCCAAAATAGTCATCTAGTTCAACATCCTGATTTTACAGGAAGAAACTGGGGTGGGTCCAGAGATTAAATGGTCAATGTTTATGTAGAGAGGCAAGTGTCAGAGGTGACACAGGTCCTCTCACTCTAAAGTCAGTATCTATATGCTTTTCTATTATACAAGTCTCCCTCAAGTGTCTCCTCACCTTCTCTCTCTGTCTCTGTCTCTCTCAAATATATATATATATATTCTCTGTAGACTCCACAGGGATCCTCACAGATCAAAAGTTAAACATACTCATTCTCCATAAATTCATAAAGAACCTCATAGAATAGTTACAATTGTAACTTCCAACTGTCCTTCATGACATCTTCCATTTGATTCTTAAAGATATCCATAATCTGAGGGAGTTTACTAAAAACAGTTATTACATAAGTGTAATATATGTAAATATGTTACATATTTACCTATTACACTTACATATATAATATATAAATATATAAAAAATAAATACAGAGTAATTGTGTTCAGGAAAGTACTAAAAGTTAGGATGATCTAGGAAAGCTTCATCTAGCTTACATGAATCAAGCTTTGAAAACTTGCTAGAGATTCTAAAATGTGCAAGTTAAGACTGACTATATTCCAGATATGGAAGACACAAAGGCTATACAGAGATGGGAAATGAAGTGCAATGTGTAAGGAACAGCAAAAAGTCCAATTTGGCTAGACCATAATGTACTTTTAAGAGTGTCATATATAGGGGTGGCTAGGTGGTGCGGTGAATAGAGTACCAGCTCTGGAGTCAGGAGGACCTGAGTTCAAATCTGGCCTTAGACACTTAACACTTACTAGCCATTTTGATGAGGTGCAGGCTCTGGGAATCCCCCCCCACCCCAAATTTGAACTCTGATTAAAACGTCCCATTTGATAAGGCATTTGCATGAGGACATAAGCCTTACATTTTCATGAGGCCAGTTGTGGCCAGGCCCAAACCTCTATTACTAGTCTAGCCCTCCATTGTCCATCTACTTCCCACCCTTGAGCCTATCAAAATATTAATCCACTCTTGAACTGGCCTAGCCCACCATTGTCTGTAGTCTCTAGTTAGCCTCCAGCAACTTCCTACCCTTAATCACTCATTGACCTCATTAACTCCTCCTAAAGACCCTCCCCAAACTAATCCTCTAGACCACCCCTAGATTCCTCCCACAACCTTCTATATATAAGACCCCATCTTGTCTCCATGTGGGTGAGAGTGCCATAGAATTTTCTAGCACAGATTCATTCTGTGTCCAATACAAGCAAACTTTTCATAAACTGTATTTTTCTTTGGCTGAGAGAAGATTTGAGTGGAATTCATTCTGCAGGACCCAGCGTGTTGGTATTTTGGGGTCTCCAGAGCAATCCTAACCCTCTTTATGGGTAACCTCTTCAGTGTGACCTTGGGCAAGTCACTTAACCCCAATTGCCCTGCCTTCCTCCCTCCAAAAAAGAAAAAGAAAAGGAGTGTCATATATAAAAAGTTGGAAAGGCAAATTGTAGCCAGGCTGTGAATGGCCTTAAGTGCCAGAACAGAAATAGTGAGCAACTACAGGTCATGAGAAGGGAAAGGACATATTCAGACTCCTACATTAGGAAAATCGTTCTGACAGTTGTGTGGAAGATGGATTGAAGAATGTAGAAACTAGAGAAAGGGAGTTCAATTAGGAAACTATTAAATTTACCTAGACAGAAGGTGACTGGGCCCAGAACAGAGTAGTGGCAAAGTGATCAGAGAAAGGAAAAGATCGAAACAATGAAGAAAAAAGAATTTGCAACTGAACAACTAGAGGAAGTAAGAGAGTGAAATGTCAAAGATGACTCCAATGTCAAAAACCCAGGCGACTAGAAAAATTAGAAGGATGGGAGTTGGGAGAAGAGATGGTGAGGAAGATAAGTTTTGTCTTATACATGTTTAGTTTGAGATACCTACCAATACAGTTCAAAATATCTAAAAAGGCAGCTGGCAATGCATAATTAGAGATGAAGAAAGCGTTTAGGCCTAGTTTTTAAAGAATTAGGATTCATCTGCATAGAGATAACTGAACCCATGGGAACTCATGGGGTAACCAAGTGTGAGAGCAAAAGAAGACAAGAGGATAGCAGACTCTTTGGACATTACCCACAGTCAGGAGTTGTGATACAGAGGCACCAAAGCAGCAGTCAGATATGTAGGAAAAGAACCATGAGAAAACAGGGTCATGAAAAAAGCAGAGAGACTACAAGTGAATTCAGTGGTCAATAGAACTAAATACCACAAAGAGGTAAAGGAGAGTGAAAAATGAGAGGTCATAGAGTTTGACGATTAAGAGAAACTTGGTAACTTTGGAGAAAGCACTTTCAACTGAGTAATGAGGTGAGAAGCCAGATAGCAAAGAGTTTGTAATCTAGTGGGAGGGACAAAATGAAGGCAATGAAAACAACCAGGTTTTTTTTTTTTAGGAGGTTAGCTATGAAAGTGAAGAAATAGAACAAGAGTGTGACAGGATTAGAGGGTCAAGTGGATGTTGTTTAATTGTGGACAACTAGTTGGTGTGTTTGTAAGCAGTAGGGAAGGGAGTAATCAATTGGGAGAAACTGAAGGTTAGTGGGTAATTATTGAAGTGATCTGAAGTGGAAGAAAAAGGAGTGGATGAGATAAAGGATATATAAGGAGGGTTTGGCAATGATAAAGGGAAGGAACCCTTCTCTATATTGTTTCCCTTCATAGAATATGAAGTCCTTGAAAACAGGAACATTCTTTTTTTTTTTTTTGCAGGGCAATTTGGGGTTAAGTGACTTGCCCAAGGTCACATGGCTAGTTTTTGTGTTAAGTGTCTGAACTTTCTTAATTCTCTATTTGTACTCCCAGTGTTTAACACGGCACTTTATACATAGTGAAAGCTTAATTTTTTATTTATTCTTTCTTCCTCAGAGACTAAGGGAAAAGAGAATAGTGGATGTTTTCAAGGGTGTGGGTTTTGGGGTTTTTGTTTTGCTTTGTTTTTGAGATGTAGAGAAGGAGCAGAGTGAAGTCATGAAATAAAATCTCTATTTTCTCATTAAAGTATGAGGCAAGTTGGTGGGGAGGGTAGTATTGTGGGAAACTCAAAGGGAGAAAATGTTTGAAACAGCTCCTATGGGGAATATATTTGAGAATCAACCAGGGAGGAGTAAAAGAATTTAATTGTTAAAGTTAGTAACCTATTATGATTAAATAACAAATTAATAGTGGCCTCTGACTAGTTATGTGACTTCCTCTAGTTCCATTTCATAATATATAAGTAGCAGTAGAGGAGGCTTATCCCCAAGTCAATCTATTGTTGTGGTTTGGAAATATATGATGTAACCAATCAAGTTATCCAATGATGCTGTCTACCCTGTAACTAACCACATTGTCTTCCCCACCTACCCAACTCTGTACTTCCCAAAACCATATTAATGTTGGTGAGCCCTATGTTGGGGTTTTGGGTCACTAAGAGAAGCCATTGACCCAATTTGTGGTTTGCTACTAGCCTAACTAATAAATTGATCATGCTCAGAATCTTGTCTCTCAGTTTACTTAATTGTCAAACATAATAGCAACTACATCGAGGATGGATTGGAGTAGCATAAGATTTGCAACAGAGAGACCCTGCTCAATTCTGTACTAAATTAGCTTCCAAACTTGTTCATCTCTCAGGGCATAGTCTACACCCCACAGCCCCTCACTCTGGAACACCACCCCTAGATTCAAGTCCCCTCCTCAATCTACCCTGGATCTATGACTCAGAATTGGGTAATTAATAGCAGAACTTCTACTTGGCGCTTGCTCCTGCTTTCTGCAAAAGGTCTGAATTCTCTTGTGTGATCTGGGACTTCTCCTTGCTCTGATATAGTCTTGATCTTCTTTCAGTTCCTATGTACTAAAATACTTTTCATGGCACACCCCATCCCCACTCCTATAGAAGGTTCTACAGACCTTCTGCCATATCTCCCTGGGTTTGAAAAATGATGCACTCCCTGGGTTTGAAAAATGATGCACTGTGACTTTTTTTTCCTTAGAATTCCCAATGAGGACTTGGTCTGGTGCATTTTCTAGCTCACTGGGGAGTTTTATGGATGGAACTGGGATGGGCTGTACTTTCTGCTACTATACCAGCTTGGCATTATCTTCCCAATCTATTTTTCGAGAAAAACATCACAGTATTGTCCCTCTTGCACTCTGTATTTCCGAACAAACTGGGATACTCACTATTCCCCATATATGATATTCTATTTCCCACTTACATGTCTATAGACAGGTCATCCTTTATGCACAGAATGTTCTCCTTGCTTTCCTCCAATTAAAAGAACCTATAGTTTCTTTCAAAGCCCTGTTCAAGGACCATCTCCTACAAAGTTCTTTCTTGATCTTCCCATACCATGGTTATTGGTGGCCTCCTTCACCCAGGACTTATTCTGCATTTTTTGTATTTACTTTGTATGCATTTTATATTGCCTTATCTGTTTACAACTTGTGTCTCCCTATAAAATAAAAGCTTCTTTATGGCAGGGACTGTTTTGTTTCTGTCTTTGAATTCCCAACCTTAGTACTGTGCCTTGCATGAAGTGAGCCCTTAATGATTCTGCTAAATGAATGATTTTAATCCCTTCTCTAGTCAGACCCATCAGAAGCTACTTTGGCTTTATTTTCCTATGCTTGCTACCTTCCTTACTAATAGGAATTAAGTTACTAGGAGGTTGGACCTCTAAGGTCCCTTCCATCTCTGACAATTCAATTCAATTTAGCAAACATTAGGTACCCACTATTGCAAGCAGGATTCTAGACATTCCATGATTCTATGAACTAAGAACAAAAAGACGTTCTTCATTTCAAGTTTCACTGTCACCCATCCATTTATTTAAAAACCATCTGTTAAGCATGCACTCTATGCTGGTCATGAGGGGAGATAGAAAGATAATTAAGGGGGCTAGGTGGTACAGTGAGTAGAGTGCCGGCCCCGGAGTCAGGAGGACCTGAGTTCAGATCCGGCCCCAGACACTTAACACACAAAAAACTAGCCATGTGACCTTGGGCAAGTTATTTAACCCCAACTGCCCTCCAAAAAGAAAAAAAAAAGATAATTAAGAAAAGGGTCCTGTTTTCACTGGGTTTATCAAAAGAACAGGATCTTAACTGATCTTTGTACAAACCAAAATTTTAAAAAAGATCCAATCCTTTTAGAACTTTCCTTCCTCTTGCTACCTGTTTCAACGTTCAAACATTTGAATACAGGTAGGGTTGATTCTCAACAGATTCAAAACCAAAGATTTATTGGGGGAGGGGGAGGAGGACTACCAGTTGAAATTTCTCTTATGATTAAAATTAGTTTCTTAATAGAGCTGTTTGAAGATTTCCCAGCCATCCACAATAATTTCTAATCAACTATGTGCCAGGCACTGTGGTAAGCCCAAAATCAAAGTATTCTAGTAGAAGGACCAGAGAGGTTCTACTATACATTCCTCTGTCTCCAGCCAAGGAGATTCCATAACTTTTCATGGTAACTCATTCTTAGACTTTTCTTAAGAAAGTGGCGTGGTAAAGGAAATGTTGGCTCTAAACTCAGAATGACCTGGGTTCAAGCTCTGATTCTATTACCAGTTATATGACACTGTACAAGTCATTTGACCTTAAAAAAGGTAAAAAATAAAACTTATTTTTAAAGAACCTTAAGATGCTATCTAAATGATCACTTATATAGTCAGTCATTATTACTATTAGTGTTAAGTAGAGCTAGTATTTATATAGTGCTTTAAGTTTGCATAGCACTACAACAACACTAAGAGGTAGGTGCTATCATCACCTCCATTTTTCCACCCGAGGAAACTAAAGTTGAGGAATTGTAAAGTAATTTGCTCAGAGTCACACAATTAGTAATTGCCCAAGGCCGGATTTGAACTCAGGCCTTCCTAACTCCAAGTCCAGCATTCTATCTACTATATCACCTTTATTATTGAATCATTTCAGTTATGCCTGACTTCTTGTTATTACATTTGGGGTTTTCTTGGCAATGGTACTAAAGTGGTTTGCCATTTCCTTCTCCAACTCATTTTACAGATGAGGAACTGAGGCAAATAGAATTAAGTGAGTGGTCCACAGTCACACAACTAGTGTCTGGTGTCAGATTCCGACTCATTAAGATAAGTCTTCCTGATTCCAAGCCCATTGATCTAGCCACTGCACCACCTAGCTGCTGCTACTATGCAGCTTAGCTGCCTATAATGTTAAACCATTCATCCTAAAAATCTAACTTTCTACCTAATACAAGGCAGTCATAACATGTAAGCCTATGTTTTCTTATTCCGTTCTCAGTGGAGCTAGTTACTACCCTTTGCAATTCGTATAATAGACTTGAAGACCATTAGAGAAGTGCCCTGTAGAGACCCTAGAAGAACCTAGAATATGACAAATTAAGGTGGGAGTCAGTCCTAAACAGGCTTTGAGTCAAATAGTTGTCTAACAAATGTTCCCAAATGATTGAATTTGGGAAAGCCAGGTGGCACAATGGATAGAGCACCAGCCCTGGAGTCAGGAGGACCTGAACCCAAATCCAGCCTCAGATACTTATTAGCTATGTGACACTGGGCAAGCCACTTAGCCCTAACTGTCTAAAAAAAAGTGATTGATTTCTCATTGGGCAGATATTTAGCATCAAGGAGCTTGGAGCAGGAGAGCTCCATGATTTCACTGGTGGAAGTAAGGCAGAAGTGACAAACAGTAGCTCAGAGGCCATATACAGTCCCCAGCACTCCCTAGAGTCACCAAAACCAGATTAAAATGTAACTTGGAAATGTTTAAAAAAATAAATAAAAATACAATAAAACATAAATAATGTTAATATGTAGGTTTTCTAATTCAATATGCTGTGAGTAAGAATCCTTATCTACGGTTTAATAGCCTCATCTCTATTTGAGTTTGACCCTATTGGTTTAAGAAGACCCCAAAGGGGACTCTCTCCCTCCCAATGCAAATCAATATTTAAATTTAAAGTTTTAGCCAGTTGCCTAGAACACTGAGAATGAAAGAAATTCGCCCAGAATCACATAGCTACTATGTGTTAGAGGCAGGATTTGAATCTGGTTTTCCTTACAGCTAGGCCAGTACCCTATCTACTATTCTATACTGCCTATCTTAGCTATTAAATCAATATGGGAAGAAATTATAGTAATGATGGTTGAGATATGTATCACATTTTAAAGTCTCTAAAGTACTATATAGGCTTTCTCTGACCTTTACAACAACCTGAGGATGCCACAGGTCTTATTAACCCCATTTTACAAACTGAAGGAACTGAAGATCAGAGCTGTTAGGTGATTTGCCCACAATTCCATGGTTAGTCTATATCGCAAGTGGCCTTTGAACTAAGATCTATCTGATTCTGAGTCTAGCACTCTCTCCACCTCTGGGATGCTTCCTCCTATAACTTAAAGAACCTATACCAACCTCATTCTTACATACTCACATCCACTAACACCCCAAACTCCAACACATACAAGCATATGTGTGTATGTATGTGCACACGCATGCATATACACACACACACACAATAAATAGGATCATTCAGGTAAAATGCCTATCAGACCTTAAAGCACCATATAAATGTCAGCTTTCATCAGCACCATCATTGATCATTATTAAAGAAATTTGCAATATTCTCTGGTATCCACATACACAAGCAGCCCTTGGCAGGAAGGTAGGCTCAACCTGCAAACAACTGAAAACACATAACAAATGACAGTTGATTGACAAGCATTTAAGTGCCTACTATGCACCAGTTGTTGTTGTTCAGTCTTTTTTTCAATTGTATCTGACTCTTCCTGATCCTATTCGAGGTTTTCTTGGCAAAGATTCTGGAGTGGTTTGTCATTTCTTTCTCCAGATCATTTTACAAATAAGGAAACTGAGGCAAAGAGGGTTAAGTGATTTGCCCAGGATCACACAACTAGTAAATGTCTGAGGCCAGATTTGGACGCAGGAAAATGAGTCTTCCTTTCTCCAGGTCCAGTACTCTATGCACTGTACCACCTAGCTACCCCCACCCACCTACTTGCCCCTCTATGCTCCAGACACTTGGCTAAGTGCTGAGGGTAAAAAGAAAGGCAAAGAGGTCCTACTCACAAAGAGCTCACAGTCTAGTGGGCGAGACAACATGTAAACAGGTATGTACAAATACGCTTTGTATAAGTTGGAAATAATAAGCCAACGGGAGTCACTAGGATTAAGGGGGATCAAGGAAGCCTTCCTATAGAAGGTAGGATCTTAGCTGGGCCTGAAAGGAAGTCGAGGAGGGCAAAAGATGATAAGGGTGGAGAGAATTTCAGGCTTTGGCAGGGAGTAGGGGAAGGGGAGAGACAGCCAGTGAAAATTCCCCAAGTCCGGAGATGAAATCCTTTTCTAGGAAAAGCAAAGAAGCTGGTTCACTGGATCACAACGTGTGGGAGGGAGTGAAATGTAAAGTCTCAAAAAAGTAGGAGGGGGCCAGGATATGAAGAGCCTTGAAAACTAAACAGAGGGTTTTCTATTTCATCCTGAAAATGACAAGAAGCCACTGGAATTTACTGAGTGTAGGGGTGGGGGGTGGGGGGTGGTTACGGCAATAATGTGGTCAGACCTGTGGTTTAGAGACATCATCGCTTGGAGAGCTGAGTAAAGATGGAAGGAAGTAGCAGACAAGAGCGGTTATGAAGGCATCTTCTGTCCCCCTAGGGGATCATTGCTTAGTCCTTAAATATTTAGGAATATGAATTTAGACCCTATGCATGATGGGTGTCTTTCTCTTCCTGTTAGAATGCTAATTCCTTGCAAATACATTGCTTCATTCATTGCATTTGTTTCTCTACCACCTAGCACAGTATCTGGAACAAAGTAGACAATTAATAAATTCTCTATCATTGACTGAATGATTGATTTGCAAGGAAAGAAGAGAGGTCTTCAAGTAGATAATGTGGTACAGTGGAAAGAACACTTACTCTAGAGACAGAGGACCTTGTTTTAAAACCTCTGAGGCTTACTACCTACATGACCTTAGACAGGTTTTTAACATCCCTGGGCCTCAGTTTCCTCATTTGTAATAATGAGAAGGTTGGAGTAGGACATTTCTAAGGTCCCTTTCAACTCTGGAGTTAACTGTGCAGCTGGAAGGACATGTGTATCCCCTAGTTCTGCAGGAGGCCTATTGAAATAACCATATCTTTCAGCGTCATTTCTATTATATTCAGGAAATCCCCTAATTGGGGGGTTTTGGAGTAGAAGTCAATATGTAAATATTTTGGGCACAATCCAGGCAAGTGACAGTAGCAATGCTGAGTGTAAAAGTTCCACCAGCCAACAATGGGTCATTAGTCATTTCAGCAAAGACAGCTATAAGGGAATGAAGGACTGGGGGAGAGAGAGAGAAGAATAGGGGTTAATTTCCCCTGATGGATGTTTAGAAATTCACACATGAAAAAGGTCAAGAAAATCGTCATGGTCCAAACTTCGAAAATAAATATAAATAATGGACGTATTAAGAGTGGGAAGAAGAAAATGTCCTTGAGCAGTCTTCAGGATTGCAGAATAATCTCTAAAAAGACCGACCAACCCAGAACTGACATTTTTCATTGAATACTAAATTGTCATTACCTGAAACCCAATGGAACTTGAAATAGGATGAAGGGAAAGGTATAAGAAAATAATAATGAAGTACTTAGCAAACTTAAAAACACCATATGTTAATATCATTACCAGATTTGATTCCTGGTCAGGAGACTAACCTAGAGACCCTAAATGGAGACCAAGAAATATTCATGATAGGAGCTGTTGACTTTTTATTGATATTTACTTATTGGTTTTGTATTTCTTACTATTCAAATCCACCTCACAGTATAGAAGATAATCATTCTGGACATAAAGTCTCAAAGACTTGGGTTTGAATCCCAACTCAGTTGGGTGACACTCTCTGGGTGACACTAAGCAAGGCACCTAACATTACTGAGTCTCAATTTTGTTGTTGTTGTTCAGTCATCTTAATTGTGTCGGACTCTTCATGACTCCATTTGGGGTTTTCTTGACAAAGATACTGGTGTAGTTTGCCATTTCCTTCTCCAGCTCATTTTTCAGATGAGAAAACTGAGGCAAATAGGGTTAAAGTGACTAACCCAAGGTAACATAGCTAGTAATTGTCTGAGATCACATTTCAACTCAGGTCTTCCTGACTCCTGACCTGGCATTCTATCCACTGCGCCACCTAGCTGCCACTGAGACAAAATATTCTCGTCAATAAAAACTGGGGATAAGACTACCTTGCTGTACTGTCATGATACCAAAATGAAATATTATTTTAACTTGTAGTTGAGGGGAAAATAAAATATATTAATTTTTTAAAATAAAGATAAATACACTTTTATCAAGAAAACAAAGTATAAATCAAATTCAATGAAAAAGAAGTTAATAAAAAATCCTCTCCATCTAACAATGATTATTTAATATAGCATTCACAATGGAAGACAGATATGAGTGGGCTTGTGGTAAGTACAAATCTCAGTGCAGAGCACCATCAGCCAGCACAGGCTCATGGCAGAAATGAATTATGTCTTCTTGCGGCATGCTGCATTTAAATGTGAAATCTATAAACACAAAATCAAATAGTCTGTGTAGAAGTTAAAAAGACATTGTGATATTTTTTTCTATTTCTCAACATCATTCATTTGGGTGTGATATAATTAGCTGGTTTCCAAAATATTCACAACTTTAAAAATTGAAATAATGCAAGAAAAAGTACAAGTTGTGGTTTTCAACAACTAAATTTAAGTCTAATTGCCTTCCATTTCTATGGTCTGTTTTCAGATTAGAAATAACATCTCTTCACGATGGATAAATGCACAATCAAGTGAAGGGAACAGTTGAAACTAATACAAGCAAAGTTTACATCACTAAACTTCAAAAACACAAAATCAAAATCCCCCCAAAATACAATATAATATAATACAATACACAAGAATTAATGGGAAGTTGCAAGGATGCTAGAGAATGACTAAATAAGTTGTGGCATGTTACTGTGATGGAATACTACTGTGTTATAAGAAATGATGAGCTCAATGATCTTAGAAAAGCATGGAGAGACCTGCACTAAATAATGAAGAGTGAAATGAGCAGAACCAAGAGAACATTGTATACAGTAACAGCAATATTGTTTCAAGAGCTACTTTGAATGAATGTTATTTTTATTATTATAAATACCTAAATGAACTATAAGACATATGAAGAAAGCACCATCTGCATCTAGACAAAGTAATGATAAATAGATGTATGTATAGAATAACTTTACATATATATGCCTATTTGTGTCTAATCATTGCCATCTGTAGGGCAGAGGGCAGGAGAAGGAAGAAAAAAAGAAAGTTACATGATAATTTTGTTGTATATTTGAAAGGAACAACAAGTTGTGCATAAAAGATTTGCAGTTCCACACGCAAACATCTTTTCATTGTATTATGTTATGGAAATGCTGGTATTATTTCATAAACTAAAAATAAAATTTAATAATGAAAAAAGAAAGAAAAGACAAGCCACTGAATTTATCATTGGGATTCACAAATCTCAACATAAATTATAGCAATAGTATGAAGTTGTTGATGGAGAGGAAAGACTTGTGTTTGCTTAGTACCAATATTTTATCTTCAGATAGCATAAAACCTAATAAATTTAAATGACATCTTGAAAGTATACATGCAGAATACAATGGCAAGAGAAAGAACTAAAGAAAAGAGGGTAGAGGCACAAGGTACCAGCATTGTGGGACTATACCAGATCTGAAGGAAAGAGACTGATATGTACCTGGGGACGGTTCTATTCCCCAAGCAGTCATTTGAGAAAGGGACTGAGGTCACTGAAAAGTGAATTCCTCAATGTGGACAGTTTGAGGTCCAGCCCTCAGACAACCTCCATGAAAAGGGAAGGAACCAAAAAGTAAACAATAGGAGGACTGGGGGGGGGGGGGCAATACCAAAAAAATAAGGAGGAAGAAAGATCTATTAATAACCTCGAGAATAAGGAGATAAATCAAAAGGGAAGATATTAAAACAAAAGCGAATGTGGCCTTTAGGACATCTAACACACCACCCCGCCTCCAGCGGAATCATTGGGGGTTTTGTGTGGTACTAAAATACAGAATGAGAGAGTGCATAAAAGGGGAGAAGGAAGGTAGAAGTTAGAGACGAATATGTGAAGTACCCCAATCAATGATTAATAATGAAAGGAAAATATTTAGTTTCTCAGGAAGAAAAGGGGCTATGGGGGAATGGGTGAGGTGGCATAGGAGGGGATGGAAACAAAAGTAAAAAATGGGGGAAATCTCAATTCATTGGTGGGAGGGCATTTCCCCCCACTATGGGAGGAAATGATACGTATAGGGGACTGGAACCTTATAATACATATAATCTGCAGGGATTTGGTGTTCAAAAGACTACTACCTCAATCAGAGAGTTGTACCTCCATGGATGGTTTCCTGCCTCAGAAGAAAAAACAGAATATAAGTTCCTAGGGGCAAGCAGCATCTGGGGGCAGGGAATTAGAGAAGTGTCATAACAAATGGAAAAGACAATGATTGTCGAATGATCGTGGTAAAAGAGTTAGAAATAGAATGTATAATCAGACACAGTAAAATTCCTACCATGGAACGATATTTCTCTCCTTTCTGTCTTCTGCAGGAATTCATACTTCTCTAAGAGTGAGGCACAATAAAAAAAGGCGAGAAGGACATGAGATTTGCAAGGCAATAACATAGAAATTGTTTAGAGAACAAAATTCAAAATAGGAACGTTAGAAGCTTTAATTTCATAAAGAATACAAAGCCTAGGGAAGAAACAAATAAGCACAAGGACCATGAATCCAAGAATAAAAGTTTAAAATGGAAAGAAAGGGAATAATAAGGTAAAGAAATCATTAGTTAGGAGGGGAGAAGCACAAAAAGTGAAAAAACTAAAAAATAAATAAATTAAAAAATAAGTTTAGGGAAAGAAAAGTTAGATCTTAACTACTTAAATGAGAGGGAAAAAATGGGGAATAATTTCATACTAGATAAAAAGGAAGAAAGAAAAAAGAAATAATATGTTAAATAAAATTCCAAAACTAGAGAAAAGGGTGACACCAAGGCATAGATAAGTCTATATAAAATAATATCTTTAGTTTGCTTCTTGATTTTAAAAATACCTGCCCTCCAAGTGAAATAAAAGAAAGCAAAGAGAGACTTGCTAATTACTTGAGTGGTCTAAAGAAGTAATTCTCATTTTATAATGGATATTTTGACATATGAGTGGTAAGTCATTTGGCACAGATAAAATTAGGATCCAGAGTATCATAGATTTGGAACTGGAAGGAACTTTAGTGAGCCATCCTATCCTCTCTATTACTTAGTTTCTTTACAACTCAGCCCAAATGTATCTCAATTTCTTCATCTTTTTTTTTTTTTTGCCCTGATACCACCAGAAGGGTGTATGTTATCACGTTAGGACATTAGGCCAATTCCAATCAAATAAAATTTAATGGAGATAAATGTTAATCTTACACCTAGCTTCAACATACAAATTTTTCAAATTCAAAGTGGTTGGAGAGGTATGGCCAGATAGCAAAAAGTGATGGGCAGATTTTACCAATGGAATATTTGAAATAGAGAAATTATCTCAGTATCAAAAAAAAACTTAGATTCAAACCCTTGCTCTGAAATATACTGACAAATTTTACAAGATGCGTTACCATTTCATAGAACAATAGGAGTTTTATCTCCTATCAGTCTTTCCAAGGCAAAATACCAATGCTAATCAATAGTTGAAAAAAAAACCATGAGAAGCAATTTAATCAGTAATACCACTTTTTAAGAAACTGCAATGAAAAATAAGCCAATTCTTCACATTCATATTGCTATTTTTATTCTTTCATGTTATAAGTACAAAAACTATAAATAAGCTATAGCATTTTATTTTGTGGTATGTTAAAAAAATTTTTGCATATTGTTATTAAAAGTAGTAATAAATCCCGTCTACAAGTGCTGAACACTGCATACAATTCAGACTTTTTTGATGTATTAATCAGTTATGCTAATTTGTTTCTCTTTTCCTTTTTTGCCTTTAAAAAATATTATTTGTTATATAGGATAGCTCTCTAGAAAGAGGGAAGGACACTGGGAAAAACTACAGTGATATTAATACATATATACAAGAATAAGCCTTATTTTTTAAGTTTTGTAAGAATTTTTTTTACTAAAATGTGAATTAAGGGAATTATTTTATTAAAAGCAATGGGCAAGGTATTGGTTGTGTTTTTTGGGTTTTTTTTTTTTAAGAGAGATAAAGTATCACTACATAAAATCTGAGAACCTATTTTTAGGGGAATTTACCCAATGATTAAGAGAATGATTGGGACACATCCAAATTACATCAAATGCTTGCACACACAAAAAAAGTTATCATTCCCTTTGGAGTGGAGTTTTCTATCTGGAACAGATGTATCAGTGTACAAGATGCATTACCATTTCATAGAACAAGAGATAGGGGCAAGGTGCCTCAAAGTACACAAACAGGGAGGGCACCATAGGTAAGAGGTACATTCAGTCATGAAAAAGAATGTCATAAACAAATCACAGAGACCTTCCTGGCACCTGCTGACTTTGCCCTCTAACTGCTATAATAGCACTTGAAACTAGGCATTCTGGGACCAGAAACATGCCATTTTTGAGATCCACATGGTGGTGCTAAAGAGCTACATTATTTTTTTCCCAAGGCAAACAAGACTGATTCATGGTGCCCTGACACCACCAGAAGGGTGTATGTTATCATGTTCGGACATTAGGCCAATTCCAATCAAATAAAATTTAATGGAGATAAATGTTAATCTTACACCTAGCTTCAACATACAAATTTTTCAAATTCAAAGTGGTTGGAGAGGTATGGCCAGATAGCAGAAAATGATTGGCAGATTTTACCAGTGGAATATTTGAAATAAAGAAATTATCTCAGTATCAAAAAAAAAAACCTTAGATTCAAGCCCTTGCTCTGAAATATACTGGCAAATTATGTAATCCCTCAGGTTCAGGTCAAAATTTTTTAAATGTCAATATGAATAAACAATAAGATTAGGCAGCCAAAAGTTTTATGGTACTATTGACTATATTAATAAATTAATAATAACAATGACAACAACTAGATTTATATAACACTTTAAGGTTCACAAAGCATTTTATAATTAAATTTCATTTAATACTCTCAACAAACCCTGGAGGCAGATGCTCTTACATTCCCTATCTTACAGATAGAAGTTAAGTGACTTGCCTAGGTCACACAGCTAGTGAGTATCTAAGGCTACATCTAAACTCAGATCTTCCAGATTCCATGGCCAGTACTCTACTCCACTGTGCCACCTAATATAGTATCCAAAATAAAGGAAATTATGATAGTGTGGGTATAGTACATTGCAGTCCCATCAGCCTCTCCATGGTGCATGTTTTCCATGTGGAAGACATTGAGGAGATAGATGGCTTCCAAGAGAGTCTTGCTAATGTGAAATGGAAATGACTTGGAGAAACTATGGAACTTGGGTGGACATTCTGTAACCAGTTCCCACCAGCTAGCCATGTGGTGAATACTATGTTCTTGGAATGACTTCACCTTCATAGCTTGGATTTTGCATAAAGTCATAGGGCAGAAGACTGTCACATTCTTGACAGAAACTACGTGGCTATATTGGTTTGATCTTCGCTTGAGTAAGACGGGGAAGGCAAAGACTGATGAAAGCATTGTACTTGCCTCTGACAGGACAAGTGATCAATCCTTGCTCCAACCTGGTGGTCAAGATAGAAGTTGATAGAATCCTGTGGTCTGGCTGGTTATATGGATGAATGGTGTTTCAAGTACTCATCCTCCAAGCAGCAACCAAGTCAGTTATGATCAGTGGTGGGCTGGAACCAGCTCAAACCGGCTCCTAACAAGTAACTGTTAAATTTTCAGTATGAGCGTTTATGCCTCATAAATTGGTAAATACTACAAATCAAAGCTTTATTTATTGTTTTGTTGATTGGTAGAAAAACTGTTGATATTGCATATTAAATGTGAGTGTGTTGTTAAACATTTACCAGAAATCCCCTGGCTATGACTCAGTTCACTACAACATTAAATAGATTATTTTATCTAGGTAGATTATTTTACCCAGAATGATGAACATCCTCATTATCATGTCTCATAAGGATCAGCTAAAGAAAATAGTTTATTCTTGAAAAGAAAAAAAAAAGTTGAAAAATATAATATCTATCCTTGGGTATTTGAAAAATTATCATAAGAAGCAGGATTAAGAAAGTATATCATTGTTCAAACATTTTTCATGTTTGAGAGTCGTGTCCAACTCTTTGTGACTCTATTTGGGGTTTTCTTGGCAGATACTGGAGCAGTTTGCCATTTCCTTCTCCAACTCACTAGACAGATGAGGAAACTGAGGCAAACAGGGCCAAATGGCTTGTCCAGGGTCAAACAGCTAGTTTCTGAAGCCAGATTTGAACTCAGGAAGATATGTCTTACTGACTCCAGACCCAGGGCTCTATCCACTGCACCACCTAACTGCCCCATAAACAAATCATTATCAGACCTCAAACTGTATTATAAAGCCTTAATCATCAAAACTATTTAATACTAAATAACAAAAACAAAGCTGTTAATTAGTAAAAAAAAAAAAAATTAGATAAGAACCAAGAATTGAAAACAACAGTCTGGTGTCTGATTAACCCCAAGAACATAAACTACCTAGGTAAGGATTCATTATTTCAGAAGAACTACTTAGAAAACCAGAAAGCAGTTTGACTGAATTTTTTTTTTTTAGATCAGCCTCTTCTGCCTTATTCTACAATAAGTTCCAAGTGGATAAATAACATTTAAAAAAAGAAAAAACAAAATGACATAACATTCATACTTTTGCCTAGGTGGGGTAATTCTTAAGCAAATGAAGGATAGAGATGAACATAAAAGGCAAAGTAGAAAATCTCAATATGTTTCATATATCTCTCATATATCTCAAGATCAAAGACAAGAAGGGAGGTCTAACATATGACAAAATTTTCCTGGCACCACTTTATTAGTAGTAGTAAAGGACTAGAAATATTATAAGTGAACATTAACTATGGAAAGGTGAGTAAATGGTGGAATATGAATGTAATAAATTGTTTTACGGTAAGAAATAATAAACATGAGTAATTTGTAGAAACATGAGAAGATAATCCTATGACATATGAACTAAAACAGGAGAAAGTAAGTAGGAATTAACTTGAAATTCTCCAGTATGTAGAACATTGGTCTGCTTCTCACCAAGATAGAAACTGGTTGATGGCATGAAAATGATGGGAATCTTGGAATTAGAGATGTGAGATTGGAGGTTAACAGAAAGGTTAGCCCTAGATAAATAGGTTTGAGAATAGTCAGCACAGAGAGGATAATTAGATCCGTGAGATCTGATGAGATGTACAAGCAAAGTCATATAGAGGGAGAAGAGAAGAGAGCCCAAGACAGAGCCCTGTTGGCCATTCACTTAATAGGTGTGACCTGGATGAAGATCTCAAAAAAGAAGACTAAGAAAAAGTTGTCAGGTCTGAAAAGAACCATGAGAGAGGAATGTCCCAAAAGGGAGGGGAAAAGAGTTATCAAAGAGAAGAGGGTGATCAACAATGTCAAAGGCTACAGAGAGGTCAAGAACGATGAGGATTAAGAAAAGAACCACTGGATTTGTCAATTAAGAAATATTGGTTGGGGGACAGCTAGGTGGCACAGTGAATAGAGCAAGTTAGGTTCATTTAAAAACTACACTAAAACAAGTTCCTTTCCCAGGCTGAATGGCCTTCCCTAATAGAGATAGTTTCTAGGGTTTTTGGCAGTTTTACGACATAAGGGAAATTTATATGAATTCTAAGCAGGAGAGACTGGGGGAAGGGCTAATAATGATGCCCCTGTTTAACCAATTCTCATACATGCAGGAAGACTGTTCTGAATGAGCAGAACTAGTCAGAATAAAGTTTTCATCCAGTCTCCTCCTTTCCACATACAGTAATCAATTAACAATTTTAAGTTTTAACATTAAAACAATAACCAAAATAACTTAGTTAATCTTACAATTTTAAACAATCTTAACTGAAACTTCCTTTTAAACAAAGACAGACTTGGAAGCTTATGATTTCCCAAATTACAATACTCCAAGACTTTAGAAGAAACTGCTTCTCATACAACATAGATAATACAACTTTTTACCAGTAACAATATCATAAACAATTATCATGTTCTTAAATCAGAACTCTGAAATAAAAACAAATGAATTACCAATCTGGTGACCTTAAAACTGCAGTTTTTGAAGTTACACAGAACTAAAATTTTCTTGATGCCACACAACCAATCAACTTGGCACTAGAAATCAATTACATTCTGGACTCTCATATAGATGGTGAATGTGGTGATCCATAAACCTTCAAATTAACATAAATACATCCTTAGATGAAGCAAGCTTGAAAGCCACATCCCTATATTTTTCTTTCCTTTTTTTTCCTCCAAGGTTTCTCATTTGCTCAATAAGAATTCTACAAAATGCCTTTACAATTCACTGTGCACAATCATTCATTTCATCATTAGTAATGTGGAAACTACAACTTTAAATCACTGTATATTTTCAGAATAGCCAAAAAGTTAAATGAACAATCAGCTATCATAGTAAATATCATCAGTATTATTACTACCTGTTCGTATCCCAAATATAAAAGCTTTAAATCATCAGATCTTATTTTTTTTTTAAAGCAATTGGGGTTAAGTAACTTGCTCAAGGCTACACGGCTAGTCATAAATCATCAGATCTTATAAAATAAAAAATCCAATTCACATGAAATAAACATTATAAGATAGGATTAGCAGAACTGATAAAGTACCATAGCTGGTTTTACACAACTTTTTTCTCCATCCTTTAGTTTCAACAATATTCGGATTGAAAACCACTTTATGTAACACCATTTCTGGCTCACAATGGTCACTCAACTTTTACAATATAAGAGGATTTTACAATTTAGAGATACCATAATAACACAATGACATTATGACATTAATTGCATTTCCAATTCATCACACACAAATATTATTGATAGAAAATTGGGCTTACCAAATACAGAGGTTTTTCTTCTCTCCCCACAGCTGCAGAGCCTGGTTGTGGATCCAGGGGTTTGAAAGGAGAGAGGGTCATTTGCATGCCTGGAGGTGTGGGCTTCAGGGTACCCAGGGGTTCAGTGCTGTTGCCAGTGGGGCCCTCAATATAGCTGCTATGCCTCCCCCCCACCTTTTTCCAAGTGGGATAGCTTAACTCAAGTTCCATATTATTCTTTAGTACTCTCTATTTTTCTATCTAGAATGAGAGACTTTAATAAATTTTTGTAAAATGTTTTCAGCTGATTTAACTTTTACTCCAATAAACTTTATTTATGTGTCCACTCCTTAAAAAACTTCTTTGAAAGTGATAGCTTTGACTTCTCCAGAAAAGTGATTTTGGGGAGTGGCACCTAATCCCTTATTTCACTACTAGAGAACCCAAAAGAAAATTCACTTTTCTTATCAAATCTTAGAAAATATTCCAATTTGCCTAAATGCCAAATAATAAAATGAATTCTGACTTATCTTTAGCATTAAATTAGGAGTGACACTTTTTACTTTTCACATGAATTCAATTGACTTACAGTTTCATTCTAAGACACAGATTTTTCCTCTTTTAGGTGAGGCAGGAAATAGTTAAATTGTTGTCTGCCTGCCTCTTTGATCTAAGGGGAGAAGATTCCCTCATTATTTCTTATCACCTTCTCTTCACTCTGCTTGGCCAGAGTGGAATGAAAAGGAGGAGATTTTCAAACTTTTAAAGATATTAAAACTTCTGTTCACACTTTTCAATAGCAAATAACTTATACCTATTTTAACTTCCTACCCATGCTTCTTTCTTTGCTACATGCTTAAACTTTCTTGCTTTTCCTACAAACTTAGACTTGCATTTACCATCATATAACCTAAACAAGACAATGTTTTCCTCTCTTTCTCTCCCTCTCCAGCTTGCATTCAGCAGCAGGGGAAGGGAGGAAGAGGGAAAGAGATAACAGCATTCCAGCAGTCCAGCTGCAGTTTAAACCTTACAGGGTGATAGATTACACACATACACTCATTCACACAGACACACAAAAACAGAATAGAGAGAAAAACTGACAGAAACATTCCAAAAGCTCACAGAGCTTTTGCATAGGTGTATTGCCCATAATTCACTGGGAAATATTCCAAGGGGGGCTACCTGGAGGTGTGGTTTTAGGCCTGAAATGTCACTAAGTCAGCCAGTAGTCAGGGTCAACTGAGAAGTGCCAGTCTGCCACCCATCAGTGTCAAGTTTGACAAGATGGATATTGGGAACCAAGGCTAATGGAGACTCAGTATGGGTATAATTGGCTAAGGAGTTAACCTATAGATAGGGCACTGAAGGATTTATGGTGCAGCTGTCCACTCTACTAGGGGAGATAACATTTGCCTAAGCTAAAATGTTTATAGATAGTTTAGTGAAGGATAAGTGTAGCTTGTTATTGTTCCAAGCAGAGATAAACAGTTCATGAGTTGTTGCTAGGCAGAGTGCTGGCAGGGGGAAGGGGCAGAGTTAATGTTCTGGGATTGGAGAGGGGAAAATATGATTTTACAGACTGGTTTTACAAATTGATTTTACAGACATAGATCCCAAGCACCCCTTTAAAAAACTGATGTTACAAACTGATATTACAGATGTAGACTTGATGTTACAAATATATATATATATATATATATATATATATATATATATATATATATATATATATATATCCCAAGCACCCCATCAGTTTCAGCTTTGGGAACTCAACCTACAAGTGTCAGTTGGAGGGAATCCTTAGAAATTATACTGCAAAAGTTGCATTACAATCCTTAGAAGTCTGCATTACAAAGAAGTTCTATATGGTCATGCATTCTGAAATTGGAACCTGGCTCTGTAAACGCAATAACATTTATTGTATCACATTCATCAATTCAATTCAACAAAAGCTTATTAAGTACTAACCATGCAAGGCATTGTACTGTGTTGGGTGTATTTAAAGGTAGACACAATGCAAAGGGTACTACTCTTAAGAAGAGTGAATGACACACATACAAATAACTGAACCACATTATATGTACAAAGAAAAGTGTTATGGAAAAGGTGGAACATTATAACAAAATGATGAAAAATGTGAGAGAAGAAAATAAGTCTGCAGAAATATAGACATGAGGATAAGCCAGGTCATCACAAAAGCATTCATGAATGACACTGGAAGGAGAACAAGAAACAGAACTGAAAATGAGAGATCTGTCACCCTTCCCATGACAAATTATTTTCATCATTGATAGCTTAAGCACATGGTATAAAAATGTACTTTAATCTTCAAGGAACAAAGAACAACATGTTCCAACTTTGCAAAGAAACTTTCAGACATTATGAGGCTTTATAAACATGAGCTATTATTCAATCATTTTTTATAACTTATGACCCATGGCTTCCACATCCCCCTAATCCCAGGTATTAATAATTTATTATAAAGTTTAGTGACTAGACTTGGATTTTTTCAGAGAGAACAATAGATAGACAGACAGATAAATAAATGATGGGTGATAGATTAGATTATAGTAGGAAAACTGGAGGGGTAACTAACTCAGTAAAAGAAAAGCAGAAAAGTGGCTGGAAGGATCCTTTCTGTTGCAAAGAGTTTTGGAGTAGGGGGGGGAGACCCTTAACTGATATAGTTCTGTGGTCCCAGGTAGATTAAATAAGAGAGACAGAGAGATAGATAAAAAGAGAGAGACAGAAACAGAGACAGAGACAGAGAGAGACACACAATTAAGCTTTTACTATATGCCAGGAACTGTGATAAATTCTGGGGATACAAAAGCAAGAAAACAAGACAATCCTTCCCAAGGTACTTAAGTTAAAAGGAAGCTAAGAAATAGGAGAATGGAGGAGAAATGCTTTCTACCAACCCAGGTTGGCACCTTCTGTGCCACTTACATACTCAGAGCATTGTGGCCTTAGATCTCTGAAAGAATTGTCCAGAGAACTAACAGATTATCAACCTGCCAGTACTTGTCAGGTTCATATCTATTTCTTCATGTTGCATAATGCTAAGAGTAAGTCCTAATAAAGCACTCTCATTTGATCTTCACAATTCTGTGTTAGTAAATGAAACTTATTATCTCCATTGTATAGTAAAGGAAACTGAAGCTCAGAGAAGTTGCGTGATTCACTCAGGGTCACATACGGGTGTGCCAATTACAAATATGATTTTTAAAAATATATGGGTTCAGCACTATTTCAAAATAGCTCACTCGGTTTTCTTTAAGACAAACGTTTTTGTTTGGGCTCTGATTTTAGGGGAAAATTTGATAAAATAATATTTGAACAAATGAGCAGTTCATTCCCAAAGCAGTTCCATCATTTGCTAGCTGTAGGTCTTTGGGCAAGGCACAACCTGCCCAGGAGTTAGGATAGATGATCTGTGTCATCTCTTAAGATATCTGGTTCACTTTGGTCCTTCTTAAGATAAAGTTTATAACAGAATAGCACGAGATTTTAGTACCCTGGGCTCTTGGCTCCTGTTCCCTCTCAGGCTTCCAGCCAAGAAAGAGGACAAACATTACCTAATCCTGCCTCAGCCCTCATTATGTAACTGCCCTTAGGGGGAAATGGAGGGGTAAATAACTCTGTAAAGGAAAAGGAGCTAGTTCTGTGGTCTCAGGATATGTGGGACTGGTAAGTCATGAAGAGCAATGAAGACTAGTATCATAAGATTTTTTGAACTGGTCAACCTTCTCTTTATAACACCTGTGGAAACTGAGTCTCAGAAGCCTTACAAGTTCACATAGCCAGTTAGTAGCAGAGGTTAGGACTATAATCCAGGTTTCCTGAAGCATAGACTAGGGTTCTTTCAACTATACATATGGTGGAGGGGGGGTGGGAGAAAGGGGAAGGGCAGAGATCTTGCTAAGGTGGGGAGAAATCAAACTATAGAGCTTTTAGAAAGGGAATGCAATGCTCATTTATAGACTATTCTGGGAGAAGGAAGGAAGAAAGGAAGAGCAGCTATGGAGTATGATATACAAAGCTATAGACTTCTAATCACAAAACTTGGGTTTAAGCACTACCTTGAACACTTTCTCCCTGTCCATAAGCAAATTATTTAATTTTTTTTAATATTTTTATTGATTTCATTAAACATTTCTTAATGTAAATAATTTTAACTTTTTTTTAATTTTGAGTTCCAAATCCTCTCCCTCCCTTTTGCTCCTTCTTCCTCCTTGAGAAAGCAAGCAATTTGATATCGATTATACATCTGAAGTCAGGCAAAAAACATTCATTCAATTAGTCATGTTAAGTTGTTTAATCTCTTTTAGATCCCTACTTCATCAATCAGTAAAATAGGGATGATAGCATTGGTAATTTCCATCTCACAAGGTGACAATCTGAAAACAATAACTATTTTACACAGTTGGATTTTTTTTTTAATAAGATGTTGCTGGTCCTTCATTTTCAAAGAGGACCAGTGATATCATAGGTTATGTCTTGGTTTGTACATGAATTGGGTTTACATGAGGTAAAATTGCACAAAGTCGTCAGCCCCACTCTCTCTTCCAGAGTCATAAAAGTCCAGTGGCAGGACAAAAGTCAGGATGATGGGTAATGGCCCAGAATGCAGTGGGTGACCTTTGCATCTTCCATGTCTAACTAAGCCTTAAGTGTTCCATTGATTTCTACTTCAGCTTCTTACTTATGGCCGTTGGAACAAATTTTTCTAATCTGCTTATTCTGCCAGGGAAAGTCTTCACATGCTCAAGGTAGACATCCCCCAACTCATCAACAGGTTTGAGGTCTGTTGGTTACCCTCAACCTGGTTTAGCCCATCTTCCCATACAGGTACCAGGGTGTGGCTGCTGTACATACTACAGCTTCTTGGCATCAGGGATGAGAGTTAGGTGAAGGACTAAAGGTGGACACCAGAGTTGAATGGGCAGCCCTGAAAGGGGCTTGATAAGCCCTCACACCAAAGGTGCTAGTGCTCCTGGAACACCCCATGTACCCCATATAAAATATACCCCTATATAAAAGACTCAATTGGTTTATCTTTCTGTCCCATCCTTACCTAGTCATGTCCTTTTTTCTTTTTGGCCAGACCTATGATTTTATTAGTTTCTGAAAACAGAAACTCCTACCAGGACAGACAACCATTTATTTGCTCACCAAATAGAGTATTGCCCAGAGACCTAGTCATCTAACAATTTGCCCAGGGTCATACAGTCAATATATGTCAGAGGCAGAAACTGAACCCAGATCATCCTGATTCTGAGGCAGGCTCTCTCCTGTGCCACAGTTTGCTAGCTCTAACTTTGTGCTTTATTTTTCTAGTAGTGCGATGGATTTGTGCTGAACTCTCTTAGTCAGTGACCAATGGCAAGGACCTAAGAGACTTTTGGTTAGTATTAGGAGCATGATCTGAGCTACTGGAACAGAGTATGTTTGGGGAATCCCTGCAGAAAAGCTACCAGGGACTGTTCTGCTATGACAACCCAGGGAAAGTGGACAGGGATAAGCCAAAAGGCTTAGTCATTGCCAACACCTCCCCACAAAGCAAGCAAAAAGAGGCACGTGGTCACTATAAGGCCACTACAAGGAAGATTGGTAAAATCATCAAAAGGAATAAGCTATAAACCCTGCCTCCCCACCACCACACACACAGCCAAAAAAAGCTACATACCCCACATATACACCTCCTACTTGTAAAACACCCAGAAGAAGCAAGAGCCTCGTTATTTGCTTCAGAAGAATGTAGTCAGAGCAGGGGGTGTTGCAACCCTGGAAAACTGAAAGCTGTCACTTGCCAGGTTTCTGGGGAATGTAACGTCTACCAGATAGGCATGGAGGAGGAATTATGAAACCAATAGATTCTTTGCAATATATTGCTCTGCCCAAACAATATTCTCTGGGTTTATTTGGTGTAAATAACTTCCTTTATTTTGTACACCAAGAGAAGCCTCAACTTACAGAAGGGGTGTTTTCCAAAGTTCACTTACAGGTCACATGAAACTGGGAATGTTTTCCCACAGGAATAATCCTCTGAGTGCTAGTTGGGTTCTAAATTCAGCCAACAAAATTTTATTTAACCCTCTAGTGAATTTCCAGTACTGCCCAGCTCCATATACCAAACTTGCTAAGAGTTCGCTGTTGAATGAATGAATAATGTTGAACCACCAAATTTAGCAGACTTTCCATGAGGAAATGCATTAACCTATCTCCTGCCCACCTCTGTCTCCTCTATCCTCCTCCCCATTCTAGTTTAAGGATACAGTACAATACAACAAAAAATCACTGGCTCTGGGGTCAAAGAAAACTGGGGGCCAATACTTTCTTGCTCTGTGACCTAGGGCAATTCATTTAACTTTCCTGGGTCTCAGATTCCTAATTTGTAGAATGATGGGCTTTGACTAGTCTCCGAGGTTCCTTCTGGGGCTAAGATCCTTACTTTTGCTTTCTCTTCCTACTGCTTCTGACCGAAATTACCCTCCTTCCCCAGTATAAGAAACACAAAAATGGAATTCATCCCTACAACTTTTTCTCTACTTTCCATCTTACCCAGGATGCAGCTCGGTGGCACAGAGTATGAAGTGCTAGGCCAGGAGTGGGGAAGACCTGAGTTCAAATCTGACCTCAGATTAGCTATGTGACCATGGGCCAGTCATTTAACCCATTTGCCTCAGTTTCCTCATCTGTAAAATGGGGGTAACAATAGATCCTACTTCACAGGGCTATAGTGAGGATTAAATAAGATAATAATTATAATAATTATAAAGTGCACATAGTAAGCACTATATAAATGTCAGCTATTATTGTTATTAGTTTTGTGACCCTGGAAAATTCATTTAACCTCTGCCTGCCCCAGTTTCCTTAAATGTGAAATGACAATAATAATAGCACCTACCTTCCATGACGGTCATGAGGAAGAAATGAGATGATTCTAAAGTGTCTACCAGTGTCTGGCACAAAGTAGGCATCACATAGAAGCTCATTCTCTTCTTCTGCCCCACTACCCATGAAACAACTATTCAACCCTTATTAAGTTTTCTAAAGGTTTTTAACGGGAGAGTGAATTCCTTCAGTCTCTCCCCATTTCAGCCAGTCAGGAGACGCAAGCATTGCTTTGATTTCAGAGAAAAGGAGAAAATGCTTCTTGGATTCCTGACTACAGGATGCGAGGAAAGTCCCCAGGCCAGTCATGTGGACTCTTTCTTCTCTGGGCTTTGCTCTGACTCTCTGGACTTCTTTCTCCAGCATGACCCTTTCAGGCACCTTCTTCCCCTCCCTCTCCCTGCAGCTCTCCCCCCATCCAGCATTGTTATGTGCTGTCTTCTTCCATTAAAATGCGAACTCCTTGGGACCAGGCACTGTTGTTCTTTCTGCTTGTATCTGTATTCCCATCCCTGAGGACAGTGCCTGTTACATCCCAGGCACTTAACACTTCTTGCTGACTTTGGAATACAAAAAAGCACCCAAGAGCATACAAACACAGAGTCAGCACATCCTATTGAGTCTGAGACTGGGTATAATATCAATCTGCCGCTTTCTGTTTATCCTTTCAATTCTTGTCATGGAATCTGCTAACCAGGGTCTAGTCATGCAAATGGCCTGGAATCTGCAGTAAGCAGATTCAGAAACAACAAAGGGCCAGGGCCAACCTGGAAACATCTGCTAGCATTGCTACTGCCACAAAGATGGAGCTTTCCTTACATTCTTCACCCATCTCTCTGCCTAATTAAAAATCTGAAGATGTTGTAAGTCATACTGGATGAGTAGGGATATTTTGCGGATGCATGTTTTGTTTATTTATTTTTAGTTTTCAACATTCACTTTTATAAGATTTTGAGTTCTAAATTTTTCCTCTCCTCCTCCCCCTTCCCCAAGATGGCATATGATTTGATAAAGGCTATACATGTACAATCATATTAAACATATTTCCACATTAGTTGTGTTGGGAAAGAAGAATCAGAACAGAAGGGAAAGAAAAAAACAAAAAGAGGTAAAACAGTATGCTTCATTCTGCATTCAGACTCCCTTAGTTATTTCTCTGGATGTGGATAGCATTTTCCATCATGAGTCTTTTGAAATTGTCTTAGACTTAGAACTTCTTAGCAATGCAATGATCTGTCAATGTTGGTCATTGCACCATGTTGCTGTTACTATGTACAATGTTCTCCAGGTTCTGCTCACTTCACTCAGCATCAGTTCCTGTAAGTCTTTCCAGGTTTTTCTGAAATTCCTCTGTTCATCATTTCTTATAGAACAATAGTATTCCACTATTCATATATCACAACTTGTTCAGCCATTCCTCAATAGATGGACATCCACTTAATTTCCCATTCTTTGCCAACACAAAAAAAAGTTGCTATAAATATTTTTTGTATGGTGTGGGTCCTTTTCCCTTTATGTAGATGCATATTTAAAAATCCATTCTTCTACATGTAACAGAGTACATGCATACTACATGGGATATGATGTTCATGAGAACAGACGACAAAAATCTGATATAGTTTTAGAAAAAAATGTATTAGGTCATTTGGTAGAGGAGCAGAGTGAGCCAGAAAGGAGGTATGACTCCCTCTTATCCAGGCTCTAGAAGGTTTACATTATATAACATTTAGACAAGGGTGTCCACATATGGACTACATGTACATTGTTTAGCAATTTTACTAAGAAAGCAATTTGACAGAAACACAAGCTTGGGCAGACCCATCACGAGTCCCGAGGATGATAAACCAGAACAAGAATGATTTGAGGGAACCCAAAATATCTCAGAGCCATCTTTAGCATTCCTAGAGAATTGCTGGGGTCAGGCAACATTCTGGGTGTAAACAACCTTCAATCTGATAAAGTTGGATTTAAACAGTATAATAATTTCCCAAACAATATAATAAATCTACTTTCCTACAGATACATAGATTAATACAGGTATGTATTACTCAATACATAAATTAGATTTATACATAGCATGGGAAGCACCTAGGTCATAAGCAAATCCTTGGTACCTCATACTACAGAGCAAAGTTTCATATCATAAGGCTAAAAATGCAAATCATATATGCAAGCATATTGTACAAAGCCTTCCATGCTGGGGCTATAAACAAAGTACATATTCTGCTAATGGGTACCATCTGACCCCATGTGTAAATTCTTCACCCATTACTCTAGAAGCATCAGATGTTAACCTGGTCATAGGCCAGATTGTTCTATTACTCCACAGTTTCAGTATCTTCATACTCATCAACATGCTGTCCTAATTCAGGGCCTACAGATGGCTGAGGCTGAATGCCACTGCCTCTGGCAGCCCCTATTCCTTTTGAGCCCCGACAAATATAGTAGGAGTCATGAAAGGGGACGCCTCTGCATTCAGCCTTTCCACATCCCCACCACTAACCAGGAGACTTTCTTCATCATCACCTAAGTGATGCCCTGGTTGTGACTCCACATCTATCCTCTATCTCCCAAGATCCCAAAGCACAGATCAATATTAGAGGAAACGAAAGCTAGGAAGAGTAAGACATGTACCCTATGTTTGGGGTAAACATATTTTAAAGGATTCAAAAAAAAAAAGGATGCTTAGAATCCTTAGACTAAAACTTTATAGAGAATCCAAGACAGATGGGAAATGCTCAAATACAAAATTCCAAAGACACAAAGAGAAACATTACATCTTCTGAGGAGTAGAAAAAAGCAAGTTGTTTGGGGAAACCAATGTGGAGGCACAAGGAACTTATCAACCACAAAATATTTTTAAAAGATACATATAGAAGATGGAAACAAGAGCAGGTATTGATAGATGAGCATAAATGTTAATAGAGTCAGGACTATTAAAGGTAAAAGTGAATAGGGCCTGGTAATAAAAGGTAACAAAAAGGGATTTTTTTAAATGTTCTAGGAAACACAAGAAGCTGGAAGCACTTTGGGGGACATCTAGTAACAGAATCTAGAATTTCTGTGGAAAAAGACCAGCCCAAACCATCCAAGAAAAGAATCCCAACTCTAATGCCCTCAACAAGTAATTGTTAATACTCTGCCTGAAGACTTCAAAGGAGGGAGAACCCACCACTTCTTGAAGCCCACTCCACTTTTGGACATCTATAATTGTTAGGAAGCTTTTCCTGCTATTTAGGTACAATGTCTTCTTTATTATTTTCACTCAGGTTCTGCCCTCTAAAGTCAAACACAATAAGCCTGATCCCTGGCTGCTCCCACTGTGTCCAGGGCCATCTCCAGTCATCCTGATCTATATCTTGCCACTGGATTTAGATGACACCAGAGGAGAAAGTGCAACTGGTGACTTTGCACAACCCTCCTCACTTAAATCCAATTCACTCACATGTTGTGGCATCACCTTCTTTAGGTCATGGTCCTCTTCTAGAATGAGGGACAAACAGAGTCCCTCTTTCAGATGACAATCTTCCAAATACTTTAAGACCGTAAATTGCCCAGGGACACACAGGAAGTGGCAGAATCAGGATTTGAACTTTGGTCTTCTGCCCTTAAATTCAACTCACTTTCCACTGGACAGTTAATCTGTAAGCAAAGAATCAATGAACTTGACTCCTACTCCTGACATAAGTATAGAAATGTATAATCAATGGAACGGTAAGAGAATATCTAGGGGAAAAAAATGCTGATCCCAAGAAATCAGAATAAGTTCAAGAACAGGTCATGCCAAACTTACTAAATGTAATTTTTTTCAAAGAGTTATTAAATGAGTAGGTAAGAGAAATGCTATAAGTATAGTTTGCCTAGATTTTACCAAAACATTTGACATTTTTCCATGCTACCCTTGTCAGAAAAGTAGAGAGATGGACTAGAGTATTATATGGGTAGATTCATTACTGATTAAGAGATTCATTGTTGACTTAGAAAAGTAAAAGACCACAGAGATATGCATTTGTCCCTGTGCTGTATAACATTTTGATCAAGGGCTTGGATAAATGTATTTATGCCACAGTTGCCACATTTAGAAATGACACAAAACTAAGAGGGATGAAAGAGTCAGGTTCCCAAAAAATCTCAATGCTTACCAAATTTAATAGAATGAAATTTTAATATGGATAAATGTCAGGTCCCACACTTGGTGACAGGGAAGATCAAGACAAACTCAGAAGAAGAAACTGATTTTCAAACCAACTACAAGCAAAGTTTCAAGGAAATATCCCTGACATCCTAGAACCAAAGGGTCAAATAGAAATTGAAAAAAAAAAATTTACTGACTACCTCCTGAAATAGATCCCAAAATGAAAATTCCTCGGGAATAATATTATAAACAAATTCCAGAACTCCCAGGTCAAGGAGATAATATTGCAAGCAGCCAGAAAGAAATGATTCAATCATGGAGCCACAGGCAGAATCACACAGGATTTAGCAGCTTGTACTTGAAATGAATGGAGGGTTTGGAATATGATATTCCAGATGGCAAAAAAGCTAGGATTACAACAAAAATAACCTACTCAGCAAAACTAAACATAGTACTTCAGGGGGGAAAATGGATATTCAGTGAAAGAGGATTTTCAAGCATTCATGAGAAAATTTGACTTTCAAATACAAGACTCAAAAGGATCATAAAAAAGGTAAACATGAAAGAGAAATCATAAGGGATACAATAAGGCTAAACTGCTTACATTCCTATATGGGAAGATGACACTTGTATCTCCTAAGAAATTTATAATTATTAGGGCAGTTAGAAGGAGTATACATAAACACAGGACACAGGCATGAGTTAAATATGATGGGATGATTTCAAAAAATAAAAGGGATAAGAAAAAGGGATCCACTGGAAGAAGGAGAAAAGGAAAGAAATAAGGGGAAAATAATCTCACATAAAAGAAGCACAAAAGGAAGAACTTAATACAATAAAAGTATATAATGCAATAAAAATTACTTTCAATAAAGGGCTATGGAAGCATAGATTAAAATTAATTGGAAACTAAATAATCTAATGCTAAGCAATTAATAGATCAAAGAACAAATCATAGAAACAATCTACAACTTCATTAAAGAGAAAGACAACAATGAGACAACATACCAAAATTAATGGGATGTAGCCAAAGCATTACTTAGAAGAAAATTTCAATATCTAAATGCTTGCACCAATAAAATAAAGAACAGATTAATAAACTGGGCATGCAATTAAAAAAACTAGAAAAAACAAACAAAAATCCCCAATTAAACACCGAACTAGAAATCCTAAGAATCAAAGGGGAGATCAATAAAATTAAAAGAAAAATATTGAGCTAATAAATAAAAATCTAAACTAATTCTATTTTTTTAATTGATAAACTATTAGGCAATTTGATTTTTAAAAGAAAGTAGAAAAACCAAATTACCAGTATAAAAAATTTTAAAGGTTGAATTCATCATCAATGAAGAAGAAATTAAAACTATTAAGAGCTATTTTGTCCAATTATATGCCAATAAAGCTGACAACTTCAATGAAATGGGTAAATATTTCCAAAGATATAAATTGCAAAATTAACAAAAGAGGAAATAGAATTCTTAAATAACCATATATTAGAGAGAGAAATTAAACAAGCCACAAATGAGGTCCTAAAGAAAAATTCCCTAGGACCAGATGGATTTACAAGTGAACCATACCAAACATTTAAAGAACAATGAATTTCAATACTATACAAACTATTTGGAAAAATAGGCAAAGAAGGAATCATACTAAATTCCTTTTGTGACCCAAATATGATGCTGATACCTAAACCAAGAAGAACAAAAACAGAAAAAGACTGTAGAGCAATTTCCTTAATGAATCTTGATGCAACATTTTAAAATAAAATTTTAACAAGGAGATCCTAGCAATACATCACAAAGATCATGCACTGTGACAAGGCGGGATGTAGAGCAGGACTGGTTTGATATCAAGAAAACTATCAGCATGATTGATCATATCAATAACAAAAACAAGAATCATGATTATTTCAATAGATACAGAAAAGGCTTTTGATAAAAATATATCACTCATTCCTATTAAAAATGCTAGAAAGAATAGAAATAAAATGGAACTTTCCTTAAAATGACAAGTAGTATCTATCTGAAATCATCAGCAAGCATCATCTGTAACAAGGATAAGTTAGAAGCCTCCCCAACAAGATAAGAGTGAAACAAGGGTGCACATTATAACTATTTTTATTAAATATGGTACTATTAAATATGCTAGCTAAAATAATAAGAGAAGAAAATGAAATTGAAGGAATTAAAATAGTCAGTGAAGGAAAAAATCTATGACTCTTTTCAAATGATATAATAGTATACTTAGAGAATCCTAAACAATCAACTAAAAAACTAGTTGAAATGATTTAACAACCTCAGCAAAGTTTCAGGGACATAAAATAAGCCCACATAAATCATCAGCATTTCTATATATTAACAACAAAGGCCAGTAGAAAGAAATAAAAAGAGAAATTCCATTTAAAATAACTGTAGACGATATAAAATACTTGATAGTCTATCTGCCAAAACAAACCCAGGAACTATATGAACACAATTACAAAACACTTTTCAAACAAATAAAATCAGAACAATTGGAGTTATATCAATTGCTCATGAATAGACTGAGACAATATAATAAAAATGGCAATTCTATCTAAATAAATTTACTAAATAGTGTCATATCGAATTACCAAAAAATTATTTCATAGAGCCTGAAAAAAAGAAAAACAAAATTCAAGCGAATCAATGGGGAAAAAAATGTGAAGGAAAGTAGCTTAGCAGTACAACATCTCAAACTGTATTACAAAGCAATAATCCTCAGAACAATCTGGTACTGACTAAGAAATAGAGTAGTAGGAGATGGCTAGGTGGCAAAGTGAATAGAGCACCAGCCCTGGAGTCAGGAGGACCTGAATTCAAACCCTACCTCAGACACTTAACACACGCACACACACACACACAAAAAAAAAAACCTAGCTGTGTGACCTTGGGCAAATCACTTAATCCCAATTGCCCTACCTTCCCCCCTCCAAAAAAAAAAAAAAAAGAAAAAAAAAGAAAAATAGAATAGTAGATCAGTTAAATAGGTTTGGTACACAATATACAGATGTCCATGACCATAGTAAGCTAATGTTTGAGAAATCCAAAGATCCAAGCTTTGTGGACAAGAACTCACTACTATACAAAAATTGTTGAGAAAACTAAGAAAGCAGTTTGGCAGAAACTAGGTATAGATCAACATTTCACACTATATACCAAAATTAGGTGAAAGTGGGTACATTATATAGACATAAGGGCTGATATCATAAGCAAATTAGGGAAACATTTAGGGGAAATTTTTACCTGCCAGATCTATGAATAAGGGAAGTATTTATGAGCAAACAAGAGATAGAGAGCTTTATGTTAAATAGATAAAAACTTTTAATTTAATAGATAGAGAGCTTTATATAAAAATAGATAAAAACTCCTTTTAATTTAATGTAATCAAAATTAACTGGTCTAACCACTCTGGAGAGCAATTTGAAACTATTCCCAAAGTACTATAATACTTTGCATACCCTTTGACCCTACAATATCACTTTTATGTCTATCTCCTGAAGAGATCAAAGGAAAAGGAAAAGGAACTAAAAGTACAAAAATATTTATAGCAACTTTTAGTGGTAGCAAAGAATTTGAAATAGCAGATGTCCATCATTTAAGGAAAGGCTAAACAAGTTGTGTTATACTATTGCAATGGAATACTTTCATGCTTTAAGAAAGAATGATTTCATAAAAACCTGGGAAGACATATGGACTGTTGCAAAGTAAAGTGAGCTGAACCAGGAAAACGCTGCATACACTAATAGCAATATTTTACAGTGATTAACTGTGAATGACAGCTATTCTGAGAAATACAATGATCCAAGCCAATTCTGAAGAACTTAGAATGAAAAATGTTATGCCCCTGCAGAAAAAGAACTAATGAAGTCTTAATGCAGATTGAAGCATCCTTTTTCACTTTATTTTTCTTAGTTTATTTTTTTAATCAGTGTTTTCTCTTACAATATTGCTAATATGGAAATGTGTTTTGCATGCCTTTATATGTATAATCTACATAAAATTACTTTCGTTCCCAGGGTGGGATAGAAGAGGAAGAAAGGGAGAGAATTTTGAACTCATGATGTTCAAAAACAAATGTTTTTTAAATGTAATTGAGAAAAATAAAATAACTTTTAAAAAATTAACAAAAAGAGCTACCTGTTCAAAGATTTTTATAGGAACAATACTTATAATCAAAAAAGCAAACCATCATGTACAACAATGGCTAAACAAGTCTGGGCACACTAAAGAAATGGAATACGATATAGTGCAATTAATTCTGTAAGACCAACTAAGATTGACAAGTATAAAGGATATACAAAAATCGGTAAAGACTTTTACAAACTAATGCAAAATGGAGAAAGCAGAACAGAGTATGTAGTCTGACAATTTAAAAGTAAGAATAGATAGTGTCAACTATTTACCCAAAGTATGGTCCAAAGAAATAAACAGAATCAGTTTCCACCTTAACCAAAGGTTTGTCCAAAGAACAAACAGAATGAGGTTTCCCTTACCAAAGGTTTGACCAAGCAACAAACAGAATCAGGCTATATGTGTGTTATAATGTACTTATTTATTCTCATTAAGCTAGAGAATCATGAATGCACAGAGTCAGAAAATAATTCTGAACTCTGAGGTAAGCAAGGTGAAGGAGACTCTTTATCCACTTAGAGCAATCCCAACTTGGGATTCCTGTGTCAACCAAAATTATAGTCTCTATATATATTTACCATTATATGAGAAAGGAATATTCTTAATACTATAGATGCATAAATACAATAAGATAGGAGAGATGTCACAATGTCTATTAAAATTATAATTATGGGATGTCTATGCTTCTTCTATCATTAATGTGACTTATCATAATATGGCATAACATGTGTCCATAAAATATCAAGATAAGAGAAGTCCCATTATTCAAAATAGTACCCAGTTCAAGGTCCCTTGCCTTTAGCAGTCATAAACAGAAGAATGCTCCTGATCAGCTTCATCCAACCTTATAGTTGCTGACATAGGAAGGGGCATTTTGGGCTCACACAGAGAGAAGAGCAAAGTATGCCTATTATGCCAGAGCATGCAAGGCATTATGGCAGGTTTGGCTGAGAATAGGCCAAAAATACCTTTCTCCTGATTGGCCAATCCAGATTTTAGGCCTTTCTCAGGTGATGGGGGCTCAAAATGGTTCACAATCGGAATGAACTAATAAAGAATGCTAATGGAGACATAAAGGGAATGATCAAAGAATTATGTCATTTGTATGCATTGAAATCTAATTATTTATTATAAATAATTTCAGCAAAGTTTAATTAGCCATATTGATATTTTGTATTATGTTTCTAATCCCTTTTATAAGCCCAGAATTTTTTCTTTGCTCTTACAGATGACAGCTCCCATTAAATACAACCTGGTGTTCCTGTCCACCTTTCCAATAACAACACTGGGTTAAGAGGAAGTAGTATACATCACAGCGGATAAAATACTGGATTCAGAGTCTGTGGCTCCAGATTCAAATCCCAGATTTGTTACTTGATACCTGCCTGGTCTTAGGCTTCACTCCACTTCTCTGGGCCTCAGTTTCCTCATCAGTAAAACAAGGATATTGTATTATATGTCTTCTCAGGTCCCTTCCAGCTCTAAGTCAGTAAGACTTTTATTTAGTTTCTGGTACACTATATCCTTAAAATCCTTTTATTTTACAGTATATTCTGATTTTCTTTCCATTTGTTGTATCTAGGTACATTATTTTTTAGTCCCCATTAAACACGAGAAGCAACACGGTTTGGGAGATAGACTGCTTGAATTTAGGTTCAGGGAGACCTAGATTCGAGTCCCAGCTCCCACAACTACCACTTGGGTGATACTAAGTCACTTCATTTCCCGAAGCTCTCACTAAGTCGAAACCCAGGATATATGGGTTAAAATCTGCCTCAACAGAGACAATTTCCATCTCAACAAAATAATACATCATTGATGTGTTGACACAATAAATGCCATGTTTACGCAAGTTTTCCTCCAACAATGTCTCATTATTTTGTGGAGGTGACTCAGGTTCTTAAAGACTATGCCAGTGGAATGCAAGGTCTCAACTTGTAGTAAACTTTTCTGTGTACACCTGAAAAATAAAATAGTATAGGAATTATCTTTTCCAAAATCATAACATATGAGCACAAGGTCTAACAACCAGAGGAGAAATAAGGCTTTGAATCAGGATGCCCAAATCTAGTGGTGTACTGGGAGACAGAGAGTTAGGGGTGGGGAGGGAAAGCACCTCTGCCACTCTTTCCACAAGTGACCAACTAAATATATGATCCTATTACCCTGTGATTGCCACAGCTGGCCTCAGCTATGGTCACTGTGGCACTCCTGTTCTGGAGCACTCATTCTAATCTCTCCATCCCCATAAGACCTAAGGCCTGACTCCCTCCCTCCTTCCCAATGCAATTGCATTTTCTGTAATAGGTCTGTCTTCAATACTATTATTCCTTAATATACACATGCAGACATATACATACAGACATACTTACATGTCACATAATTGAATTTGCCCTAGGTGAAGTTTCATGTACTCACAAATCTGCACATAATAACAGAAAAAAAAAGTTGTAAACTAAAAAATACTAAATCATCTCCATAATTTCAGTAGAATACATTCACCAAACAGGCTTCTTTTAAATACTAGGCTTTATCAGAGTCCCTGTGAAAACACCTTGAAGGTATACAGCTTCTCACTGACAGGCATTCATAAACTACCTATTGGATTGACTTAGAAAACTGCCCCTAAGGAAGGAATATTTTGGATTTTTCTGGTTAAAACTGACCTTTTGCCTGTTTGATTTTTTTAGCTACTTTGGAGGATGAAATTACTTGGCACGTATACATACCCACAAACACACACACAATAACTTCAATGCAATAAGTGTTCTTGACAGTAGATCAAGAGGAATTTAGACAGGAGAAATCTTAGCAAGATAACAAGGAAAAATGGACAAGCCAAACCAGGGATGGGGAACCTGGGACCTCAAGGCCACTTGTGGCCTTCTAGGTCCTCAAGTGCAGCCCTTTGGCTGAATCCAAACTTCAATTGTTCTGTGAAGTTTAGATTCAGTCAAAGGGACACACTTGAGGACCTAGAGGGCTACATGTGGCCTGAAGACCATAGTTCAGTTCCCTACCCCTGAGCCAAACACACTACTATCTCTCTACTTTAGCCAATTCCATCTGAATCCTTCCCATCCTTCCACACACAACTCAAATCCTACTTCTTCTTAAAACCTGCTTTGACCATTCTAGCCCAAGTTATCATTTTCTCCCATGAATCTGTGAAGCACTTAATGTCTGAACCACTCATATGAATACTAAGCATATTCTGCTTTGTATTCTGAGTTGTTGTTTATATACACATACACAAGCGTATAAATTTTGTGTTCTAAGCATTTTTTAAGGTGCAGGAAATAAACAACTGTCTTATATCTGATAAATATTTCATAATTTGAATTCATTTTCTAGAAGATTAACCTAGATTAATTGCTAGATTAATCCTGTTTGTTTCTTTTTGGGAAGACCTTAGACATGAGTCTTACCCAAGTTTTATTTTAGAGATTTATCCAATGAACTGGAGATCAAAAGAAATCTGACTCCCATCTGTGGTTCAGGATGACATCAGAATGAATCTAGACTCCATGTAAGTCTAGAGGAAGACCCCCTTTGGAGAGGAAGGTTCCCTAAAACATGGATCCTTTGTTTCTACCACAGCCCTGACTCACAGGACTTGGCTATTAGAAATGACCTCATTTAATTGAAGCCTTATAAGAAAGGAATCCTCATCAGAGAATACCAGGAAGCTGGTTGTGCCGCCTCTACTTGAAGACCTCTAAAGATGGAGAAATTTAAGCAACAAAAATAAGCCACAGGTCCTAAGGCAAGGGGGAAATTTTGACCTCATAACACTGGACCTGGTATGAAACCCAAGGCTTGACTATGCTTCTGGATGAGTATACTTTATTCAAAAGAAATAGGTCAAGTAAAAGTGGATTGGGGGAAATAGTATATTGAAATGATACCATCATATGAGGAAATCCAAAACGAAAATGGGAAAGCATAACACAGTATTTTAGGTAAAGGTCAAAGGATGAAGAAACAAAAGTAATTTTTTTTTCATTGATGTATACCAGGGATGGGGAACCTGTGGCCTTGAGGCCACATGTGACCCTCTAGGTCCTCAAGTATGGCCCTTTGACAGAATCCAAACTTCATAGAACAAATCCCCTTAATAAAAGGATTTGTTCTGTAAAACTTGAACTCAGTCAAAAGGCTGTACCCAAGGACCTAGAAGTATACATTGTATACTATTATCCATCTTGACAGAAATAGGGAATAGATGAGGAGTTTCAGAAACAAATCATTAGCTTACCATGGAGGTATGACATACTGGTGGGTAACTTCAATTATCCAGACTACTGCAATTCTGTGTGTGTATGTGTGTGTATATGTGTGTGTGTGTGTGTGTGTGTGTGTTTCAGTCTCTGCCAAATGCAGAATTATCTAAAAAATTGTTTGCTTGACTTATTGATAATTTCAGCAAGGAACCCAACAAGAGAAATCTATTCTGGATCTGATTCTCACTAAAAGAGAAGTAGCTGTTGGGATGGATATGATCAGGATTTGAGGTAGGGGGGGTAACCACTCCCTCTGAGAGTTTGAGATGGAGAAATAATGGAAATCTGAGCATAATCCAATATGGATGCTTAGATTGGGAGAACACAGATGTCAAACAATTCAGAGGAAAGGTAGGTAGGATCCCATGGACTAAAATGTTATAAAAGCCTATAAGAAATGGGAAATGCTCAAGAATGAATGAAGAAGACATGGAGGGAAATCATTCCAGAGAGGAGGGAAAATGGGATTTATCTAAAGAGAGAAGTGTGGATGTACAGGGAACTTACCAATCAACTTAGAGCTTTACAAGATATATACAGAAGATGAAGAAGGCCAGGTGCGAGAAGATAAATAGAGTGTGGAACAGTCCTATAAAGATACAGTCAGGAATGTTGAGAATGAGGTTCATGCTAGTGTAACAGGCTAAGGATTACAAGAAGGGCTTTGTAAAACATAATAAGAGAAAGGGAAGGATCAAAGACTCACCTTTACTTGGGGTGACTGGGATAATGGTAACTAACAACAGAGAGAAGCCAGAACTGCTTGATTTTTATTTTGTTTCTATTTTCTCTGCCAAGGAGAATGATCTTCACTCTAAAACTTAAAATAGAAATGACTTAACAGGGAGTTGGCACCCAAGATAAGTCAAAAGATTAAGTAAGATAGCTAACTTAATGACTCAATCACCTGGCCCAATTAAACTGAATCTTTAGACTGAAAGAACAGGAAAATACAACTACTGAGTGACTTTCAGTGATATTTGAAAAATCATGGGAAACAGAAATACCACAAGATTAAAGAAGGTCAAATGTTGCTCCAATATTCAAAAAGCATGGATGCAACTGGGATAATGGGGAAACCATCAACTCTAGATCAAAGGCTGTTATTGAGTCATGTCCAATTCTTCATGACCTCATTTGGGGTTTTCTTGGCAAAGATACTGGAGTGGTTTGCCATTTCCTTCTCAAGTGTCTGAGGCCAAATCTGAACTCAGGGAGATGAGTCTTCCTGATTCCAGGCCCAGCACTCTATCAGCTGTGCCACCTACCTGTCCTGGAGTCAGAGGACCCGAATTCAAATTCCAGTTCAGTCACTTACTACCCAGGTAACCTTGGCCAAATCACCTCTGCTACTTTATCATTCCCCATCTGTCTTCACTCTTGTGGAATTCATCAATTCATCAATGTCCTACAAGAAGAGCACATCAGCCCTGAAACTCATACCTCACTACCCCATACCCCTGGGATCCCTCCTTCCTTCTGATTGGAGAGGGTGAAGGGGAAACAATGGTGAACTCCTCCCAGCTCACCCATTTAAGGATAAGAAGAGTGCCTACGATGGTCATCTCCTCCTCCTTTGCCACCTGGCAAATTAAGAAGTTGCATACTCTACGTGAAGTTGTTTTTCCTGCCTCCTTTTCCTCATATCCCACCTATTTCTATCCAAATTCATCCTACTTCCTTTCAAACCCCACCTACTTTCTCTTAAATCCATCCCAAGAGATTAAGCAACTTTTTCCCTGTGTCTCCAGCCTGGCAAATGGAATTTAACAAACTGGTCATTTTTATGTCACATAATGACACTTTACACAAAGCTTTGCTAAAATACAGGGGAAATCATATCCACTGGATTCTCTTCTTTTTCAATAGAGCTCATATTTGAAAGTTTCATTCTTTAGAAGGTATCGTTTAGCTCTAAATCTACAAATCTATCATCTGTATAATATAAGCAGTAATAGACCGGTAAATGTTTTAACAATCAGATTTCAGGGGGTCGAAATATATGCATGATACACTTATAAACTTAATATGTATCATTAACATTTTCTCTGATGCTTTCTTAAGTCTAGAAAATCAATAATCATTTAAGCTCTGACATATTATTTACCAGTTTCTGAGATGTAAATACTCACACTGAAAATTTAACTGGCTCTCACAAGTTTAGAGTTGTCTCCAGCATACCTTGAATAAGAATTGTGTCATCTTTCCCCCAAAATGAAACTTCACATTTAGAAATAGAGTCAGATCTCAATGAAAAGATCATAGATTTAGAGCCGGAAGAAAACTTAGAGGCTCATCTAGTTCCTCATTTCACAGATGATGAAAGTGAGGCCCAAAAAATTAGATTGACTTGCCCAAGGTCGCACAAGTAGGAAGTTACAGAGGAAGGATTTGTAATCCGATCTAAAATCCATTACTCTAATGTAAGGCATTACCTCATCTGCAAGTATATTGTGTGCTAGGTGCTGAGGATACAAAGACAGAGGAAGCAGTCCCTGACTTCAGGGGGGCTTACATTTGACTGCAAGAAAACAACATGGAAACAGGTAGAAAGTTTTTTAAATTTATATAAAAAATACATACAAAGCAATATGGTGTGGGGTGGGAGAAGGGTTCTACCAACATGTGGAATAAAGAAAGGACAAAGTATTTGATCTGACCTTTGATCGTGAGAGTCAAAGGGCAGAAAGGAGCCGCTCTGGGAATGGAGAGACAAAGATGGAGACAAGAGATAAAATATTATCTACTGGGAGCAGCAAGTTAGCCAGTTTAACTGGAATGTAGGGTGAAACCACATAGAATGTCATGATGACAAAGGAATCAAAATTAGAAATCTTTTTAAAAGGCAATTGAAAGACATGTAGTAGAACTAAATGAGGGGGAAGGAAGGGAATAAGAATTTCTATATTGTCTATTACATACCAGGCATTATATTAAGACTTTTTAACAATATATCCGACACCATTAAATACTGCTTTTTTAATAATATTATTTTGTGCTTTAGGAAAGAATAATTTCAGAAAAATCTGGAAAGGCTTATGGACTGTTGCAAAGTAAAGAGCTGAACCAGGAGAACATTGCATACAGTAACAGCACTACTGTACAATGATTAACTGTGAATGGTAGCACAACATTTGTTCCTCAAAAGCATCTATAAGATAGGTGCTATTAATATCCCTACTTTGGAGTTGAGGAAAATGAGGCAAATAAAGGTTAAATAACTTCTCTAGGGCCATAGCTAGTGAATGTCTGAGACTGGATTTGAACTCAAGTCTTTTTGACTCCAGGACCAGTGTACTATTCACTTGCTATCATTTGTTTCTAAGTAAACCATAACAGGTTGACAATTACAACTTGTGTTTGTTGTACAATTACAACTTGTAATTGCGTAATGTTGACAATTACAACTTGTGTTTTTCATGTCTGACTATAACCCTATTTGTGAGTCCATTTAGGGTTTTCTTGACAAAGATACTGGTGTGGTTTGACATTTCCTTCTCCAACCCATTCTGCAGATGAGGAAACTGAGACAAACAGGATTAAATGATTCACCCAGGGTTACATAGCTAGTAATGTGTCTAAGGTCAGATTTAATCTCACAAAGATGAGTCTTTCTGACTCCAGACCCAGTACTCTAGCCACCTAGCTGCCTCATGAGTTGCATGGTGTCGAAGGCCAGTCTCTGACCCAGCTCATACATGGGATGACTCTGGTTCAGGATTTCTCCCAAGCCAGTTCCCAGTGAAGGCTATATTATGTCTTAAAATTCACTCACCATCTCTTCCTGACTTGCAGGATCTTAGGACGTGATAACCGAGCAGTGACCATAGATGCATGCAAGGGAACAAGGACATTAAAACTTACAGATATGCGTAAATGAATAAGGACATTAAACATTTTCTCATGGAAACCTAAGAGATAATTGCTTTACATTTATTATATAAACCCTGCCCTCTGATCAATAAATTGAAACTGCTATGTCAGATTCTTGCCTGGCTTGTGTCCATCATTCTACACTTCTCAGTTTGGCCTGTGCCCATTTTGATGCAGGCATCAGCATGGGAAGTGATTTAAAATATGTCATTAAGGATATTTAGAATGTAAATCCCTTGAGGGAAAGAATGTATCTTTTAATTAAGTTTTTGTACCCTCATGGCTGAGGGGATACTATTGTGTTATAAGAAATAACAAGCAGGATGATTTCAGAAAAATCTGGGAAGTCTTATATGAACTGATACAAAGTGAAATGAACACAATCAAAAGAACATTGTCCACAGTAACAGAAATACCACAAAAGACTTAGCTACTCTGATCAAGACAATGATCTAACACAATTACAAAGTACCCATGATGAAAAAATGTTATCCATATCCAGAGAGAGATCTAATAAACTCTTGAGTGTAGATTGAAGCATACTTTTTTTTACTTTCCTTAATTTTCTTATTTTCTTGTTTTCTTTTGCAATATGACTAAAATGGAAATGTTTTAAATGGCATCATATTTAGAATTAGTATTATATTCCTTGCCCTCTCAAAGGTTGGGAGAAGAGTAGGAAGGAGGGAGAGAATTTGAAACTCAATGCTTTAAAAAAATAAATGTTAATTTTTAAAATATAATTGGGAAATATTTAATGAAATAAAAATACATTTTTGAAAAAAGGTTTTGTATCCCCATTGTCTAACACAATTATTTGCACACTCTAGGTGCTTAATAAATGTTATCAAATTGGACCATATATATAACTGGAAAAAGAAGTGGCCAATTCATGTAAGAAAAAAATGGAGCAACAAATGGATAGCAAAGGTGGTAAATTGGTATACCCCCAAGATGTTAAAAAAAAAAAAAATGAGAGTAAGGTCTCCAGCATGTCAGGTAGACTTTCTATGGAGAAGGTATGGGAGAACCTGAACAAGAGTTATACAGAAGGAAAGAATGTACAGGGGTTGCAATCAGATTAAGCAGTCCTAGTCTTTCCTGATGCATGAGGAGTTATGGGGCTGATTGTAAGTGTTGGAGTCCTCGTTCTTCTCTAGCACCAGAGTGCAGGTGCCCTTCATTGCCCGAGGCACTTCTTACGGTAGCCAGTCCAGATCTCTGGTTCTTGAAGTGGTACAAGACCCTCAAAAAGCATGGGACCCAGGGCAATTACCCCAGTTTACATCAGCCTAGGGGATGGTTCTGCTCTGCTTTTTTTACTGCTGTTCTGCCAATCCTATGATACTAATGAGAGGGCTGAGCTAGGAATAAGGTAAAGACCGAATAAAAAGACATAAGTAGACAACCCTCTCATATATCAATAAGTGTGTGTGTTCCAAAGTCACATAGAAATTGTTTGGGTCTATTATATCAATAGAAAGAGTGCTGAATTAAGAGTCCCAAGGCCTGGGTTCAAATTCTGACCCTGCCCCTCACTATGTAACCTTGGGCAAGTCATCTCTCTGCTAAGCCACTTACAGGGTAAGGACCACAGGACCCTTCCATGTGACTTGCAGCCGAAACCTCCTTATATTTTGTCTGTCCAATAAGAATGGGAAGTCCTTACAACCAGGGACTATTCTGCTTTTCTCTTCGTATCCCCAGCACTTTGCTAAATGGTTTTTCATTCACTTATTCATTGATTTTTCTGGGCCTTAGTTTCCTCAGGTGAAAAATGACAGTGTTATACTAAATGACTTTAAAGGTCCCTTCCAGCTCTAAATCTACAAGCCTGTGATTACTCAGCGTTACCTGCCCACTCTTCACCTTCATAGGTGGGAGTAGTTGAAGGTCACCCAACATGGGCTCCACAAGCCCCTTCACAATTCTCTCATTGTTCCTCTTTTCCTTTGGATATTACAAGAGACAGAAAGTACAGGGGAAAGAGTACTACACTGAGAGTCAGGAGACCCTTATTCCAGCCAGATTCTGCTACCTCTGTGATCTTGGACAGTTAATAGCTAACATTTACATTGCACCTATGTGCCAAGTACCGTGCCAAGTACCATGCCAAGCACTTTACAATTACCTCATTTGATCCTCACTGCAATAGGTAAATGCTATTATCATCCCTTTTTACAGTTTAGGAAACTGAGGCAGAGAGACTAAGCAACTTGCTCAAGGTCACACTAAGGCCCAATTTGAACTCAGGTCTTCCTGATTCCAGACTCAGCACTCTCTCCACTGCCCCTAAGAGTTTTGTTGCTCACTCCTATCTGACTACTTGTGACCCCATTTAAGATTTTCTTGGCAAAGATACTGGAGTGGTTTGCCATTTTTTTCTCCTGCTCATTTTTATAGATGAGGAAACTGAGGCAAATAGGGTTAAGTGACTTGCTCAGGGTCACACAGCTAGTAAGTGTCTGAGGCTGGGTTTGAACTCAGAAAGACAAGTCTTCCTGACTCCAAGCCCAGTGCTCTGTGCACTATGGCACCACCTAGCTGCTCCTAGGAGTAGGTGATCTCTAAGGTCCCTTCAGCTTTAGGGTCCAATCAATGTTTTTGAGCCACCTATACATGTATATTTCTAAATGTGGAAACTATAAATCTAGTATTCAAAAATGTCCATTTAAATGGATCTAATTTGCATTAGAAGCATCACTTGCTAACAACTAGTAGCAAAGTTCCTAGATTGTATTTATAAATAAATGCTGAAGCCTTGCCAGCATAGTCTTTCCCCAGGTGATAATTCATATCATGTCATATCTTGGCTCAGTCCTTCACTTCTCCTGAGACACACCTGGCAAAAATTCCAACTCCCAAAGGCCTAGGGTAACTTTAGCAATTGCCAGTGAAAGCTTCCTGTAAGACTTGAAAAGCATACCCCAGGGAGGAGTAAGTTATAACCTTTTCAACATAAGTAATTAAGTGTATCTCTGGAGATATTAATTCTCAAACTCAACATGTTCAGAACAGAGCATGTCATTTTTCTCTTCCAAACCTATTAGCACCAACCTTCCAGGTTCACAGCCTTGGCATCACCCTTGACTCCTCCCTCTCACCCCAAATAATTCACATAATTGAATCCCTTTGCCAAATATCATTGTTTCTATCTTCATGGCTTTCATATTTCTCCTTCTATCCACCCACAGAGCTACCAAACCAAGTATAGGTCATCATGATCTCTCACACAGATTATGTTTAATAGTCTTCTAACTTCCTGTTGCCTCAAATCTTGACCCACTCTAATACATCCTTCTCTGCCCAGCTGCCAAAATGATTTTCCAAAACAGAGGGCCTTATCTTGTCACACTGTATTAGCAAATACCCTAGCACACTCAGGATGGCCTGCTAGCATAGGTTCTTTGATCTGCTTTACTAAAGGAAAGACAACTTTTAAAGGGGTCAACAATCTAATTAAATTACATTCACTAGTTTAGGGGAAAGGTCAGCACCCTGAACATGGAGAAAATAAAGACAGAGAAAATACAAGCACAGAAATTAACACAAAGACCCACCGACAGGGCTCCAGTGTCTAAGTAAAGCAATATTGTTATACACTTTACATACATCACTGGATTGAGAGAACACAGACATCTAAGCAGTTGTTGGGGGGAGGGAGTGAAGGGTGGAGTTTCTTAACAAAGGGTTACTCACACTCTCAACCAGGAAATCAAAAGATCCTTCTCATGAGCTAGCCCTCAGGGCAAAATGCCAACCTCACAGATTATGTAACAAACACTCTGCTCTTGATTGACTCAGAGCCAGAAGGCACAAAACCTACTTGACTCAGCACAGCTGTGAATTATCAGAGTCCAAAGGAGATTAATCCTCAGATGTTTACAATTTAGCCTGAGCCTAGAAAACTGAACTCCAGAAGAAAAAAAAAAATCCTACTTTGTGTCCCACTTTTCAGTCATGCACACACACACACACACACACACACACACACTGATAATCATTAAATATTTTTGGTCAAAGTCTGGATTAATCATACAGACTGTTTTGCCTTTCTTTAAAAATGTCTTTTTTCCTGTGTCAGATACTCCAGAGACCAGATAAGACTGAAAGTGGGATTTCCCCTTATCTTGGAACATATTCCATTCAGAAGGAAAAGAGAGACATCCTGAGATCATAAATTCCAAAAGGACCCTTCTTTGTCTTTGCTCTCTGAGTGAGCTTGGAGAATACCTCTTCCTATGTCAACAAAGCCAGATGAGGCTTACTTTATGGCCCTTAAAGATGAGACCCTTAACTCGAGGCATTAACTTGAGTAATGGGACTTTCTCTTATCTTAATATTTTTGTACATATACCATGTTATGGAATGTTAATGGTAAAGAAAACATATCCTAAATCATAATTTCAACTGACACTTTGTCGACTGTATTTACCATCTATTCAATTAAGAAAATTCCTTCTGAGGCAGCTAAGTGGCACAGCGAGTAGAGCACTGGCCCTGGAGTCAGAAGGACCTGTGTTCAAATCCAGCCTCAGACACTTGACACACTAACTAGTTGTGTGACCTTGAACAAGTCACTTAACCCCAATTGCCCTGCCTTCCCCACCTCCTAAAAGATCAAAAGAAAAAAAAATAAAATTCCTTTCTCATACAATGATTAAACATTTATGGAGATCATAAATTTGTGTGACACAGCCACCCTGAATTGGGATGGTTCTAAAGTGTATTTAAAGTTTCTGAATCTTTTGTTCAACAGTTAGAACTCAGCTTCTAACTCCTTGTTCAAATCTGCTAGTCTTAAGGGAATAAATGCTGTAACTGTATATCACCTAGACTATTGTCTCCTTTAACCAAACTTTTTACACACACCCCTACTCAATCAGCTCCGGTGGCTCCCAATTACCTCCAGGATCAAATACAAATTCTTCCATTTGACATTTTAAATCCTTCGTAAATTGGTTCCTTCCTACATTTTCAGACTTCTTACACTTCAGTACACTACACTATTACCCCGCTACTTTTTATTCTCTGAATTCTCATAGCTCTAAAATTCTCTGATAGAATATATAGTTTAATACTTGTTTGATAGTTGTTTCATCTAGTCTCATTTAATCAACAAAAACATAAGCTCCTTGAGGTCAGGGACAATGACTGATGCATCTTTTGTAATCCCTTTATAAATATTCAGAAAATATCCCTAACTTAGGAATAGATATGCTCCAAAGTTTATTTAAGTCAGTTGTTGAAACTCAGAATTTTTATAGGAGTATATAACAGGCAAGCACAGAAGTAGTTCGCACCTTGTTTCAGCTATTGAATTAACACCTTGTTTCAGTTCAAGTTTCTTTTGAACCTTGTATCAAGCCTGTTAAGAAACAGAATATGTGAACCTCACAACTTGTGAACCCTAAAACTCATGAAGTCCTGCAATAGGAAGGTGAGGAGCTAATGACCATATATAAGGAGAATTTCCAGGCTAGAGACAGAAGAACTGAGAAGAAGACTCTTGTGGTGGCAGAGTCAAGAAGGAGAAAACTTGTGGTATCCTGCACTCTGTTTGTCTTCTCTGTCTGTGTTGATGTTTGTTTGTGATACTTTGTTCAGAAGCCCTAGGATCTTACTAGAAGCCCTGAGAGAGGATTTTCTGGTTATCTGTTTACAGAAGTCCTGGAGGAGGGATTCAGAGGTCCTAGAACTATACTGATGATTTGTGTTGAGTTCTCAGACCTTTTTTGTGGATCTGTGTTGATTTCTATGTTGATGATTTGTGTTGACCTCTTGGACCTTGTTTGTGGGTCCCTGTTAATTTCACAGGCAGATAGTGAATTGACAATAGTGCCGGCAATGTGCATGAATGCTATTGTGGCTCTGTTAAGCTTTGTCTTCCCAGGAACATAAACTGTGAAGGATTTGAAGTGGACTGGACACTGTGAGCTTCAATATGGAACAGGAACTGGACAAAGAATTGAACAAGGAACTGGGAGCTCCCTGCCTTTGAACCCAGGTGACAATTGTGTAGATTTAGGCAGGAGCTGGGACCATGGAAGAGGAACCATGGAAGCTGAGAGCCAGCCTTGAGTCTAGCTGAAAGAAGATTTTACTTGCATACAATGTACTGACTGAGAAGATTATGATTTACTGTGACCTAAGGGTAAAGAACTTTGACTTTTATACTTTGTGACTGAATTAAGGATTTTGTGATTGGCTAAATGAATGTACTTTGTTTATATGATCACTTTGATGAAAACTATGTGGCTGTTTTAGTAATAAGTTGTTGAGTTGTGACATGGTGAATGCTGTATTTTGATTTTTTTTTTAAAGCAATTGGGGTTAAGTAACTTGCTCAAGGTTACATGGTTAGTCATTATTTATGCGTGGGTGCTCATTTTCTGAGGCCGGATCTGATCTCGGGTCATCCCAACTCCGAGGCCAGCGCTCTTACTCACTGCGCCACCTAGCCGCCCCTTTAGGGCAATTGGGGTTAAGTAACTTGCCCAAGGTTACACGGCTAGGTTTTTGTTTGTGTGGATTAAGTGTTGGAGGCCGGCTCTGAACTCAGGTCCTTCTGACTCCAGGGCTGGCGCTCTATTCACTGCACCACCTAGCCGCCCCATGTATTTTGATTTTTTGTGAATGTTTTGCTCTGATTTGTTGTTGAATAAATAGAGAGCTCACTATACTATGTAATCAGAACCTTGAAAGAGGTTCATAGCAGCAGTCCTCCAGAAATCTGCTCATGTGTGGCTTTACAGAGTATTGTTAAATAGTGTATAGGGGTTAGGGTCCCCAAGCCATCCTATAAAAAATCCTATTTTACTCCCTTATCATGATGAGAGGCAGTGTGATGGAATAGATAAAGAATGAGTTTTTCAGTCAGATCTGGGTCTAAATCCTTCCTTTAACAAATCCTGGCTGTGTAATCCTGGAAAAAAGTCACTTAAACTCTTAATGCCCCAAGCAACTCCTATAGTTTATGGAATGATTGCTGATCTTCCCTAATAGAAGAAATTACCTTACCTGTGGAGTTCTTTATATTAAAGAACACACATGTTCTGTCCAAAAAAAGAAACCATCACTCATATTTATCTAATGTTTTAAAATTTAAAAAATACTTTCCCAGAATATTGTACAGTTATAATACTAGTAACTTAAGAAAATAAATAGTGCTTGATATGGACCTAGCATCCTAGATACACATTACCCTTCATTTACTTCTCATGTACAGCCTGCAGATTTGAGTGGTTTGGGAATGACCTCTCACTATTCCCCCAAAGAACTGGGATGACACTCAGCAGCACATTTGGGGAGACAACTAGAGGCAAATTTCTGGCTAAAATGTTTATATGAGCTCAGTTTTTTCAACAAATACCCCAGCACAGATTCAAATGGCAATTAGATAATGCCCAGTGATCAAGAAGATCAAAGAGATATCTCAGTAAGTACATCCAGTCCAGGACAATGCAGGAAGATCCAGAAGCCTAAGGCACTAGAGAGTACATGTACTTGGTGAGATAGAAACCATCATGAGCCCTGGTAAATAGGATCTTAAGTGAGCAGGATTTCTTCCCTGGCCTGTTGCTGTAGCAGTAGGGGACAGAACTAAACCCCTACTAGGTCCCCGCACAGGGAGACAGTCAACAAATGCATGTTTCAGGGCTCTCCAAAAGATCCAAAGGCAGTGGTCCCATTGGAGCCACAGAAGAAGACAAAGCCAAATCCAGTATCATGCCTAAGCTGCCCTCTAGGAACCCTCCAGAAGGCCTGAGACAGTAGCAAGAGCTTCAGCACCCAGTTGGGATCTACCAAGGTCAGCATTAGAAATGGAGCCAAATCCCAGTTTGGGTTTGTTCAGGGGTACAGAGATCTGGTCATGGTCTGCACCTGTGTTGCACTATCAGGAAGCAGAGACAGAAACCAGAATTGGGCCTGCATTCATTGCCTACTCCCAGATATTCCATCTAGAACTATAGTAGCAGCAATACCCAGACTACAGAGGGGATAGGATGAAGTAGGGCCTATTCAGCACATCTAAGAGTTTAGGAGAAAAGTAAATCCCAGCCCTGGCACAAAGTCCCAGTTTAGAAACTGAGGATGAGGATATAAGTAAACAGAAGAAAATGCCAAATACAATGAAGGAATAATCTGGGTTAGGGGATGTCCAAGAGATAAATCTAGAAAAGAATAAGTACAATAAGTACAAATAAAGTCTCAGAAGAAAAGGGGGAAAAAAAGAATGGTTTGGCCATAAGGAAATAAAACAGATTTTTAAAAATTAAATTAGAGCTCATGAGGGAAAAAAATTAGGAGAATAAATAATTTACAATAGAAGGTAGAAAAATTTACTCAAGTAGTGGGCTCCCTGAAAAAAACAGAATGGAGTAAACAGAATTCAATGATCCCATGAAGCAACAAGAACTATTAAGACAATCAAAAACTTGAAAATTCAGAATATACAAGGTATCTACTATTACAAACAATTCACTTCTATGTATTCGAAAGTTCTACTTCTCCTCTGCCCAGCAGGTAAAACTTATTTTGGTCCTTTAAGGGGCCCTTTTGAGGACTTACAATTTCAAATCTGTTGAATATCCTAGAAGCCCAACCCTACCAAGTTCAACCCAGTTCACTCCCTATATTTGAAAGTCTCAGCAAAGATGGCTTTAAGCTTTTTCTAATTTAAATATTTTCCCTAAGAAGATGTCTCACATGTCCAATCAGTTGCTGCATTCTAGTAATTCTACCTCTACTAAATTTTTCACATCGATTCTGTTCTTTCTGGAGAGAACGGCCACCACCCTAGTTCAAACTGTGTCTCATGCTTCCACTGTTTCAAGAACCTTTGAATCCCCTGTGCCTTAAGCCTCTTCTCTCTTCAATTCATTCTCCAGATAATTGCCAGTGATTTTCCTAAAGCACATCCCCTAGTCAATAAACTTCAATACCTCCCTCCAGATTACCTTGTATTTATTTGTATATGTTCTGCATATACTATATATATGATAATCTTCCCAAATAAAATAAAAGTTTTTTAAGGACAAGGACTGCTTCATTTTTGTCTTTCGAATCCTAGTGCCTAGGATAGTGTCTGGCACATAGCAAGCATTTAACAAATGCATGTGGATTGATGGACCTAGAAAGCAGGTTAAAGAGGTAAAATTTAAGACTCATCAGACTGACTGAAAACTGAGACCAAACAAAAAACTTGGATACTATAGTTCAAGAAATCATAAAAAGAAAACCCATAACCAAAAGGCGAGGTGAATATAGAAAGAATCCTCCTGTCACCTTCTGAAAGAAACCCCAAATTGAAACAACCAGGAAGCTCATAACCAAAATCCAGAGCTTCTAAGTCAAAGAAAAATAAATATCACAAGCGGTCAGAGAGTTCAAGTGTAGGAAACCCTAAGTATAAAGGAAAGGGAATTTTGGGATAAGACATCCCAAAAGGTGTAAGAAAAAGGCTAACAACTAAGAATAATTTGGCCTGCAAAAATAAGTGTAACCCAGGAGAGGAATGGAGTATTTGACTTTGAAGTATTCTTAAAGAAAAACTGGAACTGGGTAGAATCTTTGAAATGGGAAGACAGTTGACAAATTGTTGTTTGTCCTTTGAAAAGGACCGGTGACATCACAGGTGATGTTTTACCTTGCCCATAAATTGGATTTAGTTTCTTTGATGCCTGATCAAGCTCTAAGTGTTCCACAGAGCCTGCTTCGGTTAGCCTTTGGAACAAATTGTTCTCATCCACCCATTCTGCCAGGGATAGTCATCACTTGCTTGGGAACGACATTCCCCTAACTTATAGATCTCAAACCTGTTGGTTAAGCTCAACCTGCTTTAAGCTTACCTGCCAAGACAGATTTACCAGGGTACGGCCACTACACGTGTTACAGCTTCTTGGAGCCATAGATAAAGTTGAATGAATCAGGCTGACACCAAAGGTGGATGAGCAGCCCTTAAAAGGGCTTGGCAAGCCCCCACACCAGAGGTGTCAGTCCTCCTGAACACCCCCCCACACCCCACACAGTTGACAATAGAAACCTAGTAAATAAAGTTGAACAATTGGAAGGTACTACATGATGATAAAGTGTTTATATACTAATAGAAAGAGAAGAGACAAGTATCCCTTCAGAATTCCACTGTCCCAGTATCCCAAGTGTCACAGAGGAAATTAAAAAAAAAAAATGGCCCTGGGGTAGATTTGCTCTGCTTTGTTCTGCTGCATTTAAGAGGAGGAGGTTAAGAGAAATAGACCATAAATGAAAGGATGGAGTAGAAACTTACTATTTCTCATAACTGAGGAATACCATAAGAATATACAAACACAGAAGGAACTTGACAGGAATGAGCATATACTGGGTTTCACTATTATCTGAAGTTGGCAAAGAAGTGTTTAACATCTGCACATGAAAAGACTTTGGCATGAACACACATTAAATTCAACAGGGAAACAGGGAGGTCAGGAAAAGGGGTGAGACAAATGAAAAACCCAAGAGATAAAATTTCCGGGTAATTAATAATCAGTTTATTCAGTAGGCTAGCAAATAATCAATACATTGAGGTCAGTGGTCTCTATATTTAACCAAAGACCGCGTGTGAAGGTGGTTGAATGCTTAAATACTTTTGGAAAAGGGGGTGTCTCTGAGATCGAAAATCAGTTCTGATTAGTTAACAATTAATAAAGGCAAAAAGTTTTCAGCTCCTTTTGCGAGAACATGGCCTGATGAGATTCAGCTGTTTCCAGTTATCTAGACAAAGGCATCCATATCCTGACAGGGGTAGGGAACCTGAGGTCTATCCAAACTTCACAGAACAAATTCTCAAGGCCACAGTTTCCCCACCCCTGAAAGTTGTTGAACAATAGGCCGGAATTCACCTAGATTAGATTCTCTTTACCCACTAATCAGGTTGGGTGGGGTCCAGTGGGGTCCCTCCCAAGATTGAGGAGAATGTCTCATGGTCTGCCCAGTCCTTCACAAGGACTGGGCTTTGAATGAGGAAGTAAAAAGAAAAAACCCCCACTGATAGCTAAACTACTAATTGGTTATTATTTGGGTCCCCAATGTAAAATTGGTTATTAATATATAAGAAAATAATCATTTTTCTCAAGGGAAAGGAGAGTTTAAGAAAGAGGCTGGTGCTGAAGAAAGAAGCCATAAGCAAAATAATCTTCAACTTCAAAACATAAAGGGAAGAAAAAACATGAAATGGCAATGGATGGCTTTGCATAGGAATGCTTGGTTTTTTCCTTCCCTTTTCATTTTGTTTACTAATGGGCTTCTTGAGAGCAAGGACTGTTTCCTTTTTTTTATATGCTCAGCCCTTAACACAGTTCCTGGCACATAACAGATACTTAACAAAGGCTTGTTATTGTTGGTTTGTTGTTTTCAGTGCTGTCCAACTCTTGATGACCCCGGTTTTTTCTTCCAAAGATACTGGAATGGTTTGCCTTTTCCTTCTCCAGTTCATAGCTTAACAGCACTAAGACTTTTGGTCCATCCTGTATATATGCATAAATTACATGTTAAGCTATGAAAGCTTAAAATGCACTAAGACTTCTGGGATACCCAGTACAATGTTAGAGGTATCTCTGATAACTTTAGAAAAGACTAATCCTAAAGGAATAAAATCCGTCCCCCCAACTCTCACTCTAGTAGAGAGGTTACCAGGAGCTCAAGAGCCCCCAGTGTAATCAGGAAAATGTGGAGATCATAAGCCTAGTTCTACCAGGCTTAAAGCCCTAGGGTCCATCCTCAAACCTCCTTTCAAAGTAACCATTTTGCACCTTTTACTAAAAGACTCTCTCCCTCCAAAAAAGAAAAAAGGCCCACATACTATATGAATGAAATAAAAATTAGCTTCATTTCTTCAACTTTTTGCTTAAAAATTTTTTTTTGACAGTTGCTCCCTTTCTTTGACTCTTGCTTCAAAATGCAAATATCCCAGGAAGAGGTCAAACTTGAAGCAAACAGCTAACACATTAATGAAAAAGGAGCAAAGTGTCAAAGACTAGAAGGAATGGGGTGATAGAAACCTAAATCTTCTGTACAAAAAGCTGTGAAAGGCCTTTATTATGTTGCCAAATAAGCAAAAAGAGCATTATATTTATTGTATTATGTGGTATTGGACTTGGACCCAGAATCCTGAATGATTATGATGCCACCTGGGAGGAAGGGTCACCACCACCCCAACCCCAATATGATGGCACCTTAGGACAAAGTTCTAGTGGTACCTTCTTGGCCAAGTGAAAAATTAAATCCATGTCAAATATCCTGAAGAGGTGGGGTAGGGTTGACAAGTTGTTATTCTGGCTGAATCTATGTCCCTAGTTCCATTCAAAGACAGCTTTGTGAAGCAGAATTTTGAATTGAGAAAACTTTGTGTGGAAACAAGAGAAATAAAGTATTCTAGGTGCCTCCAAAAAATGAATGGAGATGAGAATGGCAGATCTGTAAGGTGCTAACTAAGGGTCTCTCCTACATAAGGTGTAAAACAGCTGATGAAGACCTGAAGGTTTTCAGTTAACAAATATTTTAAAATATTTATTAGTTTATTAGTTAAAAATATTTATTAATCATCATATGCCCCAAGAACTCTCTCAATCTAGTGTCTATGGCACCCTGAACAGGCCACTTAACCTTTTTCAGCCTCAGTTTCCTCATCTGTAAAATGGAGTTAATATCTGTAGAACTTAAAAGGTTGTTGTGAGTCAATAATGTAGGTACAGTACTACATGAATGTCAGTTATTATCTGTATCTATAAAATGGATATAATAACACACTATTAAAGGACCCACAGGATTATTATGAGCTTTCAGCTATATAAATGTGAGTTCTTGTACATTGCGCATTCTAGGCACCCGCAGAAAGAACAAAGGATAAGACAATGCATTCATGGAATCATAGAATTTAGAAGAGAAAAAGATGATCCAGTTTGGTGAAGCCTACAGAGCCCTTTTCAGAACAATTTTTAAACGCATTAAAAATCACTCGGCACCTGCTACTTCGCCAGGTTTCAACTCCACTGAACAAGAAGCACACCACCAACCCGCTCCCCGTCCCACCTCTTTCCTTTTGTGTATTTTCTCCCTGCCCTCCCCCATTAGATTGTAAGTTTCTAGAGGGCAGGACCGTCTTTATTATTATTTATCCCAGGAGCTTAGCACATAAATTGTATCCCAGGAGCCTGGCATCTAGCATAATAAATGTTTATTGGATTGGAAAATAAAATGCATGGAATTACCAAGGAAAGTAATTATGCTGAAATATCAACATATCTAAGCGCATTATAGCCCAGGTCCTCTGTCTCCAAACCCAGAACCCTTCAATCTAATACAAGACAGATACACGAATAATGACAACCCAAAGCAGGGAATTGTAACTGCTGCCCAGGAGGTACAAAGGGACGCCGGAATTCAAGGGAGGGACATCTCTGTTCCGATGCCAGCCTGGGTCAGGCTGGTCTACATTTCTGCAAATTTCATCCCACGCTTCCTCCGGGGAGCTCAGGGAGATGGGATCCAATGGTTTCTATTTCTAACGAGTCCTCCAGCGGCTCTCTTCAAAATTACTAGACGCTTTTCAGTGGAACAGCTGTCTGGGATGCCATCTCCGGCAGGGGCGGAGGGTTCAGCGGCAGCAAAGGACTGACAAGCACACGCGGGTACTCCCCTTCCCCCTTCACAGCAGCAGAAGCCACAAATCCAGATAATTATCTAGCAAAAAACGAGAATAACAACAAAATTTGCTCCCGGTAGAACTGGGTAATCCCTCAAATTGTCAGCTTCCTGCAGATCAGGTTTAGAATGTGGGGTGGGGAAGGAAAGAGGCTTCAGAGCCAACTTCCAGTGAGCGAGAGATAACCCCGCCTCCAGCACTAACCTTTTACCCTCTGGTCCCAAGCTACCCACGAGCTCCCCAGGCCCCGCCCATCCCCGCCCAGTTCACCTAGACCACGCCCCTTGCCCCTAGCTCAGCCCCCTCAACGTCACGCCCCACCCCCATTCGCTCTGCCAGGCCCTGCCCCTTCCTTACGTCACGACCCGAACCGCTTCAGGCCCCTCCCCCTTCAGGTCCTTTTTCTGCAGCCTCGAGAGAACCTGCGCTGCTGGAACGAGCGCCCACGTTGGCTGCAGCTCCTCCTCCGTCGCCGGTCGTCCTCCTGCCCCTTGCCGCCGCCATGCCTGGAGGTCTGCTGCTTGGAGACGAGGCCCCCAACTTCGAGGCGGACACCACGATCGGCCGCATCCGTTTCCACGACTTCCTAGGAGACTCGTGAGTGAAGCCCTGGCCCGGCTCGGCTGGGGGCCACCCGGAGGGTCCCGGCGGGAAGATCGGGGTCCTCCTTCCCTGTCCCACGGCACCCCGGGGACCCAGGGAGTTGTCCACGAGGGACAGAGGGGGCGTCGACTGCTGCCCCAGATCCCATGACCGCCTTCCCTCTTACCTCCTGCCCCTGCCCCAGCTCCTAGACCACCCACCCCCTTACCTCCTGCCCCTCTGATCGCCCCCCCCCCTTTACCTCCTGCCCCTCTGGTCGCCCCCCCTTACCTCCTGCTCCTGCCCCAGCTCTTAGACCACCCACTCCCTTACCTCCTGCCCCTGCTCCAACTCCTCTGACCACCCCCATTACCTCCTGCCCTTCCCCCTTACCTCCTATCCCTGCTCCTCTGACCACCCCCCTTACCTCCTGCCTTGAGCGCCCTTCCCCCTTCCCTCCCACCCCTCTGACCTCCCCCCTTAACCTCCTGCCCCTGCCCCAGCTCCTAGACCACCCACTCCCTTACCTTCTGCCCCTCTGATTGCCCCCCTTACCTCCTGCCCCTCTGACTACCCCCCCTTACTTCCTGCCCTGACTGCCCTTCCCCCTTACCTCCTGCCCCTCAGATCACCCCCCCTTACCTCCTGCCCCTGCCCCAGCTCCTAGACCACTGACCCCCTTACTTCCTGCCCCAGTTCTCCTAACCACCAACCCTCCCTTATCTCTTGCCCCTGCCCCAGCTCCCCCGACTACCCACCCCCTTATTTCCTGCTCCAGCTCCCCTAAGCACCCCTCCTTACCTCCTACCTCCACTAACTACCCACCTCCCTCCTGTGCCTGCTCTCCTTCCTAAGCCCCATTCCCTCATCTCCCACCCTGCATCAGCTCCCGTGACCACCCACCCATAAGGTTACCTCCTGCCCCCTCTTACCTACCTAGCTCCTGCTCCTTCAAGTTTGCTCCCCTTCCCAGCCTGTCCCCCTGCCCCAGCTTCCTGTCTCCTGTGAGCAGTTGTCTCCCATTCATCTCCCTTCCCCTCCTTAGAGTTCATGCATCCTGAGCCTTTTCCTTCCTCTCTTCTCCCCCACCCCAGCCTGATCTGCCTCTGAAGTTGGGGGGAAGCCACCAGTTAGTTTTCTTAGGCCTACAAGATGCCCAAGGCCTTTCTGGCTGAGTTGTAGGTTTGGTTTGGGTTTTTAAAATACTATTTAAATTCGTATGTCCAAATCCTAGTTGGTGGGAGTGTAGGGGTGGTGCTCCCGGGGCTTGAATTTTGATTTATGCTGCCTGCTCTCCGCCCAGGAATTTGCTGCTGACCTTCACGTGCTTGATAATCCTAGGGTCCTGTTACTGATCCTAGTGCTTAGTTTTCTTTCTTAGGTCTTTTCTCACCAGTATTAGGAAGGTTAGTAAAAGGTGAAGTTGCAACAGTCTAGTCTTTTCTTGCAAAATCCGGGCTCACAGTAAATTTAAAAATCATTAACTACCAAGAAGCTGGCCTAGACCCTCTTCCCCATCCCCTTGCAGTGATTAAAAAATGCTTTGTCCAGGATGTGGCTTGGTAGAGATAGTTAAAGAATACTCTATAATTAGATTATATCCTTTTCCCTTAACTGTTAACACATTTCAAAGATGTTCTCTCCTATGTCACTTTCTGAGGTCCATTATTCCTCTCCCCCGCCCCCAAGGATAGGTGAGTTGTATGGTCCTTAGGGACACCTAACTATCTCATTTTACTCTTTCCTTGGTGTGGACCTGAATTTTCCTTTGGTGCTTCCTCCATCTTGCATTCTCTTAAGGCCTGCCTCTCCCCTGATGGCACAGCTTCTCAGGCTACCCTTTCCAGCACTGGTTGTACTTTAGCTCATTCCCTCAACTTGAAGTAAAGGAGTTGGCTACTTTTTGCTCCCCATTGCCCCTTCCAGGATCTTCCTCTACCACTGTCACTCTGTAACTTCTCTTTTTTATCTACCACCAAATCAAGAGTCTAATAGCTCTTTGTGGTCTAGGGACCTCCAGGATACTCAAATGAAGCCTCACTCCTAAACTTCTCCCTCTTAGAGGGGAAATTCCGCATTATCTATTGATACTTCCTCAAATACCCTAACCTCCCAAATCCTCAAAATCCTCAGTTCCCCAAACCTACTTTCTCTACTCCAGCACAGCTACACACCCTTCATGGCCATCACCCTCAGATATTCCATATATATCTTTGGTCATGATCTCTGAAATTGCTTTTATCTGACCAATCTGTTGTTATTCTACCTCTTCCTCTTCAAACCTTCATCTTAACCATAGCCTCCAGTCCTACCCCTTCAGTTCTTTCCCAAGCCACCTGTGCCCTCTTCCCTTCCCCATCTTTGACCCCTTGGTGAGCCAGTTCAACTCTACACTGTCTTCTCTGAGTCCTTTGTTCCCCCTATCTTATCCTTGATATGGCCTTTCCAGAGTCTTAGCTTTGAAATACTCCCAGCATCCACTGCCTTTTGCTCCTGCTCATTTGTTGCTGAACAAAGCTGGAGAAGAATCATAAAACTATGCTAAATGGATCCACTACAACCTTTACATCTCACCATAAAACCTTCTCTAAGTCTTTACATCCCTCCCCAGACTTCCCACAACTCACCCTCCCTAGAACCTTTCACAGAGCTTGATCTTTTCCCCAAATTCTACTGCTTTCTCTGCCTAAATTGGTATCTCACCTGAAGAGCCCTTTCCTTGCTAAAGCTAGCTCCTTCCTCCATGTACCAAAGTGATCTTATTCTATCCTGTTTTCTCCTTCAGTTTGCCCCCTACTTTCTACATAATCTTCAATCTTGACTTGTCTTTGGCTGTTTCCCTACTACCTACAACAGTGCCCATATTGCTCCCATCCTTAAGAAACCCTTACTTCATCCAACCATCCCCACTGTATCTCTCTTTTTATGGCTAAGCTCCTTGAGAAGGCCATGTACATAAGGTGCCTTCTCTTAACTTTTTTGCAATCTGCCTTCCAACATCATTGAAGTAAAATACTCTCTACAAATTTACTGATGATGTTTTAAATTGCCAAGTCTAATGTCTTTTTCTCAGTCTCATTGTTTTTGATCTTATAAGTTACCCTCTTTTCTCTAGATTTTTGTAGCTATTCTCTACTGATTTTCCTTCTATCTGTCTGACTGTTTTTTCTCAGCCTCCCTTCCTGGAGTGACCTCCAAGACCATCCCTGGGCCCCTCCTCTCCTGTATTATTTGACTTGATCTCCTCAGTTTCCATGATTTCAATTATTTCTATGTAGATGATTCTCAGATCTACTTATCCATCCCTAACCTTTCTGCTAACCTCCAGTCAAGCATCTCCAACTGCCTATTAGACATCTCCAGCAGGATACACATAAACATTTTGAATTCAGCATATCCAAAACCGACTTCAGTATCTTTCCCTGCAAACCTTCGTCTCTTCCTAACTTTCCTGTCAATTGTCCAGGGTACCACCATCCTCCCAGTCAGCCAGGCTCACAACCTAGGTGTTATCCTTGACTCCTCACTTAGTCTCACTCTCCATATCCATATCCAGTCAGTGGTCAAGTCCTGTCATTTCCACTTTCATACTATGTATTGTATACAACCCCTTCTCTCACATGACACTGCTGCCTCCATGATGCTAGACCTCATCTGGGCATTTCTGGACAATTGCAATAGCAATTGGTTGTTCCCTTTTCCTGAGTCCTCGCCCACTCCAATCCATCCTCTACCCAGCCTTCAGATTGATTTTAAAATACAAGTCTAATGATATTCTCCCTCCCCCTCTCCCCCATTTAATATAATTCCTCCCTAACCTAGCCCCTCCTCACCTTCCCAGTCTAAATGCTTACACCCCACCCACCCAATTTAATCTGCAATTCAGTGACACTTGCTGTGCCTGGAATTCTTCTCAGTTCATCTTTACCTTCTGGTTTACTTTCAAGTCTCAGCTAAATTCCGCCATTCTACAAAAACCCTTTCCTAGTTCTTAACCTTACTGCCTTCCTTCCGAGACTGCTCCCCATTTTATCCCGTATACATCTTGTTTCTTCTTGGTCTTTGCATGTGTTCTCCCCTGCTTCAGCTGTGAGCTCCTGGAGAGCAGACACTGTGTTTTGCCTTTTAGCACAGTGCTTGGCACATATTGAGTACTTAGTAAGTCCTATTTGGCTGATTTCAAATCCTGCCTTAGACACTTAGCATGATCCTGGACAATACACTTTGAGCCCATATTCTTCATGTGTAAAGTGAAGATAGATTGTACCTACTTCACAAGGTTGTTGGGAGGGTCGAATGAGTTAACATGTAAAGACTTTGCAAACTCCAGAGTGATATATAAATGAGAGCAGCCCTAGCAGACTGCTTTCCAATGAGGCTGCCTATTTCACCCGCTCAGCAGCCTCTGACTAGACAAGCCACTTCTTTTTTCCCCCTCATCCTTTTTTAAAAATTTGAGTTCCAAATTCTCTCCCTTCCTCCAGTTTTTCTTTCCTCCTTTTCCCCCCATTTCCCCCCCCAGGTGGGCAATATGATGCCTGTTACCCATGTGAAATCATGCAAAATATATTTCTGTATTACAGGCCAGTAACTTCTGTGGGTCTCAGTTGCTCATCTGTAAAGTGAGAGGGTTGAATCAGGTGGCTTCTAATGTCTATTTCAGCTCTTAAGTCTAAGATCCTTCCTTGAGAAAGATTCTCTTCCTCCTGGTGTTCATTTCTCCCCCCACCCCTTCACCTCTCACCTTCTGATGGGTATTGCATATCATTTCTGCAGTTAAGGAAGTTGCTTGAACCTTAATGTGGCTTGGAATCTAAACTATTCCAAACTGATGGTGCCATCATGCCACTTTATAGCCACTTAGAATGAAGTGCCATGGGAACTGGGTTGGTTTGTTCCTTAACATCCTCCTCCACCACAACTTAGTTTAGCTCCTCCATACCATTGAAATATCCTTGTGATTCCACTCCTTGTTTCTAGTCTTACCCCCCTCCCTGCTCCACCTTCTACAGCTGCCAAAATCTTTGTAGGACACAGTCAAGTCACCCTACTACAAAAAAAAAAGTCTTCAGTGGTTGCCCATCCATTATCTTTAGGATAAAATATAAGCTCTACAGCCTGGCATTTTAAGGCATCAGTAAATTTGCTCCACCCTGCCTTTCTAGACCTCTTCCTCCTAGTTTGCTCTCCATTACATATGAAATGGGCTTATTTGCTCTTCCTGAATAGAATGTTGCTAATTCTCCACTCCATTGTCTTTTCCTAGATTGTCCCCCACCTGCACCCTGCTACCTCCTCCCTACTTAACCTTCCTTTAAAGCTTAGGTACCCCCTCCTGTGAAGCCTTTCCTGAATTTTCCTATAAGTTACTGTTCTCTCCTTCAAATTCTGCTTATTTATCTTTTACTTGCTTGTTCCACCCGTCCCCTCTCTACATGCATTGTATTTAATGTTTTAATTGAATTTTAATTAGTCTGGCACACTACACTGATTCATATACTCCTGAATTCTTTCAGTTCAGTCTCTACAGATAAGATGCTATTGATCTTAATTATTAACTTTAGTGTGGGGGTGGCTAGGTGGCACATTGAATAGAGCACCAGCCCTGGAGTCAGGAGGACCTGAGTTCAAATCCTGCCTCAGACACTTGACACAAAAAACTAGCCTTGTGACCTTGGGCAAGTCACTTAACCCCAATTGCCCTACCTTCCCCCCTCCAAAAAGCAAAACAACAACAACAACAAAAACTTTAGTGTGTTCATTTTTATAGTGAGCATAAATGTGGACTCCTAGGAGATAATACTTATAAGGACAATACACATGATGTGGTATGATAGAAAAGGCACTTGATATGGAATTGGAAGGCTTGGGTTTGAATTATAACTCTGTTATTTGTTACTTTTATAACTTCAAGGCAAGTCATTTCACTTTTTGGGGCCTCCTTAACCTGCAAAAGGAGAGGGGTTAAGTTATTGAACTAGATGATGCCGATAGAGGCCCTTCCACCTATAAGACTGTAAAATCACCTGCACATGCAGGTGTGTCTAAGTACACAGGTGAGTATGCAGGTAGGGTTTTTCTGTAGGCAAATAGCACGATGATTGGTAACAGAAAACTCCCAAGACTTAACAGGATGGGAGAGTCCTTTATTCTTTCCTGTCTTCCCTTCCCTCATCTGTTTTCTCTCCATGCCACAGGCTAGGGCTCAATCAGAGTTTGGCATAAGAAGGACCAAACTAAAGATGGAGAATGGAGTGAATTTTGGTCCCACAAATAACTTATCTAGAAATAGTTCTTTTAGTGAAGACATGAGAACAGGTCACCCATCCAATGCTCACATGCCACGCAACACTCCTTGTATGAATTTTAAAAAAATTACTAAGCATTCATCAGGCCAGTCTTTCCAGTAGTATCTCACCCCGAGATAACCATGCTCCACTGCCTAATTCAGAAATGTAACTGTCAGAATTTTTCAGCTTAACTATGTTTGGTTCTTTTCCTCTCAAGTCTCCTCTTTAGTCCTGTCTCTGAGCTGGAATTTTCTCAGGATAGTTTGCCTTCTCTAAATGTTGTGGCTGTTTTTTTGTTTTTCCCCCCTTTGGGGGTCTTAATATTCTTATAATTAGTCTCACCTTGAGTTTGTTACAAATCCACAGATTAATCCTTAGCCCCATGGAGTTACAACTTTAGTTTTCAGGGACAGACCATTTTTCCATTTCTGGATAGAACTTGGAGCACCATTGACACAACTTTGAGAAACCAATTGTCTCTATACCAAAGTTAGGCCAGCTCGTTTATTGAAAAATAAAGCATATCAGCATATCCTCAGAAAGTAGGCAATATGCCACAGCAGCAACAGTATTAAGATTGGTATCACATGGCCCAGATTTGAGTTGAACCTTATATTCTTAGTTGTCTGTATGACTCTGGGCAAGACACCTACAGCCTCTTTGGGACCTCAGTGTCCTCATCTGTAAAATGAGAGTGACAAAAGGCCATGTAGTCCAGTGGAAAGAGCATTGAGTTTAAGGTTGAGCCTTTAGTTCTGCCTCCCTGGGCCTGGTTGTGGCATTTACTAACTGGGTAAGGAGATTAGATTTCATTTAAGTATTAGAGAATTAGATTTTTTAGTTCTGGGGAAGGGTGTTAGGGGTTATCTAGACCAGAGATGTAAAATTTTCAGAACAGCCTGAACCAGATTAAAATGTAATTGGGAAAGGTTTAGCAGCAACCAAAAAAATGCAATACAATGGAGATGATGTTCTTTGCGGTTTTCTAAATCAATATGCAGGCCTCATTGACTTAGAAAACCAGAAGAACTTTATCCATGTTGGATCTCTTGGTAGCTGGGTGGTACCATGAATACAACACTGGACTTGGAGTCAGGAAAACCTAACCTTGAGTCCTGCCTTAACAGCTTTACATAGTGGTGTGTGGTTCTGAGCAAATCAGCCTTTCTCAGCTTCATTTGTCCTCGTCAGAAAATAGAGGCCCTTTGTAAAGCTCAAATGAGATAATACAAGTGCTGTGTCTATGTAGATCCTTGATGGACAGCTTGGTAGTGCAATGAATAGAGTGCTAAGCTTGGACTCATCTTCCTGAGTTCAAATCTAACCTCAGTAGTTCACAAACTGTTTTTGCCTCAGTTTCCTTGTCAGGAAGATGAGCTAGAGAAGGAAATGATAAACCACTTGAGTATTTCTACCAAGAAAATCCCAAATGAGATCATAAAGGAATGAACATGACTGAAATGACTCGACAACAAAACATAGTATTATATATTAATGGTGTTATATAATTAATGTAAAGAATTTTGCAAACTTAAAACACAGTTTGTATGTTTCTATTATTATTGCTTTTCAGCAGGCTATAGTATTAGGAGTAAGGCCAATTTGAGTAGTTTTAAATGTAGACAAGGTCTTACTGTGCGCAGGAGAGAATAAGCAAGTGTTTTGGGTTGAAATAATTGAATCCTCATAGATTAGATTTCACAATTTTCACCCTTTTAAAATTTACAGCTCCAATGTCCCTAGTAAGACCAATATTTCTCACAAGGTGATATCAACATACTTTAAGTGAAATGCACTTTGCTGCAGGCAACCATGTTAGTGAAATACACTTTTTCTTCAAGAATACTGTTGAATGCTGACTCAGACAGATCTTGTTTGCTAAAATTCAGGTGACTTATTGATGGGGTGTCACTCAGTTGCCATAGTGTTTTAACTTCCTTCTGTCCACTGTTTATTTCCACTCTCCATTTTTTTGCAGTTTCACTTTGATAAAAATTTTTTATGACAATTGGTCTGATTGGCAGCTGAAATGTATGTTTCTCATTAAGGGGGTTTCTCTTATAATATATTATGCAAGACTGTGCTAAAGTAAATAGGATTTCATGTGGAAGTTTAAGGTATACCATGCAACTGATTACAACTTCCAAGATATGGTGGAGTTTCCTAACACGACAAGCTTGTTCTTGTGTATCTAAGGATGTGGAAATAAATAAAACATAATAAATAAATGAATAAAAATGAACCCATTCCCTGGGTTGATATTTCATGATAACTGATTTAGTAAACCCTTTATCATTGGGTTAATAAGTTACCTAACCAAGTAAGCTTAGTACTGGTATGTAAAGAAGACTTGATAGTCTCCAGAGAGTGACCAATGTGAGAATTTCAGGCCTTATAGCTAATGGAATGGATTATCTCAGCAGGGTATGCCTCAGGTCACATGTAATGAACCCATGCCAGTAAACTTCTGAACACACAAGGTGTACAACCTCTCTGGCACTTGAGCTGAAGGAATTCCTTAAAGCTAAACTGTGTACTGGAGTTTTGTACTTAATCCTTTGGGCAAACCACAGAGTGGATTTGATTTAGATAAATCATTAGTTAATATGATGAATGAAAAACCCAAGAGACAGAGTTTCTGGGTAATTAATATTTAATTTATTAGGCTAGGTAATGATCAATATATTGATGCTTAATGGTTTCTCTCTGTAGCTAAAGACAAAAACATGGAGAGCCTGAATGTTTTAAATTACCTTTGTAAAGGAGGATGCCCCTGACAGGAGAAATAACTGTGATTGCTGTCTCGTTAATAAGGAGGTGGGCTAAAAGTCTTCTGCAGCAATGGCAGCAACCTCCAGCAGCAGGCAGGGGAATCCATCTCTATCCACTTTGGTTGGTTTTCTCCTTCATGAGCTGGATCACCCTAAACACCATCAGGGGATTAGAAGCTCATTGCTTTGGAGCAGGAATTTACCTCAACTAGGGTCTGTTTACCCTCTAAATAGAAATAAGGTCTCTGGATCCTAATTAACGATTGGTTATTAAAAGAATAGAAAAATAATTTTCCTAATTAAGAAGACACCGATTCTGTCTTCTACAAGGTATGTGCTTGTTGTGTGATAGAACTTTAATATATATTTACTGACTTGTTAATGGTATCCTGGTAAAGCAAGAAGTCATTTTTATGTTTTTTCAGGTAAATTTTGCAGCTGTACTTAAAAATGATTAATTTTTTACTAAAGTCATTTGTAGCAGGCATCTTAAGAATAATTTCTCATTAAAAAGTTCAGTCAAAAGTGCTCCTTTTTTGCACCAAAATCAACTTAATTTTTTCCTAGTGTCGATCCAAATCTTTATGTATATTTTTATATGTATATTTTTTAATGAAAGACACTCTTAAATCTGTAGAGTTTAAGTTTCTGCAACATAGCTAATGTTTATCCCAGTGAAATGCTTATGTGAAATCTATAGGAGTTTTTATTGGGGGGGGGGTTGTTTTGGTGGGGTTTTTTGCTTTTTGGGAGGCAATTGGGGTTGTGACTTGCCCAAGGTCACACTTACAGGAGTTTTAAAAAGGAATTTAAATGACTACTCATCTTCTGCTTCTTTGATTCCCAAATAATTTCTTAAGTAATATGACTTAGTATAAACATTCTTGTAATACTCAAAATTTTATAAATATTCTTCCTGTTAGTCAGAAGCAACTGCTGTCTAGAACTAAAAAGCTCTGGGTACTCCATGGCATTGGGCCTTATGACTAGACTATGAAACTTTGTTTTTTCCTACTCTGAGTTACAGGAGTAGTGTCTATTACTACTCCACATAGTGCTGTATGTCCTTAATCTGAAAGGACTTTTTCCCAGAGGCATTTTCCTTAGACCTTCCTATCATCCTCTAGGATCTGGTGATACTGGCTGGTCCCCATCCCATGCCTATGCGGCACTGCCTCCTGGTAAGCCTCAGCCAAGACCCACCTTCTACAAGCAGCCATTCTTCGTCTTCCTTAATGCTAGCATTTTTCCCCTGATGTTATTTCCTGTGACAATATAAACAGTATAAGTGATACTGTATAAACATCATATAACAAATGTAACTGTTTACAGAGCCTGTTTTCTCCCATTAGACTGGGACCTCCTGTAGAGCAGGGCTCTACCTTTCTTTGTATCCCTAGTGCTTAGCTCAGTACCTAACATGTGAACAGAGTAGGCTCTTAAGTAAATTCCTCTTGACTGACTTGTAAAATCACTCCTCCTTTCTCTAATCCTTGAGGTTGGTGATGGAGAAGATAGGGAAGGTTTTGAGGGGACTATAATGGAAAGATATTTGAGCTTGTTTTTTCTTCCCCTCCCTGTTTTGTCTAGTCACTTTAGTATATTTTATTTATTTATTTTTTTAAAGCAATTGGGGTTAAGTAACTTGCTCAAGGTTACACGGCCAGTCATTATTTATGTGTGGGTACTCATTTTCTGAGGCCGGATTTGATCCCGGGTCATCCCAACTCCGAGGCTGGCGCTTTTACTCACTGTGCCACCTAGCTGCCCCCACTTTAGTATATTTTAAAGGTATCTTTGTGTAGATAGATAGCTTGTGATTTCAATTGTATGTGGTTTTGTTCATAGAAGTTTTTTTTTTTTAATGTATTAAAAAATCTTAATGACCAAATCCCTGATGTGGGAGATGTATTTGCAACATATCTCACTCATTTTCTTTTCTTTTATTTTTTTTTGCTTTTTGGAGGGCATTTGGGGTTAAGTAACTTGCCCAAGGTCACACAGCTAGGTTTTTGTTGTGTGTACGTTAGGCCGGAACCGAACTCGAGTCCTTCTGACTCCAGGGCCGACACTCTACTCACTGAGCCACCTAGCCGCCCCTCACTCATTTTCTATAATGCTGATTTTTTGGTTTTTATGGTGACAACAGTGACTTTTCTGTTACTGCACACTGAAAATGGTCTGGGGTGGAAAGACTCTTTCCCCCCCTTGTTCTTTCTTAAAAGAAGTTCAGTTGCTTATTTGAAAAGGACAGGAATGCTGAAGTTGGTGAAGAAAACAGCCTCATTGTAAAAAAATTGGACATAGTTAAAATGACTTGAGGGGAGGAGCTTGGTCACTAGGGTGGAAAACAGCCTGCGCCAACTGGATAAAGTTGTGAAACAGTTTACAAACAGTTCCTTAATATGACTCAGCAAAATATTCCCCATTCTCACACCCAGTGTTGAGAGGAGTTCTCCTTCCATCAATTCAGGACAGATTTAATTTCTGGGAAGAAGCTTCCTGTTCTGTGTGAGCTCAATATCAGGAGCCTTTACCTCCAAAGACTCTGGCATGCTTCTGGTTTCCTTGTCCTTAGAAGGCCCCATCCTGGCCCTACCAGAGGACTTTCCCCCCTTGATCTCTTAATGAGTTACTGTGTTTGAGATGTTTTTTCTTTGCATCTTAAAAAATATTAGCCTGATAATATTTTTCCACCTTCATCCTTGATGACTGTAGCATTTGTTATGATCACTCTCTCCTCCAAGTTCTCCCCAACCCATCTTTCCTTCTCATCCTCTGTGTCTGGCTGCCGCCTTTTCATTTCCTTTACTGGTTCTTCATTCATGTCCTGTCCACCATCTGCATGTGGGCCCCCAAGGTTCTGGCTTGGGTTCTTTTCCCTCTCAGTGATCTCATCATCTTCTGTGGGTTCAGCCTCCCCTATCTGTATCCTGACAGCTCTCTTGAGCTCCAGTCCAACAGTGTCACTGACTGCCTATTGTACATTTCCAAAGGGATACCCCTTAGGAATTTCAGTAGGTATCCAAAACAGAACAAATACTCCCCATATCTATCCTTCTCATCTTCCCAGTTTCAGAAGGGCACCATAAACCTTCCAGTCACCTAGAATTCTAATCTCAGGAGTCATAAACTGGAGGGGACCCTACAGGCCAGGTAGTCTAGACCCCTCACTTTACAGATGAGAAAACTAAGACCCAGAGAAGTCCAGTGACTTGATCAAGGTTTATGGTTAGGAACAGGAAGAAACTGAAACCAGCTCCTCTGAATCCAACTCCCATGTTCCTTTCATTCTACCACGAATCAATCATCTTTCCTTATTCTTCATTCCATCACTGCCAAGTCTTTCTCAATTCTACCTCTGTGGCATCTGTCACTAACGTTCCTGTCTCTGAACTCAGTGCTAACACCCTCCTAGTTGAGACCCTCCTCACTACTTTACCTCTCACCTTTGTTTATGAGGTGGTTTCCTTGGCTCCCTTTTATTCCCTCTTTGTACCATCATCATTAGAGCTTCCAAGAGTGGTAGTCATAAAAATGAAGTCTGCCCATCTACAGATCTTTTCTTAATAATGTCTTTACAAAGAGCTAAAAAAGAAAACGGTTTTATTGAAATAATTGTAAATATGTTCTTAAACAAATTTCCCAGTTCCTGTAGAATAAAATACCAAATCCTTGAGCATTTTAAACCTTTCACAGCCCTGACTCCAAACTCCTTATTCATTACTCCTCTCTCCATGCCAGTTTATCATACATATTTGCTGTTGCTTAGACTTGACATTCTATCTCCTATCCATCTGCACAGGCTGGAATTCTGTGCCTCAAATACACTCACTCCTAAAATCAAGGAAGTACCATCTTCACAAAGCCTTGCCTGATTTCTATGCCTAGCCCAGCCCCAACCTCCTACAAACACACACACACACACACACACACAGAGAAGTTAACCTTCTTTATACTTACATTTGCCTTCCTCTGCTCAGTGCCTGGTATACAGTAGGTACACAATTGTTTTTTGATTGATACTTGGATTAAGCTCCTTGCTCTGCCAAGGTCACATGACCTTGAATAAGTTGCTCACCCTCTCTGGGCATGCTTATTCACCTTTCAAATGAGAGTTAGGCTGAGTGACTTCTGAAGTCCCTTCTGTCTCTAAATTTGTGGTCCTATGAAAAAGAAGGTCCCCTAAAAGGGGCCTGGTATTTATTGGGGAAGTTCTAGGTGGTGGGCATACAAAGACAAATGTGCAGTTGCATGTAAGCTGCCTGAGGACGGAGACCCGACCTTGGAGACCATGTGTGTATCTGCCATCCCATCACTTCCTACTTCCTGTCTTGTCCAGCATATTGCCTCCTCCTTCTGCCCCTTATCTTCAATCTCTCCCTCTCTTCTGGTTCCTTCTCTTTTGTTTTACAAACACACTCACTCCTATTTCCCCATCTTTAAAGAAACCTCACTTTACAATACTTTACAATAGCTATAGTCCATCATCTTCATTCTTCAGATATATATGAGGTGTGTTCCAAAAGTCTTAGTGCAGTTTTAAGATATTTGAAGCCCTTCCTACCTTTCTAGTCTTCACGGACTTTACACACTCTGTGACCCAGCCTCACAGCTTACTTGCTGCTCCTCTCAAGTGACATCCATCTCCTTCATCTCTGCCTCTTAGCTTCCCTGGCTTCCTTTTAGATTCTGCTCCAGTCCCATCTTGGGCTGAAGGCCTTTCTTCACCCCACCCCTACCTCTCTAGTGCCTTCTACCCATTCTCTACTTTGTATTTAAATGGTTATTTACATATTGTCTCCCTTATTTGTATGTAAATGTATTAATGGCTGGGACTTTGGTTTTGCTTTTTTTTTTTTTTTAATCCCAAGCCTTTAACCTCCTGTTGCCTGGCTGGCAGTTAAGTGTTTAAAAGATGATTGTTGACTGACTCCATAACCAAAATAAATAGAAGATAAATAGGTGCTAGAGGGTGGCTAGAGAGAGGATCTTTTAGCCACTTGAGGGAATGAGGAAAGCCTTCAAAGTAAAAGATGGCATGGAAGCTGAGATTGGAAGAAAACACAGCTGAAAAGGTGGAGGTGAATTGGGAGTGAGCGCCTTCCTGGTGGGTGGGACAGTCCAGAGTCTTGGATGAGGGATATTGAGAAGGCCATTTTATGTGGGTGTAGAATGTGTGAAAAAGAATAATGTATAATGTTGGGAAGGTGCATTGGAGCCTGGTTGGGAGAGATTTGTATTTGATCCTAGAGGCAAAGATAGATGATAATTCAAACAATGGGTGCTGATAAAGTCACTGAATGAGAGAGTATGGAGTGAGTGATTTGGAAGAGAACCAGTAAAGGGGGGGGGGGGGGGACAAAGAAGATTAGGATTAGGATATAAGGCTTAGACTTCTAGTTGGCCCCCTTCCTGTTTTATCTTTCAGAGTTATGTAATTTTTTTTATACGCTCCACAGAACATTGTGCATCACTAACTAGGGCATTAAGAATTGGATCTCACAGTTTGCTATTTAATTGGGTTTGTTTACTGCATTCCTAGGGAGGGAGAGGAGCTAGACAAATATTGATGTTCTTCTTAACCTGAACATTACTACTAAGGCAAGGTTGACCTAGCCATTGAAACCCAGGCTGTAAGTATTATGAAAAAAGAGATTATAGGCTCGATTTTTCTCCTGTTTAGTCTTTATCTAGTCAGAAGGAAAAGAAAGGACATATAAACTGAAAGTACTGGTTTTCATGCCTTGTATGTCGAGGTAATATTGCTGCTATTGATACCCTTTGGTTTCTTTGACAGGATAAAGTGTGAGACTTAAATAAAAGGCATTAGAAATTTTATAACATTTCATATAGAATATACTGCTTTATATACGAATAAACTTGTCAAAGGGGATTGATGCATCAGTATTACAGAATCTGGTGTGCACGTGACCTGCCATGTAGGAATCTGAGTTAAGACAAATTGGGATATTTTAAATCCCCCAGAATTCAGCTAGCCACCCAAAAGGAGAGATTACTCACTAAAGGAGAAACTCCCCTAAGCTAAGGTCTTACAAACATTATTCAATACTATTAGTATAATTAAAGGACCCTTGAAAGTTACTTGGTCATAGGATGTAGAGATAGACAGAGGAACAACCATGCTGCCTCCTGCATTTCCTGTCTTGATCAAAACAAACAGAAAAGCTTAAGCTTAATGTAACTGGAGAAAAGGTCTACACTGGAACAGTTGAGAATGGAAGTCTTCTTGGTGAGCATCTATATGTTGTTAACCTCATAGTTTGGATTGAGAAGTAAACATGCAAACATTAAAGGTTGAATTTTTCATCCCACCTTTGATTCAGTTCCCTTAGATACTATATTCTCTTCCTTCCAGATGGGGCATTCTCTTCTCCCATCCTCGGGATTTTACTCCAGTGTGCACAACAGAACTGGGCCGTGCTGCAAAGCTGGCCCCAGAATTCGCGAAGCGGAATGTTAAGATGATTGCCCTTTCTATTGACTCTGTCCAAGACCATCTTTCCTGGAGTAAGGTACTGCACCATGATTTTAGTCCTGAATATCATATTGATTGCATATTCTGTATGGTTTCCTGGTTTTAGAGCTGGTAAGCCCATGAGAAAACCTTAAATATTCTGATCTTTTGTATTATCCTTACAAGGTTTCCTAATGCTAACATAGGACTTCAGAGAGCTATTTATAAATGTAAATTGCAAATTGCTATGGCATTTAGGAACTTTGGGGTTGATTTTGTGACATGGGAGACACTTGGCACAGGACATGCATTCATCAGAGAAGGTGCTGTGTTCTATGAGCAAAGCAGAATTAAAGCAGCTCAAAAGAAACGCAAGATGCAGAGATTTAGAGAATCCACCCCAAATGTTCTCATGGACTTTTTGTGTCCAATCTACAGTAGAGCATTCTGAGCTCATATTCTGATCAGCTACCAGTCAGAGGCACTGTAACCTGACCAGCATAGTGATGTCATTTTGGTCCTCTTCCAAAAGGAAGGACAACAACCAATTAAAGGGAAAGCTCAATTTCTAAGCTCTACTCAAGGATACAGCAAGATGGCTTTAGGCAGATGCAGACTCCATTATAAAATTAATACAGCATAAAATCAGTTACATTGTGGAATCGACAATTCTTATATTTCACTTAGCAGTTACATAATTATTTTCCTTTTTTGTTTTTATCCCTAGCAAGCAGGACACTTGGCCATGGTTGGCACCCAATAAATGGTTTGAACTTAATTGAATTCAGACTAACTATATTCTGAATCCCCATTAACTGCTTATATAGACCTAGTGGTTTTATTGTAGTCTTAAATTAAACTGGCTAAATCTTAAATGTTAAACAGTGAAAGTTCTGATATGTACAAGATTTATAGGATACTAACAAAATATATAACTAAATAAAATATGACAAATGAGCCATTCCTTCATGGATAAATGGTTTGGTTTTGTTTTTTTAGTCTGTGAACAAACAGTTCTTGAGAAGAATTATCAGCTATTAACAGCCTTATGAAAAATGGCTATAAATCACTTCATAAGATAAACAAATTAAAACAATTCATATTTTATTTCGTACTTTGCAAATCAGAAAAGTGACAGAAGATGAAAATAATGATGAAGGGACAGCAGGAAAACAGGCACACAACCACACTAAACTGAATTGGTCCAACAACTCTGGTATGGTCCACCTACTATGTGCTAGGCACTGAGGATTACAAAGACAAAATGAAGCCACCCTTCCTCTTGTAGACCTTATACATTTATCAGTAGGTGAGGCAACCTCACTATGTGGGTATTTACAGAATAGTTACAAAGTAATTTTAAAGAAGGAAGGAAGGCACTAATATCTTGAGGAATTGGTTATGCTAAAAAAGAGATTGTCCAATGCCCTTTGACCCACTGGGAGGCATATTCCCCAAGAAGGTAAAAGACAGGAAGACTCCATAGAAAACAAAACATCCTTGGCAGATTTTGTGGTAGCAGTCATCAGGTATATTTTGTGCCAGCAAAGGACTGGAAAGCTGGTGCCCATCCATTAGGAAGTGACAAACTGTATGTTATATAGTGGAGTATTGCTGCACCATGAAAATGAAGAGGTCAGAGAAACATGGAAAGTCTTATATGAACTAGTATAGCATGAAGTAAACAGAACCAGAAAAATCATCTATGTGTTATCTGCAGCTGTAGAAATGGAACCACAGGCGGCTGGGTGGTACAGTGAATAGATCACCAGCCCTGGGGTCAGGAAGAACTGAGTTCAGATCTGGCCTCAAACACTTATCACTTACTAGCCATGTGACCTTGGGCAAGTCACTTAATCCCAATTGCCCTTCCTTTCCCCCCTCAAAAAAGCAAAAAAAAAAAAAAAAGAAGAAGAAGAAGAAATGGAACCACAAAATTAAAACTGAACTAACTAGGCACAAGAAATTGTGTCCCTCCTTTCTTTGGGAAGATGGGGGAACTGTGGATGAGCAAGGCATCAGAAGCAGTTTGTGCATCCATTGGTTTTGCTGAACTGATAAAGTTTACTTTTTGTTACAAGAGAAATAAGTGGTCTTACTGAGTGGAATTTGGAAATGAAAGTGATGTACAAAGTATCAGTAAAGCAGAAACAAAGATTAAGTTAGAAATGGGACCTGGTTAACTGTAGACCATGGTTAGAATTGCTCCTGTACCCACCCTTTAGGAGCTTTGGTTCATAGTGGTTCAAGATAAGAAATCACTTTGTCCTCTTTAATGGGGTTTAGCTGTTGAAATACCCAGAGAGCATATCTAGTTTATATTCATGTTTTTCCCTCTTTCAGGATATCAATGCATACAATGGAGAGGAGGCCACAGAGAAGCTTCCTTTCCCCATCATTGATGATCACAAACGGGATCTTGCAGTCAAGTTGGGCATGTTAGACCCAGATGAACGGGATGGGCAGGGCATGCCTCTGACAGCCCGTGTGGTGAGTTTCATGGCCCAGCCTCATGCTTTACAAGCATCCCTATACAGGTTTCTTCCCGTGATGCTTGCTTGTCTTGTTTCACTTTGATTTAAGGGTAGTGCTACTTAAGTAGCTTCAAGTAAAAGCTTGAGAGGTCAGCTGTTCCATCCTTGTTTCCACCCTCTCTGTTCTGTCAGTCTAAACACTTGGGTGCCATTTGGGGAATGAAGGAGGGATGGTGTGGGGACCTGTTTGAGGTTAGGGTTTCTCGTTTAGCAAGTTTTCATTATTCCAGAAATACAAAGACAAAAATGAAAAACAGCCCCTTCCCTTGAGGAACTAGAATTTTACTGTGAAATGAAACATACAAATTGGTCAATCAATATGTATTTATTAAGAGTGAACAGATTAAGAGGCAGCTGGGTCATGCAGTGGATGTAGTGCCTGGCTCAGGAAGACCCAAGTTTGAATCCTAGTCTCAGTTTCAGAATTCGTAAAATGAGAGACCAGACTCAATGACCTCTGAGGTCCCTTTGACCTCTCAGTCTGTAGGTTAGCTATCTACATGATTTTGAGGAGAAAGGGAAGAACAACTGGAGGCATGAGGAAGGACATCCCACTGGAGCTTAATCCATTGACTTAAATAAAAATGCGATGGGGGGGGGGGGGGGAGGAAGAATCTGTACGGCTCCCAATATCTGCTGCCTGGAACTTCCTAAATAATACAAGGACACACCTTGCACTTTTTTGCATTTTGCAGGTATTTATTTTTGGCCCCGATAAGAAGCTGAAGCTGTCTATCCTCTACCCAGCAACTACTGGCAGGAACTTTGATGAGATCCTCAGAGTGATTGATTCCCTTCAGTTGACAGCATACAAGAAGGTTGCTACTCCTGTTGACTGGAAAGTAAGGCATATGAAAGAAGAATTCAGTACCTACCTGCCCAACTGTAGTAAGACCAGTGTAAATCAAAATGACTCGAGGAGAGCCTCTTGTCTCTTTTTTTTCCTTTTTTTTTGGAGGGCAGTTAAGGTTAAGTGACTTGCCCAGGGTCACATGGCTAGTTTTTGTGTCTTGAGGCCGGATTTGAACTCAGGTCCTCCTGACTCCAGGGCTGGTGCACCACCTAGCCGCCCCACCTCATGTCTCTTAATAGAAAACAAGCTTTGGAGGGAGAAAGACCTGGATTTAAGCCCCATCTTTGTTCCATACTGACTGGACCAAGCCCTTGATAACTCGAGTCCTTGAAAAACACTTGGTGGGGGGAGTTTCCTGCTTGGGAGTTCTCTATTCTGCTGATTGATAGATAGCTATCTACATGTGTGTATATCCCATCACCCCAATTCTAAGCATTTGAAGCATTTTATATTCAGGGTCAGTCTTTTAGACATACATTTTTCCATTGTTAATCACATCACATAAATGGAACTTGGGTATTTCTGAAACTTGCCTGGACACTCTGTATATGTAAAGAACATTTTTAAAGATAGGTAATTGATTATGTCTTCTGCATTACGTTAAAACAAGAAAGTATGTATTTATCCAAAAGATGAGAGTTGGAAGGAACCTCAAGCACCACATAGTCCAACTCCATCACTTTACAGATAGAAGAAATATCACATAGATTCCAGGGAGATCAAGCAAATTGTCCAAGGCCCTGTGGGGTCTAATCATTAGAGACAGTATTAACACCCACTTAATCTAGATCTGTGTGTCTAGTGAGTCTAAAAATTGGGAGATCTAGGTCTTAGCCCTGGGGTCAAGAAAACTAATTTCTCAATATCTCTGCCCCCTTCTTGGTAAAATTATTATTTAAAAGATCTTAATAGATGTTAAAACACTGAAAGGGGCTATAGAAGTTCATGTAGTGGTATCATCCTTAATAACAAGTTTCCCTTTTCTTTTTAAGAAAATCATAATTTGGGGCAGCTAGGTGGCGCAGTGAGTAAGAACTCCAGCCCCGGAGTTGGGATGATCTGAGATCAGTTCCAGCCTCAGAAAATGAGCACCCACACATAAATAATGACTGGCCGTGTAATCTTGAGCAAGTTACTTAACCCCAATTGCTTTTTTAAAAAAAAGAAAATCATAATTTACATCAACAAAGTAAGGATAATGTAGCAAAACTTTTTCCTTTGATCCCTCTTAAAGTCTCCGGGGAATGTAGGAGGGGGACTCAAGTCAACAAATCCTTGTTAATTGCCTGCTGTGTTCTCTGCTATGAGCTAGGGATACAAAGTCCAGCCCTCAAGGAAATCGATTTAATTATTTATTCATGCTTTTATTTATTTAGGATGCTTATATATTTCTGTATTCTTTCATTATAAAATTTAATAAACTACTGACAACTTTTTTAGAATTTTGGCAGCTCCACCTCAGGCATCACAATTAACATTAAAACTTACTCTTTCTCCAGTGTGGGGATAGTGTCATGGTTGTTCCAACTATCTCTGAAGAGGAAGCCAAAAAACTGTTTCCTAAAGGCGTCTTCACCAAAGAGCTCCCTTCAGGCAAGAAATACCTACGGTACACCCCTCAGCCATAGGTTACTCCAGCAAGACCATGCTGGGGTCTGGCTGGGGCTCCCTTGAAGATCTCTGCCAGAAGGGATACCAGCCTGCCAATCATGTCTTCCTACAGTAATTGATTTAGACATCTTGGGGTGATAAAAGTCAGGAGTCTTTGAGCTGCTCTGTTAATGGCTTGTTAAATGAAAATGGCACTAAAAGTCACCCATGATTCCTCTCCTTGTGCCTTTACCAGCATTTCACTTGGGTCATTGAACTCCCTTGTTGCTGTGCTGGCTATCTCTGGGATGGTACTGTTTGGGACTTTAAATCCTTGTGAAATCTGTTGCAATCTCCATCATCAGCCACCTAGTATGGTTGGCATTTAGGAAAGGGACTACTTAGGAATATTGCAGGAATAGGACTTCTTTAACTGACCTAATAAACAAATCATCTCTTTTTCTAATTATCTGTTTGAGGGAGGAGACAATTTAACATGTCTGGTTTTGAGCTTCACCTCCCTAAGTTTATGACAAACAACTTGAAATATTTAGGTGTTTCAGATAGTGGGTTTTTTTTTTCTAAAATGTTGAGTGTTCTAACCACAGGAAAAACTTGGAGATTCTTCTCTTTCCAGCAGATAAAGGGAAGCAGAATACAATCTGAAAATATTTTGATAGATTGGGCAGAAGAGCTTTCTAATTAGGTTACAGGTATGTGGTTGAGACTACAGAGAAGCAAGCTACACAAGGCCTGCTAGTGACGTAGAGAATGGTGGAGGGCCATAATTATGGGTGCCTTTTAAACAAGTCACATACCTAGACATGGAAAACTGTTCAGAATGTTCATAATAAGCTGAAAGCATGTATACTCGAGGAAAGGAAGGGATAAAGATAGTATTTCTTTACTATAAAACATTATCTCTGCAGTGGGTTGTTTTCTGATATTTTGCCTTTAGGAAAGCCACAAATAAAAGCTTTTTGAAACTACATCATGAGTCTCTTCATTTGGGTGTATGTGTCTACACACACTTTTTGGGTTATGATCTTATACCCCAGTCATTTCTTAACTCCCACCCCACCCAATTATGACTTCCCTCATAATAAAGAAACTGAAGCAAAATTGACCCAACCAACTTTCTTTTTTCTTTTTTAAATAATTCTGTTATCTGATATCTTTTCTCTGTACATCCCCTTTGTTTCTGAACATGCTTCTACTATCAGTGAGCTGTTATTTAACCCTTGGCCCTTAATTTCCTCATCTTGAAAATGAGGAAGTTAAATTAGATGGCCTCTTAGATCCATTCCAGCTTAGTGTACTGCCTATTTCCTCATAACACAGCTTAGGACCCAACCATGTGGTCTTTGTGGGAAGAATTTATTTGGAGAGAAGTGAGAACCCAACCCTACCCCTCAGTCAGTGACTATATGTTAAAAAATCTTCAGCTGGAGTAATTATTTATTACTGATAACTGTATAGATTCAACAGGTGGTGAAAAAAGTCTTTGTTATCAATATTCCATGTGTATTTAATTTAACAGGTGAAAAAGCCTTTAGTTCAGCAATCCAAAGTTATCCTCAGTTCTGTGCCTATTCTTCTTCTTGGATTTAAATAGAATAAGACCCTGGACCCAAAGCAGATAGACAGGCAACCTCTGGTTGGGGAAACTTGGGGCTAGGAAGAATAATAGTATGTGACTATGTGACTGCACATTGTGACTAACATATATAAAGGAATTTGCAATGCTAATTTCATTTGATCCCTGCAACAGCCTTGTGAGGTGGGTTAGGTCAATTATTGTCTTTTGTTTAAACCAAGGCTCTCACAAAGATTTGCCCAACATTAAACGGCATTGGAGACTTGACCAGGTCTTCTGACCATCTTACTGAACCATAAATCATTTCTTAAATTGTAATCAGGTTTTTTTTTTTTCTGCTACCACAAAAGGAATTTTTTTTTTAATTGATAGACATGAACATGTGAAAAACCTCTTTAGTTGGCTATGTATAGGAATGAAAAAATAACAGTTTGGTAGACCTCTAAACATTGAAGGGTGCATTGGCAAAATGAAGTGGACTTAACTCAAAATGAATCTTAAGCTCTGCTATTCTCTTACTTATAGATGAAAAGTAATTAAATCCTGCTAACATAAAATTCATGTTAATGACATCATTTTTAAAATAGTTCATGAAAATCTTTTTTTTTTTTTTAAACACTGATACAAATTAAGATTCTTCACTCTGAAGGGCATAAGATACTGGTTCCTCTCTCCAGTCCCACCCATATAAAAGATTTCAAAATAAATAACTGAATGAAAAAAAAAAACTCCTTTTGTTAAAAGTGAAAAGATTTTAAAAAGCAACAATGCTGATGAGGAGTAAAGGTTGATTGGTTGCCTTCAAGAGGGACAGTAAAACTCTATGGAGGTACTATTTTAATGCTTAGTGTCTGAGGCCTTCAATTAGGAAGAAGGCTTGGGTGGCTAGGAAACTTGTAATTCTTCATGATATACCTTGAAATCAGCTTTAAGGAAGCAGAGTATTCCTTAGAATTGAGCTACCTTGTGATAACTTGTCCCATGTGGGACTTTTGGGGGGCCTCCCCAGTTGGTAATGAGTTAATGAGGATAGTGCCTAAGATTGAGGACCCAGAGAGGGAATTGGAACTTGGAGATACATGGCCTTGGATCAACCAGTAGACCAGAGACCAGTGTTCCTATCCCAAAATTGGTGAACCTTAGGAGTCATCAGTAATTGTATCACCAGTTTTGTATCACTACCTTAAAAGTAGATAGATAGCTTCATGTTCACGTCTTTTTAACTTGGAAGGAAAACTGACTTTGGTGTTCTTAGACCAGTAACATTTATATGAATGTGATATAATGCAAAGCCTTGTTGCATTTGGAGTAGAAGACCTGTGTTCAAATCCGTATTTCCTATTTGTGTGACCTTGGACCTCAATCTCATTGAGTCAAGCATTTATAAAAGTACATGCTATGTGCCTGACACCATGCTAAGTGCTGGTAATACAAAGAAAGTAAAACAAAATAACCATATACATTGCATGTAAAAAACACATTTTCCTAAATTATCACATAGGTCTGCCCCAGCTCTAAATCTGTGATTCTTTTTTTTTTAAAGCAATTGGGGTTAAGTAACTTGCTCAAGGTTACACGGCTAGTCATTATTTATGTGTGGGTGCTCATTTTCTGAGGCCGGATTTGATCTCGGGTCATCCCAACTCCGAGGCCGGTGCTCTTACTCACTGCGCCACCTAGCCGCCCCTAAATCTGTGATTCTGTGACTTACTCTGCTCTAAGCTGGGGTGATATTTTAAAACAGCCATATAAGAATGGTCTTACTCCTTTAACAATATGTAGAAGTGATTTTGCCATTTAAATTTCCATGGCACTGTTGGAGTGTTCTCCAAAGGCTCATTGTGGGATGAAGGTGACTATTTTAGAAGACATGGTCTGCAAATTCCGAGCTTGAACCAAGAACTACTAAGCTGCAAAGGTTTGGAGCACAGACCTATACAAAGCATTGTCTTGAGGATCAGACTTAAGGCTCTGCACCCAAAGGTTGGCAAGTGGATTATGAATTTTGGCAACTTGTGAAAATTCCAGTTCTTAAATCTGTGATTTCCCTAGGTGACTGGCTAGCAATGCGATACCTTTCTGTATTGTATAATTGCTTCAAAGGCAACATGTTTACATTTTAATAGGGTCTTTCAGAAATACTTCTAGCCAGCCCACCCAAAGGAGTGAGATTTTTTTTTCGATTCAACAAATGTTTATTGTTAAATTGACTCCAGCTTTGTGACCCCATTTGGGGTTTTCTTGGCTAGAACTGTCTGCTATTTCCTTCTCCAGTTCATTTTACAGATGAGGAACTGAGGCAAACATGGTTAAGTGACTTGCCCAGGGTCACACAGTTAGTTAAATATATGATGCTCAGGAAGATGAGTTTTCCTGACTCCAGACCCAGTCCTCTATCCTCTGTGCCACCTAGCTGCCCAAATGTTTATTAGTTCCTGGCTTTGTTGAAGACCATGTGCTAGGGAGCTAGAACACATTAAATGACAATCCCTGCTCACAAGCTAGTAGGGGTGATGGGATATAGATAGAGAGATGGATGGATGGATGGATGGATAGATAAGACAGACAGACAGACAGACAGACAGATAGATAGATAGATAGATAGATAGGTAGATAATCATTATCATATTTTGGCCAAAGTCTGAATTAAACAGACTGCTTTGCCTTGTTTTTTAGGCTCTTTTTCTGTGTCAGCCACTCCAGAGACCAGATAAGGTTGGAAGTAGGATCTAAAACAGGAACCCTAAGATCATAAATTCCAAACAGACCCACATTTGTCTTGCTCTTTGAGTGAGCCTGGAAAATACCTCTTCTTAATGTCAACAAAGCCAGAATGGGAGCAAAATGGGCTTACTTTATGGCTCTTACAGACAAGGCCCTCAACTCACTGATTTACTTGACTAATGGGACTTTTTCTTAATAGTTCCTGGGCATATACCATGTTATGGAAAGTTAATGTTAAAGAAAAAACATTCTGGATCATAACTTTTTTAATTAAACTTTGTTTATTTTTAGTTTATATCATCCATTTCCACAAGATTCTGAGTTACAAATTTTCTCCCCATCTTTCCCCTACCCACCACCACAGCAGTTGTAGAGAACTTTCAGGAGTTCCCCAGCTCTACTAATGAAATGTTTCCCTCCCCTATATTATAACCTGAAAGGTTACAGGGCAGATAAGCAGGAGGGCAGATAACCTCATTTGGATATAGAGAATTTTGGGGGTCCCTTGGCCCCACTAAAGGAATATTCCCTTGCCCTATACAGTTACCTATAAGGTTACAGGGCAGATAAGCAAGAGGGCATGTAATCTTTTTTTTGTTTATGCCTCCAGATATGGTCCTATGATATTACCTGAATAAATAACTAACCTTAGGCAAGGGTAAATAGTAAACAAGATTAAGGAAGGGTCATTATATATTGTCTGCATTCCTTTGGGTCACATAGAGGGAGGATCCTTGTATATTGTTTGCATTCTTTTGGGGTATCTACATTCTTTTGGGTCATCTTTTGTTGTGGGGCAATATAAATTCTGTGAGCCCCTTGCCTCTTTGGCTCTATATGAAATGGTCCTGTAATAAACAGACTATTGATTACACCCCCATCTTGTTATTCTTACCACTCACTACCCCACCAACTGCTCTGGCCCCAGTAAACAGTGATCCCACTGTATACCCCCTCCCCCAATCTTCTCTCTCCTATATCCTCCCCCATGCCCCCTCAAACTTTCCAGTAGGGTAAGATGGATCTCCATCTCCCAGTGCCTGTATATTTTATTGCCCAGTTGCTTGTAAAAATAATAATAATAATAATAATAATAATAATATATTTTTAAACATTTGCTTTTAAAACTTTGGATTCCAGATTCTTTCCCTTCCTCCCTCATCAACCACCCTTATTGGGAAGATAAACATTTCAATATAGGTTATAAGTGTGTTGCTATGTAAAACATTTCCATAGTAGATATATTGTGAAAGACTGACTGTATTTCCCTCCATCCTATCCCACCACTCACTTGTTCTATTCTCTACTTTGACCCTGTCCCTTTTCAAAAGTGTGTGCTTCTAATTACCCTGCCCCCACCAACCTGCCCTCCCCTCCATCATCCCCCCTCTCATCCTCTTCCCCCCTACTGTAGGGTGAGATACCCTATTTAGTGTGTATGTTATTCCCTCCCTAAGCCAAATTCAATAATAAGATTGACTCATTCCCTTTTGCCTTCCTGTTCTTCTCCTCCATTGTAACAGTTTTCCCTTGCCTTTTCTATATGAGATAATTTACTTCATTTTGTCTCTCCTCATCTCCTCTCACTATATTCTTCTCACACCTCTCAATTTCACCTTTTAAGTATCATCTCTTCCTATTCAATTGATCCTATGCCCTCTATGTATACCTGTACACATATATACACACACTCACATGTATTCATATGGCCATATACCCTCCTATATAGACATATATAGTATGTACACACACACACACACACACACACACACACACACACACACACACATTTATATTCCCTTCAACTATCCTCATACTGAGAAAAGTTTCATCAGTTACAATTATTGTTTTTCTATGTAGGAATGTAAATAGTTCAACTTTGATAAGTTCCTTATGATTTCTTTTTCCTGTTTACCTTCTCATGCTTCTCTTGCTTCTTGTATCTGAATGTCAAATTTTTCTATTCAACTCTGTTTTTTTCATCAAGAAAGCCTGAAAATCCTCTATTTCACTGAATGACCATATTTTCCCCTGAAACATGATACTCAATTTTGCTGGGTAGGTGATTCTTGGTTTTAATCCCAGCTCCTTTGACCTCCAGAATATCATACTCCAAGCCCTTCAATCCCTCAATGTAGAAGCTGCCAGATCCTGTGTTATCCTGATTCTATTTCCACAATATTCAAATTGTTTCTTCTTGGCTGCTTGTAATATTTTCTCCTTTATCTGGCAACTCCAGAACCTGGCAATAATATTCCTAGGAGTTTTCTTTTGAGATCTTTTACAAGAGGTGATCAGTGAATTCTTTCAACCTCTATTTTGCCCTCTGGTTCTAAAACATCAGGGAAACTTTCCTTGAGAATTTCTTGGAGGATTTCTAGGTTCTTTTTTTGATCATGGCTTTTAGGTAGTCCAATAATTTTTTTTTGCTTTTTTTTTTTTGGAGGGCAATTGGGGTTAAGTAACCTGCCCAAGGTCACATGGCTAGGCTTTTTTTTGTTTGTGTGGGCGTTAAGTGTCTGAGGCCGGATCCGAACTCAGGTCCTTCTGACTCCAGGGCCGACGCTCTATTCACTGTGCCACCTAGCTGCCCCCCAATAATTTTTATATTATTTTTCCTGGATCTATTTTCCAGGTCAGTGGTTTTTCCAATGAGATATTTCACATTGCCTTCTATTTTTTCCATTTGTTTGGATCTGTTTTATAGTATCTTGATTTCTCGTTAAGTCATTAGCTTCCATTTGCTCCAATCTAATTTAGAAGGAATTATTCTCTTCAGTGAATTTTTGAAATTCTTTTTTCCATCTGGCAAATTTGGCTTTTTAAGGCACTCTTCTCCTCATTGGATTTTTGGGCCTCTTTTGCCATTTGAGTTAATCTATTTTTTAAGGTGTTATTTTCTTCAGTCAGGTTGTTGACTCCCTTTTCATGATTTTCTTGCATCATTTTCATTTTTCTTCCCAATTTTTCCTCTACTTCTCTTATTTGGTTTTCAAAATTCTTCTTAAGCTCCTCTCTGGCCTGTAACAAGTTCATATTTTTCTTGGAAGCTTTTGGTGCAGGATTTCTGACTTTGTTGTCTTCCTGCCATTCCATGCTTTGATCCTTTTTGTCCCCCAAAAAAGGAATCCAAAGTCTGATTGCTGTGCTTGCTTTGCTTCCTGTAGCAGCAAGCACCCCAATGTCCCCAGGGTGACTGCCAACACAGGTTCTTAGATCTGCTTCTCAAAAGGAAAGCAACTCAAAAGGGGTTAACAAGCTTACTTTAATCAAACAAACATACATTACCTAGTTCAGGGGAAAAAGGTCAGCACCCCGAACTTCAGAGTTACAGCACTTACAGATCAAACAGACAGGCTTCCAAACTGTCCAACCATTACATCAATACCAAATCACAGTTACCAGAGAGGGAAGCATCAACATCTGGGTTTTCAAAGCCGGGGGGCTCTCAACAACGGCTTCCCAGAGTCTCATCTGGTCAAATCACACAACACTTCTCAAAGTGAGCCCCAAAGCAAAGCCTCTCCTAAGGGTTTATATAGCCTTCTCCTGGCTCAGAGAATGTAACAACCTTCTGGACCCACTGCCCAATCACAAAGTATCAAGGTGTGGGCTTTCCTGAAAAACAAGCCTCCCACCACAGGCTCCAGGTGCACTTAAGCTAGGGGCAGGGAAGATCTTTAAATCTGAATTTCCATTACACTTCCTTTGCTTGCTCATGTTGCCACTCAATTACTTGACTTTTGAACTTTTTGCCACAGTAGAACTCTGTTTCCAGAGAGGAGAGCTTTGGGGTTTTTGCAGCTGCTGGAGCTATTAGTTGACTGACCTCTCTGAAGCCTCCACAGGCTCTGGCACCTGGTCACACACCCCAGGACCTCCACCCAAGACAGTGATCCAGATCCAGGCAGGTTAAAGCAAGAGCAATTACCTCGAAGACTGGTTGCTTGGTGCCCCTACAATCTGCAGGCCAGAAGCTCTGAAGCAGCCACACTGCTGTGGTCCCTGCACCTCAGTTGCTTTTCCCTCCAGGGGCAGATGACAGACCACACCTTTGATCCCCCTGTTCCCAAAGTCCACACTGACCTTTGGCTTTGCCTTAGGCATCTATGGCTTGATAATTTTGGAAACCACCACAGCTGCTGAAGATTCTCTTTCCTGAAGTCCCTCCAGCCAGCTGGTCCAGGCCGCCCTTAGGCTAAAACTGTGGGCTTACTCGGGCCTATGATTTGCTCTCAGCATGTTCTGATGGACCCTTCCTGTCCACCTGCCAGGGTGCCTTCAGCAGGAGATTTATTTCTCTCTGTCACTTTGTGGGTTCTACAGCTCTAAAGTTTGTTTAGAGTCCTCTTTTATTGGTATTTGAAGTGGTTATGGAGGGAGCACACGGAGTTTTCCTGCTTCTACGCTGCCATTTTGGCTCTGCCCCTGGATTATAACTTCAATTGACGCTTTGTCAACTCTCTTGTTTTATTGTATTTACCATTTATTCAATTAAGAAAATTCCTTTGTCATATAATTATTAAACATTTATGGGGATCATAAATTTGTGTGACTCAGTCACACTGAATTGGGATGGTCCCAAAATGTACTTAATCTCTCTCATCCTTTTGTTCATGAGTCAGGACTCAACTCCTGGCTCCTTGTACAAGTTGCTGCTAGCTTAAGGGAATAAAATGAAATAACTGTATATCACTATTTGTTTGTCTCTTTTAACCAAACCTTTTCTAGATGTTGACTATACATACATCCATACATATGTGTGTACACACAAACACACACACACACACACACACACACACACACACACATATATAGAGATAAACACATATATGTACAAATAACCATAATGCAGATTAGACTATGATTAAGTGCATTTCAGAGCTGAAAACTGAATAGTATGAAGAGTCAAGGAAGGAAGGATGGCTTAGCTTGAAGGAGAAGGAATTAAGATCAAGGAAAGCCTATGGAAGACAGTAGCAAATTCTGGACCTTGAAGGAAGAAAAGAATTTCTATGGGAGGGGTCACTTTTGGGATTATAAAAGGAAGAAGAGACTAGGCTGAATTGCTTTCAGTAAATTGCAATGGTCTCTTAATGACCCTAAATCTCCCCCAGAAATAGGCCATGTTAGAAAAAAAAATCCAGTATTCTACTGAGCACAGCTGCATGCAAATGATGGAACCCTCCAGACTCTCACAGAGATGGCCCTGGAGAGATTCCTGGTGAGAGTGAAGAGTCTGCAATATAAAACACAGAACTTTGAAGAGCCAGGAGAAAGGCTGCCATGGGACAAGTGGGATTGTTTGAAAAAGATGGGCTGGTCCCATGGGGGGCTACTCAGGGGTTGGGATAACAAGCAGGCAGTCCACACATTGTAAAGTCAGGAGGAAACATCTCTGAGTGTACTCTCTGTGATACTCTGATAAGTACTGCAGATGGTGGGCTGGAAAGGATGGGTGGCTATCTGCCTGGTCAGAGGGAACAAACACATCCATTCAGGCTATTCTTCTAACTCTTCTAACTTTGTCACAGTGACTCAGCTGCCTTCTCATCTTGACCTCCCTCATCACCTGGGCCTTCACCCTATAGAACATTGAACTCCATGCCAGGCCCTTCTCTCACTGATGAATACCTTTCAGGGGCCTCCATTTTGAAGGAGGGCCCAGACTGGCCATGTTATATTCCCTTCTGACTCTCCAGAATTTCATCACCATTCCCTTGGGTACCTCCCCCATTCCCCTACCCCTTCTCAACATATCTCCATTTTTATGTGCTACTATCTTCCTCCATTAGAATGTAAGCTCTTAGGGGAGGCTAGGTGGCACAGTGAATAGAGCACTGACCCTGGAGTCAGAAGAACCTGAGTTCAAATCTGGCCTCAGACACTTAACACAAAAACTATCCGTGTGACTTTGGGCAAGTCACTTAACCCTAATTGCCCTAAAAAAAAAAAATAAGAATGTAAGCTCTTTGTGGGCATGTGCCTCTTTTGGTTTTATCTTTATCCTAAGTGCCTGGAACATTATAAGTGCTTGTTGCCTGCCTGCCTTAAATACTTGTAATTTGCCTGTTGGTCTTACTCATTCCTCTCATGGTTTCAGAGCTTTGAAATGTTCCCTTCTTTATAAGCATCACAGAACCACAGAAATCCAAATAATAAAACAGTTTGAACAATTATATTTTTAATTGACTTTAACCAAGAATTTTTTTTAAATGTTACATTTAAAAAAGCTAAAAATTAAATATGCTAACAATTCATCTCCTTAAAATTGCATTTAGAAGCCAAGGTAATGTGACAGAAAAGTCTGTTCTTCTACGTTTACTAAATTACTAATTAAAAAATTAATTTTTAAATGAGTAATTTACTAAACTAAATGACTAAAAAGAACACAGAACTAATGCTAGAAAATCAGGGAGATATATTGACAGCAGTGAGTTCAGAAATCACTGGCCCCTGCTCATTACCAAACAATATGAATAATTAACTATCCTATTCTATCATAGCTATTATCTTTAGTTGGTAGCTAGACCTCATTTGGTAAGATGCAAGTTTGGGGCCTGAATGGATTGCTGAAATTCATTACCTTGTTGAATTCTATTTACATCTCACATTTGGCACTCAGTCTTTAAAGTATAACTCATAAAACAGTTCATGTTGCCTCCTTCCTCATCAAACAGATGCAGCAGTGATTGGTTTTCTAAGAAAATAGTCTTGAGAAACTCTTGAGCCATTGAATGTGGATGTTAGTCCAGAGGCAGGTGGTACCAAGCAGCAGATTAAAAAGCTTTCCTTGTATAAGAAGCTGATTGCATCTTCATAAAAGCTAAGAGACAAAGGGTAGACTATGAATTTTCATCCAGAGAATGTAGTGGGTAGAGTACAGGACTTAGTCAGGAAGACCTGAGTTCAAATCTTGACTCAGACCTTTACTAGTGGCTTATTACTGGTCAAGCCACTTCTCTGTTTTTTGTCTGCAAAATGGGGCTACCTCAGAAGATTGTTGTAAGGATCAAATGGGATAATATATATAAAGTACTTTGCAAACTTTAATGTGATATATAAATGCTAACTATTACTACTTTCCAAAAACTATTACAAAGAAAAAAATGGGGGAAAATAATTAAAATTAAGTAAGGGCTATTTACAAGAGGTGGTGGTATTTGTGTTTTAATTATGCTGTCTGGCCCTATAAAGCCATATTAATTGGATTGACATAGTCTTTAACTCTAAATTTCAGAGAACAATGCAAGGAGAGAAATGTTAGGTGAACAATATTCCCATCTTTGCCACTGATTTCTGTGTGAAATTTCTATTTTCTTTTTAACAACAGGGGAATTTGAATTCTTACGAACAATAAAAGTTGCTGTAAGAGATGAATCAAACTTCTGTTTCCACAAGAAAATAGGTAATGTGCCAGAAGTCTTGTTTTTGCTGGGGAAAGCAGGGAAACAAATGGATTAGAAATAAAGTCTTGTGGATGTTGGTTAACATCTCATTCACTTGAAACTAGGATGTGTGTGTGTCTGCTTATTAGGACATCTAAAAGTGAACAATTCCTTCCTTGTACCTTAGATAAAATCTACAACTTCAAAGGCCAAAGGAGAATTTCATTTCTGTCTTATGTTAATGATGAAGGTAACTTAAAACATCCTGAGTTTGGCCTTTTATCAATTAAGGGACTTCCTTTAAAAGAATTTATGACTTGTTCGTTTACTAAGTAAAGTATAAAGTAAAAAAAAATAAAGTATAAGCAGGAATGGAGACCCACATGGGGGTGGGGTTTAGGTGTCTTTCAGATAGGCTATGAACCCTGAAGTACCTAGCCAATGGGAGGCAGGCAGGAAATTCAAATTGGAAACAGTGTATAAAAAAGGCTTGCATTTGTCTGAGCAAATGTACTCCATTAGGAACTATAAGTTCATTCATTTGGAATGAATTTAAAAAAGAATAAAACCTTTCCTGGCTTCATAATGAGTATTATCCCTTTTTAAGGTAAGCACATTTCTCACATTGCCAAGGAGAAAGATAGAGGGGTATTCCAAATGTAACCTTTCTACACAGACCCCCCTCTTTTAGAATTTAAATATTTTAAAAATGTATGCCAAAGATGAAGTAAAAAATGCATTTCTTTTTACTATTCCACAATTCACATTTTAAAATAATTTTGATTCATCTTTCCTCTCAATGTCTCCAAATATTTTATATTTGATTTTGTTGTAATTTATATAATGAATTGTAAAGAAACAAGTCAAAATATCTGAACTCACCATTTCACTTCTTTTTTATTTACATGATACTCTGACTCCTAATTGAACTTCTGAGGTAGCTTCCTGAGGAAAGAAAGAATACCAGCATTAACTATACTTCTCAAAATGTGCAGCCTAGGGGAGGCTAGGTGGCACAGTGAATAGAGCACCAGCCCTGGAGTCAGGACCTGAGTTCAAATCTGGACTCAGACACTTAACATTTATTATCCATTTGACCTTGGTAAGTTGCTTAACCCCAATTGCCCTGCCTTTCCCCCAATCAGAAAAAAAGCTGCAAAATGTGTAACCTAAATTGTACTAAAATTTTCTTAGGAAAATGTTGCAAAGTATTAGGTCAGAGTAGGCATCTTGAGGCATAGTCTACATCCCTTTGAGACAGAATCATAACTAGGATGGGATATTCAAGATCACAGAAGATGGTAGAAAGAAGCCTCTAAGAGAAGATTGAACAGGAAATATTCATCCCAATTTGGTACCAAGTACAGGCTTCAAGCAAGCCCCATGAATAACCATTTGGAATAATCCCAACAATTCCCAGGCTTTCTTTTCAATAGCCCTGGGAGGCAGGCTGAACAAAGATTGTGGTCCTCACTTTACAGATTAGTAAACTGAGGCTCAGAGAAATTAAAACTTGCCCACAATCACTCTTTATGAGACAGTTAAGTGTTGTGGATACAGCCTCAGATTTGGAGTCAAGAAAATCTCTGTAAAGATCTGCCTCAAACACTTCCTGTGGAGCCCTGGGCAAGTTACCCAATCCCTCTCAGTCTTAGAATCCTCATTTGTAAAAATGGAGATAATGAGAGCACCTTCTTCATAGGGTTGCTGTAACACAGGTAAGGGTCAAATGCAATAACATGGGAAGTGTTCTGTAAACTCGAAAGCACTCTAAAGCTTGTGTTATTATCATTATCACATCTAGTAAGGGACAGAAGCAGGACCAAAAGCCAGCTTTCTAATTCCAAATTCAGGTCTTTCGTCAGCACACCAATCTGCCTCTAAATCAATTATTCTAATATGTACATATAAAAGTATATATGGGTGCATATATGCATATGTATATATTCACATATATTAAAATATATATTACAGAATATAGAATATCACCATACCATACCAAGTTATCTCTAATGAATTATTATACATAAAGATATATAAATATATTGCACATATATGTATACTATATATATTACTAGAAAATATAGAATATATATAACTATATCAAACTGCTTCTAAATGAATTATTCCAATATATATATATATATATATATATATATATATATATATATATATATTAGAATATAGATGCTACTACAGAACCAAGCTGCCTCTAAATGGAATTTTCATAGATAGATGACAGATAGGCAGAAAGATATAGATGTATACATATATACATATACATACTTGTACATGTGTTATTATAGTATACATACATATATTAAAATATTCCATTTAGAGGTAACTTGGTATAGCATGTGTATTGTGCACATGTAAACATTCATGCACACACATATATGCATGTGTCACAAGGAAAAATTTTTAGAGTTTCAGGGTAAATTATAATCAATTTTATCAACTACTGCAAGTAGGTTAACAAAAAAGACTCATTTGTCCTTTCAAGGACCAAAGAGACCTAATCTGTGAAACCTTCAATACTTACAAAGCCTTTGGAAAAGAGAGTGCACCTAAGAGTGGACGTGAACTCTGATTGGTTAACAAGTAATGAAATGGATCAATATCATACTGAGAAATGGGCTTATTCTGATGAGAGGCTGGGGGACATGACTGGGATCACTCAGTTTGGGTCAAAGAAAATTATCTGTGGCCATATTGCCAATCTAACAAAAACGAAAATCCACATTTTCCCAGACCTGCCAGAATCCATTAGTTCACCTAATTTTACAGAGTTCTACCTCTTAATATCAGCCCTGCACTTCAAAGGCTGTCTGAGCAACCCACAGGGTCTGATTTCTGAATGAGGAAGAAGAAAAGGGGAAAACCTTGGTCCTAATTCAATGATTAATTATTAAATATAAGAGAGAATAATATTTTTCTCATTTCCCCATTTCATTCTATTGAGAGACACAGTCTCCTCAATGAATCACTAACTGACATTACAAATGCTTCATCAAATGTTCTTCACAACGGGGCTCATGATGGGAAACAATGTGAGGGAATATGAGAGATTGATTAGTGCATTGGCAAAATCAAAGGGTACAGTCCCCTTTAGTAGATAGACCTTAAAATAAAAGGTACAAGGGGAAAAAGTAAGCAATTAAAAAAACAAAATTGCCCATTTCATAGAAGTCTCATCTCATACAGTTATCGAGTCCTCTGGATCCCATCCGGTGCACTGCTCTGTTCTAGATGTGGTCTCAGGGTAGGTTGTAGTTATCTTTCCAGTTCAGGGTGTAGAGCTTTTTTCTCGTTTGCATTTCTCCTACAAAATTGGTCTTAGCACAATTTTAAGTTTACTTTGCCAATAAGCTGGTCAACAATGAAAATTAGCTCAAATCTTATGTCCCTACGATTAGAAACTCAAATTTGGAAACTTTTAGACCAGGGAATTTATATTTTTAGGTTAGCCAATTGTCATATTGATATATCTATCTATCTATCTATGTAGATAGATAGATATATCAATATATATATATATATATGAAATTCATATACAAACCGAAAATTAGAACCCAATTTTTATACTTGATACTGTATACACACATACACACACACACACACAATTAGGAGATATTTCACTAAGGAATTAATAACAGAACACTTTTTATAAGAAGATTGACTCAAACGTAAAAATGAAATCATTTAAAAGTGGCCAGATAAACTTCAATTGTAACAAAGAGTTCCAGGATGGGATATATAAATATATTGAATTCTAAAACAGTATATATCAAGTAAACTATTCATAATAAAACATTTTCAGCTTCTTGCCATGTTTAAATGAATAACCCCTAGTAAAAGTGGGTGTCTCTTTAAGGTGTTTACAAGATAGCCATTCCTCTTTTAAGACATGTATATACTACACATAAATATGTGTATTAGAATATTTCATTTAAAGTTAGTTTACGTGTATGTGTTTATATGTATACATACCTTTGTGTATATAGGTATATATAGACACACAAATCACACTAATGTGTGTGTCTCTCCAATCTTATTTATACCAGGAACAGGAAGTACTAGGAAAAGCAGGTGGGTTTGGTGGGTTATAAAGGTGGAAAGCCACCATAGGTTTAGTGTTCAGGCCCATATCTTTTCTATTCCACTATCATGGAAGGTGGCAGGAATGGAGAATTCCCTCAAATGTCAATTCTTCCTCATCATTCATTCATATTATTTGGCAATCTGGCCAAAAGGGCCAGGAGAGCAATGCCACTCTTAGTTATTGACTATTTTAAATTGAATGTTCCATAGCCTCTCAAATATGTTCAAAATTGAATTCATTATGTTCCCCCCCAAACCCAGTCCTCCTGCTAATTTCCCTATCTCTGTCAAGACACCACCATCCTTCCAATCACTCAGATTTGCAGTCTTCTTGTTATCCTTCCAGCAATTGGCCTGGCACATAGGAAGAGTTTAACAAATGTTCATTGAATTATTGAACTGAATCCTTGACTTCTCATCCCTACTTCCTCCATATAGCTAATCAGCTACCAAGTCTTTCTATATCCACAAAATCTCATGTCCATCACCCTTCCCCCACCCATGGTTCAGACCTTCATCATCTCTTGCCTAGACCATTGTGATAACTTCCTAATTAGTTTCTAATTCCAATCTGCCCTCCACATAGCTGCCAAAGTAATCTTCTGAAAGCTCAGAACTGTCCTTGACTATTAGTCTACTCAATAAATTCTAGTGGTTCCTTATTACTTTTGGGAATCGAATATAAACTCTCTATTTGTCATTTAAAGCTCTTCACAAACTTGTTCCAACCAACCTTTTCAGCTTTATTACACATGAGCTAGAATTAGTGGATGGTCCTTCTTACTATTCCTTAAACATGACCCTCTATTTCCTATCTTTGTGCCTTAATACTTACTACTTTCCATAACTGAAAGAAACTCCCTCTTCACTCTGCCTCTTAGAATTCCTACTTTCCTTCAAGACTTGCTTCAAAACCGTCTTCTGCATGAAACTTTTCTCAACTGCCACATATCCTAGTATCTCCACGTTACCTTTTATCTATTTGAAATGTACATACCGTCTTCCCCCAATATAATGTGAACTCCTTGAGGGCAAGCACTTGAGGGGCACCTTTTTTTCTCTCATCCTCAGATCCTAAAATGACTTAGTGAAATTCCCCAAATGAATTTTTATTGATTGAGTAGGGTTGACCATTGAAAGGCTAAGTAACCCAAGTTCAGGCTGGGGCAGCAGAGAGAAGATCAGTGGGAACTTATTAACATTCCTTTCAACTACATTGCTTTCTTCTGGGGAAATTGAATTGATTGCTAGATGCTGCCAAAGAACAACTAGGTTCCAGAAGTCAAAAGGCTATGGTGAGAGAAATCAAATTGTGAGAAAAAAGGGGGGATTTGTGTCACCAAAGCAAGACAAATCTGAGCTCAGAAATATGGTCATGGTAGGGCAGTGTAAAGGGTCCAGGAATCTTGGAACAGGGATGGTGAGAGGCATGTGACATAAGTGAAATTGTAACCATATTTGGAAGGTATTAAACTGGCACCCCTTTTTTGTACTTAAAGGACATTTATTTGTTCAGTTTCTGATATTAGTGTTACTCCCTCCCTCATAGCTTTCTAACCATGACATCCCAGAGGATGTCACCTTTATCCTACTAACAATAATCTCCGTTCCACTCTTCCTCTGGCTCAAAAGATCAGGGCAATTACCACTATAAGGTCCCACTATTTGTTTCTATCATGTGTCTGCCAAGGTCACTCTGCTCAGACTCAGAATTGACCATCTCTGCCCACACAGGAGGGACAAAAACTGAATTACTTAAAACTATTAGAGGAAGGGAGGAACTACAAAATCACTCAAACCTCACAGTGGATGTAAAATGAGTAGTAATCAGGAATGAATCTCCAATACAGGTGCAAACATGCCAGATAGGACTATTGTGTATTTGGCACAAGGTGTAAAGCTTTAATGTGAGGAGCTATTCCTCCAGCCAGGAGGATGGCAATCACCTAGCACAGAAAGGCAAAAAGCCTTTTTCATCCTAATTAATCTTAATTATTATTCTCAATCTTAATCAATCAGCTTCTTAATCACTATTCTCAAACCAGATTTGACTAATACAAAATCTCTCAATTTTTTTCTTTAGGATGAAAAGAAAATTATAGACGCATCAAAGCCTCTTACTGCTTTTCTCAGAGTCAAAGAACTCATTTTCTGAACACTCATTTTGCAAAGAGTCTTCTTGTACAATCAGCAATTTGTTTATATCAGATGTACCTTGAATCTGAAAGATGAATCAAAATTAATCACAATAGTAGTCAATCATCTGTGAGACAGCCTTAGTCTAGGAATAAACAATATTCATTACAACGCCAGGAAGGCTTTTGTTATATTTATACAATAGATTTTTGTATATTTATTTTGTATCATGCTACTTTCTTAATGCTAATTATTTTCTCAATTAGTTCATTTGCCAGCTGTCCAGATTTTTCTAAATATTCTATCATGTCATCAGCAAATAAGGATAGTTTTGCCTTGTCTTTGTTTACATTCATGTTTTCAATTTTTCCTCTTATTTTTATTTGTAACATTTCTAGAAACATCAGATAATAGTAAGAGAAAGGAGACATCCTTACTTCATTATTTACTGGGAAAGCTTCTAGTATCTCATCAATCATAATGCTAGTTTTTTATTTATATATATGTATATATGTATGTATACACACATACATTATATATGTATATGTATACATATTTATATATGATAAAAAGATATTTTGTTATATATATGTATATATATATATACACACATTTCTATATTGCAATAACAAAAACCAAGAAGAAATATTAGAAAGGAAACCTCACATTTTTTAAAACTACAAAATACGTAAAAATCTGGAAATTTACCACTTTACCAAAGCTCCCTCAGGACCTATATAAATACAATTACAAAACACTCTTTACAGGGGTGGCTATGTGGTACAGTGAATAGAGCACCCACCCTATAGTCAGGAGGACATGAGTTCAAATCCAGCCTCAGACACTTAACACAAAACTAGCCGTGTGACCTTGGGCAAGTCACTTAACCCCAATTGCCCTGCCTTCCTCCTCCAAAAACCAAAAACAAAACAAAACAAAACAAAACCCCACTCCTTATACTTTTAGGTTATAAGACCAACAAGATGAAGGATTAGACATCTCCAAACCTCATGAAATCAAAAAATTCTCCAACCTAAGAATTCTGTGTAAGAGGTAAAGTCATCACAGCTGTCTCCATAGGACAAAACACCAAGAATTCTAATGAGATAACAACCTGATGAATTAATAACAAAGAAGACAATCATTCTTGTGGCTTTCTTACCCTGGCATATCACTTCTCTAGGCCAGCTCCCTTGTCCCATTGGTGATATCTTCTTGGTGTTTCAATTTTGTGGAAGGGCTTAGGTCAGCCAGCCAGTCTTTATTCCTCCCTCAGATCTGTCTCTGACTTTTGGACTTCAGAACCAGGCCTCCACAACTATAACATTCTGGGACTTCGCTCCTAACCCCTAGGGTTGGATTGAATTATATAATCATCTCTGTAGTCTTCTTAGACTGGAATCAATGCAAACCTTGATCGATTCTACCTCCCTTGGCTCCCTAGGTGGCACAGTGGATAAAGCACTGGGTTTGGAATCAAGAAGAGTCATCTTTGTGAGTTTAAATCCAGCCTCAAACACTAGCTATAGACCCTGAGTGAGTCACTTAACCCTGTTTGCCTCAGTTCTTCATTTGTAAAATGAGCTGAAGAAGGAAGTGATAAACAACTCTAGCATCTCTACCAAGAAAACCCCACATGGAGTCACAAAGAGTCAGACACAGACTGAACAACAGGACAGAGTACCAAATTCCTCCCAGGTTCTTCCTTTATAGATGGCAGAAACTACACTCAACTCACTCCACTTTGCACTGTTCAAGTCCACAACAAAATGCCCTTCCCAGGATAAACTCATTACTTCAAAAAAAACAAAAAACAAAAAAACACCTTTTTTAAGATCATCACTTTTAAACTCCCTGCCATGCTGATAATTCATGACTTGATTGACTCCACCTTCCTCAGCCTCCTCTCTTCCTCTGGAGAGCAGATATCCAAACTCCTTCCAATGTCTTCCTTTACAGAGGTCATGAACTAGACTCAATTCACTCCACTTTGTATCTGCTTCCCTGCCTGGTTCCAATTTCATAGAACAAGTTGCCTCCACACCAACTATCCTTGGTGTCCTGTCCTGTCCCTTTCGCCTCAGCTTTCATGCCTTCTTTTCATGTTGTCTTCCCCTTTAGATTATAAACTCTTTGAAGTCAAGGGTTACTTTCTTTTTCCTAATTTTATCTCCAGTGCTTAGCACAGTGTCTACCACATCTCATAAACACTTATTGTTTATTGGATTAGAATGGATTGGATTGGTTTAGAACATCCTAGGATTATTAGGCATACTCAGAATTGTTTGTAATAAAAGGAATGAAAGAATCTTAAAACAAAACAAAACAAACAAAAAACCACTACCTGGTTAAAGAAAGGTTTTGAGCTGTACAGAGTTTTCTCACTAAGAAATTCCCTATGCTGATGAAATCACAGGTCCGATCTCTATCTCTGACACAGGATAAATAATATAAGGGTTATAGGATCTATGCTTTTGAGGAGAAGCTATATTTTTTTAGTACCGTAGGTAGAATATAAAACTTATTTTATACAATACCCTGGTAAGATTTGTGGGTAGAAAAATAAGGTACAAACTTAGAATGCCAAGAATTATCCTTCTCAGAAAATGAGCACCCACACATAAATAATGACTAGCCGTGTAACCTTGAGCAAGTTATTTAACCCCGATTGCTTTAAAAAAAAAAATTAAAAAAAGAATTATCCTTCTTACCTGAAAACATGTTGGAGGTATTAAACTGGGGGCAAAATATGGTTCCTCAGTAGCAACATTAATCACACTTCCAAATATAAGGAGAACATATTGCATAGTATCATCATAAATAGATAGCTCATTATAGCTTGATAAATTTTCCATGTAAACATTATTTTTTTCTAAATACTTCTGATATGTTAATTCCTAAAAATAAATGATAGAAATAAGTGATCTACCTCCTGGCTTCCCTCATACCTGGATCACTCTCCCTGCTCATCTTCAGCTGCTGGCTTCCCTGGCTCCCTGCCTCCAAGTCTTAGCTGAAGACCCACCTTCTACAAGAAGCCTTTGCCAATCCTCCCTCAGACTAGTACTCCATTCTGAAATTATCCCCACTTTAACCTGTATGTATTCTGTTGATAGATAGTTGTTTGCATGTTATCCCCCATTAGACTGTAAATTCCTTGAAAACAGGAACTGGTTCTTGCCCTTCTTGGTATGCCCAATGCATTGGGCCTGGTACACATAGTAGTTGGTGTTTAATAAATGCTTATTGACTTGACTTAAAATATAAGGACTGTCACATGATTTCATTGAGAGGAAATCATACCTCACTACTCTATGGGAATCTAAAGGAAATATATGGATGATGGAGAGCCAGTGAATAGTTAAAAATATTTAGGCTTTCTAAGTCTTTAATAATATTCCAATGCAAAAGTCGCCTCCTGTGAGTCTGGGTAGAACTGGCTTTACTGGCTTATATATATTAGTCAGTTCCTAGTACCCACAGGGGAAGATGAATGATCTTATAGCATCCAAAATGGAAAGATAAGGGCAAAAAGAGTCATTTTTCCACAGGACTGAGGGGCACATCATCATAGCGTCGTAACACTGGATGTGACCTTATGGGATGACCTGACCTCAGGGGACTCCTGGACACTATCCCCCATAAAGAGTCATCCAGACTCTGCTATAAGATCCCCGGCAATGAGCTCACTAGTTCACCAGGAAGCCCATTCCCGTTTTGAACAATGCATCATTAGGTTTTTTCCTCCTATTGAACTGGAGGAGGTCCCGTTGTGAATAGATATTGCTCACTATAACTTGATAAATTTTTCCCATGAACATTATGTTCCAAATACTTAAGATAATTTCTAAAAATAAACAAACTAATTGATTGATTGATTGATTAAAGACTTAAAGTTTACCTCCTGGTCTTTGGGTAAGTACAAAAGGTTCATTCTGAATCCATTCTTTGTGCCCCATGAGCAGAAAGTTGCAGATCTGAACCACTAATTACTCAATAATTAGGAAGCTCTCAGACAGAAATGGGATGAAGAGGAAGAGGGCTACAATGAAGAGGTATACATTTGGGGTGCATAATCCCTCCATGTGTCCTCTAAGAATCCTTCTTTAGGCCTCAGTTCAGAGACCACAACCTTGGTAAAGCCATCCCTTTCTTTCTGGTTTTTATTGTTCTCTCTCTCTGAAGTTTGACTTATATATTTATTTGTGCATATGTTGTAGTCCCCTTTAAAGTGTAAGTACCCCTAGAGGAACAACTTACTCTCTTTCTCACCCGTGCACCTAACAGTTTCTCAGCACATGACCTACCTTACCAAAGACATACACAAATATGGTCACACACTCGATCTTGCCATCACCTATGACCGTGTTCACAAACTCTGAAATGCCCTTATCTGATTACATTCTATTGTCTTTCTACCTCTCCCTTTGCCTTACCAACCTGAAACCCTGTTCTTCAACCATACAATGACCTATAATCCTCTCAGTTTTTTCCCAGATTATCATCTCTGCATTTGACTACACTCTCCTCCACTCCCCATCTTGTCCCCTTTCTGTTTTTTCTTGCCCCCTTTCTAAACCAATTCAAACCCTATACCTCCTTCTTCTCTTGTTTCCTTTTTCCCCTCTTTCTCATCTCACATCACTCATTTTTATTCTACCGATCTCCTCCTCCACCCCTTTCTCATGGGAACAGTTGGCCCTTCTTGCTAAGGCAAGAAGGGATTCCCTATTTGCACAAATGATGCCACTTCATTCCATCTTCTCCAGCAAATTGACCCTTCTGTCACCCCAATTCTTTCATTTATCTCCAGTCTCTCTTTGTCTGTTAGATGCTTCCTTTCTGCCTCCAAACATTCCCATATCTCTCTCATTCTCAAAAAACCCTAACTTAATCATCTGTCCCTAGTAACTCCTGTCCCATATCTCTCCTGCCTTTTGTGCTTAACATCCTTAAGGCCATCTCTACTTCCTTTCCTCTGACTCCACTTAACTCTAGTCATGTTTCCAGCCTCATCATTTAACTGAAACTGCTCTCTCCAAAGTTACTAACAATCTCTTAATTACCAAATCTAATGGCTTTTTTTTTCAGTCCCCATCCTGCTTCCCCTGTTTGTAGCCTTTGACATTGATCACCCTCTTCTCCTTTACACCCACTTCTTTTGGGTTTCTGTGACACTGCTCTCTCCTAGTTCTCCACTAACCTGACAGCTTCTTCTCAATCTCCTTTGCCAGATCTTCATTTAGGTCTTGCCTGCTAACCATGGATGTCCCACAGAGTTCTAACTTGGGCCCTCCTCTTCTTCTAGACTACCTCTCCTGATGACTTCACCAGCTCCCATAGATTCAATTATCCTTATGTTGATAATTCTCAAATCTACTTATGCAGCCCTAGCCTTTCCATTGACCCCCAATCTGAAATCTCCAACGGCCTGTTGGGCATCTTGCATTAGGTTCATCTCCTAAAACCATGAATTTTCACTGGCTGTCCCCATCACTGGAATGCTGTCCCTCCGCATCGATGCCTTCTGGCTTCCTTGTTTTCCTTCAAGGACCAGCTAAAATCCCACCTTCTACAGGAAGCCTTTTCTAATCCCCCTTAATTCTAGTACCTTCCCCTTGTTGATAATTTACAATTTGTCCTGTGACTGGTTTGTACATAGTTGTTTGCAGGTTGTTTCCCCCTTAGACTGTGAACTCTTGAGGACAAACACTGTCTTTTGACTTTCTTTGTGTCCTCAGTGGTTAGAACAGTGCCTGGCACATAGTAGACACAATAAATATATACTGGCTGACAGACATCCAATGGGCTGAGGTTCAGCTGAATGTTCATTAAGTTTTTCCTATTAGCACTATCCTTGTCTCTTGGAGTTTACCAAATCTGTGGAATCCACATAAAAATAAATATGAAACAGAGAATTACAAAGCTGTAATTTCTCAGATGTCCTACATCTTCTTTGATTGTATTGTGATGAGTTACTGACACCATACACAGAGGCCTGAAATTGCTCACTGGTCCCTTCCAATTCTAAATCTATGAATTATGAACCCTGTAGGCATCCTTTTGTTCTGTGAAACAACAGGATGGATGCTAAAGGAGAGGAAGCATGGTAGGGAAGATAGAGAATTGGCCTTGAAGTCATAAGAGCTAGATTCATATACTGACATATGCTGGCTATGTAACCATGGACATGAGTCACTCAAACGTTCAGTGATGCACCAGGGAACCCTCTAAGATTCTGTTACATAAGAGATACTTATCTAAATTAGTAGAAGAAGTTTATATTCTGGGAACCCCACACATTGCTGAAATCAAAGGACTGAAAAAAATTTATAATACTTGAATCACGTCTTACCTCACCCATTATACCCGCCTTTATATGTTGATTTGCTATGTTGAGTGCAACTTTCAACCATATTTTATCTTCTAAGAATGACCAAAATACATCAAAACTTTCATATAAGTCTTCTATAGAGATAAAACAGGCCTGAAAAAATAAGACACAGGAATAAACAACAGGAGTAAGACTATGAGAAAATAGGAACTTTATCCATGCCAAGAAATTTTTTGTGGAGTATAATCAAGATATTTTAAGGATATGAATGTTAAGAAGGGGAGAGGATAGTCATTTGAGTAAAACAATTATATCACTCTATCCTAATAGTCATTTGAGTAAACCAATCATATCACTCTATCCTCATAGTCATTTGAGTAAACCAATTATATCACTCTATCCTAAATATTAAGATGCTAAGCTTTGATATCTTCATTAGGTGAAAACACAATTCGATTTCATTAAGTGGGAACAAGACCTGGATGTCTCCTTATTTCAATTAGGAGCAAGAGGAAGTCTTTTCTGGTTGGGTGAGAGACTTGGTCATGGCAAGATAAGGAATACCAAGAAAGCCAATTTGGTTGGACCATAGAAAATGTTCAAGGACTAATGTGTAGTAAGTGTCAAAGCCAGGTTGTAAGGTGTTTTAAAAGGTCAAAAAGGTTTACATTTAACCCCAGACATAATGGGGAAATTTATTTGCATTTTATTTTATTTTATTTAGGGTTTCAAGTAGAGGTGGGATCACAACTTGTGGATTACTTTGAAATGGGAATGACTTCGGTCCCTTCCTGCTCTAAAATCCTGTGATTTCCTGATTCTCTGGTCATTTGGGTGGTTTTCAAAATAAAAGTATCAGAGTTTTCAGGGGAAAAAAAGTCATACTGTGATTTACATGAAAGAAAACTATCAAGAGGCATACCTGAAATCTCCAACGGCCTATTGGGCATCTTGAACTAGGTTCATCTCCTAAATCCATGAATTTTCACTGGCTGTCCCCATCTCTGGAATGCTGTCCCTCCTCATTGCTGAGTTCTGGCTTTCTTGTTTTCTTTCAAGGACCAGCTAAAATCCCACCTTCTACAGGAAGCCTTTCCTAATCCCCTATCCCTCCACAATATGTTGGACACATTTTAAAATTTGATATGCATTATTAATGTTTTCTCTATCACTTTCTTAAGTCTAGAAGGCTACCAATAAAACAATAAATCAAGCCCTGATCTGTAATATTTACTGATTTTTGAGATGCAAATGTTCACACTGAAAATTTAACAATTGGTTCTCCTTAGCTGGTTCAAGGTTGACTCAAGTATACCTCTTCATGTAACATGGTGGAAAAAAAGCAGTGATGTCTGACCTGCAAAATAGTTTCACAGGTAGCTGTATAACCCATTTCTGTTTTAAGCAGACAGCTCAACTCTCCTATCAAGTCGCCACTTGTAACGTATTCCGTGAATATTTTGGGTAACTTTGCCGCTGCTCTCAGTTTAGGATGAATTCCAAAGTGAAGAAATGAGCCAGTTAGCTGCAGAGAAACACACACACACACACACACACACACACACACACACACACACACACACACAAATCAGAAGTCATGCTGCCAAGAATAAATAAAAGCTTAGTTTCTTTTAGGATATCTTGTGATTGTGAGTATTTTAAATACATTGTCTCATTCGATGCTGATAACTGCCCTATGAGATGGGTGGAAAAATTATTATCATTTTCACATTGTGGGTGAAAGAACTGAGGTTCAAAGAGAGAAAAATAATTGTCTATAGACACATACCTAGTGAGTGGAAGAGATAAGATTCAGTTCCAGACTTGTCTCTGACTATAGCACCCTTTCCATTACTCCGCGCTCTATATCTCAGGAAGCAGGAGCCCTCTCAGAATCTTGATACTGCTGTGCTCAAAGGGAAATGTGTTTTATGTTTGGAGAATGAGAGTTTTCAGGGAAATCACTGTCTGGCTTAGATTTTTAAACTTTTTTTTTAGATTTTTAAACTTTAAACTGGCTTAGAAACTTTAAACTTGCAACTCCAGAAATGATTTTCATCCTTCAAATGTTCTGTTCAGCTTCCAAAGTTTCTTAGTATCTTAGACACTGTCAGTTTTTACTCAACTTCTTCTTTTCTCATTTATTACTGATGAAGAAATTATAACCAATGGTGATATAAAGTTCCAGCACCCCACCCCAAAATTCATCTAGTTGGAGAGGGAAAAAAAGGATGATGATAATGAAATATTTTTTTAAATTTCCTGGATCTTCCTTAGGGATGATACCTAGAGTAGTTCAGAAACTGAAATCTCAATCCAGTGTTGGCAAAAGCCTGGACTACTATATTCATGTATCTCTGCCCATGGGAATACTACTTACCTATTTTTCAAAATCCTGTTTGAATGAATACTTCTTTTCCCTGTTTAAAGTGTTTTCAAGGCTCCTAGAGCTTTTCTCTCTTCTCCATCCATCCTTCCCTGCCTCTCTCTCTCTCAACCCTGCCTCCTCACCAACACAAGCTGGGTGCTATAGGCTTCAGGCGGAACTGAAGTATCTCTGGTCCAAATGCTAGCAGGCTTACAACTTAACTGCACTAATGGTAGAAGGTCCCTGGTAGAAGGGTCTAGGAGACTTTGGGTTGTCTTTGAATGCTGTCCTGGATTGGATGAAGACACTTAGCATAGTTTCTCTCTGGTTTGTTTTTTGTTTTGTTTTTAATCATTATTTGGTCTGGTATTTTTTAAAGACCATTACTGGAGTACACATGGGGGAGTATCATAACTCCTCTGTTGACCTTTCATACAGCCCTGTTAACCAAAAGTCCTTCCCTGGTATAACTTTCTTAAAATAATCCTCTTTTTATCCTTACTTTTTTTCTGACAAACCTCAGCTCATTCTGATCTTTGACACTATTGAGATTATTCTTATGAAGCTGCACCATTCTTTTTTTTAATTAACTTTATTTTTAATAGTTTTATTTTTTCCAATTATGTGTAAAGACAAATTTCAACATTTAAAAGAAATTTTGAAATTTTCTCCCTCACTCCCCTGCCCCCTTCCTAAAATGGTAAGTAATTTGATATCAGTTATATATCGCATAATAATTTCTTTTTTTGTGTTTATCCTCCCATTACCTAACCTTGCTTTCATCTTTCATACAAATCTTTTAAAGATTTCAGTTGGTTAATGAGTGCCCTGTGTATCCACATCAATCCCTTTAGACAACATTCGCTTTTCTTTATCACAACTGTTTATCTTTATCTTTAGAATGTCATACTTAAGAGTTTCCCATCCCTGTTGGGGTGATTACCCATAAGATTCTACCTGTTTTTACTTGTTCTCTTTGAAATCTACTCTTTTAAGATGCATGCCAGACTGTCCCCAGCCTTCTTTTTCTTTTCTATCACAAACTCTAACGTAGAGAAATGTCACTTCTCCACAAAGTTTCTACCGCAGAAGTTAGTTCCTCTTTGCTATTGAGAATCAAATCCAGAATGGCAATTTCATGAATTGCATTTTTCAATTGGTCGATCAATTGATCATTCAATCAAGAAGTGTTGTTGTTGTTTAGTCAGTCATGTCCAGCTCTTCGTGACCCCTTGGACCATAGCATGCTAGGTCCTTCTATCCTCTACTATCTCTCAAAGTCTGTCCAAGTTCACGTTCATTCCTTCTATGACACAATCTAGACATCTCATCCTCTGCCATCCACTTCACCTTTTGCCTTCAATTTTTCCTTACATCAGTCTTTTCCAGTGAGTCCTGTCTTCTCATTATGTGGCCAAAGTATTTAAGCTTCAGCTTCAGAATTTGACCTTCCAGTTTATCATCTGAATTAATTTCTTTAAATACTGACTGATTTGATCTCCTTGCTGTCTAAGAGACTCTGAAAAGTCTCCAGAACCATAATTTGAAAAGTGTCGGTTCTGTGACACTCAGCTTTCCTCATAGTTCAACTCTTACACTATACATTGCTACTGGAAAAACTATAGCTTTAACTCTACAGACCTTTGTTGTCTCTGTTTTTAGGTATATCATCCAAATTTGCCACAGATTTCCTTCCAATGGGCATCTTTTATTTTCATTGCTACAGTCATGTCTGCTGTGATCTTTGAGCCATGAATATAAAATCTGAAACTGGTTCCATTTCTTTCCCCTCTATTTGCCAAGAAGTGAGAGGACCACTTGCCAAGATCTTAGTTTTCTTATGTTAAGCTTCAAGACAGTTTTTTTTTTTTTAAGCAGTTGGGGTTAAGTAACTTGCTCAAGGTTACACGGCTAGTCATTATTTATGCATGGGTGCTCATTTTCTGAGGCCTGATCTGATCTCGGGTCATCCCAACTCCGAGGCCGGCACTCTTACTCACTGCGCCACCTAGCCGCCCCTTTAGGGCAATTGGGGTTAAGTAACTTGCCCAAGGTTACACGGCTAGGTTTTTATTTGTATTCAAGACAGTTTTTGCACTCTTCTCTTTCACCCCCATCAAGAAGCTTCTTAATTCTTCTTCCTTTCCTACCATCAGAGTGGTATCATCTACCTATCTGAGAATATTATTTCTCCCAGCAGCCTCAATCCCAGCTTTTGGTTCATCCAGAATGGCATTTCACAGTAAGCATTCAATAAATATTTGTTAATTAACTGGTTATGATACATATCTTAGGCATAATTGTTTGGTCATTTAAAGAAGAGATTTTATGAAAACTTTAAAACTTCCAGAGTATTATTTTTCTTGTTGTTTTAAATTACATTTTTATAATTGATATTAATGTCTCTTACACTTGACATTCCTGAAATAATCAAGTAAATTCCTTGTGGCATGTCACCCTCATTACATATGATATCTCCATAGTCAAAACATGCAAGATGGGCTTTTTCCTAAAAGAAAAAAGAATAACTATCACAAAATCTGACAGTTCAATTTTCTAAAATTAAATACTAAAGAGAAATATGGAATAGATAAAGAGAGATTGAGATAGCAAGACAGAAACAGAGAGATGAATTACTTGGAGCTAACAAAAATATTATTATGGTTTAATTTTGCAATAGCAATGATCAGCTGTGTATTTCTACTTACTCTAGGCTAACTCAAAACATTTGATCTTGATCCAGATGAAACCAGATTGAGCTGGTTTCCCCACTTTGTCAATGCAAGAAATGTAGATAAATCTGTATCAATGGCTTAGGAACTCACTTGATTGAAATCCCATTGAAAATCAATAAGCTTTAATCACAGCATCATGGGCTTAGAACCCAAAGGGCCATAAAGTCCAACTCCCTAATTTTACAAATGAGGATAGAGATGCTGAGTGACTTATCCATAGCTAGTGAGAGGCTGAGGAAAAGATGTGAAGTCAGGTGTTTCTGACTTCCAAATCTAATACTATCCACTGCACCACACTTCCTTTCACAGCATCATTCTGCCTTTCAAAGTCAGACTTGGGAAAATAGACTTCATAAAAGGTTCTTAGGATTGTGATGGAGCTAGATTTTGTTAATTTTCAATGTGAGCATTTACACCTTGGAAATCAGTAAGTGCTACAAATCAGGGCTTGATTTAGTGCTTTATTGATTGTCTAGATCAGCTATGCCAAACTCAAATAGAAATGGATCCCTTTGGGATTCACATTGGGTCAGAAAACCACAAATTAAATCATCTATGTTGTATTGTATTTTATTTTGTTAAATATTTCCCAATTCTATTTTCATCTGGTTCAAGCCACCCTGGGGAGTTTGTTGGCAGTTTTTGGCCAGTGGGCTCTAGATTCAAATGATAAATGTTAATAAAGTGAATTAAACATAAACGTATGTCATGTGTTCCTTTCTTTCCCCATTCCCACCCTCCTCTGAGGACAAACAATATCAAGTGTGATGTGTGATTTCATGATGAAGAATTAAAGAATGTGTGTCAAAATCTTGTAAATTGAATACCAAATTGTGTAAAAATAAGCTATTGCAGCAAAAGAAGTACTCATTACATGTTAAATTTTTAAAGATATAAAAAGATATCAGCTTTATTGTATATTAATAAATTTCATTATATTATTTTGTCCTAATTAGTCTGCAGGCACCTAGGTGGCACAGTGGATAGAATGCTGGTCCAGAAGTTAGTAAGACTCATCTTCCTGAGTTCAAAACCAGCTTCATACACTTACTAGCTGAATTACCCTGGGTAAGTCACTTAACCCTCTTTGCCTCAGTTTCCTCACCTGTAAAATGAGCTGGAGAAGGAAATGGCAAACCACTCCAGTATCTCTGCCAAGAAAACACCAAATGGGATCACAACTAGTCAGACATAACTGAAACAACTAAGCAAATTCATTTACGCACATATAAAAAAAATAGGTATGTATAATGTCTAAATATGCACATGTATATAGATATGTATTCTCTTGATTGATATTAGGTAATTTGATTGTGTACAATAGTGCTTTTCAGAAAAAGCAGAACAGAAAAGGTTAGACATAGAAAATCTTTGACTTGTTTACTTTATTTTTTGCTTTTTTTTTGGAGGGGGGAAGGCAGGGCAATTGAGGTTAAGTGACTAGACCAAGGACACATGGTTAATTAAGTGTTAAGTGTCTGAGGTCAGATTTGAACTCAGGTCCTCCTGATTCCAGGGCCAGTGCTATATTCACTGTGTCACATAGCAGCCCGACTTGCTTACTTAAAAATGAAAAGATAACTTAAATGTTGAAAATAATTTGTTCCTGAAAAAAGAATTTAAAAGTTGAGTTTTTCCCTCCTTTTCATCCTCTATAGCACTTTTGCCTATCTTCTTAGCTCTGATGGCAAATTCTTCTTTAAAGGGCTCATTTCAACCTTCTCTCATACATGTTTTTGTCCCCAAAATGGCCATCTCTGGGAAGATTTGTATAATATGAACAATTGTTATCTAGGAAAAAGGTAGTCCTGGATTTCCTGGGGAAAGCATGCTTCTTTTCATAGGTGGGGAGGTTCCAAATTTAATTGTTATGGTGATGGAGAATGGGGAAGGGGGGAGTGTTTATTCCAGGATTCACTTAATTCTTTTCCTATCACAATTTGTTTGAGAATGGCATGCTGAAGTTAAGCTGACTTCAGTTTGTAGGGTGGAGATAAACTTCAACCAAAAATAGGATAAAAAAATAGGATCAAACCTGGAAAAAGAAATTTGGGGAAACTGGAGTTGGTAAATGCTCTATACATACATCTAAGTAGACAAGGCCACCACAGTACCCTTGATATGGGAAAAAGTGGACCCCTGATCCAAATCACAGCCTCAGCGCATTTAATAAAATGCCCATCCTAAGTCAGAAAAACAATCTTCCATTCATTCCTTCCACCAGAGTCAAATCAAGTTTTACAACACATGCTAAAATTCTACTTTGTTATAGATTATGGGTTGCCTTTCCCCCCCTTTCCCTGCCAAGTTATTCTAGGAAGTCATGGATCAGTGGGAAGAGGTTTAGGAGATGAAGATAAAAATTCATGCTAAAACTGGCTCACATATGAGAAACACAGCTAGTAAACAGCACCATGGGAATTACCACTTAGGTCTCCAGGATGAATACTAGCTTGGTCAGCATTCCCTGTAGATCTCACTCTAGCCCACCAGTGACACAGAAAACAGATGCATATCATCCTGGGGAACCACAAGGAAGCAATCATTCTGAATAACCCCAGCTGAGCTGGCCTAAGAGAATACCAACTGATTGCCAGCAATTCTGAGCCCCTAAGAAAAACAAGAATTTTTACCTTAAAGAATTCAATGAGAACATCTTTATTCTCCAGCCAAACAATATTGTGGAGAAACTTCTCAGGAGTAGGGGGATGGATGGTCATTGGAAAGTTGTTCAGCGACTTTATTTTGGCAAGAAATTGCTAAATACAAACAAAACAAGAATTAGCCAGTCAGCTGACATTTATCTTTAAAGAATCTGATGGTGGCTACATTCTCCTTTACCTTTAACACATTGAGTCATTTATTCTACTCAAATGGTCAATTGTCTATCCATCTATCCTCTCCCCTTTACTCTCTCATCTTGTTCATTATTTTCATATTCTATTTGTACATGCTTTTCTTGACTATGGTACTTACTAAGTCTTTACCATTCAATTACCACACATTCTGCTGTCTTTATGCTCAAATGATAAATTTGGTACCTTCCTGTTGAAAAATATTAAAGACTCAAACTGTATCCTCTGTGCCACCTACTTCCAATTGTCAATGTCTTTATCTGATCCAGAGTCCTTAAAGCTATGTTATTGGTTCATCATGATTTCATTGGTCAATTTTCATCATGCATTTATTAAATGTTTACTTTGCTCCAGACATTGTACTGAGAGCTAGGGATACAAAGAAAAGCAAACAGCTCCTGCTATCAGAGAGAACATGTCAAGAAATCAGGTTCCTTTCTAGCTATGCATTCCTCTCCCACCCCATTCACACTTCCCCAAACTAGGCGGCATCGTCACTGCCAAAGCAGAAAACTAAGTAAACTCATCACTGTACTTGAGGTCTAGGAAAATAGGTTAGTGGGGAAAAGGGTATGAGTCCTTACTAGCTTTAACAGGAATCACCACCTTACCTTGTATATCTTGGTTCCTTCAATTTTATCAATTATGCCCCTCGACCAAAGGAAACTTAGATTTTTCAGTGCCTTGCCAATTATGTCCAGGATGGCTTGCTTGGTTTTTAAGGCAATGACGACTTCTCTGCACTCGTGTTCTATCTGGCCTAAAGTAAACAATTGTCAGTAACAGTATTCTGCATTTAGGTGGTGCTTTAAAGTTACGGGACACTTTCTATTCATTATCTCATTTGGTCCTCACAAACAAGGCTATAAAGTAGACAGAGTGAGAATTCCTATCCCCAATTTATAGATGAGGAAACTGAGGTTTGGAAAGGCCAAGTAACTTGCCCAAGATCCAGGTCTTCTGAAACTAACCTCTCTGCTTTTATCACTCCCATCTGAAGCACTAACAGAGGGCTGTGAGGGACCCACAGTGAGAGAAAACACACATCTCCCCAGAGAGATAGCAATATAAATAAGCAGGCTCTTACTCTAGGCAGATCTGATTCAAGGGAAATTACTACATTGCCCCAAATATAGAGAAATACTAATAACACTGGACATTTATATGGTACTTTGAAGATTTACAAAGTGTGGAACCAGTTGCAGTTCCAGAGGATTCATGATGAAACTTTTTTTGCCTCAGTTTCCTTATTTGTAAAATGAGCTGGAGAAGGAAATGGCAAACCACTCCAATATCTTTGCCAAGAAAACCCCAAATGGGGTCACAAAGAGTCAGACATGACTGAAATGACTGAACTACAACATGAGGAGACATGCCATCCACATCCAGTTAGAAAGATGATAGGCTTAGGTGACAGATGCAGATTGAGGCATATTGTTATTTTTTGGACATGGCTAATGCACAAATTGGCTTTGTTTGACTATACATATTCATAATGCTTTTTGTTTTTCTTTCTTTCTCAATGCCTGGGGAAGAGGGAGGTATGAGGAAGAAAATTCAGAATTAAAAATAAAATTGAATGAAAAAATAAAAGCATGAAGACAAAAATTTTTATAAGTTTATCTTGCAATCTTGCATACAATATCTTGTATACAATTTTATCTCATTTGAACCTTATAACAACTTCATCAGTAATAAAAATAGTATTTTCATTCCCATTCTATAGATGAAGAAATTGATCCTCAGAGAGGTTTAGTAAGTTGCCCAGTTACACAACCATTAAGTCTCTGTAAAACCAAGCACAAGCAGCTTTCCAGAGGACTGCTGCTGTTAACAGCTTTTCAAGGTTCTGATTACACAATATAGTGAACTCTCTATTTATTCAATAACAAGCTAAGACAAAACATTCACAGAAAACAAAGTACAGCATTCAGAATGTCAAAACTTCACAACTAATCACTAAAATGGCCACATAGTTTTCACCAAAGTGGTCACATAGTTTTAAGCAAAAGATAACATTCATAGGGGCGGCTAGGTGGCGCAGTGAGTAGAGTGTCGGCCCTAGAGTCAGAAGGACCTGAGTTTGGATCCAGCCTCAGACACTTTAACGAACACACAAATAAAAACCTAGCCATGTGGCCTTGGGCAAGTTACTTAACCCCAATTTCCCTCCAAAAACAAACAAACAAACAAAAAAAGATAACATTCATTTAGTATGTCCTTCATTTAGTAAATCTTTAATTCAATCACCCTTGTGGAGGCAAGCCTCCTCAATTGACACAAAGTACAAAGGTCAAAGTCCTCCACCCATGGTGTGTACTTAAGTTACAATATCATCAATCACTACTAAGTACCCTCTTAGGGGTAGTGGAAAGTACAAAGGCCATCCACCCCTAAGTCACAAATAAGTTATAATCTCATCAGTTAGCATTAAATACCCAAGGAGAGGTCTTTTCATCTTGACTCAAGGCAGGGTCTCAGCTTCCATAGTTCCTCTTCCATGGTCCCAGCTTCTACCTGAATCCACCAAACTGTCACCTGGGTTCAAAGGCAGGCAGCTCCCAGCTCCTTGTCCAGTTCCCTCCATATTGAAGCTCACAGTGTCCAGTCCACCTCAAGTCCTTCACAATTTCTGTTCCTGGGAAGGCAAGGTTTAACAAAGCCACAACAACATTCATACACATTGCTGGCACCCTTATCAAAATTACTTTCTGCCTGTGAGGTCAACATAGACCCAGAACAGACAGACGAAGTACCAACACCACACTCAAGCTTCCTCTGGCAGAGCTGGCTGGCCCTCGGAAGCTCTCAGCTGAAGTTTTGGCTGGCTCTCAGAAGAAACTCCACCATCATAAGCTCCATTCTCAAAAATCACTTTCTCCTCCAAGTTCCAGCTGGTTCTTGGAAGAAACTCGCTCTGCCATAAGCTCCACTCTCAAAATCACTTTCTCCAACCTGGGCCTCTCCTCCTCTGCCTCCAGCTGCTTGCTCCAAGACTCTCAGCTTGGGCTTTTCCTTATATAGGGTATTAGCTCCTCCCTGTTCCACCCCTTCCTGTTACATCAGCAACAGCGGTTCATACCTTCTGTTTCTTGACAGACGCTTGATATAATTAACTTGAAACTAAGTGCTAAGTACCTATGTACTTGCCAATACAAGAGGGTCTTCCAATTCCATTACTATTACAGTATCAGAAGCAGTATGATTTAAATCCAGGTTTCTTCTGGCTCCAAATGCAATGCTCTTCCTGCTTTACCATATGACTTAACCTAAGACAATTCTCCTTGGCTACCTATGCTTCCTCTATCACTCAAACTTAAACAAAAGCCTACAAATGTTCTAATACATACTAACACAGCTATGAAAGCATGCTTTTTTTTTACATTGCTTCTTTTAAAATTATCATCTCAATCCAGGACATTCTTTTCTATAGTACACACCCTTACACACAGGGTATCCATTTAGGTTCACCATACTATTCAACTTTTAACTATAAACTCTATAATTTTTTTAACCATAAATTATAAAACCATAATTTTTTTTTTTTGCAGGGGGAAGGCAGGGCAATTGGGGTTAAGTAACTTGCCCAAGGTCACATGGCTAGTAAGTGTTAAGTGTCTGAGGCTGGATTTGAACTCAAGTCCTCCTCACTCCAGGGCCAGTGCTCTATTCATTGTGCCACCTAGCTGCTCCACTCTACAGTTTTTTTTTTAAATCATTTTTACATTGCTGTTGTTCGGTTGTACCAGTCATGTTCAACTCTTTGTAATCCCATTTGGTGTTTTCTTAGCAACAATACTGGTGAGGTTTGCCATTTCCTTCTCCAGTTCATTTTACAATTGAAGAAACTAAAGCAAGAAAAGTTAAGTGACTTGCATAAGGTCACACTTACTGCGAGTGTCTGAGGCCAGATCTGAACTCAGAAAGACAAGTCTTACTGATTCCAAGCCCCACACTTTATTCACTGTTCCACTTAGCTGTCATTTTTGAGTTACCATTAATATAAATCAGCCCTGTCCATGAGGACAGCTACATTTCACAGTAATTTTATTTCTTCAGACCTTTCTACTCTTCTTTTTTTTTCTTTCCAACAATACCCATTTTCTTCAGGTCAAACCCAGTGTCCTATTCCTCTCTCCTTGCTATTCAATCCCAAAGAACATTCATGTGCACAGTGATAACTCTCAATGGCCAGTGGACACAGTTCCAATAGGATCCAACTGGATCACAACACGGTTGCCAGTTTTCTAGGGTTTTTTTCTTCTCAGTTTTCTAGTTCTTTATTCTCACTTTTCCAGATTGTCTGCTTTCATTCATATTTCTGCCCCGCAACAAGGACTTGGATCCAAAGGGTTGTGCCATCATCTGGTTACCTGACTTAGCACTGTAGAGTTGAGCTTACAAATCCAGATATCTCAGAAGCAGTTCACTCCTAGAAGCACAATTCAGTTAAACTATCATAGGTCTACAACAATTGATGATAGGACTAGCAGTCTCCCTGACAAAGCTTCTTTCTCCCCATTCGCACCTAAAAGAAGACAGAGCTGCCCCCTGGGGCCCAGTTGGCCTTGGGTTCCCTGATGCAGCTTCTTGGTCATCTAAGGGCATAAAAAGTCCCAGCTACATGGAGCCTGAGCCTCTTGGACTCAGTGGATTTCTGCAGCCTACACAGCCTATTTCTGTACTGTATCCTGCCCTGATGACCAGAAGTATTTCCATATGGAGACAAGGAAAGCCAAGTCCCAAAGAGGTAGCTGTAATTATATCCTTGTTGTATATCCTTGCTGTTTTAGAAAAAAGTAAAGCTTTTCTTTTTTAAACCTTTCAGTGACTGGCAAGTCCCTTATTTCATCTTAACATCAAACCCAAACTAAGAAAGTGCAGTATTAGAGCCACAATAATATAGTAAATACACTAAGGAAACAATATAGTAAAATAGGATAGGTTTCACATGGTGTTTAATCATGAAGAAGAAAAATGATAAAGATTGTGGCAACTACATTCAGACATATTTCTTTCTACACCATATCTTGCTTCTAAATCATCTTTATAGTTAACTTGCCACAACCCCAAGTCCATATCATCAGTAACTCTTGTGTTAATTGGCTTAATTGACAACAGACAATTATCTTCCCACATATCTCTCTCTCTCTGTCTCTCGCTCTCTCTGTCTCTGTCTCTGTCTCTCTGTCTGTCTGTCTCTCTCTTTGTTTCTGTCTGTCTGTCTCTCTCCCTCACTCTTTCTCTCTCTCTCCCTCCTTCTCCCTTCTCCTCTTCAATCTATCCTGCACAGCTATCAGACTGGTCTTCCTTACACCTGGTTCTGTTCATGTCATGCCCTTCACAAAGATCTTCAATGACTCTTCACTACCTCCAGAATAAAATTGGAGTTCATCAGCTTGATATTCAAATCCTCCACAATATGGCCCCAACCTATGTTTACAGCCTTATATCCTAAGTGTTAAACATTCAGTAAATACCTTTTGTCAATAATAACAGTGAAGGATTTCCTCCAACAACAAGCTTTTCTAATTCAATTCAGTATCCCCTTTCCACAAAGTAATTGAAGTTAATATAAAATTGGTCCTGATTCTCCCAGACCTCTGACACACAAACTTCTTATTTTTGGTAGAAATATACTGATTTTCCACAACATATCTTTTAAAAATAAGCTTCACTGATTTTTTATGACACATTTTAAAACAATTTTAAGCACAGCCAGTTATAAAGTGATTTCCTCACTAAAGACCATCTGAAAAGAGTATATCTGAAGTTCTTTAGTCCTCTAGATATTCCACCCAACCAAAATTCCTAGCATTTGTGAATCTTCAAATATCTCTCATAATAATTAAAAACAAAGGATTTACTAATTAAAAATGCTTTTCAGTTCACCAATCCAATCATCCAATGTTACCTAAGAAATCAATAAACAAGAAAGTGCTCTTCATTTAGCAGCAACTCAATCCACATTTTCTTTAGTTTTCCTTGCTCTCCAAAGACAGCCCAGGTATGAAGCCGATCTTCTATGCAGGCCTCCACATTTTTTTTTGTAGAGGCATTACCCCATCTGGTGGCAAGAATGAGGTAGCTATGGGTTTTTTCCCCATTGTTCTGTCATTTCCATCATTTTCAGTTATGCCCCATTCTTTGTGACCCCATTGGGGGTTTTCTTGGCAAAGATACTGGAGTGGTTTGCTATTTCCTTCTCCAGCTCATCTAGTAACTGAGGAAACTGAGGGAAACAGGATTAAGTGGTTTGCCCAGGGTTATATAGCTAAGGGTCTGAGGCTCAGCAAAGTGAGTCTTCCTGACTCGTGGTGGAGGGTGGAGTTGGGGGTGGGGGGGTGGGACGCTATCCACTGTGCCACCTACTTGTCCCTGTGTTTTTATGTTTAACCAAAAATTAGGAATGTTCTTTCACCAATTTTGCTTTCCAACAGGGTTTCTAGAAATGCATCATGGCAAAAAGAAAAGGCTGACCACACTGGTCTTTCTATGAGGTGCCTTTCTTAAACTCTGTAATAAAGACAAAGTGAAGTTTTATCATGAAATATAGATGATAGAATCATAACATGCCTTGGGTCTGAAGAGACCTTAAAAGTTCGTTAAATTCTCCCCTCAGTTACCACACAAGAATAGAAACTAACTTAAGGCTTAAATCTGAAGGAAGGAACACTAAGAATATCTCAAAGACAGTGATTTTATATGTATTTTCTTTAGAAGCAAGAAAGAAATCATAGAGTTATAGGATTTAAAGCAGAAAGGGGTTTAGTTTTCTGAGGTTTGTTTTTTTTTTTTTTACAAATTAGGAAAGTGAGGGCCAGAGCAGTTATACAGGTAACAAGCAAAAGATACTCATGACCTGTGACCACAGATCCAGTGTCTTTTCTACCACAAGGCAGAGAAGAAATACATGCTTCTTTGAAAGCACCAAGGCCTGTCCAAATAATTTTAAATAATACAGTTAAATATTCTCATATTTAATCATTAAATCACTGATTATTAAGTGCAGAAAGTGGTCTTAGGAATCATTCAATTCAATACCTTCATTTTGCAGGTGAAGAAACTTACATCCAGAGCAGTAAATTTCTCTTAAGTCACTAGGAGTTAACTAATGAGCCTGAAAGAACAAAATGGGAACTAGTACAGATAATCAAAATATCCCTTAGTTCCACCTACCTAGTTCTTTGATAGCATCATGCTTGTTCTTGTCTAAAATTTCATAAAGTTTCTGTAAGGAATTGAAGATAAAATTAAATTTCTCCCATACAAAGTGTAAAATATTTGTCAAAAATGAGCAAGGTAAAGAAGAATCAATTACATTCATAACTTCTTGGCAATACAGGGTTTGATTCTCCTCCCTCTATCATGAAACTGCTATTCCTTAAGCATTAGTCTGCCTCCTCTCCCATGCCCTTGCTCAGATCGGGGGGAAAAATGCTCTATTATAGTCAATGGCCTGAACAGGCACCACATTTCTCAACTTCATTTGAAGGACTCTGATGTACCCATGAGCTCTCAAAAGCCATCCAGGCCTTCTCATCCTATATACTTCTTATCCATTCTATTTCCATTAATGTTGAGCAGATTTACCCAACATGCTGAAGGCCTTCTTTTTACTTTTTCATAGATAGCAGGGTAGAATCCGGGCTGTTCATTTATAATCTTTCTCATTTGGCTCCATGACTGGTCCATCTCCTTCTCCAGTTTTAAACATTCCTGATTATATCTTTCATGCCATTTATCTTCCTTAAGTTACAATTGTCAATGTATTACAAAATATACCTTACCATTGCCTTTTTGGTGACTTCAGTCTTGTAGTATTACCAGGAGGATGTTGGTATTGATGGACTTCTGCAGTAGGAAACCATTTGGGATCATGGAAAGAGCTACAAAATTTTTCTAATGCAAACCAGCCCTGTCTCCCTTTTCTCATCAACTGTGAGCACAGCCCATTAAATCCTACCTAGTACTATTGAAGCCTCAACATCAAACCTTTTCATGTAGCAAAACCACTGGGTTTTTTTTATTCACCTGGCCCACAGTTAAATGGTCTGAAAAGCAATATATTTGACTTCACATTAAAATGAATCTGTGATCTTATAAATTTGGAAGTTCCCTCCAACAACAACAGTTTCATATCTGTCCATCAAGTGCAACTTTTGTCCAGGTTCTCCCCTCCAAAAAAAAAAGTTTTGTGAATTATTTGTATTTTCCTCACCTGAAATATGGATTCTCGAGTAGAAATCTGTCTAATTAACTGTTTTGTATCCTCTTGACTTTCAATATAGCCGTTTGTAATAATATATATCAAGCTAAGGCGTTTTTTTATCTGTTCCTCAGTTATGCTTATCAGTGTTGGTAGCAACATCTAAAACAGCATGTCAAAGAAATCCCATGTGTAAGATAACACACCTTTAAGAATTAGTAGATTATCTGGGAAATTTTACTTGGGAAGATTTCTAAATGGAATTCTCACAGATTATTGGTTTTACAAGTAAATGTTCTCTCATTCCTGCAAAGCTGATAGAAGTTTTGTTCTGGCACCAAGGCAGTAAGATGTCACCATAGTACACTGGATCTGGAGTCAGGAAGACCTGAATTCAAAGCCAGTCTCAGATGTTTACTAGCCATGTGACCTTGGGCAAGTCACCTAACCTCTAGACACCTCAGTTTCCTCATCTATAAAATGAGAACGATGACAATAATTGGGCCTACCTCCCAAGGCTGTTGTGAACATAAAACAAGATAATATTTATAAAGTACTTTGCAAACCTTAACACACTATATAAATGCTAACCATTTAGAACGGTTCTAAAAGGCATCAGGAAAAAGTATTCATTGGCTGGCTAAGTAGTAGAACTTATGTGCAAAAGCACACACACATACATCAATACCTCAGCTATCAAATTACTCTATATCTAGGTAGAAAAAACTATTTCTAGAATTCAGATCTCATGCTAAGGATTATAAAATCTAGATGTGAAACTGTAAATGAATTTGTAAGATTTTTATCACCATCATTACTGGAAAAAACAACTCAATGAGTACTATATTAATTACAGGTAGCAAATATTATCAGAGTGTGCAAAAAAAAACACAACAAAACAACCAAAAAAATGAGCCACTGTTTGCATATGCAAAGGCTGAGATGAAGGAAAGGTAAGTTCTTTGCTCTTTCATCTATCCATTTTATAAATATTTATTGATAGTCTACAATGTACTAGGTCCCATGTTAGGCTTGTTGTTTGTCCTTTACTCTCAAAGAGAACCATGACATCAGGGAGGTGTAAAAACAAATGAAACACAGTCCTTGCTTTTATGGAGCCATCAGCAAGTAGACACAATAACATATGTACGCCCATTATCGTGACAATAATAGGAAGAGAATGATAATTGACGTTTATATAAAGCAGAATGGTTCAGTACTATAAACCCAAATTTCTGTGGCAATTTGGAGGAAAGAAAGGTCACTTCTTATAAGGGGAAGGGTAAAGAAGAGAGGAGATTACATCTAAGCTAGGGAAGGGTAGGTAGTTCCATAACTGAATACAGAAGGCATCTAGGAGCCAATAGGTTTTACCAAGTTTTCATTGGAGGGCAGTAGAGTGTCTTTACTAGTGATGAACCAGCTGCTTGTTTGAGGAGCACTAGAGGTAGTCATGTGATAGGAAGCAAGTCAAAACAGGGAGAGGATCCCAGAGCAAAGTTACCAATGGTATAAAATCAATAAGAGCGCCAGTTTTTAAGACTTAAACCAGAATTCATGATAGGTTCAGTGGGTAGAACAGTAGGTAAAAACAAAACAAAACAAAACACAGCAGAACTAAGCAGGATAAAGATTAATTGGAGAAAAAGTCAGGAATTTGAACCAGGGCAGATGACCAAAAGAAGTGAAAAGACAATACAAACTAGGATAGTGTGGGAGTGAATGTCTTTTGAAATTGCTGGTTTGGGCCTTCTGTCACCTCTCACCTTGGGTCAAATTCCCACCACGTTTTAAAAAGGCCAGTAGCCCCATAGCCTGACATATGGGAAATGGACCCAGGATTGTTGTGGGATGAGGGGTGGGGAGAGTAGACTAAACAGAGAGAAGAGTATTGGACAAGGAAGAGAGGAAGATATTCCAGGTAGATGGAACAAGGTGAACAAAAGCAGGTTGGCTGGAACAGAATTATTCTGATTTGGCTAGAGCTAAATGAATTCAGTTAGGAGAAATAGATTAGGCTGGAAAGGTAGATTAAGTTCAAAGTGCCTAGGACTTTGAATGTGAATTAAGGAAACCTGAGCTATAGAGGTTAGTAGATAGACAAGAACTAGAAGCAATTAAGTGCAGTAGACCAGTTTTCAATTAAGCCTAAGTATCCCAATTTGACAAGAATTTCTGGGGAAAGTGGAAAGTAATTTGATAAAAATTAAGTTTGAACCAGTAGTGAGACTGTCCATGAAAAGATACTTCACTTCCAACCTGAGCCAGATAGGGAGACCCAGTACTAAAAAACAAACCAATTAATAAACAAATAAACAAATACTTGTTGATTGACTGATGGACAATAAAAGGCAAGAGCTAGTATTATGTTTGGAGTCATAGAACCTTGATTCAAATCTCTGCTCTACTACTTGCTATCTGTGTGACCTTGGCCAAGTCACAGAATTTTGGGTTTCCATTTCTTTATTTGTACATTAAGGGAGTTGGAGGGGATCAGAGGATTATGTAGAGGTAAAAGGGACTTCAGAGGTCATCTAGGCCAATCCTCTCATTTCAGAGATGATGAAGTTGAGACCCAGGGAAATTATCCCTTCCACATCATGGGGGTTAGGGGTATGGTGCTGCCCACCCTCCATGCCACCCCCCCCCAGATCTGGAAAATCCACATAAAAGTTTTTGGCCCTCCCTTCATACTAGAGAATGTCTGATATTTTTTTCACTTTCTTTTATGGGGTGTTTACAGTATCTTATTGAAAAATTTAGGTTAAGTATTTGGTCATAGGTGATGCACCATCTGCTAGCCTTCATGTGTCATCTGTGGCTTCTGCAAAACTCCCCCCAAATTCCCATTTAACTTCTCTTTGGAGGCCAATTGGGGTTAAATGAGGTCACATGGCTTGTTTGTTAAGTATGTGAGGCTGAGATTTGAACTCAGGTCCTCCTGGCTCCAGGGTTGGAGCTCTATTCACTATGCCACCTCATCAACCTCCCATTTAATTTATTATGCTGACCCATGATATATCAAAACTGCAATGGGGAAAGTCTTGATGTGGAAGGTATAACTGTAAGTGGTTTGCTCAAGATCCTGTAGCTATTAAGTGGTAGAGACAGTGTAGTCCTGTCCAATTCTTAAATTCCATGATTCAGTTCAACACTTTTAAATCTTTCTATCACAAACTCTCATGATATGAAGGGTTTGATTGTATTTTATGGGAATTCTTCATTTTATTGGCTTCTAATCCTTACCAAGGAAATCTGGGAAAACGTAGGATACCACCCCCATGCCCCACAGAATACTGAGAGAGACTCATACTTTCTAGCATATATTTCATAAAATTTGATGGAAGAGTTTGCATAAAAGGAGCACCTAGCACAGAGCCCTATACATTATAGCTACTAATCAAGTATTTGATGCTTGAAATGCAAGGAGAGAAGAAAAAGAAATGGAGACCAATGAGCAATTAAATATCCTACCTCTTACAAATGAAAACAAGGGCCCCTCTGGCAAAGATTCTCCTGATATATCCTACTTTTGCCCAGTGATTTCTGCCATTTAATAGAGAAAATAGGGTGATTCCTGCCCCCCCTTCTCCTTTTCCAGTCTCCTGACTATTCTCCATGGCTTCAATAATTTGTATTGATTAGATGCTGAAGGAGTCCAAAATGACTTCCATTTTTTTTTGCAAGAGCAACAAAAAAGATATTAGTGCCATTAATCAAGAAAATTAAAACATAGGTATAGTGAGTATGACATCCCCACAGCATGTCTGCTGAAAGGAAAAGTCTTCATCTGGGTTTTCTCTTCCAAGCTAACTCTTTCTAACTTCTTTTCCTTAGTTCTCATACAAATATTATCTTAGTTGTTACAGTGAAGAGTCAGAGTCTTTGAAAACAGAGGTTCAAATCCTGCCTCTGACAATCCCGGGATGGCTTTAAACAAGTTATTAAGGCCCCCAAGCTTCAATGGCCTTATCCTGGCTTAAAAATCTATTCCCAGTTCTGTGATCTATGATCCTAGTAAGAAAGATTGGCCATGTGACACAAAATCCTCTCCTTGGCACCCAAAAGCTTTCATAACCTAGGCCCCTCCTTCCTTTCTAGTCTTCTCACACCTCACTCTCCAACATGTACCCTTTGATCCAGTGACACTGGTCTCCTCAAACAAGACACTCCATCTCTCCTCTTTTTTTTCCTTTTTTGGAGGGGGGAACGTAGGGCAATTGGGGTTAAGTGACTTGCCCAAGGTCACACAGCTAGCTTTTGTGTTGTTTCTGAGGCTGGATTTGAACTCAGATCCTCCTGACTCCAGAGCCACTGCTCTATTCACTGAGCCACCTACCCGCCCCTCCATCTCTCCTCTTGAGGCATTCTCTTTGGCTGTCTCCCATGCTTGGAATGCTATCCCTTCTTCACTCTACCTACTTTCCTGACTTCCTTTAAGTCACAACTAAAATACTGTCTTTTACTAGAAGCTTTCCTCAACCCCTCTTAATTCTAGTGCCTTCCCTCTGATGATTATTCCCTTTTTTTCTATATAGCTTGTTTGTACATATCTGTTTGTATGTTGTCTCCCCCATTAGATTGTAAACTCCTTGAGGGCAGGGACTGTGTTTGTCTCTTTTTGTATCCCCAAGCATTTAGCACAGAACCTGACAAACAGCAGTCACTTAATAAATATTGATTGATTTCACTGGCATAGAGAGCTCCCAGAGAAGGAAACTCTATCAATGCACTTTTTCTGAAATTTAAGAGTTTTTTAAAAGTTTCCTAGGACACTGCAAGTGACTTGCCCAGGGTCATCCATCCAGTATATGTTAGAGGGAGGTTCTCTCATATGCTATACTAAAAGAGTTAACCTATAACACAAGCAAGCAAATTTCATATTTGGGGAGGGGGAGAATAACCAGAGTGGACAACAATAACAGCCAACATAGAACGCACAAAATGACAGAGAAGCTAACCTCCTGCTGAGGACAGCCCAGCAGGCTGGCAGGAATTGGCCAGCACAGTGCTCTGGGAGCCAAGCCCAGCCCTGCTGTTGGAGATTTTAGCCCCAGGGTGGACCTGACCAACCACAGGCTAGAGGGACTTCAGATCACCAGCAGCTATGGCTGTTTCCAGATTATCAACACATAGATGCTAAGGACAAAGTGAGAGGTCAGTGCAGTGTGGACTTTGGGATCCAGTAATTGGGAGTTCAGTTGGCCTTTGCCCCAGGGGCTGGAAGCTGTTGCGGCACCCCAGCAGTACAGCAGCAGCCACATGGCAGTTTCAGCTCCTGGCCTACAGAGTGTAGGGGGGCCAAGTGACCAGTCTGAGGGGTAATCACTCTTGCTTTAACCTGCTTGGATCTGGATTGTGGTCTAGGGTGGAGGTCCTAGGGTGTATGACCAGCTTGCCAGAGCATGTGAAGGCTTCAGAGAGGGCACCCAACTAATATCTTCAGCAGGTGAGAAAACCCCAGCATTTGGGACAGAAGCTCCCCTGTCTGGTGGCAGAGACCTACTGTGGCAAAAAGCCCAAAAGTCAAGTGATTGAGTGGCAACATGACCAGGCAAAGAAAGCAAAATAAACAGAGCAATCCAACTTTACACTCCTATTTTGGTGACATAAAGGATCAAAGCATGGAACAGGAGTAAGACAGTAAAGTCAGAACTCCTGCACCAAAAGCTTCAAAGAAAAATACAAGCTAGTTACAGTCCATAGGGGACCTTAAGAAGCAAATAAGAGAAGTGGAGGAAAAATTGGGAAGAGAAATGAGAATGATGCAAGAAAAGTATGAAATGAGAGTCAACAGCCTGACTGAGGAAAATAACAACTTAAAAAATACACTAACTCAAATGGAAAAAGAGGCTCAGAAAGGCAATGAGGAGAAGAATGCCTTAAAAAGCCGAATTTGGCAGTTGGGAAAAGAATCTCAAAAGCTAACTGAGAAGAATCATTCCTTCATATTTAGATTGGAGCAAAGGGAAGCTAGTGACTTTATGAGAAATCCAGATGCTCTTAAACAGATCCAAACAAATGAAAGAACAGAAGGCAATGTGAAATATCTCATTGGAAAAACCACTGACCTGGAAAATAGATCCAGGAGAGATAATTTAAAAATTATTGGACAACCTGAAAGCCATGATCAAAGAAAGAACCTAGAAATCATCCTCCAAGAAATTCTCAAGGAAAACTGCCCTGATGTTTTAGAACCAGAAGGCAAAATAGAGGTTGAAAGAATCCACTGATCACCTCCTGAAAAACATCCCAAAAAGAAAATCCCTAGGAATATAATAGCCAGGTTCCAGAGTTCCCAGATCAAGGAGAAAATATTGCAAGTAACCAGGAAGAAACAATTTGAATATTGTGGAAACACAATCAGGATAACACAGGATCTGGCAGCTTCTACATTGAGGGATTAAAGGGCTTGCAATATGATATTCCAGAGGGCAAAGGGGCTGGGATTAAAACCAAGAATCACCTACCCAGCAAAACTGAGTATCATGTTTCAGGGGAAAATATGGTCATCCATAGAGGAATAGAGGACTTTCAAGTATTCTTGAAGAAAAAACCAAAGTTGAATAGAAAATTTGACATTCAGATACAAGAAGCAAGAGAAGCATGAGAAGGTAAACAGGGAAAAGAAATCATAAGGAACTTATCAAAGTTGAACTATTTACATTCCTACATGGAAAAACAATAATTGTAACTAATGAAACTTTTCTCAGTATGAAAATAGTTGAAGGAAATAGAACTATACATATGTGTGTGTGTATAGTCTATATGTAATATATATATATATATATTATATGTGTGTGTGTGTGTGTCTATATAAGAGGGTATATGGGCGTATGAATACATATGTGAATGTGTATATATGTTTACAGGTATACATTGTTAGAGGGCACAGGACCAATTTAATACAAAGGGATGATACTTAAAAGATGAAATTAAGAGGTGAGAGAGGAATATAATGAGAGGAGATGGGGAGAGACAGAATGGGGCAAACTATCTCATATAGAAGAGGCAAAGGAAAATGGTTACAATGGAGGGAAAGAACAGGAAGGCAAAAGGGAATGGGTCAACCTTATTCTTATTGAATTTGGCTTAGGGAGGGAATGACATACAGAATAAATAGGATATATCACCCTACAAGAGAGTAGAGGGGAAGAGGATGAGAGTGGGGATGATGGAAGGGAGGGCAGGCTGGTGGGGGAGGGAAGTTGGAAGTGCCCATTTTTGAAAAGGGACAGGATCAATGTAGACAATATAACAAGTGGGAAGTGGGATATGAGGGAGAGAAATATAGTCTTTTACAATATATCCACTATGGTAATGTTTTGATGCTACACATGTACAACCTATACTGAATTGCTTATCTTCCCAGTAAGGATGGGTGACAAGGGAGGAAGGAAATGAATCTGGAATTCAAAGTTTTAAAATCAAATGTTTATATATATTTATTATTATTAATATATATACTATTATTAATATTATTTTACATGTAATTGGGAAATAAGATATACAGGCACTGGGGCATGGAGATCCACCATGCCCTACTGGAAAAGTCGAAGGGGGTATGAGAGAAGATATGGGAGAGAGCAGACTGGAGGAGGGAATATCCTGGGGGACTGCTATTCTGGGGTGGTGGGTAGGGGAAAATGGGGAGAAAATTTGTAACTCAAAACCTGGTGGAAATAAATTATGTAAACCAGAAGTTAATAAAGCATTTGTTAAAAAAAATAATAGCCAACATATCCAGAACTTCAGGGTTTATGAAGCACTTTACAGACTATCCTCACCATGACCCTGGGAGGTAGGTACTATTATCATTTCCATTTAACAAATAAGGAAACTGAGATAGACAGCAGTAAAGTATCTCTTTCCCAAGGTCACATGGCTAGTAAGTGGCTGGGACCAGACAAAGGATACTAGAAAGCCATATGGCTCAATAATCTCTCCCACATACATTCTGCCCCTTGGAGAGGTGTTAGAGTAAATTAGGTTCTATTTTCAAATACAGATATCACCTAGAGGATGCTGTCTATCAGTCATTAATGCTTAAGTGTAAATTATTCTAAGCGGCTAATTTTAGCGTATCCTTTTAAGATTTGGTCATGTTCCAGCACTGAGAAATGGAATTTTGATTAAAAGTATGGCAAAGGAAGAGGGGGAATTATTACTATTAAAGTGTGGAGTAATTTTGAGGGGGAATAGATTTGGATGAGTCATTATAATAGGAAGCTGTGTACTGACAAGAGGATAAAGTGAGACCACAAAGCCCTTGGAGGAGTAGAGCTAAGCATACTGCCTTTGGCATGGTCTGAGACTATGATTACTCATGCCTGACTCAAGGATATGTAACAAGAAAGATATTTTGAGGCGATGAGCATTTTCTATGCCTCTTGAAACACAATCAAGTCAGTAATTTATCAGGATTTCCTTAACTGATTTGGACATGCCCTTATCCCATACCTTAGTTGACAATTGGAATAGGGGAGTGTAGGTTGATTTAAAAAATATGTGTAAGGGCGGCTAGGTGGCGCAGCGAGTAGAGCGTCGGCCCTGGAGTCAGAAGGACCTGAGTTCAGATCCAGCCTCAGACAATTAACACACACACAAATAAAAAAAAAAACCTAGCTGTGTGACCTTGGGCAAGTTACTTAACCCCAATTGCCCTCCAAAAAAAAAAAAATGTGTGTGTGTGTGTGTGTGTGTGTGTGTGTGTGTGTGTGTGTGTGTGTAAGCACAAGTGTAGACTCCAATCCCTGTGCTCACCCCTGGTCGTTTTACTTGGTATTCAGCTAAGATCTTCCTTAATGACTCCTGGGAGATGCCACATTTTAACATAATATTATAGGGAAATGGTCATCCCTTAAATAGCAGAATCCTTACCTTAAAAATACGAAGAAATCTCACTGTTCTTAAAAATCCTAATGTTACTGAACATTGAATAAGGATAATATCTCGTGGCTTCTGTCTGACTAAGTGTATGCAAATTATATCGATGAGTCCAAAAACGATTATGCAAAATTCCAGATGGTTCCAACTGTGATGAAAATACTTGTCTTTCATAATTATTATCTGTTTCGGAATCAAAGCAAAAAAGGAAATTTTATCGTTTGGAGAGCTTTACAACGATGTGGAAGAAAAATTAAATGGTTACATATTACAAGGCAGCCATCAGCAATAACTCAAAAATTTTAAAATTTGGGGCAGCTAGGTGGCGCAGTGAGTAGAGCGCCGGCCCTGGAGTCAGAAAGACCTGAGTTCAGATCTGGCCTCAGACACTTAACACACACAAACAAAAACTTAGCCGTGTGACCTTGGGCAAGTTACTTAACCCCAATTGCCCTCCAAAAAAAAAAATTTAAAAATTCCTTTGAAGTCCCTTCCTCGGAATTCTGAATACAGTTTTTCCATTGAAACAATGTGAATAATGACATTCCCAAACTGGCCCTATTTAATCCAGAAAGAATTTTTAAAAATAGAAAAACAATACAATTGAGTGAGAAATCTTATCTCAAATGTAGAATATAGAAATTCCTATAGAATCATAAAACTTTAGTACTAGAAGGACCATACACTCAGATAGGCCCACCCTCTCATTTGGTCTGAATCAAGATAGCAAGTTATAAGACCAAACTTCAAACTCAGATCTTCTGACTCAAAATTTATTGTTCTTTCTACCACACCTTGGTGGCTCAACAGGAAAACTTCACAATCTTAAATGCACTTAAATCCTCAATTTCTTGATCTGAAATCAGTAGATATGACTGAAGGAGTATGAGAAGGTAGATGGAGACTAGAAGTGGAAGGGAACTTTTCAGTATTTACTGGAACTTTAGAATTTGGGGGCACAGGGTCATTATTATTTCTATTTTCACTCAAAAGTCAAGTTTTTCTTCTTTCCTTAGAGATTAGAGTATTGCTAACATAATTTCCATGCTTTTTTCTTTTCTTTTCTTTTCTTTTCTTTTTTTTTTTTTTTGCTTTTTGGAGGGAGGAGGGTAGGGCAATTAGGGTTGACTTGCTCAAGGTCACATGGCTAGTTTTTGTGTTAAGTGTCTGAGGCTGGATTTGAACTCAGGTCCTCCTGACTCCAGGGCCGGTGCTCTATTCACTGCACCACCTAGCTGCCCCTCCATGCTTTTTTCTAGCCATGATTAATGCAACTTCATGCCTTTAAAAACAATGAAAGAAAGCAATGGAGGCAGACAGTTTAAGTGCCTCATTTGGGGTTACACAGCTGATATGTGTCTGAATCCAGACTTGAACTCAGGTATTCCTGACTTCAGGCCCAATAATCTATCTACTGCACCAACTAGCTACCTAGCTGCAATGGAATAACATTAAATATCATCCCATTTGTATAGTTTCTGTTTCTGTATACTATTCTATCTCTCATTCTCTTTTTCTCACAAAACATAGCTCCAAAGTATACAACATATTATAAACTTTACTTTTTCTTTTCACAGACCTGGATTTCCCTGATTCCTCATCATTGCAAATTAATTGTATTTTATTCCTATCTGGTCAGATGGGAGTATCCCATGCCTTCCCCAGTATGTTCTTACTCAGGTAACTGAAATTTACCAGGGAAAATTTTTATTGAATCCAGTTTTTGTGAATGGAAAACTACAAACATGACAACAGCTATTAGTGGTGAGTATTTATATAGTATTTTAAGGAGTTTGAGTTTTTTCTCTCTTTCTTCTTGTGTGTGTGGGGGGGGGGGGATCTCATTTGATCCTCATGACAACCCTGGGAGGTAGGTGCTATTTTCATTCCCATTTTTACCAAGATAGAGTTTAAGTGACCTGTCTAGGATAACACGGCTAGCATTAGGCGGGGCTCTGAACTTGAGCCTTCCTAATTATAGATCTATCACTGCCACAATGGGTAAGAACATGGGGTTCAGAGTCAGGAAGACCAGTTCATTTCCCAGTTCAGATACTTCTTAGCTGTGCAGCTCTGGGCAAGTTACTTAATGTTTCTTAATTTCTTCATCTGTATAATGTGGGTATTAATAACAGCTTGATGCATCTTAGGGTTATGGTGAGGACCAAATGGGAAAACCCACGTGAAGTACTTCACAACCTTTCACATGCTATCACTAAAGCTAGCTTTGATTACTTAGCCTATCCAGATCTTTCTCGAATCTGAGTATTTTAGGGTCCTTTTTGGAATTTCATTCAGACTGGCAATGCTGATATCCTAAGATGGAATTAACAGTTGAGAACAATGAAAAACAATAAAAAGAAGGAAGCATAGTATAAAAGAGGTGCTCGGGAAAAGACATTACAGTAGGCTATAATTTCCCCAAATGAGTTCTGCAGAGCCCTTGCATCCCATACAACTTTAACAAGGAATTCAGGAGACTTTTTATGCTAGTGGTATTTCACTTTCTAAAACATGAAGTATGAAATTATACTTACACATACATACATACACACATACAAACTAGGGAAATATGGCATTCAAGGGGTATTAAAAGTCTGTTCCTCACCAGGAGGAATTATTTCTTCTGTTTTATTGTAAAAAAAATTCTCCCCTCCTTTAGATCCAAACCTGCCAACCCCATCCCACACCTGAAACCACCATTAATGGATTTTGTCATTGTGTCTCATAAATCCAAAACTGTTCTACGACCTAATTAGGTAAGAAGAAATTTTGGGTTAAGACGGTTCTCCCTGCTCAGAAAATTCTCCAGAATACTAATACATTACTATCCTAATTAATTTAGTGAAGAATTCATTTGCCCAAAAATAATCTGGCATTCATTAATAATGGATCCAAAGAATATAATATAACTTATGAGAATTTCCCTTACTCTGTGGGAGATCCAAATGAATACCTAGTAAACTTATAGGATTGATTCACTTTGATGAATGTCTTTAATCAGAATGGCTGATTATGCAAATGACCATTTCTGACCACCTGGAAAAATGTTTACACTGCTTTTCAGGTAGAAATGTGTGTACATATGTATGTATGTATGTGTATGTATATGTATATGTATGTGTGTATTTATTTCTCCAATGGCATCTGGTTTGAGTTGAATATACATAATCCTTTATAGATTCCAAACTTATCATTCTTAAAATATCAGTCATTTTCAAACAAGAATCAATAAGATGAAGTCCAATCCCTCTTCATGATGCTAATTTAATTTTAATCTATTATGTTTATCAGCATTTATGATGTTCATCTTAACTGAATTACAGAATCTCAGAGTTGAAAGGGACCTCAGAGCTGATCTAGTCCAATTGATACCTAGATGGGAATCTTTTCTACAAAATTCTCAACCTATAGTCTTCTAGCCTTCTCTTGAAGATCTCTAGTGGGTTCTTTCTTGATCTTTAAGGATGATCAAACAAATTATATGAAACAATTTAGATTCTAGAATCATGCCAAGCATTATGGTAAATAGGGTCTGACATCAAGTCAACTCAACTTTGAAAAGAGATTTTTAAGTAATCTGAATTTTTCTGTTTATGGAAAACATTGATATTTTTATACAGTACCTTTAGTGTTGCTTCTATTATGCACAAGATAATAAAATAGTAGTTTACAATTATTAGTCCCACCACATAGGAATCTCTTACAGTTGGCCATAGATGTATCATCATGGGATAGATGTATAATAGAGTGACAATGTATCCTGTATACTGAAACTCATCTGAAAATACAATCTCATATATATGACTCCAAAATTTAGGCTTCCTGTAAAAGAATTGAGATTAAAAAGGATGTCAATCTTTCAAATACATTATTAACTAATACCTTAAAACACCTAAAGTTCAATATGCAGTTTTTAAAAACTCATCATCAATAATAATAATTAAGAATATAAATTAAAAGGAAAAATCAGAAATAAAGCTTGTGATTATTGCACAGTAGAAATATAATTGATAACAACATTTAAAATCACAGAATAAGGCTAGTGTTGGAAGGGTCCCCAAAAGATGTCTCGTCCAACCCCTTCTCAAGGGATGAATCTTCTGGAATACCCCTGACAAGCAATCAACCAGCCTTTGCCAGATCTTCAGTGACAGAGAATTCACTATCCTACAAGACAACCCATTCAATTTTTGAACAACTTTAATTATGTTGTTCTTCCTTAAAGTGAACAGGAATATAGGTTTGTTTTTGTTGTTGTTGTTGTTGTTTTGCTTTTTGGAGGGCAATTGGGGTTAAGTGACTGGAACTTGTTTCTTTGTAACTTTCACTTGGTTAATAATAATAGTATTTACATAGTGTCACTTTAAGGTTTACAAAGTACTTTAAACATTTGTATATGAGGTATATACATATATGTATTACACATATTTATAATGTACATATATTAATTCATTTGAGCCTCACAGCCCTGTAAGATAGATTCTGTTATCATCCTCATTTTTTAGATAAGAAAACTGAGGGAGAGACAGGTTAAGTGACTTGCCCAGGGTGACAGAGCTAAAATGTCCCTGAGGCAAGATTCAAACTTATATCTTGCTGACTGCAAGTCCAGCACCCACTGAAACTTAGATACCTCTTAGTTCTGCCCTTTGGGACAAAGTAGAATAAATGTAATCCTTCTTCCATATAAGCAACTTCTTGTTGCCCTGAGTCAAGGATAAAGAACTTTTATTCTATTGAGGATATTTTCCATATAAAAACCAAGAGTTACATAAAGTCACATAAATAAGTGGATACATATGTATATCTATGCATGTATGTGTACGTACATATATATGTGTGTGTGTTTACATACATATATGTATATGCATATGTGTGTGTGTGTGTGCATTGTATAGTATACAGGACATTCCAAAAGTCTTAGTGCAGCTTTAATAGCTTAAAAACTTTTGGGATACTATTTTTATAGAGAAAGAGAAGATTATATTTCATCACTCATAATTGTTTTAAAAAAGAATATAAAATTCTATTCAGTAAAATTTTTTTCAAATGCTTTATTAACTTCTGGTTTACTTCATTCATTACTGCCAGATTATATGTTAAAAATTTTCTCCCCATTTTTCCCCTATCTACCTCCCCAAAATAGCAGTCCCCAGGATATCCCCTCCTCTTATTTCCCAATTACATGTAAAATAGTATTAATAATAGCATATATATTTTTTAAACATTTGGTTTTAAAACTATGAATTCCAGATTCATTCCCTTCCTCCCTTGTCACTGACCCTTACTGGGAAGATAAGCAATTAGGTTGTACATATGTAGGTAATGCAAAACATTACCATAGTGGATATATTGTAAAGGACTGATTATATTTTCCTCCCTCCTATACCACCTCTCACTTGTTCTATTCTCTACTTTGGTTCTGTCCCTTTTCAAAAGTGTGTGCTTCCAACTGCCCTCCTACCCAGCCTGTCCTCCCTTCCATCATCCCCCCCTCTCATACCCTTCCCCCCTACTCTCCTGTAGGGTGAGATACCCTATTTAGTGTGTATGTCATTCCCTCCCTGAGCCAAATTCAATGGTTATAAGGTTTAACCATTTCCTTATGCCTTCCTGTTCTTCCCCTCCATTGTACCCATTTTCCCTTGCCTCTTCTATATGAGATAGTTTACCCCATTCTGTCTCTCCCCATCTCCTCTCATTATATTCCTCTCTCACCTCTTAATTTCACCTTTTAAGTATCATCCCTTCGTACTAAATTGGTCCTGTGCCCTCTAACTATGTATACCTGTAAACATATATATATACACATTCACATATGTGTTCATACACTTATATACCCTCTGATAAAGACTATAGATAGATAGATAGATAGATAGATAAATAGATAGATAGATAGATAGATAGATAGATGATAGATAGATAGATAGATAGATAGATAGATAGATAGATAGATATTTCTATTCTCTTCAACTATTTTCATACTGAGAAAAGTTTCATCAGTTACAATTATTGTTTTTCCATGTAGGAATGTAAATAGTTCAAATTTGATAAGTTCCTCATTATTTTTTTCCCTATTTACCTTCTCATGCTTCTCTTGCTTCTTGTATCTGAATGTCAAATTTTCTATTCAACTTTGGTTTTTTCTTCAAGAATACTTGAAAGTCCTCTATTCCACTGGATGACCATATTTTCCCCTGAAACATGATAATCAGTTTTGCTGGGTAGGTAATTCTTGGTTTTAATCCCAGCTCCTTTGCCCTCTGAAATATCATATTCCAAGCCCTTCAATCCCTCAATATAGAAGCTGCCAGATCCTGTGTTATCCTGATTGTGTTTCCACAATATTCAAATTGATTCTTCCTGGCTACTTGCAATATTTTCTCCTTGATCTGGGAACTCTGGAACCTGGCTATCATACTCCTAGGGATTTTCTTTTTGGGATGTTTTTCAGGAGGTGATCAGTGGATTCTTTCAACCTCTATTTTGCCTTCTGGTTCTAAAACATCAGGGCAGTTTTCCTTGAGAATTTCTTGAAGGATGATTTCTAGGTTCTTTCTTTGATCATGGCTTTCAGGTAGTCCAACAATTTTTAAATTATCTCTCCTGGATCTATTTTCCAGGCCAGTGGTTTTTCCAGTGAGATATTTCACATTGCCTTCTGTTCTTTCATTTGTTTGGATCTGTTTAAGAGCATCTGGATTTCTCATCACTAGCTTCCCTTTGCTCCAATCTAAATGTGAGGGAATGATTCTCCTCAGTGAGCTTTTGAGATTCTTTTTCCAACTGCCAAATTCAGCTTTTTAAGGCATTCTTATCCTCATTGGCTTTTTGAGCCTCTTTTTCCATTTGAGTTAGTGTATTTTTTAAGTTGTTATTTTCCTCAGTCAGGCTGTTGACTCTCATTTCATACTTTTCTTGTGTCATTCTCATTTCTCTTCCCAATTTTTCCTCCACTTCTCTTATTTGCTTCTTAAGGTCCTCTATGGCCTGTAACCAGCTTGTATTTTTCTTTGAAGCTTTTGGTGCAGGAGTTCTGACTTTACTGTCTTACTCCTTTTCCATGCTTTGATCCTTTATGTCACCAAAATAGGAGTGTAAAGTTGGATTGCTCTGTTTATTTTGCTTTCTTTGCCTGGTCATGTTGCCACTCAATCACTTGACTTTGGGCTTTTTGCCACAGTAGGACTCTGCCACCAGACAGGAGAGCTTCCATCCCATATGCTGGGGTTACCTCCACTGCCAGAAGTATTAGTTGGGTGCCCTCTCTGAAGCCTCCACATGCTCTGGCAAGCTGGTCACACATACCAGGGCCTCCACCCTAGACTACAATTCAGATCCAAGCAGGTTAAAGCAAGAGTGATTACCCTCAGACTGGTCACTTGGCCCCCCTACAGTCTGCAGGCCAGAAGCTGAAGCTGCAATGTGGTGCTGGCTGGGCTAAGGCATCTCAGCAACTTCTCACCTGGGGGCAAAAGCCAATGCTCTCCCAACTACTGGTCCCAAAGTCCATACTGCACTGACCTCTCACTTTGTCCTTAGCATCTATGTGTTGATAATTCTGGAAATAGCCATAGCTGCTGGTATTCTGGAGTCCCTCCAGTCTGTTTGTCAGGCCCACCCTGGGGCTAAAACCTCTAGCAGTGGGGCTGGGCTTGGCTCCCAGAGCATTGCTCTGGCTGATCCCTGCCAGGCCGCCAGGCTGTCCTCAGCAGGAGGTTAGCAGGTTCTGTAGAACCAAAGTTTGTTCAAAGTTCCATTTTACATGATTTGGAGAAGGTGGAAGCTGGAACCATGTGGAAGTCCTATTTCTACTCTGCCATCTTGATTCTACCCCCCACCCCCAGTACAATTTTTTTTTATGTCTTCTGTGTATTTATTGTTTTACAGCAGAATGCCCAACACAGATCATCATAACTGCCAAAGTCAGCTGTGCAAAATAGTATATATAGTGCTTAAGTACAAATGGGAGACATGATTTTTTAAAATAAATACTTAAACACAAATTATGGTCCTACAAAAGAGCATTTAAACTAGATGGTCTAAGTTGATCTGCCTCCTTGGACCCACAGTAACTGTTATTTTCCCCAAAACCAATAGAATCAATATACTGAATCATTATCAGTTCCTCTGTGTGAATAATGGATCACAATAAATGAGTCCCTTTTTCTAAGAGCTTTTCCTGGCTCCCCTACAAACATGATCTGGCCTGGATAAAAAGACAACAGGAATTTCTTGAAGGTCAATGGTCCAAAATGCTAAGTATGGTTAAGTATTCTACATGATCTATATTCACTGGTTCCTTTTTTAATTAGGATGTACTTAGATTACTTTCTTCAATTCATCATACAGGACAAGCACAAAAGCTCCACCCATGCCTCTAAGAACATTGGACCAGGCACCCTTGAAGAAAGCTTTGCCACCCTCATCTTTAGCAATCTTCTTCCAGCAGTCAATTGTCCCAGTGTACATGATATCAGCTCCTTTGCGACCAGACTGCATCATCATTCGCCTTCTTACAGTATCAAAGGGATAGGAGACCACACCTGCTACAGCAGTCACGGATTGTGCAATCATCCAGCTTATCACAATATGAGTGTTCTTTGGATCTGGGAGCATACCTTTTGCTGTATCATAGATTCCAAAGTAAGCTGCTCTATAGATAATGATACCCTGCACTGAGACATTGAAACCTTGATACAAGCCCCTAATTCCATCAAACTTGGTGATTTTCACAAGGCAGTCTCCCAGGCCTTTGAATTCTCTCTCAGTGCCAGATTTTCCAACATCAGCTGCCAAGCGGGTTCTCGCAAAATCCAAGGGGTAGACAAAGCAGAGAGAAGTGGCTCCAGCTGCACCACCAGAGGCAAGATTGCCAGCAAAATACCTCCAAAATTGTGTGTGCTTGTCCACTCCTCCCAAAAACACCTGCTTATACTTATCTTTAAAGGCAAAGTTAAGGGCCTGGGTGGGGAAATATCTGATGACATTTGCTAAGTTACCCCGCCAGAAGGAAAGCACCGCTTGTTCCTTTGGAATTCGGACTATACAATCCATTATGCCTTTGTACTGCTTATCTGCAGCAGTTTGTTTACTTGCATGCTGCACCTGCAACAGTAGCTTAACTCTCTCGATGGGGGCCACCGTGGTCTTGGAGATAGCGGCGGCGATGCCACCGGCCAGGAAGTCCTTGGCGAAGGAGATGGCCTGTTCCGTCATGGCTACAGTGGGGGAAGGTGTTGGAGGTGGAGAAGGAAAGCCGGTGAAAAGCCGAAAGCTGGGGAACTCGTCGCTGTTTGCACAGCCCCTTGCTACAGCTCAGACCGAAACCCAGTACAATTTTTTAAAGGGAGAAATCTAAAGACAATTTTGATATTTAAAAAAAAAATCCTGACAAATAAATATATGACTCATTTCCTAGGATTCTCTCTGAAAATATATACCCCTTTAAACTTAAAAAAATGGCAAATATTACCAAACTTCTTATGAACATTATTTTAATTCCTGTTTTAAAATTACAATTATAGGTATCCTTGAAACCTTTTTATCTTCCTATTTATAAATGCAAAACAAAATCCTAATATTCTATTATGGAAATATTAGTTTCACACTTTCTTTGCTGAGGAAAAAAATCTCTATCTTTTATTTTTAGAATCGTGATACTATGGGGCAGCTAGGTGGCACAGTGAGTAGAGCGTCGGCCCTGGAGTCAGAAGGACCTGAGTTCGGATCCAGCCTCAGACACTTAACACACATGAACAAAAACCTAGCCATGTGACCTTGGGCAAGTTACTTAACCCCAAATGCCCTCCAAAAAGCAAAAAAAAAAAAGAAAGAAAGAATCTTGATACTAAAGTTTGTTGAAACTATTTTGTATTTTCATAACTATAAATACCTTTTAAAATACTTGCTGATCTGTAAGCTTCTTGATGGCTAGGACTATGTCTTATATAAACTTTATATCTCTCAAGCACTTAGAAAAAAATTTCTGCCTACTGTAAAGTCCTCAATAAATGTTTGTTGCTGTTGTAATATTTGTTCTTTGGCTAAAATGAAATTATTGGTGAATCCATGGAGCTGGAGGCTCCCCATCCCTGCTCCAAGTCATCTAGAAAGGGTACCTTAAGCAACTCAATGTGGTAGAATGTCTAAGACTTGGAAATAAAAGTTCAAAACAGACTAGGTAAAGAGGCCATTTTCTGCCTCATTTCTTACCTAGCCTTAATCACTGAATGGGTTGCCTCAGTCAAACAGAGACCTGTTAAAGACCTTAGCTTAAAAAGGCCAGGGTTTCTCACTGCATCCTGGGCCATCTCCAGTCATCCTGATCTATATCTCCTCACTGGAGTCAGATGTCTCCAGAGGAGAAAGTGAGTCTGGCGACTTTGCACAGCCCTCCCCCACTTAAATCCAATTCACTTGCATGGCATGGCATTGCCTCCCTGGTGTTATGGTCCTCTTTGAGAACAAAGGACAAACAAATGCCAGAAATGAATTTCATCTTTTCCCTCTTTCTCCACCTACTATCTGATGGTAATACTGTTGATGCTCAATGAAACAACCAAGGCCAAAGAAGATGAAGATAGGTCTAAGCAAGATGGAAAGAAGATGAACAAGGGCCTGTGTAATACATAGATCATCTCCCCATGAATAAAAATTGATTATAATAATGATTGGTCCAAAGGAAGTCAATTTATTTGCTCAGGTTTATCACTTATTATCTACAATGTGTAAAGCAGGTTCTAATGGGAGATACTGTGATAAAGGAACAAAGACAAACAGATAATCTGTCTTCAAGGAGTTTAACTTAGAGTAGATGACTTGTATATAAGTAACCATGATATAAAATTCAATAGAATATGAGTTTTTTTTCTTAACATCTAGAAAAGATCAAATATGTTCTTTGGAAAAGTGCAAAGTACTTACCCGGATGGGAGAAAGCACAACTTGTCTTTATGATATGACAAAAAAACTAATACACTTTTAACTTTCACAAGCCAGCTTCTAGATCTTACGTAAGTTGAGACATCATAAATACTCATGAATCTAACAGAGAGAAAAAATAAGTGTTATAATACATACTGTGCCCTACATTTGAGTAAAGTAGGTTCTGATGGGGATACAGAGATAAAGATAAAAGCTGTAACAGGAGGTAGAGCCCCAGAACTAGAAGGGTTAACAAAGGCCTTGCATAAGATTAAGAGGCCTTGGAAATCATAGACAGCAGTAGATGCTTCTCTCCTAGATTATGGACCTCATAAAGGAGAGAAAGAATGCAAAGCTCACAAACTAGCAATTCTGGCAGATCCTTAGAGGGGAATCCAATTAAGCCACCTGGGGCCTTTGGCCTTTGAGTACTGGGGCACCAACTTCTGAATAGTATTCATTTCCTTTGGGGAAAGGGGAGGATTCTACTGCCCAATTCATTCATTTTCTTCCCAGTCATGCTTCTGATTCTAAGGATTTGGCAATCATGACTCAGCTGCCTTGTCACCCCAGAACATCCATCCACCTTGTTGGCTTCCTTCTCCTACTGGTGAATTCCTTTCATGGCCTCCATTTTGGTGATGGGCCCAGGTCAAGCATGCTTCATTCTCCTCCGGCCATGCTTCTGCATCTCTAGATTTCACTACCATAGGACTTGTGTTTAGTACAGTGCCTGGCACAGAGCAAAACCTTAACAAAATGCTTGTTACTTGTTACCTGCCCAATTATGTATCCACAGAATTAGATTTCCCTTCATCTAATTCAGATTTTCCTAGCAATACCATCAGGAAATGTTTTTAAAGATGAAGCAAGATGGGTTGGGTGAGATAAGGGTGCTAACCTGAGTAGGTGAAACCAAAATATGACAGTGGTATGTGATTAACCTTGCTCCTCCCAACTCAGAATTCACTATTGCCCCCAAGCAAGGCTCTATAAATGATAGAGGACTATAAATTATAGAGGAATCATTAATCTGTATTGATGCAGAGAATTTCCTACATAGACACTGGGAGTTCCCTACAAAGATAAAATTCCAGGTCTGAAACACTACCCATCTGGCCTACCCCAACACCTTCTTCCCCTCCAAAAATAAAAAACCCCATCATTTACAGTCAAAAATTTAGAAGTTTAGAGTTTAGAAAATGCTAAAACACAGTGGGGGCAGTTAAGAGAGCACAGGGCCTGGAATCAGGAAGACCTGAGTTCAAATCCAGCCTCAGACACTCTCTAGCTGTGCTATCCTGGACAAGTCACTTAAACCTGTTTGCCTCAGTTTCCTCATCTGTAAAATGAACTAGAGAAGGAAATGGCAAAGCACGCTAATATATTTACCAAGAAAACTCCAGATGCACTCAGAGTTGGACACAACTGATGGGGCATGAATGATGAAAGGAAAAGACCATGTCTTTGGGTTCTGTACAACAAAAAGGAAAAGTCCCTGGACTTCCCCATGTGGCCCAGTCCTTTTAACTGTCCTTTCACTGTGGCTCTTCTGTCATATAACTCCTTCCTAACCTGGCCCCACCCCAGGCTACTTGCCACTCCTTAATACCATCCAGATCTTTCCACAATCTTTCTTTATAATATCAATCTTGCCCCCATTAAATTGTTCAAATTCTTAAAATCTGGCCCACTTGCATTGGTGTCACAAATAGTGTAGACTCACTAGGAATCTTGCCCACCCCAATTGGTGTTTTAATAAACTACTTGGGCTGAAAGGCTTGAGCAGTCAAATTCTTTTGAGGCGGACCCGAACCCTTTGCCCCTCCATTTCAAGGTTCCCAAGACCTCTAGACAGCAAAACAACAATGACTCAACATCAATAATATAGTGGGGGTTTTGCAGAAGCTAAATTACAAGACTGCATAGTCATATAGAACACAATTCATCTGGGAAATGTTTTTCATTCATTTCCTTCCTTTCCTCTGTCAATCCATTCCCCCACCTCCCCCAAACTATATCCTAATTTTGAGAGTATACAGGCATACTTAATTCTGTCAATCAAATCCGGAATTAAAAGGAAAAAATATTTGTGTATCATGATCATAGAATTTTGGTGTTTGAAGGGACCACAGAAGATATTTATCCTAATCTCTACCTAAATCATGAATGTCATCTATTATATACCAATAAGAAGTCTCTGCTTAAAGCACTTACATGTTGGTCATTACCATTTGAGACCACTTATAGCGTTTTTGGAAGACTATAATTTGTACATTTGTTCAACTCATTTTAATTTTAATAATTTAATTGTTATTGTTATTATCACCTTCATTTTTAAAAATAAATTCTTTGCCATTCTCCCCATCAGAAAGCTATGCCTTATACCTAAGAATAAAAAAGGGAGTGGAGGAGGGAAACAGTTCAACAAAACTATCCAATGCATTAACCAAGTCTAACATTATATGAAGTATTTCATATCCATAGTCTTCCACTTCTGTAAAAAAGGGAGGGCCGCCATCTCTCATAATCCTTCTTTGGAGCCAAGTTTGGTCATGATAATTACACAGCAATAAGTTTTTAGTTTTAAAATCTTTTCACTTATATTTTTGTACTTGGTGTGCATGTTATTTTACTTTGCATCAGTTCATGTGTCTTCCTATGTTTTTCTGTATTTTAAATATCCATCATTTCTCACAGTGAAGTACTATTCCATTACATTCATGTATCTATTTATTTAGCCATTCTTCAACCAGCAGTTATCACTTTGTTGCCAATACTACACAAAGTGATACTATGAATATTTTGGTATAGATGGAACTCTATCTTTGACTTCCTTGAGCTATATGAACTACACGCCTATCATTAGGATGTCTGAGTTAAAGGGGACGGATTTTTAAAAATTCATTTTTTAGCACTAATTCCAAATTACTTTTGGATAGCTTTAATGATTAACATATTTTTCTCATATGGGCTAAAACTCCACCTTCCTGTACCTTATACTAGTTGTCTTTTTTTTGTACTCTGAGTCAAAAAGAAATCCTCTTTCCCCATAACAATCCTCCCTATATCTGAAGGCTGCTATCATATTTATTTTCTTCTCCACTACCATCACTAATCTTCTTTTCTCCAGATTAAGCATTTTTGTTTCTTCAATCAAGCCTCCTATGACATGGTTTCAAATCAGCTCAATATTCTGGTTGACTTCCTCTTGTTACTCAATGTCCCTTCCAAAATATGGTGCTCTGAACTGTATACAGCTGTCTCTCTAAATGTGGTCTGCCCAAGCAGAGAAGAGCAGGATTTCCTCCCTCTGAGCATTCCTACTTCTGAACACTGGACAATTTATGTTAGCTTTTGGCTGCACATCTTTTTATGGATTTCTGTGGAGTTGAAGAACCCTAAACCATGATCTCTTTTACATGAACTGTTTTCTAGTCACAGTTCCCTCATGCAGAACCTGTAGACCCTCCTGCCATTATGAGCAAGTTGTTGGGGCAGGATACACATTTTTCTGTAGTGGGGAGCACAGTGAAGCAGGAGTAATCAGATTTGTAATTTGTAATCAGATCCAATCTAGTAGACAAGCTTGTATGCCTACCAAAAGGAGTAAAGTACAGGCTCATGACCATGCAATTGCCTCTTGTTTTGTTTTGGGTTTTTTGTTTGTTTGTTTGTTTTGCTTTTTGGAGGGCAATTGGGGTTAAGTGACTTGCCCAAGGTTACATGGCTAGTTGTGTGTGTGTGTGTGTGTGTGTGTGTGTGTGTTAAGTGTCTGAGGCCAGATTTGAACTCAGGTTCTCCTGAATCCAGGGCCAGTGCTCTATTCACTGTGCCACCTAGCCACCCCAATGCAATTGCCTCTTGCAGGAAAATGCCATGCCACCCTCAAAGTGCCTATACTCCCACCATGACAAACCATGATGAGGTCAAAAAAATTTTTATGAAGAACTAGAGACCTTTATCTTCAATGTGCCAAAAAAGGACAAGTTTATAATTCTGGGTGGTTTTAATGGCTAAAGTAGGCTCAGACTACCAGACATGGCAGGGAGTCCTTGGGAGGAATGGAGCTGGAAACAGCAACAGCAATGGTCACTTACTACTGAAGATTCTTACATCTCACGACCTCATCACCAACACTGTTTTCCATTTACCTAAACACATTAAAACTTCAATAATACTTCATGGATGCACCCTCGCAGTAAACATTTGCATTTAATAGACTATGTGATTGAAAGGAGAAGAGACAGACAGGATGTGAGACTGATGAAGGCAATGTGTGGTACAGAGTGCTGGACTGATCATAGATATCCTCTCCAAGCTAAATATTCACATTGAACAAAAGTGGCAGCCCCAAGTCAAAGTGACTACTTTAATTAATTAATTAATGTCAACAGATTAGAGCACCTCTCTGAGCAGGAACAGTTTGTTGCTAATTTGGAGGGAAAGTTGAGTCAACACATAGTTGGCAACAGTGGAGCAGAAAAGGAGTGGGAAGCTTTCAGAGATTTGGTGTACAGTACTGCATTTGTTCATCTGGGTCAGAATAGTCACAAACATCAAGACTCATTTGATGAGAATGATGGCAAAATTCAGAATCTGCTAAATGAAAAAAGAATTCCACAAGGTTTACCAGCAGTATAGTTCATCCATCTCTAAGAAAGCAGCATTTAACTCCATCAAAAGTAAAGTGCAAGTGAAGCTTAGAGAGATGCAGCAATCTTGGCTCAGTAAGAAGGCAGATGAAATTCCATTTTATGCTGATAGTAACAATTCAAAGCACTTTTAGGAGGCCCTGGAGGATATGAGCCAAAGACATGGTGCACCTCAACTACTCAGTGCTAATGGAGCCACATTGATTAGTGATAATGACATGATCCTGGAGAGATGGGCTGAACACTTCCATAGTGTTCTCAACAGACCATCATCAACCAATGCTGAACCCACTGAGCATTTTTCTCAGATTGAAATCAGTCCCTCACTAGGCAAATTTCCAACTGAAGAAGAGGTGTTGGATGCCATTAGGCTCCTCTTCTGTGGCAAAGCACTTGATGCTGGTTCTGTTCCACCTGAGATTTACAGGGTTGGGGATGGGGGTAGTCTATTGCTCAGACAAAAGTTGGCTGAAATTTTCTAGGCTACATGAGGTTATCCCACAGGAGTTCAAAGACACTTTCATTTTCCATCTCTACAAAGATAAAAGAAAAAGATTATACAGTGACAATCATGTTGGGTTGGGGGGGGGGGTCCTCTCTCTTAATCACTGCTGGCAAGATTCTTGCCAGAGTCCTCCTCAATAGGCTGATCCTTCACCTGGAAGATGGTTGTCCACCTGAGCTTCAGAAAGGGCCAAGGACTGGTCGATATGTTGTTTACTGGGTGACAACTCCAGGAAAAATGCCAGGAGCAGAACAGAGGTCTGTATACATTTGTAAATCTGACCAAGGCCTTTGATACCATCAGTCATGAAGGCTGATGGAAAATTAGGTCAAATATTGGTTGCCAGGAGAAGTTCATTAGTATTGTATGTCAATTTCGTGGCAGCATGCTTGCCCAGGTTCTGGATGATGGACAATGCTCTTGTGCTTTGCCAGTTACCAAAGCAGTGAAACAAGGCTGTGTGGTGGCCCCCATGCTTTTTAGTATGACAGCTTCAACCATGTTGTCAAACACCTTCAATGAGGACAATACAACATCAAGGTCAGCTACTGCACTGATGGTAAATTCTTCAACTTAAAAAGACTCTGAAACAAGACCAAAGCGGAGGGAGTGTTGGTATATGACTCTTTGTCTAAAGATGATCGTGCACTCGATGCAGCCTCTGAAGTTGAGTAGCAACAAAACCTGCATTGATTCTCTGCTGCTCATGCTAATTTTGATCTGACAATTAACAACAAGAAAACACAGGTGCTCCACCAGCCAGCACCACACCATCCATATGTAGAATCATCAGAGCAAATGGAGAAGTTTTGAATGCTGTGGAAAAGTTCACCTACATTGGCAATATACTTTCCAGGAATGTATACATTGATAATGAGGTTGACAAACTCATTTCCAGAGCTAGCTCATTGTTTGGGAGGGTTCAAAAGAAAATATGGGAGAGAAGTATTAGATTGACTACCAAACTGAAGGTCTACAGAGTCATTGTGCTGACCTCATTGTTGTATGCCTATGAAATCTGGACAGTATACCAGTGCTATGCCAGAAAACTGAATCACTTCCATTTGGATTGTCTTAGGAAGATTCTGAAGATCACCTGGCAGGATAAGGTACTAGACACTGAGGTTATTTTTTGAACTAAACTGCCAAGTATACAAACCTTCTGTAGGAAGCACAATTCCAATGGATTGGCTATGTTGTTTGAATGCCAAATGTATGCTTGCCTAAAAGACTATGGAGAACTCACACAAAACAAGTACTCACATGGTGGTCAGAATAAGTGATACAAGGACATTTAGATACTGAGACATATCTCTTAAAAACTTTGGAATTGATTGCAAAACACAGGAGACACTGGTGCAAGACTGCCCAGCATGGCATGGCTTCATCAAAGAAGCTGTGCTCTGTGAGCAAAAGATATGCAAAGAAATGCATGATGTGCTAATTTAAGAGAATACACCCTAAATGTTCACAGGTCCAGCCTGTGGTAGAGCATTACAGGCTTGTATTGGTCTGATCAGCCTGTCAGACACACTGTAACTTGATTCTTTTTTTTTTCTTTTTGGAGAGCAATTGGGGTTAAGTAACTTGCCCAAGGTTACACTCTAGGTTTTTGTTTGTGTGAGTTAAGTGTCTGAGGCCGGATCCGAACTCAGGTCCTTCTGACTCCAGGGCCGGTGCTCTACTCACTGCGCCACCTAGCTGCCCTGTAACTTGATTCTAACATGTGATGTCATTTTGGTCCTCTTCCAGAACAAAGGACAACAACCAATGAGCAAGTCCTCTATGCCTCTTCCATTTCATTGCTTCATCAAAGTCATTGATGACTTTTAAGATTCAGTTGTCACTACACAGCTAAATCTCTGGATTTTTTTCTCCACTATGACCCAGCATCCTACTCATCCCAGAAAGATCACTTTTCCAACCTTTTAGGAGCTCATTCTTTCTGAAGAACTCGAAGAGCTCTTTCTTTATCAAGTGAACAGGATCACAAGTAGAATGGATGGATGGGCAGAGAAAAATCTCAACACAAAGCAGGTTCCAGCTCTTCCGACAGGGCTTGTGTTTGGGAATAATTTAAGTGGTATCATGAAATAGAAGAGAAAGTAGGATTTCAGTTTCCAAGGTACTAAAGACATTCTAGAAGACCCAGAACTGCCAGAGAAACTATGGGGGTGGGGGTGGGGGAGAAGCGTTGCTCATTTCTTGGTAAATACCAGCTTTCTGTCAGTGTAGGCCATCTAGAAGGCAAGTCAGTCCTATCTATATTATAAATGAGTTAGTTAACCAGGAAACTAGTGTTAATTAAGTGTCAGCTATGTTCTAGGCAATATGCTGAGTGCAGGGGATAAAAAGAAAGGACAAAAAGTCAACCTATTCTTTTTTTTTTGCCTTTTGGAGGGCAACTGGGGTTAAGTAACTTGCCCAAGGTCACTTGGCTAGGTTTTTCTTTGTGTGTGCTTTAAGTGTCTGAGGCCAGAACCAAACTCAGGTCCTTCTGACTCCAGGGCCAACGCTCTACTCACTGCACCATCTAGCTGCCCCTAAGGTCAACCTATTCTAACCAGTGGGCAATAATAGAATAACAGAAAAGGTGCCATGTCTAAGGAGAGAATCATGATGAGCCCGGGTGCTCCTCAGGGACAATCAGTCTTGATCTGTCTGTTGGTGCTGTCACCTACAACAGGTAGGTCTAGGGCAAATAGGGCTCCCTCCTTTGTTAATAAAATCTGCACCAACTTCCAAGTCCACGGCTGTTCCCTGGGATAGGACTTGGACAGCCACACAGTGATGCTGCCTCAAGCAATGCCTGAATATGAACAAAACCATCTCATTGCTGGCTACCTCCGTGATGTTTCTTGTTACTTTTTCAGGTTTGATCATTGCCCAGCTCTTGATCCTCTGTATGAACTCTTGACAGTGTGTTTCTGCTTAACCCTTGTCATCTCACTGAATTTGAATTTCCTCCATTTGTACTTGGGCCCTGTCTACAGTTTTGCTCTGTTGATTACCCAACTCTCTATGGCTTTGTTGGGTAAGGGTGTGGATATATGTGCATGTACATGCACAGGCATACACATAGACTATACCTCTTCTAGTGTAGCCAGTTTGTTTATTCACTTAATAACCCTGTCGGTTAGATCCTGTCTTATCACAGAATTCTCTGGCCCCTGTCTACCCTATATGTAATGATGTGGCAGGAATGGGGTAGATGGTGTCAGGAACAACACACAAATATTCACTTCTTCATTCTTCTCTTGGGCTGTACTCCTCATTCTCTGGATTTCTACCTCCATCATGACCTTGTAGGCTTCTCAGCCTGGAAGATAACTTGGCCCCTGTGCCCCCCTCTTCTGATTATAGTCAGTTCTTCCAAGAACCTCCATATTAAGGAAAGTGCACAGGCCAGCTATGTTCACTATTTCATTCTCTAAGGTCTCCTCCCTTGACTGTCTGGACTTCTTTCTCCACAATGACCCAACAGCCTTCTCATTCTGGAAAGATTACTCTGCCTCACTTGTTTTTATTTGATTGTTTTTTGTGACTGGGTCTCCCTAGCTCCCCAGGCTGGAAATTAGTAGTTGTGCATATGTCCAATCTCAAAACCGACTGGATGGAAGCTTTAACCTTTTCTGCTTTTCTGATGTGAATTGGTTTCCCCTCCTTGGCAATTTTGTGGCCTTCCACTCTTGGAAGCTCACAATATTGATGGCTGACTTAGTTTGGCTATACGGTCAGCTTTATCCTTACCGAAGCTTAGAATTCCCAAATTTATGAATCCACCAGTCTCAGCTTCCCCAGCAAAAGAGACTATAGGTATGCTGTACCACACAAAACTGTTGATTTGCTGATGTATTCCATTCTTCTTCTTCATTCATTCTTCTGCGGGGGGGGGGGGGGCGGATTGTGCAAGCAAAAGCAGTTCCTAAGGTAGACACGTTTTGGCAAGAGGGCATTAAGCTATGGGTTTTAATTTTACTTCCCAACAAGAATGAGCCAAACCCCAGAGAGACTATCACTCTTCAGGTGAGGTCCATGGCTTTTCAAAAACAAATGGCTCCCTGAGTAAGTTGAATTATCAGCCCTTCCCACTGGCAGTGTAATAAAAAACCAGTGAGACTGGACAGAGGGCCTGCTGAAGTTTTGGGTACAAATAAATTCCATTTCTGGAATACAGGTGCATTGATGCATTATTGGTAGAGGTATGTATATCATGTTGGATATCAACTTAGAATTATACAAATCATTTCTATTGACTGTGGTTAGGCAAGACAATTTTGTGCCATAGGAGAGTGTGGACTTTCAGAGGCAACAGTATTTCCTCCATTACCTGATAGACCTGGGAACAGTTATACATCTCACAAGTCTAATGAGAGAATATAGGAACCTAAATACAACTGTCATGCCCCAGGGCTAGCAGAAGAAGCTTTCTACTAGCAATATCCCACCAAACCAGGGCCTCAAGTCCAAACAGTTATCCTAGAGGAAGGGATGGTAATCAAATTTACAGAAATTTTGACTGAAAATAAGCTTGTGTAGTGGGGAGGGAAAGAATGGTTAACACACCATACTTTCCTGAGCAATTCCTTTAGTGAAGCAAATCATCTCAAAGTTATTGATTCATGTTATTTCCCATTCTTTCTCTTGTTTTGGTCCCCCTCCTATTTCCTGAACCACAGCTCATCGAATCTAACAGTGTGTTCCAGTTTTGCCTCTAGATTTGTAACCTTGCTTGACTGTAATGGCATGCACGAGCAGCTTTCCAGAGGAGTGCCACTGTGAATAGCTTTTTTTTTTTTTTTTTTGCTTTTTGGAGGGCAATTGGGGTTAAGTAACTTGCCCAAGGTCACACAGCTAGGTTTTTGTTCGTGTGTGTTAAGTGTCTGAGGCCGGATCCGAACTCAGGTCCTTCTGACTCCAGGGCCGACGCTCTACTCACTGCACCACCTAGCTGCCCCACTGTGAATAGCTTTTAAGATTCTGATTACACAGTATAGTGAACACTCTATTCCATAACAAAGCAAAGCAAAACATCCACAGAAAATCAAGGTACAGCATTCACAATATTACAACTTATCACAGATAATCACAATATAGTATTCACAACAGTTTATCATTAAAATGGTCACATAGTTTCTACCATAGCAGCCACAAAGTTTTGAACAAAGAACAATCATCTCAAAGTGCAATAGTCAAAGTCTTCCACTCATGGGGCACACTAAGTTAAAGTCAATCAGTCATTTATTTAGCAATCAATTACTAAACATCATTAATCACTAAGTACAATCATTAGAAAATACACAGACCCTCCACCCCTAGGTCACTAGTAAACTATAATTTCTTCATTACTCAGTACCCATGGAGAGGTCTTTTCATCTTGACTTGGGGCTGGTTCTCAGATTCCCTGGATCCCCTTCTATGGTCCCAGATTCTACCTGGATTCACCAGACTGTCACCTAGGTTCAATGGCAGACAGCTGACAGTTCCTTGTCCAGGTCTCCAGGTAAGTCCTGCTCCACAGTAAAGTTCACAGGGTCCAGTCCATCTCAAATCCTTCACAATTTCTGCTCCTGGGAATTCAAGGCTCAACCAAACCACAAACAGACAAAGTCCCTGCATCCTTGTCATGCTTCCTCAGTCTTCTGCAGCTTGTTCAAAAAATCAGAATCACTTTATGCAGCCTGGGGGGTAGGGGGCTCCTGGACTCCTAGGCTCCTGTTCAGAAGAAGCTCCACCACCCTAAGTTCTCAGGAAATTCTGGCTCAGTTCTCCATTCTATATTCTATAGCTGCTCTGCCTCCAGATTCTTGTCCCAAGAAATTCTGACTGTGCCTCTCTTGGGCTTTTCTTATATATATAGCATTAGCTACTTCCTGTTTCAGCTAACCCCTTCCTATTATATAAGTAACAGGAGACAGAAGTTCACACCTTCTGTTTCCCCAACAGAGCCTTGATCAGTTACTAAGTGTTAAGTACCTGCTACCTTTGCCAACACAAAGGGATCTTCAAATTCAAAATTGCATTACCATTACAGCTACATAGGGATTTCCTGACTTGGAACTTTGGTCCTATTGACAACTTTTGACTGTCTGGCTCTATCTGGCTTTGTATTCAATCCATACTATAATTTGGGCGGGGAGGGGGAGAGAGGGTTGTTGTTTGCCTTTTGTTCTTGAAGAGGACCAATGACCTCAGGATGGTTACTTGCAAGTTAGTTGAATTTTTTTTGAGGCAACCAGGATTAAGTGACTTGCCCAGAGTCACATAGCTAGTAAGGGTCTGAGGCTTGGATGTGAGCTCAGGTCCTCTTGACTCCAAGGCCAGTGCTCTATCCACTGTGTCACCTTGTTGCTCCAAGTGAATTAGATTTAAGTGAGACAGAGCTGTGCAAAGTCATCAGCCTCACTCTCTCCTCCAGAGTCAAGTGGCAAGACATTTGTCAAGATGATTGACAATGGCCCCAGAAGCAGTGGGAGACCTTGGTCTTTTTAGCTAAGGTCTTTCTTAAGGCTTAGTTTGTCTGAGGCAATGCCCATTCAGTAAAGTATAGGTAAGAATTGAGGTAAAATATGGCCTAGTTTGCCTTCATAAAAGAACCAATCTGGGAGGGAAAGATGCTTAAAGTTTCTGGCCAAAACAGAAATGGGGAGTGGGGTGAAGTGGATGAGGAAGGTGTTTTACTCTGCAATCATAGACATTTTAGGCTCCATTCTGAACATTTTGCTCCTTTGTAGATGTCAATAAAAACAGCTCACATTTTCATCATACTTTTCAATACACAAAGCTTATTCCTTACAAAAGCCCAGGTCAGTAGTATATTGTTATGCTAAATTTTGCAGAGATATACATTTGATCAAGGATTTGCACATTAAGTACATGGAACACTTACTTTCCTTGGACAGTCCCATAGTTTTTGGATGCTCCAATTAATATCCGGGCTGCTGATTCCGTGAGTCTTCCTTCTTTATACTGTGTTTCAAAGCTACTCTAAACATCAATTTAAATAACACCAATTATTAGCAAAACAATTAAGTAAATAAAGCATGAATGTAATGTGCTAGCAGTCTTGATCCAATGAAAAATCCAATGAAAAAAATCCAATGTTTAGAACCTCTTTATGAGGTACTAAACAAGTACAGGTATCCTTCATCATCTCAATAAAATGTAAGTCCTTTGTGGGCAGAAATAGTTTTACTTTTATCTTTGTATTCCTAGAACCTATCACAATGCCTAGCACATAATAGGTATGTTATGTACTAATACTTGCTTTTTGGACTGAATAAAAAATAAATCAAATAACCAGCAATCATGCATACTTTTGTGAGTCTGTCTTTGTTTTTCTATTGAATGTAGAGATGCTTGAGCATTCTACATAAGGGGAATAATCCAGGCAGAAATAGGACAGCCCTTGCAGCTGAACTCCAGATCACACAAAGCAGGGTTTTTTTCTTACTCATTATCAGATCTGTATCTCTCTCTCTCTCTCTCTCTCTCTCTCTCTCTCTCTCTCTCTCTCACACACACACACACACACACACACACACACACACACACACACACAGCTTCTGGGAAATATTCTGTCCCAAAAGACAGTGACAGTGATGGATGTGACCTTCTTCTCATTAGTTTAATACTTGGATTGTATCTTTACAATTAATTATTATACAGACTATAGAAATTTTGGCCTACAATAGACAGATGGACAGACAGGTAGATAAAAAGGGATTGATTGGCACCATTTCCAAAGTTCAATTTGTCTCTCTTCTTGATGTCAATCTAGACCCAAGCTTGTCCTCATCCTAGCCCCCTGTCTTGCTTCTAAGTCTCTATAGCAGTCTAAGGTGCTCACTCACTAGTAATTGGTTAAGTAAGTCCAGTTCTCCCCTTGGGTGAAGCTTGACTTCTTTACCTCTCAATTTACCCTTCAAGTCTAGCCTAGACTCTTTCTGCATCTCATTGTGACTGTAACATTAACATCTTGGGAATTTCTCATACTTAGTCCTATACTCAGAGTACACATACTTTCTATTTCCATTTGAAAACTGGCACATCCAATTGCATCTGCCACAAGTAACTGTCCACAGTGCTAATATATAATTTTACAATTCAAAAACACCTCAAGTATATGATAGCAAAAAAATAGGCAAATATGTCAATAAAATTTTCAGTAAAGGTGAAACCAGACTGAGGGACTTAAACTAGCATGACCCACTCCAGTCTAAGAAAGAGCCTCAATAATATTTAGAAATAACCTTGCTAGATTCAGTGTTATTGTTATCACTTAGGATTCTATAACTTCCTTATTTCCCTCAAATGTTTTTATCTTAAGGAATGGAAGGAGAGAGAGGGCAAAAGGAACTAACCCAACAGAAATTACTGGATAACAACAGGAACCCCTGAAAACCACAAGACCAAATCAGCAAATTCCAGGTTGGGGTTACCAGGAAGTGGTTACCAGGAAGTGAACTAAGGTGTTAATATGTAAGCACAGTAAAACTGTCACCAGGGTAATGGAGGAATTGTTAGGCTGGCTTTGGGCAAGGCCATGACAATAATATTATAATAAATGTAAACAACAGAAAGTAGGATGCCTAGGATAATCAGGAACATCCAGACAGGATCTGGAGGGAACAAGGCCTACAAGGATCAAAGGGATGAGAAGAAGGGATGTGCCTTACTAATAATGAAGAAGCTAGTGTTTCAAGGAGGAATTTTAGCTGTTTTGGGGTTGTTTATTTTTTGCATTGCAAGCTTGAGTCTCCTAACACCTCTCTGGAGCTCTGCAGGCAATAAAATACTTAGATAAATTTGAGCTCTTTCTTTGTCACTCCCAAACCTGTTGCCATGACAGAGGGAAGACTGGGGAGCAAAATATATCCACAAACAGAAAATAAAGAATCCTTTCATTGTTTTAGCAGCCATGGTGGCCAGAGAAGAATTGTCTTCTTTGTGACTTTTGCAAGTCCTCAGAAGATGCAGGCAAAAAATGAATACCAAATGATAGCTCTGAAGGATATGCTTCTATTGGACATGCTGCCAAGGCACCCTGGGGGAAATATCCTCAAACTTAAACAAGATAGCAAGACCAGTCAGACCTATCTGACAAGCCCTATGACCTCAATTCCTATGGCAAAAATGAGGACAAAGGGGGGTGGCTAGGTGGCGCAGTGAGTAAGAGCGCCAGCCTCGGAGTTGGGATGACCCGAGACCAAATCCAGCCTCAGAAAATGAGCACCCACGCATAAATAATGACTAGCCATGTAACCTTGAGCAAGTTACTTAACCCCAATTGCTTTAAAAAAGAAAAAGAAAAGAAAAGAAAAAATGAGGACAAAGGGGAGAATCTAGAATATATTTTTTATTTGTTTTGTAAGACTCAATTAAGTCTGAATGTAACCAAGAAGCCTAAGGTGTTGAGGCTGAGGTCTAGTATAGAAGGTGCTAGTGTAGGCAGGGAGAAGCAGCAGTAGGTATATGGTAAGATGGCCTAGGTGGGCTATTGGATGACTGTATGGGAAGTATATTATTACTGAATTAGTTAGTGATGGATGAAAAACGTCTCTTGCCTAGACCATAGTGTGCGGTTGGGCAGTTCATTTACTTGGTTCCTTGTATTAATACATATATGTTAGATAGGTGCTAGAGATGAACAAAGTACTAGGCTCACATTTGAACAAAAAGAAGTAGTTAATGATGATAATAACAATAGTTAGCATTTATATAGTGCTTCGAGGTTTTCAAAGCATTTTATATCTTATCTCATTTGATCTATACTATAACCCTGGGAGGTGAATACTACGATTTCCCCCACTTTACAAATGAAGAGACAGAGGCAAACTGGTGTTAAGTGACTTGCCCAGGGTCACACAGCTAGTAAGTTTTGGAGGCTTTCCTTATGCTGTATCACTGCAACACCTAGCTGGCCTTTGAGGTTGGATTATGCTAGAAAACTGGGCACATTCAACAATCCCAAATGGCTCCCTAAAATAATAAATCCATCATTTAAAACCAACATTGACTGCATTGTAAAGAGTTAATAAACCATGGAACACCACAATCTCCAAAGAATCTAAGTTACAATTGACCCAAAGGGTGATGGAAAGAGGCAGGGTAGATGTAAGTAGTCTTGTTAAACATTCGTGATAGGGGCAGCTAGGCAGCACAATGAATAGAGGACTGGCCCTAGAGTCAGGAGGACCTGAGTTCAAATCCGGCCCCAGACACTTAACACAAAAACTAGCTGTGTGACCTTGGGCAAGTCACTTAACCCCAATTGCCCTCCAAAAAGCAAAACAAAAACATTCATGATGATTTGTGTATATGAATTGATGCAAAAGCTATGACACTCAGGAAACATACAACTGAAAAAGGAGGTGAGCTAGTCATCTAGTGAACGTGATACTTATGAAATGTTAAGATGGCAGTAGCTAGGAGGCCTCATAAACTTACTTTCTTCTTTCTGTTTGTCTCTGGGTAAGTCACTTAGCCTGAGTCCATCTCAGTTTCCCTATCTGTAAAATGGGGATAATAATAACAGCACCTCCCCCCCAGGGTTGTTGTGAGGATAAAATGGGATAATAGCTGTTAAGTGACTTGCAAACTTTAAAATGCTATAGAAATGCTAACTATTAAGACCTCTGGGAAGACTTCCATCCATGGAGAGGTTGTGATCTACACTGGTGGAAAGACTGTCCCCATCAGTAACAGTAAGGTAACTTACATTTGAAGACTTACTATAATAATGCCTGCTTCAAAAACTAACCAATTCGGCTTGGCACATTCTTATATGGCATCCAGGGGTGATTTTATTCTGGGAAAATATGACAATTCACTGTGCAAAGGGGCATTGAAATCTATGAACCAATTATAAAATACAAATGATTAACAAAATCTAAAAGAAAGAGCTAGATTAATTTCATTTAACATAATTACCGTCTAAAATACTTATATCACAAAAAGTGATGAAGAATTAAGAAGCTTCATGATGAGAGTGAAAGAGGAAAATGTAAAAGCTAACTTGAAGCTTAGCATCAAAAAAACCAATATATTGGCAACTGGTCCCATCACTTCCTGGCAAATAAAGGGAGAAGAAATGGAACCAGTGTCAGATTTTACATTCTTGGCTCAAAGATCATTGTAGATGGTGACTATAGCCATGAAATTAAAAGATTCTTACTCCTTGGAAGGAAAGCTATGGCAAATCTGGATAGTATACTAAAAAAGAGAGCCATCACTTCGCCTACAAAAGTCTATAGAGTCAAAGCTATGATTTTCCAGGAGCAATGTATGGCTGCAAGAGTAGGATATAAGGAAAGCTGGTATAAGGAAAGCTGAGTGCCTCAGAATCAATACTTTCAAATTTTGGTGCTGGAGAAGACTTTCAGAGTCCTCTGGACAGCAAGGGGGTCACAATCAGTCAATACTTAAATAAATTAATTCAGGTTATTCACTGGAAGGTTAAATCCTGAAGATGAAACTTAAATACTCTGGCCACATAGTGAGAAGACGGGACTCATTGGAAAAGACCCTGATGTTGGGAAAGGTTGAAGGCAAAAGGAGAATAGGATGGCAGAGGATGAGCTGGATAGATAGTGTCATGGCAATAACAAACTGGAACTTGAACAGACTTCAAAATATAGTGGAGGATAGAAGGGCTTGGCATACAGTGGTCCATGGTGTCACAAAGAGTAGGATATGACTGAGTGACTCAACAACAACAAAAAGTATTTGGAAGACTACCTTCCAAGACACATACAGGAACTATGTGAACACTGTTACAAATTGTTTTATATGGAAATAAAGGTAGATCTAATTAATTGGAGAAATAGTAATTGCTCATGAGTAGTCTCAGTCAATATAATAAAAATGCAAATTCTACTTAATCAATTTACTTATTCAGTGCAACTCCAATGAAACTACCAAAGATTGACTTTAATGAAGCTAGAAAAAATAATAACAAAGTCAAGAATATCAAGGGAATCAATGAAAAAAAAAAGTGGGAAGGAAAAGGGCCTAGTAGTCACTTGATCTCAAATTATGCCACAAAGCTGTAATTGTCAAAACAATTTGGTACTGGGTAAGAAATAGGTTGATCAGTGGAAAAGATTAAGTACACAATATACAGAAGCAAATGAGCACAGTAACTTTGTGTTTGATAAACCTAATGATCACAGATGTTGGGGGAAGAACTCATTATTCAACAAAAGTTGTTAGGAAAACTTCAAAACAAGTCTGGTAGAAACTAGGTATAAACAAATATATCATGCTATATGTGTCAAAGTAAGCTCCAAACAAGAAGATATAGATGCAAAGGATGATATCAAAGGTAATTAGTGAAGCATGGAAGAAATTACCTGTCAGACCTATGGATAGGGAAAGAATTCATGACCAAATAAGAAAGCTTTATAGGGGGGTAAAATGAACAATACTGATTAAATGAAATTAAAGGTTTTGAACCAAAAAAAAATGTTAACTAAAATTAGAAAAGCAGGAAACAGGGTGGGGGAATGAGGGAAAGGAACACCTTTTTGGCAAATTTATCTGACAAAGCTTTCATTTCTAAGATATATAGGGAACAGAGTCAAATTTGTAAGCATAAAAGCCTTTTGATAATTGGTCAGAAAATATGAGGAGCAGCTAAGTGGCACAGTGGATATAGAGTGTTAGACCTGAAGTCAAGAAGACACATCTTCCTGAGTTCAAATCTGGCCTCAGACACTAGCTGTGTGACCCTGGGCAAGTCACTTAACCCTGTTTGCCTTAGTTCCTCTTCTGTAAAATGAGCTGAAGAGGGGAATGGCAAACCAATCCAGTATTTCTGCCAATAAGCCCCAAATGGGGTCACAAAGAGTCAGACATGACTAAAAATAATGGAACAGCAAGCAGCAGCAGCAAAATCAATAACAACAAAAGACACAAAGAAAGGAATTGGCAAAACCACACCAGTATCCTTACCAAGAAAACCCCAAATGGGGTCATGAAAAGTTGGACGTGACTAAAATAACTGAACAACAACAAAAAAGGATATGAATAAGCAGTTTTCAGAGAAAGAAATCCAAGTTATCAATAACCATATAAAATGCTCTAAATCACTAATTAAATACAAGTTTAAACAACTCTGAAGTACCACCCATACCCGATAGATTGTCTAAGTTGACAAATAAGGAAAATGATATCTGTTGGACTGGCTGTGGGAAAAGATGTACTTTATTTAATGTACCGTCACTGGAGCTGTCAACTAGTCCAGTCATTCTGGAAAGTTATTTGGAACTAAGCCCAAAAAGCTATTAAACTCTGCATACCCTTTGACCCAGTGATGACACTACTAAGTCTATACCTCAAAGATATCAAAGATAGGGGAAAAGGACCCATGTATACAAAAATATTTATAGTAGCTATTTTTGTGGTGACAAAGCATCAGTAACTGATGGCGTGACCATTAATAAGGCAATGGCTGAACAAATTATGGCATATGAATATGATGGAATGCTATTATATTTTAAGAAATGATGAAGGGGATGGTTTCAGAAAAAACTGGAAAGACTTGTATGAACCAATGCAAAATGAAGTGTGCAGAACCAGGACAATTTCTACAATTACAATAGTATTAAAAAGACAATCAACTATGAAAGACACAGTTCCAAAAGATTCCACAATTCCAAAAGATTCATGATGAAATATCCTATCTACTTCAAGACAGAGACCTGAGGAACTTAGAGTATATATTTCTTTTCTTTCTTTTTTCTTTCTTTCAACATGGTTAATGAAGAAATTTGTTTTGCATATGTATTTGTATTGAGCTTTGTCTCTTTTGCCTTCTCAATCGGTAGGGGAAGACAAGGAAAGAGGGAGAGAATTTGGAATTGAAAATAAAATAAAATTGAATTTTAAAAATAGAACTGCTTATAATTTTTAATAAACTTTATACTCTAGCACATAGCATATACTCTAAGTATATAGGCTTAAAATTAATTCTGAATGAAGGTACAACCAAATATTTGATATTCAAATACAAATAGTTCTTTGCATCACTTGAAAATACTAAGTAATAAAAAAGTAATCTAAAGAAAGAAAATCATATCAATCTGATTATGGGCAATCCTTACCATCTGTATTATAGCTACATGCAATCTGGCCTCTTCCATTAAAACTTCATCTGTTGGAAATAAATCACTTTTTTCAAGATTTCCAGAAAAATCATTAGGCACCTACATTTAAAAACAAAAATACCCCAAAGACAAAAGATATTCATAAAAATGTATTTGTAAAGACATGTATGCAAAAATTTAAAATATGCTCTGTAGAAATTAAGAAGTCAAATCATTACACTCAACAAAGAGCAAAATAAGTAAAGTTGTTGAAATTGGGCCTCAACTGGAAAGTATTGCCCAGAATAAAACATCTTTTCAATTATTGTTATGAAGAAGATACTCAACAGGGGGGGCTAATGGAAAACCAATGCTTCCACAGAATTTCTACAAGTTGACTGTCTTTTCTCTCCTCTCCACAGAAAACTATAGTTTTCTCTTGACCATGAGGTCTCTTGGAACCTCAATGCAACCAAAACATTATAATCACAGCTGCCATTTATATAGTTTTAAGTTTTACCCACTTCTTCATATACATTATCTCATTTGAAACCCTGTGAAGTAGTTGCTATTATTAACCAATTTTAAAGATGAAGAAGCTAGTAAGAATGTGAGGAAATTTTTTTGGACGTTAAACAGTATCTACCAAATTTGAACTTTCCCCTAAAACACTCTCTTGGCATTGAGGACTTGGCCTACTGGTACTTCGTCAGGCAAACCTCTTTCTGCAAAGTCCAATTTCACCAAATCTATTTTGCTCAAATGGAAAAACTACTGATTAGATTTTTCAATGTGCTGACATCAGAACCAACTCACTACTTTGCAGAAAACAGGGACGGTCAGGCTAAGCAAAGGAAAAAAGAAGCATTATTTCTAAAAAATAACATGACTCACAAACTTATGGTATTCAATTTTGGTTTTTTCTTCTACTGTGGACCAAGTAATATTTGTCAAAATGTTTTTTGTTTTAGATAATTTAATTGCATTCTCTATCATCTCTTGTATGTGTACAATGGCATTTTGCATTGCCATTTGTCTTGGGAGGGAAATAACACAAAGACCTGTGAAAAGAAAAAAGTATATCTAAAACAGTATCCATAATGCAAAGAAAAGGGAAAAGTCATATGATTAAATAGTGAATGCTGGAGATAAAACACACACACACACACACACAATCTTAGGGTTCAATGCATGAATGAAAACATACACACATATAGACAGAATCTTAGAATTCAAAGGGATCTCAGAGGCTATCTAATTCAATTTTCCAATTTTACAGAAAAATAGTTGGCTCAAAATAACATGGTAAGTCAGTGGCTGTCAGATCTGGAATATGTCTACCTGCATCCAGACTTCCTGTCCAGGTTTTTCGCTCTGTATCAGAACTCTCTTTCATATTGTCAAGTCATACTGTTCAAACAAAGACCAACCTAAATGTACCCAGGCATCACCTATCATATATGTGTGTGTGCATGCATGTGTATATGTATATGTGTGTATACATAAATGCATGTATACATTCCTTATGTAATATCTAACCCCTTATCCTGGATTCTTCTCTCTTTACTTTAAAGAGTACATCCATCTTTATGGTTTCAATTATCTCCTTCATGTGGAAGACTCTTAAATGCATAGGATCAAGGATCTAGAAGGGACCTCAGAGTTCAACTAATTCCATAACCTTCCCATTTTATAGTTGAAGATGGGAGGTTAAGAGACTTACCTAAGGTGATGTGTCAAGAGTTTTTCTTAAGTTTACTTAAGTTTTAGTTCCAAATCTCTACTTACCTCATGGAATTATCTCAAATTCAATGTGACTAACAGCAAATTCATCATCTTCTCCTCTCCCCTCCATCCCAAACTTCCCTACTTTCTCTATTCCTACCAATGTTCCCACCAACCTTCTAGGCACCCAAATCCTTAAAGTCATTCCTAAAGTATGCTATTTCTACCTTCACAGTATCGCTTCAATACAGATCTACCCCTGGGGCAAGGAAAATCAAAACATTTTTCCCCATCTCTCAAAGTTGGAGAGGCACTATGCCACTGTTACAAGTAGCAGAGGGCAGCTAGTACCTAGTGGGGAAGATGGAAATGAATTAACTGAACCAATGGGAGCTAACACAAAACAAAACCAAAAACCATAAAGCCTCCTATGCATGTATATAAGCAATCTATAACTCATTCTCTAATTGTCATCATCTAAGCAAAGAGAATGGAACTCACCCTTTTACTTTTAACCCACCACATTCAGGCTTCATGTTGCCTTTTTGTACTCTCTTTTCCTTTTCAAAGTTTCCTTTAATAACATTGTTACTGTAATGAACTTTTAGTGTTATAGAAAGATCATTGGCCTTGGAGTCAAAAGACCTGAGTATGGGGCAGCTAGGTGGTATAGTGAATAAAGCACTGGCCCTGGAGTCAGGAGGACTTGAGTTCAAATCCAGCCTCAGACACTCGACACACTTACTAGCTGTGTGACCTTGGGCAAGTCACTTAACCATAATTACCTTGCCTTACCCACCTCCAAAAAAAATTAAAAAAAAAAAAAAGACCTGAGTACAAGTTCTGGTTTTACCACTTAGGTATATGACTATGGGCAAACAACCTCACTTCTCTATACCTCGATTTCTTCTTCTATAAAATAGGAGTAATAATATTGACACTAACAACTTGACAGGGTTATTGGGAGGAAATTATTTTGTAAACCTAAACTACATAAATAACTGCCACTAGTTTAGTATAGGGGAAAAGGCACTGAGGAAAGACTAGCCAAGATGGTGGTAGAGAAGGAAGCATGACAATCCATGTTTTTTCCCACAGTTTAATGCGTCAGATCAAATACTGATGGGAAATACAAGAAAAAAATCATTGTGAGTCATTTTTCTATCCCAAGTCAGCATAAAGAGACAGACAGAGAGGTCTGAAGACACTGAGGACAGGGTCTAACCATGAGCACAAAACACTGAATATTCCTGTGTATGAACAAAACAAGGGCCTGCTCACAGTTGTGCACCAAGACAAGAAATCCCAGATACAATACAGAGGAGCATGACTTTGTGCAGGAGCTGGAACAGGTACTCACTGGCAGCTCAGTAATTCATTCTCCAAATGTGAGTCATAAAGCCAGTACAGACTGAGGAGGGGGTCTATGCCAAATGGTGGAATGCTAGGGAAAGGGGTGCTCACAGTGAACTATGGAAAGGGTTTTTTTTGTTTGTTTGTTTGTTTTTTGTTTTTTTTTTTTTTGTTTTTTTTTTAAAGCAATTGGGGTTAAGTAACTTGCTCAAGGTTACACGCCTAGTCATTATTTATGCGTGGGTGCTCATTTTCTGAGGCCGGATCTGATCTCGGGTCATCCAAACTCCGAGGCCGACGCTCTTACTCACTGGGCCACCTAGCCACCCCTTTAGGGCAATTGGGGTTAAGTAACTTGCCCAAGGTCACTCGGCTAGGTTTTTGTTTGTGTAGATTAAGTGTTGGAGGCTGGCTCTGAACTCAGGTCCTTCTGATTCCAGGGCCGGTGCTCTATTCACTGCGCCACCTAGTCGCCCCGGAAAGGGGTTTTATTCTAAGGTAAGGATTAGTTGTAATAAGATTATGTATTGAGAAAAGAGCAAGTACAGAAGTGGGAAATAGATGCGTTGCTCTGACCCAAGGAGAAAGCATAACAGGGTTTTGGATCCTAGCCCCTATAGCAGAATAACTAGGGTAAAAAGCCCAGACCAAAGAGAATATTATAGTTCTATAGCTCTGAACCTGCATAGCTTAAAGCTGGCCACCAGCGGCTGAATCTAGCAGTAGCCTGCTAAAGTTCCAGTCAAATGCAGGCCCATAGCTGTGTCACCTAAACCCAAACCCAGGTCAGGAATGTATAGAGTTCAGACTAGGACAGTACCCTGACTTCACCTTGGAGCTGATCAAATATCTCATATCAAAACTAACTGATATGGAAAACAGATAAGAAGAAATCATTTAAGAATCATTGGATTACCTGAAAAACATGGCTAAAAAAAGAACCTAGATACATGTCAAGAAATCATAACAGAAAACAACCCAGTTCCCTTAGAACTAGAGGGCAAAATGAAAAGAGAAAAATCCATTGGTCACCCTTCAAAAGAAATCCCAAAATGAAAACTCCCAGGAACATTACAGCCAAAATCCAGGACTTCCAAGTCAAAGAAAAAAATACCGCAAAATAGTAAGAAAGAAAAAACTGAAATGTTGAGGAATCACAGGGAAGATCGCATAAGATTTAGGAACCACAGGGGGCGGAGCCAAGATGGCTGAGTAGAAACAGTATTTCCAATGTGCTCTGCCCCACACAAATTCCAAACAATGTGAAAGGGGTCTCCGAACAACTTCTGGAGCCACAGCACCCACAGAACGGCACAGAGAAGCTAACCTCCTGCTGAGGACGGCCCAGCAACCCTGCAGGGAGCAGCCAGCGCAGCGCTCTGAGAGCAGGCAGCACAGCACACTGGGAACCGACAGCGCAGCTAGCAGAGCCGAGCCCAGGTCCGCGGTTTTAGCCCCAGGGCGGCTGGGCCTTCAGCCAGCTGGAGGAACCCTAGAACACCAGCAATTGTGGCGACTCCAGAACTATCAGCACAGATATGCCTATGACAAAGTGAGAGGTTAGTGCCTTTTGGACTTTGGGACCAGTATTTGGGGAACGAGTCGGCTTCCTCCCCTGGGGGTGAAAAGCTCCTGAAGAAACAGCTGCACAGAAGCCATTTTGCAGCATCAGTAGTGGCTCTAGCTCCTGGTCTGCAAACTGTAGTTAGATCCAGCAATCAGTCTGGGGGTTAATCGCTCTTGCTTTAAACTGCCTGGATCTGGATTGTGGTCTGGGGGGGAAGTTTGGGGTGGGTATCCAACTTGCCAGAGTGGGTGGAGGCTATACAGAGGCCACCCAACTGGCAGAAGTTGTGAAGACCCCACGTTTGGGCGGAAGCTCCCCTGTCTGGTGGCAGAGTCCTACTGTGGCAACAAGCCCCCAAAAATCAAGTAATTAAGTGGCAACATGCCTAGGCAAATGAAACAAAATAAACAGAAAAGTTCAACATTGACTCCTATTTTAGGGGCAAAGAGGCTCAAAGCATGGAGGAGGACTGTGAGGTCAGAACTCCTGCACCAAAAGCCCCAAATGAAAATACAAGCTGGCTACAGGCCATAGAGGACCTTAAGAAGCAGATAAGAGAAGTGGGGGAAAATTTGGGAAGAGAAATGAAAAAGGTGCAAGAAAAGTATGAAATGACAGTCAACAGCCTGACTGAGGAAAATAACACCCTAAAAATAGAATAACTCAAATGGCAAAAGAGGCTCAGAAGGGCAATGAGGAGAAGAATGCCTTAAAAAGTCGAATTTGCCAGATGGAAAAAGAATCTCAAAAGCTCACTGAGGAGATTCATTCCTTCAGAGTTAGACTGGAGCAAATGGAAGCTAGTGACTTTACGAGAAATCAAGATACTATTAAACAGATCCAAACAAATGAAAGAATAGAAGGCAATGTGAAATATCTCATGGGAAAAACCACTGACCTGGAAAATAGATCCAGGAGAGATAATTTAGAAATTATTGGACTACCTGAAAGCCATGATCAAAGAAAGAACCTAGAAATCATCCTCCAAGAAATTCTCAAGGAAAACTTCCCTGATGTTTTAGAACCAGAAGGCAAAATAGAGGTTGAAAGAATCCACTGATCACCTCCTGAAAAACATCCCCAAAAGAAAATCCCTAGGAGTATGATAGCCAGGTTCCAGAGTTCCCAGATCAAGGAGAAAATACTCCAAGCAGCCAGGAAGAAACAATTTCAATATTGTGGAAACACAATCAGAATAGCCCAGGACCTGGAAGCTTCTACACTGAGGGATCGAAGAGCATGGAATATGATATTCCAGAGGGCAAAAGAGCTGGGATTGAAGCCAAGGGTCACCTACCCAGCAAAACTGAGTATCTTGTTTCAGGGGAAAACATGGTCATTCAGTGGAATAGAGGACTTTCAAGCATTCTTGATGAAAAAACCAGAGTTGAATAGAAAATTTGACATCCAGATGCAAGAAGCAAGAGATGCTTGAGAAGGTAATCAAGGAAAAGAAATCAAAAGGAACTTATCAAAGTTGGACTATTTACAGTCCTACATGGAAAAATAATAACTGTGTTTGATGAAACCTTTCTCATTATGAAAATAATTGAAGAAGGGTACATGGCATATGTTCACAGGTATACATGGATAGAGGGCACAGGTTGAATTTGATGGGAAGGGCTGATTCTTTTTTTTTTTGGAGGGCAATTGGGGTTGGGTGACTTGCCCAGGGTCACATGGCTGGGTTTTTGTTTGTGTGTTGGGTGTCTGGGGCCGGATCCGAGTTTGGGTACTTCTGGCTCTGGGGCCAGCCCTCTGCTCGCTGCGCCACCTAGCCACCCCAAGGAAGGGATGATTCTTAAGGGGTGAAGTCAAGAGGTGAGAGAGGAAAGTGGCAAAAGGAGATGGAGAGAGACAGGGTAGGGTAAACTATCTCATGTAGAAGAGGCAAGGGGAAGTAGTTGCAGGGGAGGGGAAGAACAGGAAGGCAAAAAGGCAAAAGCATATTCTCATTGAAGTTGGCTCAAGGAGAGAATCATATACATACTAAATGGAATATCTTACCCTCACTCACTCTCCTGAGTAGGGGAAAGTGGAATGGGGGGGGGGGATGATGGAGGGGAGGGCATTCTGGCAGGAGGGGAGGTTGGCTGTACCCACTATCAAAGAGGGACAGGATCAAAGTAGGGAATGGACCAGGTGGGAGGTGAGACAGGTGGGAGGGAAATATAAGCAGTCTTTTACAATATTTCTACTATGGTAATGTTTTGCATAGTTATACATGTACAACACATACTAAATTGCTTATCTTCTCAGAGGGAGTGGGTGACAAGGGAGGAAGGGAATGGATCTGAAAATCGAAGTTTTAAAATTAAATGTTTCATAAGATGTCCAGGCAGTGGGGCTCAGACATTCACCTTGCCCTAATGGCAAAGTCAAAGGGGGTATGGGAGAAGATATGGGAGAGAGCAGATTGGATGAGGGGATATCTAGTGGGACTGCTATTCTGGGGTGGTGGATAGGGAAAAAATGGGGGGGAAATGTAACTCATAATCTGGTGGAAATGAATGATGTAAACCAGAAGTTAATAAAGCATTTGTTTAATTAAAAAAAAAAAAGATTTAGGAACCACAGCTATAATGAAAGGGAGAACTTGGAATATGATATTCCAAAAAAACAAAGAATTGGTTTAAATAAATAATTTAGCCAGAAAAAAACTAAATATAATCCAGGAAGGAAGAAAATGGATCTTTAGTGAAATAGGGGACTTCTAAACATTCTTGATGAAAAGAACAGAGCTGAGTAGAAACTATTAGATAACAAAGGTATCAAGAGAAACATAGGGGTGGCTAGGTGGCACCTAGTGAATAGAGCACCGGCCCTGGAGTCAGAAGCACCTGAGTTCGGAGCCGGCCTCAGACACTTAATCCACACAAACAAAAACCTAGCCGTGTGACCTTGGGCAAGTTACTTAACCCCAATTTCCCTAAAGGGGTGGCTAGGTGGCACAGTGAGTAAGAGCGCCAGCCTCGGAGTTGGGATGACCCGAGATCAAATCCAGCCTCAGAAAATGAGCACCCACACACAAATAATGACTAGCCGTGTAACCTTGAGCAAGTTACTTAACCCCAATTGCTTAAAAAAAAAAAAAAGAGAGAAACATAAAATGCTAAACATGAGTAAGTAGCCAAAAGAGACTAAACAAAGATGAATTTTTCACATCATAATGTGTGGAGGTAATACTTATGTTCCCTCAGAGACCTACTGTCATTAGGGATCATAGAAAGAATTTGATAAGACAGAGAGCTTGGGGGTGTTTTTATTATTTTTTTTAATCTTAAAAGAAGAAAGGAAAGGATCAGGAGGAGGTGGGGAAAATGATCTTAAATAGTTGAACTACGTGAGCAGAAAACTACAAACAAGCAGGAAGGGGAAAAGAAAGTGGACAACACTTGAATCTCATTCACTTTCTGAACTGGCAGCAGAATACACACAACTAGAAACCATCAAACAGGGAAATAGGAAGGAAAACAGAGAGGTCAGATGAGAGAATAAGAAGAATTGTAGATTAAGGGAAGGATTGGTCCTAAACAAAAACAAACTTTAACCATGAAGAGTAAATTTCTAAGAGGGGTTAAAAAGGAAAGAAAGAAAGTTTGTGAACCTGTGATTGGTTTTGAATAAGGGAAAGAAAACTGGGGTAGAGGTCCCAAGCAGATTGCATCAAACCTAGAGCATGATGCCAAGCATATTCCTTCTTGCTCACAAATCTCTTCCTCTTTTAAAAGACTGGATGAGGAAAAAAGAAAATGGAAAATATAAGAAAATAGAATCAAAATAAATACAAAATTAACAATCATAACTATAAATGTGAATGGGATGACCTCACATAAGAGGGAAGAGGATAGCAGAATGGATGTGAAAACTGACTATAACAATAGATTTTTTAAAAAAAATTTTAAATTTACTTTTAGTTTAAAACTTTCAGTTCCACAATCCCTTGAGTTCCAAATTTTCTCCCTGTCCTCCTTCCCCTTCCCCACCCAGATCAGCATGCAATTCAATACAGGTTCTACAAATACCTTCACATTAAACTTTAACCAAGTTGTAAGGAAAAATTTTAACCAATGGAGTAAACAATGAGAAAGAAGAAACAAAACAAAACAAAACACAAAAGAGAGGGAGCAAGTAGTAAAAATAGGTTCTTTACAAGAAACACACGTGAAATAAAGATTCAGAGTTTAAATAAGAGGTCAGAGCAAAAACTATGTTTCAGGTGAAGGTAAAAAAAAAGTCAGGGAGGGCAATCATCATAGTTCAAGAAATTTTCGAGGAAAACTACCCTGATATCCTAAAATCAGAGGGTCAAATAGAAATTAAAAGAATACAGTCATCAACCCCGGAAAGAGATCTCAAAATGAAAATTCCTATTGATATTCTAGCCAAATTCCAGAACTCCCAGGTCAAAAAGAAAATATTGAAGGCAGCCAGAAAGAAACTATATAAATATTATGGAACCACAGTCAGGATAACTTAAGATTTAGGAGCTTCTACATTATAGGATCAGAAGGCTTGGAATATGATATTCCCAAGGGGGAAGGAGTTACATTACAACCAAGAATAAGGTAAGGTAATGGAAGTGTCAGATCAGAATATGAAAGAAACAAGACAAGTACAGTTTTGAAGGGCTTTAATCTAAGTCTAAAAGAGAAGTTTCACATATCCTAAAAAACAGATGAGTAAAAATGCAAGACTGTCACTTTAGATCTTTTCCAATAGGCTTAAATGAAAGAAACCCTAGAAATAAATAGCCTTGAATGCATTTGCATGGGAATACCAGCATTCAAAAAGAGCAGGAGGAGTCTGATTCCCCAATAGATAAGCTATAATAACCTGGGAAAAAATCCTAGTAGGGTCACAATTGAGTGACAGGGGTTCAGAAGAGACTGGAAAAATTTTGGAGAAAAAAAGAAAAATTTGCTAATTACTGTATGGGAAAAGGACAAGAATATACCTTATGGAATCTCCTTGTTTGTAAACTTACAAGGATGTGCTTGGGCAAGGTCATAGATTCTTATCGGCCTGGGCAAAAAGCTTATTAGGGCTGTGAAATTCCTAAACAATGAATAGGCTTACTGGAAAGATGGGATCTCTTCATGTACTCCTTGAAAGGGAGTAGAGAATTGACAAGTTTGTTTACAATATAAAAGTGATTTATGTGATGATCTGTGGTTCATATATTCACTAAATGGAATTCCAGAATGTAATTCTTGAATTTTATACCAGAATTGTGGGGAGAAAAGAAAAAAAAAAACAAGTGAAGGACACTAAGTGAAACCATTTTATGTATATGTGAAGCCTGGTAAACCTTTATTGCCAACTACAACAACATGAGAGCAATGAAAACTGTATCTGACTCTAAGCTGTGATTAGCAAAACTTGCTATCTGAGGTAAAATCTCTTGGGACTGTAATTTATATTTTTCTGAGTTTTGAATTCAGGTAAGATTAATCTGATTGATCATTAGGTCAGGAACTCACCGTTCATAAGAAATGTCAAAATCTTCTTGAAGGGAGTTTGATCTTTAAAGTGTTTTTTTGTTTGTTTGTTTGTTTTTTAGGGCAATTGGGGTTAAGTAACTTGCCCAAGGTAACATGGCTAGGTCTTTTTGTTTGTGTGTGTGATAAGTGTCTGATGCCAGATCCGAACTCAGGTCCTTCTGACTCCAGGGCTGACACTCTACTCACTGCACCACCTAGCCGCCCCGATCTTTAAACTGTTACTTGTGAATGTCTGTGTCTGAGAAAAGTCAAATGAATAGCCTTGGCATGGCCTAAGGTAAGATCTACTTGACTCAGTTTTCCCATTGCATTACTTCCTTTTTTACAGGAATATTTCCCACCTGGTTAAATCCTGAGTCTGACTATAATAACACATAAATGAGGTGAAATTTTGCTATAAAATTGGCTATTAACTGTGACTCTTACATAAAATCAAACAGAGCTAAGTTTGCTTTATCCCGGTGTACCTGTGTTGAGTCATGCTGTACCCTTGGGCTTAAGCCTGGAGAATCAGTTTTGATACTATTATAATCGTGTTCATGCTTTTTCTTTTTTTTTAAAAGCTCTCCCTCTTTCTTTTATTTTTTGGTTCACATCATTCATTTCCACAAGATTTTGAGTTACAAATTTTGTCCCCATTTTTCCCCTATCCACCACCCCAAAACAGCGATCCCACTGAATATTCCCTCCCCCAATCTGCTCTCTCCCATATTTTCCCTCATTGCCCCGCCGACTTTCCAATAAGGGACAGTGGATCTCTATGCCACAATACCTGTATATCTTATTTCCCAGTTACATGTAAAATAATAATAATAATAATAACAACAACAACATATTTTTTAAACATTGTATTTTAAACCTTTGAATTCCAGATTCTTTCCCTACCTCCCTTGTCACCCATCCTTATGGGAAGATAAGCAATTCAATATAGGTTGTATATGTGTAGCTATGCAAAACATTTCCATAGTGGATATATTGTAAAAGACTGACTATATTTCCCTCCCTCCTATCCCACCTCTCACTTGTTCTATTCTCTACTTTGATCCTGTCCTTTTCAAAAGTGGGTGCTTCCAACTTCCTTCCCCACCAGCCTGCCTTCCCTTCCATCATCCCCCCTCTCATCCCCTTTCCCCCTACTCTCCTGTAGGGTGATATACCCTATTTAGTGTGTGTGTCATTCCCTCCCTAAGCCAAATTCATCGAGAATAAGGTTGACTCATTCTCTTTTGCCTTCCTGATCTTCCCCTCCATTGTAACAGATTTTCCCTTGCCTATTCTATATGAGATAATTTACCTCATTCTATCTCTCCCCATCTCAGCTCATTATATAACTCTCTCACCTCTTAATTTCACCTTTTAGGTATCATCCCTTCCCTACTCAACTGGTCCTGTGCCCTCTGTCTATGTATACATATACACATATATACACATATTCACATATGCATTCATACACCCATATATTCTCCTATAAAGACATATATAGATATGTATACATATATATATATATTTTTTTAACAAATGCTTTATTAACTTCTGTTTTACATCATTCATTTCCGCCAGATTTTGAGTTACAATCATTTTCCCCCCATTATTCCCCTACCCAACCTCCCAGAATAGCAGTCCCACAAGATATCGCTTCCTCCAATCTGCTCTCTCCCATACCTTCTCCCATACCCCCATCGACTTTTCCATTAGAGGAAGATGAATCTTTGTGTCCCAATGCCTGCACATCTTATCTCCCAATTATAGGCAAAAGAGTAATAATAACAGTATTTATATATATTTGAAACATTTAATGTTACAACCTCGAATTTCAGATCCTTTTCCTTCCTCCCTTGTCACCCATTCCTTCTTGGGAGATAAGTAATTCAGTATATGTTGTACATGTCTAGCTATGCAAAACATTATCATGGTAGATATATTGTACAAGGCTGCTTATAATTCCCTCCCACTCATCCCACCCCCCACCTGGTCGATTCCCTACATGATCCTGTCCCTCTTCTATAGTGGGTACTTCCAACCTCCCCTCACCCCAAGGATGCCCTCCCATCCATCATCCCTCCTCTCATCCCCCTTCCCCCTATCCTGCTGCAGGTTGAGATATCCCATTTAGTATGTATGTCATTTTCTCCCTGAACCAAATTCAATGTGAATGTGGTTTTGCCTTTTTAGCCTTCCTTATTCTCCCCCTCTTTTGCAACCACTTCCCCTGCCCTACATGAGATAGTTTACCCTACCATGTCTCTCCCCATCTCCTCTTGCCACTTTCCTCTCACCTCATAATTTCATCCCTTGAGTATTCTCCCTTCCCAACAAATTCAACCTATGCCCTCTATCCATATAAAACTGTAACCATATACACACACATTCACATATGTATTCATATGACCACACCCCCTTCTTCCATTATTTTCATAATGAGAAAGATATCATCAGTCACAGATATTGCTTTTCCATATAGGAATGTAAATAGTTCAACTTTGATAAGTTCCTTTTGATTTCTTTTCCCTGATTACCTTCTCAGGCATCTCTTCCTTCTTGTGTCTGGATGTCAAATTTTCTATTCAACTCTGGTTTTTTCCTCAAGAATGCTTGAAAGTCCTCTATTCCACTGAATGACCATATTTTCCCCTGAAACAAATACTCAGTTTTGCTGGGTAGGTGACCCTTGGGTTCATTCCCAGTTCTTTTGCCCTCTGGAATATCATATTCCATGCCCTTCGATCCCTCAGTGTAGAAGCTGCCAGGTCCTGGCTATTCTGATTGTGTTTCCACAATATTGAAATTGTTTCTTCCTGGCTGCTTGTAGTATTTTCTCCTTGATCTGGGGATTCTGGAACCTGGCTATAATATTTCTGGGAGTTTTCTTTTGGGATCTTTTTCAGGAGGTGATCGGTGGATTCTTTCAACCTCTATTTTGCCCTCTGGATCTAAAACATCAGGGCAGTTTTCCTTGAGAATTTCTTGAAGGGTGATTTCTAGGTTCTTTCCTTGATCACGGCTTTCAGGTAGTCCAATAATTTTTAAATTGTCTCTCCTGGATCTATTCTCCAGGTCAGTGGTTTTTCCCATGAGATATTTCACATTGCCTTCTAATCTTCATTTGTTTGGATCTGCTTAACAGCATCTTGATTTCTCATAAAGTCATTAGCTTCCATTTTCTCCAGTCTAACTCTGAAGGAATGAATCTCCTCAGTGAACTTTTGAGATTCTTTTTCCATCTGGCAAATTCGACTTTTAAGGCATTCTTCTCCTCATTGCCCTTTTGGGCCTCCTTTGCCATTTGAGTTAGTCTATATTTTAAGGTGTTGTTTTCCTCAGTCAGGCTGTTGACCCTCATTTCATACTTTTCCTGCATCCTTCTCATTTCTCTTTCCAATTTTTCCTCCACTTCTCTCATTTGATTTTTAAAGTCCTTCTTAAGGTCCTCTGTGGCCTGCAACCCACTCATGTTTTCCCCTTGGGCTTTTGGAGCAGGACTTCTGACCTCACAGTCCTTTTCCCGCTCTATGCCCCCAAAATAGGAGTCTGGGGTTGCATTTTTCTGTTTCCTTTGCCTTGGCATGTTGCCACTTAATTACTTGACTTTTGGGCTTGTTGCCACACTATGGCTTTAAGGCCAGATAGAGGAATTTTCGTCCCGAACGTGTGGGGGGCAACTTCCATTTCTGGCAAGCTGTAAACCCACCCACAACTTCCACCCTAGATCACAATCCAGATCCAGGGAGGTTAAAGCAAGAGCGATTACCCCCCAAGACTGATCGCTGGATCTCCCCATGATTTGTACGCTGGGAGCCGGAAATGCCTATGAAAACTACAAAATGGCGTGTCTCCTCAGCGGCTTCTAACCCCCAGGGGAGGGAGCTGATGCATTCCCCAAATACAGGTCCCAAAGTCCATAGGACACTAACCTCTTACTCTGTCCTAGGCATGTCTATGTTCATAATTCTGGAGTCGCCACTGCTCCTGGTGTTCTGGGGTTCCTCCAGCTGGCTGCTGGCCCTGCCGCCCTGGGCTACCCTGTTCTGTCTCTCCCCATCTCCTCTCATTATATTCCTCTCTCACCTCTTAATTTCACCTTCTAAGTATCATCCCTTCCTATTAAATTTGACCTGTGTCCTCTATCTATATATACCTATAAATATATACACACACATTCATATATGTATTCATATGCCCATATACCCTTCTTCAACTATTTTCATACTGAGAAAAGTTTCATCAGTTACAGTTATTGTTTTTCCATGTAGGAATGTAAACAGTTTAACTTTGATAAGTTTATGATGATTTCTTTTCCCTGTTTACCTTCTCAAGCATCTCTTGCTTCTTGTATCTGAATGTCAAATTTTCTATTCAACTCTGGTTTTTTCATCAAGAATGCTTGAAAGTCCTCTATTCCACTGAATGACCAAATTTTCCCCTGAAAAATGATACTCAGTTTTGCTGGGTAGGTGATTCTTGGTTTTGATCCCAGCTCCTTTGCCCTCTGGAATATCATATTCTATGCCCTCAGTGTAGAAGCTGCCAGGTCCTGTGCTATTCTGATTGTGTTTCCACAATATTGAAATTGTTTCTTCCTGGCTGCTTGTAGTATTTTCTCCTTGATCTGGGAATTCTGGAAGCTGGCTATAATATTCCTAGGAGTTTTCTTTTTGGGATATTTTTCAGGAGGTGATCTGTGGATTCTTTCAACCTCTATTTTGCCCTCTGGTTCTAAAACATCAGGGCAGTTTTCCTTGAGAATTTCTTGGAGGATGATTTCTAGGTTCTTTCTTTGATCATGGTTTTCAGGTAGTCCAATAATTTTTAAATTTTCTCTCCTGGATCTGTTTTCCAGGTCAGTGTATTTTCCCATGAGATATTTCATATTGCCTTCTATTCTTTCATTTGTTTGGATCTGTTTAACAGCACTAGCTTCCCTTTGGTCCATTCTAAATCCGAAGGAAAGATTCTCCTCAGTGAGCCTTTGAGATGCTTTTTCCATCTGGCAAATTAGGCTTTTTAAGGCATTCCTCTCCTCACTGCCTTTTACAGCCTCTTTTGTCATTTGAGTTAGTCTATTTTTTAGGGCATTATTTTCCTCAGTAAGGCTGTTGACTCTCCTTTCATAATTTTCTCGCATAATTTTCATTTCTTTTTCCAATTTTTCCTCCACTTCTCTTATTTGATTTTCAAAATCCTTCTTAAGGTCCTCTATGGCCTGTAACCAGCTCATATTTTCATTTGGGGCTTTTGGTGCAGGAGTTCTGACCTCCCAGTCCTCCTCCTGTTCCATGCTTCGATCCTCTTTGCCCCCAAAATAGGAGGAGTCTAATGTTGAATTTTTCTGTTTATTTTGTTTCCTTTGCCTAGGCATGTTGCCACTCAATTACTTGAGTTTTGGGCTTGTTGCTGCAATAGGACTCTGCCACTGGCCGGGGGAGCTTCCATCCCAAATGCTGGGGTTTTCCGAACTTCTGGAGGTATTAGTTGGGTGCCTTCTCTGAAGCTCCCACATGCTCTGGCAAGCTGGTCATGCACCCCAAGACCTCCACCCCAGACCGCAATCCAGATCCAAGAAGGTTAAATCAAGCGCGATTACCCCCAAGACTGATCGTTGGATCCCCCTGCAGTTAGCAGGGCAGGAACTGAAGCTGCCTCTTGTGTCCTCAGCTGTGCTGAAGCTTCTCAGTGGCTTCTCGCCCCCAGGGAAAGAGGCCGACATGCTCTCCCAACTAATGAGTCCCAAAGTCTATACCGCATTAACCTCTAGCCTCTCACTTTGTCCATGGCATCCATGTGTTGGCAATTCTGGAAAAACCACAGTTGCTGGTGTTCTAGAGTCTCTCCAGCAGGCTGCTGGTCAGGCCGCCCTGGGGCTAAAACCTCTGACTCACACGGGCCTGGGCTTGGCTCCCAGAGCACTGAGCTGGCCACTACCTGCCAGGCTGCTGGGCTGCTGGGCTGTCCTCAGTGGGAGGTTAGCTTCTCTGTGTCATTTTGTGGGTTCTGGAGCTCCAGAGGGTGTTTAGAGTCCCCTTTTATATAAACTTGGAGGTGGTAGGAGCAAGAGCTGTGTGAAAGAGCTGTTTCTACTCTGCCATCTTGACTCCGCCCCCTGCTTCTCTTATTTCTTGTATCTGAATGTCAAATTTTCTATTCAACTCTGTTTTTTCATCAAGAATACTTGAAAGTCTTCTATTCCATTGAATGACCATATTTTCCCCTGAAACATGATACATGAGAATTTCTTGGAGGATGATTTCTAGGTTCTTTCTTTGATCATGGCTTTCAGGTAGTCCAATAATTTTTAAATTATCTCTCCTGGATCTATTTTCCAGGTTAGTGGTTTTTCCAATGAGATATTTCACATTGCCTTCTGTTCTTTCATTTGTTTGGATCTGTTTAACAGCATCTCAATTTCTCATAAAGTCACTAGCTTCCCTTTGCTCCAATCTAAATGTGAGGGAATGATTCTCCTCAGAGAGCTTTTGAGATTCTTTTTCCATCTGGCAAATTCAGCTTTTTAAGGCATTCTTCTCCTCGTTGCCTTTCTGAGCCTCTTTTGCCACTTGAGTTAGTCTGTTTTTAAGGCGTTATTTTCTTCAGTCAGGTTGTTAACTCATATTATAATTTTCTTGCATCATTCTCATTTCTCTTCCCAATTTTTCCTCCACTTCTCTTATTTTGTTTTCAAAATCCTCCTTTAGCTCCTCTATGGCCTGTAAGCAGCTTATTCTTTTCTTGGAAGCTTCTGGTGCAGGATTTCTGACTTAGTTGTCTTCCTCCTGTTCCATGCTTTGATCCTTTTTGTCCCCAAAAAAGGAATCCAAAGTTGGACCACTGTGCTTGCCTTGCTTCCCTCTCTTGCTCATGTTGCCACTCAATTACTTGACTTTTGAGCTTTTTGCCACAGTAGAACTCTACTACCAGAGGAGGGAACTTTGTCCTAATTTACTGGGGTTTTCTCAGCTGCTGGAGCAATTAGTTGGCTGCCCTCTCAGAAGCCTCCACACCCTCTGGCACACTGGTCTGCACCCCAGGACCTCCACCCAGGACAAGGATCCAGATTTAAGCAGGTTAAAGCAAGAGCAATTACTCCTCAGACTGGTTGCTTGGTCCCCCTACAATCTGCAGGCCAGGAGCTCTGAAGCAGCTACGCAGCAATGGCTGCATGTCCACCACACCTCAGCCACTTCTCACCCCAGGGGCAAAGACCAGACTGCACTCCTGAACTCCTAGGTCCCAAAGTCCACACTGCACTGACCTCTCACTTTGTCCTTAGCATCTATGGTTGATAATTCTGGAAACCTCCACAGATGTTGCTGATCTGAAGTCCCTCCAGCTGGCCGCTGGTTGTGGCTGCCCTGAGGCTAAAAAAAACGACTCTAAACAAACTCTGGAGCTATACAACCCACAGAATGACACAGAGAAGCTAACCTCCCACTGAAGACAGCCCGGCAGGCTAGCAGGAAGCAGCTACCACAGAAACCAGATGACTACCTGGGAATATCAGGAATCCAAAATGAACTGTGCTGATTAAATGGACATTGGAAGTGGGTTACTGAAATACAAGGAGACTTGATATTACTTTATGTTGATGACCTTTATTGAATTACTTTGGCTTTTGTTTCACAGTATCAGTATTTGCTGATCTTTCTTAGTTACCATGGTAACATGTAAATCTCCTCTAAAAATTGTCCATGATTTTAGACATTCTTATTATGGCTTATATTATGATTAACCAATCTTCTTCTTCTTATATTAACAAGTCAAGGGAAATTGTGAGGGTTCTCCCATTGACTATAAGGGTAAATTGAGAAAATCAAATTATTTTGATTCCATTTTGTGATTGATTCTATTCTGTATCATCCCCAGTATGTTGTAAAATCACTGAAGCCATGTTTCCTTGTCTCTGAACTTAGTTCAGAAATTCAGCTGGAGTGTAATAAATTGAGTTTAGAAATCCAATTCTCCCAATAATCACTAGATGCCACAAACTCTTCACCTCCCTTGGGGTAGGGTGGAAGAAAATTATAACAGGTGATTTTCCTGTTGGTTATGTCGTTTTCCTGATTGTGCATATTTTGATATTGTGGATTGTGTTTCCTGTGTAGCTCATTGATGAACTCATTTGCTTCCACCATGATAATGGAACCACTCATGTACTACTCCTGGATCCTTGGGGAAGATACTATCAGAAAGAATGCATAAGCAGATCACAAGAGGTGGAGTATATGGTGGGAACAAAAGCCTGGGAACCGTGACCTTGAGTATCACGGTTATTGTAAACAGCAAAACAGCTCCTTTAGGTGGGTAAATTTGCATGTGACCCTGGGCCATCTTTTAGTACTATGCCTTCTTTGATCTATTTCTATATAGTATATGACCTAGCCTAGGCCTGGTGTGGAAATCTACCACTGTCCTGCCCTATACAGGACCAGCCTTGTAAATAAGTTCCCCCAATGAAACTTATTTATTATCATGCTGGTGGGTATTTCCCTTCTTTCTTCAGTATCTCAGTATCCTCTCAGAGGTGGGACTGTCCCTCTAAATGGTCTGCCACCCAACAGTCCCCCAATTAGAATGCAAGCTCCTTAAGATCAGGGATTATTTCACTTTTGTCTGCATATTACCGTGCTTACACAATACCTACCTGTGCTTGGTATAGTAGGTATTTGATGAGTGCTTGTTTAATGACTATTATCATTGATAAACATTGGGTAATTGGTAGCATTTGTCTTCTCCATCTCCTTTCCTACCCTTTGTGAATCTTAGAGTGCAAAAGTAACCTTGTCATTGATGTTTTTGTAATAAGTAATTATGATGATAGTCTGTATAGATGAAAAATGTGTTTTTTTAAAGTACAAAAACTGTTACCATAAAAGGCCTGTATTTTTGAAAATACTTGTAGTCAGCCAGATAAAATTAATTAAGTATTTTGTCCTTAGACCATGGGTTTTCCCATAAGCATGGGAACCAATAGTATGACACAAAAGCATGAGTTTACAAATTTAAACAGAAACTAACAAAGATATTCTAAGAAGATGACATCCACACACTGTTGAGTCAATAGGTCTCTTGCCCTCCCTTGATCTCCCCTTTCTCCCAGGTTTTCCTGGGTCCATCCTACTCCCACACACAGCCCAGAGCAGCAGCCTCACAGCATTACCAGAAAATTAGACATCATGGACTGCTCCTTTACTCTCACATAGAATTAACTAATGGGTTATTCCAACAACCACTGTATATAATACAATAATATTATTTGAATAATGATAACTAAATGAGGATGTGTTCTACTAAAATGCTTTGTTATTGGTCTGATTTTTCCCAAGCTAATTGTTGGAAATTTGCTATACTTTACCTGATGTCATTGTTGAGTGAGTCACCATGGCTGAATTTATACTCATACTCAATATGGATATGGCCAGAACATAGATTAGAAACTAAAAAATAAACAAAGAAAAAGCCATTAACTTTTTTCAAAGGCTAATCATTATTCAGGCATAGAGAAATCTAGACTCTGATCTTATTTAGATTTTTTTTTTAAATGCTCTTCCAGTCAATAGTATGACACAAAAGGATTTTTTCCCCATTGGATGGAGGCACTGTGAGAGAATGGTTAAATAACTGGTCATGAAGATCCTGGTTCAAGTCCTATCTCTGATAACTATTAGCTATATGACCCTGGGCAAGTCACATCCTTTAGAATGCAGCTGAGACTCCAATGACTAGCTCCTTCCCTCTCATAGAACCTTGTATTTAACCACACTCACACACACACACACACACACACACACATACACACACACACACACACACACACACATACTTTATATTTATTCTGCATCTGTATTTTATATGTATTTGTCTCTCCTTTTGGCATATGAGCTCATTACAAGTAGGGATCATTTCATTCCCCGTACTTGTATTCCCAACAACCTAGCTAGTACAAAGCCTGACATTCAGTAGGTGCTTAATAAATACTTGTTGAAAGATTTATTGATTATTTGAAGTCATTTAACATATCAGTGCTTTATATAAATCTCTAAAACCATAAACTACAAAGTACTATAAATTGCAAAGTATCTATGCCAAGAGAGGGATATGTCTCACTTGGGAGTTCTACTATACCAATGAAATTCCAGATTTGGTTCCTATCCCTTCCCTCTTTAAATATGATAGTTAACTGATGCTGAGTGAGAAGAGTAGAACCAGGAGAAATTTGTATACAATCACAGACACAACATATGTGTGATGACCAATTACGACAGACTGGACTCTTCTCAGCAATGCAGTGATATAAGTTAATCCCAAAAGACTCATGATGGAGAGAGATGTCTACATCCAGAGAAAGAACTAGAAAGAACTGAGTTTGAATCCTAAGTGAAGTAAACTACTTGACCTTTTTCTTTTTATTGTTTGGTTTTTATTTCCTTTTTACCATTTTTCATTCCATCTAGTACAATTGGCCTTTGTAACCTGACTAATGTCTAATGTGAAAGTATTTGCAGATCCTATACTGGATTGTATGCCATCGTGGGGTGTGGGTGGGAGGGAGGGAAGGAAAATTTGAAACTCAAGGAATCATGGAATTGAATCTTGTAAACTAAAAGTAAACAAACAAATTAATAAAGACAAAATTTTTTTTAAATATGATAGTTAAGGTACAAAAGTTATGTACTACCTCTTAGATATAATATGTTCTCTGTTAAGGTGATGATAATGAAACTCCCTAGTTACCATTGCTTGTAAAGATCCACAGAGGGGGCTGAGACAAGATAGCAGAATAGAAGCACAAACTTGGTATGAGCTTCTGCTCCAATCACTTCCAACACATGTACAAAAAATGACTCTAAACAAATTTTAGAGGTACAGAACCCACAAAGTGACAGAGAGAAACAAATCTCCCACTGAAAGCAGCCTGGCAGACTGACAGGAAGGGTCTATCACACCAAGCTGGGAGCCGTGTGGTTCTGGCCCTAGGACACCCTAACCAGCAGCAGCCAGAGGAGACTTCAGGAAAGTGAATCACCAGCTAGCCATGGCAGGTTCCAGACTTCTCAATCCATAAGCATCAAAGACAAAGTAAAAGGTCGGAACTCTGTTGGAACATGGCGGGACAGAAGAGTGTGGTCTAGCCTCTGCCCCTGGGGCGAGAAGCAGCAGAGGTGCAAGCCACTACATGGCTGCTTTCAGAGCTCCTGGCCTGCAGATCATAGGGGTACCAAGCAACCATTCAGAGGATAATTCCTTTTGCTTTAACCTGCTTGGATCTGGATTGCGGTCTTGTGTGGTGGTCCTGGCATGTGTGGCCATGTGCCAGAGCTTGTGGGGGCTACAGAAAAGGCACCCTCCTAAGAGCTCCAGTAGCTAAGAAAACCCCAGCAAATTGGGATATAGCTCTCTGCAATCTGAAAGCAGAGTTCTACTGTGGCAAAAGAGCTCAAAAGTCAAGTAATTGGCTGGCAATATGAACAAACAGAGGAAGCACAAACAGACCACAGAATCCTTTTTGGGGTACAAAAAGGATCAAAGAATGGAATAGGAGGAAGACAATGAAGTCAGAACTCCTGCATAAAAAGATTCCAAGAAAAATATGAATTGGTTACAGGCCATGGAGAAGCTTAAGAAGGATTTTGAAAATCAAGTAAGAGAAATGGAGGGAAAATTGGGAAGAGAGATGAGAATGATGCAAGAAAATCATGAAAACAAATCAAGAGCCTACTAAAGGGGACCCAAAATAATATTGAAGAAAATAATACCTTTAAAAAATAGACTAACCCAAATGGCAAAAGAGGCCCAAAAAGCCAATAAGGAGAAGAATGCCTAAAAAGACAAATTTGCCAGATGGAAAAGGAATTTCAAAAACTCACTAAAGAGAATAATTCCTTCAAAATTAGATTGGAGAAAATGGGAGCTAATGACTTTATGAGAAATCAAGATACAGATCCAAACAAATGAAAAAATAGAAATCAATGAGGAATATCTCATTGGAAAAACCACTGACCTGGAAAATAGATTCAGGAGAGATAATTTAAAAATTATTGGACTACCTGAAAGCCATGATCAAAAACAAAGCTTGGATACCATCTTTCAAGAAATTATCAAGCAAAATTGCCCTGATATTCTAGAACCACAGGGTAAAATAGAAATTGAAAGGATTTACCAATTGTCTCTTGAAAAAGATCCCCAAAAGAAAACTCCCGGGAATATTATAGCCAAATTCCAGAGTTCCCAGGTCAAGGAGAAAATACTGTAAGCAGTCAGGAAGAAACAATTTGAGTACTGTGAAAACACAATCAGGATAACAAAAGACCTAGCAGCTTCTACATTAAGGGATTAAAGGGCTTGGAATATGATATTCTGGAAGTCAAAGGAGCCAAAACCAAGAATCACCTACCCAGCAAAACTGAGTGTAATGCTACGGGAGAAAATATGGTCATTCAATGAAACAGAGGATTTTCAAACATTTTTCTTTTGCTATTTAGAGAGGGGAAGGCAGGGCAATTGGGGTTAAGTGACTTGCCCAAGGTCACACAGCTAGTGTTAAGTGTCTGAAGCTTAATTTGAACTCAGGTCTTCCTGACTTCAGGGCTGGTGTTGTATTATTGAGCCACCTAGCCACCTCTTCAAGCATTCTCGATGATAAAACCAGAGCTTAACAGAAAATTTGACTTTCAAATATAAGAAGCAAGAGAAGCATGAGAAGGTAAACAGGAAAAAGAAATCATAAGAAACTTATTAAAGTTGAACTATTTATATTCCTACATGGAAAAAATGATAATTGTAATTCATGAGACTTTTCTCAGTATGAGAATAGTTGAAGGGAATATATATGTGTATGTATACATGTATATTATATATACATGTATACATACACATATATATTCCCTTCAATACACATATGTGTATGCATACATATACATGTATTATGTAGAAGAAGGCATATGTGTATATAAATATATATGTGAGTGTGGGCATATATATGTTCATGTATACATAGACAGAGGGCACAGGATGAGTTGAATATGAAGGGATGATATCTAAAAAATAAAATTAAGAGGTGAGAGAGGAATTTATTGGGAGAAGGAGAAAGGGAGAGATAGATTAGGGTAAATTGTCTCATATAAAAGAAGCAAGAGAAAACTGTTACAATGGAGAGGAAGAGCAGGAAGGTGAAAGGGAATGGGACAACCTGATTCTCATTTAATTTGGCCTAAGGAGGGAATAACATATATACTCAACTGGGTATCTTACCCTACAGGAAGATAGAGGGGTAGGGGATAAAAGGAGAGATGATAGAAGGGAGGACAGATTGGGGAAGGAGGGTAGTCAGAAGCAAACATTTTTGAAAAGGGATAGGGTTGGGCAGCGAGGTGGCGCAGTGAATAGAGCACCAACCTTGGAGTCAGGAGGTCCTGAGTTCAAATCCGGCCTCAGACACTTAATACAAAAACTAGCCATGTGACCTTGGGCAAGTCACTTAAACCCAATTGCCTTCCAAAAAAAGAAAAAAGAAAAGGGATAAGGTCAAAGAAGAAAATAGAATAAGTGGAGAGCAGGATAAGATGGAGGTAAATATAGTTAGTCTTTCACAGAATAACTGCTATGGTAATGATTTGGGTAAACTACACATGTACAACCAATATTGAATTGCTTATTTTCCCAATGGGGTGGGTAAGGAGGGAAAAAGGGAAAAAATATGGAACTCAAAGTTTTAAAAACAAATGTTTAAAAAAATTTGTTTTTTACATGTAACTAGGAAATAAGATATAGAGGCACTGGGGTATAGAAATCCTTCTTGCCCTACTAGAAAGTTAGGGGAGTAATGGGGAGGACATGAGAGAATAGATTGGGGAAATAGGGTATTCAGTAGGCTTGCTACTTTGGGGTGGTGGGTAGGGGAAAGACAGGGAGAAAAAATTGTAACAAAATCTTATGGAAATGAATATTGAAAATTAAAAATAAATTAATTAACTAAAAAAAAAAAGATCCACACAGAACAGTGTAGTTTATGGGCAGCCAAACCATCAGGGCAAGGCAGGCCTTCAGTTTGCATTGCAAGGGCCCCAAGCAGCTGCCAGCAGTACAAATCACAGAGAGTGAGGGAGGTGGTTCCTGGACAATAGCAACTGTTGCTCTAGTCACACAGCTTCTAGAAGCAAGTTGTGGTAATTCTCAGACATATAAAAGGTTCCAGAAATCACTGTGGCATTATATTGCACCAAATATAAGGCTAAGCCTGCTTCTTATTCCAGCACTAAGGTATATCTAGGCTCCAGTGGGAACCTCCAAAAGAGTTCAGGGGTGTCAACATAAAATTACCATGCTTGTATGTCCTCTTTCAAACTGACATTATACAAAGGAACAAAAAGAACATTCAACTTGAAATTGAGGTTGATTTAAAAAATTGTATTTGCTCAATAAATTCTTGTTAACTATTGCAGATGATAAGAGTTCCCAAACCCAGCACCAGCAAATGAGATGGTCAGTCAATCAACAATTTCATGGACCAATACTTCTAATCAAAGTTAATCAAAATTGTTAAATTTAGATAATTAATGAGTTGGTTTTGTTGACCTGTTTTCCCCCTCCTCTTTTTTGTCCTTTGGTACAAGGGTTAGCTATTGGAGAGGAGAAGAGGGGAGAGAAGAATACAGCTAGAAATAAAGATACTATAAAAATAAAAAAGATCAATAAAAAATTAGTCTTCCCCCTACAATTCCTCATTCCTCTGTCCCTTAGCTCACATTTGTCTTTTTGCCATAATATATTCACATCTGTTTTTTTCATAACCCCTAAAATTATATAATCAATGATATTATTTCTTGGGCAAAGTCAATGTAAATACAAAAACTAAGAGAGAAACTCTTTCATATTACCAACATGTTCAAGTTTCTTTCTTCTTAATGGAGGAAAATTAATAGTTTTGACTAAGCTCATTAATCAAAACTATTTGCAAAGCACTTTACAAATGTTATTTCATTTTAACTTCACAACAATCCTGGGAGGTGGGTGTTATTATCCCCATTTTATAGATGAAGAAACTGAACCAGAGATCAAGAGACTTGCCCAGAGTCACCTGGCTAGTGTCTGAGATGATATTCTAATTCAAATTTTTCTGACTCCAGACCCAAATAGATCCACTGCACCATCTACCTGCCTCAATTCAGAAAAAAAGTTAAGTACACTGAATAGTTTACTACACAGATAGCTGCTGCAAAAGTAATTTGGGGTGGGGGAAGAATAAAAAATTAAAGTTTTTGATTACTTACCATTTGTGGTAATTCTACTTTTTCTTCATTCAAGTTATGAATATCAGGAGAGAGGATTAAACTAAAAGATCCCTTAATGCCAGACCAGATGATAATAATTCCCCACTTCCAACTGAATTCACAGCAAGAATGTACCAATACAGGACTTACTAGCAAAACAGTTATCAACCTGTGCAAAGAAAAATATCAGAAACAAAAATCAAGGTTTAGATCAGAGAATCTTAGGGTTGGAAGAGGCCTAACAGATAGATATCCTATTTCAAACTCCTACCCCACACAGAAATCCTCTAATAAGAAGCCATCATGTATCCTGGCTAAAAATTCAGGTACTACCACCCTCACTCCCCACTTTTTTTTTCATTTTTAATATCTTATTTTCTCCCCAATTACATGTAAAAACTAATTTAAACATTTTTTTTAACTTTTGAATTCCAAATTCTACCCTTCCCTCCTCCCTGAGACAGTAAGTAATCTGATATAGGTTATACATGTACAATCATGTAAAATATATCCATATTAGTCATTTTGTGCAAGAGAGGGAGAGGGAGAGAGAGAGAGAGAAAGAGAGAGAGAGAGAGAGAGAGACAGAGAGAGAGAGAGAGAGAGAGAGAGAGAGAGAGAGAGAGAGAGAGAGAGAGAGAAGGAGGGAGGGAGGGAAGGAAGGGAAAAATAGAATGCTTCGGTCTGCATTTAGACTATCAGTTCTTTCTTTGGAGGCAGATAAAATTTATCTTCATGATTCTTTTGGGAGTGTCTTGGATCACTGTATTGCTGAGAATAGCTAAGCCATTCACAATTCTTCATCGAATAATATTGTTGGTGCTGTGTACAATGTTCTCCTGATTCTGCTTACATCACTTTTGTATCAGTTTATGTAAATCTTTCTTTTTCTGAAATCATCTTGCTTGTCTTTTCTTATAGTACAATAATAGTCTATTACAATCATATCCCACAACTTGTTCAGCCATTCCCCAATTGATGGGCATTCCCTCAATTTCCAATTCTTAGCCATGACAAAAAGATCTGATATAAATATTTTTTGTACAAATAGATTCTTTCCCCCCCCCCTTTTTTTTTGCTTTTTGGAGGGCAATTGGGGTTAAGTAACTTGCCCAAGGTCACCTGGCTAGGTTTTTATTTGTGTGTGCATTTAGTGTCTGAGGTCGGATCCGAACTCAGGTCCTTCTGACTCCAGGGCCGACGCTCTACTCACTGCGCCACCTAGCCGCCCCATGTTAAGTGTCTGAGGCTGGGTTTGAACTCAGGTCCTCCGGACTCCAGGGCCAGTGCTCTATTCAGTGTGCCACATAGCTGCCCCTCCCTTTTGCTTTTTAATCTCTTTGGGATATAAACCTAGTAGTGGATAAAGGATATGCACAATTTGATAGCTCCAAATTACTCTCCGGAATGGTTGAATTAATTTACAATTCCAACCAACAACGCATTAGTGTCCCAGTTTTCCCACATCCCCTCCAACATTTATCATTTTCCTTTTTTGTCACATTAGCAAATCTGATGAATATGAAGTGGTACCTCAGAGTTGTTTTAATTTGCATTTCTCTAATCAATAGTTGATTTAGAACATTTTTATGTGACTATTCATAGCTTTGATTTCATCTGAAAACTGTTCATATTCTTTGACCATTTATCAAGTGGGGAATGACTTGTATTCTTATGAATTTGATTTAGTTTTCTATATATTTGAGAAATCAGGCCTTTACCAGAGATATTTGTTGTAAAAAAATCTTCCCCAGTTTGCTGCTTTCCCTCTAATTTTGGTTGCATTGCTTTTGTTTGTACAAAAATGCTTTAATTTTATATAATCAAAATTATCTTTCTTCTTTATATTTCTTAATATTTTCTATACCTTGTTTGGTCCTAAATTCTTCCCTTATCCATTGATATAATAGATAAACTATTCCATACTCTCCTAATTTGTTTATGGTATTACCCTTTATTTGTATGGTATTACAACCATGTACCCATTTTGACCTTGTCTTGGTATGTGGTTTGAGATGTTGGTCTATACCTAGTTTGTGCCATATAGCTTTCCAATTTTCCCAACAGTTTTTGTTGAATAATGAATTTTTGTACCAAAAGCTTGGATCTTTGGATTTATCAAAAATTAAATTGCTATGGCCATTCACTACAATGTATTATGCACCCAATCTATTCCACTGATCCACCACTCTGTTTCTTGGTCAGATTGTTTTAATAATTACTGCTTTATAATACAATTTGAGATCTAGTACATCTAGGCTACTTTCCTTCATATTTTTGCTGTCCCTTTTAAAGAGAAAGTGATAGATTCATCTTATGTGTGTGTGTATGTATGTATGTGTATATATATATATATATATGAGTATATATCTGTATATGTTTGTGTATATGATACAAAGAAAGGAAGAAAATAGTAAAAATAAGATGGAGGGAAATTCGAAAATAGTAATTATAACTTTGAATGTGAATGAGATGTTTATGGCAGCTCTCTTTGTTTTGTCAAAGAACTGGAAATTGCAGAGATCCCCATCAACTGGGGAATGGCTGTACAAGATGGGATGTATGGTTGTGATGGAATACTACTGTGCCATAAGAAATGATGAGCTCAAAGGCATGGAAAGACTTGGACGAAATGATAAATAGCAAAGAAAGCAGAACCAAGAGAACACTGCATACAGTGACAGCAATATTGTTTTAAGAATGACTTTGAGAGGGGCAGCTAGGTGGTGCAGTGAATAGAGCACCTGCCCTGGAGTCAGGAGGACCTGAGTTTGAATCAAGCCTCAGGCACTTGACACTTACTAGCTGCAAGACACTGGGCAAGTCACTTAACCCCAATGGTCTTGCCTTTCCCCCTCAAAAAAAAAAATGACTTTGAGAGACTAAGTAATTTTGACTATTAAAAATACATAAATTAAAAATAAAGGCCATATGAAGAAAGTCACTATCTGCATCCAATGAACGAATTGATAGAAATATAGAGAGAGAATAATTTTGCATGTGTATATACATTTTTTTATGTGTGTATATAAATATATGTCTATTTGTGTCTAATGGTAACCATCTCTAGGGTGGGGATGGGGAAGAGAGGGGAGAAAAGGAGAAAAAAAGAAATTTACATGATAACTTTATTATATATTTGAAAGGAATAGCAAGTTGTACATAATAGATTTGCAGTTTCATGTGCAATTTTTTTATTATACTATGTTATGGAAATACTTGTTTTATTACATAAATTAAAAATAAAATAAATTTAAAATAAAGTGATTTTAAAAGAAACATATAAACTGGAAAACCTAATTTTAACAAGTTTCAACAGAATTAATTCTTACCTTGTCATAATCACTGTTATAAATAATATTATGATGAAAACTAGGTTGTGAAATTCCAAGTGTCTAATATCTTCACACCCAATCACAATGCCAATGAAAGTGAATATGAAAGATTGGCATGAAAAAGACAGCATGAATAAGAACCTATGTTGAAAGGAAACCGTATTTTAATGTATTAATTTTAACTATTCATTTCACTTTTCTCATGGGTTCAGGAATCTGGCTTTATCAATCCAACACAAACAAAAGTTGTTGCATCAAGCATTGTTTGAAAGAACAACAACAAAATTGGGTTACAACTCAGAATCCAGTACCGTGATCCTCCTAACTCTTATCACCCCAGTACCAAAGAACTTCCCCATTCCTACCCTCCACCTCCAGAGTAATAATGGAAAGTCATTAAAACACAAAAAACAAAGGTCTCAGTTCTCTGCACTTGAAGGAGTACAAGAGGCCCTCCAGCCAGCAGAGACAGTGTCAGTTGATCTGGATCCAGTTCCTTAAGTTAGTTTTTTTTAAGTTTAAATAATTATACTTAGAATTCAAGTTATCAAAAAGTATAAAACATAACAAAATATAATAAAATATAGCAAAAAAAAAAACAACCCATAAAATAGTAATAATCTTACTTAGTAATTGTGATATCAGTCCCTGGCCTAAAGTTTAAGGAATCTAAAAGGAGTCCAAAAGCAATTAGAGCAACAACGCCTGAAAGTCCCAAAACTTCAGCTAGAGAGAAAGAGAAATGAATGAAATTAAATGCGTGAAAATCCATGTACTCTATTTTTGTTATTCAAAATTAATTCAAAAATGGTTTCTCAGAACCCAGGTTTAAATTGTAGCTCTTTCATTTATTCACTGTATGTCTCTGGACAAGTCACTTCACCCCTCTGAACCCCAGTTGCCTCTTCTGTTTAATAGTATTTATACTACCTCCCTCCTAGAGGTGCAGTAATGATGGGGATATGGGATCTGGACCCTGAAAAGGAAAAGCCCCTGGACTTTCCCACATGCGCCAGTCCCTGGCACTCAACCTGAGGCACTGTCTGTCCCAGTATAATCCTTTTAACAGTTCTTGCTTTGTGCCTTTGACACAATCTCTAATTCTGTTCTTTCTCTGTTATCTCCCAGTCACCCCAAACTATTGGCCACCCTATTGAAAAGGTTAATCTCATCTACCAAATCGCTCAGATTCTTAAAATCTAGACAATAGCACTGACTCAACAGGAATCTCACCTACCCCTATCAGTGTTTTAATAAACCCTGTCTCTACCTGAAAGAAGGCTTGAGTTCATATTCTTTTGAGGCAGGACCCGCATATTTTGCCCTTGAATTTTGGGGTTCCCAGCACCTCTAGACCTCAATATATAGTTCCCTGACCAGGAATTTGACTCAAGCCTTCTTTCAGTCAGAGGCAAGTTTTATTAAAACACCAGTTGAGGTGTGGTGAGATTTAAGAATCTGCACTATTGGCCAGATTTTAAGAATCTGAGCGATTTAATGGGGGAAAGAAGGACCTTTTATACCTTTTAAAAGGCTGTGGGAAGATCTGGATCTGGTCTAGAAGTGATCAAGTAATCTGGGAGGACTGAGAGATAACAGAGAATGAGTCTAGATGGAATTAAGGGAAGTGTCCTGGGGTAATCCAGACAATGAAGGGCTGGGCTAGGAGGTAAAAGAGAACTGGCCAAGGGACCACAATGAAAGGCCAGTTGAAAGGATTATTGGGATGAGTCAATGCTTCAGACAAATGCCAGAGACTTGACCAAGAAGAAAATTTCAAGGAAAGTTGGGGGGCGGGAGGGTTCCCAGGGCTCATACTTCACATAGTCACTACTATGTGCCAGGCACTATGCTAAATGCTGGAAATACAAAAACAAAATCAGTAATGAAGTGTTGTGTGTGAGGTATAACTAGGCTACTAGAGTTCCTGGAAGTGTAAAAAGCTTGTAATAGTAGGAAGGAAGATGCACTGGAGTGGGCAGAGACTTGAAGCAGGGAAAGCAACCAGAAGTCTATTGAAACTGTCCAGGTGGAAGAACCTGTACAAAAGTGGTGACTGCTGAGTTGAGAGAAGAGAATGTATGTAGAAATATGTTGGGAAGGTAGAAACAATAAGATTCACTTCCTACAGTCCAATATAGATATTTTGAGGGATAATCTACAGTGAAGTTTCCCCATTCTAAAAAATCAAATCTATTAGTGGCTTCAGTATCCACTAGGACTAAATTTAGAGGTCACCTAACCTTACAGGAATCTGGGACTTAGAACAATGGATACCCTCCCCGGTGCCACCTCAACACAAGATATGCCAAATAAGGATAAAACTGCTTTCCTGACCTTGCATTGAACACCCACATGTTTCTGTGTCCTTTGTCTCCAAGATAGATTCCCATGCTTAAGTTGTGGGCTGGCCTCCATACCAATGAGAGTGAAGGCCAGTTGGGGGGTTGGATTTCTACATTAGAAGGTTATATAACCATGGGCTTGCTGCTACCTGTTGCTTCCTCCCTGGTAGATGCCATTTGAGCAATAGGCGCAGAGGGCCCTTTCTCATGAGAAACAATAAAGACATTTTCTGATCTCAGACTCAGACTCTGAACTCTTTTATCCCACACAGTTTGGAGGTTCCACCGAGATTTTTCAGACTCCTCTCTGGAGAGAGGAAGGGCTCCCCAGCCTTGACCAATAGGCAGGACGTCCCATTGAGTTTTTCCAGTGACCTCTTGGTGAGGCAGGGGAGTGACTCCCCTCTGTTAAGAGTGAGGCCCAAGGGGGCCTGAAGCTGAGAGCAGAAAATGCCTAAAGTAGAGAACAAAGGTTACTTGACAGTAAGTCCATGTACCTACCCAGGTAAGGAGAGGCCTGGGTGTTTTGGTGGTGGGTGGGGTCAACTGAGTCTGACCAGGAGTTGGGCTGAAATTCCTGGACCAAGAGGTCGACCAAGTCAACTGAGTCTGGCCAGGAATTGGGGAAACCTGGAGGCCGTTCCATAATTTGTGCCTTGGCACCCCCAGGATTTCTGGACCAAGAGGTTGACACAGTTTGGCTAGACCTTGAATCTGAGAGGAGGGGGTCAGCTGACAAGTCTTCTCACTTGCCCTTTGGTCAAGAGAAATTTCCTCTTTAATCCACAAGCAGTAAGTTAATTGGGAACAGAGTTGGGAAGGGATGTTCCCTTCAATTTCCCCTGATACTCCTCCTCAGGAGATAAATTTAGCAAAGCTGGTTGAGACTGTGTGTTTGTTTTGTGTGTTTGGTTGTGTGTGTGTGTGTGTGTGTGTGTGTGTGTGTGTGTGTGTGTGTGTGTGTGTGTGTGAAAGAGCCTTGGTTAACTGAGAAAGAAAAATATTTTTCCTCTGCCTTTTACATTCTTAACCAACTTTGGAATGGAGAGAGAGGATTCGGGTCTTTTAGTGTGTAAATTTTTCTTAACTACCAGCTTCATAGGTAAGTGAAACTTTTTTTTCTATTTATCTGAAATGTCTGAGGCAGCTCAGTTAAAGATTAAGTGAAGGAGAGGGATAGAGAGAAAGAGAAGCAAAAAGTCTCTGATTGTGTTAGGTGGGGTAGAGCCACTACTCCCCCCCACCACCACCACCACCTTTAGAAGATCTGGAGATGTTGGAAAAGAGTGCTAGTGAATTTGTAGCCTGACTTCATAACCAAAAATCCAAGTTATGGGAAGTTAGAAGGGATTATGTCTATCCACCTTTCAGGATGCATCTATGAAAGGGCTCTATTGGAATTTAGTAAAATGTAGAAATAGTGTTAAAGAAATTTCCAAATTGAATCAAATCAAATTGAACTGGTTTTGGAAGGGATATGATAAAAACAATATGAAACCATTATATTTGGGTATAAATGTAATAATGTTCAGATTGTTCATTTGAACTCTTGGCTATTATGAGAATGTGTGGTTTAAAGTTATAAAGTTATAATTTAATTCCTGTGTAAGCTGGTTTGGAAATGCATTCACCCAAAATTGCTAATAGAATGCAAAATTTAAATACATAATGTTTGGGACATTGTACATTTCTAAATTATGTAATTTGGAAAAAAATTATTAACTCTGATGTTAAAAACAATTTTCTTATTATTATTCAGAAGCTGTTAAGTCATCTAAGGATTTGGATATATGTGAATATATAATGTTTGGGGAATTTACATTACTTAGGAACATTTTTTTTACACCAGATTAGTTTTAAGGAATTCCCATATTCAAAGGTTTAAATTTTATTATTTTTTTTTGGAAAGGCTGAAATTGGGTGGTTATTGAATTTGAATTTAAAGATGGGCATTGATTATGGTAAAGATATTTGTAATTATTACTAAAACCAGAAGAAGCTGTTAGAATAATTAGCCCAGCATATTTTAAACTGATCTGAAATGTGAGCATGAATGGAGAATGAATATATATAAAAAATTTGTGGAGAGTATTTCATTTTTGAGGGCCAAGGGTATTAGAACTTAGAAATGTGTGGTTATATGATCAAAAAGGTATATATTGTTAATTTGACATTAAGAAATTGATTCGGGGCGGCTAGGTGGCCCAGTGAATAGAGCGCCGGCTCTGGAGTCAGAAGGACCTGAGTTCGGAGCCGGCCTCAGACACTTAATCCACACAAACAACAACAAAAAAAAACCTAGACGTGTAACCTTGGGCAAGTTACTTAACCCCAATTGCTTTAAAAAAAAAAAAGAAATTGATTCACTGTATGGCCCCAGAAAGTTTTATTTGCCCTAGCTTACTGTTCAGTAAGGTGATGGTCTAGGGATTTTTATGGAATTAATATGATTGTAAGAAATTAAGAACATAATAATTGTGTTACTGGTAAACATTTGTATTATGTATGTTATAATAGAAGAAGATTCTCATAATCTAAATGCTGTTAAATTAAGAATTATACTGTCAGAGGAACAAGAAAATGATAAATGAAGTACTCTGACCATGTCAAAGAATCAGTTATGATATTTTGAAATGTTGTAATTTAAGAAATCATAAACTTTCAAGTTTTTCTTTGTTTTAAAGGAAGTTTCAATTCATAAATCAAGTATTTACAAAAGCATGCTTGTGAAAAAGTAATTATTGGTAATTATGTGAAGAAAAGACCCTATGAATCTTCTTGTAAGTTTTATAAAACCTAGAATTGTTAATGTGTATGGAAAAGAGGACTTAGGTGTCCCTGGAAACAATTTGTGGGAGAGGTCCTCAGCCCTGGGAAAGAAGGGGGAGGGGGGTGTTTTAGTTATGAAGCTCCTAAACAATGAGAAGTAACAAGTCTATGTACAAAAGACTAAAAAGGATCTCTTTTATACCAGAACAAGTTTAAAGTTTGTGAAGGGAAGATTAATAATTATATAAAGACTTTGTAAGATCTCTGGTCATTTTATCAATTATATATAGATTTTGTAATGTTCAAATTTACTGAATTTTCTGAAGTTCCTAGATGGGACCCTGGAATTTGGGAATTTCAGGTGGATTGCCTAAAACGTCATTCCACTCATCACAGATCAGATTAAGAAGAGATTTTCCCCAGTCCCCACCAGGAAGGAGGTAGGGAGGGGCAGCAGTTACTTCTTTAGCCTCTGAAGAAGTCTTACTGAGAAATCAGTCAGTCTCCAAACTGGCCTTTAAAGTTGGTAAAACTGATTTCTAGTAATTGGGTTTTTTTGTTGTTGTTGTTGTTTTTTATAAGCAATTGGGGTTAAGTAACTTGCTCAAGGTTACACGGCTAGTCGTTATTTATGCGTGGGTGCTCATTTTTTTTCTGAGGCCGGATCTGATCTCGGGTCATCCCAACTCCGAGGCCGGCGCTCTTACTCACTGCGCCACCTAGTCGCCCCTTTAGGGCAATTGGGGTTAAGTAACTTGCCCAAGGTTACACGGCTAGGTTTTTGTTTGTGTGGATTAAGTGTCGGAGGCCGGCTCCGAACTCAGGTCCTTCTGATTCCAGGGCTGGCGCTCTATTCACTGCGCCACCTAGCTGCCCCGTAATTGGTTTTTAGTACAAATTTGGAATTTAGAACAGGAATTCATTATGTATATGAGTCCTGGTAAATCTTTGTGGCATATTGCAATTGAATGAGAGTAAATTGATGCTAAGGTAAAAGGGTTTGGGGACTACACTGCATATAGATGCTTCATCCAATCAGATCCCTGCTCTTTATCTTTATGGCAGAGTTTGGTAATCAATGAACAGTTAGGCATAATGCAAGTCTTTCATAAAGGTTTGGTGATTATTCTCCTTAACACGAGGATAAATTCAAACTGTTTTTAAAGAAAGGAAATACTTTTAGAAAAGATGTTTTGCAGAAGAGACCTTGCTGTTTTAATCTGAATTTGTGGTTATTGCATGGCAAAAGCAAAGTTAACGTTTGTAATTGAATGTATAAGTAAAAGATTTAGATTCCTGAAATATCTTCCAGACTGAGTATAAATAGGGAAGAATAAACTTGTAAGGACATAAATCCATCAGCTTGTAGAGTTTAGCCATTATTAACCTCTCTGCTTTGTTAAGCAGAACAGTTGTGTTAGCAAAAGAATAATAACTTATAAGCTATCTTGTTTTATATTTAAAAATATAAAGGAAAGGGATGGCTAGGTGGTGCAGTGAGTAGAGCATCGGCCCTGGAGTCAGAAAGACCTGAGTTCAGATCTGGCCTCAGACACTTAATGCACACACAAACAAAAACCTAGCCATGTGACCTTGGGCAAGTTACTTAACTCCAATTGCCCTCCAAAAAGAAAAGAAAAAAATATATATATATTAAGGAAAGCTGAATAATCTGGATAATGGGTTTGAGAGATTTATAAGGATAAAGGTTTGATTAGAAATATGAAAGGCAGATAAAAAGGTTTGGGGACAAATGGGAATTTACCCAAGTCCCTCCTGTCTCTAGATAGTGGTCTGGATACCTTTGTATCCGATGGTTTAAGTGTGTTGAGAAGAGTGTGAGGAAGTATTTAGGAAGGCGGAAAGATTTCTAACTTGATTTTATAATTAATAGCTCAATCAAATTTGAGAAGGAAAGGAAATAAGGATACAAATGCAATATTGAATCATTATCCCATGGACTGAGGTTGGGAATATAAAGTTACTGCAGAAAAGGTATATCTGTGTATATATGTGGACTGGGGTCCCAGTGTATTTCAAAGTGATGAAAGAGCAATTGGGTACTAATACAATTGACTGAATTAATTGTTGGGATTAAATCAGAGACATTTTTAGTTGAGAGAAAATAAATTTTAATATGAGCTCAGATTAAGCATAATTATAAGAAGATAAAGAAGTTTAGAAGTAGATGCACATCTATTAGAGCAATAATTTATAATCCCAATGGGAGATTTGATTTTTATGAACAAGAATAAATATAGAAATGAATACAGGTTATTTGAGGCTCACTTTAAAGCTGTTCCTTAATCAATGGGAGATTATAATCATATCTTAAGCTAATCATTGGCACTTGTTATTTAACATTTGATGGGACTGTTAACTGTTTCTTTGAGGTCCACTTCATATATGAGTATTAAGAAAGGCTGCCCAAGCTACCCATGGTTCCAGACCCTGTCAGATATAGATATAAAGGTCAAGGGAATGACTGTTCTGCATAAGCTGTGGTAGGGTTCTTCTGACTCAATTTACCCACAAGCACCTGGTAGACTTTAAGCTTGGCTCAATGGAGATTGCAGCTTGGTATACATTTCACCTGAAATTGACATTCTGAAGTTTGGGAAATATGGTTCCCTCGCTACAGTTTTGTCCCTATTCTTGGTAGCAAGTTTCAATAATCAAAAGTTTTGAAATAAACAACAAATCCATTAAATACTTGATTCTGGAATATCTTAAGTTACTATAAGGTAAAGCTATTAGGCTTAGGGTTTAGTATAGGCATTCCTCTATGAGTCAGGGTCCTTTAGTTCTTTGTAATAATATGAGGACAAGTAGGCCAAGAGTTTGTGGGAATATTATTCTGTTATTTAGTTAGTATCATACTTGTCAACTTTGTTATAATTAGTCAATGTTAAAAGGAGGATAATTTTTGGACTACTTGGTAAAAATTTTAATTGTTTTAATTGTGAGCTTAATGCAAATTTTTTAGTGAAATCCCATCCTCCTGGTAGAGGAATTAATACTGGATTAATGCAAAATATAGGAAATTGGTTTTTATGTGTGATCATGACAATTGACCAAGACTCCAATTTTAATTTTGTAAGAATGATAAGGGTTCTGGAGTGGTCATTTAAATTGTTACCAAGGTTCCTTTTGTAGGTAAATGAATGAAAGAAGGTAGAAAAAAGAGGCTGGGATGCAGGACTGAAGATGAATGACCCTAAGTGACCAGAGGACTTCCTCAGATCCAGACAGCAGTGTGAAAAGAGACTTTTGGACTTTGAAAGGACAATTGTTTGTTACTGTTTTCTTTTAAATCTCTGTATCTGCCCTCATAAAGGGGACTGCCCCCTTGTATGCTGTCAATGCATCAAGGGAAATTAAAATTAAGTAAAGTGGGGAAACTTCAAAAGGTATAAAAGAACAGGGGGGGGGTTGTGAGAGATAATTTGCAGTGAAGTTTCCCCATTCTAAAAAATCTAATGTAGAGTGGCTTCAGCATCCATTAGATCCAAGTTTAGAGGTCACCTGACCTTACAGGAATCTGGGACTTAGAACAATGGATACTCTCCCCAGTGCCACCTCAACACAAGATATGCCAAATAAGGATAAAACTGCTTTCCTAGCCTTGCATTGGACACCCACATGTTTCTGTGTCCTTTGTCTCCAAGATAGATTCCCATGCTTAGGTTGTGGGCTGGCCTCCATACCAATGAGAGTGAAGGCCAGTTGGGGTGTTGGATTTATACATTAGAAGGTTATATAACCATGGGCTTGCTTCTACCTGTTGCTTTCTCCCTGGTAGATACCATTTGAGCAACAGGGACAGAGTCCTTTCTCTTGAGAAAGAATAAAGACTGTTTCTGATCTCAGACTCAGACTCTGAACTCTTTTATTCCACACAGTATTAACAGAGTAACCAACCTGTCTTCATCTTTCCCACTATTTGGATGCTCTCCTTTTCCTGAGTATTCTTTCTCACCCTAGTATTGAATTCCTGTATACTCTCAGTGCCAAGACAGTTAGTACCCACGAGGAATCTTGGATCCTCATCACTTTGCCAGTCACTTCTAGGCTTGGGCTTCGCACCTGCCCTTTACTCCCCCAGAATCCTACCTCTCTGATGACAAGGAAGTTTGAGGACAATTAATATTGGGTTGTCTAATTTAATAATCAGTGTTTCTATGTGATCCATCCTTACACCTTCCCCAGGGGATGACTCTTGTGTTCTTTCTTTTCCTTTACCAGAATTTGGGGTGACCTGTAGCGAAGACCAAGGCAACAAAAATCTGGTTGAGCCAAGATTGCTGGAGGAAGCTGTCTCTCATGGAGCAATTAGCATTCCTTGATGGTTAGAGATGAGTATAAGACACGAAGGTCAACCCATCTACCAATCAAGACTTGCCTTACATTTGACAGGGTAAGTCCCAAGGAAATACTGTCAAGTTAATCAGAAAGAAGACACACCTGGATTTAAGAGCCCTGTGACTCTCAAATGAGAGTCCATATATAATAACTTAAAGACTAATGACCTCAATTTTTTGGTTATTGCTAGCCTAATACATTGATTAAATTGTGCTTGGAATTTTGTCTCTTGGAATTTTAATCTCCATAGATTTAAATAAGACACTGTTCTCTCACTTACCTTGCTTAATTTCTCTTTGAAGTTATAGGGATGGAAAGAAAATCTGAAGCTAAGGTTTAGTGGGAAAGGGTGACCATTCATTCTTTAGATGAGGTTTTGGACCAAATGTTCTCTGGGGTCACTTCCATCTCTAAGATTCTTTCATAGCTCTAGGGAGTAGGTGATCAGAGAAGAAGTGATAGGAAAAGTCAAAGACAAGGGAATGAAAGGGAAATCTGGGAAGTAACTGGGGCAGCAAAAGGATTATATGAGGGGTTAAATAAAAGATATGATGGCTGAGGTGTCATAAGGAAAAAGGGTAAAGAAAAAAATAACAGAACCAGAAAATAAGGGAGAAAAAGAATAAGTAATTCACTTCTACATATTACATGTATCTTTTTTCCCCTTTTCTTACCAATGTAGAAAGTCAAGTATATTGTTGAGAAACAAAAAATGACATTAGTTACTATAGCACCAAATATGTCTGCCAGCATGTATCGGACAAGTTTTGCACTCCAAAATCCCATTACAAGACTTCCAAAAATGTTTAAAATCACATATGCTATTGTGTATAGCCCTGTTTAAAAAGAAAAGAGTGACCGAGTTGTAATTCTTACATATTTCATAAGAAGAGTCTATGATATAGCTCTGTTTAAAAAAGAAAAGAATGGGGTGGCTAGGTGGCGCAGTGAGTAGAGCGTCGGCCCTGGAGTCAGAAGGACCTGAGTTTGGATCCGGCCTCAGACATTTAATGCACACACAAACAAAAACCTAGCCGTGTGACCTTGGGCAAGTTACTTAACCCCAATTGCCCTCCAAAAAGAAAAAAGAAAAAGAAAAAAAAAGAAAAAAGAAAAGAATGGCTGAATTGTAATTCTTTCATATTTCACAAGAAGTATCTACAATATCTCCATACTTGGCTATCTGTATACTCTTGTTTGACCATATTTGAAAGAGAACTGGATTGAGTAAGGGAACTTGGATCTAGTCCTGGCTCAGTCATTAACTAGCCATAAGTGACTTAACCTTTTTGGGTCTCATTTTTATTAACTATGAAAGCTAGGAGAGAGGCAACCTTAGAGGTTAGCACACTGGACTTGGGGATTAGGAAGATCTAGATTCAAATACAGACTCAGATACTTACTAGCTGTGTGACCCTGAACAAGTCACTTAACCTCTTTGAGGATCAGTTTCCCCACTGGTAAAATTAGGGAGTTGGGCTCAATGTCTTCTAAGGTGCCTTCCAGTTCTAAAAATCAATGATTCACAACTAGATGATGGCCATTATTCCCTTCCAGATGTATCAAATCTGTAAATTTCCATTTTCCCACAGCTATGCTCCTTTTCAGCAGTCAGAACAGAGAGGCCAAGACAGACATTTAGTTACAAGTGTCATTCCTCACCACCAAAACATAGAGAAAGGACTTGAAGGAAAGAACTATTAGAATATCTGTTGAGTCCTCATCATTTAATTCAAATATTTCTGGGTGTATGGCTAATCTAATAGTCTCTTCTTCCCATCTCTCTCAATCAATCACTGACAACTTTCACTGCCAACTTTTTTTTATGCTGAATATATTTTGGTATTAGCCATGTTGCAAAAGATAAAGTAAAAGGCAAGAAACATAAAGAAAGTGAAAAAAGTATGCTTCAATCTGCACTGAGTTTATAAATTCTCTCTTTGGAAGTAGTTACTATTTTCCATCACAAATCCTTTGGAATTGAGTTGGGTCATTGTCTCCATCAGAGTAGCTAAGTCTTTTGCAGTTGGTCGTCCTTACAATATTGCTGTTACTATGTGTAGTATTCTGGTTCTGCTCATGCATCAGTTCACTTTGTATCATCAGTTCATATACGTCTTCTCAGGTTTTTTTTTTAAACTATCCTGCTCATCATTTTTTATAGCACAATAGTATTCCATCACAATCATTTATAACAACCTGCTAAGTCACTCCCCAATTGATGGGCATCCCCTCAATTTCCAATTCACTGCCACCACAAAAAAACTATTGTAAATATTTTTGTACATATAAGTCCTTTTCCCTTTCCTTTTATTTCTGGGATATAGACCTAGTAGTGGTATTGTTGGGTCAAAGAGTATGCAGAGTTTTATAACCCTTTAGGCATAGTTACAAATTGTTTTACAGAATGGTTGGACCAGTTCACAATTCCACCAACAATTTATTAGTGCCCCAATGTTTCCACATTCTCTCCAGCTTTTCTCATTTTCTTTTCTGTTATGTTAGAAAATCTAGAATTGTGACTTAGTACCTCAGAATTGTTTTAATTTGCATTTCTCTAATCAGTAGATTAGAGCATTTTTTCATGTGATTATTTATACTTTGATTTTTTCTTATGAAAATTCATGTTCATGTCCTTTGACCACTTATGAAGGGGGAAATGGCCTTTATTTTTATAAATTTGGCTTAGTTCCCTATATATTTGAGAAATGCCTTTATCAGAGAAACTTTTTTCCCACTTTCCTTCTAATTTTGGCCACATTAATTTTGTTGTGGAAAACATTTTTAATTTCATGTAATCAAAATTATCCATCATATTTCCTGTGATTCTCTCTATCTCTTATTTAGTCATAAACTCTTCCCCTATCCACGAATATGCTATGATTGAAATTAAGGTAAACTGAGGTACAAAGTTCTGCATATGCTCAATTTATTGATAAGGCTAGCAAGTACCAATAAAAGAGAACTTCAGTTCCTCAGCAAGCAAAAAGACCCCAAATAAGGGTAGATATATCATTTTTTACAGACAAAAGAAGGAGCATCCTAAAGCTAAACGACAGCATCATAGATGGGAAAAACAATATGATTGGTTACATAGTCTGAAGCATTACAGACATGAGGAACAATGTGATTAGTTGAAAATTAGAAGTGAAGGGCTAATTACAACCTCTCCTTCATCTTGTTGCTATAGAAAATTCATTTGACAGTGTCTACCTGCATAGGTAGTTAGTGTCACATCAATAACAGACAAGGCTTTCTTGAAAGACAGCCAGATAAAAAGATAACAGACAAGACTCCCTGGCATCCACCTGCATCCTTCAGGGACAACAGATTTCCTTAACACAAAAATAGAACAATAATAGTGATTATCAGGAAAACTGAACTTCTAAACTTAAATAACTCAGAAAGGAAAGTGAATTTTTTTAACTTAACTCAGAGACAAAGAAATGTGACTTAGCATACAGAATAGAATCAATTACAAAAATGGGGACTATCAATTTGATTTTCTCAGATATGACATGTTTTTCTATGTTCCTCTAATTTTAATATGATATCACCTTTTATATCTAGATCATTTATCTATTTTAACTTTATTGTGATATATGGTATGAGACATTGGTCTGTGCCTATTTTCTGTCAAACTGCTTTCCAATTTTCCCAGCAATTTTGTCAAATGATGAGCTCTTGCTCCAAAAGCTGGGATCTTTGGGTTTCTCTAACACTTGATTACTATGGTCACTTACTACTGTGTATTATGTACCTAATCTACTCCAGTGACCCACTATTCTATTTCTTAGCCAGTACTAGATTGTTTTAATGATTATGGTTTTTTATATAGTTTGAAATCTAGCACTGGTAGGCTGCCTTTCTTCACATTTTTCCATTGATTTTCTTGACCTTTTGTTCTTTCAGATGAATTTTCTTACATTTTTTTCTAGCTTTATAAAATAATTACTTGGTAGCTTGATTGGTATTGTACTGAATAAGTGAATTAAAGTAGAATTGTCACTTTTATCATACTGGCTCATAGAGTCAACTCTTAAATACTACCTAGTTCCAGTATAGAAAAGAGCTCGGTGCTAGTAAGGGGAATATGAACATAAAATAAATCTCTATCCCCACCTCTCCTAGATACAGAAACTTAATAAATTGCCCAGTAAACCAGCTCACTCTAGAGTTAAGGTTGACAAAATTGATCTGTATGTATCATTACCCTTACTTCTCTTATCTTGCTTCTAACATGCTTAGAGACTAATATAGATTTACCTCCAGGGCCCCTTGCACCTTAGTTCCAAGAATCTGGTAGGTCTCACTTTTTTTTTTTTGCTTTTTTTTTGGGGGGGGGGGGTACAGGGCAATTGGGGTTAAGTGACTTGCCCAAGGTCACACGGCTAGTAAGTGTTAAGTGTCTGAGGTCAGATTTGAAACCACGTCCTCCTGACTCCAAGGCTGGTGCTCTGTTCACTGAACCACCTAGCCACCCCTGCAGGTCTCACTTCCTAGGTTCCAACTACCACCTTTCCAGCTCCTAATCAAACCCCTGGATTCACTTTCATCTCAAGAATCAATCACTCTGACCTCAACTTTAAATCTGTACATATTAATTGATGACAGCTTAGATTCAGTTGAGTATTTCAGTATTACCTAGGGCCCTTCCCCTCTACCCTATTCATGTACCATGGCCTGGTACAGCTTCTAATTTCATCAGTGAATGACTCCTGGATGATCATTCCTGACCTCCCCTTTTGTTAACGTTAACCTTCTGGACTTCAACATTCATAAGGGAATGCTGCCCAAGTTGGGTTGAGAGGAAAATAATACAGTCAGCAGCTAAAATCCTGCAGTGAGTATGGGAGGTACAGATGGAAGCACCTACCAGCTTTGTGCCCAAAAAAACACAAAGCTAATCTTTTGGATGTGAAGGTGCTGCAGTGTGCAGAATGCTAGATGTGAAATTAAGAAGAACTGAATTCAAATACTGCTTCAGACACTTATTAGTTGTATGCACCTGAGCAAGACAATTATCCATTCTTAGCCTCAGTTTCCTCATCTGTAAAATGAAGGGGTTTGGACTAGATGGCCTCCACAGTGCCTTCCAGCTCTTAATCTATGATTTAACCTATTATGTCATTTTTAATTTTTCAAAAACAAAACATGGGAAAATCAGTGAAGTCAAGGCACCTTGAATTGCATTTAGCTCTAGAATGTTCTAAAATATACCATGTGAACATGATCAAAAACAAAAGTTCCTACCTTTTAACATTGTAGTCCATTTTCTAAAACTTCTAAAAGTTGCAAAAAATGCAATACTGATACCGTAGCTGATCAACGATTCTCCTCTTATAATATCAATTAATATTTTGGAAACACCTCAAAAAAAAAAAAGAAACCATGATAAAATGTGTGAATTGCAAGTGAATGTGGCATATGGCAAAAGTGGCTATGTGCAAATGAACAGATTTTCAAAAAGAAAAATATATTAGGGAAATAAAGAAAAATAAAACAGGACTTAAAATTTTCAATAGAATAAAATCAACAAAATTATTGTAGTGCTTTTAAGTATGCACAGAGTTTTAAAAACATTATCTCATTTGAGCCTCAATTCCATTGAAAAAGCATTTATTTTAAGCACTTACTGTGTATCAGGTCTGAGGGATAAAAAGACAAAAAAAACCAAAACAGTCCCTCCTTTCAAGAAGCTTATATTCATCTATCTTACAACTAGGGGGAAGGGGACCAGCATTATTAACTAATTACTATAGCTAAGGTCAGGAGGTAGCACAGTGGATAGAGCATGGAGCTTGGAATCAGGAAGACTCATCTTCCTACGTTCAAATCCACCCTGACACTTCCTAGCTTGTGAACCTGGGTAAGTCACTTAGCCTTGCCTCAGTCTCTTCATCTGTAAAATGAGTCAGAGGAGGAAATGGCAAACCATTACAGTATCTTTGCCAAGGAAATCCCAAAATGGGGTCACAAAGAAAAACAACAAAAGTGATACAAGACATGGCAGGGTGGCTAGGTGGCTCAATGAATAGAGCACTGGCCCTGGAGTCAGGAGGACCTGAGTTCAAATCCACTTAACACACACACACACAAAGTGTGACCTTGGGCAAGTCACTTAACCCCAATTGCCCTGCCTTCTCCCCTCAAAAAAGAAAAAAAAGAAGTAGAATGCCAGTCATGAAGTCACAAAGATGTGAGTTCAGCTTTAGCCTCAGACATATTGTGTGCCTCGAGGCAAGTCATTTTTGCCTTATTTATAGAATGGGGAAAATCAAAGCACCTACCTCTCAGGAGTGTTGATCAAATGGGACGACTATAAAGAGTTTAGCACAGTGCCTGGCACATAGGGAGTCCTATATATTATTAAATATATAGGACTATATATTATTAAATATAAAATGCTGATTAATTTTTCTGGTAACTCGGGGAATTTTCAAGTAACTTGCTCAAGAGATCAAGGTAATAATTATATTAAATACAACATACCTAGACTTTTCAAGGGATTCATGGGCTGAAGAGGATCTGTGATGCCAACAGTAATACTAAAGAGTATGCAAGATTGAATATCCCATTTATACCAATTGAATTTCATAACAATGTATCCAATTAAAACCAAAGCTAAAGCAAAACTTGTAATTCCAGTTATTAAGATCTGTGAAATAAAGTTATAACATATAATTAGACTTATTTATTTTCAATAATCAAACATGTTATAATCACAAACTTTATAGATGCTTTTCATTAAATTATACCTTATTTCTAAGACCTCAAGATATAAAAAAAATAAAGCCTTGTTTGTATAGTTTAACAATCCCCAATGTCAAAAAATCTTCAAATGCCAGCTAAATTCCAAATGCTACAGGTTAAATTGATTTCCTCTTAAGTTCAGTGCTAAAGACTCATAAAAAGTCCTTGTTCTATCTAGTTATTATAGTTGTTGTTCAGTTATTTCATCTGTGTCCAACTCTTCATAATCCCATTTGGAGTTTTCTTGGCAAAGACACTGGAGTGGTTTGCTGTTTCCTTCTCCAGATCATTTCACAGATGAAGAAATTGAGGCAAACAGGGTAAAGTGACTTGCTCAGAGTCACACAGCTAGTGTAAATGTCTGAGGCCAGATTTGAACTCAGGAAGATGTCTTCCTGACACCAGGCCTGGGAACTCTGTCCACTGGATCACCTAGATGCCCTTCTCTTTACCCTTCATTAATTGCAAAATGAACAGATTTTCAATGGAGAGCTTATTAGCAATGACATAATTACATGGCACTGGAACTGAAACACTGGAGTTGATGAATAATATTTATCTATACGCCAAATTTTAAGCATCAAAGCTAAAGTGGAGTATATTAAAAACATTTGCTATGAAGCTATCCTGATAGAACAGTCAAATAAATTGTGGGTTTGCCAGTCAGGGTACAATCAATGAGGTTCATTGGGTGGGAATTTGTATGAAATGTTAAGATAGGAAACTATTTGCTTTCATTTTTACCTCTATAGATTTTCTGCAACATACCATATACTCTATGATTCATTGTTTATCTATATTTCTTGACATGAAAAATCAGCTTCTCCACCTCCATACTATGTAAGTCACCACTGTTTCTCTTGTGGAGTGACTACTGTGGTAGGCCAAATGGTTGAAGTGGGTCATGTGGGTGAGTCTAAGGCTGAAAGTAGACCATTAAGAAGCAGGCAAATGACCTGCTGCCAATCACCCTTCACTTTTGGCTCTGTCCCCAGTTATGCCCTTCTGAAAGGAGACAGAGAATTTGAAATCAACACCTTAACCAGTTCAGGTCATATGTTCATCCAATCTTCTGCTCTTTGTTTGTTGTGGTTTTTTAATTCTATCTAACAGCTCTTTTCCCTGACTGCCCCCAACCACCAAATTTTTTATTCTGACATTTCTATATTTTCAGCACAGAAGTATATAATCACTTAGAAAGATCCAAATACTCCCAAAGAATGATAACTGAACCATTTACTGAAGGAATACAGCTTTTTAAAAATCCAGGTTGTTTTTTGTTTTATTTTGTTTGGCCAGGAGAATCTAGTGTTTTCATGCCTTTACAACTCATCTGAATACTGGCCTACAGAAATATAGCATACTCTCCCTTTACTTCCATGGGTCTCCTCATTCCAAAATATCATCTCCTACTCCTCTCTACCTCTCTAAAACCTACATATTTTCTCAGCTTCAACTCAAGCCCCTTGTCTCTCCAGCCCATTTCAGACCAAGGTGATAACACCCTCTTCTAAATTCCTCTCCCCACTCATTTGGAATCACAGCTTTGTGCCATCTCTTATACTAAATTCTGTATTGCTATTTCATTCTTCATATGTCCATGTTTTATCTCATCAACTAAGCTCAGCAGCAGAAATCATGTTGACTGTTTCTTTTATTTCTCGCAGTGCTGGATATATATTTAACAAGTATTAAAAATTAATTGATCAATCCAAGCAGTAGATGAAAATTATCTTGTCTCCAGGGTTTCATACTTTTGTGATTCTATCTAGAAGAGTTTTTCCATAGTCCCTTTCAAAATTGAGCCTTGTTGTCTCTATATAGCATATAGGCAGTCTGCAGAAGTACAAGGTATATGGCATGGAAATGAGACAAATTATTTCCTTGATTTGCTGTTGAAGCCCAGGCTGGCTCTCTATCTAGTCCTCCACATTCTCTCTCTGCTCCAAAGACAACTAGTCTAACTTGAAAAACAGGAATAGACAAATGGCCTCCTCCAATAAAGTTCAAAAAAGCTATCCAGAAAATGACTATCAGATGGTGGCTTTTTGTTGGTGGTGGTTTTTGTCTGCTTGTTTGTTTTGGAGGCAATTGGAATTAAGTGACTTACACAACTAGTAAGTGTCTGAGACCAGACTGGAACTCAGGTTCTCATGACTCCAGGGCCAATGCTCTATCTACTGTGCCACCTAGCTGCCCCTGGTTGATGGCTTATTCAATAAAACCTCCTTCCTTTCTTTTCCCCATCCCTTCCCCCTACTTGGGTTATTTGGTTGCCCATTAGCACCTTCACAAGAGAGAGAGAATCTCGAAAATGGGAAAAGGAATGAGGGCCAAATCAGTCCATCTGTCTGTGCATAAATAGTTATGGCCAGGGTGTGCCCGCATCAAAGAAGGTGCTGAGCTCCATGAGTGAAACTGAATGCAGTAACTTAAAAGAAATGAGATACGTAAATTTAGAGACATCGCCACTCCAAATGTTCCTATGGACTATTTGTGCCTGAGCTGTGATAGAGCATTCCGAGCTCATATCGGTGTGATTAATCACAGTCCAACACACTGTACTGTGACTCCAACATGGTGACGTCATTTTGTTCTCCTTTGAGAACAAAGGACAACCAATCAAGTAGTTATGAACAGAAAGGAGATCGAAATAAATGTAGTTTGTAGACCATGTATCTTTGAGTTCCCTATTATCATCCATGAACTCTATTAATATATATAATCAAGGGGTAACAAGTTTATTTGAAAATAGTTCTTACCTGCCAAAACATTTTCTTGAATACATAAAAATCCATTTCTAAAGCAGCCATAAAGGTCATTAATGGTAAGAAAGTACATAAAAACATATAATTATTTGCTTTTAGAATAGGGAAGAGAAGTTGTTGAATCTGAAGAAACAAAAGAGGAATAAAAAAGTTCATGTGCTGCTACTTGGAAGGGTTAGAATACAACTTGATACACTTTAGCAATACAGATTTTAGCGTTTTCTAATTAGAAGATACTCAAAGCACAGGGCAATCACAAGGTAGTAGGGACTTCTCCAATTACACAGATCCCAGCTAGGTTATGACTCAGTAGATAAGACCTAGTGGCTGTCTGAGGCATACCAATGTTAAGAAACTTGCCAAGATTCACATAAGGAGAATTCTCCGGAGAGAGATTGGGGCTTAGTTTTCCTGACTCTACCTAAACCCAGCAATCTATCCACTGCCCCAATTTGCCTCTACTTAGCTAATGGCATTATAAAGCATAAATCATAATAGCCAGTTAACATTTATATAGCAATTTAAGCCAAGTGCTTTACAAATATCATCTCATTTTGTCCTCCCAACGACCCTGGAAGGTAGGTGCTATGATAATCCCTATTTTACATACGTGAAATCTGAGGCAGATAAAGATTAAGTGGTTTGTCCAAGGTCACACAATTAATCAGTATCTGAGGCCTGATTAGAACTCGTGAGAATTTTGAAAAATGAAAACAACTGTTGGATAGAATCATCCTCCATCTGGAGCAAGCATTTTGGTCAACTATAAAATTAAATGGAGGTTTGGGCAAGTAGTTTGTGGGTTTAGGACATCTAGGTGGGCCATAGTGGTTAGTTTTAGTTATCCAAACCATTGTGTGGGGTGGTCTTCATTCACGAGAAGGTTCTTTTAGTTCTAGTCTGGCCATTAGCTAGTTCTACACTACTTTTAGTAATAATAACTATAATTAAAACCTCTCTCTGAAACGTTACCAACACATCTATTAAATAGTTACTATTGTCAACAGACAATCACAAATTCAAAACACTTATGTGAAAACTGGAATTATTAAAAGAAAAATGAACATGAATATGAAACCCAAAGAATTTGTAATCCACACAGAAGTGGATAGATACTTATGACAGTATGACAAAGGAAGGAAGAGAAAGCACACATCTCTACCTAAAGGGGCATGGTATGGAAGGGGGAAAGGTGCAGTAAAGGTGGGAAAAGGACAAAATTCCTCCAAAGGGGGGGAAAAAGGTGATGGCAAAAGTGGTATTCTTTTCCCTTGGGAACTGCTAGACCATGAAGATATGATGGTTGACTTATCTACAAGGTCCCAGCTGCACAAGCAGTTTCTCAGACTAGAGAAGACTGGCCCCTGTCTTGACTTCCAAGGACTCACAGGAAGTCCAGCTTGGGTTGCAAACAAGAAATTGTGTCAGGTCAGGGGGGATTTCATCCTTAACACATTCAGGGCCTCATGCATACTCTGGGTTCAATGTTTCTGAAAAATGTAGCAACTCAAAAAGATAAGTTTAGGGGACCTCTTAACATTCCTTAACACTATTCACCAAACTCCCTATGTCTAAGTGTTTTCTTTCAAAAAAAGGGGGATGATAGTATTTGTAATATCTGTCTCCAAGAGTTGTTGAGAAGAAAGCACTTTGTAAACCATATGGCACAGGGGTTCTTAACCTTGGATAAAAGGTCTCTCAAGGGTTTATGGATAGATTTCAAGAGGTATAACATGTTATTTTATACTTAATGTGTGTTATATATTATATCACTAGGCAACTGAGTTATTATTAATTGCAATAATTTTTATTACATGATACACTTAATGACATCTTCATAATTCCAAAGGATTAAGTTTGCAAGTTATCAGGAAGGCAACTGAGAGATGTATATTAGAAGTGAATAGGCTGCCACATATTTTACACACACATGCACTCTTATAGAAAAGCAATAGCATTAAAGATATTAAAGAGATGTCGGACCAGAAAGGGAAATGAACCAGGCATGGTAAGAGCAAGAAATAACAGATGCACAGCCCATGTGCTCCACTGATACTCAAATAGGGTCAGACGAGTTTTTAATAACTTTTCTTAGGTGAAGTACATCACTGTCTGGGAGCACATGTGAGCTCTGTTTTAAGCTGTGGTTCAGAGATCCAAATCCCATTCTCAGCCACTTGTTCTTTTTTTTTTTTAACAGTTATCAAAAACTGTATTCAATAGTAGTACGGAAAGGACATTCAGAGAGTCACAACCCTAACCCCCACCCCTACCCCAGAAAAGAAATAAAAGAACATCAATGAAGCTTTTAAAAGAACACACATAGATATAGAAGACAATTATCAGTGAAACTTAATCCTTTGGAAATTGTGACATGATTCACAGCCACATAGCATCCTTGAAAGAATATTCCAGTAGGGGGCGACTAGCTGACACGGTGAATAGAGACCCCGCCCCGGAGTCAGGAGGACCTGGGTTCAAATACGACTTCAGACACTTAACACATAACAGACACTTGACACTTACTAGCTGTGTGACATTGGGCAAGTCACTTAACCCCAATTGCCCTACCTTCCCCCCTCCAAAAAAAAGCAAAAAATAAAAAGAAGAAGAATATTCCAGGAATCCAATGGATCTATGATCTCATTGGGATAGATATTCTTGCCACAGAATCCATTCATGCCTACCCATCCTTTGCTATTCTTGTCCATGTCCTCTCAAAAGTTCAACAGTTCTTGCCATCAAAGAGCTTTTAATCTAATTACTGTGTTTAATAAATACTTTATGATTTGGCTGGGTCAGTCAGTAAGCTTTTATTAGGCTCCTCATATGTCTCAGGCACTGCACTAAATGCTGGAGTAAGGGATTTGATTTTTCTTTTCAGACAAGCAAGAGAGCCTGAAATATTTTCCCACATTCATTCTATGTGTAAGTTTTCTCTCAGTAAGGATTATTTAATGTATATCAAAGTTCCCCTGTAGGCCTTCCCTAGATTCACCACATTTACAGATCTTATTGCTCAATATGAATTCTCTCATGTGAATGAGCTGTTCAGAGTCTTTTCAACTTGAACCACAGTTCTATGGTTACCCTCCAATATGAGTCCTTTGATGTTTCTAAATAGATGAGCTGTACCTGAAGCCTTTCCCACATTCACTACATTCAAAGTATTTCCCTTCAAGAGGAATTTTAGCTTATGTGTTTGAAGGAGTTCAGTCATGGCGAAGGCATTCCTACATTCATTGTGTTCATAAGATTTCCTTCTAGTATGAATTTCCTGGTGTTTAGATAGTCATTCTTCTGAAGGCTTTCTCATATTCATTACATTCAAAGGGCTTCTCACCTCTATGAATATATTGCATGAAATTATATATTTTAAGGAATTCCTTCTGCCTGAAGATTTTCCTACATTCTCCCCATATGTACAGGGTTTCCAGGCTTAATTTTCCAATGTTACCTAATGGATGACCTCTACCTGAAGAATTCCCCACATTTCACGTTTATTACATTCATGAGATTTCTCTTCTGTATGAGCTGTTGTAGTTCAGGTAGGTATTGCTCACTGCTGAAGGATTTCCCACATTCACTAGATTTACTGAGGGGATGTCTTTCCAATATGAATGTTTTGTTGTACAGCAAGGTACAATGATGTTAAAGGTTTTATCATATTTACACTCAGAGTACATTCTTTGAGCACATACTCTATGGTAATGAATGATTAGTAAAGGGCCTCTTCTTACAAAGTTTATTTCCCAACGTGATCATATTATATTTAATTAGTTCTGAAAGTTGTTTAAAGTTTTTCCAAGTGTATCATATTTATAGAAACAACTGCTTGTAGGAACTCCCTATTGTAGAATGAATATTGATTCCAGACTAATGTTTCTTCCAAAAGTATTACATTCATGAATACTTAATTTATTAATAATTATTCTATGAATTACTGTTAATTTTCTGTCTATTCTTCCCTTGCTGTCTCTTTGACTTGAAAGTACAATCCCAAGTTTCCCTCAATGTAGAATTCTAGGAACAATTCTTTGTGACTCTCTCCTTAGATGATGTTCCCTTAGAGATACCCAGCTTTGGGGTTGAAGCCTTGGTTTCACAACTGATCTGAAAAATGGAATCTGGGTACATGTTTCATGTGGCTTCTCTTGCTAGAAGACCTGGTGCTTCTCTTGTCTCCAAATGGGAGATCAGAACTGGTTTGGAAACAGGAGGGCTTAGGGACACAAAGTTCTCATAATTCTCCACCATCGCATCCCTAAGCAGGTCCTTCTGAGGAGGTTCCAACAGCCCTCATTCCTCCTGGGGGAAATCCACAGACACATCTTGAAAGGTCAGATATTCTTAGTACCAGCTGTCAGGAGCCCAAAAGTAATTTTCTCTTCTTCCTCTTCCTCAATTCTCCTTACGTGGACAAATCCAGAGTCTTGAGATGCCAGAATTACTGTTGTTGGCCATGCCTCACTTGGGCCAATCTGGTGTTTCAAGTTCAGCATTGAAATGAAATAAGACATTTGCAGACCATCCAGCTGCAGATCTCCTGCTGACCCAGGGGAATCTCCAGGTTCAGACCCCAATAGCGTCCCTTCACAGGACCAAAGAGCTAAAGCTGGAAGGGGCCTCAGAGATCATCTAGTCCAAATTAGATCAAGAATCTGAGGCCCAGAGATGTTGAGTGATTTGTCTGGAGTCACACAGCTGGCAAGTAGCAGCTGGGCAGAATTTAAATTCATCCTTGCTTTCCACATCTATACTTTTTCTTCCCCAAGCAACACCTCCTTGGCCCCCTGGATATTCAGATGCCTCTAAAGATAATCCCAGGGGTGAGCACACTCACCACTTATTCACACCCACTTTCATTCACATTCACACACACACACACACACACACACACACACACACACACACTTACTTATCCACTCCCACACTGACACAAAGGCCCAATTTACTGGCCCAGAAATTTGACAATAAGAGGGAACATGCAGTGGACCTTTATTATAATGACATTAAAGTAAACATGAAACAATCCCAGGTCACTGTTCTTTTTATCAATAGGCAACACTACTAAATGCTAATGGCATAATATTAGGATTGGGTTGATGACCTTTAAGAAGGAGGAATGGCTGGGTTCTGGTCCAGCCTGACAACATTTCTAGTCCTTAATTTTCTTATCTGTATAATAGTGGGGCTGGATATATTAACTACTAAGCTCCCTTTTAGCTCTGAAATCCTTCAATTCTAGTCAGGGTCTCCACTCTTATGGAACAACATATTCTGGCAATCATGATATTTACTAGAGAAGATAGCATTGGTGGCCGCTGGATCAGTGTGACATAGCTGAAGACAGTGGGAAATATGAAATGACGTGCTTCCACTACTTGCAAAAAGGAGATCATTCAAGGTTGGCAAGTGGATGCTAAGAACCAGTGGGGACAAGAAGGCACAAGTTACGTTGAAGGTAAGGATTTCATAGTGGTTTCCCACACAAGTTAGAGAGAACTAGTTTTATGCATGAGTGGACTAAAAAAGACTTTGGTCTTTTTTAAAAAAAGGTCTGCTTCTACCACTCATGGCTCAGGAATGTTTTCTTGCTAAACTATATTGTGGTCTATAAAGTTGCCAGGAGTTCCAGAGTCTACCAACACCTGAACCTGGAGTGTGTTATTGTTGCTAGAAGGGAATGAAGGTGGAATCCAGAACTTGTGGTGTATAGAATTGATTTAGTCACTAGTTCTAGAGACTCAGGGATTCAAGGGATGTTTCATTACTGTGGGATCCTGGTGTTATTCCCATTCTTCCTAAGCTGACCACAATACCAATAGAGGCCCTCAGATAAGAGGCAGAAGCACCTCAGCAGGAGGAACAGGCAGTCATGACTGAACTCCTCCCATCAATCCCCGACCCCCACACCAACATGGATTCTCCAATGTTTATAGGGGGAAGACTGACTTGATATTTGTTCTCTTGCGTATGAGGGTTGCCTTCTCTTTGATTGAAACTAAACATAAATTTCAATTCTTATCTATTAATATTTGAGGGTAGATAGTTCGGTAGCAGTATTTACCTAGCTTGCTCATCTTTCATCAGGATGTCCCCTCTAAAAATTGGTCAACAGATACAGCTTTGTATCAATGAAGTTCTTTTATTGATCCTATGCACTAATCTTTTGACCAAAGCAGTCAATCTTGCTGACCAAAGCAACAAGATTATTGCTGGTCAGAAAGTCTTCTCATAAGAGGCACCTGGGAGATATAAGACTAGGCAGACAAGAAAGCTGCCAATCATAAGTTCCTCTTGAAAGAAGTTGGGGGGAAGAGTGACTAGGTGGTACAGTGAATAGAGCACTGGCCCTGGAGTCAGGAGGACCTGAGTCCAAATCCGACCTCAGACACTTGACACTTACTAGCTATGTGACCTTGGGCAAGTCACTTAACCCCAATTGCTCTGCCATCCCCCATCCAAAAAAGCAAAAAAAAAAAAAATGGAGGGGAAATTATTTTTAGGCATGTAGGAACTAGAGTAACAGTCAACTAGAGAGTCTTTTCAAGGGGACTTCTAGAAGCAGGGTTTTGTCTAAGAAGCAGAAGCCAGATATAAGGCTGTATGGGAATAATAATTGCCATGCCATCAGAAGGATCGATTGGGGGAACTGAATATTGGAAGATTGGGGGAATATTGAATTGAATATTGGGGGAATAGAATAGTCAGAAGCTATAAGCACCTGCTGTTCTAGATATGTGGTAGGCACTGAGGGTACAAATGTAAGATTATATGTTTTGGGGGATGATGATACATACATATATAAGCATATGCCTCCCTTCCCCCACAACAAAAGTAATAAAAATACAAGGTAATTTGGGAAAGGGGAAGGCACTGGGAGCTAGGAATACTAAGAAAGGTTTCATATAAAAAGTAGATTGAGCTGAGCCTTGAAAGAAACGAGGTGCTCCAAAAAGCAGAGGGGAAGAACAATCCTCTGGGGAGCTACATGCAGGCTAGGACACATGGGCTGCACATTTGAAGTTTTGCACTTCTCTCAAGGGGAATGATTCTGCTTTTATGGACCAAGTGGCCCTGCTTTCCTTGGGATGCTGTGCCACTGCTAAGAAAGGGGAACCAGCTCACAATAAAGCTCTTGCATATAAGGGTTGGTAATCAAGAAACGTGGGGAAATGGGCAGGACAAGAGTCAATGGAAGGGTTGTTTTTGTTTTTGTTTTTGTTTTTAAAGAGAGAATTCTGCACATATTTGTAGAAAAAGAAAAATGAGCCAGTATAGGAAGAGAAAAGAGAAATGATAATGGAGAAGCCAAGAACCATGAAATAGAATCAAAGTATATTAATTCCAGGGCTTAAGCCTTTGTAATTCATATCTCTCCTTTACTTACAAAATGTTTTCTCACTTTTGAAAATGTTTTAAATATTGGATACAATTTTTTCAAGTCAATTTTCACACAAACACTGTTTCAGATACTGAGAAGAGAAGGGAATCTGCTTTTCCTTCCTTTTTTAATCCCATTTAAACTTATTTTATTTATTCCATTTAATTTATTTCCATCCCACTCTCTAACTTATTTTCTGTGATACCTGATCAAATTCACGGCCCATCAATCCTGTGCAAAATCCCAAAAGAGAAAGAATTGTCAGGATAGCTGGTTCATAGTTCTTTAATATAATTCTCAAAATTCCTAAAGAAAACACACAAAACACATACGTTACAAAGAAGCAACCTAATTCAAAATAATTAATCAAGCTTGTATTGTCGTTCACTGGGCCTCTCATTTGAAGCCTTCCTCACTTGGGGCGGATAAGTAGCATACGTTACCGGTCTGTATCTTAGAGGGGCAAGACTGTCTTCTCAAGACCAATACAAACAAGCTACTTCACACTCAAGGATGACTAGACATTATGCATAACTAACTATGTGTAGGGATCTGATTGCAAAAGAGTAAATGGAAAGCCAGGCTTCTTTTTTTTTTTTTAATCTTTTCTATCTTTTTTTGCTGTGATTGTGTCTCATTCCAAATAAGGATTTCTTCTCTGTATTTTTTTAAGGTTTTACTGATACTCTTTTCTTTACCCGTGGTTGTTCAGTTATATCTGACTCTTTGTGATCCCATTGGGGGTTTTCTTGGCAAAGATACTAGAATGGTTTGCCATTTCCTGCTCTAGTTATTTTACAAGTCAGGAAACTGAAGCAACCAGGGTTAAGGGACTTGCCCAGGGTCACACAGCTAGTAAGTGTCTGAGGTTATATTTAAACTCAGGTCTTCTTGACTCTAGGCCTGGTGCCATATATCCACTGCATCTGCTGCTGTAATCCTAACATCATATAATGCCTATTTAGCACCTGAGACATTGATACATATCCTCTACAATTCTACTTAAATCAAGCAAAATATCAATCAAAGGAGCTTTTAAAAAAACAAAAAGTATCATAAAAGGCATTATGACTTAGTAGAAAGTACTGACTTCTGGGCTCAAATCTTAGCTTAACAATCTGTGATCATAAGCAAATCACTTTTCTTCTCAAGGCCTCAGTTTCCCCGACTGTAACATTATTGGACAAGATCATCTCTGTGTTTGCTTCTGATTCCAAAATCCCTAGGGTCACCATCACAATGGTACCACCTACTTTTGCTTCTGCCCAATTACCCATGGGGAATTAAATTAAAACAAATCAAAAAGGACTGATTGGTGACAAGCAACATGCAAAGTTCAAGTCAAAAGACTTTTGTCTGTTGCTTTATCTCCACAGGGATATAGAAATGGTGGCCCCAGTAGAATGGGGAGGAGAGAGGCAATGTACAGAGAACAATGAGAACTCTCTACGAAGTGAGTTCTGTACTGAATGGGAGGAATAATCCATTTTGACCCCACCTACACTATTCCAATGTTATTGATCAGTTTAATATTCTAAATAAATCATATGGGGATAGATAGGTTCTTATAGTAGACCTTAAACATTAATGTAATGTTCACTACTTGTTTAACAGGTTATGAGACTCATTTGCACAAATATGAGAATGCTGATGAAGACATTTCTGTCCTGTTTTATTCCAATTCCACATCCAAACACGGCATGGGTGGGATGCCTTGATGCTTTGGAAAACCCCCCAATTTATTTTTGTACCTCTGGATCATTCTCTCTTGTCCAACATGAGTAAGTGATCACCTTATGACCACTTAGTGAAGATTCTTCATGTTTCACCCAACCCGTGATCCTCCCTACCCTCTGCTAATATTTCATTTTTGGCCCTTAAGGGCAAGGTCTATCAACCAATAAGATTCTGTATTTTGCCATGCCTCTTTTGCATAGTTGAGCATCAAACCCTATTAAAAAAAAAAACTCTAAAAAAAAAAACTGGAAAAAGGGGACATGTCAAATCATGAGGAAGATCCAAGGTCTGCTTCATCAGAGGGGACCATGGACCCTTTAATAAAGTGCCATTGGCTCAGAGCTCTGCCTCAGTCTCTTTTATTGTAGGCTGGACAATTTTAATCCCCACATTATACAGATAAAACCCTTATATAGGTCCACCTCTAAGCCCTCATAGTGAGCTAGTCCATATCTTTGCTTTAAAACATTTACCATCTAATCTGTTTGAAAATAAGTGAACATCTAATTTATTAAGCACTTAGTATGTGCAGGGTAAGAGGTAGTATGGCTTAGTGGTTAGAGTGTGAGTCTTGGAGCTTGAGTCAAAGAAAAGTTTGTTATCTGCAGGGGGTGGGGGTGGGGTATTGCATGTTGGAAGCTCCTTATACCAGTGAAATCACAGGCCCAGTCTTTACTGGGCCAGACTGTGCTAGGTATTGTATCTTTTAACTAGTCAATTCTTAACTATCTCTAAGGAAACACATTGGGTACTAGCCTTGGTAATATGCTGTGGTGTTGCCTCCCCAAAAAAATCCTTACCACTTGAAGGTTTCTTATAAAGAAATTAATTTTTATCTTGTCCCAGGAATTTTCCTGTTCTTTCGAATTGAACTGAGGTCTCATGCACCCTACACACACAAAGGTGACTAGTTAAGTACATGCCTTGTTGATATAGTGTGACCTTTGATTTGCATGTGGTTTAATTTGGGTGCAGGGGGAAAGATGCAGAGACTTGAAAAGAGGAAGTTAAGGAACCAGGTGACCTACCTGACACAAAAATGATGGAAAATAGCAGCAGCATAAAATATGGCTTCTTCAAGGTTTGTATAGATGGTTTCCCACAGAGTAAATCAGGAATTGGGAGAGACTTACTGCTGGAGAAATTCATTTTTCCCTGTTTTTCTGATCCCAAAGCAAAATCTGATATGATCAGTCACTGTAACTGTACTCCCTGCATACAGCACACAGAAAAAGGGAAATGAGAATTCCCAGGACTTGAGTTAAGTTTTTCTTCCCATACTCACACCATCTGAATACTTCTTTTCTTATAAATCACAATCTGTATGGGAATAAATACCTTTCTTCCATCTTCTACCTCATTTCCACTTTCAAGATCTCTTTAAAAATGCCCCAATTAGTGTTTGAATGAAGAGGGGCTTCCTATGGCATCTTTAATTCCCCTCTCCTACTTATGAATTTGCAAACTCCTCAAGAGTGAAATGTTCCCTCTCCCTCCCACATTGCCATAGTCTTCTTCCCCTCCCCATCCCCTCCTAAGTCCCCATTGGGGAACAGCAGAGAAGGCTGGAGGAGTCTTGATCAAGGTTTAAAGGATGGGGAGAATTGAGGATAAGCAGAGGAACCATCCCACTTTATTTTTCCTGACATCAAGCTATAGTCTAAAAAGACCTATAACATAATAAAGCATTCTCAAAAACTTTTTAAAGGAACTGTCTTGAGTAGCACGGGTAGTACTTACTTTTTGAATTGTTTCGTCACAGGCCCACAGGGGGGAAGGAGCCAGGAGACCAAACAGACCAGGTCTAATTAACGGGCATTTAGGCAGGTCAGCTCTTTTTCAAGCGACCATCCTCACTCCCTCATCTCCCCACAACCTCACTCACCAGAATCCCCTTCTGACCCTACCCTCACTACCTTTCTCTTACTAATAGACCAAGATCACCAATATTTCCTTCCAATTCCAATTCGAAGCTGAAACAAAGTAAAGCCCATTCAACAGCACAAGAAGGGAAGCTTGGCTCCACAAGGTCAGTTAACTACAGCCTGGTGGCCAACTGACCAGTGTGGAGCTGGCCATCCCCATGCCTCTCATTGGTTGCTCACCTACCAATCTCCACTCTCATTGGCTATACGTGCTGTCCTTAACACCAACCATAAGAACTTTGGCAGCCAAGCTCCAGAGAAGCCTGCATTTATATTCACTTTTCTGCCTGGGTCTTCAAGAAACATTCAAATAACTTGATTCATCTTCTTAACTTGAACCAACAAACCATGTCATAGTATCATAGATGTGAAATTGGGAGGGATAGTGGAAAATATCTAGTCTGATCCTGTCATTTTATTTATTTATAATTTAGATGAGGTAAAGAGGTGAACTGATTTGCCCAAGGTCACCCAGATAATAAGTTGTCATGTCAGGATTCAAACCCGGATCTCCAGTCTGTAAATCCAGTCCTCTTTCCACTGTACAATAAGTACAATTGGAGATAATTTAAAAATAATAAAAATAAACCTCTGTAAATATGGCTACTCTCCTCCTTCATCAGTCATTTCCCCAACCATCCTTCCATTCTACACTAGAAGCAGGATCATTTTCACCCCAAGCTGCCTCCTCTCTGATCATCTTCCTTATCCACTTTATCTGTCTCCCATTGTAACATATGTATGTATGTATGGATGGATGGATGAATGGATGGATGGATGGATAATGTGTATCTGATACATACACATTTATACACATATATATTCATGTAAAACTTGTGTGTATATGGCATTGCCTGTTTTTAATGAAGTCATACAGGTATTGAGGGTTCACGGCTTCCTTTTCTAAATATTTACTAACTATAGCTTTGATAATGTCTTAAAATTTTGAGTCAAAATAAAGTTCACTGTTATATATCAACTATTTATCAAAGGTTTGGTCCAAAGAAACAAACAAAATCAGTTTCCCCCTTAATTGAAGATTTGTCCTAAAGACAAACAGAATGGGGCTCTCCTTACCAAAGGTTTGTTCAAGAACAAAGAGAATGGGGTTCACCTTACCAAAAGTTTGACCAAGGAACAAATAGAATCAGGCTATACATGTGCTATAACATGCTTATTTATTCTCGTTAAGCTAGAGAATCATGCATGCATGGGGTCAGAAAATAATTCTGAACTCAGAGGTAAGCAAGGTGAAGGAGACCCTTTATACACTTAGAGCAATCCGAACTCATGATGCCTATGTCAACCAAAATTATAGTCTCTGTATGTATTAACCATAAGATGACAAAGGAATTTCTTAATAGGATAGAGGTATAAATCCAGTAAGATAGGAGAAGTTATAGTTCCAGAATGTCTGTGTTTCTTTTATCATTAGCATGATAATACATATAGCATAACAAGGCATAACACGTGTCCATAAAATACCAAGATAAGAGAAGTTCCATTATTCAAAATAGTGTCCAGATCAAGGCGTCTTGCCCTAGACAGTCATAAACTGAAGAATGCTCCTGACCAGCTTCATCTGGCCTTGTAGTTGCTGAAACAGGAAGAGGTATTTTGGGTTCACTTGGAGAGCAAAGCAAAGCATATCTGTAATGCCAGAGCATGCAAGGCATTATGGTAGGGTAAGCTCAGAGTGGGTCAAAAATGTCTTTCTCCAGATTGGCCAATCCAGGTTTTAGGCCTTTCTCAGGTAATGGGGGGCTGAAAATGGTTCTGGTATCTTTGCCAAGAAAACCCTAATGGGATCATGGAGAGGCAGATATGATGACTGAAACTCAAAATCTTATAAAAGTGAACAGTAAAAACTAAAAATAAATAAATATGTATTTTTTTTTTTAAGCAATTGGGGTTAAGTAACTTGCTCAAGGTTACACGGCTAGTCATTATTTATTTATTTGTTTGTTTGTTTGCTTATTTATTTATTTGTTTATTTATTTTTTGGACATCTTATGAAACATTTAATTTTAAAACTTCGATTTTCAGATCCATTCCCTTTCTCCTCTGTCACCCACTCCCTCTGAGAAGATAAGCAATTCAGTATGTGTTGTACATTTATATCTATGCAAAACATTACCATAGTAGATATATTGTAAAAGACTGCTTATATTTCCCTCCCACCTGTCTCACCTCCCACCTGGTCCATTCCCTACTTTGATCCTGTCCCTCTTTGATAGTGGGTACTTCTAACCTCCCCTCTCCCCAGAATGCCCTCCCCTCCATCATCCCCCCTCTCATCCCCCTTTCCCCTACTCAGGAGAGTGAGTGAGGGTAAGATATTCCATTTAGTATGTATGTGATTCTCTCCTTGAGCCAACTTCAATGAGAATATGCTTTTGCCTTTTGCCTTCCTGTTCTTCCCCTCCCCTGCAACTACTTCCCCTTGCCTCTTCTACATGAGATAGTTTGCCCTACCCTGTCTCTCTCCATCTCCTCTTGCCACTTTCCTCTCTCACCTCTTGACTTCACCCCTTAAGAATCATCCCTTCCTTGGGGCTGCTAGGTGGCGCAGCGAGCAGAGAGCCAGCCCCAGAGCCAGAAGGACCCGAGCTCGGATCTGGCCCCAGACACCCAACACACAAACAAAAACCCAGCCATGTGAACCTGGGCAAGTCACCCAACCCCAATTGCCCTCCAAAAAAAAAATAATCATCCCTTCCCATCAAATTCAACCTATGCCCTCTATCCATGTATACCTGTGAACATATGCCATGTACCCTTCTTCAAATATTTTCATAATGAGAAAGGTTTCATCAAACACAGTTATTGTTTTTCCATGTAGGAATGTAAATAGTCCAACTTTGATAAGTTCCTTTTGATTTCTTTTCCTTGATTACCTTCTCAAGCATCTCTTGCTTCTTGTGTCTGAATGTCAAATTTTCTATTCAACTCTGGTTTTTTCATCAAGAATGCTTGAAAGTCCTATATTCCACTGAATGACCATATTTTCCCCTGAAACAAGATACTCAGTTTTGCTGGGTAGGTGACCCTTGGGTTCATTCCCAGCTCTTTTGCCCTCTGGAATATCATATTCCATGCCCTTCTATCCCTCAATGTAGAAGCTGCCAGGTCCTGTGCCATTCTGATTGTGTTTCCACAATATTGAAATTGTTTCTTCCTGGCTGCTTGTAGTATTCTCTCCTTGATCTGGGGATTCTGGGACCTGGCTATAATATTCCTGGGAGTTTTCTTTTTGGGATCTTTTTCAGGAGGTGATCTGTGGATTCTTTCAACCTCTATTTTGCCCTCTGGATCCAAAACATCAGGGCAATTTTCCTTGAGAATTTCTTGAAGGGTGATTTCTAGGTTCTTTCTTTGATCATGGCTTTCAGGTAGTCCAATAATTTTTAAATTGTCTCTCCTGGACCTTTTTTCCAGGTCAGTGGTTTTTCCCATGAGATATTTCACATTGCCTTCTATTCTTTCATTTGTTTGGATCTGTTTAATAGCATCTTGATTTCTCATAAAGTCACTAGCTTCCATTTGCTCCAGTCTAACTCTGAAGGAATGAATCTCCTCAGTGAACTTTTGAGATTCTTTTTCCATCTGGCAAATTCGGCTTTTTAAGGCATTCTTCTCCTCATTGCCTTTCTGAGCCTCTTTTGCCATTTGAGTTAGTCTATTTTTTAAGGTGTTATTTCCCTCAGTCAGGCTGTTGACTGTCATTTCATCTTGCATCTTTTTCATTTCTCTTCCCAAATTTTCCCCCACTTCTCTTATCTGCTTCTTAAGGTCCTCTATGGCCTGTAGCCAGCTTGTATTTTCATTTAGGGCTTTTGGCAGGAGTTCTGACCTCACAGTCCTCCTCCATGCTTTGAGCCTCTTTGCCCCTAAAATAGGAGTCCAATGTTGAACTTTTCTGTTTATTTTGTTTCATTTGCCTAGGCATATTGCCACTTAATTACTTGATTTTGGGGCTTGTTGCCACAGTAGGACTCTGCCACCAGACAGGGGAGCTTCCGCCCAAACGTGGGGTCTTCACAACTTCCGCCAGTTGGGTGGCCTCTGTATAGCCTCCACCCACTCTGGCAAGTTGGATACCCACCCCAAACTTCCCCCCCAGACCACAATCCAGATCCAGGCAGTTTAAAGCAAAAGCGATTAACCCCCAGACTGATTGCTGGATCTTCCTACAGTTTGCAGACCAGGAGCTAGAGCCACTACTGAAGCTGCAAAATGGCTTCTGTGCAGCTGTTTCTTCAGAAGCTTTTTGCCCCCAGGGGAGGAAGCCACGTGTTCCCCAAATACTGGTCCCAAAGTCCATAGGGCACTAACCTCTCACTTTGTCCTAGGCATATCTGTGCTGATAATTCTGGAATCGCCACAATTGCTGGTGTTCTGGGGTTCCACCAGCCGGCTGAAGGCCTGGCCGCCCTGGGGCTAAAATCACGGACCTGGGCTCAGCTCTGCGGGCTGTGCTGTCGGTTCCCAGTGCGCTGTGCTGCCTGCTCTCAGAGCGCTGCGCTGGCTGCTCCCTGCAGGGTTGCTGGGCCGTCCTCAGCAGGAGGTTAGCTTCTCTGTGCCGTTCTGTGGGTGCTGTGGCTCCAGAAGTTGTTCGGAGCTCCCTTTCACATTGTTTGGAATTTGTGTGGGGCAGAGCACACTGGAAATGCTGTTTCTACTCCGCCATCTTGGCTCCGCCCCCCTAGTCATTATTTATGTGTGGATACTCATTTTCTGAGGCCAGATTCGATCTTGGGTCATCCCAACTCCGAGGCCAGCGCTCTTACTCACTGCGCCACCTAGCCGCCCCAAAATATGTATTTTTTAAAAGATCCACACCTTATCCTCCCTCTTAACCTTTCCTCTTCCTATCCTTTCCTATTTCCCTCTTGAATTTGATGCATTTCTATATCAAATTGTGTGTGAGTGCCTGCCCTCTTATGTCTGGTTTTGATAAAAGGTTCATCTAATGTCCCCTTTCTCCCACATTTTGCTCCATGTTTGCATACCCTTCTTGCACTTCCCCCCGCCAACATTTATACAAAATAATAAATTACAATCCTTTCTTTCTCCTTTCTACACTAGAATATTTCATTTAATTTGCCTTTTCTCTGCTCTCTGAAAATCCTCAGAACAGAGCCACTACACCTTCACTCCCATTTGACCTGTTGAATTCCTTTAAACCAGTTGAAGATGTGACTCTGAAGGGATACTTGTTCCCCCCCTTTTCACACCCCGCAAAATGTTAGCACTTCATCCTAATATAAAACCCCTCCAATTGTTCAGATAAATTTACCTCTCTAAGTTTCTCTTAACTGTTGTGCTTATTTTCAAAATAGCATCTTAAAAAAAAAAACATGTTCTTGGCAAGGTAAATTATTGTTCATTGTAACCTTTGTCTTTTGCCTTTTAGAATACAAGGGGATTACAAGATCTCTCATTTTTAATAAAAGCTGCTAGGTCTTATCTGATTCTGATTGTGGTTTCTTGGTACTTGACTGGCTGCTTGCAGAATATTTTCTTGGACCTGGAAACTGGATTTTACCTACAGTATTTCTGGGGCTTTTCTTGGAGTTTTTTTCATGAAGTGTTTGGTGGATTCTTTGGACTATGAGGAATATTTCTATGGTCTCTTAAGAAAGTGTTATGGGGGGGGCGGAGCCAAGATGGCGGAGTAGAAACAGCTCATCCAAGCCTCTCTGCCCCCAGATTCTCCACAAACTATGTAAAAAAGGACTCTGAAAATCTTCTGGAGCCCCAGCACCCACAGAACGACACAGAGAAGCTAACCTCCCGCTGAGGACAGCCCAGCACCCTGCAGGAAGGACCAGCGCAGTGGTCTGGGAGCCGGCAGAGCGCAGGAGCCCAGCTGAGCCGAGCCCAGGTCCACGTGAGCTGAGGTTTTAGCCCCAGGGAGGCAGGGCCAGCAGCCGGCTGGAGGAACCCCAGAACACCAGGAACTGTGGAGACGCCAGAATTATCAACATAGACATGCCTAGGACAAAGTAAGAGGTTAGTGTCCTATGGACTTTGGGACCTGTATTTGGGGAATGCGTCAGCTCCCTCCCCTGGGGGCTAGAAGCTGCTGAGGAGACACACCACTGTGTAGTTTTCAGAGGCATTTCCGGCTCCCAGCCTACAAATCATGGGGAGATCCAGCGATCAGTCTTGGGGGTAATCGCTCTTGCTTTAACCTCCCTGGATCTGGATTGTGATCTAGGGTGGAAGTTGTGGGTGGGTTTACAGCTTGCCAGAAACGGAAGTTGCCCCCCACACGTTCGGGACGAAAATTCCTCTAGCTGGCCTTAAAGCCATAGTGTGGCAACAAGCCCAAAAGTCAAGCAATTAAGGGGCAACATGCCAAGGCAAAGGAAACAGAAAAATGCAACCCTAGACTCCTATTTTGGGGGCATAGAGCGGAAAAGGACTGTGAGGTCAGAAGTCCTGCTCCAAAAGCCCCAGGGGAAAACATGAGCGGGTTGCAGGCCATAGAGGACCTTAAGAAGGACTTTAAAAATCAAATAAGAGAAGTGGAGGAAAAATTGGAAAGAGAAATGAGAAGGATGCAGGAAAAGTATGAAATGAGGGTCAACAGCCTGACTGAGGAAACAACACCTTAAAAAATAGACTGACTCAAATGGCAAAGGAGGCCCAAAAGGGCAATGAGGAGAAGAATGCCTTAAAAAGTCGAATTTGCCAGATGGAAAAAGAATCTCAAAAGTTCACTGAGGAGATTCATTCCTTCAGAGTTAGACTGAGCAAATGGAAGCTAATGACTTTATGAGAAATCAAGATGCTGTTAAGCAGATCCAAACAAATGAAAGATTAGAAGGCAATGTGAAATATCTCATGGGAAAAACCACTGACCTGGAGAATAGATCCAGGAGAGACAATTTAAAAATTATTGACTACCTGAAAGCCATGATCAAGGAAAGAACCTAGAAATCACCCTTCAAGAAATTCTCAAGGAAAACTGCCCTGATGTTTTAGATCCAGAGGGCAAAATAGAGGTTGAAAGAATCCACCGATCACCTCCTGGAAAAGATCCCAAAAAGAAAACTCCCAGGAATATTATAGCCAGGTTCCAGAATCCCCAGATCAAGGAGAAAATACTCCAAGCAGCCAGGAAGAAACAATTTCAATATTGTGGAAACACAATCAGAATAGCCCAGGACCTGGCAGCTTCTTCACTGAGGGAGAGAAGGGCATGGAATATGATATTCCAGAGGGCAAAAGACCTGGGAATGAACCCAAGGGTTACCTACCCAGCAAAACTGAGTATTTTGTTTCAGGGGAAAATATGGTCATTCAGTGGAATAGAGGACTTTCAAGCATTCTTGAGGAAAAAACCAGAATTGAATAGAAAATTTGACATCCAGACACAAGAAGGAAGAGATGCCTGAGAAGGTAATCAGGAAAAGAAATCAAAAGGAACTTATCAAAGTTGAACTATTTACATTCCTATATGGAAAAGCAATAACTGGGACTGATGATATCTTTCTCACTATGAAAATAATGGAAGAAGGGGGTGTGGTCATATGAATACATATGCGAATGTGTGTGTATATGGTTACAGTTATATATGGATAGAGGGCATAGGTTGATTTTGTTGGGAAGGGAGAGCACTCAAGGGATGAAATTATGAGGTGAGAGAGGAAAGTGGCAAGAGGAGATGGGGAGAGACATGGTAGGGTAAACTATCTCATGTAGGGGAAGTGGGTGCAAAGGAGGGGGAGAATAAGGAAGGCTAAAAAGGCAAATCCACATTCACATTGAATTTGGTTCAGGGAGAAAATGACATACATACTAAATGGGATATCTCAACCTGCAGCAGGATAGGGGGACGGGGGATGAGAGGAGAGATGATGGATGGGAGGGCATCCTCGGGGTGAGGGGAGGTTGGAAGTACCCACTATAGAAGAGGGACAGGATCATGTAGGGAATGGACCAGGGTGGGGGTGGGATGAGTGGGAGGGAATTATAAGCAGCCTTGTACAATATATCTACTATGATAATGTTTTGCATAGCTAGACATGTACAACATATACTGAATTACTTATCTCCCCAGAGGGAATGGGTGACAAGGAGGAAGGAAATGGATCTGAAATTCGAGGTCTTAACATTAAATGTTTCAAATATATATAGATACTATTATTAATACTCTTTTGCTTATAATTGGGAGATAAGATGTGCAGGCATTGGGACACAAAGATTCATTTTCCTCTAATGGAAAAGTTGATGGGGGTATGGGAGAAGGTATGGGAGAGAGCAGATTGGAGGAAGCGATATCTTGTGGGACTGCTATTCTGGGAGGTTGGGTAGGGGAATAATGGGGGGAAAATGATTGTAACTCAAAATCTGGCGGAAATGAATGATGTAAAACAGAAGTTAATAAAGTATTTGTTTAAAAAAAAAAAAAGAAAGTGTTATGGACCTTAGAACCTCTGGATCAGGAGTGTCCTGGTCTGAGCCCTTATTGTACCCAGATTGGTCACTGCTGCTCCTAGTTGTTTTCAAGCTACACTTGTGGGTTTCCAAACACCTTGGGGCTTTCTAGTGAGAGCCTTTCACTACTAAATACAGATAGATAGATAGATAGATAGATAGATAGATAGATAGATAGATAGATACATAGATAGATAGATACATAGATACATACATAGATACATACATAGATACATACATAGATACATAGATACATACATAGATACATACATACATACATAGATACATACATAGATACATACATAGAGTAGATCGATCGATAAAAATAAAGCCTTGTAGGCTATGGATTTCTTTGGCCAACTGGTCATACTTGGAGGCCTCTGTCTTGCCTACTGGCACTGGCTTTTTTTAAAAGGATTTTTCAAATGCTATCCTTGATTTACTTGGGGAGGGGATAATTACAAATTTATTTTCAATTTACAGAACAAGAATTTCCATAATGCAATACAATAAAAAGATGATTGCTTATGAAACTGCAAATTTATCGTGTATAACTTGCCATTCCCTCCAAATATCCCATGTAAATTTTTTTCCCTTTTTTCTTCCCTCCCTCCTCTCCTTACATAACATTAGACACAAATAGGTAAATATATATTTATATGTTTAAAATTATCCTATACATACATACATGCATACATATTTGTCAGTTCTTTCTCTAGATGAAGTTAGCATCTTTCTTCATATCTCCTTTATTTTCAATTTATGTATTTATAATAGTCAAATGACTTATTCAACATCGTTCTTAAAACAATATTGTTGTTTGGCAGCACTGGCTTTTCTGGTGGACCCCCTTTTCTATTTCCCAGCTTCTGACTCAACTTTTTGCAGAGTTCTGGAATGGATGAAGTTACTATTTCATGTATTCCTTGATCACTATTCAGTCTGGTACCATTTTCAGGTTTTTGTGGGAGTGGGTGTTAGGAATTGGGCTGCCTGACTACATTCAAGTAGCTACCTTAGATGAGTGTCTTGAGGTTTCAGGTTATTTTCAATTATTGCATAATTTGTGTGTGTGTGTGTGTGTGTGTGTGTGTGTTGTAATCTTTCCTGACTTTCTCACTCAGTTTTTCTTCTTTTCTCATGAGTATCCTTTCTTTTTTTCCTATTTGAGATCCTGACTGCTTCCCAACTTTCTCTGTCAGTTGTCTTGCCACCTGTCCCTTTCTTTCTTTCTTTCTTTCTTTCTTTCTTTCTTTCTTTCTTTCTTTCTTTCTTTTTCTTTCTTTCTTTTTACTTTTTGGAGGGCAACTGGGGTTAAGTGACTTGCCCAAAGTCACATGGCTAGCGTGTCAAGCATCTGAGGCTGGATTTGAACTCAGGTCTTCCTGACTCCAGGACTGGTGCTCTATTCACTGTGCTACCTAGCCATCCTTGTCCCTTTCTTTCTGATTAGGTGCTATTACATTAAGGTTCCAAGTCATTTATGCCCTCTCCCAGGCAGCTGCTCTTCACCATGCTCTCCTGTCCACACCACTAGGGCTGGGTGTCTTCAGCACTCACTTTGCCCTGAGGCAGGGGAGAATGCATCTGAGCTGGTACCCTCCTCTTCTCTTACACATATCTGCACTGCTAGGTTTCCTCTCACACACAAACTTTCTTCTCTCTAATCATGAGAGCAAGTAAGAACAATGCCCTGCCTCTCATTGAGGAGCAGGTAAAGTAGGGGGTTGGGGGGAGGGGGTATCAGATTGGGCTGTAGGAAAAGAGTGATAGAAGCCATCAAAGCCAGACCTTGAAATGGAGCTCCAGGGGGTCAGACAGGTTGTGTTGGTACACAGGTGAGGGCATGGGTTCTACATTTTCTACCATGGTTTCAACAGGCATTAGATTGCATGGAGATGTTTCCCATCTTCCGATACAAGCTTAATTAGTATATACTAGGCATATTTCTGACTGATTTGAAGTGACGGGGTTTGGGAGTCGTGCTGAGACCCAACTTACTCTACCATCTTCCTAGTCCTATTTCCTTCTCATCCTCTTTGGAAGGTTATGGATATCATCAGTAATCACACAGAGCTGTTCTTTCAATACTCAGTAGGCAATGCATCTAAAGTTACCAAGAGAAGCAAAACACTTTGTAATTATCTCTGCATACATTGGGTTTCATCTCCCTATTAGTCATTTTTGTTCTGTCCGTTATGGTGCAAAACAGAGAAAATAGAATAAAATAAAAGTTTATTAGTTTTGTCCTCTCAATAACGCATCAGTTAGCATTGTCCCATCAATCCCAAGTAGCCAGCCATCCTATCCATTCTGGGATTCTTCTCTTTTGCATGATTTCTAACTAAAAAACATTAGAAAAAGAAAAAAATACCTTTTCCTTTCTTTAGCATTCCTTATATTTGGTTCTCATAGGAGCTTGCTTATGACCCATATTTTATATAAGGAAAGTTGGAGTTTTATTGCTACTTTCTTTCTCGAATTTTTGTCCCCTATGAATTAGTGGTCACACTTATAAAAGGAATCATGCTATAGAAGAGAGATGGCTGGTCTTGGACTCAAGAAGACCAAGGTTCTAATATTACTAGTGGTATGTCCATGAGCAAGCTACATACCCATAACACTCTTCATACTCCAGTCAATTTTGGGGGTTTTTTTCATCTTCAGTTTTATTGATGTTTTTGTTTTATATTACATACATATTATTACATTACATACATATTATAATACAAATTATTCCTACTTTACAAAAGGTCCCATAACAAAATAAAATAGGTAAGCAAAACTAATAATAGTGACCTCATCTAAAAGTTCACGCAACATTTCACTTCTGTAGTAAACTCCAACCCCTCTATTTTTTTTTTTTGAGAGGGAAGGCAAGGCAATTAGAGTTAAGTGACTTGCCCAAAGTCACACAGCTATTAAGTATCAAGTGTCTGAGGCTGGATTTGAACTCAGATCCTCCTGATTCCAAGACTGGTGCTCTATTCACTGTGCCACCTAGCTGTCCCCAACCATTCTGTTTTAAAAAATTAAACAAAAATATATTTTCTCATCCTCCTATTCTCCACCACATTGAAAAGGGGGAAAAAAGTTTATTGCAAGAAATATGCATAGCAGGTAAAACAAAATCTCCTAATGGCTGTAGACAAAAAAAGTCTCATTCTGAAGGCCAAATCCATCAGTTCTCTGTAACGGATAGTATGTTTTCATCATTGGCCCTCTGCAACCATTAATGGAGTCTGTATTGATGAGAGTTCTTACAACTCTCAAAGTTTTGTTTTTAAAATGCTGTGGTTATTTGTATAATTTGTTCTTCTGGATTTGCTCACTTCATTCATCACCAGGTTCTAAGTGCTCAAAATTTTTTTTTATTTTTACAGTATTTTTAGGACATTTACTGACTGTATGAAGCTTTCTACCAGCTTCTCTAAGGTGTCAATTTTCCTTCTTATTCTTTCTTCCCTAGCTTTTCCATTCTGTATCTCTTATTTCGTTTCTTCCAGGTACTTCTGCAATCCCTTTGGCTATGACATTTATTCTCCAAGGCTTTGCCTGGACTTAGGGGGCTGCTAAGACTCTTAGGGGCTCACCCTGAACATCTCATCATCACAGTGTTTTCCTTGGTTTGTTAGGCATGGCGTGGAATGCCCTTGAGTCATATTCACATATGGTATGGTCAAGGCCTGCCTGGTTCGGAGTTGAGTGGGTCAGATTAAGGCCCTTCTCAGGGGCTGCTGTGGTGCTGGGCTCTGCCTGGGGGCCCCCTTTAGTCACAGGGTTCTGGGACATCTCCCTGTTGTGGGCTCCTCCTGAGGCTTTTCCCTTGATCAGGGCTCAGGGGCTGCTTCCAAGTAGGGCTTCTGAGTCTGTTAGGGCTGGATTCTGACAGCCTTTTTCCTGAAGCTTGGCTCACACCACTGTTGTAGAACACCAGGAGGCTGCCTTCTCTTCTAGGCTAGGGTTTGGTTCAGGCATTAGGACTACACTAGTCTCAAGCTGGTCAGGAGTGCAGATTACCCCAAAACTATTCCCTTTGAGCTGAGTTCAGGCAGTCAACCACAGAACTTGGAGAAAGCTTGTGTCAGGAAGTACTAACTTCCTGAAAGCCTCCACCTGGGAGTTGGCCTCTGTGTTCTCTCCCTGACCTGACTCAGCTTGTCTGTTCCAGGATCTCTGTAGGACTCTCTCTGGGCATCCCTCTGAGTATTCCTGGGTGAGGTAGTGTAGAGAGAAATAACTCACAGCTGAGTGTTTGCAGGGCCTCTGGAACCCTCTGTGCCCTAGCAAACAGCCATCTCCCCACAAATACAAAACCAACTCTCCTCAAGTCTAGGGTACATATTGAGCTAAGCCTTCTTTAGCCATCCCAAACTTTAATATGGTTTCTGAGGTCAAAAACCGTTCAATTTTGTCTCTGGATTTCCAGAACCAAGCACATAGTAAGTGTTTAACACATGCTTGTGCATTGATCAATCATCCCTAGCTCTAAAATTCTATTTCTTCAATCCACTCTTAAAAGTTTTTTTTGATATTTTGTGTTGTGTAAATAAAACATTGAGTGATTTCTAAACTTTACACTCAATGTGATGTAGACATAGCCATAAAAATATACAGTTGCATCCTGCCAGTCTCCGTCCTCTACACCCACAATAGTAGTTGTACTATTAGTATCCACTCACTGAAAAAAAAATAGTAATGACAACATGATGATGCTTGGTGTGTGTATGGATCGGCAGTTCCCCACCCCCACTCCAAGCCATGGTCTACTGAACACATCACTGCTTGATAGACAGACAGACATGTAGATATATAGGCATATATAATGTACATATACATATGTGTATATTATATATTTTATGTGTGTATACATACACACATACAACTTTAGTATACAATATACCAAAGAATATGCTGAATTTATACCCTTGTTGGCATCCACTGTAAAATAATAAAGTATCGTGTGTGTGCCATCAGCAAATCATGCAAAAACATGGTTTGTTTAAGAAATGGTACCTGGATCTCTGCTTAAGTGGGCCAGTAACCATTTATTTAAAAATGGGCTATGATGATATTAAATCATTGGCATTACTAGACCAACCACTGCCATTCTTCAAGGCTTTGCAGATATAAGGTAGTTGTCTTTACAGACCCTGGATACTATCCTTAAGTGCAAATTCTTTGTGATTCCCTGTGGTGATTCTTGACTGGAATAGATAGCTGAAGTCAGGAAATCTTGTTTTGTATGCATTCCTAGGAGTGAAGTCATGGAAAAACCCCTTGTCTTATCTACCTGTCATTATGGATTCAAACAACATGAGGGTAAGCATACTCAAAGAAAAATGGCCACTGATCTAATAACTGCTTACTGAATGTTTGATGCTTCCAACCAAGCCTTCCCCCTGCTCCTTGAGGGCTTGGTTTCTTCAGTAGCCTTGGAAACATTTCAGCATACCTGCCTATTCTATATACAAGAGCTCTGGTATAGGAGAATCAAAAACATGACATAGGTTTGTTTATTTGGTATGGATACAAACCCAAGAAGGCTGTGCTATTAACATGCTACCAGGGTATAATAAAAGAGTTAAATTTTTATTTTGCATTTTAGAAATAACATTATCTTAACTTCCATTAGTATTTGAAGGTCTTTCTTTTGGAGTGTTAAAAGAAAATGCTTCTTTAAAAATATATTTATATAAATATATATTCATGAAAAGGTAGAATCATCTGGCACTTTTCACTGGACCTGGAAGTAAGCAGATTTAATAAAATTTAATTCATTTCCAATGTTAAAATAGCTAAGTCAGTTCAAGAAATAATATACATAGAAAAGTTACATATCCTAACCAGACTGAATTATTAGCTGAATTCAAAGGTTGTACCTATATATGTGCCATTCTAGAACGTTCCCTTTTTTAAACTTTGAGAACACATTTACTTCATGCTACTCTTATGTCATTTGGGCCCTGAATCACCAACCTTGTGGACATAGATACAATTTTGAGAAGATAACAATATTTCTCTGGCCCATGACCCCATGGAGGGAAAACCTGGGAATGAATATGTTCTTTGGTCTCTGTCTGTCACACACACACACACACACACACACACACACACACACACACAAACTCTATTTCCCCATCCAGAGAAACCCTAAGAAAATCTGTATTTAGATGATTTCATTTTCCCAGAAAGAACTCTTGGATCTCTTGCAAACACTCAGACTAACAAGATATTAAATATAGAGCAGGTTTTATTTAACTTGATAAAGAACTCATACCTGAGTCAACAGGCAATCAAAAAAGTCCTTCCTCCTTCCCACAGGGATCCATATGACCATTCTGTTTTATAGTACTGTCCTGAGTGGCTTAGGTTTGTTGGGCAGTCAATAAATCCTCCCCTGCTAATAGACTTCACCTTTTCAGATGGGGAGACAGGAGGATTGCTACAAAGTCAGTTTGTGTGATTCACAGGACCAGCAAAGGGCAAAGTTTGGGTTTGTTCTTCCATGGTATGCTTCTCTGCTTCCTTGATCCTCAGTCCACAAAGTTCCTTGCTAGTCATAAGCTCCTCCACTCTGAGCCTATACTAATGCCCTGCCTTGAGGTTCCATCCCCCTTGCCCCTTTGTATTATCAAAGCTTCATCTCCTCTGCCACTCTTGCCTAGTTTCCACTTCTCTTGGGGCTGTATAAGTCCCAGCACCTTCTTTAGGTACATGCTTCTGGTAACAAGATGATGGTCCATGAAATGTGGAATTGGAGAGAGAACATAGGGTACTTTCTGGATGGCTAAAATTGTTATCAAGTTCTTCCTAACACTAGGTTTAAATCTGCCTCTTTGTAATTCTCATCATTGCTCCTGGGTCTGTCCTCTAGGGGCATAAAAAATGAGTCTAATCTTTCTTCCACATGACAACCCTTCAACATAACAATCATGTCTCCTACTTTCTTATTCTCTACGCTAAAAATCCCCAGTTCCTTCAACCAAACGTCAGAGGACTTAGACATAAAACCTTTCCTCGTTCCAGCTACCCTCCTTTGGACATGCTCTGAACAAGGCAAAGTCCAGAGATGCAATCACACTGCTCCTAAAAACTATACCTCCTCAGAAGGACCTGAGTTCGGATCCGGCCTCAGACACTTAATCCACACAAACAAAAACCTAGCCGTGTGACCTTGGGCAAGTTACTTAACCCCAATTGCCCTAAAAGGGGCGGCTAGGTGGCGCAGTGAGTAAGAGCGCCAGCCTCAGAGTTGGGATGACCCGAGATCGAATCCAGCCTCAGAAAATGAGCACCCACACACAAATAATGACTAGCCGTGTAACCTTGAGCAAGTTACTTAACCCCAATTGCTTAAAAAAGAAAAAAAAACTATACCTCCAAGAAGCATAATGAGCTGGCATCATTCTCAGGAACACCTGGGTCCAAGTCTTATCACTGACACCTGTTGGCCATGTGACCCTGGCCAAGTCACTCTTAAGGGTCTAGGTACCTCTCCAAGACTAACTTGCAGAGAAGGTTCTGCCTTGCCTTGACAGAAGGAGTCCTCCAGCCCAGTAAAATCACAGGTGTGGTCCCTATCCCTATGTCTCTCTAATGTAACCAAAGATATCATTAGCTGTTTGTCTGTCACATCACACTGACAACTTGTATTAAGCTGTGATCCACTAAACATCCCTGATGCTTTTCACACAAACTTCCATCTACCATGCCCATATCCCACTTCCACAGCCACCCTGTACTCAGTAAGAAGGAGGCTTTTACTCATCCCTATTGAATTTCATCATATTACCTTCATCCCAGCCTTACCAAGATCTTTTTGGATCCTGACTCTGTCATCTAGTGTGTTAGCTATTTCTCTCAGCTTTATGTCATCTGGCAAAATTGATTAGCATTTCATTTATGTCTTTACCCAGGTCACTGATTAAAAGATATTGAATAGCAATGCTGTAATAGTAATGGGAATTTGAAGATCTTCCCTGCCCCTTAACAGGCTGAGTGTAATCACATGGAGCCTGTGGTGGGAAGAGTTTGCTGAACGGGTGGAGCAAGAAGGGGTGAAGCAGGAAACGAGTCAGAGCAGTTAGAGTAGAGGGAGAAAGGACACAGGCTAGGAGACAGCTAGGATTGTGAGTATTTGTGGGAAGACCCTAGCAGGGGGAAGGCTTAGAGTTTATGGCAGTGCCCCCTGCAGTGTTATTGTGTATAGATTTCTTTGTTGCTATATGATGGATTCGGTTTTCTGGTGTTGGGATCTGGTTTTCTGGTGTCTGAATAAATGTTTTGCTTCTATATTCTATATGGAGAGTCTGTTATATTTTGTGATTCAGAACTATGCCAGCATATTCATAGTTGCTGTCAGTGCAGTGACACAAATGCCAACACAGATCCCTGGGGCACTCCACTAGAGACATCCAGCCATGTTGATATTGAATCGTTAATGACTATTCCATCTTAAATGACCTCCCCATCTTTTCTACAGGAATAACATGAGAAACTCTAGCAGATGCTTTGGTAAAACTAAGGTGACCTACATATATTGCATTCTCCTGGTGTATCAATTGAGTGACCCTGACAAATTAGAGAAAAAGACCCGCCTGACACAACTGGCCCTTGTTTTGGCAGATGCTCATTAACCATCTCTATGAACCATTCTAGAATTTTTCCAGAAATCAAAGTCAAGCCCACTAGCTTATAGGTTTCTCTCTCTCTCTCTCTTTTTTTTTTTTTTTTTTTGGAAACTCAGAATAAGATTTGCCCTTCTCCAGTCCTGTGGTACCTTTTCCATTCTCCACAATTTTTTAAATACTCTGACAGTGGCTTAGAGATCACAACCACCAGTTCTTTGGATCCCCAATGCTCTGTTCTTCTGGGTCAAATGCCTAGGTATCTTCTTACTTATCCTGGGAGGCAATTCCCCATTAGCCTTTTTAATCTGTCATTTGCAAAGATCATTTTCTTTGAAAGGAAAAATGCAGGCAAAAGAAAAACTGAGGAGTTCCACCTTCTCTCTGTTGTCAGTCAGCACTGCCCTGTTCACACAAGCCTGCAGACCTCCACTTAATAAAACCCTTTCTGTTACTAGGTTTCCTTGCCAACTTCAACTTATTTTGAGCTTTTGAGCTTTAGCATTTCTGATACTACTTTCATAGAAATATACCATGCTCTTTTATTTATGCTTCCATCATATATAAAATGTATGTGTGTATGTGTAGGCATACATATATGTATACATACACACATATATGTTTGTATACACACATATATGTATGTAAATATCTTTCAAAAATCTAATTTGAGTGGTAAGTTCCCTGTGGATTCATATCAGTGTCTTCAGATAACTCTGGTCTTCCCTTCTCAACTGGAAGGTTTCCCTTTGCTCTTTTCAATTTTATTCTTGAGAGCTTTCCATACCTCCTCAGCTGACCCCACCTCAACCCCATAGAATCCTACCTATCCTTCTTCTAAACCCTTTGAAGTCAGCTTCCCAAAATTTCTCATACTTGTCAGACTATGCCTGACTTTCCTCTTCTTTTTTGTCACAGATTCAATGACAGAGTGGTCCCTTCCCTTCAGTGTTCCCACCATCTCTACCCCAGGAACCAGTTACTCCTGTTAATGAGAATCAGATCCAGAATAATTTTTTTCCTTGTTGGTTCTTCCACCATTTTTAATCGTTAAAGCAAATCAAGAAATCATTAGTTGCTCTGTTTTGAGGAGAGCTCAAGCAGATATCTAAATAAATAGAGTCCCCATCACTACTATATGATATTTTTGTGTTGGGCTCATGACCTATTTCCTGAACTCCTCATCTAAGTTCCTCTTTCTATCTATAGCATACTCCAATAGCAAAATAAACAAAAAAACAAAAACCTTTTCCTTCTCTTTCCATTGACAGCACTCAAATACTTTTCTACCATGCTAGTTCTCAGATTTATACTTTCTAGCTCCCAGATTTCCCCTCTCTGGTTCCTGGATTTTTTCACATGAATATACCTTCTTAGTAATCCAATGTTATCCCCACCCTATTCTCTTTGACCCATCTGACTTCTTTTGGATAAAGTATAATCTCCAAGCCATATTCCAGTCATGGGTTTCATCCCACCAGATCTCAGTGATACTTATGTGATAGTTCCTCTCATTTGTTGCCTAAACTTTGGACATTTGCAGAGATTTGACAATGAAGGTCATCAGTTTTTCGACTGCATCTTTTCTTAAGTTTTGCCTCCAGTGAATTTCTGGGAATTCCAACTGCTACTCTTCCATCTTTGTGGCCTCTCTGTAGTTTAAGGGAGATATATGGGCACTTTTATCCCTTCCCTATTCTTTTTTATGTAAAGGACCTTTACTGGATTTGTAAGATATTGGGCAAATAAAATTTTTACTAACCTTTCTTAGGTGTGCTCTATCCCTGACCAACAGCCTAGCATTCCATTATTTTAAGCCGCAGCACAGAAATCCAAATCCCATTCTCATGAGTCCCTTCCTGAATCAACTTTTCTTTTACGCATTTTTTCCCTTCAATGAGCAACAATTAAGGAAAACACAATCTACATCCTCTGTGGTTTTCAGTTTCTTGCTTAAGACAGTGTAATCTTTGGCAATATTTTCTAGGTTCCTTCAAGCAGTATTGTACCCAAATGACCCACCAGAAGTGGAGGGTAGTCATTTGTTCTGACGGCACATGGGACATTTTCTGTTAAGTCCTGGTTACAACCCCTAAGAAGACAACAGGCCTCTTTATTGTTGCTATCAAGTCATCAAATAGCTGTCTCAGTAATCCTGGCAGGAAGTCATCAACCACTAGCACTATCTCTTCTCCATTAGATCTTTCCTGGGTAATCTTGATTCTGTGGCTGTGCTTTACCATTTCCATGTGGATGAGGAAATGCTTACCCATAGGAATTTCCAGCACCCCAGTCTTCAGAAAGAGTCTCAGATTTGTTTTATAGCCTAGTGTACATCTGTCTTCTTCCTTCTCTGCCTTCTCCATGTGACATTTCCCCTCTGCCACTTCAATTAATCAATCAATCAATTTATGAAGTACCTACAATCTGCCATGCATTGTACTAAGATTCTTTCCCCCATGGAAGCCCTATTGCTGTGTTTTGTTTTTAGGAACATTTCACTGTTAGTCTAGAGTGTGGAGAGGTATTCCTTGCATCCCTTCCCCTCTCTTCTAGGAAGAAAACAAACATAATCTTGGAGCATACATAAGTCACTTTGGCTGTGGCAGAAATACAAACATTACAGACTCAGGGCAAATCACTGCAAAATTATCCCTGTTCTGATCCTGAGATATTCAGCCTTGTTTTTTAACTAACCTTGAGTGCTCATGCTTCACTTTTACAGCCCAGCTTCTGCTTTTAACAACTGTATAATCATACTCCACTTTCTTCCCTTTGTTTCCATAACTTAGCCACATCCTACTTTGTTTCCCTTTTCTCGCAGATTTATATTGTTTATCTTCCCTTGTCAACTAACTTCATTCTCCATTGAGTCCTTCTATACAGCTCCTTAATCCTTTCTCATCCTCCCACCCCGTTCATCCTCATACAGACTTCTTCTCTTCCTGTAACTGAAGGTGTTCACCTTTACCTTATTCTCAAGTTCTATCAAATTTCTCCCTTTCAAGTTCAGGACCTGGCCTTTTTCACAAGTCCAAATTCCTCAAAAACACCTACAAAATTTATTTCTCCTTATTCAGCTTAAGTCCTTGCTCCTTTTCCATTCTTCCTGCTACCTTTTCCCACAGGAAATAGTAGTTGGACTTAGAAATTATCTATTGGGGCGGCTAGGTGGCGCAGTGAATAGAGCACCGGCCCTGGAGTCAGAAAGATCCTGAGTTCGGAGCCGGCCTCAGACACTTAACCCACACAAACAAAAACCTAGCCGTGTAACCTTGGGCAAGTTACTTAACCCCAATTGCCCTAAAGGGGCGGCTAGGTGGCGCAGTGAGTAAGAGCGCCAGCCTCAGAGTTGGGATGACCCGAGATCAGATCCGGCCTCAGAAAATGAGCACCCACGCATAAATAATGACTAGCTGTGTAACCTTGAGCAAGTTACTTAACCCCAATTGCTTTAAAAAAAAAATAAAAAAGAAATTATCTATTTATCCTCAATTTCTCCCAAATTCCTCCTCCCAAATTCAGTTTCCAACCTTCACAACTTCAAATTGTTCTAAATCACCTTCACAACATCCTTGTCGTCACCTTTATTCTTTGACCTGAACAAAGGGTTTCTTCAGGTAGTTGTTAAAACTTTTCTTTCCTGTGTTTTATCAATGAATGTGTAAATACCTATTCCCTACTCTGGATCAAGTCATGGTGAGGTTGAGTGAGCCTGAGGTTAGGTCATAGTGAAGTAGCCATTTAAAAAAAATACATATTTTATTTTTCCCCAATTATGTGTAAAAACATTTTTTAACATTTTTTTATGTTTTTAGTTCCAAATTCTATCCCTTCCTTCCTTCCCTCCCCACTTCCTGAGATAGCAAACAATCTGATATAGGTTACACATATACAATCATGTAAAATATATTTCCACATTAATCATTTTGTGGGGAAAAAACTCAAACCAAAAAGAAAGAAATAATAAAAAATATTACGCTTCCATCTGTATTCAGACACCATCAGTATTTTCTCTGGAGGTGAAGAGCATTTTTTAAAATGAGTCCTTTGGGATTGTAATCATTGTAATGCTGAGAATAGCTAAGTCACTCAAAGTTGTTCATTGTACAAAACTGCTTTTATTGTGTGCAATGTTCTCCTGATTCTGCTCACTTCACTCTACATTAGTTCTTGTAAGTCCTTCCAGATCTTTCTGAAAGCCACCTGCTTGTCATTTCTTATAGCACAATAATATTCTATTAAAATCATATATCATAACTTGTTCAGTCACTTGCCAGTTGATGGGCATCCCCTCAATTTCCAATTCAGAGCCACTATAAAAAGAGCTGCTATAAATATTTTTGTACAAATGGGTCATTTTCCTTTTTTTTCTTTTTATCTTTTTGGAATACAGAACTAGCAATGGCATTGCTGGATCAAGGGGCATGCACAGTTTGATAGCCCTCTGGGCAGAGTTCCAAATTGCTTTCCAGAATGGCTGGATCAGTTCACAACTCCACCAACAAAGCATTAGTGTCCATTCCAGTTTTTCCACATCCTCTCCAACAGTTATCATTTTTCTTTTTGTTATTTTAGCCATTCTAATAGGTATAATGTGGTACTTCACAGTTGTCTTAATTTGCATTTCTCTAATCAGTACTGATTTAAACATTTTCTTTCATATGACTATACACAGTGTTGATTTCTTTGTCTAAAAACTGCCTGTTCATATCCTTTGGTCATTTATCAATTGGAGAATGACTTGTATTATAAATTTGACTCAGTTCTCTATATATTTAAGAAATGAGGCCTTTATCAGAGATACTTGTCATAAATTTTTCCCCAGTTTTCTGATTTCCTTCTAATTTGGTTACATTGGTTTTGTTTGCGCAAAAACCCTTTAATTTTATATAATCAAAATAATCCATTTTATATTTCTTAATTCTCTCTATATCTTGTTTGGTCCTAAATTCTTCCCTTATTCATAGATCTGACAGATAAACTATTTAATGTTCCCCTGACTTGCTTATCACTCTTTCTGTCTAAATCATATATCCATTTTGAACCTTATCTTGGTATATGGTGTGAAATTTTGGACTGTACTTACTTTCTGTCATAGTGTTTCCCAGTAGTTTTTGGCAAATAGTGAGTTTCTGTCCCCAAAGCTTGGATCTTTGGGTTTATCAAACACTAAATTACTATGAACATGTACTATAATGAATTTATGTACCTAATCTACTCTAGAAGTAGTCATTTAATGCCTAACTTCCCCAGAACATGGATAGTGTTGTCTTTCACTTATATCAGCCCCTCCAACTCAGTCTTCTGAGATTTGGAGAAGCACACTTACCAGGTCTCCATTTTTCCTCCCATGTCATATCTTCCCAGGCCATTTGAGTCAGGTTGTACAAATGACCTTGAGCTGCTTCTTCAAAAATTTCCAAAAGGCAAGGGGTAAAGGGCTAGATTCAGTGTTTGAGCGGGGTGGGGGGTAGAGATCCCCAAAAGACTCAGAAGAAGAGGGGCAGAACTTCCTATTACATATCAAATTAGAATCTGAGTACTTCAGAACTAATACAGCATTATAGGTCATTTAATCCAATGTCTTCTCTTTACATATGAGAACACAAAGGGTCAGAAAGGTTAAATGACTTTTCCAACATCACACAGCAAATCAGTCAAAGCTCCTAGATTAGAATTCAGTTCTTCTGACTCCTAATTAAGTGATATTTCTATCTTAAAACATTATATAATATATATATATATATGAATATATGTTACATGTTTGTGTGTGTATAATACTCTTAATTGGTTAGCTATTCTTTTTTTTTGAGGGGAGAAGGCAAGGAAATTGGGGTTAAGTGACTTGCCCTAGGTCACACAGCTAGTAAGGGTGTCAAGTGTCTGAGGCTGGATTTGAACTCAGGTCCTCCTGACTCCAGGACTAGTGCTCTATTTACTGTGCCACCTAGCCACCCATTGGCTGACTATTCTAAGATTTTCCAAGTCGATGCATTGTGTAAATGGTTTAAAAAATAGCGTTTGACATCCAGTATGAAATTATGTCAGTGGAATGACATTAATCTTAGTGAAAGCAGGCACCTAAGAGGTTAAGTAAGCTGATACCACTTATAGTAGAGAGCTATAACTATTTTAAACTAATGGATCAATTAGTAATGATAAGCTCAAAAATATTTATGACTACAGTTGGTAGAAAAAATATAGGGAAATTAGGACATCTTAAAAATATTTTCCCCTTAATATTCATCCTTACTGGCATTTTCCCATTGAACAGCTCTCCTGTTTAATACTCACGTGGCGTGGCCATTTTCACAAAAATAGGATTCACAAGGTCTTCCAGTTGCTGTTTTTGTTCAACAAGCTCTTCTATAGTGGTTTCTGGGTGGAGCTCAAGCCACTCCATTTTGGTCCGGCAGGCACTGATGAGAAAGTTCTAAAGAGGAAATAGGGATTTTTAATTCCACTTGCTAAAAGGTCAACTCAAACCCCCACTGGAAACAACCCCAGGAATCCTGCAAATAGCATTGCCAGGGAAACAGTAGTCCCTCTCATAATCTGAGGTGGTAGTGACCTATGCCAACTCACATGACCATAATAACTACAGCTGACATTTATATATCACTTTGAGGTTTGCAAAAATACTTTATATTATCTCATTTGATTCCCCACAACAATCCTATTAAATCCTATTATTATTCTACTTGATAGATGAGGGAAATAGTTTATAGGGATAAGGGGGAAATTATATAAGGAGGGAAAATTTAAGAGAGGTTGAGTGATTTACCCAAGGTCATTTATATAAGGGGTGGAATTTGTATCTTGGATACAGATATATTTGCATAGGTGGGAAAAGGGGATGACAGGATGAAATTTTGAAGCTCTGCCTTCTCTGTCTTGCCATCCCATCTACCTTGAGTAACCTTCTCCTTTTTTAAAAAAAAAATATTTAAAAGGCTCCTTTTGTTGTGAATTTTGTTGTTCAGTAATTTTCAGTCATGGTTGACTCTTTGTGACCCCATTTAGTGTTTTCTTGGCTGAGATAGTGTAGCACTTTGCCATTTCCTTTTCCAGTTCATTTTACAGATGAGGAAATTGAGGCAAATAGGGTTAAGTAGCTTGCCCAGGGTCACACAGCTAGTAAGTGTCTGAGGCTGGATTTGAACTCAGGAAAATGAGTCTTCCTGATTCCAGTGCTCTATCTACTGCACCACCAACCTGCCCATTTTGCCCATTTTGTTGTGAAAGATGGAATTAATCAGTCAGTTGAGTCAAATATTTATTAAGCACCAACTATTTGCCAGTCATTATGCTAAACCTGGAGATACAAAAATAATTATTGAGTAAATCAATCAAGTCACACAATCCTCCCTCAAAGTAAAGATAAGATACCCTTATATTATTCCTTAATAAGATGAGAACAAGTCTTGGTCAATCAGTAAAACAATTAAATTAATTGGGAAATGTCTTAGGAACTACTGGAGTACACCGAGGAAGGAGACTTAGTGCTTGTTCATAGATCATCTAGAAAATAAAAAGCCGGGGGGGGTGGAGCCAAGACGGCGGAGTAGAAACAGCTTGTCCAAGCCACTCTGCCCCCAGATCCCCCCCAAACTATGTAAAAGGGGACTCTGAACAACTTCTGGAGCCCCAGCACCCACAGAATGACACAGAGAAGCTAACCTCCCGCTGAGGACAGCCCAGCAGCCCTGCAGGAAGGACCAGCTCAGTGGTCTGGGACCTGGCAGCACACAGCACGCAGAGCCCAGGTCCGCGGGAGCCAAGGTTTTAGCCCCAGGGCGGCAGGGCCAGCAGCCGGCTGGAGGAACCCCAGAACACCAGCAGCCCTGGCGACTCCAGAATTATCAACATAGACATGCCTAGGACAAAGTAAGAGGTTAGTGTCCTATGGACTTTGGAACCGGTATTTGGGGAATGCGTCGGCTCCCTCCCCTGGGGGCTAGAAGCCACTGAGGAGACAAGCCATTTTGTAGTTTTCAGAGGCAGCTCCAGCTCCTGGCCTGCAAATTGTAGGGAGATCCAGCAATCAGTCTTGGGGGGTAATCACTCTTACTTTAACCTCCCTGGATCTGGATTGTGATCTAGGGTGGAAGTCGTGGGTGGGTTTATAGCTTGCCAGAAACGGAAGTTGCCCCCCACATGTTTGGGACGAAAATTCCTCTATCTGGCCTTAAAGCCATAGTGTGGCAACAAGCCCATAAGTCAAGCAATTAAGTGGCAACATGCCAAGGCAAAGGAAACAGAAAAATGCAACCCTAGACTCCTATTTTGGGGGCATAGAGCGGAAAAGGACTGTGAGGTCAGAAGTCCTGCTCCAAAAGCCCCAGGGGAAAACATGAGCAGGTTGCAGGCCATAGAGGACCTTAAGAAGGACTTTAAAATCAAATAAGAGAAGTGGAGGAAAAATTGGAAAGAGAAATGAGAAGGATGCAGGAAAAGTATGAAATGAGGGTCAACAGCCTGACTGAGGAAAACAACACCTTAAAAATAGAATAACTCAAATGGCAAAGGAGGCCCAAAAGGGCAATGAGGAGAAGAATGCCTTAAAAAGCCGAATTTGCAAGATGGAAAAAGAATCTCAAAAGCTCACTGAGGAGATTCATTCCTTCAGAGTTAGACTGGAGCAAATGGAAGCTAATGATTTTATGAGAAATCAAGATGCTGTTAAGCAGATCCAAACAAATGAAAGAATAGGAGGCAATGTGAAATATCTCATGGGAAAAACCACTGACCTGGAAAATAGATCCAGGAGAGACAATTTAAAATTATTGGACTACCTGAAAGCCATGATCAAAGAAAGAACCTAGAAATCACCCTTCAAGAAATTTTCAAGGAAAACTGCCCTGATGTTTTAGATCCAGAGGGCAAAATAGAGGTTGAAAGAATCCACAGATCACCTCCTGAAAAAGATCCCAAAAAGAAAACTCCCAGAATATTATAGCCAGGTTCCAGAATCCCCAGATCAAGGAGAAAATACTACAAGCGGCCAGGAAGAAACAATTTCAATATTGTGGAAACAATCAGAATAGCCCAGGACCTGGCAGCTTCTACACTGAGGGATCGAAGGGCATGGAATATGATATTCCAGGGGGCAAAAGAACTGGGAATGAACCCAAGGGTCACCTACCCAGCAAAACTGAGTATTTTGTTTCAGGGGAAAATATGGTCATTCAGTGGAATAGAGGACTTTCAAGCATTCTTGAGGAAAAAAACAGAATTGAATAGAAAATTTGACATCCAGACACAAGAAGAAAGAGATGCCTGAGAAGGTAACCAGGGAAAAGAAATCAAAAGGAACTTATCAAAGTTGAACTATTTACATTCCTATATGGAAAGCAATAACTGTGACTGATGATATCTTTCTCACTATGAAAATAATGGAAGAAGGGGGTGTGGTCATATGAATACATATGTGAATGTGTGTGTATATGGTTACAGTTATATGTGGATAGAGGGTATAGGTTGAATTTGTTGGGAAGGGAGAATACCCAAGGGATGAAATTATGAGGTGAGAGAGGAAAGTGGCAAGAGGAGATGGGGAGAGACAGGGTAGGGTAAACTATATCATGTAGAAGAAGCAAAGGGAAGTGGTTGCAAGGGAGGGGGAGAATAGGAAGGCAAAAAGGCAAAACCACATTCTCATTGAATTTGGTTCAGGAAGAGAATGACATACATACTAAATGGGATATCTCAACCTGCAGCAGAATAGGGGGAAGGGGGATGAGAGGAGGGATGATGGATGGGAGGGCATCCTTTGGGGGAAGGGAGGTTGGAAGTACTCACTATAGAAGAGGGACAGGATCATGTAGGGAATGGACCAGGTGGGGGGTGGGATGAGTGGGAGGGAATTATAAGCAGCCTTGCACAATATATCTACTATGATAATGTTTTGCATAGCCAGACATGTACAACATGTACTGAATTACTTATATCCCAAGAAGGAATGGGTGACAAGGGAGGAAGGAAATGGATCTGAAATTCAAGGTCGTAACATTAAATGTTTCAAATATATATATAAATACTATTATTAATACTCTTCTGCCTATAATTGGGAGATAAGATGTGCAGGCATTGGGACACAAAGATTCATCTTCCTCTAATGGAAAGTCGATGGGGGTATGGGAGAAGGTATGGGAGAGAGCAGATTGGAGGAAGCGATGTCTTGTGGGACTGCTATTCTGGGAGGTTGGGTAGGGGAATAATGGGGGGAAAATGATTGTAACTCAAAATCTGGCGGAAATGAATGATGTAAAACAGAAGTTAATAAAGCATTTGTTTAAAAAGAAAAAAGAAAAAAAGAATAACAAAAAACAAAAAAGAAAATAAAAAGCCAGTTCAGAATCCAGGTTATTAAAAAGCATCTGTCAGAGACTTGGGTTCCAGCAAGGAGCAAACGAGGGGAGTGTTCCATCTAAAGTCCCTAAAAAGTTGTCTGAAGAAAGAGCACTTGAAAAAAAAAAAGAACACTTGGGCTTTGAACTTGGTCTCCCTCTCTTCCTTCCTCCTCCCCCCACCTCTACCTTGGCAGGAGAAAGGCCTTCTCGACTTCAGAAGTCCTATGAGATTCCTGTCTTCCCATTGGCCTCCTAGCAAGGTCTCTGGAACAACTGAGAGCAATGACTGTATCAGAAGCCAAGGAAAGCCTAGATTAAGATTCAGCTCTACAAAGAGCCCAACGGAAAAACTAAACCATATCTAAAAAGCAATATGTTGAAGACTTCCAGGATCTGAGTTATTCCTTTGGCATATATGCTCTCTAAGCTTGAGTCCACTTTCCCCTGGACTCTGTATGGAGTTGTGGGAGAAAGAGTGTATTAAAGTTTTTGGAGGGATGCTTTATACAAACTTTTCTTACTGCTTCATATCAATAAATACTCTTTCCTAAAAGCTACTTAAACCTGTTTGACAAATAGATAATCGAGACAGCAAACCAGCAGGAGCTTGCCACCTATAAAGGAATAGAAAAGAAGCCCTCCAATGCCTTAGAAGGTACTCCTTGAAGTCCCTGAACATGTGAAAATTCAAATCAACAAATACTGTAAAAACAAATAACACATGCCAAATTTTCAGGAGCTGGAAAGGGAATAGAGTCTGTCTGCTCTCTGTAATAAAATTACATGTGAAAAGAAGCACTATTCTGTGCTAACACAGAAGGGGAAAATTTTAAAGCATGTGTAGATGAATTCATCCCTATTCAATGTCCTTTTTATTCAACAATTCTGAATATTCTGGGGATGGGAAGAGCAGGAAGTTGTGATTTTAAGAAGGGATTTTACTGGGACAGCTACGTGGGACAGTGAATAGAGCACCAGCCCTGGAGTCAGAAGGACCCGAGTTCAAATTCAGCCTTAGGTACTTGATCACACTTACTAGCTGTATGACCTTGAGCAAAGCACTTAATCCCAATTGCCTTGCCTTCCCCCAACCCCAAAAAAGAGATTTTATGACAGGAGTTTTTATGTTTGAGATAAGGAGATATAAGGACTTGTATCTCCTAAAGAGATATTGTTAAAGAGTTATTGTTGCTTGGTAAAGGGGAAAAAAACCAACAGTATAGAACACAGTTTTACCTTAGTTTCCTATCTCACCTTACAATACAAACTACACACAATATGGTTCTTTCATTGGAAAGCATGGCCTATTATACAGACAGGTCAAAGAAAGTTTTGTTGGTTTTTTTTGGTTAGGATTATTCATTGTAAAGAATGTGTTGTAACCAGACCCACAAAACTCTCTCATCTATGGGCTACCGACCAAGCCATGGAGAAGTCTCATTATACACTGTAATCATTTCTAGAGTGCTTCCCTTGCTTAGGCTTGATTACATGCCCTTTGAAAGGGGGGGATATCAAACTGTTTCAGGGTAGAGGGGGCTGCTTCAGGTTCTTCTTTTTTCACAGAAGTATAAAATCCCTAAGGGAAGACCCAGAGAATTGTGGAGAAAAATTCATGAGTTCAAGACCTAAACACAAACACATTTCTGACAATCAGAGTATGTGTCTCAGGAACAAAAAGGATCGTTTGGGTTTCTTTTTGATGTTTAACACATTTCCAATTCACTCAATAGTGATCTGTTTTGACCTTGGTGAGCCTCTCTCTCATCAGAGGTTGTCATGTAATAATAACAGTAATAGCAGTTTAGGATCAGAACCCATCTGCAAAATGCAGTGATGGAGATGTAAGATGGAGACAAGGGTGGTGAAGTCAAGAGCAGTGCATTTGGATTCAGTCAAAATCCCTGCTCTCTTACTGAAAAGTTATGCCATTAATTAATTAATTAATTAATTTAAATTAATCAACAAAGCAAAAACAATTAATTTAAGTACAGGGCCTGGCAAATAGGAGATGCTTAATAATTGTTTGCTGATTGAATATGTATGGGAATTAGCTACTCTTTTGTCTATTAGCTTTCCTCTTCTTTTAGAAGGGCATAATAATATCTAATTTGTTCTACCAATCCCACAGAACTGTCTCGGGGATTAAATGAGATAAAAAGTGACACCATTCTATCAGTTGAAATGATACTAAATAAGAGACATGATCATCTGCTTTGCTGATGCATCCATGGGACCTTTCCATCTACTTTTGGCTGAAACTTTCCATATCCATTATCTTCCCCATGAGAAATGTGAGCTGCCTGAAAGCAGGGACTGTCTTCCTGTTTAATTTGTACCCCACCATGACTAGCACAGAGCTTTGCTTAATAAATGCTTTATTCTAAGAAAAAAAATTAAAAACCAAATAAATGTTTTATTCATCCATTTGTTCATTCGTGAAGTAATTCACGAAAACCACAAGAGTCCATAATATACATGATGCTATCATCAAGACCTAGGAACATGGGGGTTCTCAGAATAAAAGCAAAGCAAAATACCTTGTCTTCCTTGTTCATCTTTCCTGGTGCCTTCTCTGGATCTGTAATGACTGCCTGGATCCTTGCAATGGATTTTTTCAGAGCCAGGTGAGCAACTGAAAAAAAATTACAAATTAAAAGTGCAATTAAGAAAACAACAACGGGGCGGCTAGGTGGCGCAGTGAGTAGAGCATCGGCCTTGGAGTCAGAAGGACCTGAGTTCGGATCCAGCCTCAGACACTTAACACATCCACAAACAAAAACCTAGCTGTGTGATCTTGGGCAAGTTACTTAACCCCAATTGCCCTCCAAAAAAAAAAAAAACAAACCACCACCACCTTGTTAAAAACCTTGCTTGCCACATTGTTCTTCATGGAACTTCAACAGAGACTTCTTAATTAAAAAACACTTATTTATTCAGCTCAGTGCCTCAAATATTTATTGTCCCCTAGGCTCAAGTGCTAGGTCCTAGGAATGCAGGGCTGAAACAAGCGATATAGCCTGTACCCAAGAAATCTATCATTTCATATCATATCATTTTATATCATATCATTTCAATACCTGCCATGTGCTCAGTAGTGTTCTAGGACGAGGGCTTAACAACCCAATATATAAATGTAAGAAATGGTCCTTTATCATGAGAAGCTTATAATCTAGTTAGATAGCTACTCTTTTCTTTCATTTTCTATTTTACCATCTAGTTCTAGAATATCAGGGCAGTTTTCCTTGATAATTTCTTGAAAGATGATGTCTACGTTCTTTTTGTTAATCGTGGCTTTCAAATAGTCCAATAATTTTTAAATATTTCTCCTGGATCTGTTTTCCAGGTCAGAGGTTTCTCCAATGAGATATTTCACATTGTCTTCTATTTTTTCATTCTTTTGGTTCCATTTTATAATTTCTTGATTTATCATAAAGTTATTAGCTTCCATTTGCTCCATTCTAATTTTTAAGGAATTATCTTCTTCAGTGAGCTTTAGGGCTTCCTTTTCCATTTGGTCAATTTTGCTTCTTAAAGCATTCTCCTCACTGACTTTTTGGACCTCTTTTGAAATTTGGGTTAATCTATTTTTAAGGTGTTATTTTCTTCAGTATTTTTTGGGTCTCCTTTAGCAAGTTTTGTTTTGGTTTTGTTTTGTTTTGTTTTGTTTTTTTGCTTTTATTTGGAGGGGGGAGAATGTAGAGTAATTGAGGTTAAGTCACTTGCCCAAGGTCACACAGCTAGTTTTTGTGTTAAGTGTCTGAGGCCGTATTTGAACTCAGGTCATCCTGACTCCAGGGCCAGTGCTCTATTCACTGTGCCACCTAGCCACCCCATCCTTTAGCAAGTTATTGACTTGTTTTTCATGATTTTCTTGTATCACTCACATTTCTCTTCCCAGTTTTCCCTCTACTTCTTTTACTTGATTTTCAAAATCCTTTTTGAGATCTTCTTAGGCCTGCAACTAATTCATATTTTTCTTGGAGGCTTTTGATGTAGGAACTTTGACTTTGTTGTCTGCTTCTGGTTGTATGTTTTGGTCTTCTTTATCACCAAAGTAAGACTCTATACTCTGACAGTTTTACACTGTTTGCTCATCTTCCTAGCCAAATACTTGACTTTCCTCTCAAGGAGCCAAGATGGTGGCATTGAAGCAGGAAGACTCCCTGCGCTGCCCCCCATAACCACCTCAAATACCCTAAACAAACTTTAGGGCTAGAGAACCTACAAAGTGACAGAGAGAAACAAACCTCCTGATGAAGACAGCCCGGCAGACTGGCAGGAAGGGTCAGTTCACAGCACACTGGGAGCCAAGCCCAGCCCCTTGAGTCCAGGGTTTTAGCCCCAGGGAGGCCCAACCTGGAGGGATTCCAGGAGAGTAGATCACCATCAGTTGTGGCTGTTTCCAGAATTATCAACCCATAAATGCCAAAGACAAAGTGAGAGGTCAGTGGACTTTGGGAACAGGAGGGATGATGGAAGGGAGGGCAGGCTTGGGTGGGGGGAGGGAAGTTGGAAGCACCTACTTTTGAAAAGGGACGCGATCAAAGTAGAGAATAGAACAAGTGGGGGTGGGATAGGAGGGAGGGAAATATAGTCAGTCTTTTACAATATATCCACTATGGAAATGTTTTGCATAGCTACACATGTACAACCTATATTGAATTGCTTATCTTCCCAGTAAGGGTGGGTGACGAGGGAGGAAGGGAAAAAATCTGGAATTCAAAGTTTCAAAATCAAATGTTTAAAATATATATTATCATTTTTTTTTAACATGCAACTGGGAAAAAAGATATACAGGCACTGGGGTATAGAGATCCATCTTGCCATACTGGAAAGTTGGAGGGGGAATGGGGAGGATGAGGAGAGAGCAGATTGGGGGAATGGAATATACAGTGGGATCACTGTTTTGGGGTGGTGGGTAGGGGATAGACAGGGAGAAAAGTTGTAACTCAAAATCTTGTGGCAATGAATGATGTAAATGAAAAATAAACATAAAATTTAATTTAAAAAAATAAAAATAAAAAAAACACAAATACTTGACTTTCTAACTCTTTGTCAAGGTAGAACTCTGCTTCCAGTGGGGGTGAGAGAGGCTTCAGGGGTTTTGTATCAGTCACTAGATCCCCCACAGTCTGTGGGCCCAGAGCTCTGGAAGCAGCTACCACCACTGCTGCTACTGCTCCTGCTACCACCACCCCCAGCTGGGGCGAGACCTTGCTCTTCTCTCACCCAGGTCCCACAGAGTTCCCCACTGACCTTCCATGCTCTCCTTGGCATTTGTGGATTGAGAAGTCTGGAAATTGCCACAGCTGCCAGCGATTCAGTCCCTTGAGGCTTGCTCCCACCCTGTCTGTGCCAGCATGGCCCATAAGGGACTGTGCTCCTAACTGGGTGCAATGTACCCTTCCTGTCAACCATCCAGGCTGTCTTGGGCTGGAGATGTGTTTCACTCTGTCATTTTGTGGATTCTACAGCTCTTAAATCTGTTGAGAATCCTTTTTTACAGGTATTTGGAAGAGTTTGGGGGAGATTCTCAAGCAAGTCCCTACTTTTACTATGTAATCTTGGCTCTGCCCCCCAAGATAGTTATTCTTTTAAAAAAAATAGCTTAATAACCAGGAACAATAAATCATAATGATAACTGATATTTAGATAGCATTTTAGATCTACAAAACGCTCTTTGTACACATTATCTTATTGTAAAATGGGTACGATAGACATCATTATCCCTTTTTACAGATGGGGAGAATGAGAAAGAGGGTAAAGAACTTGCTCATAGTCCCACTGTTCAAAATTTTCGGGAGAAGGGACATTTAAGCCCAGGTCTCTACTGACTCCAAATACATAAAAATAGAAAATAATGGAAAAATCATAAATAAAATTATAAACATATTATTATATACATTTTAAGAAAGAACAATCAATCCAATTAACAAAGAAAAAGTTTGTTGTGTCCTACAGAAATTAAGTGTAGACATCTAGACATCTAGTCCAATCCACACATGAAAGGAATCACCATTGTAATTTACACAACAATTGGCTATTTAGTCTCTTCTTTTTTTTAACTAAATAATATTTTATTTTCCCTCAATTATATGTAAGAACAACTTTTTTTAACACTCACTGGGTTTTTTTGTTTTGAGTTCCAAATTCTATCGCTTCCTCCCTCCCCTCTCTCCTACCTGAGAAGGTAGGCAATCTTTTACAGTTGTGGAAACTGAGGCATCAAGCAGTTAAGAGATTTGCCCAGTCACACATCTAGTATCATCTAGTAAGTATCTGAGGTGGGATCTGAATACAGGTCTTCCTGACTCCAAGGCCTGTGCCTTATCTACTATATCATGCTGCCTCTAAAGGAAACCTTCTGACTTTAAGTCAAATAGACAACTAGGAAAAGAATTAGGCACTTTCTAACAAGAAGGAGTTCAGAAGATAGTATAAATGCATTTGGGCTATTTAGATGTTCTATGTTCCAAAAGAGCCTGGATTCTGGAGGCTAAAGCTCTGGGAACTAAGACATCACTCTCTTTATGGAGAAAAAGAACCTGGGTTTTCTCTCCTAGTCCAATGACTGGATATAAAAGGTGCCTCCCTGTCTTTGAAAGACAATTGAAGCTCTTTTCAGGTTCTAAGCTAAAAAACAGAAGGTAGAAACCACTTCTCCTAAGTGGTAGCTGAGGACTCCAGTTGAAGCCCAGTGGGTATCAGCAGAGAGAGATGTGATGTGATGCCCAATGGAAAACAGGGATAAAATGTTATTATAAACATCAGTGCCCACTGGGAAGCAGTGTACCAACAGAAGCCACCACCAGCCCTATAATATCAAACAGATAAGCTGGCCTTCTACATGTGTACCCTGGACACATACATTCCCTATGTGTACGCCCCTCCACATGGGTACCATGGCTACACACATTCCCAATCTTTTTGTATCCATCATCAGTAATGTGCCCTGACCACAAGCTCTCCACAAGTGTGCTCCTGATACATGATTATCATTGCCAATGATGGTATATAAATTGGTGGGAGTGTCCCAAGTTTATGGGAGGAACACTCCATTGCTACTATTCTGTTGTTATTTTATTAAATGCTTTTGTTCTTGACTCCTTCTAACTAGTGAAAGTAAGAAAATTGGGGGTAGGGGCAAAGAAGAGTTCATCAGGGAAGGGGATAAGCATTTATATAGTACCTACTAAGTGCCAAGCACTGTGTTAAACACTTAACAAATATCTCATCTGATCTTCGCAATAACTCTGAGGTGTATGCTATGATTATCCCCATTTTTCATTTGAGGAAACTGAGGTAAACAAAGGTTAAGTGATTTGCCCAAGGTCACACAGCTAGTAAGTGTCTAAGGTTGGATTTGCACTCAGGTTTTCCTGATTAGAGGCCTAGCACTCCATCCAATGAGCCACCTCGTTGCATCAGCCACAGATTTGAGTAAATGAAGAGTCACAGAACACCTTGATCCTGGTATTGTTTTTCTAGGGAAAGCATATGAAAATAGGAGCACTTCAAGCACTTCAACTATTATTTTATATCAATACATGCAGAAAAATCCTTCATTAAAATATAGCACTCATTTATGCTAAACACTACAAAGCATAGGCTTTTTTAAGTATAGGAATGAAATAATCTTTCCTTAATATATACAAAAAAATTCCTATAAAACCAAGAGGTAGCATTATCTATGATGGAGAAATACTGAAAATATTCCCAATGGCTCTGTAGTAAAGAAAGAATGCTCACTATATCCATTATTTATTAATATAATACTAGAAATGTTAGCTCTGGCAATAAGATGAGAAAAAGAAATTAGTGAATGAGTACTGGCAAAAAGGAGCCAAAGTATCTCTATTTCTGGATGATAATGTGATTTTCTTAGAAAACCCTTAAGAGGCAACAAAAATTATTGAGACTATTTCTCTATATTGCTAAGAAAAACCAGGAAGAAGAGATATATAGAGAAATAACATTTAAAATAACAACAAAATATATTAACTGTAAGTTAAACCAAGAACATAATGTATAAGAGAAAAGGGGAAAAAACCCTCTTTATTCAACTAGAATTGCTAGGGGAAAGTAGATAGCAGGTTGATAGAAAATAATCTTAGCTAGGCATCTTATCCTAAATTATATTACATATACATTAAATACAAGAAATTAAAAATGGATAAGGAAAATAGGAAAAAATACATCATTAAGAAGTTTGGAGAGTGGAAAGTTATATCTCTCACAATCATGACTAATGGGCAAGGTAAATTCATTAGCTGTGACATAGAGTATTTTTTTAAAACAAAATAGGCAACTTTATATTTTTAAAAAATCTTTTATAAAAATAAAATAAATACAGATAAACTAAAAAGGAAAAAAAAGAAAGACCAGGAAAAAACTTTACACAAAACACCTGTCAGATTTTTGTCTGACATTCAAAATTTATAGAGAATTAACACAGATCTAAAGGATTATAAGCTATTTCCCAAAAGATGGTGAAAGAAAATGACTAAAACACAAAAGAAGAAATTAAAATTATCAACAGTCATTTTTAAAAGCATCAGAAATGATTAATAATCAGAGAAATGTAAATTAAAATATCAAGGGTATCATTTCACACAAAAAAAGAATGTCAAAACTAGAACAGATGTAGGAAAACCAGCATTAATTTGCTGTTTGAAAAATTGTGAGCTGATACAATTATTTTGGAAAATAATTTTAAATTTTCTAAAAAAAAGTTTTAAAATTATTCATAATCATTGTCCCAACAATCTCACTATTGGGTTTACACTCAAATGAAGTTATTGATCTCAGTAAAAGCCCAATCTGTACTGAAATATTCATAGAAACATTGTTTATGATAACAAAACTGGGAAAACAAACTATGCACCCAAAGATTGGGAATTGGCTGAAAAAAGTGTGTGTATGAGTAGACTACATGAACATAGTAGAATATTAATGTTCCAGAAAGAGTGATAAATATGAAGAATTTTTTTAATGGGAAAACCTGAAGCGACCTGTCCTTTCTTTTAACAAAGAGCAAACTATATATATGTATGTATGTATATGTTAGTCACCATCACCCTAGAAGGAAGTTTATACTTGGAGGGAATGTATATCAGTGTTTTGTATGAAATGTTAAAAGAGGATATGTTGTTATTATTATGCAGTCATTTCAGTTATGTCTGACTCTCTGTGACCCCATTTGGGGTTTTCTTGGCAAAGATATTGGAGTGGTTTGCCATTTCCTTCACCAGGATGAAGAAACTGAGGTCAATGGGGTTAAGTGACTTGCCCAGGGACCCACGGCTAGTAAATGTCTGAGGTCAAATTTGAACTCTGGTTTTCTTGCCTCCAGGCCCTGTGCTCTATCCACTGTACCACCTGGCTGCCTTTTAAAACAGGATATATCAACTTCAAAATCACAAAAATTTATTTTTCATCTCTTTGCTCTTTCAAAAGAGGCCTCATATAGAGCTGTCATGGGAGAGTTAATTTTGCTCCTGATTCCTTTTCCTTCTGCCTGTTTCCACTGTCTCACTATACTTACCCACCTTTATTACCCAAAACTTAAAATATTTGGCTACACTGTTCATCTTTATTACTTAAATTAAATATTTGGCATAGATTTATAGTTTTATGATTTATGTGAAATATGCCTTAAATTTCTTTGAGTAAAAGGGGTTTTATAAAGACCAAATAACACATAGAGGAAAAAATCCAAAGTACTGGGAGGTTATGTTACATCTTCTAGTTCTAATACTGCTGATTTAGAAACTTTTGAAGTTCTTTATGACCTCATAGAACTATCGTTGAATCAGTCCATCTGACAATGTCACAATGCTCCCCAAGTTACTGCTGCCCTGGTTCAGAAAATTATAGCTCTCATCTGAAATGCTATAACTGAAATGTCATGCTATTTAAAATGGACCTAAAGTATTTCATTGTGAATTTTAAGGACTTTTTTCTGCTCAATCTCTGACATGGCCTCTAGCACAAACAAGGTCAACTTACCATAATTTTTTTTCCCAGCTGGAAGAAAAAAAAAAACCATGTTCATTCAAGGCCTGTCTCTAGTCATTCCTCTATGGTCCGTCTGCTTTGTCAAAGAGAGCTTCTGCATTTGTGCTAGAACAACCTGGGCAAAGGTTGGATGGGAGATTTTTCCAGGGGAAGTAGACTTGATGCAGCTCACGCCTCCACCTTCCTGTTTGCCCTACTCTCTGGACCAGCTGGGCTACAATTTTTGGAGTTGTACCAAGCTCTCTTATATTTTAGTGGAAACTCTCTTTGTAATCCTGACTATTTTATCTGGACATTATCTTTGGACCCAATGGAAGAAACCCACAAGGAAGGTGAAGTAGTGATGGAAATTTGTAATGAAAATGTTATATAATGTATGTATACATACCTGCAAACACCTCAAGAACGCAAATGAATATAGCATGTCATTCTAAAAATAGGTTATCCTGACCATAAGTCAACTTTATATTGGGAAAATTCCCAACATCATTTGGGGGAAATAGCTCTAAAGTTGATTGTATGTAATTTGCCAAAGGAAAACATTATTTGGAGAAAGTAAAAGAAGCCCCTGGACAGATCATTAGACTTCCCGTGTACTATCTTACAATTTTCTTGTATTGTGCCCTGAGATTTTTCAGCAAAGGGTGATTTACACACACACACACACACACACACACACACACACACACACACACACACACACCCCAACTGAATACACAATGGTTAGTTTTGTCTCTTAGGACTGTAAAACTCAGTTACCAAAATATATATATTTCTTGCATCTGCCAATGGGTTATTTGCAATATTCTATTGTCCCTAATCTATCTCATAAGAATAATACTGATTAAGTACTCTGTGCTTTCTCAACAAAAAAGGTCACAGTGGTACCACAGTACATTTCATAACAACTCACACTGATTACATAATACTTTGTTTTTACAAACAACATCCCAATAAGGTCAGCAGTGAAAATATATTTTCTGCATTACACAGAGGAAGTAACTAAGGCTCAGAGAGTTTAAATCACTGATTGCAGAGCTATTTGACAAGACTGAGTATAGAATTCAGATCTCCTGACTGCCAGTCCAAACCCGTTTCCACTAGAGCTGGGGTTCTTAATCACTTTTTTTTTTTTTGCCTCATGGACCCCTTTGACAGTCTGGTAAAGCCTCAGAATAAACTTTTAAATGTACACAATTTAAAATTAAATATATAAGATGATTACAAAAGAAATAAATTAAATTATAGTTCTAAAACTGTATTTAACAAATGTTCATGGATCTCAGGTTAAGAACTTCTGCTTAGAGATAAGATAGCAAGACTTAGTGTACAGAGAAGTGGCCCAGACCCCAGACTTGGTTTCCAGGCCTGTCTCTAACACATACTGGGAGTGTGACCAGAGGCAAGCCACTTAATTTCACTTCCTCCAGCAAAGTGTCTAATAATGTAGGCTACAGATCACTTGCTGATATCACAAATCCACCCCTTTCCCCCCCAAAAAAGATGATGCATTGCAACTTCTGGTCTTGACTCTTACTATTTTATAAAAGGTCCAGGCACTGCAAACTTTTTAAGAGTTCAAGATGTATCCAAATGCTAATGTTATCATATTTAATTTTCTTTCTGGGGGGAGAGTTACGGGGTGGAGAAGAGGGAGAGTGGGACTTGTGATTTTGTTGGTGTAAAGCAGAGGTATCAAACTGCAGGCCTGTACTCTCAAGTGTAGCCTGGGCCAGATTAAAATGTAACTGGAAAACATTTTTAATTAATAATTAAAATTTTAATAATTAATTTTAATTAATAAAAATATAATAGAACATAAATAATCATATGTGGTTTTCCAAGTCAATGTGTGACTGCAGGCAGCCTTATGGATGACTTAATGGCCCTTTGCTTCTATTTCTAGTGTAAGGAACTCCCAATGAAGAAACTCCTTCTACCAACATAGACTGCCACACTGGTGGGGTGCATTTTGTGGTCTTGATGAGAGTCCTGGTGCACTGACAAATCACATGTTTTATCAGGCCTTTAGGATTCTGAAGTCAGTTTCCTATACATTTATAGAAGCACATAAATACCTAAATATAAAATATTTATTTTATAAATTATTTAAATTAACTTGACTGGCAGAAATCATAGCAGTTTTGTTTTGTTTTGTTTTTTTTTAACCAGGACACAGACAAAAAAAATTACTACCAAAGGTTCTTACTTTGCAAAACTTATTAACTCAAAAAATTGACTCTTCCTTCTCCTCCACCTTCACCCTTTGACTTTTTCCTCCAAACCTCCTTTTCCTCTCCTTCCAAACTGTCTCACCAAGGTCATGATAGCTTCCTGAGCCAACCTTGAAACTGAGATGACAAAAGTCCACAGGAAAGAATTTCAAAAATCTTACCAGGCTATTGGGCAACACTTATCTTATCTAAACTTCTCATTTACTATGAGGGAACTGGGTTTCAGGAACAATAAGTGAGTTGCCTAAGGTCACATAGCTAGTAAGGGTGTCTAAATGAGTATTAGGGGTAGACAAAGTGGGTGGCTTACAACACCTAGGGCTGGTGATTGTGGGGGAAGGACCAGGTCTTGTACATCACTCTGTAAAATGTACATTATTTTAGTGCCAAAAATTCCACTGAAGGTATTACTTTGGAATCAGTCAAGTTCAATGTATTGCAGAAGTCTTAAAAACATGGCAGCATAATTTTAAACATGACATCAGGGGAGATTCAGGTTCCAAACTTTGTCCTCCAAATGCCTCATCCCCGTTCCTTACGTCCAGTGTCCTTTCCATTATGCTACGCTGCTTTTTTATATTTTCAGAAATGCAGAACATCTTGATCTTTCACCAGTTGTTTCAATAACCAAAAAAGGTTCTGAGGGGTGGAGAAGAATTCACATCTACTTATACCCAAATTCTGCCCTTTCTAGGTTAGTCTCCCTTCACCTTCATTTCTTTAAGTTCTGTGGGTTTTTATAGGCTAATTTCCAGGGGTGGGGAACCTGTGGCCTCAAGGCCACATGTGGCCCTCTAGGTCCTTGGGTATATAGCCTTTCGACCAAGTCCAAGTTTTACAGAACAAATCCTTTTGTTAAAGGGATTTGTTCTGTGCAGTGTGGATTCGGGCAAAGGGCTGCACTTGAGGACCTAGAGGGCCTCATGTGGTCACCTCGAGGCAGCACGTTCCCCCCCCCTGGATCTGTCTGACATGCCCAAGAGTAGGGCTTTATGCCTCAGTAAGTTCTGTCTGTTGGTCTTTGTCATTTCCTCTGCTTCAATTCTGAGCTATAAATAGGGAAATTCTCTTCCAGTGTGGATGGCAGGCCATGTTCACTAAGTGCCCTCCTAACTGTGAGATTCTATAGTTCTGTGATTTGGTGTAAAGGGGGCTTTGAAATGGGGAGCAGAATTTTAGATGGCACTTTTGAGCTTCCCTTTTCCCTAGATGATACCAGGCAGTATGGAGTATTGGTATACTGGACTTGGGGCCAAGAACAGCCTAAGTGCATATCCCATGCCTGGTAGCATTTCCACGGCCATGTGCTAGCCACTGAACCATGTCTCCACTTCAGTTTCTTTACCTATAAGAAATTGAACTATCTATGATCTTATAATCACAGATATGTAACATGAATAATTCACTAGCATAACAGTAATAATAGCTAATATATATGGTGCTTTAAGGTTTGCAAAGTTCTTGACAAATATTATCTCATTTTATCCTCATCATAACCCTGGGAGGTAGGTGCTATTATTATCCTCAATGGACAGATGAGGAAACTGGGGCAGATGGAGGTTAAGTGACTTGTCCAGGGTCACATTGCTATTAATTTCCCAAAGCCACTTCTGAACTCAAGTTTTCCTGACTCCAGGAAAACCTAGTTGCTGCTTAAGAGAAGTTCTCATTGATTTATTCAATTTATCAGGCACCTACAACATGTAAACTACTGTGCTATGTACATAATTTTACATACATGGTCCTTGACCTTATTGACTTTGGCTTCCCAACAGGAAATTAATATATATACAAATATTAAATAATTATAAAGTAGTCATAATGCAGAAGGTGATATAAAATAATAAATCAATACAAGAACAGAAATATTATTTCTGACTGGTACAATCAACAAAGGCTTCAAAAGGGACAATTTGAACTGAGTCTTAGAAAATAAACACTATTTCAATATGTGGAGATAGAGAGGAGAGCATTATAGTCATGAGCAAAGGCACGGACTTGGAAAAACCCCCAGACACTTATAAGAGACAGCAAGTCGTCCAGCATGGCAGGGTTTCAGCACCCGTGAAGTCAGCTGAACACTAGAAGAACAGCCCACTAGAGATGACAATAAGATGTGGCCAAGTTCAGAGAAAGGAATGACAAGGGTTGAACAAGTAACCCTTGCTATTTCCTGGTTAAGTTGAACTGTATTCAGTCTCACAGCATAGCTCCCTACTCCTGAGTAAGAACCTGATAACTGTCTATCAAGGGGATTATCCTTTGGGGTAGAGGCAGCTTGGAGAGTGCAAAGAACAGCATGCCTTCATTTCTACATTCCCTTCAGAATGACGTGTTGGCTAGAAAACTGAAAATTAGGGAGGGAACATACATGAGAGGCTGAGTTCATATATTCAAACAGCTTAGGTTTGGTCTCCAGAAAGAAAAATGTTTTATGCTATTGGTTGTTTCTTTCTTTTAGCCAGAAGATAATTTTTCATCAAATGGTGATCAACAAAATCAGTCCATTTATGACATTGACCAAATCCTCTGCAGGTTAATGTCAACTACATCAATGCTAACAAGATACCTAAAGGAAGTATCCCACCATCCCTCCAAAAAGTCGAAACACAGAAGAAAATCAAAGAAAAAAAGGGATGGAGACATACACGACTGGAACTTCCAAATGTGTTCACACATTAATTCAAACCTCTCTAGTATAGATCTTTTAGAAGGAAACTATTGAAAGAGAAGATTCTTTTTTGGATAAAAAAAACAATTTGTAGCCTTTGTCATATTTTTTGCCACATTTGTGAGACCTATATTCGTGAGCTCTAATATAGAGAAGTCATTTCTACTCAGTTAAAAAAAAAGCATTATATGAAGTATTTTACCAACACAGACAGAAAAATCTAATACTATCATTGCAATGTATTTCTGCTCTTCTTTAAATGATGAATTACTAGGAATTAAATAATTTCTATAGAACAGCATCTTAGCTTGGTGCTCTAATAAAGCTCTGAATTAAGTAACACTTATGGACATTTTTTAAGCTTTCCTGAGTAAGCTTTCCTATGACATCTTAAACCCTGTCATAGGAGGAGGACACAAACACTGGAGCATAAAGTGAATAGGTGTTTACTAGTGTAAAGCAGAAGAGTTCAGTGAGAGTATAGTGTGCTGTGTGTGATGCAATACCTTACCCCCACTTCCCCACCTGGAGGTCCACGGCAGTCCATACTCCTTACTCAAACACAGCCAGGGAGGAAAATAGATTGATTTGGCTAATTAGTACATCTTAATGTATACACGTAGTTTCAGCTCAGCAACCAATTAAAAGACCCACACAGTAAGAAAGGAAAGAGTCACTGAAGACTTCCACATGCTCCAAAGTTGAGAGCAGGGGAGAGGAAGGTGAGGGGGTTTAGGCAAAGCATGCTATGCATGCTCCTAAATGCTAGCTTCTCCGGGTACCGCCCTTGGAGCTGAGTATGCCCGTTCTGGTCCCGTGGAGATGGTCATATATGCTTGGCTCAAAGTTAAAGGGATGGGAGATGGTCCAAGATGTCTGGCAACTGATTGAGGAAAAGTCATTCACTCAATAGGTTGTAAAAGGAGAGAACAAAAACCCCTCGCTCCCCTCGCCTTTCTCTCCCCCCCTCTCTTCCCCCCCCCTCTCCCTCCCTCCCTCTCTCTCTCTCTCTCTCTCTCTCTCTCTCCCTCCCTCCCTCCCTCCCTCCCTCCCTCCCTCTCTCTCTCTCCCTCCCTCTCTCTCTCTCTCCCCCTCCCTCTCTCTCTCTCTCTCCCCGCCTCCTCCCCTTCCTTTTCCCTCTCCTGTCTCTCTTGTGAACCCTTCTCAGTATCTCTTCTCTCTTTTCTTTCTCTCTGTCTCTGTCTTTCTGTCTCTGTCTCTGTCTCTCTCTGATTCTGCCAGCTCTCTCCTTTGTACTTCCAATAAGAGAAGGAAAAGAATTAACATATGGGATTATACCTTATTATCAACTCAAAATTTAGAGGTTCTTAAGAAGAGTGTAAAAAAACAATGTCATTATCAATCATAGAGTTTATTCACAAAAAGGAAATAAAATGGATTTCATAACTAAATTAATGAAGTACATTTTCCATCCTAATCATCATAATGCATAAGTTATATTAAATTTTTTTTAAGTACTGCAAGTCTTTAAATCATTGTTTCCATTCTACCTCCAAGGTTTGTTGCGAGGATCAAACAAAATAATATTCAGAAAGCATTTAGCACAATGCCTGGCACATAGTAGCCATCTGATAAATGTTGATTCCTCTGGCTCCCCCTTCCATTCTTAGTTAAACTATATAAGTATTATTGTTATTCAGTCATGTCCAACTCTTTGTGACCCCATGGACCATAGAATGCCAGGTCTTTCTAGCCTCCACTAATTCCCTGAAGTCTGTCTAAGCTCATGTTTGTTGTTTTCATGACACCATCTATCCATCTCATCTTCTGCCATCCCCTTTTTCTTTTGTTTTCAATATCTCCCAACCTCAGGGTCTTTCCCAATGAGTCCTGTCTTCTCCTTATGTGGCTGAAGTATTTAAGCTTCAGCTTCAGTATTTGTCCTTCCAATGAATAGTCTGATTTAATTAAGTACTGACTGATTTGATCTCCTTGTTGTCCAAGGGACTCTCAAAAGTCTTCTCCAGCACCAAAATTTGAAAGTATTGTTTCTGTAGCACCAACTTTTCTTAAAACCCAACTCTCCCAGCCATACACTGGTACTGGAAAAACCATAGCTTTGACTATATGGAACTTTGCCAGCAAGGTGATGGCTCTACTTTTTATTATTTTCCTTCCAAAGAGAAAGCACCTTTTTATTTCATGGCTGCAGTCACCCATCCGCAGTGATCTTTGAGTCCAAGAATATAAAACCTGGCACTGCTTCCATTTCTTCTTTCTATTTGCCAGGAAGAGATGGGACCAGTTGTCCAGATTGGGTTTGTTTTGCTTTGTTTTATATTAAGTTTCAAGCCAGCTTTCACACTCCCCTCCTTCATCCTCATCAAGTTATCCTAGCACCACTCTTCCTCAACCTTCTGCCATGAGGCAAGGAGCAATGCCCTCTCAAGAGCTAGGTTCTTCTTCCAAAGCTGGCTCCCTTCTCAAATGCCAGAGCTCATCCCCCTTCCTACCTTGACAGACTCCTTGGAAACAGGGTCTTACTTTTTAAAGGACACCAAGGGCATGGCTAATTCTTTGACCAGGCAAAAGCTAACCACTCTATAATAACATTGAATTTAATTAAAGAACTTCTTCATGTCTCCTAAAAGAACCAATAGAGTATTAACACAAATATAAATGCTTCTTTACACTTTAAGAGCTTAATTCTTCTTGTCTCTGGTACCTGCCCCTTACATTCTGTAATTTTATCAAGCGGGCTGGAGGAACTCAAAAGAATGGACCTCCTGACCAAGCCACATTATGAAGATAACTGATCCTCTGCCCCAGACAAAATGAATCCCTCCCTCCTCAAATACTTTTTCCTTTCATAATTTGTTCAGTGTTTGTCTTGAACAGATAGGGTGTTTTCCATTTTCTACTATAAGAAAAGGAAGAGCTATTAATATTTTTGTACTGGTAGTATTTCTCTTTCTTTTTATTTCAGTATTCCCTCCTCAAACTTCCTTAGAACGTTTTGTCTGGATTTATCCTTTGTCCCTGTCATATTCACCAATAACATTATAATCTCCTTGATAGCAGGAAAATTGGTAGTTTTCATCTTTGTCAGCTAGGCAGATAGACAGGACAGAGCATAAAGCACTGGGTCTGGGGTCAGGATAACAAGTTTAAATCCAACCTCAGACACTTCCTAGCTATATGGCCCTGGACAAGTCCCTCGTCTTTGTCTCAGTTTCTGCATTTGTACCACAGTACCAGCTCCCACAGCTGTTGTGAGGATAAAATGCAATAATATTTGGAAAGTATTCTGCAAACTTTAAAGCACTATAAAAATGCTAGCTATCACTGCTGCTGTTGTTATCTTTGCATATTCATTTCTTTACAGATAGTAAAGGTTTAACAAATATTTGTTGAAATGAATTATTTCTAAATGAAAACAATGTACCATCAAATTGCTGCCATAATGGTCTCACTATAAACTATGCTTTTTTCAGATTGTACTTTTTTCTAAACACAACTTGCATAAAGCTTAAGTACACTTCGTATAAATCGCATGTTCTTTTTTATGTGTACCCATATGCTATATTTTAGTTATCTTTTAGAGAGATGCCACTTCAGGAGTGTAGCCCACAATGTACAAATAAAATAAATGTTTTTGTTGAAAGAATGAGCCACTCTGCCTGGGCCCAGAGAAACTAGATTAACACATATACTAAATTTACTTATATTTAAGCATTTGCAAACACAAATACCTGCTGAAATTCTGAGAAGCCAAATAAAAAGCTTCTTCCGTGCCAATTTTTGACTCTATACAAAGCAATGTTTCGTGACTATAGCAAAATTCAGCAGATCACAGAATCCATACCCTGAAAACAAGGACACCAGTGGTAACTGTAACTATTTTTATTCAATGTGGGTATAAAAAGTAAAATACAACATAGACAATTTTGAAGTTTACAAAGAGCTTTACCTACATTATCTTGTTTGATTTTTGAAACAACCCCATAATGTAAGTAACACAAGAATGATTCTCCTCAGGACTCAAGCTAGGTGCTTTACCCAGGGCCACACAACTTGTGTTAGAATTGGAATGCGAGCTGACACCTCTCCCCTCTACATCACAGAGCCTGCCTCATCATGTGCTATCCATTATTCAGATGGACTGACTGACTCAGTGACACAACCTTTGAATCAATGACTTTCAAGGCAAAAATGCTTATAGCTCAGGTCATGGGTACCTGCAAAGTCCAGGTAATCAACACACTTTGTCTGGGAGTATCGAAGAGCCACATCCCGGGCAGTTTCATTACGGAAGTTTAGTGCTTCCGTATCGACTTCCAGATCCACCAGTGCTTTTAAAGTTTCCACGTGGCCCCAGGCTGCAGCACAGTGTAAGAGTGTGTAACCTGACAAAGTGAACAAAGACAATCCAATCAAATATATTTGGATATTTCAGAGCACTTTTTGTTTCTAAAATGCAGCAAGCTGGATCCTTTGAATCAAAGATTCACGGGCTGGAAGGGACCACAAAGGCCATCTAAGACCTAAGACAAGCTTCATAAAATATTCCCAAGTCAAGGAGCATGAAATATGCCCTCAAATTAATTTTTAAAGACAAGCTCATGGGAGGATGGCAGCATGGTAGAGAAATGGAAACCTTTGGGAGAGGCCACTGCTCAGGGAGTTACAAGGTAGAAGAAGAAGAAGGAAGAAAAGCAGGCCTAGGCCAGCTGGGGAAGAGTTAATTGGGGTTAGTTAAGAAGAAAGTATTGTCAGTGCCCTCTAAATTTAGTTTCCGGAGGAGATGGGAAAGGATTCTGCTCAAATTACCCTAGTTACAGTTCTGAGCTACAAACTCAGGAATCATCATAAAATTCTGCCCAAACACTATTGCTACAGTCATGGAAATTACTACTTTCCAAAAGAAATTAGACTGAGAAAGTACTTAACAATACAAAGAGAAAGTTCATATAATCCCCCCTTAATTTTAACAAAAGTATCAGAGAAAAAACCTGAGTAAATATTTCATAATGATAATGAAAACATAACAAAATGTTACTATGACTAAACAGAACTAGAAACACTGGGCTGGGAGGAAAAAAGAAAGTACCCCAGTAAAAAACCTGTTTCAGACCAAAGCACTTTTTAGTGCTTAAATGTCACAAGAGGATAAGGCCATGTCAGATATATGAAAAGGGCCTTTCTGGGAGCAATGAATAAACAAGAAACATTTTTGCAAAGTTTTGCTTAAAGGCTCAGAAATAAAACCACCATCTCTATTCTATTCATCAGATCACAGATCTGGTGCTGGAAGGGACCTCAGAAAATATCTAGTCTGACTCTTGTCATTTAACAGATGAGAAAACTGAGGCCCAGGTGGGCTAAGCTAATTGCCCAAACAGTGTCAGAGACAAGATTTTAATCTAGGCCCTCTGATACCAGCGACAGTGTTCTTTCTACTAAACCAGGCTGTCTCTAAGAATCCCATATACAACTATGGAATTACTTTGCGACTCTGAACAAGTCACTCTGTTCATTTGTTTTCCCATTTGAAAATGCTATCCAGATACCCACTACTTTCACAAGAAGGCAGAATCCAGGTCCTGAAAACAACAATAGCAGTAATGATTGTGACTGTATCCATTCAGTAAAAAAGAGTTTGAGAACCAAATAGATAATCTCATTTTTTAAAACTCATTATTTAGGTTTTTAGTATTTAAAATAACAAGCAGCCTCACTTTTGAACCCCCAAAACATTTATTCGGGCTAGTTGTTGACCTTCATTCTCAAAGAGGACCAAAATGTCATTGCTATGCTAGAGCCAAGTTTCAGTGTGTTGGAATGTGGTTGATCAAAACAATATGAACTCAGAATGCTCTGCCACAGATCAGATACAAATAGTCCATGGGAACATTTGGGGTGGATTCTCTATATTTGCTCATCTCACACTTCTTTTGAGTTGCTTGAGCTGCTTTACTCATAGAGCACGGCACCTTCTCTGATGTGGGAGTGTCATGCTGAACAGTCCTGTGCCAGTGTCTCCCATTTCACACAAATATCCAGGCATTGGAAAGGTATATGCATACACAGGCTCACAGTAAAGCAAAAAGTACACTGCCCACTAGGTGCTAGAAAAGTATTAGCAGTACAAAGTTAAGGACAGTAGTGCAAATGTACATTCAGTGTGGCACTGAAAGGAAACTCTGCACATGTTATGACAAGGGGAGTATGTTCTTGTGTCTGGGCTGAGGATGCCTTTCTTTCAAATATTTCCAAATAGCTTTCTTGTCTCTATAGATGCAGTCGCCTCCCATATGCCAGATGCTACGTCAGGTGCCAGAAATACAAACATGAGAGAGAGGATCCCTACTCTCAAGGAACTTACATTCTTTCAATGGGAGACAACACATACATCTATATGTATGGACAAAATAAATATGAACTGTTTCAAGGGGGAGATGCTAGCAGCTGGGAGGATCAGGAAAGGCTTCATATAATAAGTGATAAGCTAGACTTTGAAGGAAACTGGGGGTTCTAAGGGATGGAAGAAGGTACAGAGAAAGGAGAAGAAGAGTTGTGTGTGAGGAACCACAGAAACAACATGAACAAAGTATGCCTGGATAAATCGTACATGGAAGATTGTAATGTATAATAACCCTGAAAGGGTAGAATGAAGCCAGGTTGTGAAAGTCAAATGGAGGAGTTTTTTGCTTTTGTTTTTTAATCCTGGCAGTAATAAAGAGTCACTGGAATTTCATGAGCAAGAGAGTAACACGATCATACCAACGCTTTAGGAAAATCATTTGGCAGCTCTGTGAAAAAGTGGATTGGTAAGAGAATAGACTTGAGAAAAGGAGGCCATTTTTTTTGGTTGTTCAGTTGTTTCAATCCTATCTGACTCTTTGTGACCCCTTTTGGGGTTTTCTTGGCAAAGGTACTGGAGTGGTTTGCCATTTCCTTCTCCAGCTCATTTTACAGATGAGGAAACTGAGGCAAACAGGGTTAAGTGACTTGCCCAAGGTCACACAGATAGTAAGAATCTAAGGCCAGATTTGAACTCAGTCTTCCTGACTCCAGATCTGACACTTCTATCCACTGTACCACCTAGCTGCCCCAAGGAGGCCATTTAGGAGGCTACTATAATAGAAGAGTCCAAGTAAGTTGTGATAAAGCCTGGAATTAGGCTTTGAAGATGTATATGAGAGAAACTAAAGAAATAAAATTGATCCGAATGCAGACCAAAACAGACTATTTTCTTATTTTTGTTTTGTTTTGGTTTATGTTTTTCTTTCTCATGGTTACTCCCATTCATTCTAATGCTTCTATACAACATGAATAATGTGAAAATATGTTTAATAGGAATGTATATGCAGAGGATATGTCAAGGATGATACAAAGGGTCACTGAAAGGATGGTGAAGCCTTTGACAGAAGTAGAAAAGCATGAGAGGAAGAGAAGTTTGAGGGGAAAGACGGAGTTCAGTTTTTAATATGCTGAGTTTAAGATACCTATGGGACATCCAATTCAAAATAGGCAATAGGCTGTCTATGGTGTGAGATTAGAGTTCAAGAGAGAGTGTAGGGTTAGATATCTAAATCTGAGAGTGATCTGCACAAAGAAGATAATTAAACCCATGACTTCCATGGGTTTATTTTAGGGCAAGGTCTGTTGTAGAGGTCAGAAAACCATAAAATGTTGAGGTTAGGGAACCAAAAAATGTTGAGGTTTAAGGTTTAGGGGCACACGAGACCCCAAAATACCAACATGCTGGGTCCTGCCGAATTCGATTCAAGTCTTTTCTCAGTCGAAGAAAAGCAGAGTTTATTAAAGGTTCACCATAATGGGTAAACTCTTAAGTAGCCTTGGTATCTGTGATGCTTGTATTGGACAAGCAGGTCAGAATAATCTGACACAGAGTGAGTCTGCACAAGATAATTCTCCAGCTCCTTCATGGAGACAAGATAGGTCTTACATACAGAAAGGTTGTGGGAGGATTTAGGGGTGGTCTAGAGGAGGAGTTTGGGGACGGTCTTCAGGAGGAGTCAAATGAGGTCAGATTCTAGTAATGAGAGATTAAGGGTGGGAAGTAGCTGGAGGCTACCTGGAGATGACTGACAATGGAGGGCTAGACTAGTTTAAGGGTGTATAGATACTTTGGGAGGATCAAGGGTGGGAGTAGCTGGACAATGGAGGGCTAGGCTAGTAACAGGCAAATGCCTCAAGTGGGAAGATTCAAGGACAGCTCAAGGGGGTTCCCAGAGCCTGTACCTCATCATTCCTCCCTCAAACAAATGAGACCCAAATTCCTTTGGGCTAAAGGGCAAAGGTCTCAGCTTCTGAAAGTGCTTCCTGCTGGCAAAGGGCGTAGAGCTGTCCCTGCCTCTCTAGGTCCTGTTCAAGAGGGTCAGACTTCACATTCAAGGGGTCAGGCTCCAGAATGTGCCTGATGCAAGGTCCAGTGGGCTGGAGAACTTGGATTCAATCAGACTTTGGTATAGACTGAGTGATCATCTGGAGGTTAAAGGCTTGAGATCTGGGGGAGACAAACCTGGCAAGGAAGTTAAGCAAATGAAGACCAAAAAGGCACAAAAAAGTACAGAGAAAGGACAATTTCCCTGGTTGGAATTAAAGATGACTATGGCAAGGCCAAAACACTGTCAGATATCCTTTCCAAATTGCTCCATGGACATATAGCACATGGAAAGCAATAGCAGCCAGAGTCTGATAGTTTTCAATAACTCCCAAAGCCTGTCCTCTCCTTCCATCATCATAGAGAGTGAAAGGTTTTTCTAGACTGGGTAAAGCTAATGCTGGAGTGGTGGTGAACTTAGCTTTTAAAGTTTTAAAAGCTTTCACCTGGTCAGGGCCTTGAGTAGCAATTAATGGCTGCAGTTCTACCTGGGTCTGGGGCTTAACTGGATGTAGAATATGATGGGAGAGCACTTCAGGATCTGGGAGACAAAAACAAATGCTGGCGTGGCAGAAATAGTTCACCCAGGAATTCCCTGATCCCAAACAACTGACTCAACTATCTCCCACATTTCCGGGGGAACAAGGGGGGATCTGGGAGGCTTCACTAGAGAAAACTGACTTCCCGATTTCACCATCAGGCCCCTTCCCAACAAGGGGACAGGATAAGAGAAGAGCATAAGGAAAGAGGGCTCAAACAACAGATCCTCCAGTAGGCAGGGCACTGGGCATGTCTGGAGACATCCCTCAGTTTCCCCTTCCATGCCCCTGACCTGATGGGGCAAGGGGCTAATAGGGCCAGATTAACTAATTAAAACAGAGAACATAGCCCCCATATTGATTAGAAATCAGGTAACCTTACCTTCGACTTTGATGCTTGTCCAAGGCTTAGCAAGGAATATGGAGAAGGTGGGAGCACTATCAAGCCCCAAGCTTCCCCATCATTCCGAGTCTTGAGGAGAATGGAGAACAGGGTACTGGGAGGTGGTTCTACTACTTTTCCAACCTTGGTGACCATCCTTCCTCCAATGTCCCTCTTGGTCAGATGGTCACAGTTCTAGAGGTGTCGGTTCCTGGGGCTCCCTCTGGGGTGGTGCCCTGGAGGGGCACTCCTTGGACCAGTGACCCTGTGTGTGGCATCAAAAGCAGGCTTCCCCACTGCCCAAGTGACTAGGCTTCCTCCAAGGGGTGCCCTGGAGGGGGCTTTTCCTGACTTTGGCAGCATCCAAGAATTGAGCATGTTCTCTGGCTTTGGTTCATTCCCTTCATTCTTTCTCCTCCATTGCAACTAGGTCTCTGTTGTTAAAGACTCCAAAGGCCATCTCCAGTAATTGGGCCTGAGGTGTTTGGGGTCCAACTGACAATTTCTGCAGTTTCCTCCTAATATCTGGGGCAGACTGAGTAATGAAATACATGTTAAGGACTGCTGCCCCTTCTATGGAGTCATGCTCTAAATTTGTATACCTTTTAATAGCTTCTACCAGTCAGTCTTGGAAAAGGGTGGGGTTTTCCTTTTCTCTCTGAGCAATTTCCCTAATTTTCAGATAATTTACTTGCTTTTGAAATACAGTTCTTAGGCTTTTAACAGGCAAAGTACCATATGGTCTCTTTTCCCCCTATCTTGATGCGTTTGGTAATCCCATCCTGGGTCACTAGTGGGAACAGCTGCTGCTCCTGGGGGGTGTTTTCTGGGGTCATTGCTAGCCAAATGATCCCCAAATTTGGGGGCTTGTTCCCAGATTCTCCTCTTCTCTTCAGTGGAACAACAGGTAGAGAAGAGGATATGCAAATCACCTCAAGAAATCTCAAATTATAGGGATATGTCTCTGAAGCCACCAGTAAACTTTGTGGGATCTTTGGAGAACCTCCCCAATTTTTCTTTAACTTGGATGAGATCCGAAATGGAGAATGGGACATGCACTCTAGTTGTTCCACAGGGAAAGATAGGCACTTCCCTTAGGGGGAAAAAATCCTGAAGGCGCAGTGGGGACAGGAGTTTGGGAAGGGAGCTAGGAAGCCCTACTTCCTGTGAGGGAGTGACTGGGGGGTGCTGGCTGAACTGGATCAGACTGCTGAGGAGTGGAAGGAGTCAGAAGAGGACATACCCCTAAGACTGCAGTTTCGGTAGGGCCTGAGGCCTGAGTGGGTGTTACCTCAGGGTGAGAGGCTACAGAGGGAGGCACCTCAGCAAGACCAATGGCTGGAACCTGAGCAGGGGTCACTGCGGGATGAGGGGCCATGGTGGGAGATACAGGGTAGGAAATGTGGATGGTGTAGGAGGCAAGAAATAAGGGGTGTTGGGCTAGAGGAAAAGGGAAGGGAAACCAAGGGGAAAAGGACTGGGGAGGTACAGGAGAGGCTGGGGGAGCTGCCTTGATGAGACCCATGACTGGGACCTGAGCAGGAGTCACTAAGGGGGGAGGGGCTGGGGCCAAAGAGATATCTAAATCTGAGAGTGATTTGCACACAGAAGATAATTAAACCCATGACTTCTGTGGGTTCATTTTAGGGTAAGGGTTCTTAAACCAGGGTCTGTGAATTTATTTTTAAAATGCTGGTGATTTTATCTCAATATAATAGGTTTCCTTTGTAATCCCGTGTATTTTATTTTATATACTTAAAAACATATTGCATAGGGGTCCATAGCCTTCACCAACACTGCCAAATGGGTCCAGGACACAAAAAAGTCAAGAACTCCTGTTCTAAGGAGACAAAAGACTTGGTCCGAAAGAGTTAAGTTGGGGTCTCAAGAGCCATTGGAACATGGGCTTCTCCAGTCTGAGGGAAGAGAGAGCTAAAAGAAAGTCATCTTGCTATGGAAGAGGGAATTTCCCTGCCCTCACACAATACAATGGTCACTTAAGCTGCCTTGCTCCTGATGACACCCATTACCTGTGTATGAATGAAAATATAAAAATGGAGGTCAAATTAATTCAACCTTAAATTAAAAATATTAGATTGCTTTGTTAATTGACAGATTTCATTCCTAAGAAATAACACCAAAGAAAAAGAATAGAATACCTCTGGACGTTTTCTCCTGCAGGTTTACACCGTATTTTGCCAATGTTCTAAGCACATCACTTTGCCCAACCATGCATGCTGTAAACAAGAGGTTCCTACCAATGACATCTTCTTCCATAATTAGCTGCATGGCCTTAGAGTGATAGGGCTCTTCTGGGTCTTCAAAAATCTTCTGCAGATACTCTACGTTTCCTGTAAGAATATGTGGAAGGAGATGATTTAAGTCAGATACATCTTCAGACTCCATGCTGGTTTCTTGCTCTTCTGAGATTTCGGCTTCCTTGGAAGTTTCCATCTCCAGTGAGGGAACTATTTTCTTGTGTGACACCTGAGAGAGAAAAATGAGCGATGTAAAAATTGTTCTGAGCAGCCAAGCAATAAATGTAGGGCACATATTTTGGGCCTAGCACCACACTGAGCGCTTACAAAGTAAGGGAAAGACTTTCTCTGCCCAAAAAGAAACTTATGGCACAGTGCCTTACAAAGAGTAAATGCTTTAAAATATTTGTTGAATTGAACTGAGCTGTAGTTGTTCTTTAGGGAGGACCAAAGAAATCATGAGGGTGATGTCTTGACTGGCCCACGAACTGGATTTAAGTGAGGAAGAGCAGCACAAAGTCATAAGTCCAGTGGCAGGACTAAAGTCAAGACTGGCAGTGGCCCAGAATGCAGTGGATGACGTTGGCCTTTCTAAATAAAAGTCTTTCCCAGACCTCAGTTTGTCTGAGGCAACTCCCTTTCAATGACTACCAGGCTGGGTAAGAATTGAGGCAAAAGGTGGCCTAATTTACCATCACAAGAACATCATTCTGGGAGGGGAAGATCCTCAAAAGTTTCTGGACATAACAGAAAATAATTGCTATTTACACTCATTCAAAGCCAGAGGTTCCCAAAGTAGGTAATACCACCCACTGGGGGGCACCGGGACAACCCAGGGGGCAGTAGTAGCCTCAGGTACAATTGGGGGGTATTGAATAAAAATAAGGTGGTGGTAGAAGGAAAGAGAAGAAAATATTGAAAAACCACTCGTACACATTTCATCTGTGTGTAACAGTTAAAGTCACAGTGATTACATTGTTTTCCAAATAAACACACAAAATGGAAATTATAATCAATCAGTTGGTTATAGACAGATCTTAACAAGCAAGATGGTCAAACATTGTCAGGAAGTCCAGCATGCATCAGCAGGAACACTGACTTGTTTACAATATACTTTATGTTACTATATATACATGATACTATATGTTACATCATGTAATATTGGATCATCAAAATTTCAATGCAGGAAAAAACCCACAAATTTATAACAAATTGTTAAATTTAAGATGCATCATATTTTAAAATTATATTTTTTTTGAAATGACACAATTAAAGAACAAAACTGGTAAAGAGTTAAAATTTCCAGGTGGGTGCTGAGTAATTTTTTTAAAAAGGGGGCAGTAGGGGCCCTTCCCCTTTCCTTTTTCCCCAAGGAGCCAGTGGTGGTGTGTCTCCTTCAAGATCATGGCAAAAATTAAGGCCAGGGATTTTCATGGGAAGAAGGAGGAGCTACTCAAAGTTAGATGACTTAAAGGTGGAATTTTCCCAATTGAGAGCGGCCAAGGTCACTGATGGAGCTGCATCCAAGTTATCTAATATCCGAGTCATCTTAAAATCTATTGCCCAAGTTCTGACTGTCATCAACCAGACACCGAAAGAGAACCTCAGGAAATTCTATAAGGGCAAGATATACAAAGCCCCTGGCCCTTTGGCCCGTGCCATGTGCCACAGGCTTAAAAAGCACAAGGAAAGCCTGAAGACCAAAAAACAGCAAAGGAAGGAACCCCTGTATCCACTTTGGAAATTTGCTCTTAGGGCATAATTTGTTAAGGTGCTGAATAAAAAGACATTGTTATAACAGTGTTATAACAGAAGAGTAGGCCAAAGACATTGTTATAACAGTGTTATAACAGTAGGCCAAATAAGTTTGGGAACCTTTGTTCTAAGCCATCTAAATCTAAACAGAGAGCTACAGAGGCTGGGGCTGGGGCTATTATTTGCCTTTAGGTGACAGCCAAAGTGATATGGGTTTAAAGGGTAGTCAGGTAGCTCCATTTGAAAAATAATGGGCTGGTCCAGAGAATCACCACCTTTTTTAAGAGCTTGTTTTTTCAGAGTTATATTTCAAGAAATGATAAACAAAAACTGCACAAGACAAAAAGTAAATTGTCCCAGCTTTTAGAAAGAAATCTAGCCTCCAAGCTCTAAATATAAGCAACCAAAATTATATTTCTATGGACAGAGCACCCACATATAAGGACATGGTGCCCCAAGATGAGAGAGGGATCACATGTGGTGAGGGGCTGTAGTTGTATGTGGCTGCAAAGGAGGCAGAACAGATATCTCTGGTCTCATGTCCCCCCCACCCTTTTCCAAAACTCATTCCTGCCAAGGTGCTTTTTACCAGAGCTAGTTTTGGGGGTCTGTAAGCCCTTTGTTCTTTCAAGGAGAGATGTAATCACTGCTCTCCAAACCTGTGCTCTGGTTGGTAAAGGACCACTCTTTTCCCCAGAACCATGATCAGGGCCCCTGTACCTCACCCATAAAATGTGGATAATAAGAGTAGCTACTTTCCAGGGTCAACTAATTCAGCTGATTTTGCAGTTAGAAAGAACTTTGTATACCTCCCAGGAGATAGTAGTGAGCGCACTAGATCTGAATTCACAGGGGCTTAAATTCAAATCCTGCCTGCCTCTGCTACCACCTGTGTACCATTTCTAAGTCCTTACACAAGTTCAAATCCAGCCTCAGACACTTACTAAGTGTGTGACCCATGGTAACTCATCTAACCTCTCCTTGTCTTGGTTTCCTCATCTGTAAAATGGGGATCACAATAGCACTTAGCTCTCAAGATTGTTGTGAGGATGAAATGAGATAATACTTGCAAAAAGACTTCGTTTTTACACTCATCTGGCACATAGTAAGAAAAATAATTAATTCTTTCTTGTATTAATAACTAATTATTGTATTGAGACCAAGGTTTTTTCCCCTTTTCTAATTCCTCATCCAGAAATCAACCAGTGTGAGAAATCTCTCTCAAAGACTTACCTAGCCAGGATGGCTAGATCTAATCAAAGACAGTAAGAGAAATTCTAAATTTAGGCTAATAAGTACATTCCTGCCTGTTGTGTTTGCTCAGACAGGTCTTGGAAAACATGGATTTTCCCTTTTGTCAGACAGGTGATATGGAAATTGATAAGTCTCTTTGACCAAGACTTGGGTGATCCAAGTCACAGATCCCAAGACCCTCAATGGAATATAGCATACCTGCCATTTTAATATTCATTCTCTCATTAATTGTTAACCAATCAGAGTTGATTGCCACCCTCAGGAACACTTAATTTTCCAAGGTCTTATAAACTCTAAGCCCACAGTCATGAGGGGGTCTTTGGCATTCAAGAGTATCACTGACCTTTTATTAGTAAACATGCTACCATTATTAATAAAATGACTACATTGCCCAGAAACTATGTCTCTCAAACTTTTTAAACATCATAGCTATAAGGATGAAAACCACCCAAATAAGAATTTAGGAGGAGGAGAGCAGATAGGATTTCATTTCTAAAACTGGGCAATTCTTTTAATGACTCTGAGTGACCCTCATGACAAAAAACAAAATGAAACTGTAAGAGATGAACCGAACTTCTGTTCTGACAAGAAAATATGCAATATACCAGAAGTCTGGTATTTGCTGGGGAAGGCAAGAAAAGGAATGGATTAGAAAGTCTTGGGAATGTTGATTAACACTTCACAAGGATGTGGACCCTGCTTATCAGCATATCTGGAAAGGTGAATCACTTCTTCCCTGTACTTTAGATAAAATCCACAACTTCCAAGGCCAGAGGAGAATTACTCTTGTCACATTAATGGTGAAGGAAACTTAAAAACATCCAGGGTAAGCCCTCTTATCAATTAAGGGAATTCCTTTAAAAGAATTTATAGCATGCCATTCCATAAAGAAAATGAGGAATGTGGGGGCGGCTAGGTGGCGCAGTGAGTAAGAGCGCCGGCCTCGGAGTTGGGATGACCCGAGATCGAATCCAGCCTCAGAAAATGAGCACCCACACACAAATAATGACTAGCCGTGTAACCTTGAGCAAGTTACTTAACCCCAATTGCTTAAAAAAAAAAGAAGAAGAAGAAAATGAGGAATGTGGCTGTGGGGTGGAGTTTAGGAACCCTGAAGTATGTAGCCAAGGAGAGGCAGGTGGGAAATTCGAATTGGAAACTGGGCATAAAAAGGCTTGCATTTGTCTCAATAAGAGTAAGATGGACGTGGTGTTAAACGCCCTTACTGGCCTCTGTGCTGGGACGCTGGCGGAGTGCCCTGATTTCAGTTTCTGTTCATTTGTTTTCTGTGTCTAGTGTCTGTGTCCTCCTAATTTTGGGTTTGTGTTTCATTTTGTCCTTAGTATCATGTCTATTCCATCATGGGTTAACAGCAATCAGGGCCCCAAGGAGGAGAGCAAATATTTATTTGTGCCAAGGATTTCTGACAATCCTCTGTGAGCTTTTGGAACCTTCCTGTCAGTTTCTCTCTCTCTGTTCTGTCCTTGTGTGTCTGTGTGAATGAGTGTGAGTGTGTAATTTGACATCCTGTAAGGTTTAAACTGCAGCTGGACTGCTGGACTGCCTTTGGAATGCTGTAATTACTCTTTTCCTCCTCTTCTCTTCCCCTGCTGCTGAATGCAGGCTGGAGAAGGAGAGAAAGAGAGGAAAATGTTGTCTTGTTTAGGTTATATGATAGGTATAAGTTATTTGCTATTTAGAATGAAACTGTAAGTCAATTGAATTCATGTGCAAAGTAGAAAGTGTCACTCCCAATTTTATGCTAAAGATAAGTCAGAATTCATTTTACTATTTGGCATTTAGGCAAATTGGAATATTTTCTAAAATTTGATAAGAGAGGTAACCTTTTGGGGGGGGATGTAGGTACCACTCCCCAGGGGAAAAAAAAATCACTTTTCTGGAAAGGTCAAAGCTATCACTTTCAAAGAAGTTTTTATGGAGTGGACACATAAATAAACTTTATTGGAGTAAAAGTTAAAACAGCTGAAAACATTTGAACAGATTTTGTTAAAACCTCTCCCACAATAGCAGATTAAGAAGAGTGCTGAAGAATAGTAGGACCCTCCCCTCCTTGCAAACTCCTGGGTCCACAACCAGACTCTGCAGTTGTGGGGAGAGAAGAAAAGCCTCTGCATTTGGTAAGGCTAATTTTCTACCAATAATTTTTGTATGTGATGAATTGGAAATGCAATTAATGCCATAATGTCATTGTATTATTATGGTATCTCTAAATTGTATACTGTAAAAGTTGAGTGACCATTGTGAGCCAGAAATGGTGTTAGATAAAGCAGTTTTCAATCTGAATTTTGTTGAAACTAAAAGATGGAGAAAAAAGTTGTGTAAAACCAGCTATGTTACTTTATCAGTTCTGCTAATCCTATTTTATAATATTTATTTCATGTGAATTGGATCTTTTACGTTATAAAATCTGATGATTTAAAGCTGTTATATTTGGGATACAAACAGGTAGTAAAAATACTGCTAATATTTACTATGATAGCTGATTGTTCATCTAACTTTTTGGCTATTCTGGAAATATACAGTGATTTAAAGTTACAGTTTCCACATTACTAATGATGAAACAAATGATTCTCTCTATACAAGGTAAATTGGAAAGACATTTTGTAGAATTCTTATTGAGCAAATGAGAAACCTGAAGGAAAAAAAGGGGAAGAAAAATATAGGGATGTGGTTTTCAAGTTTGCTTCATCTAAGAATGTATTTATGTTAATTTGAAGGTTTATAGATCACCACATTCACCATCTATGTGAGATTCCAGAATGTAATTGATTTCTTGTGATAAGTTGATCAGTTGTGTGGCATCAAGAAAACTTAGTTCTGTATAACTTCAAAAACTGGAGTTTTAAGGTCATCAGATTGGTAAATGATATTGTTATTGGTAATTATTTATGAAAAGCTGAACAAAGCAGATAAGAAGGTTTGGGACAAATGGGGTTCATCCAGCTATTTCCAGATAATTGATATCAGTTTTAGAAGTCAGAAAGATTTGTAATTAATAACTCAATCAAATTTTAGATGGCCCTATCTGAAGGACACTAGTCCATATTTATTTGCTATTTAATAATTTGGGGAACTGCAAATTTTACTGTTTCTCTAAAGCCTTGACAACAGGAGTCGTCATTAAAGCTGATAATGGGATGGCAGAGGCTGCAGGCTGTGAACGGTTCAAGGTGGATGTCTGTGCTTGGAAAAAAGTCTGGGGACAACCTGTGACACTGCCCAAGTGGGATCTCTCTGACTTTATATCCCAATTTGCCTTTTCCTTCTAAAAAGGAAACCTCCCACCTATTTATTCCTAAGCCTTGCTTTCAGCACCTGGTGACTATCTGAATGAATAGTGGAGATGACTCATGCTTGGAATCAAACAAGGCTAAGGAAGTTTTCCTTCTGGCAAGGTTTATGATATTGTCCCTCCTTTTATTCTATAGCAAATACACTGAGAAGTAATATTCAGGGCAAAATGAATGAATAAATATAGAGATAACATCCTTCAAAGAAGAAGATGATAAATAATAAGGCAAAAAGTAGTGAAATAGATGCCTGATTGACCAGGATAGTGAAGTTTGGAGGAAGCAACAGGATCAGACTAGAGGACACCTAGGATTAAATACAGATGTATAAAATTGGCTTTAAAAATCTCCTATTATGTGACTTCATGATTTGAACATGTTTGGGAATAAGATCAGAGGTATGGATTTTTGGATTTTAGATTAAGTCAAAATTATCTGGTCACCTCTAAATCTGAAATGGGGAAGCAAAAGTCCTTTTTAAATTCTGTAACTACATGAGGCATCTGGGATTTAAAAGTGTTGATTCTATATTGTTTGTATGTAAGTTCCCTTGGTTATCTTGGTGACATGTACCTGATTTACTGTAATTGTGTCTTTTTGTATTAACTGAGCCTATCCCTGTGTGGCTAAGAAAACTGAATTATTTGTTAGAACCTAGTCTTGCATGGCTAGAAGAAGTGGACCTCTATATGTAAAACTGTATTTCTGAGTAGTTGACTCTGTTTTTCAGTCCTATGATATCTCTAATGATGCCTTGCTTAAGTCACTCCAGGCTCTCCAGAACATCCAGGGAGCAGTTCGTGTCATTTACCAAGCTGCTTCACAGAATCTCTCGAAAGAGACATTGTGCCCACGTCAAGGAGACCACCATTCCAGACCAGTGGACAGCTGAAGCGACCAGAGACTTAAAGTTGAAACTTAAGAGGCAGCCATAATGTCTTTTCTGTTTGTCTTCTTACATCTTGCTATCACCAGTAATCCCTATAGCCCCCAGCTTGATTAATTGCTCATCCACATATGTTAGAAAATGGATTCAGGTGGTCAAACTCTTTGCCCCTTGGCCTCCATTGAGTCCAAGTTGTAGTCATGTCCTTGAAAAGCGGGGAGTGAAGTGTCAGTTAGGTTCCCATAGTCCTAGCTCCTACACAAGGCCCCTCTCAAGGCCCCTCAGGGGGCCCCAGGAACCTAGGGTAAAGGTACAACCCTTGTGAAACCTCGCCTGGCACCTGCCTTATAACCAAGATGTAACTTAAACAAAGATCTGCCCGATTAGCTTGCAAGCCCCCCCTTGGTTTACATCCCTACATAAGCAACAGTTGCCTTGCAGGCCGCTGTTTGTTTCAGGAAGTCTTTTTACTGTATAAAAGCTTGCTGGACAGACTGCTCAATGCTGCCTTCCCTTGGTTTTTACCAGGGTGACAGACCCTGGCTGGTGAATAAACACTCCTCAATTTTAATTGGCTATGCCATCCTGTATTTGCTTCTGTTGTCAATAACGATTTGCATCTTGTTTCCCCAATTAGAATGCGTTCCTTGAGGGTGATAAGGTACAGGCTCTGGGAACCCCCTTAAACTCTGACTGAATTTTCCCATTTGATGAGGCATTTGCCTGAGGCCATAAGCCTTTCATTGTGGCTGGGCCCAAACCTCGGTAACTAGCCTAGCCCTCCTTTGTCCAGCTATCTCCCAGCCTAGATCCTCCCAAACCCTCCAATGTCTCATCTCCAGGTGGCCTCTAGCTATTTCCCACCCTTAATCTCTCATCATTGGAGTCTGACCTCATCTGACTCCTCCTGAAGACCCTCCCCAAACTCCTCCTCTAGACCACCCCTAGATTTTTCCATAACCTTTTTGTATATAAGACCCCATCTTGCCTCCATGAGAAGGAAGAAGGCCAGAGAATGATTTCCAGAGAAAGGGCACAGATTCACTCTGTGTTAGATTATTCTGGACCCGCTTGCCCAATGCAAGTGTCACAGATACTGAGGTTCCTTAAGAGTCTACCCAATATGGTGAACTTTTAATAAACTTTGCTTTTCTTTGACTGAGAGAAGACTTGAGTTGAATTCATTTGGCAGGACCCTGCATGTTGGTATTTTGGGGTTTCACATACCGCCCCATGGTTACTAGCTTTTTGTCAAAAAAAAAAAAATTCATGGGATTTTAGTGGGCTTCAAGGTCAAGATAAGTCAACAATATGACATGGCAATCAGAACAATTAATGTGATGTTAGGTCATGTTCGGAGAGTCACAGCATACGGAACAAAGGAAGCAATCTTCCTGTTAATACCCTCACCTGGTTACACCAGATCTGGAACATTTTGTTTAATTCTAAGTGCCACATTTTAGGAAGGAGCCTGATAAACTGGAAAACATCCAGAAGAGGCTGGCAAGGGAGGCAGAGGATCATCGCTTAGTTTAAAGCAAAGATCTAAATTGACACCAAATTAAATGAAAAAATATTAAAAGATACTACATATAATTATAATAGCTCTAACCTTATCCATATCCATCCATTTTTAAGCTGTTGGCTTAAAAATTAGAAATGGATAAAAGTAATGATACTAAATGTGCTAATTATCATTGCCTAAAGTTAAACTGATATAAAATAGTCACCACATTAAAATCAAAGGAGTCCAGAACCTGCCAGCCAATAGGCATTTTATCTCCTTGCCAAGATATTTACAAAATATTAACAAGCAGGATGATAAAAGATGATGAGCAGTATCACCTTGCATAACAGCAAAAAGCAGTGAAGGGGAATACAAGGCTATAAAAAGCTCAGCATGAGACCTCGTAGCCAGATCATCCCCAAAATACATAGATAGCAGATAAAACTGCAAAGAGGACAAGATATAGATACAAAATTAAACACATCTGTGGGGAGCCAAAGAGGCCTGAGCCAGGACTTCAGATAATTACCTTGATATCAGTGGACCCAAATATCAAAGACCTCATTGAGATGTGACTTTTCACTAAGTTAACTCCTAAGTTCTTTTGATATGGGTTACACTTATAAGGATGTTGTTTGAGTTCTGAGACCAACAGGCTCTGCCCCAAGGATTTTAGTTAAGAGCTAAAATATTTGATTCAGCACTCAGGTATCTTTGGGTGGTCGGCTCTAAACATGATGACTTTTGAGGACTGCAGCTTTGTCTTTGAAGTTTGCTCTCAATTGTATCCATTTATGACTGCGGCTGCATTAGCAGGTACCTGAGACCTAGATCAAAGGTCTTACCCTAAGACTTTAGTCTCCTAGATAACAAATCCTTATCAAATTATCTAATCTGTGTTACCTCCAGTATACAACAGGCTAAGGTAATGTTTAGAAAACTTGAGTCCCCTTCCTTTGTCTCACTGCTCTATAAAAACCTTGTCCTGAGAATCAATAAATGGAGTTCATGGTTCTTCCTTGAACTACCCACATGGCCTGGTCATTTCTTATTCACGTCTCCGGCTCATGCTAAGTGCTGGACACTGAGCAGCCCACGGCACACATCTACCAATATTTTAATAGCATCTTGTTCTCACTATTGATAATAATAAAACCAGCCACTAGAACTCTAAAAATTCAACACTTAATCACTATATGAATAAGTGTGATGGCATTTAAGAAGGAAAAGTTTGGGAAAGTTGCTGGGCCAGAACAGAGAACTTTAAAGATACTCAGGGAAAGATTTTTAAGACCAGATCTTTTAAGAAAAAGACTCCAAAATAATAGAAAAAAAAATCATAGACAATATTGTTGCCAAAAAGAAGTAATTGAAAAGACATCAGCAACTACGAACCCATGTGCCTAATGGTCCACAGGTGTATTGAAGTTATCCTTGCTTGTAATATGAAAGAGAATAGGTAGGATTTCCTAAATGACTTTCTACAGCTGAGCAAAGCAAGTCTTCCCAGACTCACAACTGCCAGAAAGATACAGGTGACGTGAGATCTCACTGTGTTTCTTAATTACAAAACAAATAAAACTGACTCAAGGCAAAACGCAGCCTCTTAATGGTTGTACCTCTATCAGGCGTCTCCCTTCCATAAATGAACACTACACAAGACTCCTTGACAGAAGTTATCACAGAGATAACTTTACTTGATGATTCACTAATTATCAATACGTACTGAAGCATAAAACAGAGAGACCAAAGGTATTTGCCACTATTATGGAGAATATACTGCATAGAGTCCAAATGGAAGAAATATATTCCCAGTATCAATAAATGTTTTCCCTTTCCCATCTAAATAACTAAATAAAATAAAGTTTCTGTCCTCCATAGGCTACATATAGTGATGACTGGGGCTTGTAAGGGAAAAGTGGGAAAGCAGTAGCAATCAGAAAGGAAGGACTTAGCAGATATTTTTACCCTCACCTCATGCCAGGGAGGTGGCATGAAAATACTGGAGGATGGTGGTTAGTCAGACAAACCGGAATCTTGGTAGTTGTGCTATAGTTTCGGGAGGACTGTGGGATGAGAGAGTGGCTGAATAAGTGAGAGCAAAGTGGGGAGAGGGAGAGAGACAGAGAAAGAGAGACTCCCAACTTTTCCTTTCCTCTGTGTGGCAGTCAATCAATCAGCAAGCATTTATGAAATCTGTTCAAGGCCAGGCACTGTGCTAAGCACTGGTTAAAAAATAAAGTGAGACAACCTCTACCCTCAGGAAGCTCAGCATTGGGGTACAAAGATAAAAGGCTAAGAGGACCTGGCAGCTGAGATCCTATCAGGGAAGGAAACACGCACATACATAAGTACAGCTAAAATACACATGGGGCCTGAGCAGTGTCCAGGGAGGCTTCCTCTACCAGGATAGGTCAGCACTTTTTCTTCAATTTATAGTCATGTTAACATGGCCTAGAGCACTAAGTGACTAGTCCAGACTCACAGAGCCAGCACTGATTTATTTATACAGGATAAACAGAAAACAAAGAGCAGGCAGAGAGGGAGAATGTTGGCAGTTGGGTGGAAACAGGAAAGGCTTCTAGTAGAAAGATGTGCCTGAACTACATTTTTGCAGGGGGGAAGGCAGGGCAATTAGGGTTAAGTGACTTGCTCAAGGTCACACAGCTAGTAAATGTTAAGTGTCTGAGGCCACATTTGAACTCAAGTCCTCCTGACTCCAGGGCTGGTGCTCTCTTCACTGTGCCACCTAGCCGCCCCCTGAACTATATTTTAAGGAAATACCAGCATTCAAGGAAACTAAGGTAAAGCCAGAGTGCAGTGCAGATATGGGAAATGGCACAAAGTCACAGAGATGGGAGGTGGACTATGCAGTGTGAAGAGCAGAGAGAAAGTCAGTATAGCTAGAACAGAGAATGTGGGAAGAAGAGTAGGGTATAAAGAGGCTGCTGGAAAGATGGGTCATCCCAAATAGTCTGTTGCTGCTAAGTTGTTTGTCCTGTCCGACCCTTCACGCCTCCATCTGGGGTTTTCTTGGCAAAGATACTGGAGTCGTTTGCCATTTCCTTCTCCAGCTCATTTTATAGATGAGGAAACTGAGGCAAATAGAGGTAAGTGACTTGCTCAGGGTCACACACCTAGTAAGGGTCTGAGGCCAGATATGAACTCTGGAAGAGGTCTTTCTGACTCCAGGCCCAGCACTCTGTGCACTGTGGCACCACCACCTAGCTGCCCTCAGGCCAAGTGCTAAGGGCTTTAAAAGAAAAACGGAGGGTTTTACATTTTATCCTAAAAACAAAATAGCACCAAGGGAGTTTATCAAGTAGGGGAGTGAAATGTTTAGATCTGCACTTATAGAAAATCACTTTGACAGCTGTGAGGATAGATTAGAGTGGGGAAAGGTGAGGCAGGAAGACCATCTAGAAGACTGTCTCTGTAGTCTAGGCCAGGGATGATAAATTGGTAGCATTGTGAGTAGAGAGAACAGATGCAATACAAAAGATAGCATGAAGGGGAAAAAAAGAGCAAGGTTTGGTAACCAATGGGAAAGGTGGAGTGAGGAAGAGTGAAGAGTGAAAGATAACACAAGCTCACCTGGGAGACTAGGAGAATGGTAGGGAAGTTCAAGAGAGGAGAGGACTGAGGAAGAAAAATGAGGAATTCAGGTTCAGACATGTGGAGTTTGAGATGGGGACTTTCAGGTCAAAATGACCAAGAGGTACAGTAGTTAGTGATGGAGGGCTGGGTCATGTGACAGAAACTGTGACTACCTATTGAGATTTGTAAGTATTCTGTGTAGAGAAAATAAACCCATGGGATCCGATGGGGGCAGAGCCTTGTCATACATCTAAAGTTAGGGGGTGAGTTATGGATGACAAGCAAGCCAAAAAGACTGAGAGACGCTGGTCACAGGGACAGGAGGGGAACCAAAGCAGTGGGCTTGTCATAAAAGAACAAGGGATAACAGACGGACAATCTGTCCATGAAACCCGTCTCATGGCATAGTGGAAAGATTGCCTGGTTTGGTGTCAGAGTACCTAGGTTCATATCCTGGGTCTGTTACTTTCTATTACTTATATGACCTTGGCCAAACTGCCTAACCTTTCTAGGCCTTGGTTTTCTCATTTGTAAAAATAAGTCAGTTGGGCTGATTGCTGGGGGGGGGGGGGGGGGCGGGAGGGAGATTTGCCCTATAGAATCAGCTGACCGGGAGAGGGCTGGGATCCGCGGTCGAGCAGGTAGGAGGAACCCTAGGTGCCTAAGTCCCCCAGAACTAGCCAGCTGGGTCATGGCCAACAAGACCAAGCCTCGGATTTTGCCCTGGCTGCGGGAGCAGCTGGACTTGGGGCACCTGGGCGCCACCTGGATCAATGCAGAGCATACTCGCTTTTTCATCCCCTGGAAGCAAGGGCTCTGCCAGGACCTGCTGCAGGAAGATTTCGGCATCTTCCAGGCATGGGTGGAAGCCAGCGGCAGCTATCAGCCTGGTATTGATATGCCTGATCCAGCCATGTGGAAGTGGAATTTTTGGGCAGCCCTGGACCGCAAGCAGAATCTGCGCCTGGTCAGCAACCACAGCCGGGACGAGGAGAACCCCCACAAGATCTACAAATTCTTGCCAGGAGACTGGGAGGGCTTCGAGGCTGGCCCGACCACCGAGCTAGAGGACAAGGAAGAGGCCATCCAGGAGATCCTGGGGGCCCTGAGCCTGTCCACTCAGCAGCAGCAGCAGCAGCAGCAGCAGCAGGAGCAGGAGCAGGAGCAGTTTGAAGCCTTCAGCCCCAGCTCTATCCTGGTACAGCTCCCCCAGACACCAGAACCAGCCCTGTCCTGCAACCCCTTAATGCCACTTTTTTCCAGTGGCCTCCAGTCCAAGTAGGAGGTGACAGCCTTCTACGGGGGCTGCCAAATCCTTCAAAAATGCCTTTTTTGCCTCAACGGCCTCAGGTTGGCAGGGCCAGGACCAGCGGCTGAGCCCTGGATGGAGCTGGAAGGAACACCACTGGCCTTGCCTGAGCCCAGCAGTACCCTCCCTGACAGTGAGGACAGTGCATTATATCAGCAAGGTGCTGGACAGCCTCAGGGCTGGGCTGGCCCTGTGGACCTCCCAGAATGAAGTGAGGGCACAGCGCCTAAACCACTGTGGGGCCCACTGGGCCCTGGGAGAGCAAGGATCCCCTGGGCTCACAGGGAAGGAAGTAACCAAGGAAAGAGCTGGCCAGCAAGTCTGCTACATTCCCAAGTTTGTGAATGACCTGATCTCCTTCCTGGAAGGCAGCCACCGCTCACCCCAGTACACTCTCTGCTTCTGCCTAGGGGAGTCTTGGCCTACAGAGTCGCAGCTATGGACCAAGAAGCTTGTCATGGTCAAGGTGGTACCCAATGCACTAAGGGCACTCCATGAGGTGGCCCAGGTTGGGGGAGCGTCCTCACTGGAAGAGGTAGACCTGCACATCTCTGGCAGCCTCTCCCTATCCCTGGCACCTGCCCACCTCCACGACCTGCAAGGAACTAGCCCACAGCATGCAGTGGGAGTCTGGGGCTCACTGCTGAGCTCTCCCTTCTCATCCCAGATGCAATGCCTGGCTTCTCCCCCTCTCCACTCTTGGGGACCCCAAGGCAAACCACCTGACCCCCTTCTCTGAGCCTGTACCCTCCCTGCAAAATAAAAGAGTTGACATTTGTGTCTCTTCAGCTAAAAAAAAAACTAAGTCAGTTGACTTCAGAGGTCCCTTTTATGATCCTATGAAGATTTGCACACATCTCCCCAAGCCCAACCCCAGATCATTAGATAGATCCTCTCCAGAGGATTTATGGGAGAATGTGGCCAAGAACTTGGGATGAGCTGTACATGGGTTGTGATCTGGAAAGATACTGGGCATACCCACATTGCTGAAATTAAACATCCACTAAATTATCAAATTATGTAGTTTTCTGCAAGGAGCCTAGGGGAAAAAAAGTATCAAAATAAGAACGTTTCTCTAGTATTGTTTAGAAGAAAGGATGCCCTGACCAGTCAAATTGAATATCCCTGTCTGCCTGGCAAATAAAGCCTTACAGTCAAGAATACAGCAAGCTGGGGGGGGCGGAGCCAAGATGGCGGAGTAGAAACAGCTCCTCCAAGCCTCTCTGCCCCCAGATTCCCCACAAACTATGTAAAGAAGGACTCTGAACTACTTCTGGAGCCCCAGCACCCACAGAACGACACAGAGAAGCTAACCTCCCGCTGAAGACAGCCCAGCAGCCCTGCAGGAAGGACCAGCGCAGCGGTCTGGGAGCCGGCAGCGCGCAGAGCGCAGGAGCGGAGCCGAGCCCAGGTCCGCGAGCCGAGGTTTTAGCCCCAGGGCGGCAGGGCCAGCAGCCAGCTGGAGGAACCCCAGAACACCAGGAGCTGTGGCGACTCCAGAATTATCAACATAGACATGCCTAGGACAAAGTAAGAGGTTAGTGTCCTATGGACTTTGGGACCAGTATTTGGGGAATGCGACGGCTCCCTCCCCTGGGGGCTAGAAGCCGCTGAGGAGACATGCCATTTTGTAGTTTTCAGAGGCAGCTCCAGCTCCTGGCCTGCGAACTGTAGGGAGATCCAGCCATCAGTCTTGGGGGGTAATCGCTCTTGCTTTAACCTCCCTGGATCTGGATTGTGATCTAGGGTGGAAGTTGTGGGTGGGTTTACAGCTTGCCAGAAACGAAAGTTGCCCCCCACACGTTCGGGACAAAAATTCCTCTAGCTGGCCTTAAAGCCATAGTGTGGCAACAAGCCCAAAAGTCAAGTAATTAAGTGGCAACATGCCAAGGCAAGGAAACAGAAAAATGCAACCCTAGACTCCTATTTTGGGGGCATAGAGTGGGAAAAGGACTGTGAGGTCAGAAGTCCTGCTCCAAAAGCCCCAGGGGAAAACATGAGCGGGTTGCAGGCCATAGAGGACCTTAAGAAGGACTTAAAAATCAAATAAGAGAAGTGGAGGAAAAATTAGAAAGAGAAATGAGAAGGATGCAGGAAAAGTATGAAATGAGGGTCAACAGCCTGACCGAGGAAAACAACACCTTAAAAAATAGACTAACTCAAATGGCAAAGGAGGCCCAAAAGGGCAATGAGGAGAAGAATGCCTTAAAAAGTCGAATTTGCCAGATGGAAAAAGAATCTCAAAAGTTCACTGAGGAGATTCATTCCTTCAGAGTTAGACTGGAGCAAATGGAAGCTAGTGACTTTATGAGAAATCAAGATGCTGGCAAGCAGATCCAAACAAACGAAAGATTAGAAGGCAATGTGAAATATCTCATGGGAAAAACCACTGACCGGGAGAATAGATCCAGGAGAGACAATTTAAAAATTATTGGACTACCTGAAAGCCATGATCAAGGAAAGAACCTAGAAATCACCCTTCAAGAAATTCTCAAGGAGAACTGCCCTGATGTTTTAGATCCAGAGGGCAAAAATAGAGGTTGAAAGAATCCACCGATCACCTCCTGAAAAAGATCCCAAAAAGAAAACTCCCAGAAATATTATAGCCAGGTTCCAGAATCCCCAGATCAAGGAGAAAATACTTCAAGCAGCCAGGAAGAAACAATTTCAATATTGTGGAAACACAATCAGAATAGCCCAGGACCTGGCAGCTTCTACACTGAGGGATCGAAGGGCATGGAATGTGATATTCCAGAGGGCAAAAGAACTGGGAATGAACCCAAGGGTCACCTACCCAGCAAAACCGAGTATTTTGTTTCAGGGGAAAATATGGTCATTCAGTGGAATAGAGGACTTTCAAGCATTCTTGAGGAAAAAACCAGAATTGAATAGAAAATTTGACATCCAGACACAAGAAGGAAGAGATGCCTGAGAAGGTAATCAGGAAAAGAAATCAAAAGGAACTTATCAAAGTTGAACTATTTACATTCCTATATGGAAAAGCAATAACTGTGACTGATGATATCTTTCTCACTATGAAAAATAATGGAAGAAGGGGGTGTGGTCATATGAATACATATGTGAATGTGTGTGTATATGGTTACAGTTATATATGGATAGAGGGTATAGGTTGAATTTGTTGGGAAGGGAGAATACTCAATGGATGAAATTATGAGGTGAGAGAGGAAAGTGGCAAGAGGAGATGGGGAGAGACAGGGTAGGGTAAACTATCTCATGTAGGGGAAGTGGTTGCAAAGGAAGGGGAGAATAAGGAAGGCTAAAAAGGCAAAACCACATTCACACTGAATTTGGTTCAGGGAGAAAATGACATACATACTAAATGGGATATCTCAACCTGCAGCAGGATAGGGGGAAGGGGGATGAGAGGAGGTATGATGGATGGGAGGGCATCCTTGGGGTGAGGGGAGGTTGGAAGTACCCACTATAGAAGAGGGACAGGATCATGTAGGGAATGGACCAGGTGGGGGGTGGGATGAGTGGGAGGGAATATAAGCAGCCTTGTACAATATATCTACTATGATAATGTTTTGCATAGCTAGACATGCACAACATATACTGAATTACTTATATCCCAAGAAGGAATGGGTGACAAGGGAGGAAGGAAATGGATCTGAAATTCAAGGTCGTAACATTAAATGTTTCAAACATATATATAAATACTATTATTAATACTCTTTTGCCTATAATTGGGAGATAAGATGTGCAGGCATTGGGACACAAAGATTCATCTTCCTCTAATTGAAAAGTCGATGGGGGTATGGGAGAAGGTATGGGAGAGAGCAGATTGGAGGAAGCGATATCTTGTGGGACTGCTATTCTGGGAGGTTGGGTAGGGGAATAATGGGGGGAAAATGATTGTAACTCAAAATCTGGCGGAAATGAATGATGTAAAACAGAAGTTAATAAAGCATTTGTTTAAAAAATAAAAAAAGAAAAAAAAGAAAAAAAGAATACAGCAAGCTAGTATAACTTAAAGACGATATCTAGATCAATCAACTTCCTTTGTCATAACTATAACCATCAAGCAAACTTGTGATAGTAACTTTGCTTACCAAATAAACATTCTTATTGGAGCAAGAATATATTGACAGGATGTCAACAATATTCTCATCTATTCAGCAATTTTGTCAGTGTGAATTAATATACTGCCTTTCTGGCTTATGAAACTGTCTTTTTTAAAGATACTTAGTATGAAGCAGTCCCCTTCAGGTCATGCTCCTGCCTAGGTGAAAAGATAAAATTAACATTTTAAATTTGTAAACCTGAAAACCAAACCCTGAGACTCCTGGTGACCCTACCAAGATGAAGGCCTCCATTAAACATTCTGCAAGAGCCTACTGACCTCTCTCTATTTTTTATCACTCAATTATACAACAAGCACCACAAATTCAGGCTAAAATACAAGCCTGAGGATACTATGGAAATACTAGACAGTAAGGTGGTATAAATGGAAATAAAACTGCTATTGATAAGAAGACCCATGTTCTGGACCTGCCTCTTGTCTCTAAGTAGCTGTGACCATAAACAAACCACTTAACTTCTCTGTACCCGCACCACCTATCCTGCCTACTTCTTCTGGTTGTGGGCAATTAACTGAGATCATGTAGATAGAGTATTCTGGAAAGTGTAAGGTTTTATAAATGTCAGGGAGACCATCATTATCATTCTAATTCTGATCTTTTTCAATGGAGTTCAGATAGAAATGGTCCTGACCTACCAGTATTTCTTTTATATTTAATGTTGTGTAGACTATTACACAGATGAAGAAAATAACTGCTTTTGTAACTGGGTAGGGATGCTACCTTATCTTCAGCATAACTCCAGTAGCAGACAGCAGCTATGCTTGTGGTGGTGCTGGTGGTGGTGACTACCTCCTAAGAAGAAGACCTCTACCACCTGACACCCAGGAGAGCTGCCCCTTCCCCCACCCCCACCCACTGAGAACATTCCCAAGACATCATCCCTTCTTTCCCAGACCTATGGGCTCTCTGCAGAAAGCAACACAACACAAGGAGATGCTTGGCCTGCCAAGATCAGAAAGACAGGAGGAGAGAGAGATACTGAGATGTGGATTCAGAGAGACTTCCCTGAGAAAGCGGCATCACTCCATGCCACTGCTGGAAGGGGAGGGAGAAGAGAACCCTCGTGATGTCCCTGACTGTAACACACACACACACACACACACACACACACACACACACACACGGATCAGATGCCAGTGAAAGAATCAGAATGGCTGCCCTTCATAGAGGCTGGTGTTGGGGACACCTGGGAGCTGGCCAGTGCTCTGTTTCTCACCCCCTGCCACCACCCTGCCTCCCAGTTTCCATCCACCAAACAGGACACTGCCCCCACCCATCCTTGCCCTGCCCTATCCCCTCTTCCCTTACAGATTCCTGGGCTTCCACCGTTACCATGGTAATTACAGCCGTGGCCTTCACAGGGCAGCTGCAGAGAGTACAGCTGGTAGGAAGGGGGAGGTGGAGGCTCAGCAGCTTGCAGCCCATCCCCCTGCCGCCCGAGCAACACAGGCAGGCAGAGAGCCAGGTTTCCTCCCCCCCTCCCTCTTGGTCCTCAGATGCATTCCTAGGCCCTAAGCTCTAGCCCGCACCACAGATGCTTCTGCCTTCTTCAGGAGGCCAGGGTTTTAACGTTAAAAACAATGCACACACTGGGTCCCAGGCTTAGAGAGCTTTTGCTCTCTAAGAGGAAAGGTTTCTGATGGTGATTTGTAAAAACCTGCAAGACACTAGAAGGGGATGCTAACTCGATCCTTTTGCTCCACGGGAATTCTGCCTTGATTTGTTCTGCAACCATCGAGGAGCCATTTATTAAACCTGGTCTTGATGTCCAAGACTACCTTGGGCACTCTGTGAGACAAATCCTATGACACGATGCTGGCTTTTAGAGATTTAAAATCCCAAGCTGGCAACAGAAAAGTACTGATAAGCCTGTGAGAGTCAGTGAAGCAGCAAGTGCCAAACTCCCAAATAAGTCAATGTTTCTCATCTGTTCAGAGCCCGGGGTTTTGCTGTGGGTGAGGGTGGAATAAAATGACTGCTTCACTACCGTTCCATCAAGGTAAGGCTTTTAGGAAGCAGGACTTTCTGATCCTGGACTTGGAGATGGAAGGGACATCAGAAGTCATCTATTCCAATGCACTGTAGGATTTAGAGTGAGGTCATCACGTTCTTGATTTTGCAAATGAGGAAAATGACACCCAAAGAAAAAGAAATAACTTACCCCAAATTAACTAGTACAGAATGGAACTGAGAAAGGAACCTCGATCTTCTGACTTCAAACCCAGGCTCTTCCCCTTCTACCATACTCTTTCCATCCCAGAGGGAAGGGAGAGGGCAGAGTCTGGCAAAGCTTCGGGGGAACTCTCCCCGGGGCAGAGTAGCAGGAACAAAGATGCAGAATCAGAAGGAGGAGAACCAGTGTATCCAGAAGGTTTATCAGTTAACAATACCCGGAGGCTTTTGTTTTACAAAATTAATAATAATAATACATACTAGAGACTGCAGCAATGATGAAAGGTCAAGGACTAGTGCCACCTTCTGCTGCTTACCCCCAATTCGTTCTGCCTGCACCTTGTCTTCACATACCTGTCAGCATGTTTTCTCCCCCACCAGCCTGGGCTCTGTGAGTGCACCAAGGGTCTTTTGCCTTTCTTTGTAACCCCGACACTTTGCACAGTGCCTGGAACATAGCAGGCACTTAATAAATGCTTTCGCACTAACTGACAATATTCTCTTTGAAATGTATTCCTGAAGAACAAGGTCCACAACACAACATCACAGAGAAGAGTTGTCAAACACACAGAGCCACATTCTGAAGCGCAGACTAAACCAGATTAAAATGTAAATGGGAAATATTTAACAAAATAAATAAAAATAAAATAACACCTAGAAGACTAAAACTTTTAAACTAAGCCAGTATGCAGCAGCAAAGATCTTAGATATGGTTGAGGGGCCTAATTTCAATTTGAATTTGATACCAAAGGAGGGATGGATAGTTAGTTGGTCAAGTAGGAGTTAGATAACGGGTTTGAATTCCTGCCTCTGACATTTACTAGCTGTGTGGCCAGAGGCAAGTCCCTTTACTCCAGTCTGCTCATCTGTAAAAAGGGGATGACACTTGCATGATCTAGCGCAGGTACTTGTTTAGGGTTAAATGCATGTCAGCTGTGGTTATAGTTTGCACACTTATTTTAAAATGCAGTGATTGCTAGAAGCCAGCACTGCTGTGCTAAGAACAAGTCAATGAAGGGAGTTAAGAAGGAAGTAGAGCACACCATTAATGAGTAAACAAGCACCCAGATAAGACAGACTGTCCTCTGGTGTCCTAAAAGAATTTGTAAATATCAAAGTGACCTTGTTCTTTTCTTTTTAGCAGAATCACTAAACTGGCTGTGTACAATTCTTTCACAAGACACATTCCCCTCCCCCTTCTCCTAGTTTCTACTGGAAAACAATTGGAATTATGCAAGAAAAATTGCAGAACTGTTCATATTGTTTGGACCAGGGACAGGGAGTAATCCCTTCACTGCATATATACTCTAAGGAAGTTAATTATGTGAAGAGACAGCTGGCCCTATCTGGTCCTAATGTCCATGGTAGTTCAGAGAGGGAATCCTGGACTGTAAATTTTTGGGCACTCTGTCCACCAAGAATTCGGTCTTCACCTAACACACTCCCTGTGTAGGCCTCACATGTTCAGGAGTTCGTGAAGGTATAGGGCATCTTCTCACTATGCATCATCCCTTTCCATTTTGAGATAAGACAAAGGAACTGGTACCAAATGTGACCTTATTTAGGCCCCTGAGGATTCAGTCACCAGGTATTTACTAATTCACAAGAATGTCTTTCCTTCCCTGATATGTGATAGAACACACTGATAACCACTCTTCCTTCTCAAAGAACCATCAATGGTGGAAGCCCCAGGCAAATATCACCATTGCCCCATCCTGGGACCAGCATATGTCCCTCTCATCCACTTAAATATTCGTGACTCTTAGTTATTCTGTACCTAAGAAAAAAACACCCCTTTACCCTGCTACCACCTTCTTCTCTCATTCCCATTCACCCCAGCCCTAATCCTCCCAGACCCTCACCTGTTCTGCCCTGGCTTCCCATGGCACTTTTTGGAAATCCCAACTAGCCTCTCTCCCCCTCCTATGGGTAACAAACTTCCCTTTGTCTTAGATCTCACCCCACCAAATTCCTTCTATTTTCCTGTCCTTATGAAGCCTGGCTGCCTCTAGAGGATACCTCATCCTTGGACACCCTTTCTAGCAGCAGGTGCACCTTCTCTCATGTCCCTTTGCTACCATAATTCAGCAACCTCCATTCATTTATATCACCCTTTCCATGTTCTCATTGCCATCTACTGGCTTCCTTCTTTCTTTGGGAGTTGGACACCTTGCCAACAGTGACCTCTGGCCCCAATTCTTTCCCTCATATTGGGGGCTTCAGTTTATGTGCTGACATTCCCTCCAATGCCCTGGGGCCCCCAACTTATCATCTGTATCAACAGTCATAACCTGTACCTCATTCCAGAGGACAGGCATATCCTTGATCTTATCCATAATTATTTGACCTTCATGATCCCAAACTCTGAAATTCTGTCTCATCACAACTTTCTATCCTTCAATCTCTCCCTTTGTTTCATTCTTCTTATACCTAATCTCCATCCTAACTATACTCTCCAATACCCCCACCCCTCCCTTTTCTTCCAGTCGATGATTCTAATTCTCACCTTGCTTTCTTCGGTTAATGGTCTTGACTTTTTGGTCTTTGAATCCTTTGCCCCTTCACCCTATGACTAGTCATCCCTTTCTAGACCCATACCCTGAAATAATCCCACAAGCAGCCTTTTCTGAGGTAGCTAATGGTACAGTGGATAGAGCACTGGGCCTGGAGACAGAAAGACTTGAGTTCAAAACCAGCCACAGACACTTACTAGCTGACTCTGAACAAGCCATTTAAATGCTGTCAGCCTCAGTTTCCTCATCTGTAAAACAGGGGTAAAATGGCACTTGCCTGTAACAATAGAAAGATATTTATAAGGTACTTACAAATTACCTTAAAGTACTACATAAATGCTAGTTATTATGATGATGAATCTCTACTCCTATTTGCATGTTACTAAATGCTCCTGATGAAGCAACTGTGTTGAATCCACTCCAAGTCTGCTATCTGATCTCAGCCAGGTCCTCACTGCTACCAGACAGCCCCTTTATTCCCTTCTGAGTGACTCTCTCTATCGTACAACAACAACTCCGCACCCAAAACTTCTCTCCTCAAGCCTCTTGAAATGCCCCATTCCACTCCCTTTCAGCAGAGAACCTCATCTCATGCTTTACTGAGAACAAAGTGGGTTCCCTCTTTTCTGGCATTCTACATCTGGAAACCCCTCTGAGTCATTTCCATTTCTCTCCTTCTTTGCTCCAGTCTTTGAGGAAAAGGTAGCTCTTCTCCTTTCTGAGGCCAACCCCTCTACTTCCAACCCCCTGTTATCTCTCTCATTTCCAGTCCCTTCCCACCTGCTGGCTCCTTCCCTGACGCTTAAAAACATGCCCAGAGTTTTCCATCCTTAGAAAGCCTTTACCTGACCCAGGTAACTCCTCCCTTAACCATCTTTAATCTCCCTTCCCTTTCACAGTCTGCTTCCTGGAAGAAAGCTGTCAGCAATCATTGTATTCACTTCTTCACCTTCCACTCATTCTCAACCCTTTGGTTTCTGACTCTACCACACAAACAAAATTGCCCTCTCCAAGGCTGACAAGGATTGTTTAAATCCTGGATCCTATGTCATTTTTTTTTTTTTTTAGTCTTTATCCTCCTTCAGCTCTTTAGCCCTGGACACTTTTGACAACCCCTCACCTCCTGATCAACCACATCAATCAAAACCTTGACAACACTCTCACAATCACTGCATTCTTGTGCCTGTGTACTTTAAGTGAAGAAAATCAAAGATTGTAGAACCTGTTCCCATCACGGAACTCTGGTCCTGTCACCCACCAAGTCGATCCCCAAGGACCTGAACAGTTCCCACAGGACTCCTGAACACCTGCATTATGGACTTGTGGGCTTGTTGTGGGAAACCACTCAGGCCCTGGAAACGACTGTTTGTAATCCACCTTCCCCCCTCCCTTCCCATCTGTGATTTATGTCTACAATCTCTGCCTTCCCTACAGCAAGTGGAGGCCTGATCTGGGAAATTCCTAATTTGTAAATCTGTTCCTCATAATGAAACTAATCAAGTAAGCCACTACTTGATTACTGGTACTTTGTCTCTGGCCTGTTCTGTTTCATCATTCCCGGGTCAGAGGCTGGCTCGGTAAAATTCTGTGAGCACTATCCTCCCTCAGTTTCCACGGCTCCTCTTTAAGGACTCCTTTTCTGCTTCTTAATCCAGGCCACACCCTGTGAGCATTTTCCAAGGTCCTTTTCTGGTGTCTCTTAGCTCTCCAGGCACCTTCCCTAGGTGATATCTCCATTTGGATGCTCTATGGGAATGTCAATCTCCATATTTCCAAAACATAATTCATCATCTTCTCTCCCTGCCTCCACCCCCCCCACCCCAACTCGTGCCTCCTTCAATCTTCCCTGTTTTTTGCTGCATGCTATCATCTTTGGGATCACCTAACTTCACATCCTCTCGGTCAGGCTCAATTCTTCCCTCCTTTTTCCCTTTCACATCCAATCTGTTGCCAAGTCTTCACAGCTCAACATCTCTGCTAAATCCAGCCCCTTCTCTCCACCCATACCTTGTCATTATCTGGACTATTATCTTGACAAGTCTAAGACTGCTGTAGTAATCTCTAAATCAGCCTCCATGTTTCCAGGCTCTGCCATTTCCAATATATCTTCTAATATATCTTCCAATATATCACGGTCAAATGGATATTTTTAAAGCATACGACCATGTCACTTCCCTGAAGCCTCTCTAAGGGGACTAGGATAAAATTCCGACTTCTCATTTAGGCACTTAAAGTCTTTCGTAATCAGCCCCGGATGCTGCTGCCAGTGCCTTCCCCCCTCCATCACCTCCTGGACCAAGTTTGACTCTCCACGTGCTCTCCCCACCCCACTGTACCCCCCAGCCTTCCCAGAGAATGCAAGCAGGGTCAGTCTCATCTGGGTCTCAGCATCCCCAAGGCCTGGCTGCTACAACCCCTCAGCTTGTGAATTTCACTGGTGGTTAGGCTCAGGATCGTAGACCTGGAAGACAGCTTGGAGGTCAGAGTCCGTCTCCCCTTCCCCAGTGCCCCCCTCCATTTTCTAGAGGAAAAGACTTAAAGCAGGGACTTACCCAGGGTCACTTGCTTAGCTTGCAGGCATCCGAGGCAGAATCTGACATCGGATCTTCCTGCTTCCCTGGCTGCTCTCTGTCCACCATGCCTTAAAGGAAATTTGTTTTACCGCTGAACATTAGCCATAGCTTCGCTACTTGGACGTTCTCAGAGGCTCCCTGAGAAGTTAAGTGACTTGCCCACCGTCACATTGAATGTCTGCGGGTCTTGAACCTCTATCCACTGTGCGGTACTACACAAATCTTAATAAATGCTTTTTTAATTCAACTGAATCCATTTCAATTCAATTCAAGTGGATTTAATTCAACCAATCAATTGGATTGGATTGGATTCAATCAATCAATAGAATTGATTCTGCAGGACTCTTTCCAAGACTAAGAGCCCAGAATATTGGGCTGGTAGGGAGCCTTCCCCAAGGGGAACAAGTCTGTTAACCTGACTTCCGAGACAGCGCTGCACGGGGAGGGGAGAGAGGATGGTTGTCTGCACATTGTCTCCCCTTTAGACTGGGAGCTCCTGGAGGGCAGGGGCCGTCTTGGGCCTTTCTTGGTGTCCCCAGCGCTTAGCACAGCGCCTGGCCCACAGCAGGCGCCTAATAAATGCCTCCTACGGCGGCCTGACTTGGCTCTCTAAACGAGCGCTCTCGGCGGAGAGCCCTGGGTGCTCCCTCAGGGACCAGACCAGACGCCCTGACTAGAGCCTCCCGGAACCCTTCTCCCGAGCGCGAGTTTCCTCTCGACGCTCCCTGGGCACAGGACTACTTCCGGTCTCTGGACCAGACGAGCTGGAAGTGGCTCTGAGGGGCTTGGATCCTGCTGTTGAGGAGGCGGCAACGGCTGCGGCAGTGGCTGCGGGGCTGGTGAGTAGCTGAGTGAGTGGGGGACCCCGCGGGAAGGAGCCGGGGGCCGGGGAGGGAGCCCGCGGGAGGGCAGCACCCAGAGGGTGGGTCCGGCGCTGCTCTGTCTGCGGGTGCGGGCACCCTCGCCCTTCTGTCACCGCTCCCCAGCCGTCCCCTCCCCCTCCGCAGGAGGTCGGCTGGGTCTTCTCGGTCGGGGCCGGGACCGGGGCGGTGCTCTCGTCCGCAGACAAGCCTCGGAGGAGATACGCGGGCAAGAGCTCCAGGAGGGGCGCTCTGGGTCTCCCCCCGCCCCCGAGTTCACACCCCGCACCTGCCGCCGCCCGGGTGACCTTGGGCAAGTCATTTCCCCTGTTGGGGCCCTTCTCCTCGAACGCAAAACGAAAGGGTAGGATTCCCGGGAACCTCCCGGCGCTAGATCTAGGGCCCAGAAGTCGTCTCCGGCGCTCGGGGGCCTGAGTGGCCCATGAAAGGTAGCTTATCCCTGAGGCGCCCCAGGACTGGACTTAAGAGCTCGCTCCTGCTGCCCGTGTGACCTTGGGCGAGTCACCTAACGGGTCCGGGTCTGATGTGTCTGGGCCAGAACGCCTCCTCGGGCCTGGGCCCCCCAGCTGTCCAGCCTACCTTCCTGGGCGTGCTCTCCATCTTTCCCTGCCTCCCTCCCGGAGGTCCAGTTAAACTGGCCTCACCGGCCGCACTAAGGACGTTCCATCTCCGCTTTGGCACGAGCGGGATGGAATGCTGGCCCCTCCCCTTGGCCCCTGTGCTGGCTCCCCCAGCCCCGCATGGTGCTGATGCCCCCTACCCAGAAAATCACTTGGTGTTTGTCTTCTATTGATTATTGTGAGCGTATACGATTACGTCACAGAAAACACACTAGTGTGTATGCATAAATTCACGTGCACCTTGTCACTTACACGTGTAGAGGGCATGCAGGGCCTGAGTTCAGATGTGGCCACGGACACCTGTACAGAGGAGATTCTGGACAAGGCACTTAACCTCAGTTTCCCCATCTGTGCAATGGGAATAATTATAGCTAATAATAACGATGATAATCATAGGACCTCCCTCCTAGGGCTGTCATGAGGATCAAATGGGATAATAACTGTAAAGATCTTAGCACAATGCCTGGCACATAGTAAGTACATTATAAATGTTAGTTACAGCCCATTTTATTCACATATATCACATAAAATATGTAGAGAGAAAGCCTGACATAATGGATAGGAAACAGGCTTCATAACCAGGAATACCTGGGTTCAAGTAACACCTCAGACTTTGGACAAATCATTTGACCTCTCAGTGTTGTAGTTAATGGGCAGCTGGGTTGCACAATGAATAGAGCACTGGCCCTGGAGTCAGAAGCAACTGAGTTCAAATCCGGCCTCAGACACTTAACACAAAAACTAGCCATGTGACAAAACTAGCCCTGTGACCTTGGGCAAGTCACTTAACCCCAATTGCCCTCCAAAAAGCAAAAAAAATAAATACTAGAAGCTAAGAGAAAGAGCACCAGTCTATATTGGTAGAGGTAAGTTCCTCACCTGAGAATTCCCTATACCAAAAAATTCACAGGCCTATTCTCTGTTCTTATCTTTTTTTATGTGTAACTTTTGTCTACCTCCATAGAATGTTAAGTTCCTTGAGTCCAGAGACTATTTAATTTTTGTTTTTGTATCATTGTCAACTAGCATATGGTGCTAGCTCTTAGTAAATGCTTCTTCATATATTGATTATTGAAAGCTGACTTATAAGAAAAAAAGTCTTTAAAAAATTATGCTTTACATGCCCTTCAGATGTGTACCTCAGGAGCAAAAAAAAAAGGGTGTGGGTGTGAGTGTGAGTGAGAGAGAGAGACAGACAGAAATGTATTTAAAGTCAAATTTTTCTTTGGATTCTATTTACAATAATGCATATTAAGAGCCTTCAGATCTTGGAACAAGGAGGGCCTTTTCTGTTCAGCCTCTGATTGTAAGTAACACTGAGTTCCAGGCAGTGCCATGTACTCCATAAATGCTCACTAAAATTAAGTGACAGTGATGTTAAAATTGAGAAAAGGCAAGATTACTTGCCTTGCTATCACCTTATTTCCCTTTAAGATGAAATAATGGATTGTCCAGTTTGTGCAGGGTTCTAGTTGGTATTTTTTAGCCTACAGAAACTAGAATATTAAACCTTTGAATTATAGAATACTGTAATTTTTAAAGTCCATATTCCATGAACATAGAAAATAAATGAAATTATTCTTTAGAATTAATGTTGGTAATAAGAATGATGACAACTTTCTTTAAGGTTAATGCTTTTCTGTTTTTTTAGATTGAGCTTTAAAATTTGGAGAGAAGGATTCTCTTCATGGTGCATGGACGGAAAGCCAATGCGCAGGTAGGCATTTAAGAAGACATGATTTTGATCGTTAAATTCCAGCATCTGATGACCTAAATTTTCTAGAAGATTTAGAGAGTTAAAATATTCTTTAACAAGATTTTATTTTTGCAAAAATGAATTTTCCTTTATCAAAAACAAACTAATATTAGGAAATCGAATGTTTGTAGAATAAGATTATAGTAACATATTTTTGGTCCATATTTGTGAGCTTGTGTAAATAGGAAATTCTTGGTATGGAAACTCCTGCCATTACAGAACAGCAAATTTTTTTTTTTAACTTACAGTCTTAGAATATTGCTTGATGGTAGTAACTCAGGTCTATTTTAATTTTTATTTAATCCTGGACTATATTTTGAATGTAACTACTTAATTTAATTTTGAATAGCAAATATTTTTTTTGTTTACAAGTTCTTGGAACATTTTTGTGGTATATGATCAGTAACCATATTATAGTATTATGTAGGGTTAAATTCCCAAAAGAAAGGTTGTTTTTATTGTTGTTTCCTTTTTATAACTGATGACTGTCGTTAATTCTGTGTTATGGAACGTACCTTTAACCTGATTATGGTTTCATTAGCTCCAAATTTTTTGGAATACATTATGTTAATAAATTAAACAAATCACTAAGGACATCTGCATTGCAGGTCGGAGTATTCAAGGTCTAAGAAAGGTATTAGACATGATAACTTGAGCTATTGAAAAAGAAAACAGTCTGAAAAAGAAACTGGCAACTTGAAACCTCTTAGAATCTAATTTAAGGGGCAGTTTGGTGGATAGAGCACAGGCCTTGAAGTCAGGAAAACATGAGTTCTATTCCGGTCTCAGACACTTGACACTTACTGGCTATGTGACTCTGGGCAAGTCACTTAACCCCAATTGCCTCACTAAAAAAAAAAAAAAGAATCTAGTACAATCTCCACCTTTTTTTCTTTTCTCTCAAATAACATTGGAATCCTTATTGAAACTCAGTCAACTTCAACAGTAGTAAATGGTCATAGTAATCTTTTTTTTTCTTTGGATGAATCAAAAGACCCCAGCTTTTGGGACAAGAACTTGATATTTGACAAAAACTGCTGGGAAAACTAGAAAATGGTATGACAGAAACTAGGTTTAGAGTATAGTATAAACCAACATCTTAGACAAAGATAAGATCAAAGTGGGTATGTGATTTAAACATAAAGGGTAATACCGTAAGCAGATTAGGAGAGCAAGGAATAGTTTGCCTGTCAGATCTGTGGAAAAGGGAAGTGACCAAATGAGATAGAAAGCATTATTAGATAGATGTAAAAAGAACAGTTTTGATTATATTAAAAAAGGTTTGTACAAACAAAACCAATGCAACCAGGAGTAGAAGGAAAGCAGAAAGCTGGGAAACAATTTTTACAGGGAGTATCTCTCTGACAAAGGCCTCATTTCTCAAATATATAGTGAGTCAAATTTGTAAGATTACAAGTCATTCCCCAGTTGATGAATGGCCAAAGGATATAAACATGCAGTTTTCAGATGGTGAATATATATAGGGGAGGCTAGGTGGCGCAGTGAATAGAGCACCGGCCCTGGAGTCAAGAGGACCTGAGTTCAATTCCAGCCTCAGACACTTAACACTTACTAGCCTTGTGACCTTGGGCAAGTCGCTTACCCCCAATTGCCCTGCCTCCCCCGCTCCAAAAAGCGGGAAAAAAAAAAGGGAAATAAAACCTATCGATAGTAATATGAAAAAATGTTCTAAATCAATACTTATTAGAGAATTGCAAATTAAAGCAACTCTGAAGTATCACCTCACATCTATCAGATTGGCTAATATGACAGAAAAGGAAAATAATAAATGTTGGAGATGATGTGGGAAAATTCGTTCACCAAGGTGTACCATTGGTAGAGTTGTGAACTGGTTCCAGAGGGAAATTTGGAACTATGCCTAAAGGATTATAAAACTGCATACCCTTTGACCCAGCAATACCATTATTAGGTCTATATCCTAGAGAGATAAAAAAAGGGAGTAGAGGACCTATTTGTATAAAAATATAAATTGAGAGGATGTCCATCAATTGGGGAATGGCTGAACAAATTGTGGTATATGATTATAATGGAATATTATTGTGCTATAAGAAATGACAGGCAGGCTGATTTCAGGAAAACTTGGAAAGACGTATATGAATTTATGCAAAGTGAAATGAGCAGAACAGGAGAACATTGTATACAGTAACAGCAATACTGTACGATAATCAACTGTGAATAAGTTATCCTTGGCAATACTGTGATCCAAGACAATTCCAAAGGACCCATGATGGCAAATGCTATCAATCTCCTGAGAAAGAATTGATGGAATCTGAATGTAAATCAAAGCATACTATTGCTCGCTTTCTGTACGTTTTTTTTCCTTTGGGTCTGTGTCTTCTTTCACAACACCACTAATATGGTAAGAAAGAAAGAAACTGAGTCAATACAGTCATTATTTTTCATATAGCAGAAACCTAAAGCAAATCTTTATTTCTAAATTATCTTCTTATTTGATATTTCATATAACTGTTCTAGACATTTATTAACTTTAAATCAATAATAGTCAAACTATTTTAAGAGAGGAAACATTTTGTAGTTTGGTTTTGATTTATGCCTGGTTCCAGGAATGAAAACCAGGATGCACTGGCTGTTTCCATCTCTAGTGTTCATTTATTGGGCAACCTTAAATTACTCACCATCTCTGCCTCAGTTTATCCCAACTTGTTCAGCTCACTGGGGTGTTAGGATTTAATGAATTCTTTTGAAATATATTGATGAAAAGGTGCTATAGATGTGACAAGTGCTGTTATCCTATTTTTGTCTTGTCCTATAATAGAAATGATGTATGTGACATCAGAGTACATGGAGAAATAAACAACACAATTATAAAATGCTTCATCTCTTTAGCTTTTAACTCAATTGCTACTCATTCTTAGCTGCCAGAAATTTCATATCTTACATAACTCATAAAATAAGGGTTTATTATTTATTTCACATAAAAGGAGGTACAGATTGTGGGGTTTATTAATCATTTCTGAATGAAATATGTCCTCATTAACCTCTCATTTCAACTTCTTATTAATTATTTTTGCTGTGTTGAATATCAAAGTCATCAGCCAATTATCCACAATAATGAAGGAAATTTTAGGGCAGATGACAATTAATATCTCTTTCCTTGTCACTACCACTTAGAGACATTCTGGTCTGCTGCTCTCTCCATTTTTACTTTGACCATTAATTTGCATCTTGGTGTCATTTATAAAAGGTACTGGGCTTTCTCTGTACTTAGGATTAGGTTCTTGGTTAATTAAATTATAACCAGAGAAAGTTTTTACTGCTCATTCTCAATGACAGTACAGTAAAATAAGATACTATAGTTAAGATTTCAACAGTAAGATATTGTAGAAAGAGTATAGGGTTGGAGTTAGAGCCTTGAGTTCAAATATTAGCTTTGTTACTTACTATTTGTGTTACCTTAGACAAGTCACTTCTTGAGGCCTCAGTTTCCTCATCTATAAAATAAGGGAGTTAAAATAGTTGATAAGGTCCCTTCCAAATTTAAAAACAATCCTCAAGGGGTGGCTAGGTGGCACAGTGAATAGAGCACCGGCCCTGGAGTCAAGAAGACCTGAGTTCAAATCTGGGCTCAGATACTTAAGACAGAAACTAGCCATGTGACCTTGGGCAAGTCATTTTAACCCCAAATGCCCTCCAAAAAGCAAAAAAAAAACAAAAACAAAAAAAAACCAATCCTTGACTCCTTGATGCATCAGTTGAACATTAGACTATCCTCTATCATGTAATCCTTTGTTCCTTTGTCTGTATTTTGATCTTGCCTTACCAGAATCCAACCTTGAATTATTCCCACCGTCCACCTTCATTCCTACTCACATGCTGCTGGACAGAACTGGAAGAAATCGTGAAACTGCTGACTAGGGCCACTATAGATTTATGCTGAATAATCTCAACTGTCCCTTCACTGCAGTAACACAGCCCTACTACTCCTTAATTGATTCTTTATCCCATTCTCTCTGATAGCTGTTCCAGACCTTTTCTTCTCTCCTCAAGCCTGCCTTGCCACTCCTCTTTACTCTTTTACCTCATCACCAAAAACAAGTAGAAGGCATTTGCCAAGACCAGGTTATTCACTAAGAGCTCCCTCTTTTCCTTTCCTTCTTTTCCCATATCCGTCTGCCATCACCTTCCATTGTTTCCTCCTCCTTCTAGTGTCTGATGATTTGGTGACCTTTCTGTGTACCAGGCCAATCAAACTGAATGTACCCCTGATCCTATACCTCTTGTAAAGCCAAGCACGAGCAGTTTTCCAGAGGACTGCTGCTGTGAATAGCTCTAAGCTTCTGATCACATAGTATAGTGAACTCTATTTATTCAGCAATAAACTAAGCCAAAACATTCACAAAAACCAAAGTACAGCATTCACAATGATATAACAAAACAACTTATCACTAAAGTGGCCACATAGATTTAAACAAAAGATATTATTCAGTAAGTCCTTAACTCACTCCTTAAGTGACACAAAATACAAAGGTCAAAGTTTTCCCACTCCTAGCTCTCAGTCAAAAATTCTTCTTTCTTCTTTTTTTTTTTTTTTTTGCTTTTTGGAGGGCAATTGGGATTAAGTAACTTGCCCAAGGTCACATGGCTAGGTTTTTATTTGTGCGTTAAGTGTCTGAGGCCGGATCCGAACTCAGGTCCTTCTGACTCCAGGGCCGGCGCTCTATTCACTGCGCCACCTAGCTGCCCCTGCTCTTCTTTCTTCTTGGTTGGAGATTAGTTTCCAGTCATCCTTAAGGGGTACAAAGTACAAAGTTCTCCCACCCCTAGGTCACAGTAAATCATGATCTTGTCAATCAGCACTAAGTACCCAAGGAAAGGTCTTTTCATCTTGGCTCAAGGCTGACTCCCAAATTCCATGTTTCTTCTTCCATGGGTCCAACTCCCTGGATTCACAGGCAGGCAGCTCTCAGCTCCTGGTCCAGTTCCTCCTTCAGTTCCCATTCTATATCGAAGCTCACAGAGTCCAGTCCACCTCAAGTCCTTCGCTGTTTCTGTTTCTGGGAAGACAAAGCTTAACAGAGCCAAAACAATATTTATACACATTGCCGGCACCATCATCAGTTCACTATCTGCCTGTGAAGTCAACACAGACCCCACAAACAAGGTCTGAGAACTCAGCCCAAATCATCAGTATAGTCCCAAGACCTCTGAAACCCTCCTCCAGGACTTCTGTAAACAAACAACAAGAAAATCCTCTTTCAGGACTTCCAGTAAGGTCCCAGGGCTTCTGTACAAAAATCACAAACACAACAGAACAGAGTGCCTGGCCTCCACAACTGTTCCCCTTCTCAGTTCTGCTCTGTCCCAGCTGTGCTCCTTCTTATATATGATGGTTCTCCTTCTTTTTCTGCCCCTTCCTATTGCATCAGCAAGTTCTTCCCACCTTCAAATCACAAGTAGCTGAAACAAGATGTTAAGTACTTCTTTGCTTGCCATTACACTTTTCTAGCAGATTGTCCCAACCAGTTTTTTAATCTTTCAGTCTGTCACAATCTATTGGCTGCTTCCCTTTTACAAACATGATCAGGCCTTCCCCTTAATTCTCTTCATTCTGACTTCCGACCTTATCATTCAGCTGAAACTGCTCCCTTCAACTAACAATCTTCTAACTGTTCAATCTAATGGCCTTTTCACAATCCTCATCTTTTCTGCTGTATTTGACACTGTTGAGCACCCTCTCCTTCCAGTTACTCTTTTCTTCCTTTGCTTTTTGTGGTACTGAACTCTCTTGATTCCCCTCCTGTCTGTCTGTCTGCCTGATCCTTCTCTATAACTTCATCTATAACATCCCTAAATGGAGTGTCCCCCAAGACACTGTCCTTAACCCTTTTCCCTTTACTCTCTGTCTGCTCTCAGTTGGTGATATTATCAGCTCCTCCAGGTTCAGTGGTCATCTCCATGCAGATGACTCCCAAATCTCTGTGTCCAGCTCTACTCTCTCCTAAATTCTGTTAGCTTCCTGTTGGATATTTCAAACTGGATCCCCATTACTGGAGGGCCCCACTGTCCTAGACACTCGAGTTCACAATTTCAGAGCCATCTTCTACTCCTAATTTTTATTCCACATATCCAATCAGTTGTTAGTCTCCATAATACCATATATATAAAACCTTGCAAAAATTCATTGAGAATTTTGTTTTCTTGACATTTGAATGACATGGAAAATTAATTGAAAAATTTAAAAAATAAATGAATTCTCTGTACAAAATCACCTGTAAGTAAAAGAAACTAAATTAATTGTATAGAACTGAATTTTCACCCAGTTTGATTTTTTTTTTTTAATCTGTTTCAGTGATTGAACCCAAGATAAGGACTTAGCACCAACTGTCAAATTTGACAGTTGTGGTATAATGGAAGGATAGGATGCTGTATTTGAAATCAGAGGACCTGGGTTCAAATCTAGGCTAATATCTAGGGGCAAAATCATTTAAACTCTTTTAAATTCAATTTCCTCACTTGTTAAATAAGGGTATTGTATTAAGTCTCTTCTAGCTCTAAGATCCAGTGTCTAACTATAGCTCATTTCACACATAGCAATTTTCAATATAAATTATAGTGCTGATTCCATATCCAGTGCATCTTAACTTGCTTTGCAGGATTTTCAAGTCCATTTTCCCTTTGTTACTTAATTTACAGTTCTGTATGTTTCAGTAAATGTGTTTCTGCATTTGATTATTTATGGTTGCATTTTGAATCCTTTCATTTTGCTTCTATGTTCCCTTTAGTTTCTAAATCTTTTAATTTTTTAAAGAGTTCTAGGAAACTATCAATGAGCCCCTAAGAAAGCTGTATGTTATCTTGCTGTAGGTTATCTGATATAAATGAGGCAACTTTTAAAATCTAATGTACTCATTTTAAGTCACTGTTTTTCCTTTAAAACATCAAGCTAAACATAAATTCTTTGCATTGGTGCAATGGTGAGTCAGTATCTAAGGCTAATTTAAGTGTATCTTCAATGTTGGGATTTTTTCTCAGAAATATAAAAAAAAAGTTGCCATCTTTATAGTGCAAAAACTGAATAGAATATATTTGATCTACTAATAAGGTTATGTATTAATGCATATATATATATATATATATACATCATAGAGAAATGCCTATGGAAAATGAAATTTTACCTTACTGATTTTATAATATATTTTCAGCATTATTTTATAGAAAGTTATTACTTTATTTTGAAGTTACTTTTAAACAATTTTCCATGTACTAAATCATTATTACATTTTGGAGCAGAATAGTTTAGGTGTAGTAGAAAGAACCTTTGGGCTAAATTGACTTTCATTATATGATTGATAATGAGAAAACAGAATTTTGTGAATAAAGTTTATATAGATAACCTTCACATTTATTCCATAAAACGAGGTGTTTCTATGCTTTGGGAAGGCAATATTTGAGGAGAATGAGGGAAGGGAGTTTATTGTTCACTACCAAAAAACTTATTTCACATTGTGAGCTCTTTGAGGGCAAGAAATTTCATCTTTGTCTTTGTATCCCTGACATCTAACACAGTGTCTGCCACATTGTAAATGCTCTTTAAGGTTAATTATAGCTATTCTTTCTATCTAGATTAGAGAAAGATTTTTTTGAGAGTTAAAGATTTTTTTTTCCATACCTGGTACATAACAAGTCCTTAAATGTGTTGAAGGAATGAATGCTATGGCAGAAATTTGGGGTATCAGTCCTTTTGAAAAAAGAACAGCAGTATATTGTCTTGCCAACATTTTGTTAATTTCAACCTCTCCCTTGCTCCCTCGCTTCCTGCCAAAAAAAAGAATTTTTGACCTGATCTGTTTTATTTGATGGCCAAGTAGAAGGAAAGACAAGCAATATCAGCAAGTACAATATAAGGAGGAGTTGGGGGGAAATTGTAGGATATATCGTAGTTCTGATTACCCCAACTTCCCACAATTGGAAAATCCACACTCCTAATCCCTGCAATATGGAAAGCATGATTGTGTAGTCCTTTGCTAGAGATTGCTGAAAATACACTTTTCTGCATACAGTTCTTTATAACAAAACATTAATTCTGATAATAAGCAATTTTCCTAACACAGTAACCATGAAATAACCCATGAAATGCAGGGGAGAGGAGAAACAATACTAGATTGTATGGGGAGGGGTAGCAATGTCAGAAGAAACCTCAAGATAAAAATGGGAAAAGGGAAATCTGCCCCCTCTAGCCTCCTTTCCAGCTCTATGAAGAGTTCTGGGCCCATCCAAACTCAGAACTCTCACAAGGTGTGGCTCAACTTGGCCTGGCCCAATGGCTTAGGCATTGAGGGAGGCCAGTGCTTGCTCAGCTGCATGAGTGCCAGCAGGGACCACCATCTCATTTACCTACAAATTTACTTGCTTTTTCCATTTTTTTTTTCAGTTCCCTCATCTGTGTTTGAGAAGTTACTGGAGCATATTCACAGACACTTATAGTAATAATTTCCCCCTTTTTTGCAGATATAAACTTGTCTCATTGTGCCTGTCATTTTTTTTCTCTACTGCATATAGCTGAGAATGTGTGTGGTTGCCACCTCAGAAATGAAAATGAGGTTATTAAGAAAATCGTGCCGGTACTTGAAATCTCGAAAAGTTACAGGCAAATGTTGAACATTGACTAATCCTGTCATCAGCCAAACCCTCAACAATTGTATGGTTAATACCTTCGAATTGCACCATTTTACCAAAGCTTATTTACACATATGTTTCAGATTTTCTTAGAGGAATTACAAAAGGTAATATAAAGGAAATAAGAGTCAGAGCAAGGAAAACAGCCCTTTGCCTATTACATGATTTACATATATGAAATAGCAAGAAGGGATTTTAATGGAATCAAAAAATGTTGGAGCTAAAAGATACCTTAGAGATTATCTACTCCAATCTCCTTTTTTTTTTTTTTCTAAATGCTTTATTAACTTCTGGTTTACATCATTCATTTCTGCCAGATTTTGAGTTACAATTTTTTTCCCCGTTTTTCCCCTACCCACCACCCCAGAATAGCAGTCCCACAAGATATCCCCTCCTCCAATCTTCTCTCTCCCATATCTTCTCCCATACCCCCTTCGACTTTTCCAGTAGGGCATGGTGAATCTCTATGCCCCAATGCCTATATATCTTATTTCCCAATTATGTGTAAGATAGTATTAATAATAGTATTTATATATTTTTAAACATTTGATTTTAAAACTTTGAATTCCAAATTCCGTCCCTTCCTCCCTTGTCACCCACCCTTGCTGGGAAGATAAGCAATTCAGTATATGTTGTACATGTGTAGCTATGCAAAACATTACCATAGTAGATACATTGTAAAAGACTGACTATATTTCCCTTCCTCCTATCCCACCTCCCACTTGTTCTATTCTCTACTTTGATCCTGTCCCTTTTCAAAAGTGGCTGCTTCTAACTTCCTTCCCCCCCAGCCTGCCCTCCCTTCCATCATCGCCTCTCTCATCCCCTTCCCTTCTACTCTCTTGTAGGGTGAGATATCCTATCTAGTATGTATGTCATTCTCTCCCTGAGCCAAATTCAATGAGAATAAGGTTTTGCCTTTTTGATTTCCTGTTCTTCCCCTCCATTGTAACCATTTTCCCTTACCTCTTCTATATGAGATAGTTTATCCCATTCTATCTCTCCCCATCTCCTCTTGTTATATTCCTTTCACCTTTTAAGTATCATCCCTTCCTATTAAATTTGACCTGTGCCCTCTGTCTATGTATACCTGTAAACACATATACACACATTCATATATGTGTTCATAGGCCCATATACCCTTCTTCAACTGTTTTCATACTGAGAGAAGTTTCATCAGTTACACTTATCATTTTTTCTATGTAGGAATGTAAATAGTTCAACTTTGATAAGTTCCTTATGATTTCTTTTCCATTTTCCTTCTCAGGCCTCTCTTGCTTCTTGTATCTGAATGTGAAATTTTCTATTCAACTCTGGTTTTTTTCATCAAGAATACTTAAAAGTCCTCTATTCCACTGAATGACCATATTTTCCCCTGAAACAAGATACTCAGGGTATCACCTGGGTAGGGGATTCTTGGTTTTAATCCCAACTCCTTTACCCTCTGGAATATCATATTCCAAGCCCTTCAATCCTTCAGTGTAGAAGCTGCCAGATCCTGTGTTATCCTGATTGTGTTTCCACAATATTCAAATTTTTTCTTCCTGGCTGCTTGTAATATTCTCTCTTTGATCTGGGAATTCAGGAACCTGGCTATAATATTCCTAGGAGTTTTCTTTTTTAGGAAGTAATTGGTGGGTTCTTTCAACCTCTGTTTTGTCCTCTGGTTCTAAGACATCAGGGCAATTTTCCATGAGAATTTCTTGGAGGATGATTTCTAGGTTCTTTCTTTGATCATGGCTTTCAGGTAGTCCAATAATTTTTAAATTATCTCTCCTGGATCTGTTTTCCAGGTCAGTGGTTTTTCCCATGAGATATTTCACATTGTCTTCTATTCTTTCATTTATTTGGATCTGTTTAGCAGCATCTTGATTTCTCATAAAGTCACTAGCTTCCATTTGCTCCAGTCTAATTCTGAAGGAATCATTCTCCTCAGTGAGCTTTTGAGATTCTTTTTCCATCTGGCAAATTCGGCTTTTTAAGGCATTCTTCTCCTCATTGGCTTTTTGAGCCTCTTTTGCCATTTGAGTTAGTCTTTTTTTTTTTAAGGTGTTATTTTCCTCAATCAGGCTGTTGACTCTCCTTGCATAATTTTCTTACATCATTTTCATTTCTCTTCCCAATGTTTCCTCCACTTCTCTTATCTGCTTCTTAAGGTCCTCTATGGCCTGTAACCAGCTCATATTTTTCTTGGAAGCTTTTGGTGCAGGATTTCTGACTTCACTGTCTTCCTCCTATTCCATGCTTTGATCCTTTTTGTTGCCAAAGTAAGAGTGTAAAGTTGGGGTACTCTGTTTATTTTGCTTCCTTTGCCTACTCATGTCACCACTCAGTCACTTGACCCCTGGGTTTTTTTGTTACAGTAGGACAGGGGAGTTTCTGTCCCAAACACTGGGGTTTTCTCAGCTGCCGGGTGTATTAGTTGGGTGCCCTCTCTAAAGCCTTCACATGCTCTGGCAAGCTGGTCACACACTCCAAGACCTCCACCCTAGAATGCAATCCAGATCCAAGCAGGTTAAAGCAAGAGTGCTTACCTCCCCAGACTGATTGTCAGGTCCCCCTGCAGTCCGCAGCCCAGGAGCTGAAGCTGCAACATGGTGCTGGCTGCACTGAGGTGTCTCAGGGGCTTCTCGCCCCTGGGGGGAAGCCACGCAGTCCCAACTACTGGTCCCAAAGTCCATACTTCATTGACCTCTCACTTTGTCCTTGGTATCTATGTGTTGGTAATTCTGGAAACACCACAGCTGCTGCTGTTCTGGAGTCCCTCCAGCTGGCTGCTGGTCAGGCCGCCCTGGGGCTAAAACCTCTGGCTCATGTGGGGCAGGGGTCAGCTCCAAGAGCCCTATGCTGGCTGCTCCCTGCTGGCCTGCCAAGCTGTCCTCAGTGGGAGGTTAGCTTCATTTTGTGGGTTTTGTAGCTCCATAGTTTGTTCAGAGTTCCCTTTTACATAAATTGGAAGTTGTGGGAGCCAGAGCTGTGAGGAAGTCCTCTTTCTACTCCGCCATCTTGACTCCCCCTGCCCCCCGTGTCCCCCCCCCCCCCGCCAATCTCCTTTTTAAGATGAGAAAACTGAGATCCAGGGAAGTAAATGCTTTGCCCAAAGTCACAAACTAGTATAGTGAAGACTAGTATACAGGTCTTTAGAATCTGAAGTCCAGCATTTATTTTATGATACCACACTGTTTATCCTGGTCTAAAATCTATTCCAGAAAATGAGATGCTGCTAGAAAGTTGGGTTATTTTAAATGCTTAAGAAGTGTTTGGGTTTTTTGGGAGGGAGGGTTGCATTTTGGAAGGGGGGGGGGGGGCCAGGGCAATTGAGGTTAAGTGCCTTGCCCAAGGTCACATGGCTAGTAAGTATTAAGTGTCTGAGGCCAGATTTGAACTCAGGTCCTCCTGACTCCAGGGCCGGTGCTCTATTCACTGCACCACCTAGCCACCCCAAAAAGTGGTTTTCATTAACAAGATTAAATTTTACATTTATAAGGTTTTTTTTTTACTGTTATTCTTTATTTCATAATGAATTAATAAACTTCAGGTTATCACAAAATCTGAAACTTTGGGATCAGAAGTTCAACTCACACTAAGTACCTACCCAAAGCAATTATTTTACTGTATTTCAAATGGCTCTGCTTTTATTGCCTGTTTGGTGCCAATAAAATTTTTACTTTGTTTCCTTTTTAACCTATTTCAGTTCATTTATCAATTTTTACCAGTTTTCATACAGAAGCTACTCTGCTAAACAAATAGCATCCCTAACTATGTAGAATATAAAACTGAGCAGGAGAATGATGTTATCTAAACAATTGTTTAGAGAGATTAATCTAAGTGCAAAGTGTGGGATGGATTGAAGACAGAATTTACTGGAAGAAGGCACACAATAGAATCTCAGAGTTGAAAGGGAACTCAGAGGCTCATCAAATTCACCCAAACCTTAACTAGAATATGCTTTATATCATATCTGACAAGTGATCATCTAAGGTTGCTTAAAAACCTCTAGTCACTAACTCTTTAGTTACTCCTTTTCCCTTTTGGATAGTGCTAATAGTTAAGAGGTTTTTACCGAACAATGTATAAATACCCTTTTTTGCAACTTGGCTTCATTGGGCCTAGTTATGTCCTTTTTTAGGACCTGTTAACAATAATAGCAGTATTAACAACTGGCATTTATATAGGTTTAAGGTTTGCAAAGCACTTAACAAATATCTCATTTTATTCTCACAACAACCCTGGAAGTAGATGCTGTTATTAACCCCATTTTCTAGAAGAGGAAATTAAAGCAGATTAAGTGACTTACCAGGGTCAAACTAATAAGAGGCTGAGGTCAGATTTGAATTCAGGTCTTCCTGACTCCAGGCCCAGCTATCTCACCATTTAGCTACCAATAAAAGTTCATATTTACATAGTACTTAGTATTGATAGAGTGTTTTCCTCATGAAATTAGCACTGATGCTATATGAGAAAGGTAGAATAAGTATTATTATCTCTATTTGACCATCAGTTTCCATGAAGAAACTGATTCCCAGAGAAGCTGAGTAAATTGCTTGTGGCTAATAACTGTCTTAGGCAGAATTGGAGTCTACTGACTACAAGTCCAGCATTCTCCGTGCTGCCTAAATAATAATAATAATAATAAAAGTTAGCATTTACATACTACTTCAAAGCTTTCAAGTTATTTTTCCTATATTAATTATTTGGTCATTTAACTTGCCTATTAAGCAAAACAAGTATGATTCCCTTTCCATCTGTTAAGGCTTCACATACTTGAACACAGGTGTTATGTCCACTATGTCTAAACATCCTCAGTTTCTTCTAATAATCCAGATAGTACATAAACTTAAATATTGCAGTAATCCAGATAGTACATAAACATAAAGAGCTGTCACCATCATGGTTGCCCTTTTCTGAATGTTCTCCAACTTAACTGATATCTTTCCTAAAATGTGCCTGTCAGAACTGAACATAATACTCTATGAGATATTTCACATTGCCTTCTATTCTTTCATTTGTTTGGCTCTGTTTAACAGCATCTTGATTTCTCATAAAGTCACTAGCTTCCATTTGCTCCAGTCTAATTCTGAAGGAATGATTCTCCTCAGTGAGCTTTTGAGATTCTTCTTGCATCTGGCAGATTCGGCTTTTTAAGGCATTCTTCTCCTCATTGCCTTTCTGAGCCTCTTTTGCCATTTGAGTTAGTCTATTTTTTAAGGTGTTATTTTCCTCAGTCAGGCTGTTGACTGTCATTTCATACTTTTCTTGCATCTTTTCATTTCTCTTCCAAATTTTTCCCCTTCTCTTATCTGCTTCTTAAGGTCCTCTATGGCCTGTAGCCAGCTTGTATTTTCATTTGGGGCTTTTGGTGCAGGAGTTCTGACCTCACAGTCCTCCTCCTGTTCCATGCTTTGAGCCTCTTTGCCCCCAAAGTAGGAGTCTAAAGTTGCATTTTTCTGTTTATTTAGTTTCCTTTGCCTAGGCATATTGCCACTTAATTACTTGATTTGGGGGCTTGTTGCCACAGTAGGACTCTGCCACCAGACAGGAGAGCTTCCGTCCCAAACATGGGGTCTTCACAACTTCCGGAGGTTGTGTGGCCTCTGTAAAGCCTCCACCCACTCTGGCAAATTGGATACCCACCCCAGACCTCCCCCCAAGACCACAATCCAGATCCAAGCAGGTTAAAGCAAGAGAGATTAACCCCCAGACTAATTGCTGGATCTCTCTACAGTTTGCAGACCAGGAGCTGGAGCTGCCACTGACGCTGCAAAATGGCCTCTGTGCTGGGTTTCCTCAGCAGCTTTTCACACCCAGGGGAGGAAGCTGACTCGTTCCCCAAATACTGGTCCCAAAGTCCGTAGGGTACTAACCTCTCACTTTGTCCTAGGCATATCTGTGCTGATAATTCTGAAATTGCCACAGCTGCTGGTGTTCTGGGGTCCCTCCAGCCAGCTGCTGGCCTGGCCTCCCTGGGGCTAAAACCACGGCTTACATGGTCCTGGGCTCAGCTCCCAGAGCACTGTGCTACCCGCTCTCAGAGCGCTGCACTGGCCGCTCCCTGCAGGGCTGCTGGGCAGTCCTCAGCAGGAGGTTAGCTTCTCTGTGTAGTTCTGTGGGTGCTGGGGCTCCAGAAGTTATTCACATTCCCCTTTTACATTGTTTGGAAGTGGTGTGGGGGAAAGCACCTTGAAAGTGCTGTTTCTACTCTGCCATCTTGGTTCCGCCCCCCATCTCATAGTGTCTTTATCCAATGATATCAAAATGTTGTTTGAATTTGATGACAAAATGTCACTTGGACTTGTAAATGTCTTAATGTGCTCCAAGGAAATAGAGAGGTAGAAGGCTTTGAATTTCAATCAAGAGGCCAAACTGAACCATTGGACAAAAGTAGTGTCTATAAATGCCTTGGTCTCCTTGAGGTAAGACCTATCAAATATGAAGTTATAAAAGAAAAAGCTGTAATTGATTATTAAGATACTGGCATCCCAAAATCAAAGATTCGTGAGAAGTAGAATTTATTTAAAGCTGTTAATATTGAAGCAATACTAGTGTTAATGTATACTTTTAGAATTATAAAATGGACCATAACAGATTTGGAAAGTACCAGTGAACTAGACCTGTGGTTTCCTTAGTAGAAGGAACTCCCAGGTAAGGAAACTCAACACCAATGCAAAATAGCGCTTTTTCTACAACTTCTAGTCTTAGAAAAATTTCCTAGAGCACCAAAAGGTTAATTATTATGCTGTTTCATTGTAACAAAAAATCTATATGATAGTGATAAAACACAGGCTCTCTTACTAAATGTCTAAAGCAGCCAAAGAAAAAATTAACAACCTAAGAAATACTTCTGGAATCAATAATAAAAGTTTATGACAAATACATGCCATCAAATTTGTCAAATGTGACTAAAAGTTATTTACCTCTAGACAAAACCTATAAAACAGATGAGTGCCAAAAGTGAAATCAGAAGTCCCTCCATGGGCTTCATGAATTCAGCCAATAGCATGTTGACGGGAAGTGTCAAGTGTCACAATTTCAAACATCTCCTCTTTGCTAAGCATTGGGGCTGCAAACAAAGGCAAGTGGATGCAAATTTTTCTATAAGTTTAGCTGTGAAAAGTAGGAGAGCTTTATAGGATGATAACCCGATGGATGTATGGAGTAAAGGTGTGGGAATTGAATGAAGCATACTGACTTCATCTTGTGACTCAGTTCTGGATCTAACTCTGGATCTAGTTCAATTTCTATGTTGTGAGAAACTTTATTCATTTATGGGAATAGGGAGAAAACTCTATTGCATTGTTTGAACCTATCTCTGCTTGTGACTGGGAAGCTTAACCACCTCTACCTTCTGGTCAAAGATCCTTAACTGAGGACCTCAGGGGTGGGGAACATGTGACCTCAAGGCCAGAGGTTTCCCACCTGGACTAGTTTATGCTGACCAGAAACCCAGTCAGATCCAAAGATTGATGGAAGGAATTTTCTCACATTTATACATCTCAAGCTACCCATATGTCTCATCTGAAAACTGTCAGTATACTGTTCAGTTACTGTTTCCATCTTCCTTTGATTAAATACAGATACTTGGGGGGAAGTGGGATGCCTCATTTTTTGATTTCAAGGAATTACACCTGTTCACTCTCCCCCTTCTCCTCCCAACTTGGAAAGTTCCTAATCTTTCCTCCAATTAAAAATCAGATTACCTGATCTTGTATCCTGGTTTATGCCCTATTAATTATTTTCTTTTAATAAATAAAAATCTGTCTCCTCCTCTGTTTAGAGTCAAGTGCCAAGCTAAGGAAGCCTGATTCTAGTTTGTCATGCAATTGATATGTATTACTTAATAAATCAATTTTCTTGGAAGTTCAAAGCTTTGTTTTCTCAGTCATTTCAGATTTCATCCATCATAAAAGTTTATTAAGGTTGAGGGCATGTGTTTGTAGGCAGTAAAGGAAAATTGAAGAATTAGATACAGGGGACAAGCATTCAGAAAGAGGCAAGAAAAGAATGGTCATGGGTACAAATAGAGAAATTGGGCTTGTTGAAAAAAAGGGAAGAAAGTACCTGGAGGAAAGAAGAGATGAATGATACCAGCATTTTGAGTAACAGAATAGAGAAGAGAAAGCTTATTCTGAATGACCTCCATTCCTCAGTAAAGTATATGGCAAAGTCCTTTGTTAAGAATTGGAGAGAGGGGCTGCAAGAATAGAAGGTTTAGGACATAGACTGTTGGAATGTGCTAAAGAGTCAGGGAAGACTAAACGGATGACTGTGTAGCAGTGGGGGGCCCAGTTTGGATTAGCTATCATAAATGTGTAATAGACCTGACATGTATAGGTATGTGATTTTTCATTAGCTACTGTTTAGCAGCTTGAATGGAATCCAAGGGAGTAGATGGAGTGGGGTACAGTAGGGAAAATGGGTATGGATAACCCAGAGTTGGGCTTTTGCAGGACATGAGCATAGGACAAGGGGCCACAGGATTCAAGAATACAAGATAATTTGTAGTTGTATTCATCTACTTTAAGATCAAAACTGAAGAAGACGAAAAGTCCAAAGCTGGAATGATGACCTGGAAGAACACTGAAAGCAGGAAGGATTATAGACACACACATACATATACATGCTTTATGGTACTAAAGCTTTTACTTTATTTTAAACATTTCAGTTTCTGTTAGCATGGAACATGTTAAAGCTGCTTTTCTTCACTTTCAAGTTATAAAGTAGAAGGAAGCCTAACTGTAGCACCAATACCAATGTGATTAAAAGCTTACTTGCTTGTTTATATGGGTGAGTAAAATTATTCTTTAACAGCTTTTTCAACCATTACATTTCCAAGTATAAGCAATTATTCCTGCCAGGTCACTAGAATTATATGCATTTTAAACCCGTTTAGCTTTAAATACAGAAATATATCTGTTTAGAATGACTAAAAAGAATCCAATTTGGACATTTCTAACATTAAAATCACTCTAGGGTAGAAGCTAGAAACCTCCATATGCCCTAGTTTCTTGCTTAGATATTTAGATTGATCTGTGATATTCTCAATTGCTGTACCTAATGTTTTTTTCATGGTTTTTCTATAACTTTTTCATCCCATGTGAAGCTTATTCACACCTTTCTGCATAATCTACATGAAAATTGTACCAGGTGGGCTTGTTGCCTTCCTCTTGAGGCAATGTGATCTAGTGGAAAGCATGTTTTGGACTTGTAGTCAAGATACCCCTGCTCCCCCAAGTTCAAATATTAGTTCAAACTCTTAGTAGCCTTGTACATAGGTAGGTCAGTTAACCTCTCTAAGGCTCAGTTATGGTGTTGTTGTTGTTGTTGTTATAAAATAGAAATAATAGGAGCAATTTATAGAGCACTGGCCCTGGAGTCAGGAGGACCTGACTTCAAATCCGGCCTCAGACATTTAACTCTTACTAGCACTTAACCCCAATTGCCCTGCCTTCCCCCCTCCAAAAAAAAAAAAAAAAGTGAAATAGGGATAATATATTAATAATGATGGATATTTGCAGAATGCTTTAAGGTCATTTGAGTCTTGTGATACCCTATTGAAGCAAGTTCAATAGATAATATCCCCATTTTGCAGATGAGGCAATTTCAAAGTCTCAGAGAGGTTAAATGATTTGCCCAAGGTCATAGTTAGTTCAAGTGACAAGGTTCAAATTAGAATTCCTAATTCTAAGTCCAACTCTCTACCGTACATTATTCCTTCTCCTGCCTGTTTCATGGATTACTTGTAAGACATTTTCGTTTTGTATTTTATTTAGTATATGCATTTATTATCTCTCCATTTCCTCCCCCATGAACAATAAAAAATAAACCCTCATACCAAATAAATAGTTCAGCCAAAAGATTATCACATTGGCTGTGTCCAAAAATAACTCATTTTGCATTTTAAGAGTTTGTAAACTTGAAGTACTATATAAATTTGAATTATTCTTATCATCCTCATTGTTGTTCCTTATATCTCAAGGTACCAGTGTAGCACTTGGGCTGCCCTTCAGTTGTGATTAATTTTTTCTTCATGACTAAACCATCTCTCCTTCCAACCATGCATAAAATTACAAGATAGAGATTTTGAGCTGAAGGGACCTTAGGGGTCGTCTAACCCAACCTTCCTTGTTTTACATATAGGGAAACTGAGGCCCAGAAAGTTACCCTAATCATACACTTAGTAAGTGCTTACCACAGTGCCTGTCACATAATATTTGTTGATTAAAGTGTCAGAACTAGAATTTGAACCAGGTCCTTTTAGCTCCAAATTCATAGTTCGTTCTCTGGTACCACACTGCCTTCTATGACCTTAATAATGTCCTTTATGCCACTTCTTGTGCATACATCATTATTGGTAATATACTTGAAGCCATTTTGCAACTTTCCATTGTTCTTTGGACCACTTGTAGTTTCAATTCTTCTTAGGTTATGTTCTTCCCATGATTTGAAGCCATACACCTGCATTAAGAAAACATGGACTTTTTGACATCAAACATTGAAAATACTGTCCAATTTCCTAAACACTATCCAGTTAATCACTCAACTGTGGGCCTACCTAATATCTCTATAAAATATAAATGTTCTGTATATCTAGTGACAAACTTAGTGGTCTACTTGTCCAACTATATGTCAAAATCCACTTTGTTTTTCTGTGTAGATGGCTAAATTAATCTCTTCTAAATTTTTATGAATTTCCCTGAAGAGACTTTGTAAGTATTCAGGGACTTGATGCAGTGAATATAGTACCATCTGCAAACAGGAACATTTAGACGTAGGAATCCTTCCCCATTTGAACTCTGTGTAGGATTATTCTTCATAAAATTGATGAACATCTTAAGTAAACATAGAGACTGTGTTATGCTTTGGTTTAAATTCTCAGTGGGTCATTAAATGGAGTTGTCTCCTCAGTCACATCTGTCACTGAAAGCTATGTAATTTTAACATGTTTGTGAGACATAATTTGAGGAGAACCTTTAAAAACTGCTTTTTGTTCTGCTGAATTGAATGTTTTTTAAAAACTACCAGTGTTAGTCAGAGGGCATGTATATGTTCTTTATGCCTCTCAGGCTGTTTGATGAAAATGCTTTGCTATGAAAAAATCATTTTTTTTTTCAATTCAAGCATTCTTTAAGTGTTATGACCAAGTCCCTGCCTTTAGAGAAGATCAGAGAGGGAGGGAGAAGAACATATATGCATTTGTCAGGCGTGTGCTGTGTGCCAGGCACTACTACTAAAGCTGAGTGCTTTAAAAACCTCTCATTTGAGCTTACAATCTTCTTTGGGGGGCTCATTTGTATGGGTGAGTAAAAGGAGCTCTATGATACAGTGGTTCTGGAGTCAACAGACCTACCTGTGTGACCTTGAACAGATCATTTAACTTCCCTGGGCCTCGGTTTCATCTTCTATAAAATGAGGGTTGAGCTAGATGGGCACTGAGGTTCATTCAGCTCTGAATCTACAATCCTATGATTCTGAAGCTAAAATGTGTCACATGAAGGTTCTTTAATTCTCAAAAGCGATAGTACCAATCCTTGAGATAAAATATTTCTGGAGCAATAAAGAGCAGTTTATGAGTCTGCAATAGCCCGATGGAAATAACTCTTTTAAAACATTTACCTACCTTTATTCTAATTCTGTTCTCACCAAACAACATTCAGAATATTTTATAATTGAACTATCTGAGGGAATTTACTACTACCATCCCCTCCAACCCATGAAAGAATTGTTATCAGTTATCTCAATGTAATGTCATTGAGGATAAGTACGTGTCCCATAGGGAAATGTCTTTAAGACCTAAACAGAAACCTCATCTTTTAACCTTGTCAGTTTGCCCAGGCTATGTTAGGCCATGCCTCTTATTATTTTCTTGCCAGACATTTTTCCCATTATAAATTAATAAATTGATCTTCTGATTTGTAAGTTAGTCTCTTGATTTTATTACATAGCAATTAATGTTTGTGCTTCAGATGTTGTTGTACCAGTCCTCATTTTTATATTGAAGAAATGTTTCTTTTTATTATGCCATATCTCACTTGAAGAGCTTCTCCCTCTGATCTGGCCATATTTTGTTGGCAGTATTCTGCAGATCTTAAACTATACCATAGAGAAATTTCAGATATCTGAATAATCTGTTGAGTTTTTAGAAAAACATTCAATAACAGTGTTTTGGATGAGGCAGATCATAGAGTAAAGTCCACAAGCCAGTACTCTATAGAGGAAAATAATCATTTACCACATTTCTTTTATAAAGTGATACAAATGGACTACAGTTGCTTAATGGATCTTCCTCCTGCCCCAAACCCCAGGACTTATGGTTTGGCCTACCTCTTTGATCGAAATATTTTGACAAAATTGTTTCTAAATCTTATTTCTTATTTTAAGGCATTGGATAAGAAAAATTTTGTGCTCTGTTCAAAACTAATAGTTGTGAATACTAAGCAGGACTCCCCAGATTTCTCAGAATATTTTTAGACTCAAGAATTCTCAGAAAATATGCTCCTCTGAATATATTTCAGTACAACACTACCTTAGAGTTATCCATCCTTTCAAGCAAAGATGAATCAGTAATATATCCATTCTTATGTCTTTTTCCATGTCATTCCTTTAGGTGTACCAGCACTCGACCAGGAGAAACTGGAATGGATGTAACAAGCCGCTGTACCCTTGGAGACCCCAACAAGCTTCCAGAAGGGGTTCCCCAGCCTGCTCGCATGCCCTATATCTCCGACAAGCATCCCCGGCAAACCCTAGAAGTAATCAACCTTTTGCGGAAGCACCGGGAACTGTGTGATGTCGTACTAGTTGTGGGTGCTAAGAAGATTTATGCCCATCGAGTCATTTTGTCAGCCTGTAGTCCCTATTTTCGAGCCATGTTTACAGGAGAACTAGCAGAGAGCCGTCAGACAGAGGTAGTGATCAGAGACATTGATGAAAGGGCCATGGAGCTGCTGATTGACTTTGCATACACCTCCCAGATTACAGTGGAAGAGGGCAATGTTCAGACCCTTCTACCAGCTGCTTGCCTCCTTCAGCTGGCAGAAATTCAGGAAGCCTGCTGTGAATTCTTAAAGAGACAGCTAGACCCATCCAACTGCCTAGGCATTAGAGCTTTTGCAGACACTCATTCATGCCGTGAGCTTTTGAGGATTGCAGACAAGTTCACCCAGCATAACTTTCAAGAGGTAAGTTGTTTCACAAAAGCTAGAAATTGCAAAACTGTATCATGGGATCATGTCTGCAAACCTTAAAGTGTCATCAGTGGCCTAACTACAGTGTCAGTTATTATAATTACTGCTACCCTTTAGTCTTTATTGTCCTACCAGAGTTATTTGGAAAAAACTATTCATATATCTGTCCAGAACTTGTTTCTAATAATTTAGTAAATGAAATAGGGGATAAAGTAAATTACATGAATAGTTTTGATTTTGAGAAGCTGCATGATGTAGTGGATAGAGATCTCACCTTTTGGTCAGGAAGACTACCTGATGAGATTGTGGGGATTAAAAATGCCCAGCCAACAATAAAAGAGACTGAGGCAGAGCTCTGAGCCAGTGGGACTTTATTAAAGAGTCCATAGTCCCCTCTGATGAAGTGAGCTTCAGATCTTCCTCACTATTTGAGATGCCCACTTCTTCTAGTACCTTGTTTTTACAGGATATAGGGTTTGATACCCATTTATGCAAAAGAAGCTTAGCAAAATACAGAATCTCATTGGTTGATAGACCTTGCCTCTTGAGGGCCAAAAATGACAGATTAGTGGGGGTGGGGTGGGGGAGGAGTAACAGGTTAGGTGAAGGATGGGGCATCTCCACTAAGTGGTCATATGATGGTCACTTATGTTGGACAAGAGAGAGAGTTCTATAGATAAAAAAATAAGTTGGAGGACTTTCCATGTAATTGAGTTACCTCCACCACACTGCACTTGGTCACCATGACAAGGAAAAACAAGGGTGGAGGGCCTCTAGTTAGCTTCCTATGATTAAGCAAGTGAACTTACAATCTGTAGTCCGCAGCTCTAAGGCCTAATATATAGAACTTATAATCACTGCCCTGATAGCATCATATCAAATTGATTAATACTGATTGGAATAAAGTAGGTGTCCAAATGAATTATTTTTCACATGAGCCCAGGTAGTCACAAGACTTTGGGCCCCAAACAAATCACTAGAACTCTAAGTTTTTATATATAAATTGCAGAGCAGCTGTCAGTCTTTCTTGGTAAAGGGAATTTTCTTAATAGAAGATCATAAATCTGGGGGTTTTTTTAACTTTATTTTAGGTCTCATGTTTGTTATTAATAAGTAACAAATCACATTTCCCAAGAGGGGGCAAGGGTCCTCTAATTTCCCAGTATTTGACTATTTGACAGTGGTGGATTGGTCGGTGTGGGCTGCCTCTCATTTCGGTGGGACCTTAGAGAGTGGAGGCATTTAATGGGGGTACCACAGTCTAAGATCTAGTGCTCAGCCTTGCAGGTTCTGAAACTTTCTTAGTTTACCCACATGTGATCGGGCTGTGGAGAATAGTCACATCCAGTTTCACAGGAGATTGACTTATAAACTAGAGTCAGTATAATAATTTACAAAGCAAGGCACCCTGACCAGCTAAGCGCTACTGATCGTTCCCACGGACTCAGATTGTACAGATGAGGAAGCAGATGCAGAGTTTAAGTGACTTGCCCACCAGTGCCCTTTCTGTTCCGTGATACCACCTCTTATATACATTGTCCTTGGACGTTTCCTAAGGAGACTGATTTATAAATTACAAAGTGACATAGTCAGTAAGCATTTGGTAAGTGCCTCTGTGCCAAGTATTGTGTTCATTGCTGAAGAAGACAAAAAAAAGCAGAAGATAGTTCCTACTTTAAAGGAGCTCACAGTGAAATGAGCATAGTGAACAAAGAAAGAACCAGAGGAAGGAAGGAAGTTGGATATTTCAGAAGGATATTCATAGCAAATTAATGTAAGCTAATGTTTTATTTTTCTTCTCTCTAGGGTTTATTTCTGCCTGGGTTACCAGTACTAGATGTTACAGTTAAAGCACTGTCTCCCTTGGTCAGTGCTCGAAAAACACAGAACAGTTCTTACAAACCATCTTAACTTTTTAAGTTTAACAAACATTTACAAATTGTATCCTGTGAAGTTACAGTTTCCAAAATTATGTAACAATACTTTTCATAGTGTCCCATGAATGAGATGAGGTAGCCCCCTTGATCATGTCATATCAATTAGGAATTGGAAGGGACCTCAGAGATCATCTAAAACAGAACTCATTCTATTCCCCTCCAAACTCACCCCTCATCCTGTCCTCTATTTCTGTTCATGGCACCACCATCCTTATAGGCACCAGGTTTATATACTTGTAATCATCTTTGAATCTTCCTCAACTCCCATATTCAATCAGTTGCCAAGTCTTATTGCTGCTACCTCCACAGCCTCTTTTGGACAACTTCCCTTTTCTCTATGTAGATAGCCTCTGCCCTAAATCAGGTCCTCATCAGCTTGCATGGACTATTTCAATAGGCTTCTGATTGGTTTCTCTGCCTCTGGCTGCTCCCCTCTACTCTCTTCCACATAAGTGTGCTAGTCCTAGAACACAGAATTGATCGTGTCTTCTCTCACCGAGGCTCCTATCTCTCCATTCCCTGTTGCATTCAGAGCCCTCTGCATTGGACTTTCACTGACTTTCCTAGTCACATTTCATGTTATTTCTCTTCTTGCATTCTGGCCTACTTAATGTCCCACATATATGACATCACATCTCTTCTGTGTGCCTTTGTGCAAGTGGTCTGTCTAGTCAGGGGTGTTCTCTCTGCATACCTCCACCTCGTAGAATCCCTAACTTCTCTCAGATCGCAACTCAGGTACTACTTGCTTACACAGGACCTTTCTTGATTCCCCCATTATTATCACTTTCTCCTTCTTAAAATTACTTTATTATATACATTTTGCTTATACTGCATACATGTATTTCCCACCCTTAGTAGAAGGACTGTTAACTTTTTGTTTCCGTGTCCCCAAAATCTAGTACAGCCCTTTACACCTAGAAGGTGTTTCATGTTTGTTGAATTGGCAATCTTGCTGCTGTCTCCAAATTTGCATGGCTTATCCAGCATGAACCTGATTCTTTTTTAAGGCTGAGAATTCCCAAACTTGTCCCCCAGTTTTGGAGATAATCAGTTCAGAAACCAAAAGCTCCTTTTCTGTTCATTTTGTTTTTTTTTTTTAATTACTTATTGTTGATGTTTTCTGTTTCTTACAGAATCATAATGTCCCGTGTATTCTTCCCCCTTTTCCTCCTTGAGAACCATCCCATGTGACAAATACTATTATGGGAAGGGGGGAGGTGTCATCATAATCAGTTGATACATTGAGAATATGTAACACCTGTGCACCTCCTACCTCCGTGAAGTTTGGGGGCATTTTCTCATCTCTCTTCATTCAAGTCCCATTTGATCATTATAATTTTGTTACATTTACTTTTGATCTTTTTGGTGTGTTCTTTTTTTTTTCCCATTCGACCCCTTCCTTGTTTATCCTAGATGGGATGGGGAACCTGCAGCCTCAGGCCATGTGTGGCCCTCTAGCTTCTTGGGTGCAGTCTTTTGACTGAGTCCAGGTTTTACCAAAAAAATACTTTTATTAAGGGTTCAGTCAAAGGGTCACACTTAAGGACCTAGAGGGCCATGTGTGGCCTCAGGGCCACAGGTTCCTCACTCCTGTTGGGTGCATTAATGTCTGAGAAGCTCCTTAGTTTCAAGTAATTGAAATTATCTATTTTATTTTTTGCATTTTCTCTCATTTGCTTAAGAATACACTTCTTACCCATAGCTGCAAGAGAGATAGGATCTTTTTCTCTTCTAATTTTTTTATAGTATGATCTTTAATTATAAGGTCATGTATCCATTTAGAATGTATTGTGGAGTGTGTTATGAGGTGTTGATCTAAGCCTAATTTCTATCATACTACTTACCCTTTTTTTTTTTTTTTAAAGCAATTGGGGTTAAGTAACTTGCTCAAGGTTACACAGCCAGTCATTATTTATGTGTGGGTACTCATTTTCTGAGGCTGGATCCGATCTTGGGTCATCCCAACTCCGAGGCCAGCGCTATTACTCACTGCGCCACCTAGCCGCCCCACTACTTACCCTTTTTACCAGCATTTTTTTTTTTTAATTTTTTTTTTTGCTTTTTGAAGGGCAATTGGGGTTAAGTAACTTGCCCAGGGTCACACAGCTAGGTTTTTGTTTGTGTGTAAGTTAAGTGTCTGAGGCCGGATCCAAACTCAGGTCCTTCTGACTCCAGGGCCGGCGCTCTACTCACTGCGCCACCTAGCCGCCCCTTTACCAGCATTTTTTATCGAATAGCAGGCTTTTCCTTAGGTAGCTTATGTTTTCCACTTTTTGAAATACTGAATTATTGAGTTGTATTGTTTCTGAATCTCCCTTGTCTAGTTCATTTTATTGAACTGTCTTTCTATTTTTTAACTAATACCAGATGGTTTTGATGCTGCATTATAATATAGTTTTGAGGTCTAGAAGTGCTATTCTCCCTTCCTCCTTCTTTTCATTGTTTATATTGATATTCTAGATTTTTTATTTTTTCCAAATGAATCTTGTTATTATTTTATCAAGCTCTGTAAAGTATCATCTTGGTCATTTTAGTACAGCATTGAGATTGCAAATTAATTTAGGTAGTATCATCATTTTTATTATATTGACATGGCCTAGCCATGAGTACCAAATATTCTTGCAGCTATTTAGGTTGTTCTTTTTTTTTGTTTTGTTTTGTTTTTGTTTTTTTGTTTTTTTGCCTTTTTGGAGGGCAATTGGGGTTAAGTAACTTGCCCAAGGTCACATGGCTAGGTTTTTGTTTGTGTGTGCATTAAGTGTCTGAGGTTGGATCGGAACTCAGGTCCTTCTGACTCCAGGGCCGACACTCTACTCACTGTGCCACCTAGCCGCCCCTAGATTGTTCTTTAATTCTTTAAGGAATACTTTGTAAGTAAATCTGTATAAGTATTTTGTGCGCTTTAGGTGGTTGATCCCAGGATAGCTTATGAATTTATCTTATCTGGAATGTGACTTCCCTTTCTATTATTGCTTCTTGTGTTTTGTTATTAATATATAGAAATGCTGTTGATTTTTGAGCATTTATTTTATAGCCTATAAATTTGCTGAAACTTAATTGTCTCAACTAGCATCTTTGCTTACTTGCTGGGGTTTTCCAACTCAACCATCATATCATTACCTAACAAGGATAATTTATCTACTCTTTAACTGTTTTATTTGCTAGCATTTCTAGAACTATCTGAAATAATAGTGAGAATAGGCATCTTTGCTTCACTTTTGTATTTATAGGAAAAGGTTCTATTATATCCCCATTGCATGTGATGCTTACTTTTGATTTTAGATAGATGGTTTTAATAATATTTTTTGAAAAGTTTCTTCTATGCCTATACTCTTTAGGGTTTTTTAGCATAAAAGAACATTATACTTGTCAGAGGCTTTTTCTGCATCTGTTGTGCAGATCATGTGGCTTTAGATGTTTTGGTTTTTAATATCATTAGTCATAGTGATTGTTTTACTAAAGTTGAACTGTCCTATCTCTGATAATAAACCCCATTTAATCATAATAATTTCTTGCATAAATCACTGTAATCTCTTTGATAGGATTTTGTTTAAAAATATTTGAGTCAATATTCAGTACATATATTGGCCTATAGTTTTCTTTCCACGTTTTCTCTTCCTCTGGTTTAGATATTAGAACTATATTTGTCTTATAAAAGTATTCTGATAAGGTTCTTTCTCAGTTTTTGAGAATAATTTCTGAATTATGGATACTAACTGTTCTTTAAAAGTTTGATATAATTCTCCTGTGAATCCATCAAATCCAGTGATTTTTTTTCCTTTGGTGTTTTCTTTACAGATAGATCTGTTTCCTTTTCTGAGATCAAGTTATTTGAGATCTCTATCGAGTCTTCTGATAGTTTGGATATTTGATATTTTTGAAGGTATTTTTTAATTTCTTTTTTCAGTTTTGTTAGCATATAATTGTTTATAAAATGTTCCGATTATTCTTTTTATGTCTTTTTGTTTTATGTCTTCTGTGATTTCAGCTTGTTCATTTGCTATTTTATCAATTTAAATTTCTTCTTTTTAATCAGATTCGCTACTGGTTTATCAATTAGTCTTTTCAGAAAACAAGCTTTTAGTTTTATTTATTCCTGTGTAGATTTTTTTTTTCAGATTTATCTTCCCCCTGAAATTCTTAATATCTTCCCTTTTGTGTTTATTTTAGGTTTATTTGTTGGCTCCCTAATTTTTAAAATGCATATTCAGTTCATTAATCTTCTCATTTTCAATTTGTTCTTAATGTATGATTATAAGGATGTGATTTTCCCCCCTGAGGACTGCTTTAGCTGTATGCCAGAAATTTTGGTGTATTGTTTCATTATTATTTTTTTATATAAAGGTTATCGTTTGTTCTTTGACACATTTGTTATTTAAGGTTCCCTTATTAGGTCTCCATTTAGACCTATATCTTTTGTTTCTATTTTTATTACATTATGATTTGTAAAGGATATATTGACTATTTCTGCCTTTTTATATTTGTTTTATATTTGTTTGCAATATGCTTTAGTACATGATCTGTTTTTGTAAAAGTTACATGTGGCACACAGATATTTATATTATTTTGCTATAAAATGCCATAAGTCTTTTAACTCTAGTTTCTCCAGAAATTTGTTCAGTTCCATATTTTCTCTTTTTTTATCTTTCTATAAGACTTATCCAGAATTGGTAGAAGGAGGGTAGAGCCAAGATGGCAGAGTAAAAACAGGAACTTGTTTGAGCCCCTGCTCCAGTCACCTCCAATAACTGTAAAAAATGACTCTAAACAAAACTGGTAGAAGGATATTAAAGCCTCCTCAATACTATGTCTTCTTGAAGCTCACATGTTTCCTTTATGAATTTGGATGCTAAGGCATTTGGAGCATATAAGTTTATTCCTGACATTTGTTGGTTGTGTATGGTTCATTTCAACATAATATAGTTTCCTTATGTATCTCCTTTTATTTTTTTTAATATTTGTTTTTGCTTTGTCTGATAGCTATGATGATACCATCTCCTGGTTTTTTTTTTTAGCTTCACTTGATACATAGTAAATTTTTTTCCCATCCCCTCAGCTTTGCATATGTCTTTGTTTTTCAAATGTGTTTCTTGTAAGCAGCAGATCTCTTTCATTTTATTGGATTGTTCAATCCATTCACATTTAAAGTTGTTAGGTGTTTATTTTCCTCTGTTGTATCTTAAAAATTGGGTGAGGGGAGGGGTTAGTTATGATTTTAATTATTCTTCTCCTACTATAAACACAGTATTATGTTCCTTTGGTTAACTTTAATCTTTTTTTTTTAAGGTGGCCCTTTTAAAGCTCTCTTTCATCCCTGATCCCCTCTGCTCATTTGTTATCCCTTTTCCTTTAGGGTTTTATTAGTTGTTCTCTCCTGCTTTTATCTGGTTATATATTTTTATCTCCTATTTTTTCACCTCAACAATTCTCCCTTTCTCTCATCTTCATCTAGTTCTATTCATTAGGGAATTTTTTATTTCATTTTTGCACCCTTTAAAAGCCCTTACAAAAAGCGTTTTCTTGGGGCAGCTAGGTGGCTCAGTGAATAGAGCACCAGCCTTGAAGTCAGGAGGACCTGAGTTCAAACCCAGCCTCAGTCACTTAACACACTTACTTTGGGCAAGTCACTTAACCCCAATTGCCCTCCAAAAAAGGGGGGGAGGGGGTTTCTTTCACTCTCTTCATTAGCCATCTTCTCTTTCTCTTTAAGACTCTTATTCTCTGATTCATGATCCCTGTATTCATTTGTTTTCTCTCTTTTCTCTGTATTCTTCATATAAGTAAAGCTTCCAGAGTATCCATTCTAGTCTCTGCCCTCTAGGCATTTTCTGCCACTACTTGGTGGGATTTACCCCATGGGTTCCTTTTCCATTGTACCTTATTCTCAGAACAGTGCTAATTATTTCAGGTGTTTTAGAGTTCACTGTCCTATAGTAGAGGATCTCCCCCCTCCTCTACTGATTTATATCCTCTTGTCGACAGTTTTTCCTATTTTTGACTAGAAGTTGACCTGTGTCCATGTTCCCACTCCCTGGTGCCAGTTGCCCCTAGGGGTTCCAATGCCTCCCACCTCTCCCCCTTCCCAACCACAGAACAGATAGACTTTTCAGAAGCCAAATCTCTCAGTCCTCATCCATTGAAAAGTTTGTATCTTGTTTCACCTATAGGAACATGCATTCATCAGTGGAACCTCCTCCCACCTCCAAAGTAAGGCTCCTTTACTTTCTTCCCCTTTTCAATCTTTCCCACATTTCCCCTTCCCCATTCCCCTGTAGGCTCTTCTCTTTCTGAGACAACAAAGGTCTCCCTCCCCTTATTGCAAGCCCTTGATTTGATCCCAGTATATCACCCATTCCCCTCTATCCCTCTGTTCTCCTCCTCCCTCCGTTCATGTACCCTCCCATGTTATAATGTAATTCCATGAAAGAAGCATTCACTTATAGATAGGTGTCACCAGGGTCTGTCCATAATGCCTCTTATCTACCTCTTTATCAGATTTTTGCCTTCACTCCCATCTCCTTGTATACATTTAGAAAGAAATCTCTTACTGGTCTCTCTGTTTGTGACTCTGTTGCTGTTACGGTCCTTGTCTTTGTCTACCATGATTGCATTTCTATTTTAGGGTGTTCAAGAACCAAATAATTCCTTCAGTTCTGGTTTTTTGTTTTGTTTTTTCTTCTAAAAATGTTTCAAACTCTTTATTGTTGAATGTCTGTCTTTATGCCATGTAATTAGGCTCAGATTTGCTGGGTAGGTTTCCCTGGGCTTCAACCTGAACTCCTTCTGATGTTTGTTTCTGAATTGAATTGTTAACTTTAACCACTATGTGTCTTGGAATGTGTAGCCTGGGGATGTTTTCTGGAGGTGATATGTGAATGCTTTCAACTGGAATTTCATTTTCTGTGTTGGGAAGTTCTGGGCAGTTCTTTGTTACTTCCTTCACTATGCTGTATGGGGCATTTGTTTTGTTTTGTTTTTATGTCCAGTCCTGTACTTCTGGGAAACCTGTCATCTTTAGGCTTTTTCCGTGGGTCTTATCTTCAAGATTCTTATGCTTTGCTTACCTGGTGGGCATGTTTTCTTTTAATATTCTTTTGGGGTTTTTTACATCTCTTCTTTCACTTCTTCCTTCTTTAACTTATGTGTATTTGGACTCCCATTGTGAGGCTTGCCATTGCAAGTTTTTCTAGTTTGCTCATTTTTGCTGTGCGGGACATTAATTCTGATCTTATAATTTTCATTTCTTTTTTAGATTCCTCGGGTACAGCAGATTGTGGCTCCATGTTCTCAAATTCCAGTTTCTCTGTCTCTTCAGGTCCTTCATTTTGCAGTATTCATAAATGCCTGGACTCATTTTCCTTCTGTTGTTGTTGTTGTTGTTGATGATGATTAATCTGTTTATATTCGGATTTCTTGATTCAGCAATCTTTGATGCTTTTGGTCTCTTCTCCTCCCCTTATTTTCCTTATGACTTACTTCTGACTTCTTTGACTATGGTTTCCTCCCTTTCTCAACCAAATTCCTAGGAAAACTTTTCTAAAACTGATGCCTGTACTTTCCTCTTACCGTTTTCTAAACTGTTTGTATTCTAATTTCTAGTATCATCATTCAGCTAAAAATGTTCTCCCAAAGTTGCCAGTGATCTCTTAATTGACAAATGGGATGATCTTTTCTTAGTCCTCACCCTTTTTAACTCTGCTGCATTTGACCTTTCTGATCACCCTCTCTTCCTGTATATTCCAGATTGAGTCTGCAGAGGAGACTTTAAAGCCATGCTATGGAAAAGAAACTGGGCATTTTTTGCCCAGAGAAGGAAAGACAGAATAGACATGATAATATTCAAATACTTGAAGGAAGAATGGAAGAAGGGCTAGACTTGTTCTGTGTAGCTCTAGAGGGCAACATTACAACCAAAGTATCAAAATTAGAGGAATTTTAGCTGATTTGGGCATAGTAGAACTCAGTAGAACTTACTAATATTTAAAGCTGCTCAAAAATGAATTAGGCTACTTCAAATGAGATAATACATATTAACACTTTGCTAATTTTAAAGCACTATTAAAATTTAGCTGTCATTCTTATTAAATAGAAAGTTTTCTGTTATTTGGAGGCATTCAAACAGGGACATGATGAGCTTTTTAGGAGGGATATTTTAGAGGGAATTCAGGTATACCTAAGGGGTACAACTTAATTCACCAAACACTTATTAAGTATCTGCTTGAGGTAATCTGGTCTAGTGGAGTACTGTCCCTGGAGTAAGGAATGACTTAACTTCTCAGTGTTCTGTACAACCCTCTAAGATTATAAATTCCAGAGAAGATACCAACCTGCATTTTTAGAGGCAGTTTTCTCACCCTGGAATTCCCTTTACCATTGAAATCATCTAGTCTTTCTTTGTTTAAGACACTGCTAACTAAGATTCCTTAATTCTAATTTTGTCCTTTCTTAAGTCCCACTGTCTGATATTGATTCAAACTGGAACAAGTTAATAATTTTTGCACTGGAATGTTGACCTCATCATAGTTGTCTGTGACTGCACACATTTTCATTTTATCTTTGCTTACTTTTGAAACAGGTGATGGAAAGTGAGGAGTTTATGCTGCTTCCAGCCAACCAACTCATTGATATTATATCCAGTGATGAACTAAATGTTCGAAGTGAAGAACAGGTGTTCAATGCTGTGATGGCCTGGGTTAAATACAGTATTCAAGAAAGACGGCCCCAGCTTCCACAGGTATTATTGGGAAAGTGCATGTAAGGATCTCCCCTACACTAGAGAAGGTAGTTTAATTTTAAGCCAGAAACATGAAAGAAATCTTAAATTTCTCTATCTAGTACTATGGAATTAGCACTGATTTGGCCAAAAGTTGTTTAGCGTGATTTGTGCTTCTCTTAAGTATCTTACCCTATTACTTGCCTGAAAATCTTCACTCTGTTTTATGACGATTATAAATTTAGAACATAATGTAAGTTATGATCTATAAAATCTGAAATTGTCAATATAAAGATAAATATAAATATCATAATTTCTTCCCAACAACTTGGAAATCCTGATATTTAGTAGTGGGCAGTGGGAAAGGAGGAAGAAGAAATAGAGATGATATAGAACCTGAGTAACTGGAATACATTTGAGAAAATGACCATTATTAATTTGTATATTCTCTAGTAGATTAACTAGATTTTATCTATTACTGCTAATTTTGTTTAAGTCCATTTGCATAAGCTCAAGAGAATTGTATGTGCTTGCTAAAAATTCAATAACCTTCTTAAATGACATAAGTTACTTGAAGTAAAGAACTAGACTCAATTATATTACTATATTTGCATCATTGTATTGGTTGTTTGAACATCTTTTTTTTTTTAATATATTTCTAATTTGTGATTTCAGCAATGTAGCTAGTCCCCCATCTGATGCAGATCATAGCTGCTTCACATTTTCTCAACCTTTGATTCTTATCCATGTCCTTCCATAAATCTTTATCTTAGGACTGTCATCTCCTTTTTTTTTTCTATTTCATCATTTCCAATTAGATCACAATATTAATTGAAAGCAAAATTGGAGAACATAGTTATCCCTGAGTCATGCACTCAATTGGATGTCCCACAGATTGTAGATAGTGCCTTTAGTAGTGTTTATTATCTTGTAGGTACTGCAGCATGTTCGTCTACCTTTACTTAGTCCCAAGTTCCTGGTGGGTACAGTAGGCTCTGATCCCCTCATCAAAAGTGATGAAGAATGCAGGTAAGAATATCCATTACCAGGAAGAAACTGAGGGATTAAGCATTTATATTTTCTCATCTTTCTTGTATTTACTTCTGCTTCTTCTGGTATATTATATTTCTTAGTGCTAAAACCACATTGTTTTATAGGTTTTTCCTCTAGGATAGAGTCAAGAAGAGAAGACTCAAAAGGGGAGCACTGAATTTACATTATTCCATTCTATTAGTTTTTGTGTTATGATATTTATTGATATAGAAGTGGCTATGAAATCTAAAGGTGGATTTCCACAATGTTAATACTAAATGCTTATTGAACAAGTCAAAAATTTTAAGGCATTTTGGGGTTTGAAGAGACAATTCTCTGCTAAAATCTGATAAATATAAATTTCTTAGGATGAATTAAGAAGTAATGCTACTAACCTTTGAGCCGTTTTTGCTTGTTCAGACACTTCATTCATTCATTTATTCAGTAAACATTTATGAAGCTATGTAGCTGATGCTGTACTTAAATTGAGTCCAGCCTTCAGGCATACACTCACAATCATCATTTACCAACAGTCTTAGAACCATAAGAAATCCTGAACTTCAAGGAACCATAGGCAGTAAAGGTTCTGTCCCAGAGAAGATTCATATCCATCAGAGGGCTCAGACTTCATGGCATCAGAAGCATTAGAGAGCCTGCTCTAAAAGAAACTTAACTCTTTTGGAGATCCAGAGCATTAAGGTACCAAAGTTATTAGAGAACCTATGCTTGTAAGGCCTCAAGGATAGGAAACTAATTACTTGTTCCACAACTAGAATGTCATCTAGGTATTCCTTCTCTCTTGCCATCTTAGAATATAGTTGTAGAGCTGGAATTTCCCTAAAAGAGATGACATTCCATCAGATAGCCTGAGCCTCAAGCAGCCATATGTACTAAAAGACCTAGTAAAGGAATCAGAGATTGGTGGGGCCAAGTGTTTGTTCTACATACAGGATATTTTCTGTGTCTTATTCTCCATAGTCTCAGAATGAAGGTATGGTGCTGGCACTGAGAGTCCATCAGGCCAAACTAGAGGAGACAGTACCAGTTATTTATTGTCTCTTAGACAGAACTACATATACATATATATGTATATGTATGTGCATGTGCATGTGTATATGTATATGTATGTGCATGTGCATGTGTATATGTATATCTCCAGGGTAGATGAAGGAGACCTGCACCCGGGGGTAGCATGCCAGGATAAGGAACAGTTTGGGCCCTATTTTGTGCTCCAAGACAGGAACAAATTTAAAAGCAAGCAGCAGTGAATGGTTCAGATTCCAGGAGCAAATCGAGGTCTCAGTTCCAGCTTCTACCTGAAGCCTACAGAGGAATAACTAGGTCAGGTTGATAGTGGCTTGAGTCTAGTAGCATGGTACTATTGCTCAGACCCAAATTCAAGTCAAGAACTTGCAGAGCTCAGTGGGGGTCACAGAATTTGACCTGAATCAGTCCATTTGGGAGCAATGAAAGCTTGTGAGTTCCCAACCAGAGATGTACCTGATTCCTAGAATTACAGAGCATTTGATACCCTCAAGAAAGCAGCAACAGGAGCAACTCAGTATATCCCTTTCAGAAGTACAAGGATCCCAACCCAGAAATCAAGCCCAGAGTCAGAAAGTAGGCTAGATGAACTTCCATAAAGAGCTGTTATGCTGATAGAGATACACAAGACAGAAATCCAAAAGAAGAAAATGACTCTAAAGCAAACAAAGCCTCTAAAAAATAAATTATTTGGGCACAAATTCAACTAGAATTCTTTGGAGATGAAACAAAGAGTTGGAGTTTTGTGTTTTTTGTTTTTTTGGTTTTTTTTAGTTGAAAATATTTTTATAAATGAGAGGTGAGCACTAAAGAAAAAAAGGAATTAGAAACATGGAAGCAAGAATTAGAAAATTAGCCATTTGGCACAAGAGATTAAAAAATATATAAGCTGATGACTTCATGAAACAACAAGAAATAACTCAAAAGGCTAAAAATTGAGAAGAAAGGGGTGGCTAGGTGGCGCAGTGAATAGAGCACCAGCCCTGAAATCCGGAGGACCTGGATTCAAATCTGGCCTCAGACATTTAACACTTAACTAGCCATGTGACCTTGGGCAAGTTGCATAGCTCTAACTGCCCTCCAAAAAGCAAAATAAAAATTTAAAAAAATAGAAGAGAACAAAGTATCATAGCAAAAACAACTGACCTGAAAAACAGATCAAAGAGAAAAAATTAAGACTCTTTAGAGTACTTGAACACCTTGACAGAAAAAGAGCTGAGACATCATATTACAAGAAAACTGCCCAGATTTCTTAAAAGCAAAGAGGAAAGTGGATATAGAATTTACAGGCCACCATCTGAAAGAAAAAGTTCAAGATGAAAACACCCAAAAGCATCATGGCCACATCTGTAACTTCCAGGTCAAAGAAAAACTACTACAAGCATCCAAAAAGAAAGAGTTTGGGTACTGAAGGGTCACAGTAAGGATCACACATGATTTATTTAGCAGCCACCACCATGAAGGAGCAGAGAGCTTGGAATATCATATTCCAGAAGGCAAAGAATATAGGCTTACAGGCAAGAATAATTTGCCCCATAAAACTGAGTGTAATGGGGGCAGCTAGGTGGTGAAGTGAATAGAGCACCAGCCCTGGAGTCAAAAAGACCTGAGTTCAAACACAGCCTCAGACACTTAACACTTACTAGCCATGTGAACTTGGGCAAGTCACTTAACCTCAGTTGCCCTGCCTTCTCCCCTCCAAAAAAGAAAAACAACAACTGAGTATAATGCTACTGGGGGTGGGGGAAAGAACCTTTAATAAAATAGAAGAATTCTAAGCATTCCTGATGAAGACCAGAGCTATGGAGAAATTTTGAAGTTCAAAAATAGGAATGAAGTGAACAATACTAAATGAATAAACAAGGATAAATTCTCAGGAGATAATACATGTGTGCCCTATTGTAATCAGTAGTGATAGAGGGAATCTACTTAGAGGGCATAAGAGTGGTTCTATTATGTCTAGATTATCTTAAAAGAATAATGAAAAGGGGGCGGCTAGGTGGCGCAGTGAATAGAGCGCCGGCCCTGGAATCAGAAGGACCTGAGTTCGGAGCCGGCCTCCAACACTTAATCCGCACAAAACAAAAACCTAGCCGTGTAACCTTGGGCAAGTTACTTAACCCCAATTGCCCTAAAGGGGCGACTAGGTGGCGCAGTGAGTAAGAGCGCCGGCCTCGGAGTTTGGATGACCCGAGATCAGATCCGGCCTCAGAAAATGAGCACCCACGCATAAATCAAATGACTAGCAACCTTGAGCAAGTTACTTAACCCCAATTGCTTTAAAAAAAAAAAAAAAAAAAAAAAAAGAATAATGAAAAAAGAGGGGAAGAGGAATACACTAGGCTAAAGCAAAGGAAGGTTAGGAAAAATTATCTCACATATATCAAGAGGCACTAGTAGAAGTCAGTAAACAAGGAGGAAGGAGGAGGGCCTGACACTTGAACCTCATTCTCATCTGCACTGGTAAAAGGAGGGAAGAAAACACACACACACACACACACACACACACACACACACAGAAATCCATTCCACTCAACAAGGAAATAGGAAACAAGGGGAAATTGGAAGAAATTTGTTCTAAACAGAACCACCTCTATCTAAATAATTACAAAGAGATTTATAGTTCTTTTTGACATATCAAAAAATGGGACTCTGAGGGGGTATCTACCAACTGGGGAATGACTGAACAAGTTATGGTATATAAATGTTATGGAATACTATTTTGCAGTAAGAAATGATGAAGGGGATGGTTTCAGAGAAACCTGAGAAGATTTATATGAACTGATATAGAGTGAAGTGGGAAGAATCAGAACAATTTATATGATGACAAGCAGTATCATAAAGAAAAACAAACTTCAATAGACTTTTGAACTCTGATCATTGTAATGACCAACCATCATTTCAGAGGGCCAATGATGAAACATGCCTACCCACCTCCTGATAGATATGTTTAAGGCCAAGGGTATAGAATGAGGCATGTGTTTTGTATATGTTTATTTATATTTATATACATATAAATATATGCCTGCATATCACACATATGCATGCATATATATATGTATATTTATGCATATATGTATCATTTGTGTATATTAATTTTTTGCTTGACTATATATGTTTGCCACAGGGGTTTTGTTCTTTTGTTTTCTATTGGGGGGAGGGGAGAGAAAGCAGATTTTTGTTGATTGAAAAAAATAAAGTGTAACTTTTTAAGAAACATAAAGTTCTACCCACCTCACACTTATCAGGGCTAATATGACAGAAGAGGAAAATGATATGTTGGAGGGAATGTGGAAAAATTGGGATGTTAACACATTATTAGTGGAATTGAACTGATCCAGCCATTCTGGAGAGCAATTTGGAACTGTACCCAAAGGTACGAAAACACTGTGCATTCCCTTTGACCTAGCAATACCACTACTAAGTCTGTATCCTAAAGAGATCAAAGGAAAAGTATCTATGTACACAAAAATGTTTATAGCAGCTCTTTTTGTGGTGACAAAAAATTAGAAATTGAGAGGATGCCCATCAATTGGGGAATGGCTAAACAAGTTGTGATGGAATACTATTGTACTATAAGAAATAACAAGCAGGATGCTCTCAGAAAAACCTGGGAAGATATATATGAATTTAGGTAAAGTGAAGTGAGCAGAACCAGTAGAACATTGTATACTGTAATAACTGCAATATTGTATGAAGATCAACTACAATGATTCAAGACAATGTCAAAGGACTTATGATGAAAATTGCTATCTATCGCCAGAGAAAGAACTGATAGAATCTGAATGCAAGTCAAAGCACATTTTTTTACTTTGTTTTTCTTTTTTTGTTTTGTTTTCTTTTGCAGCATAGCTAATATGGAAATATATTTTGCATGACTTCACATGTATAATCTATATCAAATTGTTTGCCTAAGGGAAAGGGGAGGTGGAAGGAGAAAATTTGGAACTCAGAATTTAAAAAAATAAATAAATGTTACAAAAAGATGTTTTACTTGTAATTGAGAAAAAGAAAAATAGAGTTCTTGACAATTTGACTCCCACTTACCTTTCTATACTTAATTTATATCATCCCCCTATTGTACTCTTATCTCCCAACTAGATTAGCCTACTAGCAGTTTGCCAAAACCAACATTCTGTCTCATTTCTGTGCCTTAGCACAAGTTGTCCTATCTCTCTCCCCTACCCCCCATTATGAGTGTGCAATTCTTCTACACTTCAGTCTCTTAGAAGCCTTAGCTTCCTTCAAGATGCAGTTCAGGTGCTCTCCCCATTCCCAAATTGTAAATACTCTTTCCTTACTTAAATTAACTTGCATTTTAGAAAAACAGGAAGGAAGGCAGGGGGAGGGGGCGAATCTTTGCAGCAAGGTCTGATTTTTTCTTTTTTTTTTTTTGCTTTTTGGAGGGCAATTGGGGTTAAGTAACTTGCCCAAGGCCACATGGCTAGGTTTTTGTTTGTGTATGCATTAAGTGTCTGAGGCCGGAACCGAATTCAGGTCCTTCTGATTCCAGGGCTGACACTCTACTCACTGCACCACCTAGCCGCCCCTGACAAGGTCTGATTTTTAAAGATATATGTATAGGAAACTGAGTCACAATTACAAGGAAGAAAAAGCTATTTCCCAAATGATAAATGGCCAAAGTATATAAATCAGCAGTTTTCAGAGGAAGAAATCCAATCTATCAGTAGTCATAAAAAATGCTCTAAATCACAAATAATTAGAGAAATGCAAATCAAAACAACTCTGGGGTACCATACCTCACACATATCAGTTCTGTGTCTCAGATCCAGGGCAGGACTGAAAAGGATACCAGTACAGAGAGAAGTATTCCCACATATGGAGGCCCTATACTATGGTGGGGTTTTTTTTTTAACTTTTTTTTCCCTTATTGGAGGGGGGAGGGCAGGGCAGTTGGGGTTAAGTGACTTGCCCAAGGTCACATGGATAGTAAGTGTTAAGTGTCTGAGGTCAAATTTGAACTCAGGTCCTTCTGACTCCAGGGCTGATGCTCTATTCACTGCACCACCTAGCCACCCCCACCCCTGTAATATGTTAAAAAAAAAAAAGTTAAAATGTTTTTTATAAAAGGAATGACAGTGCTAGAGGGGAAAAAAATTAGAAAATGAGAACTATAGAAGCAAGAATTGGAAGGAGAATTAATAACTTGGTGTAAGAGATACAAAACCTTGCCCAAGCAACAAACTCCCTGAAAATTAGAATAAACCAAATAGAAGTTAATGACCTCATGAGGAACCAAGAAATAGTAAAACAAAGTCAAAAAGTTTGAAAAAAAATAGAAGAAAATACAAAGTTATCTCATAGCAAAACAACTGACCTGAAAAATAGATCAAGGAGAAACAATTTAATAATCATCAGACTGTCTGAACATCATGACCAAAAAAAAAACAGCCAAAATATCCTCTTTCAAGAAATCTTAAAACTAACCAGATTTCTTAGACTTAAAGGGCAAAGCAGGAAAAAAAAGCTATTGGTCTCTCCTTGAAAGAAACCCCAAAATGAAAATTCCCAGGTATATTATAGCCAAAACCCAGAGCTATAAGAATACTGCAAACAGGTCAGAGAATACTGCAAACAGCTAGAAAGAAAGATTTCAAGTACCAAAGAACCATAGTCGGGATCACACATGATTAGCCACCACTACTATGAAGGGGCAGAAAGGTGGGAATATGGTGTTCTAAAAGGCAAAAAATATAGGTTTATAGCTAAGAATAATTTACCAAGAAAAACTAAGTAAAATGCTACAGGGGGAAGAATGGATTTTTAATGAAATAATGGACTTCTAAGCATTCTTGATGAAAAGACCAGATACAGAATTGGGTACAGATTTCACTCAGGGAAATAAAAAAGAAAGAGTGGAGAGAAGGATATAGAGTAGATTAGAGGGAGAATAACTTAGAGAGAGGGTAACTTAAGAGGATGACTTAATCTTTAGTAAAACAAAGGATGTACAAAAATATTTATAGCTCTTTCATGTGGCAGAGAATGGGACTTTGAGGGGGTACCCATAAATTGGGAAGTAGATGAATGTTATGGTATATAATATAAAGGAGTACTATTGTGCTGAACTTTTATCAGTTAATGACTAACCAGGATTCCAAAGGACTATGAAATGAAATAGGCTACGCATCTCTTGTTAGAGATGAAGAACTCAGAATGCAGAATGAAAGAGATTTCTTTTGGATAAGGCCAATGTGAGAATGTGTTTCAATTGACTACATATTTGTAATGGGTTTTGTTTTTCTTGGGATCTCATTGTAGGGCAAGGGTTGGTTAGGGTGGGAGAAGGAGAAGGTAGATTTTGACTGATTAAAACAAAATACTAATTATAGAGACATGGCAACTGGTATTGCACATTTGGTGCAACTATGTTTGTTTCTTGTTAAGGCACGTTTTGCCTCAAACTAAAACTTTATTTTTGGAAAAAGTTCGTATTCATGTTCCAGGCTAAAGCTGAACTGAAAAGGTGGATTCATAATGAAAATAATAATTAAAACAATTCAGAGTGTGACTTGCACTATTGTTCTTATTTTCTTTTAGAGTAGCTAACATTTGTAACTTAGTTTGATAAATACTTGATGTTTTTCATCAGATCATATTCCTAAACTATGTTAAAGCTTGATAGTGTTAATCAGACCTCTAAAATAAAATTATCTTTCTTCTCTCAGAGACTTGGTGGATGAAGCTAAAAATTACCTTTTATTGCCACAAGAACGACCACTAATGCAAGGACCAAGGACACGTCCACGAAAGCCTATTCGATGTGGAGAGGTACTGTTTGCAGGTTTGTGTCCATTGTGTTTGGTGTGTGGTCTACATCAAAATATTAATTGTGTGTATTTGCATGTCTGCCGGTGGTATACCCATTGCTATACAAACTCTATGATTAGAAGGTAGTGTGAGAGACAAAGATATTGAGTTCAGGGAAGGTAAAAGGCTAGGACAAAGACGCCCAATAAATTTATTAACCTATGTATAGGAATAAAGAAGAAGAAAGATTTTTGCCATCTATTCCTGTTTCTGCTTCAGTCTCTTTTTGTGTAAAATACTTGAGTATGAGAAGGTTCCAGAAAAGAATTAAACTTTGTTTAAGGACATATTTCTTAAATAATAAAAAAATTTTTTTTTGAAAAAAATATTTCTTATGATGGAAAGGGCTATCCACATCCAGAGAAAGAAATATAGAGTCTGAATGCAGATTGAAGTAAGCTACTTGCTCACTCTCTTTTCTGTTGTTTTGTTTTGTTCCTTTCTCATTGTTCATTCCATTGGTTATAATTCTTCTTTACAACTTGACTGACATTTAATATGAAGGTATTTGTAGAACCTATATTGGATTGCATGCTGTCATGGGGAGGAGGGGGAGGAAATTTGGAACGCAAGAGATTTTAGAATTGAATGTTTTAAACTTAAAGTAATTAAATTTTTTAAAATGGTTCTCATTTAAACTTGGCACTGGGCCAAGATTTAACTATTTCTTTGTTATAGAGATACATTCTATGTTTTTGACCCTCCTTTTCTTTTGTTTCCCTCAGTGGGTGGCTGGTGTAGTGGGGATGCCATTTCTAGTGTGGAACGATATGACCCCCAGACCAATGAGTGGAGAATGGTAGCATCCATGAGCAAACGTCGCTGTGGGGTTGGAGTCAGTGTTCTTGATGACCTCTTGTATGCAGTAGGAGGCCATGATGGATCCTCTTATCTCAACAGTGTTGAAAGGTAAGTGGAAGCAATGGTTTTTTCCCCTCTATGAATAATAATAATAACTAACATTTATATAGCACTAACTTTGTGCCAGGCACTTATGTAAAGCATTTTATAGCCACCTCATCTGAGCACTACAACAACCCTGAGAGGGAGGTAGTGTTATTATCCCTATTTTATAGTTGAGAAAACTGAGGCAAGCAGAGGTGAAGTAATGGGTCATGCAGTTCACAAATGTCTGAGGCTAGGTTTGAACTCAGGTCTTCTAACTCCATTCTCAGTGCTTTATTTACTGCATCACCTTGCTGCTGATTGTACATATTTGGTCTGAAAGCTTTCAGTCTTTACATGAATTTAGGCAATAGATGTAACAGTTCCTACTTAGTGTTGTTCCTGCTATATTAAAATCACTTAAGTTTTTGTGAACAACCTTTGATTGGTCTTTTAAAATCTTGAACTTTGAAATTCCCCTTTCTGACCACAGCTTTTTGTGCACATGCTATCACAGTCCTTCATCCTCTTAAACCTATGGTTTGTTCTTGTTGCAGCCTACAGACCTTTACTTCTTTATTTTCCTCATCAGGCCTATCATCCCTCTTCTGGTTTCATTCGCCATGATCACTTAATGTTCAACAATACTTTTATTAATGGGGCGGCTAGGTGGCGCAGTGAGTAGAGTGCCGGCCCTGGAGTCAGAAGGACCTGAGTTCGGATCCGGCCTCAGACACTTAACGCACACACAAACAAAAAAAAAACCTAGCCGTGTGACCTTGGGCAAGTTACTTAACCCCAACTGCCCTCCAAAAAGCAAAAAAAAAAAAAAAAAACAATGCTTTTATTAGTAATCTTAGAATCTTTTGCCACATCTACTTTCTGCCAGTTGTCAACCCTCAGTCACCTCTGGCATTTCTGCTCTTTCTGTTCATTCTTAGAGGACATAGAATATCCTGGATTAAATCAGGAAACTGTGTTTACTGGGTCCACATGAACTCTCACTGCCACTTCACTTCAACCAATACTTATTAAGTCCTTAAAGAGTAAAGGCACCAGAGATGCAGAAACAAAAAATGAAATAGTCCTGCCTTCCCTCCCTATCTTTATTCCCTACAATGAATATGTTATACTTTTCCACTCTACCCAAACCATGCTGTTAATATTCAGTGAGTGAACTTACTTCTACTTTATTGAGAATATCAAGCCATCTCATTCAACTCTTTGCCTGTCCCTTAAAACTTTTCTGTATCTTCACCCATTCTATTCATTTTCCATCCTACCTCAAAGCTGGCAACGTTTCTCCTTAACAAAGTCAACCCTTCCACTTTTGCTCTTATTCCTATCCCTTCCCACCTCTTTCAGGCTCAATTCAATCTGTTATTCTCTTGTGGGATTCTTTCTCACCACCTTTCCCTCTACCTACCTTTCTTTTTTATTTCCTTTCCCTCTGCTTCCAGACAAGCTCATATCTTCCCTATCCTGAAAAAAAAACTTCCTCAGTTCTTTCTCAAATTACTATATCCTCTCTCTCCCCTCCCTCATGTCACTAAACTGCTTTAAAAAAAAAGAGCACTCTCCAGATTATAAACTTCTTGAGTGTATAGTCTGTTCTTCTATAACATGACATCTTTGTTTCTAAAAAGCACCTCACCATGCAAAATCACACAATAAAAACTGAAAGGTTTATTGGGAAAATAACATTGGAATACAGTACTCAGAAACTTTGTCAGTGACACACAGAAAAAGATAGCATTCTAATAAAAATGGTAGCAGAGTTTCATGCTTCTTAAATTCTTAAGAAATAAAATAAACACTACAGTAAATACTAGTGGCATCCATAGCCTCAGGCTGCTGGTTGGCCTGTGCCCTAGCTATCCAGGCTGATATGATCCAGTCTCACATGAGTTGTGTAGATCACAGCTACAGGCCTCTGGAAGGAGGGGCAGGTTTGAACCAGCCCTTCTGATCTGCCTCCTTCTGCATCAGAAGATAAACAATAAATATGGATGGTACTTTACCTTGACAGAGCCCCGACATCTTCTTGTGGAAGTGAGTACCGGAAGGGTGGTAACTTTACCATGAAGTGGTATGGTTTTCTCAGGAAAAGGTAAAAGATGCAGAAGAAGTTTCACAGAAGTAAACTTGACGTTCATTTTCTGCTAAGAAATGTTACCCAATATATCAATCTCATTAGAACAAGCTTACGTTTCCAAAACAAGCATTTTAAGAGAATTGACTCCTTATGCAATACTCAAATGGATCTATTATCATTATTAATGTAAATATTTCTTCCAGCGATACCAGATACCAGATACCAGCCATCCATGGCTACCCCTCCTATGTGAATCTTCTCCATGTCCTCTCATAGCTTTGCCATGAGGATCAACCTTGTGTGCTAGGTTCCTTTCTCAGTTTTGCCTACAGTCATAAGGATACCAATATAACGTATGAGTTATCCATTGGTTATCCCTCACCCTGACCTTACAACAAGCCAATCCTCTTTTTCTAGTCATTTACTTCTCTTATGATATCCTTTACACTGATTTACCTTTGTAATTTTCCTTTGCAGTTTCAAAGAATTACAAATTCCTTGTTTGTAATATGTTACAGTCTGCTTATACATAATATTTTCCTCTTCATTCCCCCTTTGGGTGATTAATTTCTGTTTTTCAGAGCCTAGTATTCCACAACTCACAATTATATAATACCATCAGAAAAAAAATAGGTGTTAAAAAAGATAGGTCTTAGTGAACTTGGAGGATATTAAAAAAGATTCTGCAATATCCTAAAGGCGCATCAGCCTGTTCTGTTTGGTACTAGGCCCTGTCATTGTCCGTTATGTTACACAAGATCTCTAATTACTGGTAGATAAACTGTATAGATTGTACCACTACATTTTGTAGTCTGAACAATAGGCTTTTTTCATCCACTGGGTTTTTCCCATGTGGCTAATTAGAAAAAAACATTTAGATTGTTTATAGATCTTTTTTTAGGAAGTTGTGTAATAGCATAGCTTGATGTAGTCAGCACAGTGTCATCTACAAAAACAAACATCTGAGGGACTACCTTATTTGTAAGAAATCTCTCTTTGATTATAGCTCTATGCCAAATATACTCCATCTATCTTCCTTGCTGGCTCTTCCTTCTCACTTCTTATTGCAGACATTAATCACAAGTTCTAGTCTCAGTCTTCTCTCTTTATACTTTGTCAATTTCATCCATTCAACTATCTGTGAATATATTGCATATCTTATATCTACAGTTGCAACCTTTGTTTTGAGCTTCAGACCCACATTTTCAACTATCTGCTAGACATTTCTACCTAAACTCATTATGTCTAAAATTAAACTAATTACTTTTCCCTAAAATCTATACCTATTCTTCACTTATTTGCTTCTGTTAACTACATCACCATTTTGCTAGTTCCTCATGCTTAAAACCTCAGAGTAATTTTTGCTTTTTTTTCTCCCTTAAGCCCTTCCTTCCCAATAGCCAATCAGTTGACAAGAATTTAGTGTTAGGCTTGCATCATTAAATGAACTCCTTTGATTATCATTACTTACTTTTCCATTCATCTCTGTATTCTGTAATGGTTCTTCACCTTTCCAAATGATAATATTTGTGTAGCATTTTAAGATTTGCTTTATCTCATTTGTGTTAATTTATTTGATCCTTATAACAACCCTATGAGGTAGGTATTCTTTTTATATCTATTTTACAAATGTGGAAACTAAGGCTAACAGATAAATAATTTCCCCAAGATCACAAAGCTAATAAGTGTCTGAGAGAGAATTTGAAGTCAGCCTTCCTGTCTCTGAATCTAGCACTATGTGAACTCCACCACTCAGTTCTGTCCTGTACTCTATTGTAAAATAATCCAGTATATCCAATAAGAGCATCTAGTAAACTCAGAGTACTGTATAAATGTTATCTATTATTATCCAGATTTAGAAATGCAGGTTCTGCTGATGCATTGTTGGTGGAGTTCTGAACTGATTCAACCATTCTGGAAAGCAATCTGGAACTATGCCCAAAGGGCTATAAATAAGTGTATACCCTTTGACCCAGTAATACCACTTCTAGGGTTGTATCCCAAAGAGATCATAGAAGCAGGAAGAAGACCTATATGTACAAAAAATATTTATAGCAGCTCTTTTTGTGGTGGCAAAGAATGGGAAATTAAGGGGGATGCCTATCAATTGGGGAATGGCTAAACAAGTTGTGGTATATGAATGGAATGGAATACTATTGTGCTATAAAAAATGAGGAGCAGATGGACTTCATATTTACCTGGAGAGACTTATACAAACTGATGCTGAATAAGAAAAGTAGAACCAGGAGAAATTTGTATACAATTACAGTCACAATGTATGTGTGACGACCAGCTTTGATAGACTGGATTCTTCTCAGCAATGCATGGTTATAAGACAACTCCAAAAGACTCATGATGGAAGGAGATGTCTACATTCAGAGAAAGGACTAGAAAGAACTGAGTTTGAATGCAGACTAAAGGAAACAACCTGTTCTCTTTCTTTTTCTTTTTTGGTTTTGTTTCCTCTTTCTCATTGTCCATTCCATTGGTTTCAATCCTTCTTTATAACCTAACTAATGTCTAATGTGAAAGTATTTGCAGATTCTATACTTGATTATATGATGTCATGGCTTGGGGTGGGGAGGGAAGGAGTGGGAGAAAATTTGAAACTCAGGGGATTGTATAATTGAATCTTGTAAACTAAAAGTAAACAAATTAATAAAGACTAAATAAATAAATGAAAGAAATGTAGGTTCTGAATTGTACTAGGTTTCTAGAGACCATTAATAAAACTGGACTTCCCAGTGGACATTGTCTTGGACATTATAAACCTTTACAGCTTTGGAAAAAATATATATCTTTGACAAGAATTTGTAAATTAATCTGAGGTTTCCCCATGCGTGCAGGGTAAACTAAACTCAACTGTTGATTTATTTTGACAGGTATGATCCAAAAACAAATCAGTGGAGCAGCGATGTGGCCCCTACCAGCACCTGCAGGACTAGTGTTGGAGTAGCAGTTCTTGGAGGTTATCTGTATGCTGTAGGTGGACAAGATGGCGTCTCTTGTCTCAATATTGTTGAGAGGTGATTTTTAAAAAATCATTTTAAATCAATCAAGCAATTACTAAGTGCTTACTGTGTGCCAGACACTGGACCTTTTTTTCTTTTTCTTTTTTGGAGGGAGGAAGGCAAGAAGATAAGGCAATTGGGGTTAAGTGACTTGCCTAAGGTCACATGACTAGTAAGTGTTAAGTGTCTGAGACCAGATTTGAACTCAGGTCCTCCTGATCCCAGGGCCAGTACCCTATTCACTGTGACACCTACCTGCCCCAACACTGGGCCTTTTTATACAAAGAAAAAGCAAGATTGTCTCTACACTCAGGGATCTTACATTCTAAAATAAAATAAGTTTCTAAATGGAAAGAAATGTAGAGATCTTTTAAAAGAAGCTATTACGTAGAGATTTGCAATAATCAGGGAATCATTAAGTACATTTTTCAAAGGACTAGCAGGAAAAATGTTCAGTTAATCTGAAACTCTACTATTATTTAAGGCAATTCCACATCGTAAGGATATCAGTAGAGCCTGCTAAGTATCTGTTAGTTATCTTTCATTTTCAACATCTCATTAGTCCATCTTTCTTTTCATTCAGACATTTCTCTTCTGACATTATACTTCTTTATAATTCCTTGTTTTCAATGTGTTATCCCCCGCTCATGACCACAATTTGCCTCTCCATTGTGATTTTTAATTTCCTTTGTTCAGAAACTGTAGTGTTCCATGATTCACCATCATCACAACAACAAAACAATGTTGGGGTTTTAAAAATGGACCTTTGTTTCAAGGAGGAACTTAGGGGTCATTAAAAGAATTTTGCTAAGTATCGTTCTCATCCCCCAAGTTAACCAGTCCTGCCATCCACTCTGCATTCTTTCTGCCATTATATATAGTGAGTTAATTATCTCTGTGTTATCTAGCACTTAGTTGTGCTATCTTGAAATTTTGGTGGATTTGTGTAGATAATTTTGTATTTATGTGTAGTATATCCTTTCTTCTTCTTCAAGATGGGGCAAATTCTAACATTCCTTTTTGTATCTCCCTGTACAGCTTTATACACAGTTGTCTTTTTTTTTTTTTACCTTTGTTCAGTTATTTCAGTTGTATTCGACTCTTCATAACCCCTTTTGGGGTTTTCTTGGCAAAGATACTGGAGTGGTTTGCCATTTCCTTCTCCAGATTATTTTACAATGCGGAAACTAAGGCAAACAAGATTAAGTGCCTTGCCCAGGGTCACACAGCTAGAGGCAGACAGGGTCAAGTGATTTGCCTAGAGTCACACAGCTGGAAAGTTTCTGAGGTCATATTTAAACTTCATTCTTCCTGTTTCCAGACCTAGTATTCTATTCTCTGTACCACCTAACTGCCCTAGAGCCCAGTAAATGTTAGCAGGTTAACTGAATTTTCACTATGTTCTACTTATATTTCATTTTGACTGTGGCCACACAGGGTTTTTTCCCTCCCACAAGCAAATTAAAATGTTAACAGGTTCAGTGCATTTGATAATAAGCAAGAATATATATTCAAGGATCTTTGGTATAATGTAGATCCTGCAAAAAAAGTTCCCTCTGAATCAGAACATGCACCCATACTTTACATTTTCTTACTACAGATATGACCCAAAGGAGAATAAGTGGACTCGAGTGGCTTCCATGAGTACCAGGAGGCTCGGGGTGGCAGTGGCTGTGTTAGGAGGATTTCTGTATGCTGTGGGTGGCTCTGATGGAACATCTCCTCTCAATACAGGTTAGTCTTTTCTAAGATATGACTGCTTCCCTAAACAGATGAAAAAGTTGCCAAGATGCCAGACCACTAATAATAGTAACAGTAGCTAATCTCTAGCATTTGCCACGTGCCAGACACTGTGCTAAGCACTTTACACTTGTCTCATTTCATTTGATCCTCCCAACATCCTGGGAGGCAGATGCTATTATTATCCCCCTTTTACAGATGAAAAAACTGAGGCAAGCAGAAGTTAAGTGACTTTCCCAGGTTCAGGGTCACACAGCTACCAAGTGTCTGAGGCTGGAACTCAGATCTTCCTGTCTCCAGGCCCACTGCATCACCTAATTGCCCTAGGCAGAGCTTCTGTGCAAACAAGTTACTGTAGCTTTCTTCTCTTGTTCTAAAATAGAAAGGGTAGCAGTTACCTCTAGATACTGAACAGATAGCTATTTATCCCCTGGCGTAGTCTAAAACTTTGCCTTTCCCCTAAATTGTTCTACAGATTTAGCCTTCCAAGATAGACCCAAAGCATTCCAATCTTCTTTTCTTTCCAAGCTATTAGATAGCTATGGAAAACAAGAATAGGATACTTTCTTTAACTTGGTCACATTTCCAAAGAAATGCCCTGTATTAATCCATTCTTCTTATCCCTGTCCAAGAAAACAAATAACTCAAGTGTTGGTGGGAGCTGGTGATTTTAATCATTACCAGTTCCAGACTCAGAGAATATTTTTGCCTGAACCTATTAGGATTCTCTGTTTGTCTTTCCTGGCATAGGAAGTAAGACTACTCTCAGCAGGAGATGATTGGAACATTTGAATATTATAATGGAGAACAGATGTTAGAATAAGCTTAAAAGAGATAATCCAGTTGGAAAAATATGTGATATTCCACATTGTTAGAGGTGACTGTCCATAACTGTCTGAGATTAAGTAGTTCCCTCCATTTAAGAGTATAGCATGACTAACATCTGGACTGCCTGTCAAGAATTTGCCTTATTTAAAACTATAAAGCATTGAGGTTACAGTGATTTGGGCTGACGAAATCCCACTGGCAATATATACTGAAGAAGTGGAGATGTTTTAAGAATCCCTTAATGGTTTTATTTCCCGTGCAGTGGAGCGCTACAACCCTCAAGAAAACCGGTGGCACACCATAGCCCCGATGGGGACACGTCGGAAACACCTGGGCTGTGCAGTGTACCAGGATATGATCTATGCAGTAGGAGGCAGAGACGACACCACCGAGCTCAGCAGCGCTGAGAGATACAACCCCAGAACCAACCAGTGGTCGCCAGTGGTGGCCATGACATCCCGTCGAAGCGGAGTAGGTACCAGGGGCCTGACTGGCTGCTCTTTGCTGGGAGCTAGTTAAAAGGCGTTATCAGGGAAACATCTATTCTGTAATCTCCTTTAAAGGATATTGCAGTAGAATGGAGGCTGTGGACTGCCATTCCCTAATTGTTTAGTTTGTAAGTCTACTTGTGCATAGAACTTTAAAAATGAAGCTTTTGTGTACTTTTGTCACCAGCTAAAACTTCTAGTATTGAGTATATCTCAATTAGGAAATTGAATTTATTTTTAATGTTTTGCATCTTTTCCCACGCTGTAAGTTATCTTTAACTGCTTCTTTCTCCCACACTAATTCGATCTGTAACCATTTTAGCAAAATACTCTATAGCCCAGTGACCAAGCCACCAAAAGGCAAGACATTGCCCATCTCCAGGGATCACTTCCATCCCAGTTCATCCTAGGGATGCAGATCCCTGTCAGGTCGACTCGGGAGATTTGTTGGACAAGACATAGCCATGGACAGAGATGACTTCTAGAAGTTCAAGTACAGGATACATTCATCCTGGTGTATTTTTAGTACTTTTTTTAATCCCAGATTTCAGAGAGAACATGAAGGGACTAAGCATTTATTATGTTCCTGCAGTGGGCTTTACTAAAGTGCTATATCAAGCACTTTGTAAATATTGTCTCATTCACTCCACACAACAACCCTCTTAGGTCAGTGCTATATTATTATCCCCATTTTACAGTTGAGGAAACTGAGGCAGACAGCAGTTAAGTGACTTGACCAGTCACAGAGTGGTAAGTGTCTGAGGGCCTATGTGAATTCAGGTCTTCTGTCCTCCAGGTCCAGTGCTCTATCCACTGCACCTCTGGTTGGTAGAATAGTAAATGTAAAAGTACAGCTGTGCAAATCCAGGTGTTATTTAAGGCAGAAATAGCTTCTTCCTGCTACCAGTCCTACCAGTTAATCAAAAAGCATTTATTAAGCACCTGCTATGTTCCATGCCCTGTGCTTAAAGAGTTCATTATTCTCCTGTGGAGACACTATATATTGGGGTGATGGTGTGCAGAGTGTATTAGAAACAAATACTGGGTGGTTTGGGGAGGAGGGGCACTAGCAGTTGTGGGGATCAGGAAAGATTTCAGTTAGAGGGTAGAACTTGAGCTGAATCTTGAAGAAACAAAGGATGCTAAGAGATGTTGGTGAAGATGGAGTCTATTCTAGGTATGAGGAACAGCCAGTACAAAGTAAGGAGGTGGGAGATGGAGTGTCCCGTGTGAGGAATAGCAAGATGGCCACATTTCATAGAGTGTGGGAGAGAGAATAATGTGTAATAAAGGTATTACAGATTTAGACCACATTGTGAGGGGATTTAAATGCTAGACAGAGGATCCTAGAGGCAGTGGAGAGCCACTAAACTTTACTGAGTAGGGAAGTGGCATGGTCAGACCTGCCCTTTAGGAAAATCACTTTGGTAGATATGTGGAGGATGAGTTGGATAGGAGAGAGAATGAAGGCAGGGAGATGAATGAGGACGCTCCTGCAGTAATTCGTGTCAGAAGTAATGAGAGCCTGAATTGGAGATATGGCCATGGGAATCAGTGAGAATGGTTCAGGTATGGCAGATATTTAATGGGGGGGAATCTGCAAGATTTAGCAGCTTAGGCTAAAAGTGCCCCTCCTTCTTTTATGTATGTACAGTGAAGGAGAGGAGTTGATGAAGATGCCAGCTTAAGATAGTGAACCTGGGAGACTAGAAGAATGATGGTGCCTTCAGTAGAAATAGGGAAGTTTGGAAGAGAAATAGTTTTTAGAAAAAAGATAATGAATTCTGTCTTGAACATGTTGAGTTTGAAATGTTTTTGGAATATCCATTTCACATTGTCTACTAGGCAGTTGCTGATGCAGGCCCAGAAGTCAAGAGGAGAATTAGGGCTACACATATAGAATTAACAATCATCAGCATAGAAATTTAACTCATGCTGATGAGGTCACCAGTGAATGAATAATAAAAATTCATTTATTCAGTGTTTACTTTGTGCTGAGCACTTTGCTAGAGATACGAAGAGAAAAGACATTCTCCTGCTCTCAAGAAGTGCACGTTCTAATTAAAGCTTGGCCGCAGGGTAGATGAGAAGGCCTAAATCAGGGAGGGTGATGCAGGGCGAGGAACAGCCTCCACAGTGAGGACAAATGGGCCTAAGAATCAGGCGCTGCGGTCTCTCGTTTCCCTCGAGAAGAGTAGAAATAGGGGACCATTGTCCAGCCATGAGGGGTGAGAAGGGAACATGGGCCAAAAAGGTTGCAGGTGAGTTCCATAGTAGCCATGGCAGGGAAGGGGGAGGAGAGCAGAAAAGTTATTTTTGTTAGCATCAGTGAATACTAGTTTGCACTAATAAGAAACAAATATCACTGCCAAAGCATAAAGGAAAGAGTGGAAATATCAATTATCAACTCATATTACTTATAACTAATGAACAGTCTTTTACTTAAATTTAGAGTTTCAGAGTTGAAAATATTCTCAGCCATCTTCCAAACCATGCCCCCAAAAAGAATTCTTCCCTACAACCTAGCTAAAAAGTGCTCATTCAGCCTCTGCTTATAGAGTTCCAATGATGGAGGATCTACCAAGTCAGCTAATTCCATTTTGGATAGTTGAGTCTTTCCTTTATTCAGATCTAAATTTGTCATATTTTAATTTTCAGAACAAATCAAATCCTTCTTCTATATGTCTTCCCATCATATCCTTAAAGATAACTACTACATCCTCCTATCCCAGTTTTCTCTACTTCAGACTAGATGTCCCCAATTTCTTCAGCCAGTCTTTAGATGACATGAATGAACTCAAGATCTTTTACCCTCCTAGTTGCCATTCTGTAGATACTCTCCTGCTTATCTACTCTTTTTGATATCATTACTATATCCATTTGATTATATTTTCCCAATGAGTGAGATTTCTAAATATTCTTATATTACATTGTTTTCTTCCATCTGAATATTAATGTTTTGGGAGCTGTTGACTTTTTCTGATTTTTTTTTTAACTGTAATTTTGTAAATTTGGTCATTTAACAACAGATTTATGGACTTATCGATTTCCTTTTCTGTTTATATATAATTAAACTGAAGATTGACTGCATGTGGGTGGAGGGATTCAAATAAATTTGAACGGTATTTTTTGGTCCAAGCCTATGATTTCATCAGTGTAAGGAACTTCAGATAAAGAAAGTCTCCATACCAATACAATTGCAATATACTTTAATAGTCTTAGAGTGTTCCATGATCTTAAATAATTTAATAGTGGTCACATAGAGAGTGCATATCAGAATCAAGATTTGAATTCAAGTCTCTCTGCTTTAGAGGCTAGCCCACTTTCCACTGCTGCCTCTTATTGAATACTAGTTACTAATAATAAATATAATAGCTGATATTTATGTAACCCTTTCAGGTTTTTTATGCATTATCTGATTTTATCATAGAGCTTAAAGAGTTTGTTTTTGGTTTTTTTTTTAATTAAAGAGACTGGTCTAATCAGGAGGACCAATCTAAAATTTGCTATGACTTTCTGTCTCCTGAATAGCTTTTATGTTTTTGTCCTATAGGTTGGCCTTGCAGTAGTGAATGGACAGCTTATGGCAGTAGGAGGTTTTGATGGTACAACATATTTGAAGACAATTGAAGTCTTTGATCCTGATGCTAACACATGGAGGTAATCTTCAAGCTGTACTGAAAAATCATCTCTTTCATTCACAGCAAACTTCAGCCTATATATGAACATGAGATAACATGTGATCTGGAATAATTGAGTCAAGTTGTTCTTTTTGGAGTTCATTCAAAAGAGACTAGTATCATAGTATTTAATTGGATTTGACTTGAACCCATATTGAAATGAAATGGTTAAGTGATCTAGCTTTAAAAATCTTTGTGTCTTTATAGCATTTGAGGCAGGCATTTCTTTCTTTCTTTCTTTCTTTCTTTTTTTGCTTTTTTTTTTTTGCTTTTATTTTGGAGGGGGGAGGGCAAGGCAATTGGGGTTAAGTGACTTGACCAAGGTCACACAGCTGGTAAGTGTTAAGTGTCTGAGGCCGGATTTGAGCTCAGGTCCTCCTGATTCCAGGGCCAGTGCTCTTTTCACTGTGCCACCTAGCCGCCTGAGGCAGCCATTTCTTAACCTTATAGATCCCCTTCCCAGTTAGAAAAATTTTTGATAGACTAATGAAGTTCCTGACATTGGTTCTTTAGGTATTTGCTCCTTTGTAATATAACTCTAGTCACAGAAAGAACTTTATGGATAATCCAAATTAGTTCATTGCAATATTAATATTACCTTGAATCTATATTATGCCATTTTGCCAAAGTATTCAGACAGCTTTTACATATAATCAAATCAGCTTATAGTAATTCCTCATGATTCCATAGGTGATGTCCTAAAATATATTTCATTATATATTCATAGAATTATTATTTTAGAGCTATGAAATCCTCTAATCCAACTTGATTGTTTTAAAGATGAAGAAACTGAGATGCAGAGATTAAATGACTTGGTAAAATAAGTAGTAGACTTGGGAATAGAAACCAGATCTCCTGACTCCCCAGTCTAGTACTCTGTTTTTACAGATGGGGAAATGAAGACATAAGCTTAAATGACTTTCTTTCCCTTACTGTGAGGTATTTCTTTTCATCGTGGGTTTTAGGCTTTTAGAGGGAAATGTTAGATCAAGACTATTTGGGAAGTCATCCAAAATTTTCCATTGATTCTACTATTTAATTCCATAATCTTACATACAGCTGAGTTTCTACATGTGTAAAAAAGGAGCCCTCGAATATTTCTACTTTCAGCCCATGAGGCAAGTGTTACCATCCCACTTTATAGATGACAAAACTGAGGCTTATGTGATGTGACTTGCCCAAAATGATATGCCTAATAAGTGTCAAGAGCCAATATTTAATCCACGTCTTGTTGCTCCTCTTGTGGCTTTCTGGCACACCAAACTGCTTCCCACATTCCCAAGTTAAATTTGTGAAATGCTTTAGGATCATCTGAGAGATCCTATCTGATTTTTGCAAATACTTATCACAAACTTACTTCATAATCTCTAAAGAGTTCTGTGTTCTATTCTATGGAAATGCTTCTTGCAAATGGTTGGTTGGATCCATCTGTTTTAGACACTGTCCTTTGTGTACTAGCAAGATTAGACATCAGTGGGTCATAGAATTGAATGCTTGAAGGAACGGTAGTCCCCTAGTCTTTATACTGCACTATTCTGCCTTTGTCACTTGTAAACTGAACAGGTTTGGACAGTTTTTTGTGGAAAATACCGCTCTTTCAACTGATGGTGCTTTAGACTGGTTTCTTGTATGCTGTATTAATTGGCAGATAATTTTAAAATAATCATTAACCTTGTAGGAGATTTATTTCTTTATAAATCTGTCAGATCACATGGAAAGAAAATAGTGTCATATGCATTGGATTGGCATGAATTTTTACAATTAAAAGTCCACTTACATCAAATACTATTATTTGAACCCTGTGCTAAACTATTTTGGGAAGAGCTTCCAAAGTACGCTTATTTGGTAGGGATTTGATTTAATTTAGCCTTCTTACTAAACTATGACATGCAAAAAATAATTGCTAAAAACCTGTAACCAGGTATTACTAGGTGTTGTAATACCTACAAGAAAAGCCAGTATACTGTACTAATACAAAAACTGCTGATTTAGACATTTCCCCCTGATGGGTTCTTTTGGTTTTCATCAGCAACAGGAATCTTTTTAAGAACTTGGTCATAGCATTTAAAGAGATGTGAATTCACTCATTCATTCAGCAGATTTATTGATTGGGTGGGTGCCTGCCATGTGTCAAGCACTGTGTGGGCTATGGAGTTATACAAGATCTGGTAAGAAAGTAAGAAGGAGGAAGAGTGCTGGATCTATTACTAAGCTTTTTGCTACTATATTAACTACTCTGACCAGATCGTCAGGGGTTTCTCTTAGGACAGTGATATGTTTCTGGCTGCCGTTCCTAGGTTCAGCCTTTCTACACTAACCCCAGAGAATTTTGCCCTCATGATTCTTATAATCCTCCTACTCTCATAGTCTCTCCACCACTGCTTTTTTTTAACAGTACAAATCTCTTTAAAAAAAGAAAGGAGGAAAATTATATTAGTCACTTTAGAAGACCTGAGAGAGGCCAGATTTCTTTCCAAAGTTATAAATGTAGCAACATCTATTTTAATATTTCAGATTAAGAAGAGAAAAAAGAAACAATCTGCTTGAAGCTTGGCATGCTTGGCATACTTGGAATATTGTATGCTTTGTGGAACAGTTGAGCTTTTTTACTTTTAAATTCATAATCCTAAAATATGGTTCCTCCATCCTCTTCTCCATAGGTTAAAAGCTGGATGGTCAGCAAACTGAAATGGGTAATGGTGATTTAGTCTGTCAGAGAAACTTAAGAGTTGGGGAGGTTCTCAAAGGCCATCAAGCCCACATAGAATCTGTGTGGGATCCTCACCATAGCATCTTCTCAGGAGTAGTTAGTCATCCAGCTTTCCCTTGATGATCCCTAGTGAAGCAGCTCCTTTTCCTTTTGAATAGCTCTGTTTTTCCTTAGGTCAAAGCTTGATCTTTTGCCTCCCAGCAGTTTCCACCTTTTGGCCCAGTTTCTGAATACATTTTTTAACACCTCTTCCATTCAGCATCCTGTCAAGTACTCAAAAACAAGTCCATGTTCCCTCTCCCCAAGGCTAAATAGCTAGTTTCTTCAGTTGGTCTTTGTACAATGTAGCCTCAAATCCCCTTGCCCTCCTCAGTGTTCCCCTTTGGACTATCTCCCTCTATTGGTATCCTTCAAGGCATAATGTTCTAAGCAGAACAAGTTCCTCAGGATGTATGACCTCAACAGATGAATCGCTATCACATCTAGTATCCTGGATATGCCTTTCTCAGGGCAGCCTAGGATACCATTAGTTTTTGATGGCCATGTCCTATCACAAGAAACCAGATTCTGTTCTAAATTTTGTTATGTTGATTTTATGTGAACAATTCTTCTAGCAATGAGTGATTACTCTGGGTTTTTTGGTTTTTGGCTTTTTAATCATAGAGGTTTCTGTTCTGTTTCATTTTGGGTTTTATATTCCCCATTGCCTAGCAGAATATCTAGTGTGTGGTAGACAATTGATAAAAGCATATTGGCTGAGTAATAGACTAATGATTTTTTTAAAGTGGAATTTGAGTAGAGAAAGCCCCAAATACCTGGCCATATTTTGTTTTTCATTTTTAACTATAAGGTATAACACACCAGAGAAACTTATATCTTCTGTAAAGATTTTTGACTGATTTGTTATCTTGTGCTGGTTTTATGTGACTGGTCTGTGAACTGTTAGAAAATCTGACTCTGTTTCCTTTTTTTGCAGGTTATATGGTGGTATGAATTATCGTCGGCTAGGGGGTGGTGTAGGTGTGATTAAAATGACACATTGTGAGTCTCACATATGGTAAGCGTCTGTGAGGAAGCCCTGTGGTTCTCATTCACATATATGCCTGTGTGTCTAGTGGAAAGACTCATTGACTTTGGAGCTGTATGAGGTTCTTGAAAACAGATCAAATTGTATTCTTTGCCGGTGCCTCAATGTGGAAATATAAATCCAGTGACTTTCCTGAAAGAGCAGCTACTGGAAACTACATTGGCTGGACTCTTCTCAACACGTTGAAGCTTCGCTTATGTTTTAATTTTTTAAATACCTTATATGCTTTTTGAGCAAAAAACCTTCAGAGCACTCCAGCATAAGCAAGACCCCAGCACCAAAAGGTGTGTTGGGAGTCTGGCAAAGGGAACAAGTTGCCTCTTCCAAGATGAAATGAAATGGTTTCCACATCGTGGAAGCTATAGTATGGAGTGGGCAAAAGTGGAAAATGATACTGAAAACATTTCTTTTGCCTTATTTACAGAAAGCTTCAGAAAAAAAGTACTTGACCTACAAGATGCCACCTTTGCACAAAAATTTTTGACAATGTGCAGAAGAATATTTATTTTTTGTTGTTTTCATTTGTTATATAGTTTTCTTTGTACTTATCACCAAAAAAGGAAGAAAAAAAAGATAAATAACAAAACCCATAATTGTTAAAGTAATTGACTTTGAAAATGCTCATTTGGGGGGATAAGACAACATATAACCTATTTTTCTGACTATTTCAATTCCAAAACTATATGTGCTAAATCGGCTCCTAAGGATCACGATTACAAAAAATAATTATCCAAAATACATTAGGTAGTCAGCCTTCTTATTTATCTGAAGTTCCATAAGACTTGAAAGTCTTTAAAAAAAAACAAACTCATTTTTAAAACATTAGAAGTCATAAAGGAATGTTAAATCAGTAAAAGTCTAGACTCTCAAATGCTGCAGTTTTCTTCAGTGACAACTTGATTCTTGTTTTCCTATGTGAACTTGTTCATTGACTGCTTTTATTACAGTCTTTTTAAAACAATGTTCCTCCTAGGTTTTTCTGCTAGAACTAGAGCTCTGCTCAGTGCCTCTAAAAAGCCAGTTAGGGGACCCTCCTGTACTGCCTGGAGAACCCTGCAGAATCATCTGCAACTCTGCAAGAGTTCTTGCTCAAAAGCATTGCAGACCGAAGCAACTTTGCTTTCTATTTCCTTATCACTACCACGGACCAGCAGGGAGAGTTGTTGTCTCCCCCTCAGTGAACACTGTTATGCAAGTCCTTACACTTAGTGCACAGGCCTGGAGAGAGGCTGAGGCCTGCGTGCAATGAAATGGGATTCTGCAGTTTGTGTAAGAGTACATGTTAGTGAGCAAAACCAACTGAGGCATCTAACAATATTTGGTTTGTCATGTAAAGCTACACACTGTTGTCTTCATCCTCACTGGTGAAGAGCTAAGCATGTAAGATTAGTGAAACGGAAAAGCAATGATGAAAACCCTCATTTCTTCTGGGTTTTTTCCTTGTTTCCTTATTCATGTGTTTGATATAAAAGTCTTGGAATAAGACTTCCATGATGACAACAAAAGTGAATGACCATCCCTTTTTTCCCCAACAAAAATGGTTGGCAATTCTTGTGTTTACATTTGAAAATCATTTGCACCTTTACAAGAAAAAAAGTATTTGGTAAACAGTTGTTTACATGTATCATTTATGCTTTTTCTAGCATGAGTAACTTGTTAAAAAAAAATAGTGTTTACCTTAATAAATTTCTTTAATGCTATTGAGTGCTTGTTCCTTTTTATTTAGTGATCAGTACAGCTGTCCAGCTGCTTTTTACTTGCTTATTGATAGGCCTCATAGATTGTCTTTACAATTCAGATGTGAGTAATTTAAATTTAAAGAAATAAAGAGAATTGAGAATTAGCCAAAATTATGACACTTAATTATATAGTTTAACATAAGTTGAGATAGCATTAATACTTGCCTCTGTAAGGTTCTTCCCAGTGTAGGAGTTCAGAAAAGGATTATAACTTGAAACATTGTCAGGAACCAGATACCACAATAGATCGTATACATTCCTTGTTTTAGTTAAACTATGTACAGTGTTGATTAAGTACCTGTATTACATAACCTAAAATTTCTTACTTAAGGGTTTTTCTTTCTGGAATGCATCGTGCATGCATTTGCAGCATCTGGTAGCAAATATCCAGTACTGTCCAACACTACTGATATTGCTACTTGTTAGAGAAGAAGAACAAAATCCTGAGAATTGTTAGAATTAGGGAATCCCCAGGCTTAGGAAAGATTCCTGTAGTTTCAGGGAGAAATATGTCACAAGACCCAGAGCTAGGAAAGTGCTACAAAGCAATCAAGGGGCACCACCTACCATTTCAAACTCTTCACCAAAAGTTTTCAGCCTAGCCTGTCAATAGATTTTTGTCTTTGGAAATGCATTTCCTTTTTTTTTAATTTGTGGTGGGTATTAATTTAAAAATAAGATTTGCTTTACAGCCATCTTTCCTGATATACATCCATTCCACAAAACAAAGGATACCATAATGCAAAACAGTTCATTATATATACTAATATATGTGTGCGTGTATATTGACATATGCACACACACACCCTAATCCACCATGTTTTTTTTTTCTCCCCAGCCATGGTAGGAATTTGGCAAAGAGACGAAGTTGCCTCTTTAGAAAGATGAAATGGTCAGCCATGTAGTATTCTGTGTATCCACCTGTGAACTAATTATAGATAGCAACATTTTCTCAACCATAACCAAGCTTCTTTGGTGAAGAAGGGAAAGAATGAGTACCTATCCTGCCTCTCTCCCAACCCCAGCAAGATTTGCTTAGGGACAAAGGTTGTGAGATGGTGGTGGCTGGTTGTGCTATTGAAGGGGGGTGGGAGGAGTGGGAATCTTAAAGGTCTAAGTTTTGACTAAGCAGATGAGAAACAGAAAAGAAAAAATGAGAACAAAATGAAACAGAAAAAAGGGAGAAGAGAAAAGTGGAAGAGATATGAAAATTAAGGGAAAGGCTGGGGCAACTCTTCCCCTCTATTCTATAAGGAGCTTGTGAGAGCTAGAATTCTACATGAATGACTTCAAGGACACTGTGCTACAACTGGCTTGTTTTGGCACAGCCCAAGAGAATTAATATTGTTACCATGTTTCAGAATGGCCCAGTTCCCAAGTTTTGAAATTAGGAATTTAGACTCTTTAAATGTGGAGGAAGGGGGTATTACCACACCAAGCTTAGGCATTGCCAGAAGGCAGCAGGGTAGTGCAGGAAACTGGGCACAGGACTTACATAGTCAGGAAGAGTTTGACTCCTGCCTTAGACACTAGGCAAGTTACTTAATCTCTTTCCTCAGCTGTAACATGGGGATAATAATAGCATCTACTTCACAGAGTTATATTGTGAGGATCAAATAAGTTAATATATAAAGTTCCTTTCAAACCTTAAAGTGCTATATAAATGCTAGCTGATATTATTAAAAGAAATATGTGACATACTGTTAAATTCTATGCCCTTTCATTCCCATTCCGCTTTTTTCAATCACCTTGCATCTTGACAAATATTCAGTTCCCTTTTTCTTACAGAAGTGAGTTAGACAGCATTTAAAGCAGGGGTCCTTAATCTGGGGTCCATGGACCCCCAAAGGATCTACTAATAGATTTCAGGGAGTCTTTGAATTTGGATCAGAAAAAAAATCTTTATTTTCCTTTGTAATATTGTTTATTTCTTTTTCTCACTTAAAAAAATTAAGAGAAGGGGTCTGTCCATTGGTTTCACCAGACTTCCAAAGGGGTCCATGACATACAAAAAGTTAAGAATTCCTAATTTAAAGGAAAGTAGGTATCCTAGATGAGAAGAGTATTTTGAGCCTAGAGATCTATGATAACTTAAAGTGTTTTTTGGAGCATAAGTACTTAGGCATAAGGTGTCTGTAAGTAATCTCATCACAGCCCTTTAAAGGGTTTTTAGGAGTTCAAAAAGTTTTATGTGCCTAGGAAAACAAGATACATTAAGTTTTACAAACTTAATTCCACCTTCTGGCTACAACTTGCTTTTCTAGTATGTCACACTACTTCCCATGAAAGGGTCAGGGTAGTGGAAAGACCACTGGAGATTTGATTTCCAGGTGTGTGACTGAGTAAGTTACTCTCTGGGCCTCAGTTTCCTCTGAAGAAAAGGGGATAATACTAATTGCCTTGCAGAGTTGGGAGGAGAGTGTTTTGTAAACCTTAAAAATGCAGTAGACAGAGGAGCTGTCATCACTCTGCTCCTGGAATGGACCGCTGCCCTCTTGTGTCCCTTCATTTTCAAGGGGAGGAGTTGAATCTTGTCCCCTACACCTAGCACAGGACCTATATCTACTTCATACCCTTCATCTTAGTTAAATTGATTGTTGCTGTTATTGTTCAGTAATTTCAGTCATGTTTGACTCTTCATGACCTTATTTGAGGTTTTCTTGGTAGAGAGATTGAAGCAGTTTGCTATTTTCTTCAACTTATTTTAAAGATGAGGAAACTGAGGCAAACAGGATTAAGTGACTTGCCCAGGGTCACATGGCCAGTCAGAGTCTGAGGCTGGATTTGAACTCGGGTCTTCCTGACTCCAGACCCTGAGCTCTATCCACTGTGCCATGTGGCCGACACTAAAGTGCTATCTAAATGTTAGCTATTTATTACTTGCTCTACCAGACACTGATAGCACATGTAAAATATAATTACACATAATTATATGCTAGACGTTTGAATTTAGATGTGTAGATCAGGTATTGAATCATAGACATAGTTAGTCTCTTTAAATATGTGTTCTTACCCAGCACAAATTCTAATGGGATTGAGATTCTACACATTGTTCTGGCTGTCTCTGGAAGTGCTTAATTAATCATCTTGAAGTCAAAAGGATATTCTGTTTTGTTTAACCAGCAGTTTGCTGCAGCTAATCCATTTCTTATTCATATGAAAACTTACATATAAAACTTTCATAATGCATTTCATGTAAAAACTGTTCAAAAGGGGAGGCTAGGTGGCGCAGTGAGTAGAGCATCGGCCCTGGAGTCAGAAGGACCTGAGTTCGGATCCAGCCTCAGACACAACGCATACACAAAAACCTAGCCGTGTGACCTTGAGCAAGTTACTTAACCCCAATTGCCCTCCAAAAAGCAAAAAAAAAAAAAAAAAAGTTCAAAAAACACAAGATATTTTAAAGAAAGTGGTTTTATTAAGACAAGCAATTTAAGGATATAATTAATAGATTCAGATATTTGACTTAATGTGGGGAGGGCATTTTGATGCTGGTGAAGTTGAAATATAGAACACTGTCTGTGTATTAACTTCCAAAAACTTTACATACTACTTTGATATCCTTTCCTGATGAAAAAAGTCCTTTTCACAAACTTAAGCAAAGAAGAAATGAATTATGTATGCAGTAGGAATATTTTCAGGTTTAAAAATCATAACACACATATCACCTGGGGATTCTCCCAACTTTAGATTTAGAAAAAGAAGAGACCTCAGAGGGCATCAGTTTGAGTCCAACTATCGCATTTTATAGATGAGCAAACTGGGATTAGGAGTTAAGTGACTTGCCTGACATCATACAGGTAAGTAAAAGAGCAGGGAATCTAACCCAGGTCCCATACCTTCAAGTGCTTTTGCACACTGGCATATTTATACATGCCTATTCATTTCACTTTGATGCCATTAATATGTGTGGCTCATAAACCCTCCATACCTTTTCATTCTAAGCATGTGTTACCCACGTATTCCCTCAAATCCTCCATAAAAGATCCAATGGAGATGCAGCATGACCCAGTACATAGACCTAACATCCTAGCAGTATGACCCTGCCCAACTCCACTAGCCTCCCAATTAATACTCCATCTCTCCTACTCTTCCTTGCTTCCAGCTGGAGCAGGCAATGGCAAACCACTCCAATATCTGCAAGGAAAACTCTAAATGGGTCGTGAAGAGTTAGATACAACTGATCATCTCCACAACTTAGGCCACCTCTTACCTCCATGAAGCTTCCCTAAAACCCCCTCCAAATAGCCTATTTGTCTCTCCCTCCCCAAACGTACATGAACCACTATTTTCATTTGCATATTATTTGCATTTATATTTGCATATTATTTGCATTTGCATTGCACACAGCAGCCATCTAATAAATATTTGCTGAAATAATTGAGCAGATTGAGTAAGATTGCTTTGATTCTCTCTTCTTGCTCTTTAACAACAATGAAATTCTTTTGGGTCCAAGAAATTCCAAGCATAAAAGGCCAATTTAAGGTTTTATAACAGAGTCAACCCAAATCATTCAACATTCCAATTTAGCACCTGTGCATATTCCCATACAGGGTTGTACACACAAAACCATCCAGCAACAATAAATGATTAAATAATAGTTAGAAAGATATACATTAATTTCTATACCTTTTACCTAGGCCTGAGTTTCATTTTTTAAAGATAAGTAATATATGGAGGGTTTTCCTGTCGATCAACAAGCACTTCCTATGTGCCAGGTACTGTACTAATTACTGAGGATACAAAGGCAGAAAACAGGCCCTACTCTCAAGGAGCTCACTGTCTTAACTGGGAGAGACAAGAAGAAAACAACTATGTATAAACAAGACATATACAGGATAAACTAGAGAGAATCAACAGAAGGAAGGCACTAAGATTAAGGAGAGCTGTGAGCTTATTACAGAAGGTGGGACCTTAGCTGAGACTTGAAGGAGGCCAGAGAAACCAAGAGGTGGAGATGAGGAGTAAGAGAGCCCCAGATATGAAGGATGCCAGTGAAAATTCGAGGACCTGGAAAGGCTTCTTGCAGGTTGATTTAAGCTGACTCTTGAAGGGGAAGACTTTATTTTATAATTTACCAAAGCCAAATCAATAAGCATTTACTGAGTGCCTATATATCAGGCACTGTGCTGAGTACTAGGGATACAAATAATACCACTTCTATAGTGCTTTAAGATTTACAAATAATCCGCACATTCCTAGGAGATAGGTGATAGAGGTCTATCTCCATTATAGATAAGGAAACCAAAGCAGAGATTAAACGACTTGCACAGTCACACAGCTAGTAAGGGTCTCCATGTGGGATTTGAAATTGGGGCTTCCTGATTCCAGATCCAGTTCTATCCACCGGGAATATTGTGCCATCCTTCCTTCAAGGAGTTCACAATCTTAATGAGGGACTCAACATGCAAACAAGAGACAGTCAGTCTTCAACATCTGTTTAACTTGCATGACTTCAATCACTGGCGTGATTTTATTAGTAACCTCATTTTCATTTTCACATTGGCAACTGCACACATTAGTGGCAGCTTGTCCCCTAGTAGGTGCCTGACAGGCCCTCCTCGCCCTGCCACTGTAAAGAGCTTCTTTGCATTTGTTTTGGATTTTCATTGTTTACCTTTAAAACTCAAGTTCTGTGTTGTAATTATGCCCCCAGACTGTAATGTAAGTCCTTTGGGCTCTAAGATTAAGCATGCAAAGGCAGGGATGCAGCTTGGTGAGAAAATAACCTTGGATAAGCTTCATGATGGGACGTCTGCAGCTGTTGTCAGCTACAAGTTTGGTGTTAAAAAATCAATGATTTGTTATATAATACAGCGACCTCACACTGCCATCTGATAGTGGAAGGTAAGATTTAGATTAAAAAATGTTTTGGTTTTTAAGAATTTTATTTGCTATACAGTATGATACTATAGATTTCATGTGTTATGAAAAGTGAATATTGGCTGAAATCTGTCTTTTTTTTTTAATTAAGATGTTAACACAAAAGGTCATAATTCTTCTGAATTACTAGAGATAAAATTTTGCATGTTACCAATTTATTTTGTGTATTGCATCTTATAGGTTATTTCATGGTTACTGTGTTAGGAAAAGTATGTATTATCAGAATTAACGTTCTATTATAAAGAATTATATATGGAAAAGTATATTTTCAGCAGTCTCTAGTGAAAAAGGACAGGGTTTCTTTTTGTTTTGTTTTTTGCTACTTTTTTTTTGGGGGGGGGGCAGGAGGCAGGGCAATTGGGGTAAAGTGACTTGCCCAAAGTCATATGGCTAATAAGTGTTAAGTGTCTGAGGTCACACTTGAACTCAGGACTCAGGTCCTCCTGACTCCAGGGCCGGTGCTATATTCACTTAGCCACCTAGCTGCCCCAAAGAAGTCAGTTTTTGGTGATCAAGGGGGAAACTAACTCCCTATTTCTCATAGGTTCAATGTATCAACATTCACATTTTTTACTTTTATGCCATTTTCTACGTTAATGCTCATAAAAGTTGAGGATTGACTATATACAGAATGAATTGGAGATAATATCAGAGAAAAGGTACTGGCATTAAGGGAGACCAGGAAAGGCTATTTGCAGAAGGTGGGATTTTAGGCTGAGACATGAAGGAAACTAGGAGGCAGAGACAGTGAAGGAGAACATTCCAAACAAGGGACAATCAGTGAAAATGCCTAGAGTCTAGAGATGGATTGTCTTTTGTGAGGAACAGCAAGGAGGCCAGAGTCACTGGATCTCGGAGTACAGAGGGAAGTGAGGTATAAGAAGACTGGAAAGGTGGGAAGATAGGAAGGGAAGAGGTTATGGAGCCAAAGGGAGGATTTTATATCTGATCCAGAGGGTCATAGGCAGCCACTAGAGTTTCTTGATAGGGAGTTGGTGTGGGGCTGATGTGGTCAGGACCAGTGCTTTAGGAAGATCACTTTGATAGTGGAGTACGGAGGGACTTGAGACTGGCAGTCCAATCAGAAGGTTAGGGCAATAGTCCCAGTGGTGTCAGGTGATGAGGACTTAGACAGGGTGGTGGCAGTATCAGAAGAGAAAAGGAGATCTATACAAAAGATGTTACAAAGGTAGAATCGACAGGTTTTGGGAACAGGTTGGTTAGGGGAGTTAAGAGAAAGTGAAGAGTACAGGATGTCACCTAGGTTCTAAGCCTGAAAGATAGTGGATAATGGTGCCCTTGATAGTAATGGGGAAATCAGGAAGAAGGCAAGGGCTTAGGGGAAAAGATAAATAGTTCAGTTTTGGACATACTAAGTATAAGATGTCCATGATTCAAGAGCATAATACATAGTTGTAGATGCATGACAGAAGGTCAAGAGAGGGATGAAGGCTAGACTAGAGATCTGAGAATCATCTGCTTAGAAGATGATTACTGAATCCATGGGAGCTGATGAGATCTGTCAATAAACAGTTATTATGACCTACCAGGAGCCAGGCATTGTGCTAAATGTAAGGGATACAAACACAAGTTAAGAATAAAGAGCCCCTGTCCCCAGGGAGCTTGTAGTCTAATGAACAAGACACAAAAGAAAGCTAAAAATTGGGGGGCGGGAGATAAAGGAGATGGAGTTACCCAGTGCAGGGGCAAGGTGGAGAAGTCCCAAAACTATAGTTTATAGCAGACAGGAAGAAGCCTGTGAAGCCCCTTTCTGCCTCTGGGCAGTATCCAATCTAAGATGCAGAGGGAACTAATAAGGTGTGAGTACCAGGCTGATTCAACTTTGCAGGAAAAGGAGATTCCCCAATTCCCCTTTCTGCCTCTGGGCAGTATCCAATCTAAGATGCAGAGGGAACTAATAAGGTGTGAGTACCAGGCAGATTCAACTTTGCAAGAAAATGAGATTCCCCAATGATGTGTTTCCTGGGGAAGAAAGGCAGGATGAAGAAGTTCAAAGAAATCCAAAAGCCATGAAGGAGGTGGGAAATGGGGAGATCATCAATCAAAATGGCATATGGAAAGAAGAAGGCCCAAGACAGATCCTTGGGAGGTACACACATTTTGCAGGTGGGGCCTGGGTGAAGATCCAGCAAAGCAGAATGGGAGTGGTCAGACAAGAATCAAGAGAATCAGTGTTCAGAAAAACCAAGAGACAAATGAACATCAAGAAGAGGCTGAATGGAAGTGTCAAAGGCTGCAGAGAGGTCAAGAAGAATTAAGATTAAGAATCGGCCATTAGACACAATTAAGAAATCTCAAATTATTTTGGAGAGCAATTTCAATTAAATGGTGAGGATGGAAGTCAAACTGCAGAGAATTAAGAATGAAAGGAAGTGGAAACACAAATAGAGGCCTGGAATTGAATCAGATACTTCTAATTGGAAGGTAAACCTTCTCTAATTTAAAAAGTTAATTATAGGGAGTGGCAAGGTGGGCAGTGAATAGAGCACCTACCCTGGAGTCAGGAGGACCTGAGTTCAAATCCGGCCTCAGACACTTAACACGTACTAGCCATGTGACCTTGGGCAAGTCACTTAACCCCAATTGCCCTGCCCTCCAAAAATCAAAAAAAAAAAAAAAAGTTAATTATAGCTAGGGAAGGGGGAGCACTCAGGAGTTTACAATATTGTATCAGACCAGCAACTATTACCAAGAAAAGATATACAACTTGTTTTTGTATACAATAAGCTAATATATTCTAGATATTGTTCTTCAAAAATAGTTTTAGCAAAACCACATTGAGATTTTTAACTTTTAATTATAAATGTGAAATGTTTATTTAAAAATAAGAAAGCCTTGAGCAAAGGCAACAACTCAGTCTTCATCTTCTCCCTGTACAGATTAAAAGATTTTCCTGATTTCTCAGGTTCCAATTTCTCAATTTAGATATTTTATTTCCCCTAAAAGAACTCCTTCCTTCTATACTGAAGAAGCTTCAATATTTCAATGAATTTATGCTTTTATCAGTTCCTCCAGTGGTACAGATAGTACGCCATTCCTGCCCTGTCATCCTGTGCCATTCTTGGCCCATAAAAAAAAGAGGATTTACCCAACTTGTTGGAGACCTTTTTCTTACATTGGTTAAGATTTTGCAGGAAATAATCATGTTTAAAATCATTGACTTTAACTTTTTTTCCATTTTGTCTTTTTTTGGAATAGCTGCTTATTTGAATAAGTTTGGTTGAAGCTTTAATTTGATGCTGAACTTGGTCTTTGCTTCAACTAGTCAATGGTCTGATTGAACACTGAATTCAATCTGATAGGACTCCCATGAATAGCCAGTTTCCTGTAACAGACAACAACTTCGTTTGTCAGACCATGCTATGCCCAGAGCCTGCTAACTTTATTCTGGAAGAAAGTATTCATGACATTTATAGGTTTGAGGCTTCAAGCAGTTGGCTTCTTTCATTTCTTAAACATGAGCTATCTTCCAAAATGCTTTGCAACATTCTCCCCTGTGCCTGTGGTTGCACAGAAGTCATTAAGTATCAAAGTATATGTTGACTTAATGTGAAGGATCTTGTCAAGTTATAAAACAGAATTTCTCTGCCTCTTCATCCTCACCAGTAGATTCAGGTCCATAAAACACAATCATATAACGACTGTCTTTTTTCTTATACAAATCATGACCACTGCAAAATAAGCTGACCGAGTATCCCAAAAATTATTTCTTGTTACCTTTGGGTACACAGTAAACCAATTATGCCAATTTCTTTGTCTTTCCAAGAAGAACGTGTGAGTTACCCTTCCATCTATCTGCAACCTCCTCATGTCTTCTGGTTTTATTTCAAGAAAATCAATATTAGTATGGTTTAGTTTCAACAATAAACAGTCAACAAGTACTTGTTATGTGCCCACACAGTTCTAAGTGCTGGACATATAAAGAAGGGCAAAAATACAACAATCTTGCCTTCAAAGAGCTTACGTCCACCAAGAGTACATTAACTCATCCATCAAGAGTATATTAACTCATCAGCAACTGGGCAGATTCACACTTAGAATACCTAGAGTCAATTCTTATTAACTGTGTCATGCTAGGCACCCTCTTCAGAGAGTCTTCTGACACCCTGTTACTGTCATTATGGAAATTAAAGGGGGACACACAGAATGGAGGGGCATTTGTCATATGTCTTTGCTCTATGGGTTTGCCACAGTCCAAGCACTCATCACAGAGGGGTCAAATCATGGATGTTAATAAGCCTTTCCTGTTTGCCCAGTCTGATCCTCAAACATACTGTTTGTCACCAAGATAATAATTAAAGCTTTTCTAGCACAGTGAAGCCTGCCACATTTTGTGCTCTGCTGGCATAGTCCTGACAAATCTTCCACCAAAATCAGGATAAAGGGGCAGCTAGGTGGCACAGTGAATAGAGCACCAGCCCTGAAGTCAGGAGGAGCTGAGTTCAAATCCAAGCTCAGACATTTGACACAATTACTAGCCATGTGACTTTGGGCAAGTCAACCCCAATTGCCCTCCAAAATAAAGCAAAAATAATAAAAAATATTAAAAAAAAAAACAAAATCAGCATAAAATAGTAGGTCTTTGTGAAACAGAAGTAGTTATCATTAATAAAATCAAAATTAAAAAGAAGAAGAGTCTTTGATGAATCCAGGTCTAGGTCCTAGAGATATAGAGTGGTACAGAAGGAAAAGAAACTTGGATCCATAGTCCGAGGACATCAGTTTTAATAGTAAACTAAATGTTATGTAACATTTAGTTTACTATTTACTAGTTTACATTCATGAGGCTAGGTTTAGACTAAAAGATCCCAATGCTACCATGCTAGAAAAAAAGCTTACCTTCCCACCTTCTACAAAGAGTAAGATTTAGAGTTGGAGAGACCTTTAAGATTATCAGGGGGAAATGGAAGGGAATAAGCATTTATTTAGGGTCTGTTCTGTTCCGGGCAGTGTGCTAAGCACTGTACAGATATCATCTCAGTCGATATAGTTCAATCCCTAAACTTTACAGATGAGGAAACTGAGATTTATAGAAGAAAAGCAATTTGCTCAAGCTCTTGCAGGTATGAAACAACAACATCAGAATGTGAATAACTCAGGTCTTCTGAATCTAAATCCAATATGCCCAGGCTCTCTCTCTCCATATAAGAGATGACAATTGAAATCTTAAAGGAAAAGAGGACCTAGCATTTTAAAAACAGATACTTTATGTCATATTAAAATATGCATATTTATTTCAACAGTGCAAAATGATTAAAGTCATTACAAATAAAAGCATATTAGCAGCTAAAGTTTTGCACATTAATCTAACCCCTCTTGCTTTTCCTCTACAAAGGCTTTTTGTTGCACTCCAGGAAAATGAATTAAAATGTCTAGGACAAGTTTTTTAATGGACAAAACTAACTAGATGAGTCTAAGATGCCATATCAAAAAGACTTGTTTTAGTGTCCACACCAATTTTAAGAGGACTGCAAATTAAATAAAAGAGGGTGATACACAATGAAAATCAGCGATCTTCAGTGGTGCTAGAAGGTGGCATTGAAGGCCGTCTTGTCTCACAAACCAGCACTTGCCTGTAACAGCCACTGCTACTTTCTCATTCTTCTGGCTCCTTGTTAACTTCCCAACTGAGACCACTCCTCAGGCACCACGATGGATGTGAAAAGCTATGGCCCCTTCAGGCAATGGCACAGCTCACATACCTGGCCCATCTCAGCCAAACAGCATATAATCAATCCACAATGTGTAGTCCACACAATGTCACTCAATTTGAAAAATTGCCAGTTCTGTCAGAAATGCCAATACTCCAATCATATATTTGCTACAAAGAATCTGCAAAAGAAAGAAACGTTTAAGCTTAACCTATAGCAAAAGAAGTATGTCAAAAAGCAGTTTATTTGAATTAAAATTATAATACCAATTTCACATCACATTGATTGCTAGAATGTTATTATCATTAAACAAATTAGAAATAAATAACATTATTTTTTATACTTGATTCCTACTGCTAGACATTCCATTTTATGTGTGACCATGGGAAAATCCTTCTTCCTCTATAAAGTGAGTGTGTGTGTGTGTGTGTGCACGCACATACGTGCCTGTGTGCACATGCATGCATTCGTGTAAAGTTATCCTGAAAGAAAAAGGAGGCCCAATGAAGGGTTAGGAAAATGGGATGAGTAGTTGTCAATGGCTCATGTCAACATGGCAGAAGCCCAAGGGCAGTGCAGAAGCCCAATGATCTGTGTTAGCCTTGTACTCTTCTAATATTTTGCCAATGACTTGGATAAAATAATAAATGGCACATTCATCAAATCTTCCGATGACATAAAGCTAGAAGAGATATGTAAAGTGAATGACAGATTCAAGATACAATAATATTTCAATAGGCTACAGCACTAAATCTAATGAAACTAAACAAAAATACATGTAAATTCTTACACTTGTGTACAAAAAATCAACTTCACAAGTACAAGATGACTAAACAGTTTGTATAAAAAGATCTGGTGATCTTAGTAGCACGCACCATTTCTGATGTGGAAGCCAAAACAGCTCAGTCTATGCTGGTAACTGAGAGGCATAGCTTAAAAAGGTTGAGGTGAGCTCCTCACACAAGATGTAGTGGAAAAAGGAAGATATAGTTAGAAGCAAGGATCTCCTTCTAAGGAAAAAAGTACTGTCTGTAGTAAATAAAAGGGAATTAGAGAGGAAAAGACCATTTTGGAAATGGCAACCCTTTACTTCAGTTTCTGATTATTCACAGAATGTTTCTTGACTTTGTTGACTCTTACCCATAATCAAATGGAGACAGCATCATAGAAATAGGAAGTCAGATTCTGAGGAAGAAGAAAATCTAGCAAACGATAGGATATTCATCGTACAGTTTAGACTTTTGAAAGACTTACAGAAGATGAAAGAACAGTTGAGGAAGAATGCAAAAGAATAATACTTTCATAAAAGGAGTGTCAGAAGCAATACAGCTCAGCTCAAAATGACTTGAAGCTGGTGATGAATACAATGGGAAACATAGGTTTCTAAAAAAAACATTCAGGGCAAGAGAAAAATCTAAGCAAGACAAAGAATACTTCTCAGTAGGGACAATTTGATACTAATGGACACTGGAGAGATGACAGAATGTCTCAACCCTTACTTTTCTCCTTTTTTTTTCTCCTAACACACTTTCAGACAGGGAAAGATAAAACAGAAATGGTGAAGAGGGAGCTGAAACCCAAATTAAGTGAGGAGATGGTGGGAGAACCTAAATGACCCATCTCTATCTCATAAGACTAATGTTGAATCCTAACTCTCCTCTTTGGAAAGCAGTGATGGGCTACAGATACAGATCAAAGCAGATACTGTTGGGTCAGCTAGATGGTACAGTGGATAGAGCACTGGCTCTGGAGTTAGGAAGACCTGAGTTCAAATCAGGCCTCAGACACTTGGAAGCTTATTGATTGTATGACCCTGGGCAAGTCACTTAACCTTGATTGCCTCGTAAAAAATCAAACCAAAAAACCCGCAGATGCTGTTGTACAAGTTCAGTGTGGGGGTCTGTTTTGCTTAACTGCATTTCTTTTTTTACCAGAGTATCTACCAGAACAAGAAGGGGATATAATTGAAAAATGACAGTATTGTGATTAAAGCATTAATAAAGCACATAAACAAACAGGTCCTGCAAATCTTGTCACGGATCAGAGAGGAATCAAGTTCAAACTTCTCATTCAATAGATGAGAACACTGAGACCCAAGTAGGTTAAGTGATGTGCCATCAGACTCGGGATTCAAACCCAGCTCCTCTAACAACAGAGCACTCAACCACACTGCCCAGAGGGATAAAAATACTTGTACACTTAAGAGATAACAACATGATATGAATGGAAAGAGCAACAGGGACCCCACGTCTGGTACATTACTAGAAGTATCACAAGCAAGTCACTTAATAGTTCTGAGTCTTGGTTTGCTCATCTATAAAATGGAAAGAATAGCTGAAGTACCGACCTCTCACAGGGTTGTAAGTTCCCTTCAAGATCTAAACTATGATCACCGTTATCCTACGATGAGTGAATACAAGGTGTCCCAAAAAACTTAGTGCAGATTAAGCTTTTTTTTTTTTTTTCAAATGCACTGACTTTTAAGACAGTGTATGTATATAGGAGCTTGCAAGCCACAGAATTATTACTTTTATTGTACAGTGGAACAAGTGATCTATTTAAAATAAGAGGGCCTGAGTCTGAAGCCTGGTTCTACCACTTACTATCTGTATGACCTCAGACAAGTGACTTAACATCTCTGGGCCTCCCTTCCCTCACCAATAAAATAAAGGCCCTGCATTAGATGACTTCTAAGGGCTCTCTCAACTCTAAATCTCCAATTCTATTAGCTTAGCCATCATCATAATTATGTGATTATTGAACCACTGTCAGTATTATTTAAAGGATGGTGGAAAATGGGAAAAAATCTCACAAGACTGGAAAAGAGCAAATGTCCCAATTACCAAAAGGAGTGAAAAGCATGGAGTCTATAAAGAATAGACCAGTGAATTTGGTTTTATTCCTGGAAAAATTCTAGACTGTTTTTGTCTTTGTTTCTCCAGTACCTAACACACAGCAGTCACCTAATAATAAATGTTTGTTGGCTGTAATGAACACCTTCTATAGACTGATTACATATGTAAGCATTTTAAAAGGGAAGTAGGGTAAACTCAGAGGCAGCACAGTTTCATTAAAAACTATGAGGTCTCACCAGACCTCATTTCTTGACATAATGGCTATACCAGCAATAGTAGTAATAATAGCTAATATTTCCAATGTTAATTAAGGTTATCACTGTTTTACATATGAGGAACCTGAGTCCAGGACAAGTTAAATGGTTTGCCATGGGTTACAAAGTTGGCAAGTATCTGAGGCAGGATTCAAACTCAGCTCCTGCTTTTGCCAAGTCCAATGCTCCATCCACTGTCCCACCCAGTTGCCTGATCAGGAGAATGCTATGGATGTAATATACCTAGATTTCAGCAAATATTTAATAGTCTCTCATGTTTTATTTGTGCTCCAAATGTGGGCTAAATTAGAGGTTTTTAATCTTGTGAGCCATGAAACCCCTGGGTATTGCTGAGTTCTGGGGAGAGATCCACAAATCATAAAGAAGCACTCTTCCCTATTCAATTCATCCTCCACAAATTGCCTAAAGTATTGGAAGTACAGGTCTCGCAATATCACTGCCTAAATCAGAAGCTTCAGTGGTTGCCTATTACCTATAGGATAAAATACAAAATCCTTAGCCTGTCACTTAAAAGCCTTCACAACTAGGCTCCAGCTCAACTTCTAGACTCATTTTCTATTACTTCCCCTTTACACACTTGACATTCAGCCTGGCAGCTGGCCAACTTGCTATTCCCTGAACTCAGCCTTCCATTTCCTGCTGCTATGCCTAAAATGCATACCCTTCTCACCTGAACCTCTTGGAATACTTGAGTATCCTTCAAATCAAGGCTCATCTCAAATACAAACTCCTACAAGGACGTCTTTCTTGGTCCTTCTAATTGTCAGTGCTTTATCATTCCTCAAATCTTCCTTCTTATTTTCATGTTGTATTCCCCCAGAAGGATATAAGCTACTTGAGGGCAGAGATGACTTTTCATTGTTTAGCCTCTTTCATCCTCATTTTCCTCATCTGTAATACAGGAATAAAAATAACAGCACCTACCTCATAGATAGTTGTGAGGATAAAAGGAGATAATTTATGAAAAGCACTTTGGAAACCTTAAGACATATTTAAATGCTACTTTATGACGAGAAGGATAACTATCTTTGCTTCCCTGGTCTTTGCAAACAGGAGGCACAAAATAAATGGTTGTTGGACTAGATAACTTCAGCAGACTAATGTTTCATATATAAACACATTACAAGTTTTCAAATGAAGGTAGGTACAGTTATCAATAAGTTTAAAACATTACTGAAATCATAGTATTTTCTTAATAGATATTAATAATACAACTGCTGTCACATGTGACACTTAAAGATGTTCATACTCAAAAAGGCTTGGGACCACTAGGCTAAATATTTGAATATTCTGATGCAATCTAAATGAGTTACATGACAATACCCAAACAGTAGTCATTAACAGGGAGTTTCCAATTTGGAAGGAGGTCATGAGTGGGGCATACCACTTTTTCTATGGCCATGTGCTATCTGGCATTTTTACTAATAATTTAATAGAATGCCTAATCTGCACTTGACAGGAAGTTGAGAATGAGAGCTAAAACATGGGAGGTAGAGGATCTAAATCTAATGATGGGCCAAATCAAAGAAGATGAAATGTAACAGGATTAAATGGGTTAAAAAAATCATCGTCACAAGTATGGAATGGAGAAGGCCTGGCTAGATAACAGTTCTGAAAAAGAACTCAAGGGGGCGGCTAGGTGGCGCAGTGAATAGAACGCCGGCCCTGGAATCAGAAGGACCTGAGTTCGGAGCCGGCCTCCGACACTTAATCCGCACAAACAAAAACCTAGCCGTGTAACCTTGGGCAAGTTACTTAACCCCAATTGCCCTAAAGGGGCGGCTAGGTGGTGCAGTGAGTAAGAGTGCCGGCCTCGGAGTTTGGATGACCCGAGATCAGATCCGGCCTCCGAAAATGAGCACCCACGCATAAATAATGACTAGCCGTGTAACCTTGAGCAAGTTACTTAACCCCAATTGCTTTAAAAAAAAAAAAAGAAAAAAGAAAAAAAAAGAAAAAGAACTCAAGATTTTCATGAAGAGGAAACAGCATGACTGAGCAGCCAGCAATGCTGCTAGGTAACATTAAGAGAGAAGCATAGTGTCTACAAAAAAGGTGATAATCCCAATGTACTCAGCTATACACAGGCCTCCATCTGCAATACCATCTTCATATCTGGGAACCACACTTTAGAAGACAACAATAAACTAGAGTGTTTCCAAAGTATGGTAACAACAGGTCAAAGAAACTTGAAAGGTTTAAATTGGCAGAGGGGAAAGGAGCATGACTGAAGAGTTATCAAGTGAAAGAGAACTTTATCTTGCTCAACTCTACCCACTGCTAAGCCCAATGAGTGTGAATTGTAAATAGGCAGATTTTAGTACCACATAAAGAAAGGTTTCCTATAACACTTAGAACTGTCTCAAACTGAAATAAACTGTCTTGGGACATAGTAGGTTCCCCTCCACTACAGACTTGTAAGTGGAGATTTATAGAAGGGATTCCTCTTCAATTTAGACTATATGCTAAATGAGGCTGCTTCCATCTCTGAGATTCTATGATACTTTAAGGTGACTGGTTTCTGGTATAAGCATTAGTGTTAGAAAGTTTCTAATGTAGGCTAATTTTTGGTCAGATTATTTTAAATCTACAGAAACACCTCATCTATCCAAGGATCATGTATCTAGCAACTTCAGCGATTAAGAACTCTAGGGTCAGTGTGATAGCCAATGCCTATCTTCTAAACTGGAATAGGACTGATGTGGATCGCAAATCCACGATGTATCCAACATTAATGTGGTGAGCAAAGAGCATACAAAGGGTAGCTAGATGGCGAATTGGATAGACTGGATAGAGGTTCAGGCCTGGAGTCAGGAAGACCCGATTTCAAATACAGCTTCAGATGCTTACTAGCTGTGTGACCCTGAGCAAGTCACTTCACCTTTGTTGCCCTCAGTTTCCTCATCTGTAAAATGGGGGAAATGACACTACCTAGCTCAGAGGGTTGTTGTGAAAAACAGTCAAATGAGAAAATGTTTGTAAAGCTTTAGCAAAATGCCTGCACATAGTAGGCAGTATATTATAGTATCTATTATAGAAGTGTATAGTATATACAGTATATAGAAGGGTAAAATGACCTAAGTGGGGTAAACAAAGCTTGTGTACCGAGCAACCCTGGGGTCTGCCCATGAGGTGGCCCTGAACTTCCAGCCTATGGGAGACAGGAAGACCCAGGCTCCCTACCCTACCCCCCCAAAAAAGACTACTTCAAAGAAACAAAACAAAAAGGACAAAAAGTGGAAGCTGTTAGCAGTTAAAATTGCTATCACACAACAGAAGTGCTTAAGCTCATTTGGGTTCTATGACAACTTACATCACATATTATGGCTGAAGTACAAACTTAAAACTCATGATTACATTCCTAACAGTTTTTAAGCCTTAATAACTTACCTTGTTAACTGAGGTAGTCAGGCGGCTCATTGGATAGAATGCTGAACTTGGGAATCAGGAAGACCTGAGTTCAAGTCTGGCCTCAGAAACTTACTAGCTGTGGGACCCTAGGCAAGTCACTTAAACCTTTGTCTGCCTTAGTTTCCTCATCTGTAAAATGGGGATCATAATAGCATCTCCCTCACAATCTCGGAATTGTGGTAAGGATAAAATGAAGTATTTGTAAAGCATTTTATAAACCTTAAAGCACTATATAAAAACTAACTATTATTATAATACAAACAATCTGTAAATGGCGTTGGAACAGACAACTTTTCTTCTCATAGATGATATGGATTTCAATATATAGGACATGGCTTACGTTTTTACCGGTAGTTAGTCTTTTTTCATATAGGATCACTGGAACATCAAATCATGGGACTGACCACTAGCAGGGCCCTTTTGGATATCTTGTCTTAACCTTAGGTCTGTGGACTTGTGCTTTTCTCCTAATATTTTGTTAACTACATTTCAATAGAATTGGTTTCCTTTGAAATCTCATACATTTTATTTTAAGCATTTACAAACTTTATTTTAAGAAGGCGCCCACAGGTTTCACCAAAGTGCCAAAGGCATCCAAACCACAAAAAAGAGTAAGAACCCCTTATCTAAGTCCAAGCCCCTCATTTTACAGAAGGCAAAACCAAGGCCCAGATATGTGAAATGATACACTCAAAGCCAGAGAGCTGCACAATATCAGTATCAGGACATCTGGCTCCCTATGTGGTGTCCTGTTTTATACTGAAGGAAACAGGCTCAGACCAGCTAACTGATTTGTCCATAGGTAACTGGGTGGCACAGTGGATAGAGTGAATTCAAAGGCAGTCTCAGATACTCACTAGCTGTGTGATCCTGGGCAAGTCACATAACCTGTCTCAGTTTTTCTCATCTGTAAAATGGCTAGATCTGTTATGAGAATCATCAAATGAGATAATATATGTAAAAGACTTTGCAAACTTTAAAGCAGCATAAAAATTAAGTGGGACAGTTAGGACTCGAGCATAATTTATCAATGAAATAAAAGTATAATATGTACAATGGTATAATAAAGTTGTCCTCTTTGCAAATAAATTTGCCGAAAAATAAGTTATACAGATTATCTCATACTTACACTTAAATGATTTTTTTCACTTTCCTTATTGTTAATTGGAAAGTTTTAATTGCCATTTACTTTACAAACTATATCATAAAGCAAAGCTAATTAATTCTAGTTTAATTGCTCAAACTAACCTTTATTTTCCCATCAGTATGTGCAGAAGCTACAGATGTTGACACACAGACCAATCTTGTAGCTGATAAATTGATTTTGAAATGTCTGTGAAAATGTGAACAAAGGCAGTCTATGAATAGGTCAACCTCCTCCTGTGTTATCTCCTCAGGTGTTTGGTGGACGCTGTCCCACAAAGCTTTTGCATCTTCAGGATTTATTGCATAAGAAATGTCCAGACGCTGAGGGCTACAGGGTACAGACCAAAGCAATTCTGTAGCAGTCCTATAATGTTCCAGATTACATGAAGTCCACATCGCAGCCATCCAGGAAAGATTGAATGCACTAATTGTTAATCGAGTGAAGCAACAGTCAAAGGTTTTCTGAAACCAAGTTCCAATTAAGGCTGTATTAGACTCTGCCCCATTTGCAAGGAACAAAGGTAGACAGGTAAAATCATCTGGCACATTCTCCAGAAAACTATCTCCATACACACAGCAAAACCAACCTGTCCATACCACTTTATCTTCTGCATTCTTTGATGACAGTTGGGATTTTGATACAATCTGTAAGAGAAAAAAATACATAAAAATATTCAAGTACAACTACCTACTTACAAATTCCTATTTCCTTAAGTTGCTTTGATTATAACAACTGAAACACTTTGTCAGGAATTGAAGAAATATCTTTTCAATTAACAAGAGTGAAACATTAAGCATCAGGCAGGAAGGTATAAGAGGGCAGCAAAAATGAAACTGAATAAAGCACAGGAGAAGAATACAGAGATATAAATTGACTAAATTTGTCAAAATAAAAATCAAATTTTTGTAAATTACTAAATTAAGAAATAACAGGAAAATAAAGGATTTCCAGTCTTTCCTGATGAAAAAGCCAGAGCTCAATGGAAAATCTGATCTCCAATTACAAGACTCAAGAAAGACATAAAAAGGTAAACAAGGAAAACACAGACTCACACATACATACGTGCACACACCCATACTCATACACACATGCTCATTACTTGGGATGCAACAAGAGCAAAATGTTCACATCCCTATATGTGGAGCTGATAACTGTCAATATCAAAAATTTTATGATTATCATGACCTTCAAAAGGGTTACACTTAGATAGAGGGTGTGGGTATGCACTAATCTGAAGACTTAAAAAAAAAAACCTATTAAGGGGATCAAAGGGACTACAATGGGAAAAAGGAAAGGATGAGATAGGAAAAGGTCCTGTATATCTCTAATGAAACTCAACAGCAAGAGATAGAAAGAGAAATCCAAAACAAACCCAGAATCTATATGATCACAACTACAAAACACTTCTCACACAAATAAAATCAGATCTAACTAATTGGAAAAATATCAATTGCTCGTGGCTGGGTCGAGTTAATATAATAAAAATGACGATTTTACCCAAACTAAATTATATATTTAGTGCCATACCAATCAGTTTACCAAAAAACTACTTTTTAGAATTAGACAAAATAATAAAAAAATTTATTTGGAAAAACAAATGGTCTATAATATCAAGGGAATTAATGAAAAGAAATGCTAGGGAAGGTGGACTAGTTATGCCAGATTTTAATCTGTATTATACAGCAGCAGTCATCAAAACTGCTTGGTACTGGCAGAGGTGTAGAGTAGTGGATCAATGGAATAGATTGGGCGCAGGAGACCCAGCAGTTAATGAATATAGTAATCTATTGTTCAATAAACCTAAAGACCCCAGTTTTTGGGATAAGAATGCACTATTTGACAAAAACTACTGGGAAAACTGGAATACAGTATGGCAGAAACTGGGCATAGATCATTACCTAACACCATATACCAAAATCAAGTCTAAATGGGTGCATGATCTAGGTATAAAGGCTGATACTGTAAGCAATCTGGGAAAGCAAGGAATAGTTTACCTGTCAGATTTGTGGAGAGGGGAAGACTTTAGGACCAAACAAGAATTAGAGAGCATTATAAAATGCAAAATGGATAATTTTGATTACATTAAATTGAAAAGCTTCTGTACAAACAAAGCCAATGTAACCAAGATCAAGAGAGAGGTGGGAAACTGGGAAAGAATTTTTGCAAACTATGTCTCTGATAAAAGATTCATTTCTAAAATTTACAGAGAATTGAGTCAAATCTATATGAATACAAGTCATTCCCCAATTGATAAATGGTCAAAGGATATGAACAGGCAGTTTTCAGAGAAAGAAATTAAAGATATCTATAAGCATATGAAGAAATGCTCTAAATCACTATTGATTAGAGAAATGCAAATCAAAACAACTCTGAGATAACACATCTCTCCAGTCAGATTGGCTAAGATGACAAAACAAGAAAATGATAAATGCTGGAGAGGATGTGGGCAAATTGGAACACTAATGCATTGCTGGTGGAGTTGTGAACTTATCCACCCATTCTGGAGAGCAATCTGGAATTATGCCCAAAGGACTATAAATAATTTCATACCCTTTGACCCAGCAATACCACTTCTAGTGTTATATCCCAAAGAGATCATAGAAGAGGGAAAAAGACCCATATGTACAAAAATATTTATAGCAGCCCTTTTTGTGGTTGCAAAGAATTGGAAACTAAAGGAGTACCCATCAATTGGGGAATGGCTAAACAAGTTGTGGTATATGAATGTAATGGAATATTATTGTGCTATAAGAAACGAGGAGGAGACAGATTTCATATTTACCTGGAAAGGCTTATACAAACTGATGCTGAGCGAGAAGAGTAGAATCAGAAGAAATTTGTATACAATCACAGACACATCATATGTGTGATGACCAACTATGACAGACTGGACTGTTTTCAGCAATGCAGTGATATAAGTCAATCCCGAAAGACTCAAGAAAGAGAGAAATGCGCCATCCAGAGATATAACTAGAAAGAACTGAGCCTGAATCCTGATGGAAGCAAACTAATTGATCTTTTTCTTTTCATTGTTTGGTTTTATTTCTTCTTTATCATTTTCCATCCCACCTAGTACAATATGCCTTTGTAAACTAGACTAATGTCTAATATGAACGTATTTGCAGATCCTATACTCGACTATATACGGTCGTGGGGGGTGGGGGGAGGGAAGTAAAGGAAATCTGAAAATCAAGGAACTATGGAATTGAATCTTGTTAACTGAAACTAAACTAATAAATTAATTTAAAATTAAAAAAAGAAATAACAGGAAATGGGTTGGAAAATCATGCATTTAAAGCTGGAAGACATACAACTAAAAATTTCTAAATTAAGTGGAAAATTAAAATCACTCAGCTATCTACACATTCTATTCAGTCATTAATTCTAGATACATATAAAAAAATATATACAAATATGTTTCATACCTGTACAAGAAATGCTGCAGGGTCCCGGTGTGTTCCTTTCATTCCTGAGAGAGTAGAGAAAGTCACTTTGAAATTAAAATCCTCTCCCATTTCCACAGCCAGTCCTTTTTGCTTTTCAGCAGCAAGGAAGCACTTCAGAAGTGTAGAATACTTTTTAAGATTAGTGTAGGAGAACCTATACATGGGAGTCAGTGTATATAAAGTCCACTGTTTATGCAGAAGAAAGGCAATCTTTTGTGGGTCAACATTTTCCTAAAATCAAGAGAGATATTAAGTTTTTTAAAATATAAGGGGAGATTTTATCTTAGCATTTAAGACATTATGTATTCTAATCCCAAGATAATTAATTTATGGTTTCTGAAAAGTACTGATATCAATTTACCACTCCCTACCACAGTCCTTTTCACAATTCTCACATTCCTTTCTTTAACCTTTCCCACACTTCCCTGTTTTCCCTACTAGTAAAAAATAGATGCTCAACACATAATTGTATTTTTTCTTCTTATACCCTAGCTTTCCCACTTATGCCCACAGGTTCAACTTAGCATTTACAATAGTAGCTCCTAACTGCACTTAGAGAAGATTAATCAAGTTATGTTTCCTTGCCTTGTTCCTATTTCCCTACTCTAATCTATCCTCCACCCAAGGGCCAAAGATGATTTTAAGTACAAAATTCATGCATCCCTATTACCTCCTTAATAAATATAAATATTTCTGTGTAGCATTTAAAGCCCTTCACAACTTGGCTCCAAGATACATTTCTGCTATTATTACAATGACTTTCCTATATACTATGATTCAACCAAACTGGCCTTCTCACTGTTTCTTAGACATGAAACCCCATCTCCTACCTCCAGGCCTTTGCATTGGCTGTTGCCCCTACCCAGACTGCAACCACCCCCCATCTCTTAGAATCCTTAGTTTCCTTCAATATTCAGTTCAAGGATCTCTCTCTTTTTTTTTTAACTTCAATCTGCATTCAAACTCTGTTCTTTCTAGTTATTTCTCTGAATGTCGACATCTCTCTCCATTATGAGTCTTTTGGGGTTTACTTATATCCCTGCATTTCTGAGAAGAGTCTGGTCTATCAAAGTTGGTCGTCACACATACGTTGTATCTGTAATTGTGTACACATTTTTCCTGGTTCTGCTCTTCTCACTCAGCATCAGTTTGTATAAGTCTCTCCAGGTTAATATGAAGTCCATCTGTTCTTCGTTTCTTATGGTGCAATAGTATTCCATTACATTCATATACCACAACTTGTTTAGCCATTCCCCAATTGATGGGCATCCCCTTGATTTCCAATTCTTTGCCACCACAAAAAGAGCTGCTATAAATATTTTTGTACATATGGATCTTCCTAGCGCTTCTATGATCTCTTTGGGATACAACCCTAGAAGTGGTATTGCTGGGTCAAAGGATATGAAATTACTTATAGCCCTTTGGGCATAGTTCCAGATTGCTCCCAAGAATGGTTGGATCAGTTCACAACTCCACCAGCAATGTATTAGTGTTCCAATTTTTCCACATCCTCTCCAGCATTTATCATTTTCCTGTTTTGTCATCTTAGCTAACGTGACCAGTGAAATGTGGTATCTCAGAGTTGTTTTGATTTGCATTTCTCTAATCAATAGTGATTTAGAGCATTTCTTCATATGCTTATAGATATCTTTAATTTCTTCCTCTGAGAACTACCTGTTCATATCCTTTGACCATTTATCAACTGGGGAATGACTTGTATTCATATAGATTTGACTCAATTCTCTGTATATTTTAGAAATGAGACCTTTATCAGAGACATTGGTTGTAAAAATTCTTTCCCAATTTCCCACTTCCCTCTTAATCTTGGTTACACTGACTGTCTGTACAGAAGCTTTTCGATTTCATGTAATCAAAGTTATCCATTTTGCATTTTATAATGCTCTCTAATTCTTGTTTGGTCGTGAAGTCTTCCCCTCTCCACAAATCTGACAGGTTAACTATTCCTTGCTTTTTCAGATTGCTTACAGTATCAGCCTTTATACCTAGATCATGCACCCATTTAGACTTAATTTTGGTATATGGTGTTAGAAAATGGTACATGCCCAGTTTCTGCCATACTATATTCCAAAATATATTCCTATATATTCCAAAAACAAGAATATAACAATATTAACAATAAACCTCCCCTCTTTCCCTCTATTATGATACATTTTGTGTCTCTTCTCAATAGAGTCCTATGCTTAACTGGTTGCGTTATTCCCTCCTTGCAACAGAACCAATGAGGGAAAAGCTCACATAATACTCATCTCCCTCTCTTCTTTCCCTCTACCATATTGTTTTTATGCCTCTGTGTGTGGCATAATTTACCCTTTTCTGCTTCTTTCTTTCCTCTTCTTCCATTGCAGCGCCTCTGTAGCCCTTAATAAGGTTTTTTTTAATTGTCATTTTGTGTAATTTATACCCATATCCTCTACTTGTCTATAAACAGTTTGCTCTTATTAAATAACAGGGTGTGTGTGTGTGTGTGTGTGTGTGTGTGTGTGTGTGTTTTCTTGTTTACCAAATTTCTGTCTCTCTTGCATCTCTTAATTGGAGGTTGAATTTTGCATTGAGCTCTGGCTTTTTCATCAGGAAGGTCTGGAAATCCATTATAGCGTTGAATGACCATCTCCTAGCCTGGAAGACTATGTTCAGTTTTGCTGGGTATGTGATCCTTGGTTGTAACCCGAACTCTTTTGCCTTGAGAAAAATTGTATTCCAATTCCTCCGATCTTTCAGTGTAGAGGCTGCCAAATCCTGTGCAATCCTTACTGTGGTTCCACAATATTTGAATTGTTTCTTTTTGGCCACTTGTAGTATTTTTTCCTTTACCTGGTAGTTCTGGAGTTTGGCCACAACATTTCTCAGACTTTTCAATTTGATATCTCTTCAGGAGGTGACTACTGGATTCTCTCAATTTCTATTTTACCCTCTGGTTCTAATATCTCAGGGCAGTTTAACTTGATGAGCTCTTGGAAGATGTTGTCCAGGCTCATTTTTTCATTATAATTTTCCGGTATGCCTAGGATTCTCAGATTATCTCTCCTGGATCTGCTTTCCAGGTCAGTTATTTTTCCATTGAGATATTTTACCTCTTTTTCTAATTTTTCATTCCTGATGTTTTGTTTGACTAATTCTTGGTTCCTCATAGAGTTATTCACTTCAATTTGGTTGATTCTAGTTTTTAGCAAATTATTTTCCTGTGGTAGTTTTTGGAGCTCCTTTTCCATATCACACATTTTTCTTTTTAAGGAGCTGTTTTCTTCATTGTAGTATTTTTCGAATTTTGCAATTTTGATTTTAAAAGAATTATTCACTGGGGCGGCTAGGTGGCACAGTGAGTAGAGCGCGGCCCTGGAGTCAGAAGGACCTGAGTTTATACACACAAACAAAAATCTAGCCATTTGACCTTGGGCAAGTTACTTAACTCCAATTGCCCTCAAAAAAAAAGCAAAAAAAGAATTATTCATTTTATCTTCTATCTCTCTAATTTGGTTTTCAAAGTTCCTTTTGAGCTCATCTAAGAATGCTTCCAGTACTTGAGACCAGCTCCCCGTCCAGGCTTCAGCTGTGGGTGTGGAGTCAACACTGTCTCCCTCAGAGTTTTGGTCTTTGCAGTCTGCTTTTCACCCATTTTAAGGCAGGGTCCTAGCCATGTCCTTTCTCTAGGGTTCCCAAGCCTTTACTGTTTAAGGTTTTGTCCTGGGGCAATAATTACTATGTTTTCAGGGTCAGAGGGGGGGCTTGGAGCAGCCTGGGTTCACTCTGCCATCCTGATCCCTGGAGGTCCAGATAGGGGCTTTTTAATTTCCAGGCTGTGGATTGGTAGTCCCAGGAGTAGTTGCTGCCCCTGCCAGGGGCCCTGCATTTGAATCTTACCCTGCTCCATCCAGACCCAGCCATGCGGTGATAGGCCTGGCAGTGGCCCTTGTGGTTGGTGGGTCAACTTGCTGCCATGTTGATCAGGCTTCATCCAGGCCTCTGCATGCCGTGGCGTTGTCTTCTGGGCCTCTAAGAATCTTTCTTACATGAAGCCTTCCCTGATGCTCCCAGTTGCTAGTACCCTCCCCATAAAACCACTTTATGGGCATTCAATATATGTACATTTAGTCTGGCTAGACCATAAGCTTCCAGAGGGCAAGGAATGTTTTCACTCTTGTCTTTCGATCCCCAGGGCCTAACACTGTGCCTGGTTTGTTATAAGTGATTAATAAGTGTTTATGGACTCATTGATTTTTCTAGTTAAGTTATGCAGGTTACAGAAAAGGAACAAGTTACCAGGCAAAAAAGCAGAGGGGCCTAGAGCAGAAAGAACCTGCTGGAAAAAAAAATTTAAGAAGTAGCCAGAAAATCAGAGGTTCTTCAAATGATGGCACTACCTCTGAGTTGTTATGAGTGAACTATTTTGAAAACTTTAAAGCACTATAAAAATGGGAGCTATTACACTGATAACCTAAAAGTTAGCCAGCAAATGACCTATTTTTGTCCACAGAAAGATATGAAATCATCTATTAAGATATGAAGTCACAATATGCAATGGTTAAAAAAAAATCTAGCTGATATGATAATCATGGACCCCCAAAGTAAGAAATAAAGACTACATAAAGCTTACTTGCAAAGGTGAGCACAGAGGAATTTTCCTTCGACATGGTTTCTGACCAAATGGAGTCTGTTTTCTGACTGATGCTAGTTGTCTTTGAAAAGGACTGGCCCCAGTAAAGTAATCTCTAAGCCTTGGAGGTACCCCGTGTTTTGGAGTAAATTCTGGTACATTCGATGAATCCATTACTATACAAAAAGAAAAAAATATGATTTTAGATAGTAAAACTAATGCATTTTTATAGATTCAATAACAACACTTATATGTTACATATTATATACACACATAGACACATTTACATGTACACACACATACACCACACACACATTGTCTACTAGCCATTTCCTTTTAGTCATTTAAGATCAGAATCTCAGAGATAAAAGAAACCTTGGAAGTCCTCTTAACTAAACTCTCCCTACCTGAAAAATGGGAAGTGAGGTAGCTCCGTAGATAGAGTGCTGGGCCTGAAGTCAGAAGATATCTTTATGATTTCAAATCCAGTCTCAGACACCTACTAGCTGTGTGACCCTAGGCAAGTCATTTAATCAATTTGCCTCAGTTTCCTCATCTATAAAATGAGCTGGAGAAGGAAATGAAAAACCAAACCATTCCAGTATCTCTGCCAAGAAAACCGCAAATGGTGTCATAAAGAGTCAGACACAACTAAAATGACCAAACAACAACAAACCTGAATAATGAAACTCTTCCACAGTTCCTTCACCACATAATCTAGATAGACTTTTGGCTAAGACCATCCAGTTCCCACGTACCTACTTCAGCAAAGACCTGAAATTCATACCAAACTGACTGATAATTAAGAAATGCAACAAGAAAACACCAAGACTTCTTCCAACCCATAAAAGCACAAAGTCAACCTGAAGTCCATGAACAGAGACAATTAGGCTAATAGCAAAGCCAGAACCAGCACAGGCAAACCCAATATCTAGATGCCACCATCTAGATGGTCAGAAGGAGCCAGGGTAGAGACCAGTGAGAGACAGCAACCAGAACAGCACTCACACTAGAACAGATAAGCCCCAGGGGCACTAAGTTCCCTAGCACCCTGGCCCTAAAATGCCAGAGAGGGCCTGAAGCTCCTGAATTTTATAACTCAAAGATGGAATAAGGAGAGGGGAGAGCAACACTAACTTTAGAATTTGGAGGTCTTCTCAGGAACCAGGGAGAGAAATCAAACAGGACAACCTACTAAAAAGCATAGCAGGAGGTCATGCCTCACCCTAACATAGACCCAATTCAGGAACTAAAATGGAGAAATTAGTAATTCAAAGAAAACAACAACCAGTATCAAAAATTATTGTAGATATAGACTAAATAAAAAATAATGATTCATTAGATAGCAAGAAGTATTAAACCAAAATCAAAAGGCTGAAAAAAAAAACAGAAGAAAAGGAGATGTTAGAAATCAAAAACACCTAACCAAGAAAACAAAAGAATTTAAGAATTAGTGCACTTCGTGAAAACCATCCTTTTTTAAAAAACAAAGGATCTCTCTCTCTGTGTATATATACATATATGTGTTTACATATATGTATACATGCATACATATATGTACATACATGTACACACACATACATATATATATATTTCAGTTCTAAACAAATACAACAAAAAGATAAACAAGGAAGAAGTTAAGGACCTGAAGAGAAGCTCAGAAAAATAGACAGAATAGATATCTGGCTATTACTGAATGGAGAAAAAAGGAATTTTGCTTTTTCTAGTCATACATGGCACCTTTAGCAAAACTGATCATGACCTAGAGTATAAAAACCTCACTAAGTATAAAAGTACAAAGTAGAATACTCTATACATTCTTTACTGATCAGAATTATATTCAACAAAAAGACTTGGGAAAAAAATTAAAATTAACTGAAGACTAAATAACTTAATACTAAAAATTGATGGGTCAAAGAATAAAACATAAGAACAAAAAGAAAATGTCTTCAAAGAAAATGACAATAACAAGAAAAAAGGCCAAAACTTATAGGCTACAGGTAATTCAGCAGTCCTTAGGAGGAAATCTGTCTCTAAATACCTTCATCAACAAAAGAGAGAAGGAACAAACCAAACTGAGCAACTAAAAAAACCCTAGAACAACAAATCCAAAAATTGTCCCTAAACACCAAAGTAGAAATTCTGAAATTTCATTCTTACACACTGTATTTCTTCTTGTGATAGTAAACTACTCTCTCTGGAGGGTCTTAGAGTGTGCCTATTCACTCTTCTAAAGGTATAGTGCTGTTGTAATATCATTCTTTCTTTATGAATATTTTCCTCTCACTTTCTTTTATTCTGTAGGATTTATTATATGATAAGTTTTTGATTACTAATTCTTTGTTCTGCTAGTTTTCCTTTGAGGGTTATCCTACAAGGGGTTTTTTCCATCCCCCTCTTATTTTGATTTTGACTCTTTTATATCTTCTTTGAGGTATTGCAGGGGAGTTAACATTCATAAAGCTATCTTGCCTAAACTCCCACTCATTCATTTCATTTTTTAGTTTAATTTTATTTTGTCAATTAACAATTAATTTATTTTTCTTTTTTGTACCACCCCCAAAAAAGAAAAAGAGAGAAAAGAAAAAAAAACACTTTTAATGAATATGCATAATCAAACAAAACAAATTCCTGAACTATGTCCAAAAATATGATGCATTCTGCATCACCTTTCTGTCACGAAGTAGATAACATGCTCCATTCTAGAATCATGGTTCATTACTACATTCAACAATTCTTAAATCCTTCAAAGATGGTCAACTTTACAATGTTGTTACTATATTCACTGTTCTCCAGGTTCTACTCACTTAGATCTGTAATTTTTCATATAAATCTTCCCACATTCCTCCAAAACTGTCCCTTTCACCATTTTTATGACAATAATATTTCATTACATTGCCATAATTTGCTAAGCTACTCTCCAACTAATATGTATCTCTCCTTAGTCTTCCTTTCTGATTGTCTCAAAAAGAACTTCTATGGGTGGCTAGGTGGCACAGTTAATAGAGCACTGGCCCTGGAGTCAGAAGAACCTGAGTTCAAATCTGGCCTCAGACACTTAACACTTACTAGCCCTGTGACCTTGGACCCTGTGACTTAACCCCAACTGCCCAGCCTCCCCCCTCTCCAAAAAGCAAAAAAACCAAAACAAAACAAAACAAAAAACTTCTAGCAAATTTCTTTGATAAAGATCTTATTTTAAAATATATGAGGAATTGATTCAAATTTATAAAAATAAGAAGCATTCTCCTATTGACAAATGATCAAAAGATACGAAGAAGCATCAAGAAATAAATAACTAATGCTTATTGATCTACCTGCCAAGATATACCCAGGGACCATATAAACACTATTACAAAACACATTATTTTCATACAAGTAAAGACAGACCTAAACAACTGGAGAAATATTAATTGTTCAAAGGGAGGCTGAGCCAATATAATAAAGATGACAATTCCACAGAAATTAATTTACTTATTCAGTGCCATACCAATCAAACTACCAAAGGATTATTTTACAGAGCTAGGAAAAAAATAATAACAAAATTCATCTGGAAGAACAAAAAGTCAGGAATATCAAGGAAATCAATGAAATAAAGGTGCGAGGGAAGACAGCCTACCAGATTTCAAACTATATTAGAAAACAATAACCATCAAAACAATCTGGTACTGGCTAAGAAATAGAGTGGTGGATCAGTGGAATAGATTAGGTTCACAACACACAGTAGTAAATGACCACAGAAATCTAGTGTTTGATAAGATCCAAGTTTTTGGGATAAGAACTTTCACAAAAATTGCAGGTAAACTAGAAAGCAGTTTGGCAGAAACTAGGCATAGACCAACTTCCTGCACTGTATACCAAAATAAGGTCAAAATGGGTAATGATTTAGACATAAAGGGTGATGAATAAATTAGGGGAGCATGGAAAACTTTACCTGTCAGATCTATGGACAAGGAAAGAGTTTATGACCAAATTGGTAGATAAGATCACAGGAAATAAAATGGATAATTTTAATTACATAAAATTTAAAAGGTTTTACATGAACAAAGCCAATGCAGGCAAAATCAGAAGGAAAGCAGGAAACTAGGGGGAAAATTTTACAGCAAGTTTCTTCAGTAAAGGCCTCATTTCTCAAATATGTAGGGAACTGAGCCACATTTATAAAAATAACAGCCATTCCCCAATTGATAAATGTTTGAAGTATATGAACAGTCAGTTTTTAGGAAAAGAAATCAAAGCTATCAAGGATCACATGAAAAAATGCTCTAAATCACTATTGATAAAAGAAATGCAAATTAGAACAACTCTGAGGTATCACCTCAGATCGGCTAACATGACAAAAAAGGAAAATGATAAATACTGGCAAGAATTTGGAAAAACTGGGAAACTAATGCACTCTTGGTGGAGTTGTGAACTGGTCCAACCATTCTGAAAAATAATTTGGAACTTTGCCCAAAGGGCTATAAGAATGTGCATGCCCTTTGATCCAGCAATACCACTACAAGGTCTGTATCTCAAAAAGATAAAAGAAAAGAAAAAAGAACCCTTATTAAAAAAAAATATTTATAGCAGCTCTTTTTGTGGTGGCAAAAAATTGGAAATTGAGGGAATGCCCATCAACTGGGGAATGGTTGAAAAAGTTATGGCATATGATTGTGATGGACTGCTATTGTGCTATTAGAAATGACTAGGGGGATGAATTCAGAAAAATCTGGGAAGACTTACATGAACTGATGCAAAGTGAAGTGAGCAGAACCATGAGAACATTGTACACAGTAACAACAATACTGTAATGATGATCAACTGTGAAAGACTTAGCTATTCCAATTAAGACAATAATCCAAGACAATTCCAAAGAACCCATGGTAAAATATGCTATCTCCCTCCTGAGAGAGAAGATAAACTCTTGAGTTCAGATTGAAGCATTTTTTCATTTCCTTTATATTTCTTGCTTTCATTTATCTTTCTTTCTTTTTTTGCAACATGGCTAATATGGAAATATTCTGCATAACCTCATTTATATAATTAGTGTCAGACTGCTTGCCTTCTCAATGGATGAGGTAGAGGTGGAAGGGAGAGAATTTGGAACTCAATTTTTTTTAAACAATTGTTAGAAAAAAGAAGGAAGGAAGGGAAGGAAGGAAATGCTTATTGACTTATTCAACCTGTGTATCCCCAGCCTAATACAGTCTCATGCATATAGCAAACACTTTATAAATGCTCCTGGAATCAAAATGAATGTTGATGACATCATATTTTGGACATGAGCAATGTATAGATTTGTTTTGCTTGACTATACAAACTTGTTACAAGGGAATGGTTTTTTTTAATTCCATTTTGTGAACAGAAGAAAATAGAGGAGAAGGAGATAGTGAAAAGAAAGAAAAAAATCAATAAAGCATTTTTAAATGCACAGAAGTGAACAGAAGGAAGTTTAAAGGAATAGTGACAAGACAACACTGAATTTAGTATATTCTTAAAAAATAAAAACAAACTGTAAGAAATGGAGGTGTACAGTTTCATATGCAATACTGTTTCTCTCCTTTGTATGTGAAGATGTTTACATTTGTTGGAGTTCATCAAGTTCAGAAGAAAGTTTTAAATATATATATTAAAGAGATAAAAAGTGCTACTTGGAGTCCAAGTCATTAATGACTGGAGGAGGAGTTCAGAGAAGGTAAAATTTGAGTTGGGCTTTAAAGGATGGTTAAGAATTTAATGGATGGGGGCAGCTAGATGGCACAATGAATAGAGCGCTGACTCTGGAGTCAGGAGGACCTGAGCTTGAATCGGGCTTCAGACATTTGACACACTTACTAGCTGTGTTACCTTGGGCAAGTCATTTAATCCCAATTGCCTTGCCTTCCCCCCTCCAAAAAAATAAAGCATTTAATGGATGAATACAGAGGAAAGAATGACATTCCATGTATCACTTATGGAGATGCAGCCTGGCTACAACCACCACTATTTAATACCTAAAAAAGAAAGCTCTTGCCACCAAAGTCTTTGGCACATTCAAATAGTTCAACATCAAGAACTCATGTGATTTTACCAAAGAAAAATGACATTAAAGAATCACCAGCATCTGCTTTCCTGATGCACCCTAAGGGTCATGGAACTTTTTTCCATCGGACTTGGAGCTGATTGAGTTGTCTCCCTCATTAGAATGTGAGCTCCTTGGGAGCAGACACTGGCTTATTTTTTCTATTTGCATCTTCCGTTCTTAGCACGGTGCTTGGCACATAGTAAGCACCTAATAAATGCTTCCTTGCTTATATGGAGGGAAGGTAGGGAGAAAAGCTGGTAGGTTGGTTTGGTTGAAATGTAGAACACATCAAGCATATGGAGGAGAGCTATGGCTAGAAAAGCAGGCCGGCATTAGGCTGAGAGGGGCTTTGAATGCCAGACACTGTCCTTGGTGCTAGGGATACAAAGACGAAAATTAAACATAATCTCCATTTTCAAGGAACATATCAAAGGAGAAGGCAGGCAGAGATACAAAAAGACAGGGCAATGGGGGTGGGGCAGGTGGGGATGAGGGACCCTGCAGACGGACTCAGTCCGGTACCGGAGCCAAATTGCAGAGAGGGGGGAGAAGGTTCGGGAGCGCGGCCACAGAGAGTCAGTCAAGGCAGGGAGGAAGGACCCCAATAACGGGGCGGGGACGGGGAATCTCCCACTTTCTCCTGAAACACTCGGCAGCCCAGGGGCCGGAGGGAGCATACACCTACGAGGCGCAGAGGATAAAATGGAAAAAAATAAAACAGAAGCGAGGGCGGGGGCCCAGCTGTCATTCGGCGGAGATCCCGACAAGGAGACGGCCGGGGAGGGCTTGTAAGAGGTTTAACAATCGGCTCTCCTAATCCCCTAGCCCCTGTCGCTGTCATCGCCACCGAAGAGCAAGGAGCTGGGTCCAGGGCCGCCTAAGCTCCCGCCCACCGCCAGGGCTCTGAAAGAGCGCGGGCTGCAGGAAGGCCCGGCCGCGAGCCCAGCTTCGCCCGGCCGCCTGCGGGGGGGCCCAAGGGACCGCGAGCCCCGGCCCCCGCCACCGCCGCCTCCGGAGGGGCTCCCTTCCCATGTCTTACCTTCCGCCCGCCGAGGGCACGGCGGCCCCGGGGCCGGCTCACCCACTTAGCGATCACCACCTGTCTCGCGGGTCGGCGGCATCTTGCAGGCAGGCCCCGCCCCGGTTTGAAATTGTTTCCCGACAAGCTGCGCGGCCAGACTACGACCCCGCCCCCGCGGTGCCCGCCTCCTCCTCCACCCCGGGTCGCCCGGGCGCCCGTCATCTTTACTACGGGCAAAGGCGAGCGACGTAATCCAGTCTGACGTAAGTTACTCCTCCTTCCCCAGCTTAGAGCCAGCCTGCTTTCCGGGCTGATCTTTCCCTGTGGAAACCGTTGACTTGGCCCGGGAAACCTCGCGCCCCTCCCCCGCCCCGCGGCATCCGTCCAAGGAGAACTTGGTGGCCGCGGCGTCACCTGGCGCGCAAGAGATGACGCAGGACGCCGGCGGGCGCACGCGCCATGCGTACGGTGGCTTTAAGGCTCTGGGCGCGGAGAGGTTCGCCAGAGCCGTGGTGGAGTTTGGGGTGGGAGTGGGGGCCGAGGTGGAGCTTGCTGGCAGTGCTAGGGGAGGAGGGCGGGGTGACCAGTCCAGGTGACAGGGTCATCTCCTGATTCTTCCTCCAGAAGGTGCCGTGGATTTGGAGGCCGAAGGTCTGGGCTCTAGTTCCCTTTGCCACTGATTATCTGTGAGAACTTGGACAAGTCATTTGCCTTCTCCCGCCCCCCTTCCCCCCAGGTCCTCCTCCTCGGCATAATGAATCGAGGGGCCCTCTCTTCCAGCTCTGCAGCTCAGTGAGCCTCATCCGATCCTGTAATGTAAGCCCCAGCGCCGCGCATGCAGAAGGCGCTAAGTAAATGCATCTTTTTTATCTGGTGGGAGGAGGGAGGACCAAAAAGCTCCTGGGCTCCTCCTTGAGCCTGACCTCCAGCATACACATTCCGCCCCGCCCGTCCCCCAGCACCCATCCAAGCTGGGAGCTTGCAGCAGTCACGCAGCTGTTGGTCCTGGACCCAGTGATGTCCAGAGAAAGTCACCAAGAATGAGATCCTCTTTTCTCAAGCGGGAGCAGGTTTTTTTCCCTAAATAGTCCACTGTGTTCTTCCCAGACTGACCGCAGAAGGCCCTCTCCAGCCTGTGGCGCCAACATGCCTTTCCCCGGGGGCCTGTGCCTGGTGTACAGGATATGCAGGAGTTGGTCAGGACCCCTCAAAAAGGCAGCCCCGCCACTTCTGGGCTCCCTCGCCCGCTACCTGATGCTGAGCACGCAGAAGAGGATTTCAGGTGACACTTTGGTGGACTTCTGTTGGGTCTGCTTAACTGCCAGGGGCCTCCTGCCGCCTAGAGCAGCAGCATCAGTTTCAGTAGATTCCTCTGATGTCTGTCAGGGTGTCCCAAAAGTCTTAGCTTAAAAAGCCATTTGAACGCTTAAAACTGTATTAACGCTTTTGAGACACAGTTTTACCCTTTAATAAACTGCAGTAGAACTGTTAGGATACCCCATATAGAGACCTCTGTGTGCACACATATGTTCTTTTCACTGAGTTGTTTCTTGCTGCTGAAAAGTTTTGTCAAGCAGGATGTTAAAAGACCAGTCAAAAGTAATTTACTCTTGTAGTAAGTGGCTTGAATTAGATGATCTCTAAGGCCCCTTTCCAGTTGTAATATCTTGACCTTTACATAAGATCCTGATATCTTTGCTCTCAGTAACCTACTGGTAATAAGGAAGGGACTTCTTAAAGCACTGTAGAAATAGGAGACACTGTTTATTAAATTCCTTAAGGATTTTTGCAGTGGAATGATTACCGTGGAAACGTCCAGAGCTGGATGGCTCGACTGGATTTAAATCCAGCCTCAGACATTTGCTAGGTTTGTGACCCTGGACAAGTCACTTATCCTCTCAGTTTTAGTTTCTTCTTTTATAAAAGGATTGTTGTGAAGTAAGCACTTTCTGAGTGCCAGGTGCTGTCCTAATATCTTGAGAATAAAATGAGACCATATATGTCAGGCACTTTGCAAGTCCTTAAAGTACTATATGAATCTTAAGCATTGTTGTTAAAAGATCCCTTCCTGTCAAAATGCTTGATTCAAGGTAATCTTTTTTCAGCAATTACATGTGATACCATTGGTATAGGGAGTTCTTTTTGCAGAAACTCATCTACCAATGAGTTCTTCTAAAATTCTCTTCCATAGCCTTAGGAGAGTTGCTTGGAGGCACTTAGAGGATAAATGACTGACCCAGGTACACCCAACCAGTATGTATCTGAGACAGAACTTAAACCCAAGTCTTCCTCTGACTCAGCAGCCAACCCAGCATCTACTAGATCATGCTGCCTCTCAATCATTATTCATATTAAATATAATTATATTCGCTCTGGTGTGGGGGTGACCTTTGCTAACCAAGACTAAACTGATGTGTCCAGTCAGAAAAGAAAGCATAGGTGACACCTGTCACATAGAAAGCCCTTCAGTACAGGGCTGGCCTCCCAAAAAAAAATCCATAGTCTTCAAACTAGTCAGATACAAAAAGGCTCACTAGTAGGTTGGTCACAAGGTTGTAACTTCCCATATCAAGTGTCAAAGATTGTCTGCTAAATCTTGGAGGGGTTGCAGCCTTTGTTGAGATGGCCTGCACTGATGAAATACATGTGTTTGACTTCAAGCATTCTATAAGCTTTATACACCAGAACAGGATACCAAGGCTGTTGTGGTTTGGGATCCTTTGTTTAAAGCACTTTGAATATAAACCTGTTTAAGAAGCAGATTTTCATTTTTTAAATTGATATTTCATGTCATTTCATTAGTATTTTTTCATTTAATAGATTTCAATAGTTTTGTTGTCCGGACTAACACTTGTGGAGAATTGCGTTCTTCTCACTTGGGCCAAGAGGTCACCTTGTGTGGATGGATTCAGTACAGAAGGTAAAGTGAATTAGAACTTTTAAGGAAACGAGGTTTCTGAGTGTGTCTCAGTGACAGTGTGCTGAATTTGTAATCAGAAGCCCTACGTTCAATTCAAGTCTTAGCTCCCCTAACCAGAACCCTGTGGGACCTCCAACATCTTCAGTTATATCGTCAAGAAGATGAAGGCTGGGGGGGGGGGGGTGTCAGATGATCATTCAGCTCTTCCTCTCCCGGTCTGAGGGCTCCATGGGCTCTCAGGACAGCTGCAGGAGTAAAAAGAGTTGGTGACTTGCTGAAGTTTTCCCAGCATTTCTAGTATTTCTTTGTGTCTTGAGATCTAAAGAGGTCTTTCTTTGTGGACTTCACAGCCTCTACTTGATTGTGGCTTTTAATTCAAGGTAAAGATCATAATAAGAATTTAAATTTTTTAAATGTTAATCCTGCCTGATTGTAGTCTATTATAGTCATATTTGTAAGGAGTAACGGTAGCATTTAAGTACCTCATAGTGAGTCTTTACCTTCAGTTGTGCTACTAATTGGAGGAGCCCAGAGACCTGTCCTTGGGTTGAACTGTCCCTTCTGGCCACCATGACCAAAATCTAGGCTCCAAGAGGAGTTTAGAAAGATTCTATCTTCCTCTAAATATAGTTTATGGGCGTCTGATCTTCATAGAAGAATGTTAGTCACTAAAGCAAGATTAAAAACTGTGAAAATATTCTATTTAAAACTGACCTGAAAAATGGCAAATGAATTTACACCTATGCAGTAGTGATACTAATGTTACAGTCCTGGTAACACTGATTTACACAAATACCTATGTTTTAAAATTTTAAGACAAAACCATTTACCCCAAATACTGTATTTGTGCGGTTCTAAGAGTTATCCTAACACTGACTGCATAATTCACATTGAAAAGATATAAAACATAACATAATACAAAGGAAAGGCTATTTCCTCTGGAGTCAGAGGACTCAGATTCTGCCTCTGGTGTTTCTGACTTGGGGGACTTTGAGCAAGTCCCTTCAGTTCTCTTGACCTTAGTCTTCTTATCAGTCAGATGAAGAGGTTGAACTAGAAGGCCTTCAGATGGCCTCCAAGAGCACTTCTAGCTCTAGAGCTTATATGATTAAAAAAAAAAAACTCAAAAAGAAGGGATATAAGTCCTGAGAAAATAGTGCTTTGGGGGTTGTTTTTTGGTAAAGGAAAAATATCTATATAACTGTATTCCAAATATTACTAATTAGATTTGCTTCTAATAAACTCAAAACAGAAATTTTCTAACTTGACTTTAACAGGCCCTATAGAGAACAGAAAGATCTGAGTTCAAAGTACTTCCTTGAATACATATTAGCTGTGTGACTATGATTGATTCAGTTAACCTAAGAGAGTGCCCTAAGCCGCCTTCTTTGATTAAGTTATAGAAGGGGTGCCGAACTGCATTGGGAAGAAGAGTTCCCTTACCCAGGAGTTCACTATGCTAATGAAATCATAGGTGCAGTCCCTGTCTCTGTGTTTAACAATGCAGTTAAATATAGTGGGATGGCTAATGAAAAGTACACAATTTTTATGAAAAATAGATTTGAGAATCCTCTTAACTACTTTCATTTTTTTAAACTCTGTTTAAAGACTTGCCCTCAAAAGTTCATTTTTTTCTGAAAGTGTTTATATTTTATGAACCAGGCAAAGCCTTTTCCTGATCCTGAGAGATTTCCATGGGCTAATTCAAGTTGTCATTCCCCAAGATGAGGTAAGAGGGAAGAGTCTTTTTATTTGGGGAATAACTTTTGGTTGCCAGGGAGGAAAGTTAGTCAAATATGGCTGCAGCTTTGAGCTCAACTTCTGTGGATGATTTAAAGTATATTTAAAGTAATGACACTTTGTCACCAGGCCAGCAGGCATTGGTTTATACTTTGCATGCCAGTTCTCATTGGTGTTTACACTTCTGAGGGGAAAATAGTATTTGTTTAATTCTTGTGTTTCTGTAATATGAAATAAACTCTCAAGGATCCAAGATGAGTTTAGTGACATCAGGTTGTACTACATCAGCCAAGTTAGTGCCTGTTACTGCTGTTGGATTGAATTCCCCTTAACACTAATAATCAGAGAGGCATTTTTGTACAAAATACATGAACTTTGGTTTCAAAGGGTTAATCAGTTTTTCACCTTCTTTCCCAAAAGGAAGATTTAAGAAACTCTTGACTGAGATTTTGACTTCCTTTGTTGTAAGGAGCTTTAATAGGAAAAAAAAAACTTTTTAGTATTCAGTAAGAGCCTTAAAGTTAATGACAATGACATTATTTGAGACACTCTGGCACTTGATTTGTAAAGTACCCATCCTTTACTAACAATCACATTGGTGACCCCAAAAATAACTTCCAAGTTACTGTGTTTCTGGTAACTATTTTTTTCCTTCCTGTAGTCAGCTGCCTCTGTGAAGAAGCTATTATGTGAAGCTCCCATAGAATCTGTTGTTCAAGTTACTGGAACTGTTATCTCTCGGCCTCCAGGGCAGGAAAATCCAGTTAGTATTTCAAAAATTGTCTATGTAAATTTCATGTAACTAGGATTAGAAATATGTACATGTCTAGATGTATATATTTGTTTCTTTATACACCTGTGTATTGTATTTGTACATGTGAGCACATGTAGTTATGGATGTTGACTTTTACTAGAGCAACACTGAAAGTGGATAGCTTTGTCAAGCTTAAATATCTTGATGAAAGGTAGCTTGGCATAGGGGGTAGGGCTTGACTCTAAAGTCAGGAAGACCTTGGTTCAAGACCCACCTCAGTCATCTCTTGGCTTTGTGATCCTGGACAAGTCATTTAATGAGAGTTCTTCACTGGCAGCTCCCAGTACTGATAAAATTGCAGGACCAGACTGAAAAACAACCCCTTTCTACATGTTTGTTTATGTGGTTTCCTGGAATTATGTGGCACCAACATGCATTTATTAAGCACTTGCTTTGTGCACAGCTCTGTGCTAGGTTCTAGAGATACAAGGACCAAATGAATAATAGTTCTTTCCCTCAAGGAGCTCACATCCCGGGGAAATATAGCACATAAACAGATAGCCTTTGGCAAGATCCTTTGAAGACATCTGCACAAAAATAACACAGCTTGCTTGTATGCATCTATTTGCATGTTGTCTCACCTATTAGAGTCTAGGCTCCTTGAGGGCAGAAACTATCTTTTTTCTCTTGCTGTACGCCTAGCACTTAGCACAGTCCCTGGCACACAGTAGGCACTAATAAATGCTTACTGAATTGAATTAAAAAAAATATATTTGTCCTTTAGTAAATAATAAGTATTTTAAAATTTTGTGTGTAATAAATATTTGTGCACACAAACTTATGTGCCTTTATGTAGATGGGAAATGAAGGTAGGTTGTGTGTTCATCTGGAACATAAGTCTACTAAATTAAGTTGATAAACTTAAACTTGTATCCAGGAAAGGCAACAAAAGCTGGACTTACTTTGACTAATCATAGGGGAAAGCAAAAAGGATAACACATCATATCTTAAATTGTGGGATTCATTTTGCCTCTTAACACCGTGGGCAAATACACTAGCCTATCCTAACAAGGGGCAGCTAAACCTCCTCAGATTGTTTTGAAAAATTCAAGGTCCTATGTCCTAATGTGTGATTTTACAGAGAGATATTTCTTCCCCCTTTTTAGAAAATGCCAACAGGTGAAATTGAAATTAAAGTGAAAACAGCTGAGCTTTTGAATTCCTGCAAGAAGCTGCCCTTTGAAATTAAGGACTTTATGAAGGTCACTATCTTTTTTTTAATATATATACAGTTTACAGGAAATGTTGATATTATCAAAGAAAAATAGAATATTAATAGGGACTCAAAGAAAAGATTGATTTCCAAACCGTGAAATAGAAACACTTTATGATAGAGACACGTTAAATTTTCCTGGGTCACAACTTCTCTATGAACCATCCTCAAATAGCTGTAGTTCCCTTTGTATCCAAAAAAATACCTTTTGTGCTGTGAGGTAGATTAATATTTCATCCTCATACATTCTAGATATCTGTTCTTTGAGGGCTGCTTTGTCACTTTTGGTAAACTCATCTGTCTCTGCTAGTCTGTGCCATCTTTCTGTGATTGTTTTTAATCTTGGGAGCAAATCAGTGCCTGGCATGAAAGTGGTGGTTGGGATCTATTCAGAGTACACATCGCACCCTGTACTTGCTTGAGTTTAAGATAGTGTTAAGGTCCTTCATAAGATCACAGCCACCTCAGGCTTCATGAGAAGACCAGGCATGATCACCATAATTTAAGAGTATTTCAGCTAAAGGAAAAATAAACTGTACCTTCAAAAATCACTGATATTGTGTCATCAGGTAGGTAAATATTGCCCTGTCCTGCATTCTAGATACCTGAGACATCTGCTACAGTATCATCTTCTCCCAATTCCACACCTTGAAACTCCTGAACTTTTTCAGCCATTCTCTTGTCCTTTGATTCAGTCTCTGTTGAAGAGGTGACCTCATCTTGCCAAGGCCAACCCTTCTTCTATTTGTAAGACCTTAATTCCATTCTGTGCTGTCTTCTCCAGGACCCTGCCTCTTCAGGCCCTTCCCCTGCCTTTCCACTTCAGGATCCTTTTATCTTCTAGTTCCTCCCTTACCACTAGCAGACACACCCAGGTATCCCCATCTGTTCAAGATCTTTCTCTTGATTCTACCATTCTTTGGAGCTAGAGTCACATACATTCTCTCTGCGTGTGTAGGTGTGTATGCATGCATACACCCCTGTACACAGAAACACACATATATTTTGTGCGTGTATATGAAATCTCCTTTTCACAGCCAAACACTTGAGAAAAGGTTATTTTTCCTATTACCAAGTCTTTCACTTCCTTTATCAACCACTCCCTTGCTATCTGCTTTCTGATACACCACTCAACTGAAGTGGCTTTTTCCAAGGTTACCTGTGGTCTCCTAACTAGAATCTGATGACTTTTTCTCAGCAGTTCTGCTTGACCTTTATATAATGTCAACATCAATCATTCCTTCCTTCTGGAACATGTTTTTGTTGACGCTATTATTTTTTTAGTCCTCCAGTTTTGCAACTTTGAAGTCATGTCTATTTATCTAACCATTGTTTAGTCTCATCAACCCTCTTCTCACAGTCTCTCTTTCATCTGTCCCTTTGCCTTCAGTCACATAGTCACTAGTTCAAGCCCTAGTTCATCACTTCTTTTTTAGACTATTGCAGTAACCTCCTTATTGGCTTCCTTGCTCCAATAAGCAGTGGTATAGCATAACAATTGACATGTCCCTGATGATTTGATCCACTATTTTGAAGGTTTGCATACTAGCTCTTCCCTTTTCTGTTCTATTCCCCAACATTTTATCCCTTTCAGAGAATCCTATGCTAAGGAATAATGTCTTAGTTGATATGTTTATGGACTAAAACAATTTCAAAACTGAACTAAAGATTAAATAAATAGAAGCAAAATGGTACATTTCTCAAAGCAGACTAGTTCCATTCAAGGGGGAAGAACTTGAAATTTACATCAGAAGTAGATTAAGTAAAAATCTGTAGAATTAGGATTGTGCCTTTTGCCATTTGATAAATATGAGGTTAGGGGTGGCTAGGTGGTGCAGTGAATAGAGCACCAGCCCTGGAATCAGAAGGACCTGAGTTCAAATTCGGCCTCAGACACTTAACACTTACTAGCCTTGTGACCTTGGACAAGTCACTTAACCCCAAATGCCCTGCCCTCCCCCCTGCAAAAAGAAGAAAAGAAAGATAAATATGAAGGTAACAGCGACATTATACTTTCCTGGATTATGATGAACTGGAATGAAGACATATTAGGGCTGGATACATAAATGCTGACAGATTATATGATAGAAATTACACTTACGCTAACACATTAGAAAAAATATTTGTGTGGAAAGTTTTATCTTTTATTATTTGTTTAAAGCATATTTTATAAAGATAGAAATTTCTTAAGACATCACTTTTTAAAAAATTTTAGAAAACAGAAGCTCTTCGTATGAAGTATCGCTACTTAGACTTACGTAGTTCCCAAATGCAGTATAATCTAAGACTGAGATCCCAGATGGTCATGAGAATGCGGGAATACCTCTGTAATCTGCATGGTAAGAATAATGGCGGAGTGTTCCTCCAAGTACTCCAATGTCTTTTCTGTTTACTGAAATGTACCTATCTGCCTAGTACTTAGGATGCGTTCAGTGTACACAGCAGTAAGAGTAAAATAATGCTTATTTTCAGGATATTTTTACCAGAAAAATAATCTAGAAGTCTAGTCAGTGGGTCAAAAGCATCTGCTTTTTGGGAGGTGATTAGTGATTATTGAGTTGAAATGACAAAGACAAAAGGCATGCTTATCAGTTCTTCAGTTGAAACAAACTTGGGAAGTTAATAATAGCTCATCTTTATAGTGCTCTTTAAAGCTTATGAAGGGCTTTCATCACAGACTCATAAAATAATTATTGCCCCTGTTTTGTAGCTGAGCAAATGGAGGCTGCAAGACTTAAAGTGCTACCTTAAGAGAAGTAACGTGATAGGGTGAAAATGGCCCAGGGTTTGGTGTCAGAGGGCCTGGGTTTGCATGCCATCTCTGCCATTTACTCCCTGTGTGACTTGGGCAAGTCAAGGAGTGTTTCTGCTTGGCCTCCTATCTAGTCATTCCTCTCAGCCATCCCAAGTAGGGCATGTAGGTTATTTTCTTTCACCATCTTCTTGTATTTATATCACTGTTTGGTGCTGCCTAGGAAAATATTTCTAGTTTTCATTTAAAATTTTTGTTATCTTTGGTATTCTCATGTAAACCTGTACAGCAACAGGAGATGATGAATCATAAATAGTTTATAAATTGTTTTCTGCCAGAGATAAAGTTGTTACAGAAAGATAAGACTTATCAAATCCCTAAAACCTGCTTCTTGGTGGTATTTGTGTAAACTGGGATTAATAAACTAGGTGGTATCCACCAGTCATAATTCCTATTCTAGGAACAGTCTCAGAGATGATGTACTTCATTCTGGGCTTCTCTAGTTGACTAATTACAAATTTGATGATCTTCTTCTTTTAGGGTTTGTGGATATTGAAACACCAACATTATTTAAGAAAACTCCAGGGGTATGTATATTCCTTACTCAGTTTTTTGTTACTTTTTCCTTAATATAATATGATAATATTCTGGAACATTATGTCATTTTGATTTTCTCCTGACTTCACTTCGACTCAGTAAGTATCAAGCACCTGCTCTTTGCCAGGAGCTGCTCCAGGCTCTGGAGATTGAAAGACAAAAATGAAATAGTACTTCCCCTTAAGGAGTTTATCTTCTGCTGGGGTAGTAGCACATGTACACAGATCAGTCCATACAAGGTAACTCAAGGAAGTAATGAGTACCAGCAAGCTAGAGACTGAAGAAAGGCTTCACCTCCAAAGGTGAGACATGAACTGAGTCTTAATGGACAAAAGGCTTCTAAGGAGGGAGTGCGTTCCAGGCACTGGAGACAGACAGGAGACAGTATGTTAAGGTTGGGGAACAGTTAGTAGGCTAGTTAAACTGGAACATAAAGTTAGTGAAAGTGTTATTAAATAAATCAGGAAAAATGAGTAGGAGCAAGCATATAGACTGCTTTAAATACCCAACTCTGAAATTATATTTGTGCCCAAAAGTAGTGATTTTTGAGCTCAGGAATGACACTGTCAGACCTATGCCTTAGAAAGATGATTTTGGCAACTGCAGGGAATGGACTGGAGATGTGAAAAACTGGAAGCAAGGAGGGTAAATTAGGCAGCTGTTAAAATAGTGCAGAAGAGGATTGATAAGGAGATGAACCAGTGTAGCAGCTTCATGAGGGAGCAAATGCAAGAGATGTTAGGGAACTAGGATCAATGAGGCTCAATAATTGATAACATCAAGAGGATAGAAAAGGGGAAGAGTTACCAATGCCAAGGTTATCAGCCAATGTGATTGTAAATATGGCTGTGCCCTAAAGGCCTTAGCAGAGATAAGGACTTTTGGAAGGGGAGAATTTGAAGGGGAAGATTTGACATGCTTTTGTTTGAGGCACCTACAAAAAGTAGGTAGCAGTTTAGCAGGCAATTGGTGATATGTGACTGAGGTACAGAAAAGATTAGGACTCGGGGTGTGTGTGTGTATGATGCTGAGATAATAATTGAACTCATAAGAGCAGATGAGATTGTTTTATTTTCATGTTTGTTAGATACTTAACTGGTATTAATTGATAAGGGACTGGGAAAGATTCATACTGTACAATTAGTTCTCCTTCATCTGAAGGATCCAAGAAGAATACTGGGTTACCAGATTTTGGTATTTTTGCACAAAATTTTATTGATTTGACTTAGTAACTACAGTTTTTAAGCAACAATTCAACAAACATTAATTAAGTGTCTACTGTTTACAAGAAAGCAGTGAAGTAGAGAAGGCACAGAGATAAATTAGTCCCTGTTTTTAATGAGTTTATCATTTCAGTGAGTTTTTTAAATGTAGGAAATAAGTTAATATTTACTTGAGTAGAAAATAATGCACAAAATAATCTTGATTGTCCAATTGCTAAGCCAGAACTTTTTTTAGCCTTAACTTTCTTGATCTTGGTAATGTATAACAGTAGCTTTGACCAATTATTTATACTTTGCTTTTAATTTTCAACTACTTTGATACCAGGGTGCAAAAGAATTTGTGGTACCATCAAGGGAACCCGGAAAGTTTTATTCTCTTCCTCAGAGTCCTCAACAGTTCAAGCAGCTTTTAATGGTTGGTGGTTTCGACAGGTAAGATTTCTTTAATCTAGCTGTTACCAAAAACAGGAATGTTTAGGAACTCAGACTTCTGAGAAGGGTAGAATATTTACAGGTGTTTCATAAAATGAAATTCTATACTAATAGATTGATTACCAAAAGATTCCAGTATAGATTTGGGAGTGGTACCCTTAAGTGATAGGCAGAAGAAAAAAATTAGGTTTAATAAATCAAGTATTTATTAAGACATTACTATGTGCCAAGCACTCAGTGCTGACGATTCAAGTACAAAGAACAAAACAATTCTTTCTCATAAGGAACTTACATTCTAAAGAAAAAGATTAAAAGTACATATAAAAATAAATACAGCATAAATGTAAAGTTAATAAATGCAAATATGTGCAAGTAGTTAAATACAAAGTAGTTTCAGAGGGACTGGCTATTGGGAGAATCAGGAAAATACAAAAAAAGGTGCTTGAGCTGGAAAAGAGGGTCTTCTCTGATGCAAAAATAAGGAAGAAGTACATTTCCAGAATGTAGGATGGCCACTGCAGCCCCTGAATGGAAAGCAGAGTGTCAGTGTTGTGAGGAATAAGAAAGAAGGCCAATTTGACTATATCCCAAAGTGCAGGCAGGGGAATAATGTTCACTGAGTCTAGAAAGAAATGTTGGAGCCAGGTTACATAAGGCTTTACAAGATAAACAGAGGAACTTATATTTTATTCTACAGGTAGTAGGAAGCCACTGAAGTTGATTAAATAGCAAAACCACATGGTCAGATTTGTGCTTAAGGAAAAATACTTTGACATAATGGTGGAGGTGACAGGAGTAAAGAGACCTAAGGCAGTAAGGTCAGTTTGAAGGCCTTTGCAATCATCTAGGTTAGAGGTTAGGAGGGCCTGAACTAAAATGGTAGTTGTGTGAGTGGGAAGAAGGAGTTGCATTTGAGAGGTGATGTGATGGTTAGAAACACCAAGATTTAACAACTGTTTGAATGTGTGGGAAAGGCCAAAATAATGCCAAGGTAGTAAACCATGGAGACTGGAAGGATGGCAGTGCCTTTGACATAAATTAGAAGGGTCAAAGGGAAAAAATAAGGTAAGTTTTGGACATACAGAGTTTGAGATATCTACAAGTTATCCAGTTTGAAATGTGCAATAATCAATTGGGATGCAGAACCAGTACTCAGGGGCAAGATTGACACTGAACAGCAGAGATGTGTGAATTATCTGTACCATAATGGTAAGTAAACCCATGGGAGCTGACAAGGTTACCTGGAGGGAAAAGGAAAGAGAGCCTAGGACAGAACCTCCGTTGGTGGTTTTATAAGTGGGAACATATTGAGAAGATAAGGAGTCAGAATCAATAAGACTTGAGGCAGAGCCAAGATGCTGGAGTAAAGGCAGGGACTTGCCTGAGCTCTCCCAAATTCCCCTCCAAACTTTAAAATAACACCTCAAAATGAATTTTGGAGCAAACCAGCAAAAGGACAAGGTGAAACAATTTTCCAGCCCAAGACAACTTTGGTCAGCAGGAAAGAGCTTTCACACTGGCATGAGAGTAGAGTTTGGACTATACCTGGCTGAATCAGCAGCATCTGCTTCCAGAGCTTTCAGCTCACAAACAGTAAGGAGGTCAGACAACTGGTCAGAAAAAGTACAGGGGACCCTATATGGCACTGGGCACAGGAGTTTGTTGCATTGCCCATATGCTCTTTCAGGTCACAATCCCAGAGCAATAGAGTATGTGACCCCAGGGAAGCAGGGACTCTGATTACAGTTCCAGGGCAGAAGAGAGCTCTTGTGGTCACTCACAGATCAAAACACAGGCCATGAAAATAGTGATCCCACCTCTCCTTAAATCATACTGCCCTGGAAGAACTGAAAACGTACAGGACCTCTGTCCCCTCCCTCCCTTCCTCCCCCACCTCCCACGTGTCCCCTTCCCCCTCCAGCTCTGAAAACAGCAGCACAAATAAATAAACTTGGGACAATGCCCTCTCTACAAAATAAAACAAAAAATATGTATTAAAATGAGTAAGCAAAGGAGAAAGAACCCAACCATAGTTACTACGGGACTAGAGATGAACTGAGCTCATATTCAGAGAAAGGTAATAGAACTTAAAAAGGCACCCCTTTTTCAATGAGAAACGTCAAATGGTCCCAAGCCCAAAAAGAGTTCTTGGAAGAACTTAAAAAGGACTTTAAAAATCAAACAAGAGAGACCAAGGAAAAATTGGAAAAAAAGAGCAGTCCAAGAAAAGAAAATTATAGAAAGAAAGTCAACCAATTAGAAATAGAGATTCAAAAACTTAGGGAAGAAAATAATTCCTTGAAAACAGAATTGGGCAAGGGGAAGCTAATGACATTCCAAGACACCAAGAAATCATAAAACAAAATCAAAAGACTGAAAAAATAAAAGAGAAAGTGAAACATCTCATCAGAAAAACAACCAATTTAGAAAAAAACAAATCGAGGAGTAATATGAGAAGTTGAACTAACTGAAAATTATGATTTAAAAAAAAAGAATCTTTATACAATATTAGAAGAAATTATCAAGGAAAATTGCCCTGAAATTCTAGAAAAAGAAGGTAAAGTATAAATAGAAAAAATTCGGTGAGTAAGAGCGCCAGCCCCAGAGTTGGGATGACCCGGGATTGGTCCCAGCCTCAGAAAATGAGCACCCACACATAAATAATGACTGATCGTGTTACCTTGAGCAAGTTACTTAACCCCAATTGCTTTAAAAAAAAAAAAAAAAGAATTATTTGGGGTGGCTAGGTAGAGTAGAGTGTCGGCCCTGAAGTCAGAAGGACCTGAGTTCGGATCTGGCCTCAAACACTTAACACACACAAACAAAAACCTAGCTGTGTGACCTTGGGCAAGTTACTTAACCCCAATTGCCCTCCCAAAAAAAAGCAAAAAAAAAAATCGGGGATAATAATCATGATCTCAGACAAAGTTAAAGTTAAAATAGATTTCATCAAAAGTGAAAAATAGAGAAACTATACTATGTGTTAGCAATATTATTCAGTATTGTTTTAGACCATTTAAAATACCTAGAGTTTAGGTACTTGAGAGTATCTAGGTAAAATACCTAGACAGTATACTGCCAGAAAAGACACAGTAACTACATGAACATAAACAAAATAAAATAAACATAAACATAAAACATATAAAATATGAATAAACTCAGATCCAAATAACTGAAGTAATATTTATTGTTAATGGATGGGTAAAGCCAAAATAATTTTTTAAATGACAGTTTTACCTAACTAATCTATTTATTCGATGTCATCCCAGTTAAATTACTAAAAAATTATTTTACTGAGTTAGAAAAATAATAACAAAGTTCATTTGGAAGAACAAAAGGTTAGGAACTTCAAAGAAAGTAGGGGAAAAAACATGTAAAGGAAGTAGATTCAGCAGTGTTAGACTTTAAACTATATTATAAGGTAAGCATTGTTGAAGTATAAGAAGGATAATTTTGATTATTTTAAATTAAAAATTTCTTGTATAAATAAAACCTATGTAACCAAGAATCAAAAAAAATGCAGTAAATTGGGGAGAGGAACTTTCATAGACAATCTCTCAGATAGGATGTGAGTGGACTGGAATATTGCTGTGACATAGGAAATGGTGAGCTGGTTGATTTAGAAAAACATGGAAAGACTTATGAAAGAAGATGCTATCCAACTTCAGACAAGCATGATAGGAGGAAATAAGCATAGTATGGTCTTACATATATGTGTATAAGTATACATATGTATAGATAGATATGTGTGTATGTATATTGTGTGTGTGTGTGTGTGTGTGTGTGTCTCCCCACACTTAATTGTAGCCTTCTTTAGGGTGGTAGGGGAAGGGAGAAGAGAAAAATAAAGTAAAATGTGCACACCAGAGAACAAAAGAAAATCAACAAGTAAGCAAAACAAAGCTGGGCAGCTTTGAAAACAATGTATAGTGTTTATTATATAGATTTTCTTGAAATGGAAATTATGGTCTTATGGTCTGCTATGTACATGGCAATTTGTGTTTTTTTTCTCATTTCATACTTAAGTTTAAAATTTAAAAAAAATTTTAGAACTTGTTCAGTCATTTCATTTGTGTCTGACTCTTTGTGATTCTATTTGAGATTTTCTTGGCAAAGATTCTGGAGTGGTTTGCCATTTCCTTTTCCAGCTTATTTTACAGATGAGAATCTGAGGCAAACAGTGTTTAGTGACTTGTTTAGATCATACAGTAAGTAAGTGTCTGAGTCCAGATTTGAACTCAGGAAAATGAGTCTTCCTGGTTCCAAGTCCAGTGCTTTATACACTATGCCACCTAACTGCTCTCCTCAAAAAACAGAATAGGCCAAATGGTAAAAAGAAACATAAAAATCCATTGAAGAAAAGAAAAGCAGAATTGGCCGAGTGGAAAAAGATGTTCAAAAATTCGCTGAAGAGAAGAACTCCTTAAAGACTAGAACTGGTGAGGCAGCTAGGTGGTGTGGTGAATAGAGCACCAGCCCTGAAGTCAGGAGAGCCTGAGTTCAAATCCAGCCTCAGACACTTAACACAAAAAACTAGCCATGTGACCTTGGGCAAGTCACTTAACCCCAATTGCCCTACCTTCCCTCCTCCAAAAAGCAAAAAAAAAAGAGTAGAATTGGCCAAATAGAAAAGGAGGTACAAAAGCTCACTGAAGAAAATAATAAGGGGCGGCTAGGTGGCGCAGTGATTAGAGCGCTGGCCCTGGAGTCAGAAGGACCTGAGTTCGGAGCCGGCATCAGACACTTAACACACACAAACAAAAAAAAAAACCTAGCCGTGTGACCTTGGGCAAGTTACTTAACCCCAATTGCCCTCCAAAAAAAAAAAAGAAAGAAAGAAAGAAAAAGAAAATAATAAAAAACACTGTCCACCTCCAAAGAAAGAACTGATGGAGTCTAATTGAAGATCAAAGCACACTTTTTTAAAACTTACTTTGGGGGTTGGTTTTTTTTTTTAATCTGTGTTTTATTTCACAATATGAATTATATTTTACATGACTTCACAAAACCTTTGTCAAATTGCTTGCCTTCTTAATGGGGAAGAAGGAGAGAATTTGGAACTCGACATTTAAAAATATATATTTTTTTACATGTAATTGGGAAAAAAAATTTTTAATTTTGTAAAAGACTAAGGCTCCACTACAGTTAGAGGATATAATAGGGATGGTGAGCTAACAAAGGAAACTAAGAAGGAATAATGAAACAAGAAGGAAACAAGGAGAGAATAGTGTCACAAAAACCGAGAAAGAAAAGTAAAAAAAGAGGGTGACCAGAAGTGTCAAATGTAGAAAACAGGTTGAGAAGGATTAGGACTAAGAAAAGGCTATCAGACGTGGCAAGCATGAGATCATTGCTAACTTTCAGGAAAGCTTTTTGAATTGAGTGACGTGGAATGGATGAAAGTTCAATTATAAAAGGTTGAAGAGTTTAAGTGAAAGGAGAAAAATGGAGGAAGCAAAGGTGAACAGCTTTTCCAAGGCATTTGGCCAAGAATAGAGAGATAAAAGACAACAATCTACACTGGTGGTAATATCTAGTGAAAGTTTTTAGAGGAGGGGCGGCTAGGTGGCTCAGTGAGTAGAGTGCCGGCCCTGGAGTCAGAAGGACCTGAGTTCGGATCCGGCCTCAGACACTTGACACACCCAAACAAAAACCTAGCCGTGTAACCTTGGGCAAGTTACTTAACCCCAATTGCCCTCCAAAAAAAAAAAAAGGAAAGTTTTTAGAGGTGATGGGTTCTTAGTCTTGTTTGTTGAAAGCAGTAGGGAAGGCTCCATTTGATAGGAGTGATTCGAATTCTGAAAGATGATTAAGAGTGAAAAAGGGCATAGGATCAAGTGAATGTTGAGAAGTTGGCCTTGGCAAAGAGAAGGGGCTTCATCTATCAGACACTAGGGAAAAGGAGTGGGAGATGATGTCAGAGGGTTTTAAGATTAATAGATGGAGAGAGGGGCGGCTAGGTGGCGCAGTGAGTAAGAGCGCCAGCCTCGGAGTTGGGATGACCCGAGATCAAATCCGGCCTCAGAAAATGAGCACCCACACATAAATAATGACTAGCCGTGTAACCTTGAGCAAGTTACTTAACCCCAATTGCTTTAAAAAAAAAATAGATGGAGAGAGAAAACACCTCAACCTCAATTTTTTTTTTTTGGAAAAGTAATAGCAATGTTCTTGATGAAGAAGTGGGGTGGACCCAGCAATACCACTTCTAGAATTATATCCCAAAGAGATCAGAGAAGTGGGAGGAGGACCCGTATGTACAAAAATATCTATAGCGGCTCTTTTTGTGGTGGTAAAGAATTGGAAATCAAGGGGATGCCCATCAACTGGGGAATGGCTGAACAAATTGTGGTATATGAATGTAATGGAATACTACTGTGCCATAAGAAATGAGGAGCAGACAGACTTCATAATAACCTGGAGAGACTTATATAAACTGATGCTGAGTGAGAAGAGCAGAACTAGGAGAAATCCATACACAATCACAGACAACAACGTATGTGTGACAACTAACCTTAATAGACTGGGCTCCTCTCAGCAATGTAAGGTTATATATAAGACAACTCCAAAAGACTCATGATGGAAAGAGATATCCACATCCAGAGAAAGAGATGCCAAGTCTGAATGCAAACTGAAATAAACTACTTGCTGTGTTTCTTTTTCTTATCTTGTTTCCTCTTTCCCACTGATCATTCCATCAGTTAAAATCCTTCTTTACAACCTAATGATTAATGTGAAGATATTTGTAGATCCTATATTTGAGTGCATGCTGCCATGATTGGGGGTGGGGAGAGGGAAGGGGAGAAAATTTGAAACTCAAGGGACTGTGGAATTGAATGTTGTAAACTAAAAGTAAACAAACAAACCAATTTAATTAAATAAAAAATAAAAAAATAAGTGGGGGTGGACTGTGTGGAAAGAGGAATGGGAAGGTTGAAGAGGGAAGCTCTTATCTGAAGATAATAGTTTCAGACAGGTTAAGAGATTAGATTGGTACGGCAGTAAAAATGGTAGAATGTGTCTTCCTGATGTGGTGTTCATTCTCATTTGTGTTTTGCTGGCATGACTAAGACAGTGCTTTGGTGGAAATTGAGTATGTCTTTCTTGCAGAACTTAAATGAATGGCGTTATTGTAATTGCAGATACTTCCAAGTTGCCCGTTGTTATCGAGATGAAGGTTCTAAGCCAGAAAGGCAACCTGAATTTACCCAGGTATTATGAGTTCATTCATCTGAATTTTATAGATTCAGGCTAACCTGATACTGTATTTGTATTAAGCACTATTTTATCATCATTATTTTGCTGTGTGAAAAATATTTCTAAAACCACAGTAGCCATTCTGCTTTATCTTATTTTATTTCATTTCTCTATAATTTTAGTCGTATGTCTAACACAACTTCATTACAGTTTATATTTCTAATTATCCTACTTTTGACCCATCCTGTTCATGGACTATGCCTTCTTATTGTTCCAGGTTACCAATAGAATATCAGCATTTTCTTCTACTTGTTAATAATGCCCATAATTTACTGATAAAATTCATGAAAACTCTCATCTGTGTCAACTTAATTTAGCTATTCAAATCTTCAAATCTGAATTAAAAAGCAACTAGAATGTGGCTTCTGTATAGAAGTCCAGTGATTTTTGTCATCTATATAATATGTCTTTATAAAATCCTTTGGTTTCTTTAAGAAAAAGAAAATTTGGTTATAAATGCTACTAACAGCCATTGAAACTTATGTCCATGTGATATTATCTTGACTTCAGGTTGATATAGAGATGTCTTTTGTAGACCAGGCCGGGATCCAGAAATTAATTGAAGGTTTGCTTCAGTATTCATGGCCTAAGGACAAAAGTCCTCCTACTATTCCTTTCCCTTCTATGACTTACACTGAGGCTTTGGACTTATATGGGACTGATAAACCAGATACTCGCTTTGGAATGAAGGTAATTATTTTTCCTATGAAGCATTTTGAGATATTCCTTCAGTCTTCATTTTAAACTGAGCACTGCCTGATTTTTAAAATCAGGCTGCTTTCTAATCAATCAAAGTGAAAAGGGTATAGAGCAGAGGTATCAAACTGAAATAGAAAGAGATCTCTATGGGCCACATATTTACTTTAAAAAACCCATAAATTTGCATTATTTGTGTTGTATTTTTATTCATTTTATTGAACATTTTCCAGTTACATTTTAATCTGCTTTGGTTTGTACCTGGGCCTCAAGGGGCCATGAACTTGACACCTCTGTTTTAGAGCCCTGTGATACTACTACTGGGTCCTTCTGTTCACTCTGGTACTGCATTTTAGGGGCAGTGACTTTCGTAATCACATTCTAGGCAGCTTAGAGTCAGCTAGGTGGTATAGTGGATACAAGTCAGGAAGACTTGTGTTCACATCTGGCCTCTGACATTTGCTGTCTGTGTGACCAGGGGTGAATCGCCCAGCCTCTATCTGCCATAGTCTTGTCAGCTGTAAAAGGGGATTACAATAGCAGGTGCCTCCCAGGCTTTTTGTGAGCATCAAATGAGGTATTTGTAAAATTCTTAGCATAGGGCCTGGCACAGAGTAGATACCATATAAATGCTTATTCCCTTTCCCATCCCCTCTGACTTCAGCTTTTCATCTATGTGTGTGCATACATACACATGTGATGGTCTTAGCAGAAAAACTGATGATATGAGAATAGAAAATAGCAAACATTAGTGAAGGGTAGACTCTGATAATCTGGGGAGTAGCAATGTGATTCAAGTCATACATACCTCTTCCCTCACGACTTTGAAGGTCTCTCAGGCATAATGCTATTGAAGTCTGACATGAAATATAATAATTTTTCCAAATTGATTAAAATTATCTTAGTCCAATCTCAACTGAACAGGTACTCATAAATTCAAATGAAAAATCCTACTCTTAGCCTTAACATGGAGACTCAGGATCAGGCCTGTCATCAAATACTCTTCCAACCAGAAATTTTTGACCAAATAAAAATACTCACTTTGTGTCTTCACTAAATTATTTAAATTCAATGTGTATTTAACTGGTGGAAAAGGGTATAACCCTTATAACTGGGGGAGAGCATAACCCTTAAAGCAGAACATCTATTCAAAATGTCCTCAAGTGTTTTCCTCTGGTTTATATAATATTCGTTTGATTTATATAATACTGCAACTCTGTCACTTGGTAGGTTATTTGAATTACCTGTGTTTGTACTTTTAGTTAATCAGTAAATAAGCATTTTTAAGCACCTACTATGTGCCAGGCACTATACTGAACACTGGAGATTCAAAAAGAGGCAAAAGACAGTTCCTGCCCTCAAGGGAGTATACAGTCTAGACAGTAATGCACAAGCTACATACAGAATAAATAGGAAATTATTACCAGAAGGGATGGCAAAGGGTCCCTGCAGAAGATGGAACTTAAAGGAAACCAGGAAAGGCTAGGTAGAGATGAGAAAGGCACACACTCCAGACATAGAAGACAGTCCTAGAAAATGCTTAGAGCAGAGAGATAGGGTGTCCTGTTTGTGGAACAGCCAGGAGGCCATGTCATCACCTTGAAAAGGAGTAAGGTATAAGAAGACTGAAAGGTTGGAAGGCGCTAAGTTAGGAAGAGTTTTAAATGCCAAACAGAGGTATTTGATCCTGAAGTGATAGGGAGCCACTGGGGATGACATGTTCAGACCTACACTTTGGGAAAATCACTTTAGTGATTAAATGGAGGACATTGGACTGGGAGAGACTTAAGGCAAGCAGACCAACCTGCAGCCTGCTGTCCAGACATGTGGGGATGAAGACCTGTTCTAGAGTGGCGGCAGTGTGAGAGGGAAGGAGGGGAAGTGTCAGACATGTTTCAAAGGTGAAATCCACAGGCCTTGGCAGTAGATTGGCTATGGGGAGTGAAATAGTAAGGAGTAAAGGATGCTGCCTAGGATGTGAGCCTGCATGATTGAGATAGCCCTCCACAGCAGGAAAAGGTAAGGGAGGAAATAATGAGCACAACCTCTCTTTATATACATACATACATACATACATACATATATACATATTGAGTATAATAATATGAGTTTAAGATGTCTTCTGGACATCTTATTCAAGATACCTGAAAGGCAGTTGGAGATAGGAGATTGGAGTTCAGCAGAGAGATTGGGGCAAGAAAGGTAGATTTGAAAATTACCAGCATAGATGTGGTAATTATATCCATGGAGGCTGATGAGATCACCAAGTGAAGTACTAGAGAGAGAGAGAGGAAAAGAGGGCCCAGGGTATAACCCAGTGGCATACCTAAAGTTAGAGGGTGTGGTCTAGATAAGGATCCAGGAAAGGAGAAGTCACATAGGTAGGAGGACCAAAAGCGAATGGTGTCCTGAAAACCTAGAAAGAAGGGAATATCAGGGAAGGAGCCAGTGATCTACAGTGTCAGGCAGCAGGGAGGCCGAGGAGAATGAGGAATGAGAAAAGACCACTGGGTGTGGCAACTAAGAGGTCTTTGGTCACTTGGGAGAGAATAGCTTAAGCTAATGGTAAGGTCAGAAGCTAGATTGTAGGGAGTTAAGTGAGGAGAAAGAAAGAAGAGGCTCCTATTGTAGATGGCCTTTTTTTTCTTTTTTTAAAGCAATTGGGGTTAAGTAACTTGCTCAAGGTTACGCGGCTAGTCATTCTTTATGTGTGAGTGCTCATTTTCTGAGGCCAGATTCGATCTCGGGTCATCCCAACTCCGAGGCCGGCGTTCTTACTACGCCACCTAGCTGCCCCTTAGATGGCCTTTTCAATGAGTTTAGCCCCAAAGGGACAAGGAGATATAGGAAGATAGTGAGCAGGGAGAGAAGGATGAAATGAGGGTTTCCTGTTGGGGGGGTCATGGGCATAATTGTAAGCAGTCGGAAAAGAGACAGGAGAAGATGGAAAATAAGTGATAGAGTAGAAATGATAGAAGGGACAATCTTTTGGAGATGTTGGAATGGAATGAGGTCACTTGAGCAAGTAGAGGGGTTAGCCTTGATAAGAAGTAAGGTCTCTTATATGAGTTAGGTTTGAATTAAAAAATAGTGTCAGAAGGTTTCTGAATGATAAGAGGTGAAGAAAAGGGGGAAAGAGGGAACTCACAGTGAACAGCCTCAGCTTTTTCTGCAAAATATGAGACAAGGGGAACTTCTTAAAATTTAAGCTCTGCTTAAACCTTCCAAAGTAAACAGAATACAGTTCTGAAAAGATAATATATAGAGGTTGGGGAAAGTCAAGATACCCAAGTCTTATCACTAGGTGTTTACTAGCAAGCAGCTCACAACTATTCTTTGTCTCATTTTCCTCCCATGTCATGTGAATTAGATGACAAATTATCTAGTTACAGAAAATTTCTGTGTTGAGCAAAAATATGAATATATAAATATAAATTAAATTACATTAGCAAAATTATTTTAAAACAAAATGAAAGCTTTGCTGTGACTCATGTTTTATTTTGTTGCCCATTTTTGTTATTTATCTACCAGATTGTTGATGTCAGTGACATATTTAGGAACACAGAGATTGAATTTCTTCAAAATGTTCTCGCGGAGCCCCAAGGCACCATCAAAACCATCTGTATTCCTGGAGGATCAGTAAGTGATATTTTGCTACTAGCAGAGCCATCCAGTCAGGAAATAGAAATATGCCATATTAGTAAGTTGGTGCAGAAACAAATTTTGTTAAGGGAGACGTTTATATTGTAACAAAATAAATAAAATCAAGACTGAAAGTCTTGGCTTCATTAAGCATTTATAAAATCCCCTTATGGCATCAGGGTTGTTAAAAACATCACATTCAGGGCAACTAGGTGGCACAGTGGATGGCACCGGTCCTGAAGTCAGAAGGACATGAGTTCAAATATAACCTTAGACACTTGACACTCACTAGCTATGTGACCCTAGGCAAGTCACTTAACCCCAATGCCTCACCAAAAAAGAAAAAGAACATCAGGTTCTATATCAGATTGCATGCCATCTTGGTGAGGGGAAGGAGAAAAAAAAATTTGGAACTAAAATCTTGTAAAAGTGAATATTGAAAACTATATCTGCATGCCAAACCTGATGGGTGTTTTGGTTCATTCTTCTCAACTTCTTTCCTCTTTTTTTTTTTTTTTTGTTCTTTGTGAAAAGGGATAGATTTCTGGGGGAGGAATATACTTGAAAAAGAAGGTGATGTAAAAACAAATGATAGCGAAAACTATATCTGCATGTAATTGGAAAAAATAAAATACTGTTAAGTGGAAGGAAAAAAAGAGTTCACACACACACACACACACACACACACACACACACACACCCACACACACCCCACAAAAAATCAAGTTCTTTTAACCATTCAAAAGACTTACAAATCTAGGACCTGTCCTACTGTCATCCACCAGCTCAGTTGACACCTCTGGGCTGAAGAGAGGTTGGAGTATCAGTTGTTTAGTGTATCAAAATAGTATTTTTAAAACCTAACAAAGTAACAGAAGATGGCTTATTATTTTATTTTCAAGACTAATTATTTGGAATTTTTTGATATGCTAAAGTGTCCTAAGAAACAGTTAAGTAATTTTAGATATGATAAATGAATTTGATATTTATTGATTGATAGTATACAACAAATGTGAGATATGTAGCTGGAATAAGTACATAACATAAACTTCTGTGTAATTATCGTTCAGCAGCAGAAACTAGTTTTATTGAATTCCTGTGCTGTGAAATGGCAATGAGTTCATGTCCCATCTAATGTGTCTTACACAAAGGCCATAAGTTTGTGAAACCATACATCAGACTGAGAGATTGACCTCTTTGTTTTGTTTTCCAGAAATATTTGAAAAGTAAAGATTTTGAGGCCATTAGGAAATTTGCCATTGACCATTTTAATCAGGTAAGAAAGGAATGTGTCTGTTGTATGGGGGGCTTTTTACTTCCTTTTCATGATCTAGAACCTTTAATGAGGCTCATCTTGCTGTCATGGAAAAAGTACTGAACTTAGAAGCAGAAGAGCTGGGCCCAGGTTCCAGCTGTGCCATTTTTGAGCTGCAAGCCATTCAGTCACTCCAGGACTCATTGTCTCTAAAATGAGGATAATAATTTTGGGGTCATCTGCCGCAGAGTTGTTGAGAGGAAACTGTTTTATAAACTGTAAGGCCTATATGGGGGGATCCAGGTCACACAGTGAATGGAGCACTGGGCCTGGAGTCAGGAAGACTCATCTTCCTGAGTTCAAACCTGGCTTCAAATACTGCCTAGCTGTGTGACCCTGGGTAAGTCACTTAACCCTGTTTAGTTCACTTTTCATGTCTGTAAAATGAGCTGGAGAAGGAAATGGCAAACCCCTCTAGTACCTTTGCCAAGAAAACCCCAAATGGGGTCATAAAGAGTCAAACATGACTTAAAAACGATTGAACAAAAACCAACAGGCGTATATTATATGAGCCATTGTTCCTACTTAATTAAAATTCACTTGAGCTCTTAAGGCATATCCAGTTTTAGTAGTTTAGGGAATTCTCTTTCTTTAACCTTGCCAGGTAATGTTATTCATGTCTTTTTGCATCATTCTTAGGTTTAAATAGTTTAAAAATCAAATCTTGTGTCTTTAGAGTCAAGACTTGAGTTGAAATCCTGCCTCAGACACTTATCATGTGACCCTGAATAAGTCACTTAACCCCTATTGACCTCAATTTCCTCATCTGTGAAAAAGGGGTAATAGTAGCACCTGCCTCCTGGGGTTGTCATGAGGCTCAAATGAGATAATATGCTAAAGGGTTTTGCAAACCTTGAAGTGCTATAAGTGTTAGCTACTATTTTTATTTGACTTAAGGAACAACTTGGCTTCCTAAATCGATACCTGGAACACATTTTCTCACAGAGAAGGTATTACTAGCTACCAACCTTTATGTCTGTTTTTCTCACATCTGTTAGACTGTGCCTGCAGTAAGAGTATCTGGTGAAAATATGACTAGGGAACAGGCATTTTTTTTTTTTAAGCAATTGGGGTTAAGTAACTTGCTCAAGGTTACACGGCTAGTCATTATTTGTGTGTGGGTGCTCATTTTCTGAGGCCGGATTCGATCTCGGGTCATCCCACCTCCGAGGCCGGCGCTCTTACTCACTGCGCCACCTAGCCGCCCCGAACAGGCATTTTTCAAAGATCAAGTTCTCCAGCAGACCACAATTTTTTTTTTTCCGGAGGGGGGAAGGCAGGGCAATGGGGGTTAAGTGACTTGCCCAACGTCACATAGCTAGTAAGTGTCAAGTGTCTGGGGCTGGATTTGAACTCGGGTCCTCCTGACTCCAGGTCCAGTGCTCTATTCACTGTGCCACCCAGCTGCCCCCAGACCACATTTTCACAATTGTACAGTTGGCTGAAAAATATAGAGACTACCATCCAGTTCTGTTTATATTTTGTTTTTTCAGAGCTGTTGGCTCAGGAGAGCCAAACACATATTTGACCAGTCTTCTCCAACAAAGTATCTACAGTAACTTGATTTATAAAATGATAAAAAAAAAACATAAATTAAACAAAATAATTTCTTGCTCAACAAAAGCCCTTTGCCAAATTTGTTGGGTGGTATTTAGAAGATAAACATGACCTTTTCTTCACTGTAGGAGGTTTCACCCTTATTTCTGAAAACCAGTGGAAGCGGGAAGTCTCCACTTAGCAGGCTCTTAAAGGAAGAGGAGAAATCAGCAGTGGTCAGTCTCATGAGGGTCCAGGAGGAAGATGTGCTCCTCTTAACTGCTGGAGAGCGCAAGAAAGCGGTAAGGAAAAATACACGCATGTCCACGTTCCCAGCTCCCAGCAAAGGCTTTTCCTGAAGAGGCAAATGTGTATGTCTGGTCTGTCCTGGGCCCAGGAGCACATGCAGGATTGAGAGCAGGGGCTCTAGCTTCTATTCTGTGTAGCACACATTGGAAATTGGAGAGTATTTCCATAGAATGGCGACCCTATGAATGAGTGTGTATGTGTTTGTTTGTTAAGCCCAACATCTCTATGGAAGTATATGTTTACTCCAACTTTTAAAAAATATTTCATAATGTACCTGAAGAAAAACATCCTTGAGTTCTCTGTCAGTAAAATATAACCTTTAGCCTTCTCCTGCAATTTTGTACATAGATTAAATTTCTACTTCAGTATTAACGAATGAAAAAAAGCATTTTTATGAACTCGGTATGTACCAGCCAGCTAGATGGGCAGCCAGGTGGCTCAGATACAGCACTGGGCCTGACCTGAGTTCAAAACCAGCCTCAGACACTTGCTGGCTATGTGAACCGAAAGTTACTTTACCTCCATTTGCCTTAGTTCACCAGAGAAGGAAACGGTACCCCACTCCACTGTCTTTACCAAGAAAGCCCCATGGACAGCGCTGGTGTGCTGTAGTTCACTGAATCACGAAGGATCAGGCATGACTGAACAACAGCAGCAAATGTGCCAAGCACTGTCCTGAGCATTAGGGATACATAGAGAAAAACTGAGGCAATCTCTGTTGTTCAGGACCGACCCCACCATTGGAAGTAACAACATCTAGAATAAAGTTTAGGGGCGGCTAGGTGGTACAGTGAACAGAGCACTGGCCCTGGAGTCAGGAGGACCCGAGTTCAAATTCAGCCTCAGACACTTGACACACTTACTAGCCATGTGACCTTGGGCAAGTCACTTAACACCAATTGCCCTGCCCTCCCCCCTCCAAAAAAAAGCATAAAATAAAGTTTAGCTGCAGAAGAGATGGAAAGACCCAAGTCCTCAGAGCTCCTTGGAGTGGGTAGCAGGGCCCCGAGGTTTTTGGGTTCACCAGTGTGTCAGCTGGGTATAAAGGTTCAGCAGGTGATCAGGCCTCTGGTCTTCCATCTCAGCAGAAGGAATAGAGGTGGTGACTCCCAGGTTATCAGCCAGGCAAAGGGGTAAAAGAAAGTGGAAAATAGGCTCCTGAATGGCTGAAGGCAAGAGAGAAGGGGCTAGTGATAGGAGGTATAGGATTTCTTTTGCTAATGTATAGGATCCCTCTTTTATAATCTTTGTCAACACTTTTATGAAGTTCATTCTAATAATCTGTGATAGTTTCACTTTTTATTGTCTCTTACAAGAGGTCCTAAAGTATAACTTGAAAGCCAAATGTAACCCATAATCTCTCCTTATAATAGCAGTAATGTGGAGAAGACTGAACAACTACAGATTTTATTGCTCATGAATTCATTTAGAAGATTTGGTTGTGTGGTCTTATTGTTTTGCTTTCAGTTTGAAAATCCTATTTAAATAGGATAGCCAAGTAACGGCATGAGCCAAATAAAATAGTTTTGTTTTGCTTAAGTTTAATTCCTCCTGGACCTTCTTTGAAAGAAATCTAGAAATCAGACTTTTGAAGAATATAATCAGCTTTTTAAACATTCCAAGAGGATGGAAAGTAGGGGCATAGTTTTCTCAAAGATATCACACATGGTGGTGAAATCACAGAGTCTTGTATTTGGAGAAAACTTCAGAGATTGTCAAGTCCAACCTATACCTATGTAGCAGTTTCTTCTACATGTAGATGTTAGCAAACCACAGCCATGGGCCAAATCTAGCCTTGCAGCCAACTTTTGTACAATTTGAGCTAAGAATGGCTTTTACATTTTTTAATAAGGTTATAACTGTATTTAAATTGTATGTTGTATTTTAAAATGTAAAAACCATTCTTAGGACACTGGCCGGGCCTTACAAAAGCAGTCAGTGCACTAAATTTGGCCCACAGACTGTAGTTTGCCAATCCCTGCTCTCTAAGATCTGCAGTGAGGGGCGGCTAGGTGGCGCAGTGAATAGAGCGCTGGCCCTGGAGTCAGAAGGACCTGAGTTCAGAGCCGGCCTCAGACACTTAATCCACACAAACAAAAACCTAGCCGTGTAACCTTGGGCAAGTTACTTAACCCCAATTGCCCTAAAGGGGCGGCTAGGTGGTGCAGTGAGTAAGAGCGCCGGCCTCGGAGTTGGGATGACCCGAGATCAGATCCGGCTTCAGAAAATGAGCACCCACGCATAAATAATGACTAGCCGTGTAACCTTGAGCAAGTTACTTAACCCCAATTGCTGCAGTGAGTGGTCATTCAGCCTCTGCTTGAAGACCTCCTAAGGGTGACTAGTCTACTACTTCCTAACTCTGATTGCTAGCAAGATCTTCCTTAGCTCACACCAAAATGTGCCCCCCACACCTTCTATCCATTGTCCTTAGCTCTCGCCTCTGAGGCCAAGCACAAGAACAAACTAGATTTGATCTCTTTTAGACAACAGCCCTTTAGAAACAACCATCCTGCCCTCCCATGTTCTAGAGGCTATGTATCCAGGTGCTGCAATGTGTTGTTATTTTTTCATGTAGAATATTTAGTTTTTGTTTTATTTTGTTTTGTTTTGCTTAGTTATAGCCAGTTTTCAAGGACAGTAGGCTTTAGATTTTATTGTGAATTATAAAGGCTCCCACTCCTACGATCCTGGACTCTAGTTAGTGAGGGTTCTACCTTCTCTTGCCTAATCTCAGACCCACTGTGCTACTTCCCAGACTCTCCAAGCCATATTGCCTATTCCTTACCCACCCCAGAATAGGAACTCCCACTTCCCTGACCCTGACTGAGGGTAGCTGATCCGTCCTTGTTTTACCTAGGCTTATGCTCCTCACTATGCAGTGCCATAATAGTCTTCCTGCTTCTATCCTCTCCTTGCCCTCCAAGGCTAGCTCTGAGAATCGTGATCAAAGCCACATTACCATTCCCAGAAAGGACACATTAGTCATTTACTGTCATTTCCCCTCACTTCCTTGTCCAAAGCGCTCCACCCTGGACACATCTCCCCTGTTGTATTGTCTTCTGTAGAGTGTAAGCTCCCTTGAGGACTTGTATTTGTATCCCTAGCACCTACACTGAAATGCTTTTTTTCATTCTTTCCTTGTACATGTCTGTTCCAACATTACTGCCTTCAGGTGCACCCAGTATGTGAAGTTCCTGAACGTGGGGATATACCACAAAAACTTGTGTAGAAGGTCACCAGATATACCTCTTTTTTTGCCATATCAGTCTCATCATCCTAAGGTTTTGTCTCAGTAAAATGGAAAACTTAACAATCACTTTTGCCTTTTAAAGTTTCTTTGATTCATACTGCATTAGGTTTCCACTTCTTGGCTCCTTTACTTTTCCCCATCAGATCCAAAGACAATGAGGTTCATTTACTGTGGTTTCTTCTACTTGCCCAAAGGCTTCTTTACTCCTGGCATACTTGCTTCATGCTCTTCAGTAAGCTCATGTAATTCACCAACAGAGAACACAGTACAAATCAAGTGGTGGGCCTGAGGCTGCTTCCAGTACTGCCATGTCAGACTGTAATGGTACACAGCCCTTGAGATAGCTCTCATTTGCCAAAAAGTCAGTGAGGTGCTTATCACCTATTGGTGACTTGAAATCTCTCAAGCCCATTGCCACAGGTATGTTCAGAATAACGTGGAGGCAGCAACATCAAAACACACTCACAGGGGGAGAGGAGTGCACATGCGACGCCAGTACCAGTCACTTACAGAAAATTAAAAGTACTTCTCTCATACCCCTTCATTTCCTCTGTTAGGAAATACAGTTTTTTGGTTTGTTTTTCCATGTGAGCACAAGGCCTCAAGAAGGAGCATATATAAAACCAGCAAAATCAACCTTGGAAATTAGTGGGGAAATAGGTGTTACTGACTTATTGCCTTTTCTTACATCCTTTTCATCAGGAAAACAACAGTTGGTAACTGATAGCTCATAATTTGTCAGACAATTCTCTAGAATCCAAAGGACTATGAGTAGCCAAGCCCCTCCATTCAATCTGAGTGCCAATTAACTGGGTTTCTCTCTACTTATTCTCTCCCTGTCATTCACAGTGTTCTGTATTAGGAAAATTACGCCTGGAATGTGCTGACCTTCTGGAGGCCAGAGGAGTAGTGCTTCGTGACCCAGCTGCATTCCACTTCCTTTGGGTGGTGGAATTTCCACTCTTCTTTCCTAAGGAGGAGGATCCCACAGAACTAGAGTCAGCCCATCATCCATTTACTGCCCCTCACCCCAGTGACATCCATCTCCTCTACACTGAGCCAGAAAAGGTACCATTTTCTATACTTTCAAATAAAAAGAGAGAAAAGTCAAGACAGAAAACTTTAAATTCTGCATCAGTCTTCAATACGGACTTTCACTGTTAGCAATTCAAAAAAATTTAAACTGTTCCACACATTGCCTGTTTTGAGTCAGTAATTAGCAAACTGGTGCTCATTCAATACTTGCAGTACCTTCTACTTATAGAACTGAATCAAGACAGGGCAACAACCTTCTATTATATGAAAATCCCACTTCTTTTCTAGGTTCGAAGCCAGCATTACGATTTAGTGCTGAATGGCAGTGAGATAGGAGGTGGCTCTATCCGAATTCACAATGCACAGCAGCAACAGTATGTCCTTGAAGCAGTCTTGAAGGTAACCTTACTCTTATGCATTCCTCTGCTACCATCCATGCAAAATCCTGGCATTTGATAAAGTTTATTTTAATCAAAGCTATTTTTAATCTAAGTAAACCAATGTAATTTTACATTACAAAGTTAACTTTACAGTCTGCTGTTACAGTTTTTGTAGTAGAAATTGTTCATAAATACAGAGCATTTAGAATGTGAATCTGAAATGATGGTGAAAAGACTTAGGAGGGAGAAAATTTAAAAGGGCTTTAATATCACTCATTACATAGCCTAATTTGGATTTGAAATGTGGCAAATCTCTAGGATTTAAGGCAAAAGGAAATAGAAGATGGTATCCAGAATATAAGCCAGTACTCTGGAAATTAGGGTTATTAGAAAATATAGAGTAGATTTAAGGAAGAAAGGCTTGAGGAGATCTAGAATTATATCATAGCAAAAAATGAATGGAATTTCTGGACTTCTTTAAGTACTAGATTCCCCAGGAGTAGAAAGGGAAAGTCTGTGCAGCTTTAAGACTGTTGTCTTTTTGGAATTACAGGAGGATGTTAAACTGCTTTCTCACCTACTTCAGGCTTTAGATTTTGGGGCACCCCCCCATGGAGGAATTGCTTTAGGTAAGTGCATGAAAATCATTCCTTTCACCTAAAAAAACAATGTGCTGGTTACCTTCTGTTTGCAAGGGCTACTTGTCCCTCTTACTTTATCAAGCAAGAAGAGGGACGAATATCAGGCAGCCCAGCCAGATTGTAAATACCCCAACAAGAAGTCTATTTGCTTTTACACTTATGTTACCTAGTAATATATTACTGCCCAGTCCACAGAGAGCCATCAGCAAATTCTTAGCAAAACTTTATTATTCATTATAATAGCATTTGGATATTGATCCTGAATACTGCTCTAAAATGAGAGTCTCAAAAAGAAAAAAATGTTCCTACAAATAAAATTCATGAGCCAATTAATATTTGACTCCTTCAAGACTTTATAAAGAAAATTATCTAGAGTTTGGATAGAAAACTGCCTATTAACCCCAAGTCACATGGTTTTTATTTAGTAATATGAGGTTTCACTTACAGGGCTAGATAGACTTATATGCCTCATCACTGGAGCACCAAGCATAAGAGATGTCATTGCCTTTCCAAAGTCCTTCCGGGGACATGACCTGATGAGCAATGCCCCGGATTATGTATCTCCTGAAGATATAGAGTCCTACCATATCCAAGTCAAGAGGCCAGAAGTCACAGACAGAAAAGATGTCAAGTCCGTCCTCTTTGAAACTGAGTCTTCCCAATAGTTGGTCCTTCCAAGCCTTGCCAAGACTGAGGATCCCTTGGAAAAGTTGGCTTTGGGCCAAACTCCTGAACTTTTGGAAAGAAGGAAGTCCAGCAAATGCCCAGATAACCAGTGAAGGAGAGGAACACATGGAGAGTGTCTCCTTTTCTCTGAATAATAGAGCACATCTGGTGTCACAGACTGAAAGATTCTGTGCTCATCAGATGGCAAGGGTAGGTGAGAAAGGCTTCGTGCCCACTCATCATGGCTCTCCAGAGTACCCATGCATCCGTTAGAGCAAAAACAATCAAAATGTGCCAGGAAAATGCTATAGCTACTGTGACTGTAGGGTCAGGATGGTGTGGTTTATCATCACCCTGGTAGAACTGGCTAAACTGTAGTTTCAGTTGCAGTGTGGGGGAGGGGACCAAGCACCAGGCAAGAAGTTAGTCAAGAGGCCTAGCTCCAGGTCAAGGTGCCCCAGGGTCATCCCACCTCTCTCAGCCTCAGTTTCTTTATCTGCCAACTAATCATCATACCACTTGTTCACCTGCCTCTCAAGGTGGTTATGAGGATTGAAAAATTAAACTGTAGGGGGCAGCTAGGTGGTACAGTGAGTAGAGTGCCGACCCTGGAGTCAGAAGGACCTGAGTTCAGATCTGGCCTTAGACACTTAACACACAAACAAAACCTAGCCATGTGACCTTGGGCAAGTTACTTAACCCCAACTGCCCTCCAAAAAGCAAAAGCAAAAAAAAAAATTTTTTTTTAAAGAAAAATTAAAGTGCTATGCATCTGTTAGGTGCTATTATTAATTACCAAAAATATATACATAGAGGCAGCTAATCAGTTGTATATTATGACTAAAGCCCAAGCAAAGACTAATGTCAACAGATTTGTAAATCAGCTGTTTATTTGTTTTAAAGAATAATTTAATCATTAAATGTAATCTTTTGCATCAATATATGACGGTACTAATTAAGATGCGAATGACATAGTAGAAAGAACACACGGTTCAAGTGCTGATTGCCACACTATGTGTGCCTTGTAGGATCAGGACTCTCAACATTCAGCTACAATTCCTAAATTATCATGAGGAAAACATTCCATGGCCTATAAAATAGCACTATATAAATGTGACCTCAATGGTACTAAAGAAACAGAAGTGGGGCAGCTAGGTGGTGCATTGAATAGAGCACCAGCCCTGGAGTCAGGAGGACCTGAGTTCAAATCCCGCTTCAGCCACTTAATATAAAACTAGCCGTGTGACCTTAGGCAAGTCACTTAACCCCAATTGTCCTACCTTCCCCTCTCCAAAAAAAAAGAAAAAAGAAACAGAAGAAGGTTGGTTCAATTAATTAATGATTAGAGTTGACAACATAAATACAAACAAGAACATGATTAATTATACTTCCCTGACTTACCTTAAATTGGACAATGTGCATTTGATCCAGAATTTTTTTTTTTAAAGCAATTGGGGTTAAGTAACTTGCTCAAGGTTACAAGGCTAGTCATTATTTATGCGTGGGTGCTCATTTTCTGAGGCCGGATCTGATCTCGGGTCATCCCAACTCCAAGGCCATCGCTCTTACTCACTGCGCCACCTAGCCGCCCCTTTAGGGCAATTGGGGTTAAGTAACTTGCCCAAGGTTACACGGCTAGGTTTTTTTGTTTGTGTGGATTAAGTGTCTGAGGCTGGCTCCGAACTCAGTCCTTCTGATTCCAGGGCCGGCGCTCTATTTACTGCGCCACCTAGCCACCCCGCTTGATCCAGAATTTTAAAATAGCTTGATATACCTACCTATTTTTCATTAGGTTTCGGGTGAGAGATATCAATCTTGGGCCTATGATCTTGTCAGCTAAAAAAATTTTTTTTTTTTTGGTGAATAAAATTTCATCTTTGACTATTTTTGAGTTGTACATAACATGGATGGGATTATAGAAAAGTTGGCTAGCCAGTAGATGGTTCCTTTCCCTCAAGTTTGTCTTGCCAACCAATAGTGTCTCACCTTACTTTGGTGGGCACTTGATGACCAGAAAATTTTTAATGGGAGCACTTCAATGGTGACATAAAAGGTACTTGTGTTTTCCTGTCCTGTACCAACTGAAGGTTTTTCTGAAGTGAACAGAAACCTTCATTAGGCAAAGCAGTCCCATTTTTTCCAGCTCCCTCTCTTTCATCAACATGTAATCACCCATTTCCTGATATCATTAAATATATTCACCATGCCTGCTACACACTGACAAAAAACTCAAATCTGGCATCATAAAAACATTGGTATGCTCTTAGTATCCCAAAATCTCAAAGAGGTCAGCATTAGATCCCAGAGAATTTAGTCACATTGCCTAAGTCCTTTTCATGTCTACCAAAAAATGCTATTCTACCACTTTTAAATTTGAGGGGTTTTGTGTTTTGAACTAGAACTATGATTCTGCAGATACAGAAAGGTCCTTGCCCCTCCTTCCCAGCACACACACAGTTGGGCAGATGCTCCAAGACTTAGTCTAGGAGACAGTGAGAAGTTAAATAACTTGCCTGCAGTCACAGTAGCAGGACTCCATCCCAACAAGTCTTTCTGTCTTTCCACGTACCATATCACACTGTCTCTAGTTAGTCATTTAAAGCTAAGTATCCACTGGCAATTTAACTTTTAAGATGTCCTAGGGCAATTTAAAGAATAGGGTATATTAGGAAATCTCTCTTTTTAAATTCAATTTTATTTGGTTATCAGTTTTAGATTCTTTCCTTCCCCCAACCTCTTCCTTACCCATTGAGAAGGCAATAAAAATAAAAGCCATTACATATATGTGTAGTTATGCAAAACAAATTCCTGCAGTAGTTAAATCCATTCCCCCCCCCCCAAAAAAAAGGAACAGAAGAAAATATGCTTCAATTGGCACTCTTGCTCCATCACTCTATCTGGATATGGATAGCATGTTTCCTATGAGTCCTTTGAAATTGTAGTTGTTCATTGTGTTGAACAGTTACTAGGTCTTTAAAAGTTAATTACTTTTGCAATATTATTGTTATTGTTTGAATTGTTCTCCTGGTTCTGCCCACTTCACTTTGCATCAATTCATGTTTTCCCAGGTTTTTCTGAAACTATCCCCTTCATCATTTGTTATTGCACAGTAGTATTCCATCACATTCATATACCATACTTTGTTCAGCCATTTCCCAATTAATGGGCTTCTCCTCAGTTTCCAATTCTTGGCCACCACAAAAAGAGCTGCTATAAATATTTTTGTACATATGTGTCCTTTTCCTCTTTGATCTCTTTAGGGTATAGACCACGAAATGTATCACTTGATCAAGGGCATGTACAGTTTAATAGCTTTTGGGGAATTTCTGAATTCTTGATCAATTTGAGAATGCTTAAACTGATTTCAAATTGAAGCCAAAATTTTCAATTCCAGCCCAAACCCTGAAAAATAATTGTGTAACATACATGCTTAAAAGGGGGGTAGGAGAGGTGGAGAGAGGCTGACCGCTACATCTTGGGGAGAACAGTGGTAGCCATTGTCCTGCAGTGATCCTCATCCTGTGAACAATTTCTCCTTGTTGTCATCTGATACTTCTATTCCCATGTCTGATGGATTCACTTTTATGCCCTTCTGCTTTAGAAACAATGGTCCTATGCAACTGATTTGTTTACTCCAAGAATTCCCCTTCCCTTCTCCTTTTAAAAGTTTAGGTCTTTCACTATTAATAGAGCCCTTTCTACCAACCTTAAGTATGGGTCATTCTAAGATTGGCTGTCCCCATACTGTTTCCTTACTTCCAAGAAAAGGGATTGGCAGGTAATGCCCAAGGTGAGCACACAGTACTTATATTTCTCTACAGAAGCTTATCATCTATAACAGAAAAAGTTGGATTCAATCTTTTAGGGGCGAGGTGGGTTGGCTGTAAAATTCTGTCAGACACATCTATTAAAATATCATTTCCCATTTAATAGACTCCCATATCTTTTTCTTACTATTTTGTATCTTCTCTAATTTGAACAGTGGCTGAAAGTGTTATGTCCTCCATGAAGACTTTTGGAGAAAATAAGAGAACTCATCATTTCCTTCAGCTAGAGGCCCTTGGCCTCCAGCTAATAACTTAGATTAATAATATTACTAATATTTGTACAGCACTTTAAGTTTCATGTCCTTTGAATCTCACAAAAACCCTATAAAGTGTCGCTACCAAAGGTGTCCATAATCACATTTTACAATTAAGAAATGGACTTAGGGAAGTTAAATGACTGCCCAAGGGTCACACAGCTGGTGTCAGAAGCAGGATTGAAACTAGGTTAGCACTTCACAAGGTCCACCCACACTGCCTTATCCCAAATCCCATGATTTTTTCTTACAGGCAGGTTTCAGGTTATACAATACAAACAGCAAATGACCGTTCCCTCACTCATGCCAATGCTGCCCCTTATAATTTTTCTCTTAATATTTTTTATTATGAATTTAATAAACATGTATGTATAAGAACAAAAAAGAGGAGTGCATAGGAAATTGAGCTTCTGTTTAAGTGAATATAAAATTTAACAATAGTAACAAAATTCCCCTTCTCTCCAGTGTCTCCTTCTGAACTTCCTTTTGCCCCCTTCTACATTTTTTTTCCAATATCTCTTCAATACTCTTTTGTTGCATCATTATCACAACTCTTCCCCCAAATAGCTCTTCCTTCACTAGTACAGGTATAAGGCCAAACAATCTGCACACTGGCTTTGTCATCAACTCTGTGAGGGTTCAAGGAAGACTAGCACTTTTCAGAGTTGCTCATCCTTTGGTGTCTCCTGCCACCCCACTCTCATCTGTGGCTCCAAGAAGCTGTAGTCATCCAAGGCCATCTACTACATCCTAGGCCAATGCCAGTTGTGTTGACTTTTTTCCTGCCACTGGACTTCAATGACTCTGGAAGAATGAGGGTGATGACTTCATTCAGCTCTGCCTCACTTAAATATAATTCACAAGCAAGTCATGACATCACCCGTGATGGCATTGGTCCTCTTCAAAATTGGAGGATGAACAACAGCCTCTCTGCCAAGAGCTAAGAAACATGCTGCATCATCAGTCTCCTGAAATCATGATTAGTCATTGTTGTAATTGTCATGTAAGTGGTTTCTTGTTTTTGCATACTTCACTCTCAATTCACTCTCAGTTCAATTCTCAATTCAATTCAATTCAGGTCTTCTCCGGTTTCTCTGAATCTGCCATTTGTCATTTCTTATGGAAATATAGTGTTCCACTGCAGCCCCTTTCAGCCCTGAATCCTACAATATGCTGATATATTGGTTCTGCCATTTTCTAGTTGATGGATACCTACTTAGTTTCCAGTTCCTTGCTACAACAACCACACCCCAAAAAAAATGCTGCTATAAATGTTTTTGACACATGTATCCTAGGATTTTTCTCTTTCCTCCTCTAGCAGCTGCTGTCCATGATAGCCACCCCTACCCACTCCAGACTCTAACACCAACCCCCAAACTCATCCCTCTCAACCTCAGTTTCCTCATCTCTAAAATGAAAGTGTTGTACTAGTGACTAATCCAAGTGACTTGTACAAGGTCATACTGCTATTTTAACTCAAACTTGCCTGAATTAAAAGCCCAGAGGATGAAAGAACTCAGGCAAGGTCGGGTTGCAAATAAGAATTTAAATTTTCTTCAGCAGACATTTTTTCAGACACCTGGTATGTTTGCTGGAATAAGATGCATCCTTATTGTACTATCAATCAGTACTGAGAAAGGCATCTTTCAATGTTTATTGACTAATAGTTGTTTTCTTGAGTCTATATATTGTGGCTTTAGTCATTTTTAAATCATACCCTAAAATTTTGAAGTCATGTTTGGGAAAAGCAGAAAATGCATACCATACATGGCCCTGAATCAACTAGGTCTAAGCCATGGAACTGGAGTGCCTTCCTCTTAAAGCAAACCCAAGGCCCTCTGCTTATTTTATATTCTGTCTTTATTGGTCTTATTCCTGAAAATCAGTCCAATCTTAGTAAGTGGTGATTATTCTTTTATTGAGTTTAAGCTGGGAGAGAGCAGTGGACTTGGAATCAGGCAGATCTGAGTTCCAATTCAGCCTCACTTAACCACCCTGGGCCATTCACTTAATCTCTATCTGCCTCAATTTCCTCAACTGTAAAATAGGGATAATAATGGCACCTACCTTGTAAAGTTGTTGTGAAGATCAAAAGAGAAAATATTTGTAAAAAGTATTTAACACAGGGCAGCTAGGTGGCCCTCAATAGATCACTGGCCCTGGAGTCAGATAGACCTGAGTTCAAATCCAGCCTCAGATGCTAGCAGTGTGACCCTGGGCAAGTCACTTAACTCCAGTTGCCTCCCACTTAACAGTGCCTGGCATGTAGTAGAAACTATATAATGCTTATTCTCTTCCCCATTTAAAGTAAAGTAGCTCCCATAGAGCCAGTTGAACTGAAGAATTCTTAGTCCAGATTCTTGTCTCGTCTTCTTTATTTTTCCAGACAACCTAATGTAAAACCTTGTTAACCCAGACCCTGTGATTCCATTGGTATGGGAGCACACCAAGAGGAAACTCCACCAACTGTAGTGCAATTTTGCCATAGAAAGTTGGCTAGAGCGCTGTGAAAAGATCAAACCTAGGAGCTGGTCCTTTTAAAGGCAGTGTCATCTCTATCCTAATGGGAGGCGAGCAGAAGCCGTCTTATTAGGTAATGCCAGCTTTCTGAATCTTGGAGCTTGAGAACAGCGACTCATAAATTCTCCCTTTGTACTCCTCTTACTGCCCATGCCAATAGGCTTTGTTTCAGGCTCCATTCATTAAACAGATGGCACACCAACCCAGAGTGGCCATATGTGGCTGCTGGTGCTTAAAATGCTTTGGTTCTTATAACAGTGTGCACCAATAGAAAATGGAAGGAGTGTCCTAGTCTTACAACAGTGACATAAGTGTTCTCACACATACTCACTCTGGATATGTGTTTGCACTTTGGAAAACGGGGACCAGGGAGCTTGTGTTTTCAGATGTGAGTATTTACAATTCCTTAATCTCTTTCCAATTCTAGGAATTGGGGCAGGTATGGGAGGGGGAGGAAAGATTTAATTCTGGAAATTGTTTGAAGAATTGTTGATCAAATATTATAAAATAGCCCAAATAAATTAGACTGCTGATCAACTCCCATCTTCCCTGATGGCTGAACTGAAATAAGTAATAGAATTGAGACTAAGAGTGAAAAGCTTACGGCCTATTCATCTATCATTTTTGCTCTGTCAAGTAACTGAGAATCTGTGAGTGCTGACCTCTTTCTATGGGTAAGGAAAATAATAGCTAGAAGAGCGTCAAGTAAAACCTATTGGTCTAGTGTCACTCTCAATTTTTGTATGAACTTGAGTGAAGCACTTCATCTCTTTAGGCTTCAATTTCTTCATTTGTAAAAAGAAATTGGGTGAGATGATCCATCTCTGAGAGCCCTTTTCCATCCCTAGACCTTTAATCCTACGAATTTTCACCTCTTTCATACATCCTTTGACGTTCCAATAGCCTTATATATTGGACAGGTAAGATAGTGGTATGGATCCTACTAAAACTTACTCCACCTGCACCATCTTCTCTCAGATGCTGCTGTTCCCTCAATCTCTTTCACTTGGCAGTCAACAAGCCAGTCAGCTCCCTCTGGCAGGGTAGTTTTCTTGACACAGCTCAGCCTATCTCTTGTCCCTCAGTCATTCAACTGCCACTGCAGGATTTCCGAACTTTCCAGTCTATTGGAAGAGAATTCATAATCAACTAATGCTGGCTGCCAAGTGGGATGACTCAGTATTTCCATGTGCAGTTTAGGGTTTGGGTTTGTTTTTAAATGACCAATGATCCTTTCTATGACAGCTGCATCACACTGCTGCTACCTTGTGGACAACTAAGATATAATCATTATCTCTAAGGTCCTTTCTAACTTTATGTATGAGTCTGTAGGTAAAAAATTTTAATGAGTTCTTTTCACTTTTACATAATTTCTGGATATAAACCTCCTCTCTCTCTCTCTCTCTCTCTCTCTCTCTCTCTCTCTCTCTCACACACACACACACACACACACACACACACACACACACACACACACACACACACACACACACACACACCCCTTCCTTGTAAACAAGAAAAGCTACCCCACATTCCATTCTCAAAGTTCTCAAGCTCATATCAAGTCTAACATTTTACAAGTTGTACCAAAAGTCTTTATTTTGTTTTTATTTTTGCTTTTTTGGAGGGCAGTTGAGGTTAAGTGACTTGCCCAAGGTCACACGACTAGTTTATGTGTCAAAGTGTCTTGAGGCTAGATTTGAACTCAGATCCTCCTGAATCCAGGGCTGGTGCTCCATTCACTGCACCATGTAGCCACCCCTCTACCAAGTTTTAATGCAGTTATAAGCTATATTTATATATATATAGAGAGAGAGAGAGAGATTATATATATATAGCTATATATAATCTCTATATATAGCTATATAGAGATATATATTTATATATAATATATTATAATATATAATGTAATATAATAATATAAATAATATATAATATATATTTCAGCCCACAGTCACAACCTATTAAAAAATAATTTTAAGCTTTGACTGTGCTCCCAAAAATATTACCTCTCGGGGTGGCTAGGTGGTGCAGTGAATGAACACCAGCCCTGGAGTCAGGAAGACCTGAGTTCAAATTCAGCCTCAGACACTTGACACACATACTAGCCGTGTGACCTTGGGCAAATCACTTAACACCATTTGCCCTATCTTCCCCCTCCAAAAAGCAAAACATTGCCGCTCTGAGCTTTGGAGTGACTGCAAATTTGATAAGCATTTTGTATCTTTGCTAACTTAACTGATATGGCAACCACTGTGGTATAACAGAAAGCACACTAGCCTTGGAGTCAGGGAGACCTGAGTGTTACTCTAGACGGCTCCCTTCACCTCTTTGCTTTTTCCAGCTCCCTCACATGGGGATAATAACACCTAGTCTTCAGGGCTATTGTGAGAATCTTTGCAGCGCACTCTGCAAATCTTAAAGTGTTCTATAAATGCTAGTACAGTGGATGGTAGTAGTATATGGCTGTCGAATCGTTTCTCTGTGCCCGTTGCCTCACCTGTAAAACAGCAAACTAGGGAGCCTACTCTACTGACCTCAGTAATTTCTGTAGACCTTAAAACTCAGGTTATGTTAAACAGACAAGGCATCTGACAAGAGTTCTGTGACCCACTAAGTATAGATTACTATATATGTTAGTTACTAGCATATATACTAACATATAAACATATTACTAACTATAGTTAGTTACTAGCCATGTGACCTTAGGCAAGTCACTTAACCCCAATTGCCTTGCCTTCCCCCTCCAAAAAAATCTTACTTTCATCCATCTCTAACCTTTCAAAGACACTTTTTCTTATAATTTCTCAAAGAAACAGTAGTTGGGTGATCACAACTACTCTTCCTTTCGGTCTGTCAGAAGACTGATTTCAAGCATGGCTCTTCTCTTGATAGACTGTCCTGTCCAGTTTAAAAACACACAGAAGACAGAAAAAGCAGAATGCTATTAAAGGTAATCCTTTACCAGTTCCTGGACATCAGACCTCCTTTTTCTCTGCCTGTTCTTTCAGCTGACTCCACTCAAGCACCTCTTTCCTCTAAAGTTGACATCATGATCAGATCCCTAAAAAAGACGTTGCTGTCCCAGAACTTGGAGTCACCTAAATGGAGCCCAGCCAAGGTTTCGGTAAATGTTGCCAGAATTTGGGACAGATAATTGTGGTGGGATGTGAAATGAGATTTATAGGGAAATTAAGCCAATTGAAATTCTGCAGAAATTAAGCCAATTGAAAAAGGATCCTGGGCTTGCAGTATGGTTTTGACACTAGAGGGATTTTCCTGGGTCATAGTCTACATTCAAATCAATAGGCATTTTATTAAGTGCACCAAGATGGTAGGGACCCTGCTTGGTTAAAACAACAGTGGATATTGAAAACATTCAGTATTTGGCTAGTCAGAGGTTAACCACAGAATGTTTCCCTCTCATGTCCCTTGACTTTTTCCCCCTCTCCTTATGTCCCTTGACTTTATTTTTTCACCAGAGATGTTCTAAGACCTTACCAGCATCAGATTCTGAAGCCAGGGTTTATCAGCAACATTGAGAATACAGGTTACCAACTGATTAAACTGTTCTTCACGGGTTCAGTTAGCTGCAGGACTTGGTTTTGTTCATGGGTCTCTAGTCTACCAGATAAGGATTTGATAGTTTCAGCTTTTGGGAAGCTGGTATGACAAGGCCACTTCCTAACAAATGGTTGTCCACCAGAGCACACCCTGAAAGATGGTTGTATTCCCAGGTGCCCGGATGTGAACTCCGGCATTATGAGGCTGGTCTATGGGCCAGCACTGTGATCACAGGTGGGAGCCAGAAGGAGGCCCTTCGTCAAGGGTTCAGGAAACTCTTCCACTACATCCAGGGAGAGAATGAGACAGGTATCCAGCTGTTCAACCCCACCCCCCACCCCAAACTCTACCCAAAATTACCTTACCACTGTAGGTGGTATTCCTAAATCTAGAGCTGGGGTATACCAATTATGCAAAAAGCCTGAGACTAAAGTTTTTATCTCCATCTGGATTACAAAACCAAAACGGGTTTTGCCCTTTTCTCTTAGAATAAACTACCACTACCACTATGGCAGATTTTGCAGTAGAGGTGACTTAAAAGGCAGTGACCAGTACTGAGTCCCCTAACAGGTAACTGCTAAGGTCTCACCATAATTTAAGTAGGTTCTCCAACCTGTCCAGATCATAGCCAGAGCTTGTTTTAACACAAAATAACCCTACAACATCAGATTGTGGAGTGGCATAACTTATGACCAAGATGACTGTCCTTAAACGATGTAAAATACTAAGCTATTTTTGGTCACATTACAGGGTAACAGCTTCTCATAACTGCGTCCCAGATAGCTGACATTGGTGTGTTTGCAATTTTCCTCAAAGTGGTTCTTTTTGTTAGCACAAATACAAAAATGTGTATTACATGTATACTCACAGTAACTGGTTTGTGCTATTTTTCCCTAAGTAACAGAAGGCCTATCATAAAAGCTTTTCCTACACAAACATACATAACCCTTATTGCACTATGCTACGGTTACCCTAAACCAATTATCAAAATTCAAGAGTTTTCAAAACATCCAAGCCCCTCTATCACCTGCTTCTTGAAGGCTCCCTAAGGCAAGGACATTGATCAGATGCCTCTTCAAACTAATGCCCTTTTCATGGTTTTAGCAGGATACATGTAGGTCACTATTGAGTTTTTTCTTACCAGAGACTAAGATTGAGATGACAGTGCCAGTGACCTGCCTGGTGCAGCCTGGCACCACTGAATACAAGGTTTCCTTCTTTGTACCAACTAAGCACCACAGTTCTCCACCAGAGCCCACAGACCCGGATGTGTTCCTTGAGCAGAGGAAAGGAGCAGCCATTTTCGTCAGGTAGCTATTTGTGCTTCCACTTCAGTGAGGTCTAAGTCCCCATGGCATGGAAGTACAATATGTAATCAGGACTTCTTCCCACATTGTAGTCATCAACATTGTACTCATTTTCCACCATTTCCCTATAGAATGTCAATTTAAGGTGCTGACTGAGGGAAGACCTTTACATCTTATTACAGGTCATTTGGAGGATTTGCTTCTGTGGAAAAATACAGCAAAGAAGCAAAAGCTCTGGCAGATACTTTGCAGAAAGAGGGCCAATCCTTTCATTCTGACTTCTACTACACTGCTGGTTATAACAGCCCTTTTAGACTCTTCAACAGGCATAATGAAGTATGGTATTTCAAGAAGGAAGAGCTAGAAGGGTTGTGGGTAAGGGATTAATCTTTGTGCCAACTTTAGCCTTAATAAAACCCTTTCATAAATTCGTATTTATAATAATTTTTATCTAAAACCTTAATAAAGCCTTTAAAAAGTGGTAGCAGTTTTGGGGAGGGACAGAGAAGCATCAGTGGCTTTATCTCCTAGAGCTAGGTTCACTGGTGAAGCAATGAGAACTTCTAGGCCATCCAGTTCCATATGAATTCTATCATCTTTCAAATAGAATGTACCATCTTTATACTATGTATCATTATACTATACATACATTGATACACATATACTATATATACATTGATATATATATATATCAACTCAATCTCATGGGAAATGGGGAGGGCAAGTTAAAGGGTCCAGGTAGTCATTTTGTGGAAAATATTTGAGTTACAGATGGCAAAGAACTTCCTTGGAAAAATTGGCAAACTTCTAGTCTAATGGACACTATAGTGAAGAAAACCTGGGCACCGACCTCAGCTGCCATTGACTTGCACCTTGTGAATCTGTATGTACCTGCAATTCCTTATGTTCTTTCTTGTCAAATATGTAGTTTTTTGCAAACTTAAAAAGTACTCTATAAAATTCTACCTTTGTTTAAAAAATTGTTACTTTAAAAAATATCCTAGTTACTCAAAATGACAAGCTCACTCAGTGAGGTTTATGAATACTCACACATTACCTAATGTCACTTAAATATTCTATTCTTGCAAGTATACCTCATAGTCTAGAATGGATGCCATAGATCATCCTTCCCTTTAATGGTGCTAAGTGAGTTGAGCTTTTCATCTATTTGAATAGTTCTTAAAGGAAAATCATGACAGTAATTAACATGCAATGTCATTTTATTAAAATAAATTATGTTGTGTATACTTTTATAACAGCATACTGGTGTTTTCTTCCACTTCTCAGATGTCCAAAAAGGTCCTAACCTGTAAACGCAAAAAGACCACCCTTAGTTTAAAAAAAAAAGCTTAATAGAATGATACTTTCCCCCAATTTTATCCTAAATCAGACCTTAGTTTCTCATCACTTCATCAGTGAGAGAGTTCAAGTAAAGGATGATGTCATCATGTTCTAAAAGGCAGGACAGGGATTTGTTTTGTTCTTTCCTCAACTTACTTGGAAGTCAGGCCAACAATCTCGTTTCTGACTATTCATCAAAAGCATTCCTATATGAAAAAAAGTAATATTAGCCAAAGTTCTTGAATGCCTGCAACAACCATTTATTTTTGTAATAACCTCAGAATAAAAGTGGAACGGTTTATGGGTGAAATCAAAGCCATTTCATTTGGCAGAATCATTAACATCACTGGTTAAGAAGATGCCAAAACAAAAGATCAACAAAATCTAGATAAAGATATCTTACCCTTTTTTCCAGTTCCTGAGGATTCTGCCAAATCTATAAAAGGATGATAAAACTTTAAAAGGTTGCAAAACTTTTTGGACTCTTACCATGCAGAGAATTCCTTATTTTGCCATCCCCTTAGATGTGTGCAACTTTCCCATACCCTCACATTCATGCCATTTCTAGTCAAAACTCATGTGACTATAAAATTCCTATTAATAAGCTATTGCCACTGCATTCATGTTCCTAAATGTAACCTCAGTGTGAAAAGAAATGGAACGGTTTATGAGTAAAATCACATCCTATCATTTGGCAGAATCTTCTACATCACTGGTTACAATTTTAAACACTCAAATATCCAACTGGATGAACTAAAATGATCTCACTTACCATGTTTTTTCGCCAATCCCTTGATATTTTATGCTGAAAAAAAGAAACAGTACAATGAGGACAAGTCAAAGTTATCCAAAGAAAACAGTAAAAAAAAACTAAAAATGCTCATTCTAAGAATTATTTATTGCAGCAAAGTACAATTGCTCCCCATCCCAAAAATCAGCTCAATGCCTGGTTTTTTGGCGTAGTCAATACTTTAAGGCAATGACTTACAGGCATTAAAGATAGTCCTGGTGTCTCTAACAGCAGATACATCAGATAGGAGCGAAAGACAAATCTAGTGTTCACCACCATACATCTGCTGAACTATGTTATCATCATTGTATCAACTTTGAGACACCCCTTTAAGCTCATTGTAATCTGGTAGCTACTTCTCAAATTTTCTTTAATAATCACCTTTTTCAGCATCTTCACCTTTGGCTCAGGAGAGATGATACTATTTATCAACAGTAACCCAGATCAATTCTTTTTCATCTGCAAAAAAACCCAAAGAAAAATGGAAGTTCTTGCCAAATTGTCCAGTCTGTACACATTTTCAGAAACTGTACTGTTTCAGAAAAAGAAAATCCTCATTCTCTTTCAGAGAGATTCCCATTGTTTTACTATATAAATCATCACTAACAGTACATCATGAGCCAACTCTATAGCATTTATAGACTAACTTATGCTTAGAGTCAAGTTTCCCCTTTATATACTCCTTGAATATTTGCACACAAAAATGACAAGTAATTTGAACTAGTCTTAGTCATTGATCCATCTAAAAACACCCGTGTTACCTGCTTTTTCAAAAATCACTTCATACACTAGGACTTCCTAGTTTCCAAAGTTTAGAATTTTACATCAGAAACAAGTACCCCATTTTACAAATGGATAAACTACAGCCCAGATTGTATACCAAGGGAAGGAAGGTTAAAAGCTAAAACAAGTACTATTAGGCTCCTTCCACATGCATTAAATTTTTCTTTACATTTTACACCAGGAAAAAAGCTCTTAAGGAAATCTAAACAATCATTGGATACATTTCTCCAAAATTACCCAGTTAATACCACTATCTCATCTCCTTACCCATTTCTTCAAGTGATAATCAGTGTCTGGACAGACCAAGAAAACCTAAACAAAAAGTTTATATTAAATGTAACTTTGTCACAGAGAAATAAAGGTTTTGCTTAATTTATTACAGGGCACTTCAGTGCTATGATTCATCTACACGCTGATTTCAGGTCAGACATTTGAAGACATCATTATAAACCCTGTTAAGTGGCTTTAGAAAATTGGTTGTTTCATTTCCAAATAATCCTTGTAAAATATAAAGATGCTCTTTAAATCAAGTAGTCCATACAATCTCTAAGGGATGGATATTACCTACAGTTATTATTCCCATTTCACAAATTGCAGCATAGCTAAGTTATTTATGGACTCTTATCAAATTGAATCTGACAGCAACTTTTCCTGCACTAGTACTTTATGAATTCAACTGTCTCATGGATAACTTAAAAAAAAACAACTCACAAAATAATCCAACTGCAGCAACTTCAAGATTCAGCTGATGCCTAAAAGAGATCAATATTAGTCCCAAGTAAGAGTCAAACACGAATTAGTACTGAGTTTAAAACAGTGCCTGAAATCAGTTAGAGCTAATTAGACCTCCATGATAAAGTCAGTCCATTGGCTTATCATCATACAGGCTTGAGACTACAGGACTTCTCTGAAACTCAGCTATTTAACATCATTTTTATTTCCTAGGTAACAGGAAATCAAATATTAGTAACATTTAAAAATTAATTGTTCAGGGGTGACACAGTGAACGGAGCACTGGCCCTGGAGTCAGGAGGACCTGAGTTCAAATCAGGCCTCAAATACTTAGCACACAAAAACTAGCCCTGTAACCTTGGGCAAGTCACTTAACCCCAACTGCCTCTTCCAAAAAAAAAAATTGTACACTAATACCAGCAAAACCTGAACTGGTGAACTAACCCTGGAACCATCCAAAAGTAGCACAGCCTCAAATTAGTCACATACCCAATAGAAAACCAGTCAAGGGTACAACCAACATCATTACATTAATATCCTTAAAGCCCTGGGAGGAGGCAAGCTGCAGTGCAATTTTTTTTTTTTTACCCATAAGGAATAAGAGGTAGGACCAAACATTTACTTCAAAGTAAAATAAGACTATTTTGTCAACTGTGTCCCTGGTGTTTCCAATAATAAAAATTATAGGCCTAAAATAGCCTTTACTTATAGATTGCACTTGAGCCCAGTTTCCCCATGATTTAAAATTACTTTAGGCCTTACCATTTCTACTTTCCAGTTGTCATTCCTAGAAGTAAAAGTGGGGAAGGAAAAAAATTATTCTTTTGATTTTTGTGTAGGGTTTAGCAAATTATTTTCTTATAAATCAGACACATCAGATAATAAGATTAAGTACTCTTCACTATCCTATCTGCTGAACTATGCAACCATCATAGCATCTGTTTTACTGTCATTTAAGAGGTCACTAGAGGCAGTGAACACTGAAAAGAAAACTCAGCATATTTAGTAATTACCTGTTTGTCTGTGATTGTAATACTTCTGAGCCTAGGGAGAGAAATAAACAGCAGTGAATAACTATTTCCTTGTGTACATGCCTCCATATTAAGCAGTTTCAGTGCTTCAGTGTAAGAAAAAGGTGGTACTAGTTCTCATCATATTCGTGATCAAGAGTAGCAAATAAAAACTCATCATTAAAGCACAGTTGTTCAATGTTTCTGACAGCTTTAGACTGGGCCAGATCCTAATGGAAAGGCTGCATTTCCCAAAGCTGCATTTTTGCTGAAATGTATTCAACACTTACATCAGCAAGAGCAACTTCCTCTTCAGCCAGGATGTGCAACTGCAATAAATACACAAAGACTTAGCACTGCAAGAGTCAGGCTGAAGGCAACCACCCCCTCTTCCATACTAAAGCCTCAGTATAGAACATTGTCAGAAATGATTTCTGTCCACTACTCTTGAGCCATCACGGGCTTCAGGCTTAACATCTGAGACCTCCAAGCTCCCTGAAAACCCCGCCTGGCTGCTTACCTTGAAAGCCAGCAAGGGGCATGCCCCGCTTCGGCTTTGTCGAGCTCCATGCCTAAAATTAAAAAAAGACACAAAAACAAAGCTTTGTTGAAACCAATCTACGAAAGTGACTCTTAAAAATGCCTATGTGTCTATTCCGTGTCCAGCCTTCTTCCTTCACTAACAAACCCAAACTCGGTCCGTGAATCGAACGCGAGTCAGAAGCAGGCCCTGAATCTTGGCCATCTCCTAACCCAGTCCAGGCTCCTCTTCCGCCCTCGGCCGCTTTGCTAAGCCGGGCTCCGGAGCCAAGGCAACTCCGGGAGGCCGTCTTCCCGCCCAAACACGTGCGCGGAGAAGCACGTGATCACTGGGTTTCGGCCCCAGGCGCCAGCGAATCACGCTCACTTGGCAGAGGCCGCCCGGCATGACGACCCCCAGTCCACGTAGGCTCGGCCCAGGCCCCGTATCAGAGACGTTGGCATTCATCAGCAGTCTCAGATGTCCCTACCAACGTTGCTTTCATCACACACACAGAGCAAGGCCTGAAAGCCAGCCACCCTCCCCCATGGCGGCCTCGGCGTAAGGCGAGGAGGCCTCGCGCCCCAGGGCGGCCCCGAACACAACCCGGTGCCTTCCAACGTTCGCTGAAAACGCGGCTAAGAACGAGCTCGCCTCCCGGGCCCCGGTGGTGGGCATCGGCCGACACCACAACCATGAGGCCCGCCAACGTTGGGGCGCATCGAGAAACAGCCAACTTACCTAGCAGAAAGATGCGCAGCTGCCTCGGAAAGAACGAAGCGCGGCTGCGAGGCCCTTTATATAAAGGCGGCGTGACGTCATGACGCCCCCGCGACGCCCGCCCCGCCCCGCCCCGCCTCTGCCAAAGAGCGGGAACTGAAGGCCGCGGCTGGTCTTCGCCTTCCCTCTCGCCGGATCCACCTGCTCCACCCTCCCCGTCTCCCCGTCTCCCCGCCCCCCTCTTCCCCCACCCTCGCCCGTCCACGCGTTAGTGGCCCCTCCTCCTGCCCGCGGCGGGGGGCGGGACTCGCGGGGGGCACGTGATGCAGGGCTGTGGCCTGGGAGCTGTTGAGCAGAGGAGAGCAGAGGAAGGGGGGGGGAGGAGTGTAATGGGGGAGGGGGCAAGTGAGGAGGAGGAGGAGGAGGAGGATGGGGGGCGGTGTAAGGGTGAGTGATTTCCTTCCGGCACGTCGCCCGCTTGGGGGGAGGGGGCGGGGGGTTTCACTTCCGGGACGGTGTTCCGGCCCATTCCGGCCCATTTCCACCCCCGGAGGTAGGTACTGCTCCTCGGCGGGGTCTGGGCCCCGGCTCTCTGCCCCGGCCTCCCCCTTCTCTCCCTCGGCCCGCTCGGGTCCGCCCCGCCCCATGCCCCCCCTCAGCCCGGCCCTGGTGGGGGGGCCCGACCCCGGAGCTCGGGGCGACCTTTCTCGCCCCACCCCACCCCCTCCTCTCCGCCCCGAGAGCAGGCGGATCCGCTCTCCCCTCCCCCGCGCGGGGCCCCTCCCTCCAGACCCCCGAGACCCGCACCTAGCCTGGCAGCCGGCGGGCACCGCTCCCTTGCAGCCACACCCCACCCCACCCGAGCTGGACCCGCTCCGGAGGGGGAACGCCCCCTTCCCCCTCCCTGGCTGACCCGCCCCCGTGCCCTCTGCCCCAGCAGTGCCCCCTCGCCCGCTCCCCCCGTCTGCAAACTGAGCACAACTCGGCGGTCCCGCGGGACCCCCAGCCACGCGAGGGAGAGACAGACAGAGTTTTCTCCTGGGGAGTTCTCCCTCCCCACCAGGGAGTTGCTGGAAAAAGGAAACCGCCTCCACCACCACGCTGAAAGGCGCTGGTGTAGGCTCAGAAATAAACACGTCTGACTTGGTGCGGCACCGGCCCGGCTCTGATTAAATGTTTCCAAACACACACCAATAGGCGTAGGGGGAGGGGGGAGGTCCGGGGTGATAAACACACGTAGCTTTCTCGGGAGCAGAGCGCCAGGTGGGGAAGCCGTCCCCCCCCTCGTAAGTCCGTGAAGTGAGAGCCCTTCCGCACTGACCGGTAGCTAACCAGCTGCCCACTCGCGCTCAGACCGGTGCACGCCATGCGGGCTCGTGTGAAACCATTAAGACTTAACAGCCTTAGTTTCCCATGAGTTTGAACACAACTCCTTAAACTTTGAAGTTTTCTGAACTAGGTTAGGCAGAGGTCCATCATATGATAAACCCAGCACAAAAAACTCCCAGGTTTGAATTCTGATAGGGCTGAGTGTGCCCAGCCTTCTAGAGCTCATGGAGATAGTGGTACTTCTCTTCATCACCTATGGCACTTTTCCTAAAACAAAGTTTGCCTTTTTGTCCCAAGCCAGCTTTTTCAGGAGCTGGCTGGTACTGAAGAAAACTGGCATATCTTTAGGTTATTAGTCATACCACAAAATATATAACAGCGTGAGGATCTCAATAAAATGTTCACAGGTGCCTGACAAACCTTAGTTAATCAGAGCCTGCCGCAATTTTTGTGTACCCTTGCTTATTCGTTGTATCTCATACCCTCAAAAAGTTTTTTCATCCATCTTGAAAAAATTAACTAAGACATACACATTTAAAAAGTCAAACATTTAAAACCTTTTGTTTTTTCTCTTCTCTGTTGAACTCTTGCATTAAAGTTCAAGATACGTAACCATTAATATAGTGTAATAAAAGCCTAAAGATAGCGTAATAAGAGTCCAATGTTTCTTTCCAGGTTTCATGATGACTTACCACAAACCCTGGAATAGTAGACAACGTTTTGATAACTGCTATTTTCCCGTTTAGATCTAGGGAAAGTAGCTTCTCTAGAAGCATTTTGAAGTAAAATTTCCAAATACTTGTAAAGCATCCTGGGAATGTAGTCATGATTGGTAGTCATTATTCCTATTTCCTCTTTCAGCAGGGTTGAAAGCCTGTACCATCAGGCACACCATGGAGAAAGGTGGGAACATACAGTTGGAGATCCCTGACTTTAGCAACTCAGTCCTGAGCCACCTCAACCAGCTGCGCATGCAGGGTCGTCTCTGTGATATTGTGGTCAACGTGCAAGGACAGGCTTTTCGGGCTCACAAAGTTGTGTTGGCTGCCAGCTCTCCCTATTTCCGGGACCACATGTCCTTGAACGAGATGAGCACTGTCTCCATATCAGTCATCAAGAATCCTACTGTTTTTGAGCAGCTCCTTTCATTTTGTTACACTGGGCGGATATGTCTACAACTGGCCGATATCATCAGCTACCTAACGGCTGCCAGTTTCCTACAGATGCAGCACATCATAGACAAATGTACACAGATTCTCGAGGGTATACATTTCAAGATTAATGTAGCAGAAGTTGAGGCAGAATTAGGCCAGACAAGGACAAAGCATCAGGAGAGACCCCCAGAATCTCACAGGGTCACTCCAAATCTAAACCGCCCCCTTAGCCCACGTCACAATACACCAAAGGGGAGCCGAAGAGGCCAGGTTAGCACGGTGCTGGATATCAGGGAGCTCAGTCCCCCTGAAGAATCAACCAGCCCTCAAATAATTGAGCAGAGTTCTGATGTGGAGAGCCGGGAGCCCATCCTTCGGATTAACCGAGCAGGACAGTGGTATGTGGAGACTGGGGTAGCTGATCGGGGGGGTCGAAGTGATGATGAGGTAAGAGTTCTTGGAGGAGTTCGGATCAAAACTGAGAATCTGGAGGAATGGCTTGGGACAGAGAATCAGCCCTCTGGAGAAGATGGGAGTAGTGCTGAGGAGGTTGCTGCCATGGTGATTGATACCACAGGCCACGGGTCAGGAGGACAAGAGAATTATGCCTTGGGGTCATCAGCACCCAAGGCCACTCGGCCAACCAGCAGTGAAATGGACAGGTAAGGTTTCTTTTGCACATTTCCTGACTCAGGTACCACTGATCGCGGCCATCTCTCTGACTTAGAGAGGATCTTCCCTACCTGTTGTTTAGACGAAATAAGAATTGACTCTGTTGGGGAAATTGGAGGTGTGCCAAAAGACTTGCATTCTTATTTTTTTAAAGCAGGAAGCTCCTAGTCCTGAAGTATTCACAGTGTTGTGAGAACTATGGTAAAGTTAGACACTTCCATGAATCAGAATAGCATCTGCAGCCACACTAGCATCAGTAATTGCCAGGGCTTCCTCGGATTCGAGGCAGGGAGCTGACCGTCAGCTGGGAACCAGGCGGCCTTTCCCTTCCTTGGTATGTTATCACACAGGTAGGTGGCTTGGGGGAGTTTCACTTTTCTTTGTAGCCCTGCTTCACTTTCCTTTAGCCACCTTCTCCAGAGGAGGCATTGGTATAGTCCTAGTGCTTCTTTGGCTCTCAGTGGTTAATAGTGGGATGCCAAGGAGATTCTTTTGGGATTGTTTTTCCATTTCTTTCTCAGCTTGCCATTTGAATATATTTTCTGTCTGGCCTTGATCAGTAGCTACTGCTGCCAAGGGCCTAACCATTTCATTATTTTTTCTCTTCCTTTACCCATTTTTTCTCCTTCTAACATACTTTTATATGAGTAGCTAAGGACATCGTTTTAAGGGGGAATGAGCACAGGTGTTAAATTAAGTTGAAAATACATTAAGCATTCTCCCCCCACAATTTAGATTGGTTAAATGTAATCCAAAGAGTATATTCTGCTATTTTTTTCTCCTGACAATAAAAAACAAATTTTGACTGCATAAACAGCAGATCTAAAACATGTTACTGGCCTGTTAAGACCTTGTTGCAGAGATCAATAAGTGGTACAGAAATGCAGATAATTCATGACCTCTTGTTTCTTCAGATGGTCAAATTTTGGATGTTTTCTCTTCTTTGTCCATTACTTATGGAGCATACATACATATGTAAAATAGCACTCTTTATTGACCATACTGATTCTTGTCCCCCAAGGTTTGGCCAGTGAAAAAAAGTAACTGGAGTTTTAATTCAAGTGACCTAGAAGTTGATTTAGCTTTTATCACTCATTCATTAACCTGATTTTTTAAAATATAATTTGTTAGTATTTGATCTCTTAATAATTTAAAATGTAATTGGCCACACAAAGTAACAGGCCTAGAATTATAGACCTAACTTTAATTTTAGTTCCTTGAGCTGGTATGCAGATTTCTTAGTGTTTTTCTTGTACTACTGTTGTGACATGAGCATTTTACTTACATATTGTGCCTCAGTGTCATTAGGTCATTATGTGCCATTGATCTCTCGTTCTACAAAATGGTTTTTCTTTCATTTATTAGATTAAATGTGATTCCTTAACTTCAAGTCAAAATGGACCCAGTGTGAGTATTTCTCAGTTACCATGCTGAAAATCATCATACTGTTCCATATGCTTTCCCCTTTATTATCCATAGACTAGAGGAATGACCTCATCAGTCAGAAATTCTTTAACATTACTGTTGTGTTACCCCCTTTATGCTCCTCTGCCGACAGATTTAGCCCTTCTGGCAGTGTTGTCACCCTGACTGAGCGACACCGCGCCCGAAGTGAATCTCCTGGGAGAATGGATGAGCCTAAGCAGCCCAGCTCCCAGGTATGTAGTGACAGCTCAGTGACTGTGTTGAAGTTTAAGAATGCCCTTCACCAAGTACAATGTAATCTTTTTAAGTTGCAGTCCTTTTGAGGAGCTTAGGAAGTCTTTGGTTACCATTGTTTTTGAATTAATAGAACAACAAAGGTTGAAAAGAGAGGATTTTTAAGTATTATATTTAATGTTCTCTCATTATTTCTAAATACTTATTCTGCAACATTCAAAAAGTGTTCTTTTGGTGAAGGTTGAAGTTTGGGAAGAAGCAGTAGGAATACAATGTGGCATTTCTTTTGGAATACAGGGGCAGTTTGTGTTCTTGGAGAAATTAAATCTACTTCTGACAAAGTACATGCAAGAATAGGACTTAGTGGCCTTTCTAATCAGGTTATGCATTTAAATGAAATGGCAATTATTAAGCACTTGCTATTCATATTCTTGTATATTCTTATTTGTATTAGACTTATCTCCTCCAATAAATCGTAAAGTCCTATAGAGAACAGGGACTATGACTTCTGTTTTCTTTGTAATTATCCACAGAGCATTGTTTGGTTTTTTCATTAGTGAGCACTGTACAAATGCTGGACTTGTTGCTTATGTGTGAAATGGTATTCACATGGTAGGCCAACTGAGGGCTGGAAAAAGCATGTGCCAAGTGAAGACATACAATGAATTTTGAGCAGTTCTGTCATTTTTTTTACTTTAGAGAAACAATGGAAGGTTTTTTAAAAAATAATTTCATTCTCCTGACTCTTCAGTTCTTTCCACTGTAGTATGAGCAAGGCAAGAAGGTAGAAAAACTGTAATAATAACTGTATCTATAGTCTTAAGACTTACAGAGTACTTTATTTACATTAAAGGTGTAACCTGCAGACCCCATATGATCAATGATACTCTCAAGTGTGGCTCAAATCAGATTAAAATGTAGCTCTTTCTGATTTTAATGTGTTGATGTATTAATTTTTAAAAAAAGAAATATGTAAAAAATAATTTCACGTAAGATACTGTGAGAGCTGCCCTAGCCACCACTTATAAATGAGAAGCAGTGCAGCCTGGTGGTTAGAGTGCTGAACTGGGAATCAAGAGCCTTGGTTTCCAGTTGCACCCCAGCATGTAGTAGCCATGTGATCCTGAATAAGCCATTTCCCATCAGTGAGCTTCAGGTTCTTTATTTGTACATGGGTACTGTGAGCCCACCACCTTATACAAGTATGAGGAAAATGCTTCAGAAATAGTAATGTTCCAAGTAAATGTGAGTTATTATCAACTTCTATCATACTGGTAAGATTATCTTCAATTTGTAGTTGTTGCTATAATCTCATTTTTTTTTTTTTAACTAGATCTGTGTTTTGTTATGGGGAACTCACTGTGAGGAAGCTACATCTACCAATGCAGATTGGCACCTGCCCTTCAAGTTTCTGTCTTAAAGAGTTGTCTAGGGTGCTGAGAGGCCCACCTGTTATTTGAGTAGTTTTATCTATATTATGTTTATGATATCATAACAGGGAATTGCCACTATTACCATGGAAAATTTTTTCTTCTGCAGTTAGAAAAAAACAGCAGAAAATTAGAGGCATAAAATAGAAGCTTTGTTCAAGTGACAGTCACATTTGGGGATCTTCTTTTCCCCTCTAGTCTCTAAAGAAGGATATAATTTCTATATAAAGGTGACTGTCATACAAATAAAGATGTTAATAAGCAGATAAAATTAGCATCTCACTGGAAGACAAATTCACTAATAATAACTGATTCCTTGGAATGCTTAAGTAGGACCAAAGACTCAATTGCACACCAGCATGTATCTTCCAGAGTTCAAATCTGTCCTGAAACACTTATTAGCTTTGCGACCCTGGGCAAGTCACTTAACCCTGTTTGCCTCAGTTCCTCATCTGTAAAATGAGCTGGAGAAGGAAATGACAAACCACTCCAGTATCTTTGCCAAGAAAACCCCAAAAAAGGATCACAAAGAATTGAATACAACTGAGACAATAGAACAACAATGTGTACACAGTCATAATGCTGGTGAAAGATAGGGTGAATTCATCTGCTGAAGAAAGACTTCATGAGGGGCGGCCAGGTGGCGCAGTGAGTAGAGCGCTGGCCCTGGAGTCAGAAGGACCTGAGTTCAGATCCGATCTCAGACACTTAACACACACAAACAAAAACGTGGCCATGTGACCTTGGGAAAGTTACTTAACCCCAATTACCCTCCAAAAAAAGACTTCATGGAAGAGTTTCAACCACATTTTAAAAGAAAGAGGCAGGGTTCAGATCTGGCCTCAGACACTTAACACAAAAACTAGCTGTGTGACCTTGGGCAAGTCACTTAACCCCAATTGCCCTCCCAAAAAGAAAGAGGCAGGCAAAAGTTGCTTGCTTCAGGCATAAGGCCTAACCTGAAATATCAAAATAAGAAAAGATAGAAATACATTAAGAAGACTTTCCTGACTAGATGCAGATGGGGGAAGAAGCTAGGAAGATGCTAGGAAGAAGCAAGCAATAAATGACGCTTTCTGGAAATGAAATTAAAGATTTAATTTGTGGGATCATAGGGTTTAGAGCTACAAAGCAACCTTAGAAATTACCTAGTCCTGTTAATAATGGTCTGTATATACAGCATCCCAAAAGTCTTCCTGTTATTTTAAGCTTCAAGAGAACACATGTATATGAATGATTATTCTGAGGAGGCTGCTCACTTCTTTTCCTCCATTTCTGCAGAATACCAAATAAAGAAATGAAATTTGGAGTAAAACAGAGTTTGTTGTTAAGTTGTTTTTCAGTTGTGTACAGCTCTCTGTGACCTCATTTGGAGTTTTCTTGGCAAAGATACTGGAGTAGTTTGCCATTTCCTTCTCCAGCTCATTTTATATCAGAGAAGCATAAGTAACTTGGTCAGGGTCACACAGCCAATAAATGTCAAACCAGATTTGAATTTAGGAAAAGTCTTCCTGACACCTGGCCTCACACTCCACTGTACCACCTGGCTGCCCAAAAGAGAGTTTATTCAATCATGTCTGATTCATGAACCATACTGTACGTGGGATTTTCTTGGCAAAGATAGTGGAGTGGTTTACTGTTTCCTTCTCCAATGGATTAGGACCAACAGAAGTTAAGTGACTTGCCCAGGATCACACAGCTAATAACTGTCTAAGGCCAAATCTGAACTTAGATCTTCCTGACTCCAGGCCCAGTGCTCTATTCATGGAGTTATCTAGCAGGCCTCCAAAACAGTTTATCTAGGTTTAGAGGGGTATTTGACCCTAAGGGTGGTGACATACTAGAACAAACTATTCTTGGGTCACTCTACTGACTGAAAAACCTCCAGTAACTCCCTTCTACTTCACTAACATTCTGAGTCAAGCAAGAATGTGGATCCAGTCCAGTTCGTTCCCAATCCAGTATTCTTTCCATTGGACTATTCTGCCCTCTTGACACATCTCTGTCTTCCATAGCACTGAGTCTATATAGTAGGTGCTCAATAAATACTTCTTAGTTGATGGTGAAATCCTCAACCATAGAAGTATTTAAATGAAACTGACAAACTGGACCAGATAACTTTTAATCTAATATTCATCCAGCTAACACCAGATAGAGAAAGGCTTTGAAGACCATACTTAAGAGGGTTAGAATTGATATATCATATAGGGGAAATGAGATTTGTGAACCAACTAAGTTGTAATCTTTCCTTCACATTGTTAAATTGTTCAAACTTAATATAAAGCAAAATAATGATGTTCTAAATCTTTAGTCACTCTTCAATTGTTTATTTCATAAACTACTTCCTCCTAATTCCTCTGTGAATTTCTGTGAAATAATACTGCATATTATGAGAAATTATTATTAATAACTAGTAATTTGGGGGGAGATTCAGAGCTCTCCTCATTCTTCTAAAGTCCTTTAAAAAGTTTAGTCTGATAGACATTACTGATAATGAGATTGTGGTAATTCTCCTCATCCTAGTCAGACCCCACTCAGTCTTGCAAGGAATTTAATCTAAAGTGTGGAAGTCCATTGTGTTTTACTCTAGGTTGGGTGGAGACAGATCCTTTTTTCTATATTGCGCTGGGGGTGGTCTGAGTAGAGATAATTTCTCTGTCCAGGGGTCACTCTCAACCCCCCATTGAAAAGGTTATATAAGCTGTGAACCCCATTGCCATGATTGTTTTTGATCTACAAGATATTTCCAAATGACCATCCTTTTATTATTAATCTGTTGGCCTCATTAATAAGATTATTAAATTACCCAGAAACTGTCTCTTAAAACTTTTTAAACATCACACTATCCATTTCCCCCACCCTCTTTTAGAACTGCTGGAGCAGTTGTCTCATTAGATAACTTATTTTTTTAAGAAATGAGGGAAAAGGATTTAGGATTAATGAATAAATAGCCCTCCAAATATCTAAAATTAACTTTGGGGGGCGGCTAGGTGGCGCAGTGAATAGAGCGCCGGCCCTGGAATCAGAAGGACTTGAGTTCTGAGCCCGGCCTCTGACACTTAATCCGCACAAACAAAAACCTAGCCGTGTAACCTTGGGCAAGTTACTTAACCCCAATTGCCCTAAAGGGGCGGTTAGGTGGCGCAGTGAGTAAGAGCACCGGCCTCGGAGTTTGGATGACCCGAGATCAGATCGGCCTCAGAAAATGAGCACCCACACATAAATCAAGTGACTAGCCGTGTAACCTTGAGCAAGTTACTTAACCCCAATTGCTTTTTAAAAAAATAAATAAATAAATAAATAAAATTAACTTTGGCCTCTTCCCCTGCATTTTCCCTCTTATTTTGGTCTCTGCTTAACATAGTTCCTTTCTGCATATTTAGAAAACAAAGTTTTTTTCTGTTTATGATGTCTCAGAAATCAGCAGGGCTGAGAAACTCAGTTAAAAACCCTCTGAATGATCAAATTTTAACACAGCACTTTGAAAGAAAGCACTCTATAAATACGAGGCATTATTATTGTATTATAGTTTTCAAATAAAGTATTCAATCCTCATCTTATAGTTTAGAGAAGAACTGATGTTAGTATCTATTTGTTATATTAGATAGCTTCATTATTCAGATACTAAACATTCAAGGTAAGCTAAAAAATAAAATTAAAATACTATTTGACCTTCACAAAGAGGTAAAAATCAAGTTTTCTCTATGTCCTTGAAATCTGCTTTTAATGCTCTGCCGCAATTCATCCTTTTCCTGGAACTAAACTTGATTTTTCATTGCCTACATATTATCTTCTTACTTGAGTAGCAAAAAGAAGATATTTCTTTTACAATAACTCCAAGAGTTCATTGTCTAATTAGCAACAGAAGAGTTTAAATGTTACTTACATCATAAATACTTCCAAAATTGTCTTATAGTAAATTTGGTGCCTCATTATAGTAAAATGAATTTAATTACCCTAAAAAAAATGTTACCTTAGAATCTGAAGGAAATTGGAAAAATATTAACCATGTCATATGACTTGGAGATTACTTTCAGCTGCTTAGTTTAAAGTTGCTATATACATTGACATATACAAATTAGATGATGAAAATGGTTGTTTGCATACAACATTCCAAAAGACTACTAGTTTTGAGGTAGACAATATGAAGTTAATTGTCAACATGAATTAAAAATATACATCTCCTCTGCTTTTAGGTATTTCCTGTTCTCTAAGCATTTCAAGAGCAGGAACTGTGTCTTAATAGTTAATTTAAAAGAATTTTTTTTTTTGGTCCAGCCCTGTGACTTCATTGATATAGGGAACCTGTAAGTAAACTCCCTTTACCAATGCAGATATGAACCAATTGTGCAGCTAAGTAATGGGGTACATGAGACATCACTGAATTCTCAGTCATGTAGTCAGAGTTCAAGTTGGCTTTCCAGCCTGTGCCATACTATTCCTCAGTTAATTATTATACTACATGTTATATGGTTTTTATAGTTAGAAAACACTTTACATACATCATCTCATTTGCTCTCCTACCTGTTAGAGAGCTGCCGTGTTGTCATCTTTGTTTTACAGATAATAAAATTGAGATCCAGAAAGATTGGCCAGTCTGGGGTCATAGACATATTGAGTGTCAGAGCTAGGACTTGGGACTCCAAAGCCAGTGCTCCTGTTACAACATGCTGCCAATAACTATACTAAGTGAATTGTGAGAACTAAAGTATTATGTATTGATTACTTCTGGTGAATATTTCATATAATTAATAAGTGTATAAGACACTAGATTCATAATTCAGTCTAGGTTCTCTTTCTAGCTCCTCTGCTAGTTCTGAAGTGTACAGTCAGCCACCTGGATGTGAGATACGTATAAAATGTTGATAGTATGTTGGAAAGTCACTAAGAATGTTTTAGAGAAAAAGTTATTGCCTACAGCTTAGGCTTTTATACAGACTTCAAGTTGGAAAACACCTTAGCAATCATCTAATCCAACTTAAATCGAGCTGAAATATACCTCCTTTTAACTTCTACTTATTGGCACTAATTTTGTCCTCTGAGAAGCAGCATAGTGTAGTGGATAGGACAGTTGACTTAGAATCAAGAAGACCTAAGTTTAAATAATAGCTTAGACAATAGCTGTGTGACCCTGGCAAGTCACTTAACCTCTTTGAGCCTCAGTTTCCTTGTCTGAAAAATAAGAGTGTTAGACTTATTGGCCACTAATGTCCTTTCTGGTTCTAAATCTATGATTGTAGGAACTACACAGGATAAATCTAATTCATTTTGTGTCCTCAAGATTAATCCTATTTTGTGTCGTTTGTTTGTTTTTAAATGACTGCTTACTGTATATTCACACAGTTTGCAGTTTTGGTATTTGATTTATACAGATGGATCAGAAGGACCTCACCAGTTCAACATTGCTTGTTAAGTCTGGTGAATTAGAAGTTGGTTTAGTTGATCCTCCTATTGTTTTACTGTTATAAAGTAGTCTGTCCAAAAGGTGCTTTGGAAGCATCTAGTCTATCACCCAAGAAGTCACCTTTACTTTCTTGCTTTTATGTGATAATGGAGCAGAATACTTCACAGTACCTGTGATTTCATTAGTGTGGGTTCTGAGGTTTAGTTGATCGTCTTTAGGAGTCAATATGTTTGAAAAATTCATCTCCCCGGAGCCAACCTGGTATTAGTCCTTTCTGAGGTTAGTTCCTGAATGACATTCAACCTTCCCCAGGCCCATCCTCAATATTTGACGTCAACCTGGTTTTAACCCATCTGCCAAGAAGATGGCTTACCAGGGTGTGGCCACTGTTCATGCTACAGCTTCTTAGAGCCATAAGTTAGGTGATAGGTGGGCACCAGAGGTGGATGAGCAGCCCTGAAAAGGGTTCAGTAAGCCCTCACACCAAGGTGCTAGTCCTTGAACATCCATATGTTCATCTTGGCAGACGGGCTAAACCTGGCTGAGGGTAACCAATGGGCCACAAACTTAGCAGGTTAAGGGGGCTGTCTACCCCAAGCATTTGAAGACTTTCCTCAACCCTTTTCTCCCACCCCACCCCTGATGGAATGGGCAAATGAAAACAATTTGTTAACAGTGACCATGAAGGCAGCTGAAGCAGGCATTGTGGAACACTTACAGCTTTGTCAGACATCGAAAACACCAAGATCATCCACTGCATCCCAGGCTATTGCTAGGCTTTTGTCTTTCCATTGGACTTCAGTGACTCTGGAAGTGAGAGGGAGGCTAAGTAAGACTTCGTGCAACTCTGTCTCATTTAAATCCATTTCACATGTAAGTCAACACATCACCCATGGTCATTGGACATTGGTCCTCTTCAAAAATGAAAAATGACTACTCAAACATTTGATGTAAGATCTGTCAGAGATTTAAGAACTCCACACCATAATAATGCATTGTTGGGAACAGGACTTTAATAAAACAGAATATTGCCAGTATTCTTTCATTTTATTTCTGTACTTTAAAATTTTAGGTATCAGTAGAAGTTTTTCCTTATTTATAGTAATTCTAGCAGTCATTTGATTCTTAACCTCTTTCCTCACCCTCAGATATTTTATTTGATCTTCCAGCAAGTCTTTTAGGTAGAATGCAAGTGTTAGGTAATATACCAGTGTTGCTGATGATAAAATTGAGGCCCAGAAAGGTTGAATTGCCTGAAACCACATAGGTACATAATAGATGGGGTTTTTTGCTTTTTTTTTTTTGGCAGGGCATTTGGGGTTAAGTGACTTGCCCAAGGTCTCGTGGCTAGTAAGTATTAAGTGTCTGAGGCTGGATTTGAACTCAGGTCCTCCTGATTCCAGGGCCAGTGTTCTACTCACTGCTCTACCTAGCCGCCCCTAGATTTTTTTTAAAAAACATATTTAGATTTACTTGTATTTGATAGTTTATATGCTTGTGTATTTTCCACTCTTGGTGCAGGTTGAAGAGTCAGCAATGATTGGAGTAAGTGGTTATGTAGAATATCTTCGTGAACAAGAAGTATCTGAAAGGTGGTTCCGATACAATCCCCGCCTCACCTGCATCTACTGCGCCAAATCCTTCAACCAGAAAGGCAGCCTAGATCGCCATATGCGCCTACACATGGGGATCACACCTTTTGTCTGCCGTATGTGTGGCAAGAAGTATACCCGCAAAGATCAGCTGGAGTATCATATCCGCAAGCACACAGGCAACAAACCCTTCCACTGTCACGTTTGTGGCAAAAGCTTCCCTTTCCAGGCCATCCTGAACCAGCACTTTCGCAAGAATCATCCAGGCTGCATGCCTCTAGAGGGGCCTCATAGCCTCTCCCCTGAGACAACAGTTACATCCCGAGGACAGGCTGAGGAAGAATCACCCCCACAGGAAGAGACAGTTGCCACTGGGGAGACTGCACAGGGATCTGTATCTACCACTGGGCCGGATTGAAAGATGGCAAGGGAAAGGGGGAGGGTCCTCTGCCCCCTTCTGGGCCATAAGCAGCCAGCATCTGGGCCAAGGGCTGGTTCTTGGATTCACAAAATGCCACAATCACTAGACAGGAAGAAGCTCCCAAGATGTTGCCAAACTAGAGGATTAACAAAGTACACAAAAACACTCAAGGCTCTTCCCTTCCCTTCCCCCACTTCACACCTCAGAAAATAATTAAGCAAAACAGCTTTCTGATTCAGGGATCAACAGCTTTGGTTTATTAATTTTTTTAAGAAAAATTTTTTTTAAGAAAATCCAGGATAAACTGTCATTTAGTTATCAACCATGGTTTCAACTCTGTGAATTGGTCCAGGTGACTGACCTTGGTGGCTGTAATGTCCCAGCTCCAACAAGCACAGCATTCAGTCTTCTGTCATCTGGATCAGCTGCAGGAGAGGAGGAGGAGAAGGTAGTAAGGACAGGGCCTTGCTCCTCTACCTCCCCTGCCAGTTATTACTGTTTCCACAGTCAAAGAAAAGAATGGTTCTGGTGGTCCTTATTGTTCTCAAGTTTCTTTTCAATAGAATGTGATTGGGGGCTTTCTGTTTGCTCCATCCAGGCAAGTGGCAATTCTTGCCTAATTGCTTCACGTAGGCAACCTCTTGCAGCAGTATTCTAGTAGGCAATATAACTGTAAGCACCATAGGCTACCAAAAGTTAAGTTAGCAGCTGAGGTTTGCATTAAACAATGCTGCATTTGGGGGATTAAGTGTGTGGTGGGGGAGATGGGGAGGAGGGGGAAACTTTGTGTGTCTGTACATGTGGACTAGCACAGGACCACATTGCAATTTCTTGACTGGGGTGGGGTGGGGCACACGACAGTGCTTTATACATCTCTAAGCATTAGGCAGTGGCTCTGGCCCAGATGGATTAATGAGCTAGAGGCTGACCACCAAAGTCTTGTCAAACCTCTGGCTCCTGGTCTTATATAACAGCAATATTGTACATCAAAAATGTCACTTCCCAGTGAAATTATGCTGGGTTGTGTTTTTAAATCCATTTATCTCCATGTTTGATAAATTTTATATGAAGTTTTAAAAAAAAATTTGTGTTACAACAACATTGTGGTTCAGGAAATATAAAGCTATTATTCCTGTTGCAACCATAATTCTGTTCCCTCCTACATATATAATAGCTTATATTTCCTGCTCACTTGAAGAACCTCACTAATTCCTTTGTCTCCAGCCTGCCAATTTACAATAACCCCTCAGCAAATTCATATTTGTTTGAGAGTATTGCTTTTTAAATAGTACATAACAGGGCATTTACCACAGAGCATCATCGTGAATGCTCAAAATGAAGCCCCATTTGTTGCAGCAAATGAGCAAGAGGTCAGTTTTAATCCTGTTTGTTCTCTTGTTCATTCTCAAGATTTAGCAATATTCACTGGGCCTCTTTGGCATTTTTAAGTATTAATGAGGTTCTCTCAAGTTGAAAATCATGGAGAGAGCTGACCAGACCTGCATATCCCCTGCCCTGGATGGGGAGGGGAAGGAATTAGGCTTGTGCCTATAGTAGGATTTTTTTTGAATACTAAGGCATACAGGTAAGTAGTAGATGACTGCTTTCAGACCCAAGTGCAAATTGAAGAGAAAAATCTCTGGCCTCCCTCATTGTTGGAAAGGTTACTAGTTTTTTTGTTGAGTTTTGCTTTAAAGTATTTAAAATCTACAATGGTTTAAGAGATTGCTTTGGTGCAGAGGCACATGAAAATGAAAAAATAATTTCCTGGGTATTAGTCATGCTAGTGAAGGTAGACTGATTGTGAGCACACTGGTCAGGCTCTCTTCCTTCTGAGAACATGTTGTGATCTGTGGAAAGGTGGGTAAAGAAGAATGATATTTTTCTGAAAACAAGCAGTTGGAGTGCAAAGGGTAGCTGTTAAAAAGCAAATTGTGTTATTGTTCATTAAATTATGAGTGCCCTACTGTATTCCCTCCTCAAAGAGAGATCATTGCATTTTTGGAGGGGTCTAGGAAGGCAGAGTTTCTTCAAGTGGTATGATGCTATCATGTAATGAGAGCCTGCCCATTCAGGGGAGAACCTTCTTCGGAGTTTGCTCAGGACCAGGTTATTCCTTTTCAGGAGCTGCATTTTGTTTTTAGAATGGTGGACCAGGCATCCCACTGTTGAATGGGGCAGCAACACAATATGGTGAGACCTGTCTTCATTGGCCATCTGAGGACTATCGGTGTTTCATGGCCAAGCCAAGAGGGAGTTCAGGTTAGCCTGGAACCCGTAGAGGAATTTTTCATCAGTTACTGATATGAGAGGTGTTTGGACAGATTTGGCCATATTTGAGTGGGAAGAAAAGGGGGGAGAAGTCCAGAAAATGCTGCTTTAGACATAGCTTTTAAACCTACCAAAAAAGGAAAAAGAAAATTTAAGTGTATTCTACTCATAAGAGAAAGTGTGCCAGGAAATACTTTGTTGCTTTGTTAGTTACTTAGACAATTTTAAATAATAAAGTATAGCTTTTATACCATTACCAAAATATAAGGATGAAGTTAACTATTATAAAAGAAAAAGTTCTCTTAGCCAATGTCACTAATTCCATCCAGGTATAGCAACAAAGGGCTCCAATGAAGTATGGACTACATTATTCATATAGGAAGACCATGAGCGTGTAATGAGGTTTAGTCCCTCTTTTCCTTTATTTGACTTTTCACAGTTTTATACTGTGTTGATACTGTGAATAGAGGAAAATCCCAATTATCTAAGACCAACAGCACAATTCTCTGAGCTGGTTCTTTCCTCTTAGTTGGCCTCGCCAGAACCATAACACTCATGAAATCCTTTCCTAAGCTAGTTTTAAAGCAAAATAAGGCTTGGGAGAGCAGGGGGGTTTGGGGTGGGCAGGAGGCATGGTTGGTTTTTTTTTAACCTTTCCTTAGAAAAGATTTACTCTGTAACTGCCCAGAATTCTTATTCAGGTCCCACTGTGACATTGCCCTAGTTCATAGTTAAAGTCACTGTAAGGTCATTAGAATAGGGATTAATAATACTCTTTCTACTTTTGCTGAAAGTGTGTGTGTGTGTATAGTTTGTATGAAGAATGGCTCTTAAATATGTCCAGAATGGACTGTTTATTTGACTCAATTTGAACTGAACCACTGACAGCCAAATTTGAACCACCTGATGTGTCCCCTGGGAAAATGAAACTGGGTTGGCACTGAGGGCTAAATTTTTTTTAAAAGATCATTTAGCTGATAATAGTGTAACTTCTGTCAGTTTTGTATAGACTGGTGTGCACTAGGTGTGATCTCATTTCGTGTTCAGTAAGTGGTACTTTAACAAAGAAGCTGCCTCTGTTCTCAACAAGAAAACAAAGATGGCAACTGTTATCTCTTTATATTCTGAGATGGAACTTTTATTCCACTAAGAATTCAGTATTCTTACCCATCACCTGAACGAAAGTATAAATTTACTCTCTACGTGTAGTTATTTTATAATTGGGCACAAAGACCAACGCTTTATTCTCTACTCAAAAGACTCTAATGTTTTGTTTTCTCTTTACTCAGAATCATACTTACTTCTGACCTCAGTTGAATTTATCATGTCTTGGGTTTCATTTCGTGTACATCATAAACCTTCCAAGACCAACTCATCAAAGGGGTGAGTTATGTCTCTTAATCTTCTAGGAGAAGCTAATAGGACAAGATTGGAGATAAAAGGAGGTAGGAGATGGAGGAAGGCTATTCTGTTTCTTTTTATTTTGTTTTGATTATCAGTATCTTCCCTGCTTTTGTGAAATGGGGTTTTTCCAAAGATAGTTTTGGCGGTAAAAACATAAGCATTTTCTCTTTGTGGCTGTAGTTGAAAACTAGAATGCATAGTGCTCTGATAGGAGGGAGGGTGATGTGGTACTAGAGTGGTGACTGCTGAAAGCTTTAGTCTCAGTCTGGCCATGGTGACTTTGGTTGGGTAAGAATTCCCTACTTTCTGTCACAGTATAAAGGAATTTTGATCAGGTGACAAATTTGAAGATGTTAAGAAATGCACAGGTGGGAAAAAGAGGTTTGGCTTGAAAAGAAGTTAACAGATTGTGAGGTGTGCGAGATGAGCAGCCCAGCAGCTTAACATGCAGTAGCCATGACCATCATCCCCAGTGGAACCTAATTACCAAATCTTCCTTTCAAGTGACACCTATTTACAATTATAAAATGCATTTAATTTATTTGTGCACAGAATTATACAAAGACTAGCATCTGCCGCATCAAAGATTAGAAAAGAGTGGAAAGCACTGAAGGATGTATTTTCCTGGGGCATTCTGGGTTTGGAAAAATGATCTATTTTTATCAATGACTGAGTCAGAGAAGTGATGAAGGCAAAACCATTAGCAGAGTACTTCCCCTGGAGCTATAGTTTAGTTTGAAAGAATTCTTCCAAGATTTACTATTGCTGCTATTTTGTCTCTGTAAAATACAGGTTGGGGAATTTGAGCTATATAGCAATAAATCACCGGTTCCTTCAAGAGTTTTTTTTTTTTCTCTCTTGCAGACTCTTCTCTCCTTACCTCTTTTGTACTGCTTCCCCCAGATACTGAGGGCTTTAGGGGGAAAAACCCCCACTCATAATTGATTTGCCTCTCTCTTGAAATTATGGTAATTCATTGATTAGTAACAGGCATGATAACTTGGCTCCCTTGAAATAGTTTCCATATAATATGATAAAAGTAAGACTTGAAACCTTTTAAAAAATAACCACAGAAGCAGAAAGGTGTGTGCCTTTATATGTGTATATGTGTATATGTATACACATACACACACATACACATGTGTACATATACATATATACACACACACACACACACACACACATCCACACATCTTATTGCTTTTGTGAGATTATGTACCTGAAGTCTTGTGAATTTACTGGAAACAGACAGCAGAATCAGTCCTACTGGAGAAAGTGTGTTTGGACTGTAGTACCAAGTACTTTTTTTCATAGGCCACCATCCCCTTTCTCTGGTATTAGCATTTTCCCCAAATAAGCATAGTCTGTTTGAATTGAAATAACTGAAAGTTAAGCCAGGTTTCTTCATAATTTTGTATGTGTGAGAATGTGTGTGTGTGTGTGTGTGTGTGTGTGTGTTTAAATACGTATTGTTAAGGATTGCTGAATTTTAAGTTTCTCTTAGAATCATCCTCCTTCCAACTGTGAACAAGTTACTGTCTTGTAATTTATTTCTTTCCTGAATGTATGTTTGTCCATTATCTATTTCGTTGTGAATAGTGATTCTCAGTGTTCTATTAGCCTCTGTGCACTAGGAGTGGCTGCACTTGGACATAGAGATATTGGAAATAGAAGATTATGAGAAGTAGAAATCCTTGGTGGGGAAAGCTTTCTTGTCCATCCTTCAATATTATATGTAGAGTCTTGATTAAAGGAATGTATATGGACAAGATTCTCTGAGCTATACTGATATGCCATCATCTGTTACTCATTTTGTGAATTAGCAGGTTTAGCTCAAAATATAGCTGAGACCCCTAGTTTTGTACAGTGCATATATTGATCTAGTATTTTTTCTTGAGTAAACCTTCTTCCAGGATAGAGATTTGTGGACCTGTTTGGTATAGCCAGTAAACATTCTTTCTTAATCCTCCCCTATTGAATAGGTATTTTTTGTACAAGATTCCAGAATATTTATTCAAACTAAGTCACTGTGGAATCTACTCTGGTTTAAGAGCAGTTGTACTTACATGGGAAGGGAGCTTAAGCAATGTTGCTTTTCAGGGTTACCTAGGTTTTTATCCTTCTTAAAGAAATTAGGTTAGACAAAACCAATTGATAACCAAAATCCATCCTTCTTTGGGGGCTTCCCATTCAAAAGAAAACTAGTCTCAAGAATGATAATTTTCCTTAATCACAAATTTTCAACCTTTAAGATTTAAAAACCCAAATTTTAATCTCATTTCTATGTTTGGTTTTCCAGAATAATTTTGTATACTTATTCTTTCCTTACTTTCTCTTTTGGGTCATCATTTTTTCCTTCCTTTTGCTTTCTCATTTTCTCCCCTTAACTTTCTTGTTCATCTGACAACTTTTCTTTTGAACTTTTATGTAATTTCAGTGAGTGTCTGAATTAACTCACTTATGATGGACCAGTGGCTTATCCCAGGCAGCCTCCTGCGTACACTTAGGAACATCCATATGGGTGGCACTACAGAGTGGGAACCCAAAGGGATGAATGAGACTGAATGTTGGGAGTTTTTTGGTTTTTTTTTTTTGCTTTTTGGAGGGTAATTGGGGTTAAGTGACTTGCCCAAAGTCATACAGCTAGTTTTTTTGTGTTAAGTGTCTGAGGCTGGATTTGAACTCAGGTCCTCCTGACTCCAGGGCCAGTGCTCAGTCACCTAGCTGCCCCTTTGGGAGATATTCATAAAACAGCTAGTCAACTTTATTCTCAAGATAGACAGTTTTTAAGTTGCTATTATTAATCTACCTATTAATCTAATTCAAAAATCATATCCTTTGATCCCCTAGCATCTAATCCCCTAGAATAATCCTGGTGGTAGCATTTAGGAAAGATTGCAGAAACTCCTTTATATCTCTAGGTACACTGCCCTGCCCCCTGCCATCACAAAGGCACCCCTTTAGACTGTAGCAACTGAGGTCTTGAAAGGAGCTTAGAACTCATCCAGGCTGAGTATGATCCATTGTTGCAAGTGATTTGAAGTGGTAAGATGGTTGGGTACTTTGGCAAAGCAAGCTTGGGAAACCTAGCTGCTTTTGTAGCCCTCACATAGGAAAGCCAGTGGTTACCAAACTGGTTTTTCATTCCCTTCATCACATTGAGGAATTTAAGCATATACCAGGCTACTGCCCTCTGAGCTCTAGTTTCAGGCGTTCCAAAGCATATATACAAATAATTTTTTGCAAAAATTAGGATACCATCTGGATTTGTGTGACTCTTTGCCAGGTGAGTCATTCCATTGAAATCCAGGTGACAGTAAGCCTTTCCAAGGCTATAAATTGATCCACTCTATGGCAGCAATGCAAATTTAGTTGCTTGTAGCACAAAGTTGTCCATCTTCAAAGGAGGCAAAGAAAGCCTGGAGCTGTTTTTGGTGCTGGTGTTGATTGGATGAAATTCTTCAACACTAACCACACTAATAGAGCCTTTGAAGGAGTAAGGTCGCCTAAAATCCTGAGACTCAGGTGAGAGTCAAAGAACAGGTTCCTTTTGGAAAGAATGCCTGGTTCCATCAGAGCTTCTAAAACCATTTTCTGAGATACTATATCGAAAAGAGTTTCCATGCAGCCCCTAAATCAGCCTGCACAGAGGTCACAGGATGAACTTAATCATACACCCTTGATTCAGATAGCTACTTTTCATGTCTCTCAGGGGTGTGTGGGTGTGGGTGTGGGTGTGGGTGGATGTGGGTGGGTGTGGGTGTGGGTGTAAATTCTCCCATTCTAACAAATGTTAACACCTCATCTGAAAGCTGTGACATGGTGGAATGAGATGGGATTGTTCATGATCACAGTGATCTAATTCAGTGGAATTTAAATCTTGGGGCCTACATTAAGACCTACTTTAAAGGCACATAATAAAACATCAGTTTTTTTTAGTCTACCTCTTTCCCATCAAAGAAACAAAGTTCATTTAGTATAATTGTCCTTTAAGAGGCTGTTGACTCAAGACTGCTAAAATTGTCACTCTGAGACATGGTCTTGGTAGAAGCTTTCCGGGCTTTTGAGCCTTCTGTACTTTGGCCTGTGAATCCATCTCAAGGAGCCAAAATTGATTGTTAAATTAAAAGGAGGGATGTTTATTGCCTCTGCCAGCAGCATGTTTATTATGCAACAATTTACTATATGATGAATTCATGGGAATTAAGTAGCATCTTGAGATTTGCATAGATGTTAGTAGTTGAAAGTACATTAGTGATTATAATTGGGAGCCTATTAAAGGTGAATGTGGTCCAGATTCCATGTAATCACTCACCCTAAGGTATTAGACAGCATTACAGAAAAACCTGTTCAACCACAGACCCTTTTTGATTGATAAATACAGCCTCACCTTACTCTACTTTTAAATCTATGCACTTTAAATGAAATTAGAAAAAATTTTATTCAAATAGCTTTGGAGGTGTCCTTAAAGAATACTTACACTTTAAGAAACCTCTGACCTTTCTCTGTTATAGAGCAAAGATTATAGAATCCTAGACCCATAGCAGAAGCAGAGTGACATCCTAGACAAGTTGTCATTTGAAAATAACTCAACCTTCCAAAAATGAGGAACCCACTACCTCCCAAAATAGCCCATTCCACTTCTAGAAAAGATTGTTAGGAAATCCTTCCTTACATCAAGCCAAAATATGCCTTTCTACAACTTTCAGCCACTGGTCTTTGTTCTGCACCCTGGGGCCAAGCAGAATAAGTTTTCCCTTTTCCACATGATTGGCCCTTCAAATACTTGAAGACAGCTGTTAGCCCTCCCTGAGGCTTCTTTTCCCCAGAGTAAACATTCCCAGTCCCTTCAGTTGTGGCTGTGGGTTCCTTCATCATCCTCATGACCTACTTCTGAATGTCCACCAACTTCCCAGTGTTCTTCCTAAAATTCAGTGCCCAGAATTGAATATGTCACTCTATAGAGTCTGATAGGGCAAAGTAAAGTGGTACTATGACCTCTTTTAATGGGCACACTTTCCTTTCATTAATGCAGTCTAGTGTTTGTGGCTGCCAGGAGATACTTACTAAAGGACTTGAGTGGGTCAGGGTTTCATTAGTGTTGCAGATTGCGACCCATACTTGCCCTTGTGATTTTTTGTTCATATCCCCCCATAAATCTTCAACAAATTTCTATGTACTTATTGATCTGGAAGCCCACTTTCTGGCTTTTTGTATTTTGTGGGTCCCAGCTCAACACCTTATCTATCTGTTTTATACCCTGCTCTTCTACATAGGATCGTAATGTTAGAGCTGGACAGGGACTTGGAAACCATCAAGTCCAACCTCTTCATGTCATAGAAGAGGATACTGAGGCATAGAGAGCTTCAATGACTAGCCTAGCATCACAAAGCTACTAAGTGTCTGAGGGACTTACACTCAGGTCTTTCTGGCTTTCAAGCCCAGTACTCTGTCAACTATTCTTCACTGCCTCGTGATCAGTCCACTTCCTTAATCCCGTTCTTGCACATCCTTAAAAATGTATTTTTGCCTCTTTTTGCATGTTCATAGCTACCTGCTGAAGCCTCACACTGTTGACCTGTATTGAGCTTTCAGTACCCAAAACTGAGATCCTTTTTACAGGAACTGTTGTTTCATTGTCTGCTTAAGCAGTTGAATTTTTGAACCCGAGATTCTCCTAACAGATAATAAACATATAGTTAATCTATTCTCTCTTGTATTAACAATTCAAGAGTGCTTGGACCATCCTTGACATCTGCATTTCTCTTACAAGTCTTCTGATTGCAGGACTTAATAAAAGTTTAATCAGCTGTTATTTTCCCCTACCCTCATGTAACATTCATGCCACCTGCCAGGCTGTGTGTGAGCTGGAGCACATTGTCATGATGTTATTGAGTACAAAAGTGACTGGAGGAGTCTTTGGACTGGTGAAACAGTTTTTCTCTAAGAAGTTGGTTGTTCTCACTAGCCTTATGTTGCTTGTATCTCTTAGGCTGTTACTGCCAGATTGAAGTCACCCATTTGCTGGGTCTTACTGTGAATGAATGATGTACTCCAAAGTCAGCCCTGGCAAAAAATAGCATGTGGGGACTTTTGAATTGTAATATCATGGCTTTCTTGTTACTTAACTTTGAAAAACCTAGTAGATATTGCTACAGTGGTATCAGTTGATAACTACTTTAGATCAGGAAAGGAGCTGAAAACGAGAATGGGATCGATTTCAGAAGCCAACAATAATATACCTCAGGCTAATTTGGCACTGGGATCATGGTAGCAGTTTGTTGAATCATTTATTTTGAGATGTGTTCCAACCTTAGAACATCCTCCCATATATCACATGTAGCTTTTGCTATGCAAGGTGAGCCAGTTACTACGATGAGGTGAAAAATGTGGTGTGTCAGCACATACTAATTTGAAGACTTCAATGACATTTGTAGTGTTCAAGCAGGTGTTAAATGCTGTGGCCTGTTATGCTTATGTGGCTCCTCTCTCTGAACTGTAGGTTCCTTAACAGAAGCATGTTTTATTGAAAACTCCCTTTGGAATGTGAGCTCCATTTTACTGATCTCTGATTTAGAACCTTTTTCTTTCCCCAAATGTTTATGCCAAGAAATGAATAGGTTCCTCTGAATTTCATATTTTTCACATGGGAAATCCACAGCACAGTTTTACATGAATTTTAATCCTTAAACATTAGCATGTGATGCCAGGCTCATTTTAGACAAAAATCGATCACTAAAATTTAGGATTCTTGAATAGATCTATCAGATTTTTAAAAGGCACCAGATGATAATAATAGACAGTCACTCTCTTTAATAGGAAAATAAATAGATAGAAAAATAAATAATAGAAAATAGGAGCAAAATTAGAACTCTAGTCTAGCATGGCAGATCACCCCAATTTAATAATCTTTCTCATTAAAGAAAGATTTTGAGACAGTCATTTTCTGTGCCTTTACATACTAACTTCTCTAGTAATTACAGTCTGAGGAGAGAATTGTTTCCTGTGGTGTCCTGGGTGAATGCATGCAAAGGAAAGGAAAAGGGAATTCTTGAAAATCCAAGGCCTTTGATTCTGTCATGATTCACCATCATTTTAGTGAAGGGAAAAAGGGGATTCTGGAGTCCATGATTTGAGGAGCTAAGTGAGAGATACATAAAGTAGTTTAACCTTCACATCTAATTGGATTTTTAAAGAAGGGGAAATGCTATCTCCCTTTATCTGCTGTAATTTGAGCTACTTACCTCAGAGCCTGCCCTTTGTGACAGAGAAAACCCATAAAGATCACCTGGAGGAGCATTCTCATTGTGAAAGCTAGTTCTTTTGCCTTTTCTTCTTCCCCTAGATGGAGCCATTGTGTGACTTCACTCAACCGAGGTTCCCTTTTTAAATATCAGTAGATTTTGTAGTTTGGTACTGTGAATGAAAAAATAGAATAAGAGGAAAGGGGACCCTGAAAAGACCCCCAGATCTTTATTCTTCCTCACTTAGCTTTTCTTAGGAGCAAAAGTCTGAAAATTCTAATCCAATTAAAAATAGATTCAGCAAGGTTAGGGTTTTTACTTTCATCTTCAACCTGGAGAAAATTTGCATAAGCTCATTAACTAGATTTTTAATAGACATAACAATTATAAGGCAGAAAATAGTGGCTAAAAGAGTCACTGTAAAAACAGTTACAGGGGAGAGAGTTATTTTAAATAAGTAACCCCTTGAAGCCAGTGACACCAAGTTGGGGGAAATCACTGACAAATGTGACTGACATCTCTCTATAGAATAGACAAGACAGTTACATAGCAAAAATATCTAAAATTTATATTGTATTCCTAATTTTATTTTTACAAAAATAATTTTAAATCATGTAACTTGTATTAAAAACAGTGAGCCTGTTTTCTTCCTTTATCTTTTTTGAAAACTGGCCAAACTTAAAATAACACTAATATAATTCAATATAATTCAATCGTTTATGTACATTCATTTGAATGCAGATTGGTATATTAAAGATAGCTCCTGCAAAGGAATTCATGATTAGTTTGATTATTTTCTTACATAATATCTATCTTTTTTCATAAGTATATGTTTATAGATATATTTACTCATCTACTGTGATCTTGGTAACAGAATAATTTCATTTAGTTATGTCAAAGATTCTAAAATTCTAATTCTGGACAAAGAGAGCTTTTTTTTATTGCTTTGGTTGTATTTTGGCCAAGAAAATGTTTCTTTGCACTTTCTATTTATAAAGAAGCTATATAGCACATTGTAGCCACTTAATACAGCTGTTCCCTTGAGAATGAGATATAGGTGTTAAAATAAGGTTCATGTTAAAAACTAGGGGAAATAGGAAAGGGACTTCAGTAGAATCTGGCCTGAATCTACCTGGATGGAATTGGGAGTAATACAAAAGTAAGGTTAGAAAAAACTCTAGGGATTGGTCTAATAGGGCTGTGAAGGAGCCAGCCACCCAGTAGGATGTGTGGGTGTGAGTGTGGGTGTTTTTGCATGTCTGTGTAAGAGAGGTGTTCAGTTGAGGCAGAAAAGTCACTGCAGATTCTTCTACCTCCCATTCAGAAACAAACATGCACCCAGCTGCTTGTCACCACCACCAAGGCCTGCCTTATCTTCTGCTCTGCTTCAGCCCTTCTACCTCCCAGCACTAACCGAAGGGAATATGCAGCATACAGGAGCAAATAAGAACCAGGCCCACATTGGACAGGCTGAAATAGCTGACATTTTCTTTACCAGGCATGCTTGTTAACATTTTTATTAGTTTTCTAAACCAAATCCATTTCTAAACACTTGAGAACCAAGTTTAATATTTTATATATAGGCTTTCATTTGGTAGGAGTGGGATCACTTTTTCAAAGAGTAATAGAATAAGAGAATCCCAAAAATCTATTCAGATCCAAAATTCTTGTTTTAACTACTGTTTGTAAAGTGTTAGGAGGGTAACACCCCCTGAGTTGTTGGTATGTGTGCCTGTATTTGTATGGAGAGTTAGGGAGTAAATGTGGATGCTTACATAAAATGATTTTAAGGCTTTCTTTTTCAGATCATCCATTTTGTTTTTATTCATTTCAAAGACTGCCATTGGTCCACAGTCCATTAACTTCTGACTAGACAAGGCCAAAGTTCAGAGGCCAATCATTTGCATTTAGGGCATGTGTGTCTGAAAACTCCTTCATGTCTTCCCATGCTATTACTGTTGTAAGAGTCTGTGATATCCTGGGGGAAGTATTTGTGAACATCAAAAAATTCAATTTCAGCAGTGAAATATCACAGTAAAGACTACCTAGTTTGGTTAGTTGGCAAGCTGGGACCAGTACCTAGATTACCTGCCTGGTCAGTGTTTTTTCCACTATTACCATGTTCATCTCCAGATGGACAGCAATAGTGTCCTACAGAGATAATTTCTTGCTTGACATGGAAGTTCACCTCAGTATCTCCTTGGGCACAGTTACACACAAACCAGCTAACACCCTGGTGTCTTTATTAGGGCTTGTTGACACATCAGAACTATTAACCTGCAAAGTGAGATCTTCAGAGTTTAATGATGATACATAGGCCTGAAGAGCCAGGGTTCATGGGAGCTAACTTCTTTAAAATTATGCCTCACTTGGTTGACATTGTTGGGGAAAGATTTGCCTGCTATTGGCAGGAAAAGGGACTGAATGGCAGCCCAGAACCCTCAAAATCTTCTACTCTGGGGGAACTTTACGTCAGGATTAACGTGACTTCCAGAATTCAAGGGTTAAATTTGAAACCAATACATAACCTTTTTTTTTAATCAATGGTCTAGATGATTTAAATTTTCCCTAAATATAATTATTTAGGATCCAATCTTTGTTTGATCTTTTTTTTAAATATAGTACAAAATGGTCTTATTGGCCATTCATTGCTAAAATAACCTTAGAACAGAAAATGAAATCTTTAACACAAATTTATCCAAGATTTTTAAAATCTTAAATTAAAAAAAAATCTTCAAAATACCAAAAGTATCAAAACCTACATGTTTGTTTGGTTTTTTAAATCTGGATGAACAAGCAAGCAAACAAAAAAAAAACCCTCGTGTAGTCTTTTAATCTAGCTGTTGGGGGTACTGAGTAGGTTTCCTTTTTTGAGTAACTTCTAACCTTAAACTTAAAACAAGGCCATCACTTTGCCTTCAAAGGACTTATTAGAGCTGATGAAGTTGACTGCTATCTATTTTTTTTTTATTTTTATTTTTTAAAGCAATTGGGGTTAAGTAACTTGCTCAAGGTTACACGGCTAGTCATTATTTATGCATGGGTGCTCATTTTCTGAGGCCGGATCTGATCTCGGGTCATCCCAACTCCGAGGCCTGCACTCTTACTCACTGCTGCCACCTAGCCGCCCCTTTAGGGCAATTGGGGTTAAGTAACTTGCCCAAGGTTACACGGCTAGGTTTTTGTTTGTATGGATTAAGTGTCAGAGGTCGACTCCGAACTCAGGTCCTTCTGATTCCAGGGCCGGCGCTCTATTCACTGCACCACCTAGCCACCCCGACTGCTATCTATTTTTAATGCTTTCTCCCTTTTAATGATAAAGCTTTTGGTGCTACAGACTGTGACTGAAGAGTGATTCTGTCTAAAAGTGGGGAAGGGAGTGAACCAGTTTCAAAGATTGGTGTCTGTTCTATGTAGTAGTTGGCAGGTCAAGACGGGTAGCCTTTCTGATGGCTTTAAAGAGTGATAAGGACATCATTGGTCATGTAAAGGTGAAAATAATGACAAACACAAAACTTCTGCCCAAATACATTTTGAATATTTTAGGAAGACATGGGTGAGTGGAATCATGGGAATTCATTTACCATGACTGCTTGTTATCTTTTTCCTTCTTTAGAATAGTTTTCAGTCTCTAAGCCATGGTAATACCCTAGACTCAGGAATAAACTCCTGCTTAGGAAAATCCTTTCATTTGACTTTTTCATTCATCAGAGAAGAATTCTCTTTTGTTCTGGTGCTGCCCATGTATATAAGACTGGGTTTTGTCTAAGTCAATAATTGTTTTTTTCTGCATATAAAGCCAAAGTTAACTAATGCCCAAGTAATTCTAGTAATTCTAGTAAAGCATGTTAAACCCATGGGGCTGGAGGGAGAATACAGTCACCCTACCTCTCTTCTATATCTCTCTTCCATGTGTCTTGGATTAACACTGGTTTTTAGAAATTATTATTATGGAGCCAACCTAGACAATTTTTTCATGGTTAGTGACAGAGAGCCTTTTCTCATTTTCTTCCTTTCTTTTTTAATTTGACTGATGTAAGGCTACCTTGATGCATGGCCATTAATTGTGAAAAAGAGGCTTATCTGATGCAGTCATTGATTGGCAGATGATGGGTAAATGGATCAAAGTAATTCTGGAAAGAGATGAAGTCATTCTGTGTCCACTTTTGTGTGTCTATATGCATTCTTGTTCCTCCCTAAAAAAAAACATGACTCCAAAATTTGTCTCCTATAATAATTTTCATCTCCCAGGTTCCTGTCTTTTGAGGTGTATCTTGATCAATAGTGTAGACTGTATCTCTACCTGCTCTTCCGGTCAAAGCCAAGATACCTAGAAGTTGTCATGTTTGCACCTAGGCAGGTAGGCATTTGCTGGAGGCAGTTATTGGCTAACAAAAGGCACAAAAAGATTTCTCTGTCATTTCAGGTTTCTTTCCTCTTTAGTGTATTTGTGCTGGGAGGGAAGAATGGTGGATAGGCAACCAGAAAGAAAGAGAGTGACTTACACAATATAAATTAAACTGTATAAGCCAAGCTGAGCAGAGGGGGTAGGCCCAGGTTACTGACTATTTGTCTCTTAGCTTGATTTTTGGAGGGGAGAAGGCAAGGCAGTTGGGGTTAAGTGACTTGCTCAAGGTCATATGGCTAGTGTTAAGTGTCTGAGGTCGGATTTGAACTCAGGTCCTCCAGACTCCAGGGCCAGTGCTCTATTTACTGCACCACCTAGCCTCTTCCCCCCTCTCCCTCCCAGGCTTGACTCTTAAAGTGAAAATTCCGTCAAAATGAGGCTTTCATTATTCACTGGAGTCATTGAATGAAATGCACTGGCCAATGCCTGGGTGTTTTAAGTATTCAACAAGGAATCTGAAATAGTTCCTTTCACTATCTCTGTTCTAGAATATTAAAGACCTAACCCATTAGTTCCTAAATGAGGAGCTCTGACAGCACTGTGTTATATCAAGGGAATTATATCTTCAGTTATCTAGAATCCTTGTTTCTTTTTTATCCATCATCATCATCCCTGATTCTCAGTGTTTTGTAAAACCAGAGTATTAAAAAGGTTGATACCTCCTGTCTCCCGCCCCTACCCAAATACACAGAGAAACCAAGAATGAGGTATCTAATCAACCAAAAAAGGAGAAAAGTACCCATGAACCATTGATCTAAAATAATAGCCCCCTCAACTCTTCCCACTTTGCCATTCCTAATTCCAGTCCAAGTGTTCAAGGGACTAGTCTCTTGCCTCAGAGAATAAATTCAGCTCACTGCAGCTAGTAACTTGAATTTTAGTGGGTGAAGAGTGGGAAGCAATGGCAACTGGTTATGGTCCATGGGGAAGAGTTTGATGTAGAAATGGGAGTCAGCTTCAGGTTAGGGCTTGTTAATAACATAGTTCCTTCCTTTTAGCTGAATTGATAAATGTTGTAGTCTCATGATACCATTTATAGAAAAGGTCTCCTTCCTCTTGGGGTGATGGGCCTAAGCTTTCTGTCACAGGGTCATGACCATTAGGCATTTACTCCTGCCTTTGGGACTTAACATTCATCATAGTGAGGCTAAGATTTTAGGGCCATCGGATGGGCCAAAAGGGACCTAAGAAGCCATCTAATCCCTTCATTTTACAGATGAAGAAACTGAGGCCCAGAGATATTAAGTGATTTTTATAGTGTCCCATATATAAGCAGCGACAGAGCCAGGATTCAAGCCAATGTTCTTGAGACTCCAAATCCAGCACTCTCTCTACTGTACCATGTGCCTCCCTTTGGCGGGGTTTTCACACTGAAGTAGGATCTATGGATTACTGTGAAGCTTTACTCCATTTTTATGCTACTCTTAGCCGCACTGGATTAATGTGTTTTATTTTGGGAGACAGGAGCATATGGGGAAGAAAAAAGAACAGTTTCCACTTTGCACCTGAAGCAAGAGATAAAGCAAATTCCATCTTGGCAAAGTTAACCGTAAACCTTGGACAAATTCCCCTGGCCTCCTGGGCTTGCGTGCTGCTTCTTCCTTGACCCTCTAGAAGATACTTCTTTAGACAGCTAACAAGACAGCTTTAGAGATTCCATTTTGTGAGACACTAGAGATGGGAGGAAAGTAATTTCTAATCCTAATCCATTCACTTTTCAGCTGGCTAAGGGTTTTTTTTCCAGGGTGCTACTAGCCAGTCCTTTTCACCCCATTACAATCCATCTGAGCCTCTAGATATGACAGCAGGAATTGTGAATTGGGGAGGTTGGGTCTGGCATACTTCTAGGCTTTAGAGAATGTTAGAAAAGTTTTTCTCTGCCTTTATTAATACACAAAATCAGTACTTTAAATTTGGGGATTTCAACTGAAGTCAATGAAGGGGAGAAGTTGATTAGAATAGCCCTTATACTTGTCTCCTCATAATTTTAGTGGGAAGTCTACCTATGCTGGTGGGAAGGCTTTGAGGGTAAGATGAGGGAAAAACTAATGTAGCAAATATTTAGTTTCTTTCAGGTGATTACAGTCTGAAAGAAGTCTATCCAAACTGTTCTCTATGGTGCTTTTTCTTACGTGGTGGGAGTTATCCCATCTCTCCCTCATCATCCCTGGGCACTGTGCCTTCCCACTGGCCTCTATGAAAAGCAAATCATACTAAACTCAGATGCCAGGCTTCCACAACACATTTCCCTTCCTCACCTCAGGCTTATCACTTCTGCACAAAGCTGGGGATGTAGCATTTTCCTTCCATTTGGAAAGCGCTTTGGTTTTCCTAAGAAGTGGAGTATCAAACTGAAAATGGCCAGGTTATATTCTGGCATTAACTAAAGGAATGGGGGGGAGGAAGACAAGAAATCCCCTTTTTCCAGTCTTACCATGTGATACTGCCCCCACCTCTCCCTGTGAGTTTGTAGGTTACCATAACATTCCTAAGCAGCATACAAGCTTAGCGAGCATTGCAAGTGGTTTATCCTTATATGTTAACCAAGAAGGATTCCTACTGAAACAGACAATCAGTTTCTAAAATATCTCCTAAAAGGGAGAACATGATAGACTATATTTATCAATTAGATTGTTTACTAGTCTCTTATTCCCTTTTGAAAAATTAGCATTTGAAGTTATGTCCTTCTCCTGGAGCAATTACTGCATTTAAGAAGATGCATCAGGAAAGCAAATGGCCCAGTACTGCTTTTCTTCCTCTGTCATTGCTGAGGCTGAGACTGGGCATTTGCATCTTAGGCTGAAAAGTAGTTGCTTAAAAAGTATGTTTTACTGTAACCTTAAACATATCTGCCTATAGATATGAATACTGTAGGGTTATTTTTCCCCCACCTTTTAACCATTATCACTTAAATGTAAACCACCCCTCCCTTACTGAAAAAATGCACTTTAAACCTTACTATGTGTGGCTGTTGCTGGCTTTGTGGCCAGGTCATTTTGGTAGGAGTTGAGGAGGGAGAGCTGTTGCCAGATTTTTTGCTGCTGCCATCACCTGGCAAATGAGTGCAGCTCTGCCTCCTGCCTCAGCAACCCCTCCCCAAGAAGACTAGATCTGATGGGATTGTGGAATGCACGAATTCAGAGATGTCCGTTTTTAATGAGCCCCACCCCCAAAGAAAAAAAAAAAACCCCAAATGGGAAGAGGTCTCAAAATGTTAGCTCCCCACTCCATTCAAAAATCTGGGCAAATTCCCAGCCTTGGGGATTATTTTTACAGTTAGGAAACTTCCCAGCTGTATTAACTTAGTGTGGAGGTGACTGTTGAGGTCCTTCTCATTTGAAGAGTTAGTGTTCACACTGAAGAGCCAAGTGGCTGAGGTGTGGTCCTACTCTGTCATTTCTAGATATCAGAATTATTCCCTTAGATTATTTCACAAGTTTTCTCAACACTCTCTTCCCTTAGATTCTTCTCTTCCCCAGATCACAGGATAATAGTTCTTGGTGGGGCTGCATGTCTCCTGGAGGGTAGCCCCAGGAACAGTGTTGGGGGGAGGGCACAAGGGTGGGCAGAAGACTGGGTTTGGGGCAAGGGGAAACAAAGAAAAGGTGAAGATACAGAACTATATTAATGTATTTAAAGCAGTTTAGCAAAAGCTTTCTCATTGAACAGCTTTAAGAACAATGTGAATGAAAACTTAGCAAGTTGGTTAGGAATCTTTGAAAATTCTATAAATGTATACTTGAAATTCTGTTTGTATAAAGAAAATGCATTTTCCTCTTTATTTTAACACTGTGTAAAAGAACATTATGCATGTGAGTGGTTTGAGAATTAAATGGTTTAATACTCTTATCCTGACCCCTCTTTTTTTGCATGATAGAAATACTATGACTTCATGAATCCCCAGTTCCTTGGGCATATGTCTCTGGTCTTTCACAGAAAAGCAGCATAATCTTTCTGCTGCACTTTCTCAACTCCAGATGGTTTTGCAGGAACCCCACCAGTAGCAGGCAGCTTCTCCCTTCCCTTCTCAATGGTTTTAAAGGATGAAATGTTCACAAGTAGCCAAAAATGGGAATAGTCAACCTTTTATTTACTAGTATCCACAAACCATACTAGGGAGAGGTACAAAAGAGGAGGAGTACCTCAGTTCACACAAGGGTTGGATATTCGGCCCATGAAAATGATAGTGTTGAGAGCAACTTCCCTGATCAGAACCAGGAAAGGCCTATTGGCCTTGAAGGTCACCCTGTTGAAGTTGAGCGAACGACCAGAAATCACAACCGCAGTGCTTGCAGCAGCTTCACTACCTTCCTCATTTACCTGCCATGAGATGGGGGAAAAGACATAACATTAGCTGATACAAACATGCAACAGTCCTTCCTGGCTGGCTGTTTAAGCTCTTTAAAAATGCTGCTGGGGAGGGGCGGCTAGGTGGCACAGTGAGTAGAGCGTCGGCCCTGGAGTCAGAAGGACCTGAGTTCGGATCTGGCCTCAGACACTTAATGCACACACAAACAAAAACCTAGCCATGTGACCTTGGGCAAGTTACTTAACCCCAATTGCCCTCCAAAAAAAAAGAAAAAAAAATGCTGCTGGGCATCAGGTCCTCGAAGGTGAAACTGGGGGAATGGAGCATAGCTGCCCTTCTAGTACATAAAGCTGCCATCTGTTGAAGTCACACCTTTTTTCATTCAAGTGCTCACTACATACAAATTGATCCCATCACCCCAAGTCCAGAAATCTCAACCTAGCCTAAGTGCCATACGTCAGTTCTGTATGGCGCTGGTGGTACACAGCACTGCGATACTGTGTCGCATTAGCCCTTGCAGAAAGAATCTGGATATAAGCCATCTGAGTAAACCATCATTTTGTTCTTGGGGCAATAAGGTCACAATTTCTCAAGCATCTACACAGGATGAGAAACCCCTAACAAGGGAATTGGCCTCCTACCCTGGTGAATAGGGAAGGAATTTCTGGAGGTGACACATTAGAGAGTGGATCCCTCCAAAAAAAGTTTTGCCTGGGCCCCAAAATTCAGTTTATGTCACTTGAGCAAATTCTTTGTACTCCGCCCCCCCACTACAAATGGAACTCTGTGTTCTTTGCTGTATACAATTGGATGCTCTCTTAGGTTTCTTTGCCCTTCAGTCAATTCATACTTCTTCACCATGGCTTTTGCAAGGACAGGCATCGTGAAAACACATTGCAACAGAGTGTTTCATATTCCCAATGATGGCTACAGAGGCAAATACAGAAATTAGAACAATGCTTAACTGGCAGATTTCTCAAGGCCAACAAACCAAATGAGGCTCTATTGATTACTTCCCCAGAGATTAAGTTCTTATTAGCTGTGGCCCTTAGGATTTTAAACTGACCCCTGGATCATGTTGGCTTCTCAGGGCCTCATAGAGGACCCACAGAGAGCTGATATTGTGATTTAGTGACCACAAGTGGCATAGAATAAATTGGTCCTTCGCTTTCTTCCAGTGATATTCCAAAGTTGTTCAGAAGAGTCTATCGGGGGTCCCTAGGAACAGTATTACTAGTATCAGTTCAAAACTCCTTCAGCTTCTGCTGTTAGGAACAGATTTCCCCATGGAGAACCCAAATCAGCTCAATAATGAGAAAAATTTTAAACATTTGGCCAGAAAAAAGGAACAGTCCATAAAGCTTCCCAAGGACAGACACCTTTTGCTTCAGCTTCCTGTGATAATGTATGGCCCACTTCTGAGTACACTTAGCCAAATGACTAAATGACCCTTTTAGGGCCATTCTGAATCAAAATCAACACACTCAAATGTAGTACCATCCCTGTCTTGAGCTAAGGAGAACAATGAACCAATTATAAGGCACTGGTAAGACATTTGGCTTTGAAAAGCTAGAGAAGCAGTTCCCATTTGGATAGTGCTTTAGTCCTACTTAAGTCAAACTTTATAGCCCTAGTGTTTTTCAATATCAGTCGACTATAGGCACTAATCTCCACAATGGGCCAGACACAGCTTCTAGATGGTGGAGATGCAAAAACAAAAACAAAAATGAAATATCCCTTACCCTCAAGGAGTTTACATTCCATTGGGAAGAAGACTGCATATAAACACAACTATATACAAAGTCTGTATGTTGGGGAAACAAGGAAGCTTTCTTTCTTCAACCCACAAAAAGGAATTCTCTCAAGTTCTGAGTTTCTCTTCAGTGTTTATAAAAATGCAGCATCATGCTTCACATACTCTGGCTTATGTGCCTAGCAATCAAGAAACACTTAAATGCTTGTTGATCAATTGACATATAAAATAAATACAAATTTATTGGAGAGGGGGGTAGAAGGCTGCACTAACAGCAGATGGTTTTTTGACCTTGAGCAGGATCTATCAGGTAGGTTATAAGTTTAGGTATATACCATTGCTCTTTAGTGGAAGACTAAGAACTGAGATGTTATTTTACTTTTCACAAGGTTGAAGGTTAGAGATCTATCACTTCCTCCCACTTTCTGTATTCAGAACTTGGCCTCTGTCAGCAATTTGCAGTACTGATAATATGGATTCCCTGCTTCTGGTTAAACTGTTTTTAGGTTAAATGAAAAAAAAGCATAGTAACTTGATTTTTTGTTGAGCTCCCAGTGGTTAAGAGCCATTATTTTAAGGGTTGCACATCTGGGAGGCTGGTAGCCTGCTTTTTGATTGATCATTAGGGTCAGCCCTCTGTACAGAGGGAGTAGATAGTTGGTTCCATGTTATTATCTAAGCCTCACCTAACCCCACCACCCCCCAGAAAAATCTACTCCACCTCAACTAGCCACACTGCCTGAAATGTACACATTATTCACCCATTTGACCCTTGAAATTTTCTGTTAAGAACTAAGAAAAATTGCCCAAGAAGGCCGAAATACTAAATTGCAGTTACCCTATCAACACACCAAAAACAGTTAATTTATTAGGTCATCTATGAAGTTAACCTGGAAAAGCTATGAAGGGCTTGGATCAAAGCCAGGGACATTTTTTTTTTTAAGCAATTGGGGCTAAGTAACTTGCTCAAGGTTACATGGCTAGTCTTTATTTATGTGTGGGTGCTCATTTTCTGAGGCCGGATTTGATCTCGTGTCATCCCAACTCCGAGGCCGGCGCTCTTACTCACTGCGCCGCCTAGCTGCCCCTTTTAGTGCAATTGGGGTTAAGTAACTTGCCCAAGGTCACACGGCTAGGCTTTTTTTTGTTTGTGTGGGTTAAGTGTCTGAGGCCGGATCCGAACTCGGTCCTTCTGACTCCAGGGCCGGCGCTCTACTCACTGCGCCATCTAGCCGCCCCAGCCAGGGACATTCTAAATTAAGGGATGGAGGAAGGAAGAGATACATTGCATTAGACACTCAGGCAGGGCTGTTCTAGGGAATTCAATGGCACTTGACCCTGAAGGGAAGGAGGAGCTGGTGGCTTGAGGACAGAGAAATGTTGTAAACCTTGATTTAGCTGAGCTGAGATGTTGCTGATCTTAATGATCAAAGATACCCTTGCCTTCTGCCTACACCCATAGTCACCCATGGAGCAGGCATTGCAGAGTTACATTTCTATGGAAAATGGAGTTGGGTAAAGTGAGAACAAAGCTCAGTAAGAAAAGGAGGAAATGGACAGAGATCTACTGACCTCAAGGAATGCTTTATGGAATGCATCTGAAACAAACAAGTCTCGCTGGCCTTCAGCAATGATCCCTGGGGGGGGAAAAAGAAGCATTGTATCCTGAGACTAGGGAGAGAACCCCCTCAAGTTAAAGAGGTCAAGTGTTTCAAAAAATGCCACCAGGCTTTTCATGTAGTAGGCACTTAAAAGGCTTATTAAGTTCAGTTGAACTAAAAGAGCCCAGCCCTCCCACTCAACATTATCATCAACATATTATTATTACACATTGAAAGATAGTTTAAGGTCATTCAGACTGACTTATATGAACTTAAATTTGTGCTCACCAATGGCACAAAAGCTGTATTTCTAGAAAAATAAGTAAATAAAAGCAAAGCCACACCATTTATGAGGGTGCTTTATCATCTTGGGCGGGCCAGACACTATAAAACCCATCATCCCTTCTGTAAATGGAGATGACATCAATTGACAGACTGACAGGTATAATGAAAGTCCTACTCAGACAAATACCTAATATTAAAATGTCCCTTCCCCTGACATTCTAAAGAATGCTATAGTTACATAAATCCCAGAAAGAAGAATGGAAAAGCACATGACTGTGGAAGTCTTAAGGACTGACTCCTAGATGTTTCGTAATGTGTAACATTCTAATGCTAGGTTTAGATAATTTTATAAAACTATTTTTCCAATTCAACATCTTTTTATTTCTTTATCATGCTGTTTTTGTGCCTTTTTCAAAAATATAAATTTTTTAATTAACCAAAACTAGCCTTTTCTACTACCTCCAGTCTTATCACACACACACATACATTGAAAAAGAAAGAAAAAAAAAGTTCTTTGTAACAAATATAGTAGTGTAGTAAGGAAAAACAAATTCCCTTGTTGGCCATGTCTAAAAAATATGCATATACACATCAGTTAGGCAGCCAAGTGGCACAGTTGCCAGGGCATAAGGCCTAGAGTCAGGAAGACTCATCTTCCGGAGTTCAAATCTGGTCTCAGACACTCGCTGTGTGACTTTGGGCAAATCATTTAACCCTGTTTGCCTCAGTTTCCTCATCTGTAAAATGAATTGGAGAAGGAAATGGCAAACCACTCCAGCATCTCTGCCAAGAAAACCCCAAATGAGGTCACAAAGAGTCAGAGACCACTGATATGACTGAACAACAACACACCAATCTGTACTCCTTATTAGGAAGTTGTTTGCCATCTGTCTAGAAGCATTGATTTTAAGAGTAAATTTAATCACCACTCAATGAGATAGCCAGGTGACCCAGTAGATAGAGCTGAACCTAGAGTCAGGAAGACCTGATTTCACACATGACCTTAGACACTAGCTAGGGGACTCTGGGCGAGTCATTTAACCGCTTTCTGCCTCAGTTTCCTCATCTGTTAAATGGGCATAAGAATAGCACCTACCTCCCAGAGATGTTGTAAGGATCAGATGAGATATTCATAAGGCAATTTTATAAAATTAAGACCAATTATATAGAGCATGACAAATTCTCAAATAGACTGAGCAGTCATTGCCTTAGTGGCCTTAAAAACTAAGCATGCTTTTCCATTTCTCTTTCTGCAATTTGTGGCTATAGCATTCTTTGGAACATCAGAAGAAAAGGAGGAGCACTGTGATATTGGCCGCCTCTCTGTCTGTGTGAGACCCAAATTCTACCTGTCATTGTGTCTCCCACCCTGTTCCTCTTCAGAACCATCCTGGAAGAAAGCAAGAGACTGAGATGCTCAAGCTTACCTGGCAGCTTGGCCCGTTCTGGGTTGAAAAGATCATCCAGGCCCATCTGTTGCAGGTTATCCTTCACACTGAAGTTGTCCTCAATTCGGAATCTGGGTACGTGAACTGCCAGCAATGTCTCCTCTAGGCCATCCAGCCATTCTCGAAGTAAGTCAGGTGTCAGGTCCCTCTCCACCTTGGCTAAGGGCTTGTCAGGCTTGGGCAGAATCAGCACCATGGTGATGTCATCGCCCTTGTAGGGTAACTCGAGCACCTCCACCTGGCTGCTGCCCCTCACCTGACTGTATCGGAACTTGTTCTCCTGGTACATCATGGATGCCCAGCACTGCTCTCCATCAGCCTTGTGAAATAGCTCCTTCTTGGTGTTCTCAGAGCTGAACTTTGACTTCCACAGGCCCTGGGGGATTGAAGAAAAGTCATGGATCCCATCCCGAACAAGACACAAATCCAGGCTCCCTCGCTTTCCTTACACGTCATTTCCATCCTCCCCAAGTCTTGCCTTCTTCCTCTGGGGCGGATGGCTAGAATTCTTTTAAATTGCCAGATTACCAGGGAGAGCTGGAACTATACTGCTCCTCTCTTAGAAAAACATGAAAAGGCAGGTCACCCATTCGCATTCTTAATTTGAGGCTGGAGACTAGTACTACTGCCATTTAGATACCTAGATATCCAGGATTCCCCCAAAGGAAGCAGCACCATTCTCAGGTAAATCTGGACCATGATCATGCCTCCTGTTAGGTATCTGTTCCAGTCTTTTCTCTGATCATCCATGCCCATCCCCCTCCCTAAAATGGCCAGTTAATCAGTCTCCCATTTCCTTCATACCCACTGTCCCAGGAGTCACCAAGCAGGAAATCTGGGTTTGTCAGAGACAGTATGACACTCTGGAAAGGGGAATAATCATCATTTAGTCACTAACATTTATATCGTGCTTACTACAGGCTATACATTGTGCTGAGTGCTTTCCACTTGTCTCATCTGATCCTTACAGTGACCCTGGGAAGTAGGTGCTATTATTATCCTCCATTTACAGAAGAGGAAACTGAGGCAAACAGTTGTTCAGTGACTTGCCAGGGTCACACAGCTAGCTAGAAAGTGTCTGAAGCTGCATTTGAATTCAGGTCTTCCTTATTCTGGGCCATGTGTGTTATCCACTCTACCACCTGACTGCCTCTCTCTAGGTCTGGAGTCAAGAGGACCTAGGTGAGTTTACACTTCATCTTGCCCAGAACTGGGTCTCCACATCACTTCCTGGACCACCATTTCCAAACCAGGCTACCACCTATTTCAGCCTTCCCCTCCCCCCTTTTCCAGTTCTCCGCCTTTTAAGTGTGGTCTTCCCTCTATTGGAATATAAGCCACTTGAGGGGAGGAACTGTCTTACTTGCTTTATCTGTATCCTTAGCTCTTAGCACAGTGCCTGGGACATAGTAAGTACTTAATAGATGCCCAATCTCACCTCCTCTTCTCTCTCTGTCTGTATGTTTCTGTCTCTCCCTGTCTCTGTATCTCTCTGTCTCTCTCTCCCTACCTGTCTATCTTTTTATCTTTATCTTGGCTCTGATCTTAATATTTGTGTGACCTTAGACAAGTCATTAATGGCCCTGGGCATCAGTTTCCTTAAAATGAGGTGGTTGGAAGATGATACATGATGTAGACAGAAAGGGTGATATAAGTAAATTAGGGGACCATGGAAAAATTTACCTGGAAGATCTATAGATAAGGAAAGAGTTTATGACCAAACAAGAGACAGAGAAGGTTACAGGAAGCAGCACTAAATCATTCTGATTACATGAAATTAAAAAACTTTTTTTTTAAGAGTAAAAAAGATTTTAATGGAAAGGAAACCTAAATTTGATCACAAAGCCATGAGACAACAGTACTGACATTTGTTAAATGAAACATTTACTCCTGTCGGTTTTTTAAAACTGGAATTACATTTTTTTTAAATGACACATTACAAAGGCTAGGAAACATAGAAGTTTACATAAAATATTCATATATAGAGTAGTCAGTAGAAAGTTTCAATCTTGTACAACTGCAGCTGATTAAAAAAATTATAGATTCTTCACAAAGAAAATGGTAGCAAATTCAGTAAGAATAAATTACATGGATTTTCAGTCTTATCACATTCCATTCAGCTGATGTTGTATCTGTACATACAGGCACATGTGAACACATATATACACAGGCACAGAGTTAATTGATACTAACAGACTTCACAATTAGTGTGCTAATTTTGTTGTTGTCTACACCTTTTCATACTTGGAAACCCTGAAGAGAAAACTATTGTATTTGTTCCTCAAATCCCATCCTGGCAACTCTCTTGGTCCTCCAACCCCTGGCATGGTTCTCTGGCAGCATGCCCACCACAGTGTCCCCCCCGCCCAGCTTTTTCTGCCTGTCCAGTTCCATGCTTGACACCCAGCTCAAATAGTATCTCCTCCATGAAGCCTTCCTTGATCTTTCCAGCTTCACACCCTCCTCTGGGAAGACTCCTCACTTGTACCTCTCTGATGACTTTCATATTCCATCCTATATATTCTCTATATAGCTATATATATGTTCTCTATATAGTTATATATTCATAAAAGTTTTCTAGTTATTTTTCTGATGACTTTTCCTCTCTCTTAGTGGACAAGAACTATTATCTGATTCATCTTTATATTCCTCCATAGGTCCTAGACCAACACCTTCCCACAGATCAGGAAATATATTGAAATTCAATAGTGGTGTGTTCAGGAATAAAGAGGGTAGTCCCAAGTCTCTGGCTGAGTGTTCTTTCTCACCTCAAAACCTTTGCCATGGGACCATGGGGAGAGGGTTAGACCCCTGGACTTCGCTAGCATCTACTTTTTAAGTACCTTGAAGTAAATAGTGTTGACCAGCACCAAGACGGTTAGGTCAGTGATGGCATCCTTAGGAATGACGTCAGTGATGAGCCCTTCAGTCTTGTTTGCAACCCAGTCATTAATGGTCACTCTTGACAGCTCTGGGTTTCCCTAAAGAGATAGAATAAAAATACATCTATTAATGTATGTGCTTCCCCATGTTTTGTCCATTCGTTTTCTTTATACAACATGTGTAAGCACAGTACGGATTAGTCTTATTTGGCCATTCTTCCTCAAATTCCTCGAGCATATGGATTGCTTCCAACAGTAGGTAGTACAGTGATCCCTTCCACATCATGAAGATTGGGGCACAATTCCCCTCATGATCTGGAAAATCTACGTAAATTTTTTGGCCCTCCTTTTGCATCAGAGAAGAGATTGTGTATATTTATGGTACTAAAAGATAACATATGGTGATGTTATACAATACTATACATATATTTTGTGCATTTCTGAGTTTCCAAACTTTTTCTGTGTTGTCTGATGGCCCTCACATGTCATCTGTAGCTCCCACAAAACTCCAAAAAAATTCCCATTTAATTTCTTAAGCCAATCTGTGATATATCAAAAGTGCAATGGGGAAAGTTGCCATGTGAAAGGAATATCTGTACAGTGCTTTGTATCTTTTGGTACTCAGTAAGTGGTAAAGAAAAGAGGAAGAAGGAATTATTTTAGACAGAGGACTCCAAAAATTTTTTTTCTCAGTCTTCTAATTAAAGTAACAAAAAACAACTACCCAGAGTATGTATTTGAACTTGGGTTATCAATGAAAAGAACTAATCGGTTGAACTGTTTTGTACAAGGCCTTTCAAGAAAGCTATTGAACTTCTAAACACAAATAAAAATAAATTTCCCCACCCGTTTATGGTCCAAGCAAGAAACCCAACTAAGAAGAGAAAGATGCAAATTGGCAAAACCTGAGACACAGTCCTTTTAATGCCTGTCATAGTCTGGGTGTCTAGGGTGTTCAGGGGGGACTAGCAGCTCTGGTGTGAGGGTTTACTGAGCCATTTTCAGGGTTGCTTACTTTCCACTTTCACCCAACTTTCATCTGTGGCTCCAAGAAGCTGTAGCGTGCCTAATGGCCACATCCCAGTAACTATATCAGCAGAAGAGATAAACCAGGTTGCAGGTAACCAAGAAGCCTCAAACCTATTGAGTTAGGGGGATGTCTACCCCAAGTATGTGAAGACTTCCCCTTCAGAATGGGTGGATGAGAACAGTTTGTTCCAACAGCCATGAAGGCAGCTGAAGCAGGCACCTGTAGAGTGCTTAGAGCTTGGTCAGGCATTGAAGATGCCAGGGTCATCCACTGCATCCTGAGACATCTCCAGCAGTCTGACTTTTGTCTTGCCTCTGGACTTCATTGAATCAGGAAGAGAGAGTGAAACTGAAATAATTCAGCCTCACTTAAATCCAATTCACTCACAAGTCAAGACATCACCCCATGTTCATGACCACATCATCTGTCCCCTTTGAAAAACAAAGTATGGGTGGCAGAGCCAAGATGGCGGAGTAAAAATAGGACCTCCCTGTGGCTCTGGCTCCAACCACCTGCAATACATGTAAAAAATATGACTCTACACAAATTTTAGAGCTACAGAACCCACAAAGTGACAGAGAGGAACAAATCTGCCACTGAGGGCAGCCCAGCAAGCCAACAGGAAAGGTCTATTGCACAGGGCTGGGAGACCAGTGCAGTCCCAGAGGAGCCACATGCTTCTGGTCCTGGGGTGGCCCCAACCAGTGGTGGCTGGAGCAGACTTCAGAAGAATGAATCTCCAGCAGCTGTGGCAGTTTCCAGACTTCTCAAACAATAAACACCAAAAAGAAAGTAAAAGGTCAGACAGGAACTCTATTGGAACTGGGTGGAGAAGAACACTGTCTGGCCTGCCCCTGGGGGCACGAAGTGGTGGAGTGCAGCATCTCCAGCTGTTGCTGCTGGAAGTTCTGCTTCCAGAGCTCCTGGGCTGCAGATTGTAGGGGGACCAAAAAACCATTCAGAGGGTAATCCCTCTTGCTTTAACCTGCTTGGATCTAGATTGCGGTCTTGGGTAGTGGTCCTGGCATATGTGGTTGTGTGCCAGAGTTTGTGGGGGCTTCAGAGAAGGCACCCTCCTAATAGCTCTGGCAGCATCAAAAACCCCAGTGATTTGGGACATAGTTCCCTCCATTCTGGAAGCAGAGTTCTACTGTGGCAAAGAGCTCAAAAGTCAAGTAATTGGCTTCCGCTGCGGGGCTGGTCGCCATGAACAGCGTGGGAGAGGCCTGCACTGACATGAAGTGCGAGTACGATCAATGTTTCAACCACTGGTTTGCCGAGAAGTTCCTCAAGGGCGACGGCTCCGGGGACCCCTGCACCGACCTCTTCAAGCGCTACCAGCAGTGCGGGCAGAAAGCAATCAAGGAGAAGGAGATTCCTATAGAAGGGCTGGAGTTCATGGGCCATAGCAAAGAAAAGGCTGAAAGCTCTTGACCTTGACAGCAGCCTTGAAGATGACCTTTTCAACTACAACCAACCAGACATCCTGAAGACTGGTTTCTGAAGATGACCGCTGCTTTTAGGAGGGTTCCCTTAGGTTTATTTACAGAAGGGCCATACAGACCTTTGTTATTTGCTTTCAGGTGATGGGTGACACCTGGCTGGTGTGGCATCTTTCAGTACCAAACAGGGCATAAGAGAACAATTCTTCAGCTGATCAGAATGTTACTTGGTCTGCTGCACTTATCATGTGGTTTGCACACAAATACCAATACCTGTACTCCTAAGTCAGGACAACTAGGTTGTCCTGAATGCTGAATCCAAGCTGCTAAATATTAGATAAAGTGGGGTTTTTTTTCCTGGAAGCACAGTTGTGATGCCCTGGGAGTGACTCCAGTATTTTAAATGGCAACCATTTTGTTTGGACAAAGACTGAATGATGGTTAAAGGTGTGGAGCTAGCCAGAAAGGGATCTGCCTTTAAGAGACAATTGCTTGCTCTTAAGAAGATTCATATGGAATAAAAAACAAAACAGGAAGTTCTTGAAGGTTTCTGAAGAAACCATTTTGAGCTTCCAGAGTTTGGTACTAAGCATACAAATTAAGGTGACTCCAAGTTTCCTCTAAATCTTGTTAATTTAGCTATGAAGGTACTAAAATACACAGAAATCTGATTTTCCTGATTCTCAGGCCGTTTCATAAGTGGTAATAGTGCCTCTAAAAATGCTCTGATAGAAACGTCACCTCTCACGTTTGAGCTATAGACTGTCCAGGGTGGGCTGGTGGAAGAGGGTTGTTTACAAGGCCTCTTGAATACCTTGACACTTGCACATGGTTAATTGGGATGAAGGGAATAGATTGCTTTATTTGCCTTATTTGTCCATCATGTTCTGTAACATTTGAAATCAGAGATGGAATAAATAACTGCTCTTTGCTTTATTGTTTACTTTCTCAAAAAAAAAAAAAAGTCAAGTAATTGGCTGCCACTATGAGCAAGCAGAGGAAGCACAAACAGACCACAGAATCCTTTTTTGGGGACAAAAAGGATCAAAGCATGGAACAGGAGGAAGACAATGAAGTCAGAACTCCTGCATCAAAAGCTTCCAAGAAAAATATGAACTGGTTACAGGCCATGGAGAAGCTCAAGAAGGATTTTGAAAACCAAGTAAGAGAAGTGGGGAAAAAAAATTGGGAAGAGAAATGAGAATGATGCAAGAAAATCATGAAAAATGAGTCAACAACCTGCTAAAGGAGACCCCCAAAATACTGAAGAAAATAATACCTTTTAAAAATAGACTAGCTCAAATGGTTAAAAAAAGGGGGGGGGGGCAAAAAGCCAATGAGAAGAAGAATGCCTTAAAAAGCTGAATTTGCCAGATGGAAAAGGAATTTCAAAAACTCACTGAAGAGAATAATTCCTTCAAAATTAGACTGGAGCAATTGGAAGCTAATGACTTTATAAGAAATCAAGATACTATAAAACAGATCCAAACAAATGAAAAAAGTAAAAGGCAATGTGAAATATCTCATTGAAATAATCACTGACCTGTAAAATAGATCCAGGAGAGATAATTTAAAAATTATTGGACTACCTGAAAGCCATGAAAGAGCCTAGACACCATCTTTCAAGAAATCATCAAGCAAAATTGCCTGATATTCTAGAACCAGAGGAGAAAATAGAAATTGAAAAAAATTCACTGATTGCCTCCTGAAAAAAGATCCCAAAAAGAAAACTGCTAGGAATATTATAGCCAAATTCCAGAGTTCCCAGGTCAAGGAGAAAATATTGCAAGCAGTCAGGAAGAAATAATTTGAGTATTTGGAAACACAAATCAGGATAACACAAGACCTAGCAGCTTCTACATTAAGGGATCAAAGAGCTTGGGATATGATATTCCAGAGGTCACAAGAGCTAGGATTAAAACCAAGAATCATTTACCCAGCAAAACTGAGTCTAATGCTTCAAGGGAAAATGTGGTCATTCAGTGAAATAAAGGATTTTCAAGCACTCCTGATGAAAAAACTAGAGCTGAACAGAAAATTTGACTTTCAAATACAAGAAGCAAGAGAAGCATGAGAAGGTAAGCAGGAAAAATAAATCATAAGGAACTTATTAAAGTTGAACTATTTACATCCCTACATGGAAAAACAATAATTGCAACTCATGGGACTTTTCTCAGTATGAGGATAGTTGAAGGAATATATATGTATATATACATATATATGTATGTAGAGGAGGGTATATGTATGTATAAATATATATGTGAGTGTGTGCATATGTATGTACATGTATATATAGACAAAGGGCACAGGATGAGTTGAATATGAAGGGATGATATCTAAAAAAAATTAAGAGGTGAGAGAGGAATATATTGGGAGAAGGAGAAAGGGAAAGATATATTAGGGTAAAATATCTCATGTAAAAGAGGCAAGAGAAAACTGATATAATGGAGATGAAGAGCAGGAAGGTGAAAGAGAATGGGTCAGGGCATCTAGGTGGCACAGTGAGTAGAGTGTTGGCCCTGGAGTCAGGAGGACCTGAGTTCAAATCCAGCCTCAGGCACTTAACAGAAAAACTAGCCATGTGACCTTGGGCAAGTGACTTAACCTCAATTGCCCTGCAAAAAGCAAAAAAAAAAAAAAAGGGGGGGGGACAGGGTCAAAGGAGAATGGGGGGTGGGATAGGATGAGGGGAATTATAGTTAGTCTTTCACAATATAACTACTATGGAAATGTTTTGTGTAACTACAAACATACAACCTATATTGAATTGCTTATCTTCCTAGTGGGAGTGGGTGAGGAGGGAAGGAGCAAATGAATTTGGAAATCAAAGTTTTAAAAACAAATTTAAAAAAATGTTTTTTACATGCAACTGGGAAATAAGATATACAGGCACTGGGGTATAGAAATCATCTTGCCCTACTAGAAAATGGCAGGGGGAGGATATAAGAGAGAGCAAATTGGGCGAAGGGGTATTCAGCAGGCTTGCTATTTTGGGGTGGGGAAGGGAAAAGACGGGGAGAAAAATTTGTAACTCAAAATCTTGTGTAAATGAATGTTGAAAACTAAAACTAAATAAATAAATTGGGGAAAAAAAGGAAAGTAAAACAAAGAATGAACAACACAACAAACAACAAGGAGGCCAGTCTTATTCTCGTCCTCTATTACAGGTCCATCTTGTTTAAAGACAGCACTAAATTTCCAGGGGAACAATCCCAAGGGCATCTTTCTATGGTGACTGCTCTGCTGCTTTTGGAAGACTCCTGATGGAAGGAATGACACCCATCCAACTCACCCTGAAGTCTAGTGGCTGAAGCTTGGCTCCGTACACCACCTCACTGATATCCTGGTAGGTCTCATTGAAGGTGAGCGACTTCTCCCCAAAGAGGCGATTGGCTGCCACCAGCTCAGAGGATTTATTGGCTTTTCGATAAAGCCGGCAATTCAGCTTGGCAAAGAAGAAGTGGATCTGATCTGATGTTTTCTCTGAGATTGTATCAAACCTGAACACCTAAAGAAACCAAGCAGAGAAGTTCATAGGAGCATAGAGCTAGAACCTTATTGTTCATCCCATCCAGGGGCTCTTAGCTGTATTTGTGCCACCTTGGAAGCCTGGTGAAGCCAAAGGATACGCTTTAAAATGCATAAAATAAAATACGTAGGATTGCAGAGGAAGCCAACTATATTGAAATCTATTTTTAAGTACACATTTTAGTTAAATTATATTTTAAAAATTCATGGACCCCAGGTTAAAAAGCCCTGATTTTGGGGCGGCTAGGTGGCGCAGTGAGTAGAGCATTGGCCCTGGAGTCAGAAGGACCTGAGTTCGAATGCGGCCTCAGACACTTAACGCACACACAAACAAAAACCTAGCTGTGTGACCTTGGGCAAGTTACTTAACCCCAACTACCCTCCAAAAAAAAAAAAAAGCCCTGATCTAGTTGAACCCCTTCATTTACAAATGAGGAACCTGAGGCCCAGACAGATTAAGTAACAATGCCAAAAGTCACACAAGTATCATATGGAAGAGTTAGGAGTCAAACTCAGGTCTGATTCATTACTCTCACTTCAGCAACAAGATGTCCCACCATCATGTTGCCTCTCTTATAATTGAGACTTTGTATTAGGGAGAGTTCTGTCTCATCCTGAAAAAAAAAATGGAGGAATTAATGGGCAGCTAGATGCTGCAGTGGATGAAGCAGTAGCCCTGGAGTCAGGAGGACCAGAGTTCAAGTCTGATTTCAGACACTTAACGAGCTGTATGACCCTGGTCAAGTCACTTAACCACAATTTCCTTCCACAAAAAAAACAGGTGGAATTATAGCCATGGCCATTAATGATTCAAGCTTCACCTGCTCACATACTGCCTTTCCTTCCTTAAGGATTCTGTCCTGCCATCCCAAATGAAATTCCATGCTCTGCTTCTAAAGTGGGAACAAGGGGCAACTCTCCTTACAACAGCTATAAGCCAACCATCTGACACCCAGATTTGAAGGGTCCTCCCTAATGGAGAACAGGAAGGAAGAGACTTTTTCTAGCTAGTTGGAACTAAAAAGACATGAGATTCATATACATACAACCAACCCCTACCCAAATAAATGAATCCTCAACCCAATATTGCTAAGATTTTTATCTTCACCCTTCAGACTTCCTGTGACTTCTGTTATGACTTCCCTTTTTCTGATTTCTTTCCTTTCCTAATTCCTCCATTACATATAAAGTTACTTATGTGTTTTTGTTTGTTTTTGTGGAGGGGAGGGTGTGATCTTCCAAACCATTCCTGGTTGGCCCAGTCCAAAGCCTTGGTTCTAAGTTTCATTTCCATTTCCATTCCTTTAATATGACGTGCCACCAACTCCCCGCTCCAAACCATGCCCAGTTACACACCTCAAAGAAAGGCAGGTAGAACCCAGGCCAACCCCACCCCCCACCCCACACACAGTGCGAGGGAGGGCCTAAAGAAGGTTGCTTGTTTGGGAACCAGTATTTCAAGACTATTGCTCCTGTCCCAGGAGGGATCATGCCTATGATCTTGCTGAGCAGAGATACTGGGCTTCATTAAAGGCTTGGACATTTTCAAGTCCAATAATATTTTTTTTTTTTTTGGAGGGGGGAAGGTAGGGCAATTGGGGTTAAGTGACTTACCCAAGGTCACACAGCTAATTTTTGCGTTGTGTCTGAGGCCACATTTGAACTCAGGTCTTCCTAACTCCAGGGCCAGTGCTCTATTCACTAGGCCACCTTGCCGCCCCCGATAATATTTTGCTTTTTTTTTTTTTTTGAGGGCAATTGGGGTTAAGTAACTTGCCCAGGGTCACATGGCTAGGTTTTTTGTTTGTGTGTGTTAAGTGTCTGAGGTTGCATCTGAACTCAGGCCCTTCTGACTCCAGGGCCGGTGCTTTACTTACTGCGCCACCTAGCCACCCCACCCGATAATATTTTAAATGCTGTTTACAGATAGATACTGAAAAGGCAATGTGGCCCCCAATGTTTTCAAAGCTACAGTCTCATTTGAAGTAAAGGGTTGAGTTAGTTGTTCCCAGAGGGCCTAAGTTATCTGTCTGTGCAGGTTCCCAAGTTTGGCAAAGCCTGTGTACTAACCTTTGTTTACATCATTGCTCTGAATACTAGGTCACCCTTTTCAGGAAAAAAAAAGGTTCTAGAAACTTCTGCTAAAAGTTTAGGGATATGGGGGGGCGGCTAGGTGGCGCAGTGAGTAGAGCGCCGGCCCTGGAGTCTGAAGGACCTGAATCCTGGTCCGGCCTCAGACACTTAACACGCACAAACAAAAACCTAGCTGTGTAACCTTGGGCAAGTTACTTAATCCCAATTGCCCTACAAAAGAGCAAAATAAAAAAGGTTAGGGATATCTTATTCATAGAAAAGATGAAGAAATTTTTTCAAGAGGAAGTATTCCTCATTTCTCAAATATATAGGGAACTGAGCCAAATTTATAAAAATACAAATCATTCCCCAGTTGACAGTCAAAGGATATGAACAGGCAATTTTCAGAAAAAGAAAGCAATGCTAACAATAGACACATCAAAAATGCTCTAAATCTTTGTTGATTAGAGGAATGCAGATTAAAATAACCAAGCTACCACCTCACACCTATGAGAGTGGCCAATAAGACAGAAAAGGAAAATAACAAATGCTGGAGGGGATGTGGAAAAATTGGGACACTAATGCATTGTTGGTGGAATTATGAACTGCTCCAACCATTCTGGGGAACAATCTGAAACTATGCCCAAAAGGCTATAAAATTGCATACTCTTTGACCCAGCAATAACACTACTATCTCAAAAAGATCAAATAAAAGGGAAAAGGACCTATCTGTACAAAAATACTTATAGCAGCTCTTTTTGTGGTGCAAAGAATTAGAAATTGAGGGGATGCTCATGAATTAGGGAATGGTTGAACAAATTGTGATTTCAGAAAAACCTGGAAAGACTTACATGAACTGATGGAAAGTGAAATGAGCAGAACCAGGAGAACAGTGAACACAGTATAGAAATATTGTACAATGATCAACTGTGAATGAATTAGCTGTTCTCAGCAACACAAAAATCCATGACAATTCTGAAGGACTTAAAATAAAAAATGCTAACTCCAGAAGAGAACTATTGAACTCTGAGTGCAGGCTGAAGCTTACTTTTTTCACTTTCTTTCTTTCTTTTGCAACATAACTAATATGGAAATATGTTTTGCATGATTTCAATGTGTATAATTGATGTCATTTTGCTTGCCTTCCCAATGCAAGGTGAGGAATGAGCTGTAGGGAGGAAGAGAATTTGGAACTCAAAAAAAATTTTTTTAATATAAATAAAGGGTAGCAAGGTGGTGCAGTGAATAGATCACCAGCCCTGGAGTCAAGAGGACCTGAGTTCAAATTTGACCTCAGTTAACATTTATTAGCTTGTGACCTTGGGCAAGTCATTTAACCCCAATTGCCCTGTCTTCCCCCTCCAAAAAAAAAAAAAAAGTAAACAAATTGAATTAATGAATAGTTTTTTAAAAAAAAAAGTAGAGGTAGTTTCTTCTTTTGCAGAATATAAGAGCTATTTCCACTCAGTGCCATGGCACTGTCTGCCAAGTAGGCACTTAAAAATCCTTGTTGGATGCGATTTGATTCAGATCCCTAGCTTTCTTCATGGGCCATCACCTAAGGCAAGGGTTCTTAATCTTGTTCATATCATTGGGTCTCTTTGGCAGGCTGGTAAAGCCTATGGACCCCTTCTCAGAATAAAGTTTTAAAAATATATAAAACGAAATACACAGGGTTACAAAAGGAAACCAATTATACTGAAGCACAGTTATCAAAATATTGCCCCCCCAAAAAGTTCATGGACCCCAGGTTAAGAACCTGTGTCCTATGGAGAAGCCTTTCTTCTTGAGCCCCTTATTGTGAAAATTTGCCTCCTCTTCCTCAAATATACACATCTGTTTTCATGTTGTATCCTCCCAACAGAATGACAACTCCTTGAAGTCAATGATTGTGGGTTTTGTAAGATTTTGTCTTTGTACCCATAATACCAAGAACAGTGTCTCGCCTGTAGTGATAAATACAGGGACAAGACCCGGGTCTCTAAGCCCAGTGTTCCCGCCACATCAGCCGACCTCAGGAGAGCTCTTGACTTTCCTGGACTCCATACATCCACACCTCATCCATGGTTAGCCCTTGGAGCTTGAGAAGGACAGGAGAAGGGAGCACTAGAGGAAGACCCCCACTTTAAGACACGCTGGTTTACAAAATGATAAATCAGGATTTCTTTTTACAAAAAGATCTGCCACTTGGTTCCTCTAAGAAGCAGATGGCTTCCCTAGAGGACATGGATTGTTCAAGGACACTAAGAGAAGCCTCATAGGTGATCCCAGGCTCCTGGGGAAGCCTTGAACCCAGAGGGAGTTTGGATTAAAGAATACTCTTTGGTTACCTCCATGAGCTGCTTGAGCGTGTTGTTACAAGCACCCAGCTTGGTCATGGCAAAAGCTGTGGAGATGCTGAGAGGCGACATGAAGATGTTGTCATTGTTGTGCTTGGAATCTGCCAGCTGCTTGTAGAACTCTGTGGCAAAGCGGGAATTGGCCTCTGACAGCTCCCACACCCGGGGGTTGGTCAGCTCGGGGACCTTCTTCTGATCTGAACCCTCCTCTTCAGAAGGTTTCTTCTCTGGGTGTCGGTAAATGCACATGGGATTCACTGGAATATCCCGGGGCTTGGCAGTGCAGATGTCACCCACAGGGTTCCAGTGAGAGGTCGCACAGCCCCAAAAGCTGATGAGCAGCAAGGACAGAAGGCACAGCTTGCTAAAAGGAGGTAGAAAAGAAAGTCAAGCAAGCTGACAGGACCCTCGATTTCATCCCACAAATGTCTAACAACCTCTATCCAGCCCACTCAAATAACTCTGCCACCTATATAACTGCTAATATTGTGACTGTCACCTCCTTACTCAAAACCCTTCAGGGATTTCCCATTACTAAATGAATGAAACCCAAACTGACCCTGACATTCAAGGCCCTCCAGAGTACAAATCTGACTTTTCCAGCCTTGTCTCATCCTGGTCCCCTTCACAGACCCTTTATTCTAACCAAACTGGACTATTCTAAGTCCCTCTTCTCTTTCTTTCCTGTCCTAAGTGCCTTTGCTCATACCATCCCCTGTGCCTGGTGCAGACTCTCCTCTCCTCCCCCCAACCCCATCTCTGCCTATTGAAGTCCCAGGCTCAACTAAGGTGCCTTCTCCTCCACAAAGCCTTCCTTCCCTGCCCAGCTCCCCCAGCCCAGTCAAAGTGACTTCTTCCTCAGATTTCATCTAGCCTTGTCCTTTGCACTTGCCTCACTCACCATGGCGTCAGAGCTGCCTATTTACCTTTCTCCCACATTCATTTGCAAGCTCCTTGAGAGCAATGTCTACACTATAACTATCTGTCTATCCCCAGGACCCACTAAAGAAGCCAGAGGTGTCCAAAGTAAGGGAAATGACCATCCTCCCTTAACTATGCCCAAGTCATCCATATCTGAAGTTCTGAGTACCACATTTCAGACAGAACATTGATTCCCCTGGAGAGCATCCCGAGGATGAGGGCCCCCAAGCCCCACTGCTCTACTCAGTCAACGAGTGTTTATTAAACACTAGTCACTTATTGGGCACTCTGAAAGGAGCTTGGGATACAATGACAAAAACAGGCTCTCAAGGAGCTTCCATTCTCTTAGGGAGAAAAAACTTAACCACAGAAAAGTTGACAAAACATGTACAATGTAATTTCAGGGAAGTAAGGGAAGGTGACCCCAGCCAGGAAGATAAGGATTTGCTTCTGGTAAAAGGTGGCTGCTGAACTAAGTTCTGAAACCAGTTGGGATTCTATCAGGCAGAGGTGAGGAAGGGGAGCCTTCCAGGTTTGTACAGAGATGCAAAGGATAACAAAATAATAATAATAAGCATTTAAACAGCACTTATGGTTTGCAAAAATTCTTTACATATGTTATCTTGCTTGATCTTCAAATAACCTAGTGAAATAGGGTTATTATTATCCTTAATTTACAGATGAGGAATTGAAGCTGAGCCAGGTTAAATGACTTGCCCAGGGTCCTATGGCTAGTAAGAATCTGAGGCAAAATCTGAACTCAGGTCTTGCTAACTGCAAGGCCTGCACCCTACCCACTACGTCAGTCTAGACTGAATATTGTGAAGAGGCTAGAAAAGTCAGCTGGCACCAGGTTTTGAAGCACTTTAAATTCTAGAGAAAGGATTTTTTTATAGTTGACCAGAGAAGTAATAGGGAACCTTTGGAATTTATTGAATAGTGGGATGATTTAGCCCTGTGGTCTAAGAAAATCACTTTGGCAGTTGTGTGGAGGATCAATTGCAGAGAGGAGACTTGTGAATGGTGGAGACCAATTAGGAAGCCATTAACAAGAGTCCAGGCTAGAGGCAAATGAGGTCCTGAACGAAGGTGGTGACAGTGTGAGTAAAGAGAAAGGATCAATGTAGAGATATGAAAGGAGAAGGAAGGCTTCACTTCCAAGAGTAGGGGGATCTGGAAGGTGGCTGAGTTGAGTTGGCAAGATCATGAGCTCCCTTGGGGGCATGTTGAGTGGAAATCTATAGGACTCAAAATGTTCAGTCGATAGCTGGTGTCGTGAGGCTGGCACTCAGGAGAGGAACTAAGGCAAGATGACCTAGGGAAACTCATGGGAGCTGAATCAAGAAAAGATAGAGAAAGAACAGAAGAGGGTCCAGGACAGACCTGTGGGATATACCCCAGACACAGACAGTAATCCAGAAAAGGGGATTGAGAGGGAATGGTCAGACAACAAAAGAGAACCAGAGGTGCAGTGGCTTCCTCTTACCTCTAAGAGCTAACGCCAGCTCCCCTGTTTGCCAGTCTGGCTCCACCCTGCTTTTCCCCATCATCCCCTAAGTTGCCAAGTCCTCCGGCTCCCCCCTAGCGGCTCTCACATCTGCCCCCTTCTCTCTACTTGTTTCTTTCCATTAACACACCCACTGCCAGTACTCCCAGACCCAGTTCAGATCCTGAGTACTGCTAAGGTCTCCAGACTGGTCTGCTTTTCTCAGGTTTCCTCCTTCTCCCTCTATCTTCCACACAGATGCTCAAGTCATTTCCCTAAAGCCTGGATCTAATCAAGTCACTCCCACTTAGTCCTTAGTTCCTCCATAACCAAATACAAACTCTTGGCTAAGAGGCTGTAGAGAGGATTTTTTTTTTCAGGTGAGGGTGAGACGAGATGACCTCTGAGACCTCTCCACTTCTGAGATTCTGTGATCACTGTGGCCTGAGCAGGTAAAGGAACTCCTGTGGAAGACTGGGACCAGAGCTGAAGAATGGTTATTAAGAGGCAGCTAGTTTTTACAGTGGGTAAAACCAATGGGTTTGGAGTCAAATTTTTTTCTTAGACACTAGCTGTGTGACTTTGGACAAGTTATTTAACCACTCTCAGCATCAGTTTCCCCATCTGTAAAACAGGGGTAATGATAGTACCTACCTTTCAAGACTGTGGTGAGGATCAAATGAGGTAACATCTTTAAAATGCTTTGCCCACCTTACTATGCTATATAAATTGTTGTTTTCAGTTGTGTCTGACTCCATTTGCTATTTTCTTTTCTTTATTTTATTTTCTTTTCTTTTTTGGAGGGGGGAAGGCCGGGCAATGGGGTTAAGTGACTTGTCCAAGGTCATACGGCTAGTAAGTGTTAAATGTCTGAGGCCATATTTGAACTCAGGTCCTCCTGACTCCAGGGCCAGCGCTCTATTCACTTGCCACCTAGCTGCCCCCATTTGGGATTTTCTTGACAAAGATACTGGAGTGGTTTGCCATTGCTTTCTCTACCTGATTTTACAGCTGAGGAAACTGAGGCAAACAGGGTTAAGTGACTTGCCAAAGGTCACACAGCTAATAAGTATCTTGACTCCAGGCCTGGAGCTCTATCCATTGACACCTGGCACCACATAAATGCTAGCTACATTTATCATTAGGGAGGTAGAGTCAAGTTTCATTCTTTGCCTCTCCAAGCCATTTTAACAGTTTGGGACGTAGTATATGGCTGGCCTCAACCCCATGGACTTGAATTTCATATTTAGTACAAATAGCTTTACCAGGCATCCTATCAAGCCAAAATCTACATGAAGGATGACATTTCTCTATGAACAGTACCATGATGATAAGCCTAAGGTGTGCAGGATCTTGAGGTGCATTCCAAATAATCACAAAATTAGAATTACAGTATCGCAGGCTCAGCAAAGGCTGAGATCCTGTATTCTAATTCAAGCCCCTGACCATTAACCCCTCCTACAACATCCTAAGAAAGAGGTTATCCAGCCTCTTGCCCGATGACGAGTGAGGAAGGGGAACCCACTACCTCATAAGCGAACCATTCTACTGTAATGATAGGAAGCATATCCTTACATACATCACCAGAAATCTGCCTCTCTGCAGCCTTCCTCTGGGACCAAAAAGGACAAATCGAATCACAGAATCACAGATTCAGACATGGCAGTCTTTCAGATCCTTAAACATGGCTCTCATGCCAAACACTGCCAGTTCCTTCAGCTGATCAAAGATCATCTTATGTGAAGGATAGGTTTAGCATTAAGTATATTTCACTATGATTTTATGAACTGGCAAAAATGGTGACTCTTTTGCCTTAGAACTTTTGATTGGCCAAATCATTTCGTTTCCCAGCCTTGCTTGATTAACATAGAATTTATTTGTAAAGGATAAAAGAATGAAATCATACCTCACCATCCAAACCATATTTTTAGTTGCCTTCATCAGGTTGAATTTTTTAGAGTGCTTGGTTCTGTTCTTCTCCCTGACCTTTCCCAGGCCTCTCCCTTAAGCATTCAATCAGTAAACATTTATTAAGCTCCTACTATATGCCAGGCATTGTACTAGGCACTGAGAATACAAAAAAAAAAGCAAAAGACAATCCCTGCCCTCATATGAATAAGGCATCTTCTAAGAGTACGAACTAATTACCATATTCTCCCTTGGTCAAAGATGATCACTCTGATTGAAGCTCAGGTGTAAGCCATTAGTTACCAGGGGGAACTGGAAAGAGTACAGTTAGATTAGAAGAAACTCATCCCCACTACTAGAATGATAGCAACAAAAATTCAAGTTGCATTCCTGATTGGTGGTTGAATGGCATCTTTCTGTGCAAAGGAGAACATAAATCAAAGAATTCCAAAACTGAAAGGAAATTTAGTTTTTAAGGTTCCTCTCTTTTAACTGTAAAATAAGAATGTGTCCTTGGTTGATCTCTTGGGCTCCTTCCAGTTCTGGGTCCTATGGCCCATCACTACCAGAGCAGAAATCTTTTCAATAATCCCAACTACTGATCGTTCAACCTTCCCTCAAAGACTCTCCAACGATGGCAAACTCACTGGGTTCTGGGGCATCTCACTCCACTTTTTATCATCTATCAAGTCACCCTGAAGTCTTTTCTAGGTAAGCATCCCCATTTCCTCCAACTAATCCTTATATGATATAGTCCTTAGTGCCCTCACCATCCTGGTCATCCTCTGCTAGACCCTCTCCAGGTTGTCAATACTTTGATATTGGTGGACTTGTGACCTGATCTATAGGAATACTCCCTTCCAACACTTCAAAGCACCCAGGCCTTCTTGTCCTATGTGACTCTTGTGCCCTCCACAGGACAGTCCCCAGATGCCAGACACTGTAAACATTGCTACTGCTGTGGAATACATTGAGTTAACCTGTTGCAGCCTAACCATGGCCAAGGTACATTTCCTCATTGCCCCTCGGGTGACCTTTATCCCCTGACTTGTATGTAGCCCTTTGGGAATCAGTGGAAGAATACTGATGTTAAAAAGGTACGCCTTTGCTTCTAGCAGAGTTTGGGGGTTATTAAAAATCACTGCAAAATTTCCTGAAGTCAAAACAGCAGCTTTCATCTTCCTGATAACTGGTTTCAGTAGCATCATCCTCCACCCACAGCAATTTTTCAAGACAGAGATAGGGGAGTTTGTGGGGTTTTGAGCTGGCCAAAACTTCAGGGCTTTGTTGTTAACAATTAGCATAATAAAAGCGAGAGTGTGGGCCGGGAGGGTGGAAGGAACCGGTCTCGCTTCCTTCTTTTAGCTACTGTCTTTGCTCAACTTCCTTCCCATTGCATTGGAGCAAAATGAGTTTCATAGACTAGCCTTCTTAGCTTCTGAGGGGTGGGGATGCGGAGGAGTCCGGTTTTTTCTTTGTTTTCGTTACAGATCTGGATTTGGGCTTTGGGAGCACAGGATCAACACAAAGGGTTAAATAGTTGTAGCTGTTGTCATGTTCTACTCTTCCAAGACCCCATCTGGGGTTTGTTTGGTGTTTTTTTGCTTTTTGGAGGGGGAAGGCAGGGCAATTGGGGTTAAGCGGCTTGCCTAAGGTCACATGGCTAGTAAGTGTTAAGTGTCGGAGGCCGAGTTTTAACTCAGGTCCTCCTGACCCCAGTGTGGGTGCTCTATTCACTGGGTCACCTAGCCACCCCAATCTGAGTTTTCTTGGCAAAGATACGGGAGAGTTTTGCCATTTCCTTCTCCAGCCCATTTTACAGGTGAGGAAACTAAGGCAAATGGGATTAAGTGACTTGCCTGGGGTCACATAGCTAGTAAGCTTTTGAGGCCATATTTGAACTCAGGCCTTCCTGACTCTAGGCACAGCACTCTACCCACCAGCTGCCCCTAGTTAAACAAGAGTTACAAGGAATTTCTAAACCTAAGTGTGATGGTGATCTGGACCCCTGGACTTTGAATCTTGTATTAGACTGAGGTAATCAAAGAATAGACTTCTTAGCCTGAGGGAGGCCCTCTGTTGTTTATTGGTTGTCCCATGTTAGTTAGGGGTATCTAGGTGGCAGACCCAGTGGATAGAGCCTAGGACCTGGAGTTAGGAAGACCAGAGTTCAAATCTGGCCTCAGACACTTACTAGCTGTATGACTCTGGACAAATCACTTAAACTCTGGCTGTCCCAGTTTTATCAGCTGTAAAATAGGGATAATAGCACCCACCTCTGAAGATCATTGTGAAGATCAAGTGAGATACTTAGCAACATGCCTGGCTCATACTTGGCTGGTTGTTGTCCTTCATTCCCAAAGAAGGCCCAAATGACATCACTATGTTAGAGCCAAGCTTCAGTGTGTCCGACTGAGACTGATCAGACCAGTACAAGCTTGGAATGTTCTAACACAGGTCAGGCACAAAAATCCGTGTGAACTTCGGGCTGGATTCTCTAAATTTGCACATCTTGCTTTTCTTTCGAGCTACCTCAGTTCTGCTTTGCTCACAAAGCACAGCACCTTCTCTGATGAGGGCACACCAAGCTGGGCAGTCCTGTGCCAGGGTCTCCCATGTCACCAATCAATTCCAGAGTTCTTAAGAGAGACTTTTGAGAGTGACCAACATGTGAACACTTGTTCTGAGTTCTCCATAGAATAGTCTTTCTGGCAAGTGTACGTTTTGCATTCAAACAACGTGGCCAGCCCATCGTTGTTGCCCTCTCTGTAGTAGAGTTTGAGTGCTTGGCAGTTTAGTTTGAGCAAGGACCTCAGTGTCTAGACCTCATCCTGCCAGGTGATCTTCAGAATCTTCCTAAGACAATTCACATGGAAGCAATTCCATTTCCTGCATGGCACTGGCATAGTGTCCAGGTTCCACAGGCATACAAGAATGAGGTCAGCACAAGGCCTCTGTGTAGACCTTCAGTTCGGTAGGCACCTAATACTTCTTCTCTCTCACACTTTCCTTCAGAGCCTCCCAAACACTAAGCTAGCTCTGGCAATGTGTGTGTCAACCTCATTTTCACTGTGTACATTCCTGGAAAGAAGACTGGCAGAGGAAGTGAATTTATCCATAATATCCAGAACTTCTCCATTTGCTGGTAACCAATGGTCACATACAGATGGCATGGTGCTGGCTTATGGAGCACCTGTGTTTTTTTGGTGTTAATTGTTAGGCCAAAATTAGCATAAGCAGCAGAGAATCAATCCAGACTTCAGAGACTGCACTGAGCATCTGAGCACAAAAAAATCATGCATCAACCCTCTCTCCACTTTAGTCTTGGTGTGTAGCCTTTTCAAGTTGAAGGATCAATACATCAGTGCAACGGTTGGCCTTGATGCTGGGTTTGTCCTCACTGAAGGCATCTGACAATATGGCTGAAAACACCATGCTAAAAAGCCCAGGAGCAAGCACACAGCCTTGTTTTACTCCCCAAAGCATTTAGGCCAGTAAACTGGAAACATGTTCCTTTCAGAGCGCCATATTTTAGTGGGACATTGACAAATTGTAGGAAGCATGTTCAGCAGAAGGGGACCTGAATGGTGAGGAATCTGGAAGCCTTGCCATAGGAAGTTTGAACCATTCAAGAAATTTGGAATCTTGTCCTAAGAAAGGCTTACAGAGGGAAGAAAGGATGTGATAGTGTCTTCAGTAATTTGAAAGACATTCATGTGAGAGAGGGGCTAGAACTTGTCCCACTTGGCCCCGGAGGGCAAGACCAGGGCAAAGGGTAGAGATGAAAGGGGAACATTCAGAATCGTTTGTTTTAAACCCATCAGTGAGCCAAGCAGAGGTTGCATAGCCCAATGTCAGTGACACTGTAGGTAAGAGGGAGGCTGTTCAAGGTGATCTCTAAGGTATCTCAAAACTCTTCATCTCCTTTTCTCTTTTTCCTTTCCATCTGCTCCCGATCCCAGACTGGATGGACAGTTAGTACGGGAAAGGTTGGAAGGTAGAAACACAAAGCCACATGGGACACACAAACAAATCTGAGAAGTCAAGTTTCCCCCTACCAATCCAGGGTGCCAGGCTCTGCTGGCCTTCCGCTTCCTTTCCCCTAAACAGTCCTTTACAGCTCTTTATCCCTGTGTTTTAACTTGCCCAAAGGCTCAACAGAGAATTCAGTAGCACTTTCCATCTCTGTTGCTAGCCCCGGGGTCCAAGATCCAACCAATTAGGAGGGAGGACAGAAAGCTTGTTGACTTACTGAATCACAGCACTGATAAGGCTTCTTAGACCACCTTGAGTATTTGCGATCAGGGTGCTCTGAGTCATCATCATCATCATCATCATCATCTAGCACTTACATAGGGCTTTAAAGAACAAAACACTTTACATACATTATCTGACTTAACAATGTACCAACCAACCACTCCTTTGGCCACTTAAACTTAACTCTGAAACTTGAGTCTTTCCTGCCCACCCCAACATCTATGATGTCTGTTCCCTTAGGAATGCCAACTTCCCAAGGGCCCAGAAAAAGTTACACACAGAGGTATCCACAGACATTCCAGGGAAAAGTGCTGATGACCATATTGCCAAACAATTTCTGCAAGTTGAAGAAGCAAGCACAGAAAATTGAGAGGGAAAAGAAAATGGCTGACATCAGAGACTGGGGAAAGGTTGGAACCACATGGCAGTCTGGCTGATAAAGTCCTAGCCTGAGGGATCAATACCACCAACTCTGACTCTAGTTTATTGCATGACCCTGGCCAAGTACTGGTAACTTCCCATTTCTTACTTACTATGGAATCTGTTTAAACACAAATCTTTGGGGACCAATGTAGTCCCCAAGAGGCATTTTCTTAGCATTGGCACCAAATATGTGAACACTCACTGAGGGCTACAGAGAGAAGACTCATCTAACATTCTGGTCACTGACTCACCCTTCCCCCAAACCTCCACAGCCCACCCAACCTTGGAACACCTCCATAGTGGGGAGGGAGTCTGCATCCAACCTTTCAGAAGTGGGTAAGAGATAGTCATCTTTGTTCTGGTACATATGAATGGGATGGGGCATGGGGGGCTCAGAAAAGGCAAATGACATTTTAAAAATGTCTCACTCAATATAGTCCAGTACTTGGCGACTCCTTTTGGTTGGCAATTTTAATGGGCATGGCACTTTGACTGGGAGCTTCAGAGTGAGGATTTTGTGGTATGGGTATTGCAAGGGATGGCAAGACTGAGTTTCTAGTTTTGGATCTCTGAGAGTGTAGAAAAAAGCAGAGAAGGAGGAGGCATTGGGAGAAGAGAGCAGAAAGGGTCAGCTAGGTAGAAGAGTATATAGAGTGTCAGCCCCAGTCAGGAAGATATGAGCTCAAATCTGGCCTCAGACTTAACTGTGTGACCCTGGGCAAGTCACTTAACCCTCTTTGCCTCAGTTCCCTCATCTGTAAAATGAGCTGGAGAAGGAAATGGCAGACCACTCCAGTAGTTCTACCAAGAAAACCCCAAATGGGGTGATGAAGACAACATAGTAGAAACAGAGAGGAGAGGGAGTCTATTAGAGATAAATCTTGCCTGATTTGCAGCTTCTCAGAGGGAATACCCTAGTGATAGTGACTCCCTCCATGAAAGTGACTGCTATGCTACCCCATAGCTGTAAAATGAGGGGCCTCTCCAGTTGTACATCTAGGAGCCCACTGTGTATTCAGGAACTCTCCAAAAAAGCTTCCCCCCAACCCTCAGGATAAAGTTCTTCAGGATCCCACCTTCCAAAAAGACTTTTGGTGTATAGAAGGTGTGTCACTCCCCTGAATCTAGCAAGGCAGGTCATTTCTCCCAAGGTAACATGCTGCCATTTAAAAGTCAGAAATCCCACTGGGGAAATGTTACAGAGAGATTCCTCTTACCTCCTTCCATCATCTCCAGGTCCTACCCCATGAAAAAGCATGGTGCCTAATATCCTCTTCAGACCTGAGAAAATGGAGACTGGTGTATTCTTGGGCACTGATTCATTCCCTTCACATAGGCTGAAATTCCCGGAGATTGGGGGTGGCCCGTAGAGCCAGGAAGGGGAGTACTGAGGTCAAAGGTTGATGACCAGCCCCAAAGGGTTAAGCAAAGAATGAAGCTGAGCAGTTGTTTAATCAGTAGAGAAGTTTTAAAGTTCATTTGGGCCAAGGAGGAAGTTTGATCCATCTCTGCCCAAAATACACTTTCTTTGTCATCTTTTACAGAAAATAAAAAGAAAATTTAGGATGTTTTTTTTGAAACTCCATTAAAAACCACTTTTCTGAGTATTGTTTGGGGGGGAGGGTTCTGTTTTTCCCTGATTAAATAACCCATAATTTGAAAAAAAGGTTGTAAATAACTGGCCAGATTGCGTCATTAGCAATGTCCCTCCCTTTTAGCATTAGCAGTGTCCATCACTTTTCAGTCATTTCGACTTCTTTCATTGCCTTGTGGGAGTGGAGGATGGGAGACAGAAAGTCCATAAAGACTAATTAATGAGCATGAGGGGCAGGGTGATATTTCTGAGGTGGGAGCTTCAATCTAGGCTGAAGTGGACAGATCTGTCTGAGAGCTAAGAGGGATGTAAAAACATAGGTGGGTGAGGTAGGAGTGTAGAGATACAACCTATACTCAGACCCTTGGGACTTAGTGGCTTAAGATTTAAAGGAACTCCTTCCTAACCCCCAGAGTATATGGTAAGTATGTTTCTGGGAGCAGGGGTGGAGGGGAGATTTTGCAAAATTCTGCTGTAAAGCCTAGAATGGTTTCCTTTTTTTCTTTAAAAAATAAAACAAAACAAAAATTTACTTATAAGTCTTTTTTATCATTGTTATAATATTAAGCAGAGTAAAGATGGAAGAAAGGTATTGTTCTCTGCACCTGAACATCCTTTCGAAAGTCTACTTCTAAAATATATTTATATTTACTAATACTTTTTGTCTTAACGTTACACTCATTCCCGAGAATGAACCCTCTTTCTTGAGATAATGGAAAAACACCCACTGCAGAAACTCTGTCTGACAAGGTATACGGTATTTTTTTCTAGTATCCCCTCACCTCCCTGCTGTGATGAGGTGGTAAATTTCATCATCTCTCCTAGAGGATCTTCACTGGTTTTTCCAGTACTCAGAGTTTAGTTTCTTTTCAGTGATCTCTGCAGTTACTGAGTAACTAACAGATAAACTCTTTGATACCAATTTGGAAAACACCTAGGACTTGAAAGAACAGTCCTAGAAATAAGTTTGCTATTTCCCACCTAAATTCGAATTTAACTCCTGTGGCAGGAAACCTTGAGGCAATAAGAGTGCTTTTGGAGGGATAGATGTTACTGCCTCTATCCAGAATCCTGGGGAATAGCCAGGAAGACTGCAAATAATTCCACAGTTGTTTCTGACCACCTGCTCCCCAACCCACACTCCCTATCAGTTCTCCCCCCCCATGCCCTGTATCCCCCTTCCCTCCAATTTCCTATAGGGTAAGGTAGATTTCTATACTCAAAATGATGTGTTATTCCCTCTTTGAGTAAATCATGATGAGAATAAAGTTCAAGCATTACCTGATTGCCTGCTACTTTCCGCCCCCCCACAATATTCCCCTCCATGGTAATAGGTCTTTCCAGCCTTTTATGTGAGATAATTCAGCTCATCCTACTCCCTCTTTCCTCCTGCTCCCAGTACAGCCCTCTTTCTTACCCCTTATTTTGTTGGGGTTTTGTTTTGATATCCATCACAGTCAACTTGCACTTGCACCTTCTAGCTGCCCTAACAGTGATAAAGTTCTTAAGAGTTACAAGAATCAGGGGTGGAGTCAAGATGGAGGAGTAGAAACAGGACTTCAAGGATCAAGGAGAAAATATTACAAGCAGCCAGGAAGAAACAATTTGAATATTGTGGAAACACAATAAGGATAACACAGGATCTGGCAGCTTCTACACTGAGGGATCAAAGGGCCTGGAATATGATATTCCACAGATCAAAGGAACTGGGATTAAAACCAAGAATCACCTACCCAGCAAAACTGAGTATCATGTTTCAGGGGAAAATATGATCATTCAGTGGATTAGAGGACTTTCAAGCATTCTTGAAGAAAAAAACAGACTTGAGTAGAAAATTTGACATTCAGACACAAGAAGCATGAGAAGGTATCCTGATCTCTCTCTCATTATGCCATGGAGCCAGGCCCTAAAGGCAAGGAAGATCTTGAAAAAAGAGCCTCCCTACCTGTTACGCCAGCAGTCTCTATGCCAGATGCCTCTACATCAAGGATCCCCAAGGAGTTCGGAGGAGAGGCAGCCACAACTCCCCAAGTGCCAAAGGAAGAGGAGGTGTCCACAACAGATATTGTTGAGATCTGTGGTCCATGCCCAGCACCCATCTCTGTGGAGCTGGAGCTGACCCAGAATCAGGTGGACATAGCAGAAGACAGGGGTCCAGGTGCTGGGGATGGGGTGGACAGCTCCAGGGAAACAATCCAGGGACCAGGCATAGTAAAGGTGGAGTGGAATGGGCTGAGGTTCCTAGAGGAAAGTGCCAGGGAGGCTCCCACATGTACAGAAAGGGGGAAGGTAAAAGAATAAGAGGTTGAAGGATAGTCCTAGAAGTGATAGGGGACCACCAGGTAACAGGAGACCCGGAGCTTCCTGAATGGATGACGGACAGGAGAGTCCAGGAGGTGGAGGAAATGGTTCTAGAGGCAATGAAGAGCCGGTCAATGATGGAAGCCCCAGAACCTCCTGAGTGGGTGCCCAAAGACAGGGGCATTGTTGAGGTTGTATGAGAGGAACTGGGGGAGTTGATGGCAGTGACATGGGAGACTCAGAGGAGATGGTTAGAGAGGAAGAAGCAACAGGTAGCCCCGCCAGCTCAGGGCTGGAGTTCAAAGAGCAGGGCCCTGGGGGGAGTCCTGAGTTAGGAGACCAAGCAGAGGGCTCCTTCATCTGGGTGGAGAGGGTACTCATCACTGAAGACTGGGAGGAGGTACTAGTTGAGGAATCAGAAGGAATTGCCAAGGAATCAAAAGAAAGTAAGGCAGGAGAAAGCTTGCAGCTGGGGCCAGCCAAGGAAGGAGAGAAAGAACTGCTGGGAACAGAGAAAGAAGGGGAAGAAAAGCATTTGGAGACAGAGAAGCTGGGGTCAGAAGGTGAGACAGAGGAAGTCCGTCAGAGGGATGGAGGGAAAGAGGTACATATAGGAGCAGAGGAAATAAAAGGGGATGAGGAACAACCAGGGAAAGAAAAGGAAGGAGAAGGAAAAGAACAGGAAGAGGAAGCAGGGGGAGAGAAACAGTTTGGACGAGAAGAGAAAGAAGGGAGTGAAGAGCTGGAGTTGAAGGGGGAGGAGGAAAAGGAGAGGGAAGGAAGGGTAGCAAAGGAAATGCCAGCAGAGAAGGATCCAGGAGGAGAGAAGGGGCCAGACTATGAGGAGAAAGAGGAGCAGATGAAGCAACTTAACCCAGGGTGATGTGGGCCCAGAACCACAGGCTGAAGAGGCCCCATCAGCCCCGATTGAGCCCCAGGCTCCAGATGCCTGCCTAGAGCAGCTCCCAGCCCCTGAAGCAGGCCCCCCCAGAACGCCAGCCACTGCAGCCAGCCATGCGCACTGTGAACCCTGCTAGCCGCCTTGTGCCCACCTATACACCTGCCCAACAGGCTGAGCCCCTACCTGACAGCGAGCAGGCCAGTGGCTCCAGTGTTGTGTAGTGATGTGAGCCATCCCTCTAGCCAGCCAAGAGACCTTGTGGAGGCGGGGGGGAGGCTGGGGTGTGAGGCTTCCCCCTGCCATCCTGACTCTGACCCCATCAATCTCACAGCTACCTCGCCCTCCCTTCCACCCTGGGTGCAGCCCAGGGGTGGGGGTGGGGCCACTGCCCAGCCCAGCCACACAGGGCCTAGGCGTGGGCCACCACACCCTCAGCCTGGGCAGGACTCTGGAGGTTCTGCTGCCCTTTCAGCCCTCACTGTCTCAGCAATCTCTCATCCCCATTCCCCCAGTGACGCTTTAATACTTGAAAATAAAAAGGAGAACAGAAAAAAAAGGTACAAGAATCATCTTCCCCTGTAGAGCAGCTCTGGTATTTTTATCAGGAATGCTTGGAAGTCCTGTATTTCATTAAATATCCATTTTTTCCCCTGAAGGATTATACTCATTTTTGCTGAGCAGGTGATTCTTGGTTGTGATCTCAGCTCCTTTGCCTTCTAGAATATCCAAGCTCTCCAATCCTTTAGTGTGGAAGCTCCTGTGTAATCCTGACTGTGGCTCGGACTGGGACTGGGACTGTATCCTGGGTCTATAAACCACATCCCCTATTTCGGCAATGCAGAAGAGCCCTGCATCCAGAGCCAGCCAAGTATCCCCTGTAATTTCCTTCTGACCAGTTGCCCAGCCCCCTTACCATCTGTGATCTGAGAGCTCTGGGAATCACAGCTACTGATTCAGTTGCCCCTAAGGCCTGCACTAGTTTTCTGGTATGAAGCCTTGCTGCTAGTTTGTGCAAGTGCACAGGTCCTCCCTGCTGCTAGCCTGTGCAGATCCAGTGCAGGAAACACTGGAGTGTGCTTCACTCTCACCTCAGTGAGACAACTTTCCTGTCAACCTTCTATGCTTTCTCGGGCTAGAAAACTGTTTCTCCCTATACTTTTGTTGGTTCTCTGCTCCAGATTTCATCTTGAGGCATTATTTTAAAGTTACAAGGAGGGGAATTTGGAAGCACTCAATCAAGTTCCTGCCTTACTCCACCACATTGGCTCTAGGAGTCTGCCCAATTCCAGTTGCAAGGAGAATCGCAGAATCTGAATTGAAGGTCATGTAGTCTAAACCAATATGACTGTTCACATCTCCCCTGTAACATGCTCCACAGATGACGATCCAACATTGCTTGAAGACCTCCAAAGAAAGGCAACTTGTGACCTCTGAAGATAGCCCATTAACTTTAGGAGCTCTATTAGAATGTTTTCTTCAGGTAGAGCCTGTACTTGCCTCTCTGCCATTTCCACCCCTTTTGCTTCCAGTTCTGCCTTCTGAGGCCAAGCAGAACCAACCCATTCCCTCTTCCATGTAACATCCCTTCATCATAGCCATCCTCCTAGATACTCTGTAGTTAGCATCCTCTTAAATGACAGTGCCCAGGAGTGACCACAATACTCGACATGTGGGATTTGAGCCATGAAGCTGCAGTTGGGAAGTCCTGGGTTTCAATCTTGCTTCACACACCTGAGCAAATCACTTAACCTTTCTGAGATCTGGCATTCTAAACTGCAAAATGGTAATGAAAATAGAACCCCTCCTGGTGGTTTTGGCAAGGATTGAATGACATGATCTTTGTAAAGCACTTTGCAAACCTTAAAGCCCCATGTAAACATTAGCTATTACTATTAATGTATTAACATATATTATTAGCTGTTACTATCAATGTCAGCTATTATCATTAGATATTGGTATTAGCCCTTATTAGCAACTAATGCTTGTGATTATTAGTGATCAGTGCTATTATTTTTAGCTATGGTCAGACCAGGGCAAAGTACAGGGATACTTCCTATTCCCAGTCAGTTACTGCCAGACCTTATCGTTTCTACCTCCCCAATATCTCAGGTGCTTCCTTCTCTTCATTCACTTAGACACCTAACTCCGTATTTCAGGCCCTCATCAATCCTCATCTGGACACCTATTAATTAATCTCTGCCTCAAGTCCCTTCCCTGTACCAATCCATCCTTCACACAGCTACCAAAGTGGTTCCCTTACAGCAAAGATCTGTCACCCCAATCCCTCAATGAACTCCAGTGACCCTTACTGGGCCCTTTTAATGTATCAAAAGTTAACAAATAGATTTGTCAGAGCATCTACTATTTGGATAGAATATATGTATGTGTATGCAAATGTATATGTGCATGCATATATGTGCATATATGTATAAAATAGGTCCTGTTGAGAGCTTATACTCTAAGTAACACACATGAAAAGATAACTAATAAAAATAATAACCAAATAACACATGCTCTACATCATCAAACTCCCTTTTAATTTTGTCCTCTCCTTTATTTTAGCCTCTAAAAAAAAAAAAAAAAGGTAGTGCCAAGGCTAAGCCTCTCTCCTTTATCACATCTTGGCCTGTTTCTTCTGAGAACTTGTCCCCCTCCATCATTTCCTTTCCTTCAAGGCCCCTTCCTCATTACCAATAAATAAATGTTCTTCACCGATAAAAACTCTTTCAATCTTACCATCCTCTCAAACTATCATCTACAACCCTTTTTTTTTTCTTAGTACCAAACTCCTGAAAAAACTACCTATACACAACTGTTCCTATATCCTCATCACTCCCTCTTCAAACTCTTACAATCTGGCTTCTGATTCCTACCTTTCACTGAACCTGATCTCTTAAAAAGTGGGTTGAAGTTTAAATTTGGTTACAAGAAATTTAGAGAAATGGAGGAAAATTTGAAGAACAATCTCTAGGCTCTGATAGATCCAGATTCTAGTTCCAGGTTGAAAGAGGAGCAGAACCATGGACAATTAAGAAGGATGTTGTTTGACCCTTGTTCTCCAAGAGAGATAATGATAAGGAATAAGAAAGACTAACATGAATTAGGAAGAAAAGTTTGAAGAAGAGAGCTCAGAAATAAGAACGTTGACAAATTAAGAAAAGGTAAATAAAAGGTTAAGTGGAAAAAGGCTAAAAGCAAATTGATAGGATGGGTCATTGGGTGGGGCATATTTGTGAAACAAGATTAGAAAAAGCTAAGGGGAAAGTAGGTGACAGTGAGATTAAGAAAACTATAAAAGTTATAAACAAGTGCTTAGAGCAGAGGTATAATCACCCCAAGTAGTTGCAATCAAGCAAAATGAACCCATGGCAGCCATGTCCAAAAAGAGGCCATCACCTACCATGACTGGTTCTCTGGAGACATAGTTGACCATTGCATTGATCTGACAAGTCATTGTCTTTGTCTAAGTTGTTCTGTTTCTTTCACTCTACATCAGATCATACAACCCAGAAAGCTCTTAAAATGTTCTCATTACTTCTCATGGAGCAATATTGTCTTACATTCATGTACTGCATTTTGTCCACACAGCCTCCAACTGGTGGGCACCCTTATAGATTAAAGTTCTTTGGCCTTTCCTCCTCACCTCCCCCCCTTCTCAGAATCAGGTTTGTTCTGCTTTTGCCTTGGCTTTTCCCTCTCTGCTATGATTCTTCTTACCTTACCTACCCAGCCCCCATCCCTGCTTGTCAGTTTGGTTTAAAAGTGTGTCTATTTAACTCCCCTTTTCTCTATTTTGAACAAAAATTAGTTTTCCCCATTCCTTCCTTCCATGTTTGGATCCTTTTTTCTGTACCACTGTATTCCTTTCCTTCCTTAGGCCCTGGGAGCAGAACCAATCCATCCACAGGGCCTTTTCCTTATTTAACTCCTTCAATCCCAATTCCCTTGGAAGTCATCAAGATTCTGAAGAGGAACTTGCTTCTCCACCACCACCCACACGAGAATATTAGCACTGCGTTATATAGAGCACCTCCACGTGCTTAAATTTACCTTTCTCTAGACTTTGAAGCAGTTCAATTAATAGTCTAAAGCATCCCCCCACCCCATGTAATTACCTAGGATTATACTCAAACATTGCAGTGTACTTTAGTCTTTTTTTTTTTTTTTTGGCTATTGTACTTCACTAATATGATCTTCTTTAGTGCTTACTACAATCCTGGGAGGTAGGTGCTATTATCACCCCCACTTTATAGTCTTAAGAAACCAAGGCAAAGGTTAAATGACTTGTCCAGGATCACACAACTAGTAAGAATCTGAGAGGCTGGATTCAGTGATCCAACTCCAGGCCTAGCAATTTCTTCCACTGTACCACTACCAAGCTGCCAAGTCTTACATGATCTGGATTACGGCTCCTTCTCTATAGAAGCTCAACAATATTTTTCCTTTGGCTTTGACATCCCTGGAACCCCTCTCCCCATCACCTCCAGTAACAATAGTGAACTTTTTCTATAGTCACATTGCAACAATTCTAAATTTTCCTTTATTTCTTTTTTTTTTCTTTTAAAGCAATTGGGGTTAAGTAACTTGCTCAAGGTTACACGGCTAGTCATTATTTATGCGTGGGTGCTCATTTTCTGAGGCCGGATCTGATCTCGGGTCATCCAAACTCCGAGGCCGGCGCTCTTACTCACTGCGCCACCTAGCCGCCCCTTTAGGGCAATTGGGGTTAAGTAACTTGCCCAAGGTTACACGGCTAGGTTTTTGTTTGTGTGGATTAAGTGTCGGAGGCCGGCTCTGAACTCAGGTCCTTCTGATTCCAGGGCCGGCGCTCTATTCACTGCGCCACCTAGCCACCCCTTTATTTCTTGAAATATGTTTAGTTTTTTATCAAGGTTCTCAGGGAGTTCAATGATTCCTAAATTCTTTCTCCTTGACCCATCACCCAATGTCTTGCTCTCTGATGGAATCACTAATTTTAGTTTGGTTTATTATAGTTTTCAGGAGTTTGTTACTTAAAGTTTATAACATCCTCTTGATTTAAAAAAAAATTTAATTTTTAAATATTTTAATTTTTTTATTTTTTCCAAATGCTTTATTAAATTCAGGTTTACATCATTCATTTCCACCAGATTTTGAGTTACAAATTTCCCCCCATTTTTTCCTTACCCCCCACCCCAGAATAGCAGCCCCACAGGATATCGCATCATCCCATCTGCTCTTCTCCCATACCCTCTTCGACTTTTTCAGTAGGGCAAGGTGAATCTCTGTGCCCCAATGCCTGTATATCTTATTTCCATGTTATATGTAAAATAGTATTAATAATAGCATTTATATATTTTTTAATTAATTTATTAGTTTAGTTTCAGTTAACAAGATTCAATTCCATAGTTCCTTGATTTTCAAATTTCCTTTGCTTCCCTCCCCCCTCCCCTCATGACAGCATATAGTACAGTATAGGGTCTGCAAATGCATTCATATTAAACATTATTCCAATTACAAAGGCATATTGTACTAGGTGGGATGAAAGATGGTAAGGAAGAAGTACAACCAAACAATGAGAAGAACAAGATCATTTAGTTTGCTTCCATCAGGATTCAGGCTCAGTTCTTTCTAGTTATATCTCTGGATGGCACATTTCTCACTTTCTTGAGTCATTCGGGATTAATTTATATCACTGCATTGCTGAAAAGAGTCCAGTCTGTCATAGTTGGTCGTCACAGATATGGTATGTCTGTGATTGTATACAAATTTCTTCTGATTCTACTCTTCTCGCTCAGCATCAGTTTGTATAAGTCTCTCCAGGTAATTATGAAATCCGTCACCTCCTCGTTTCTTATAGCACAATAATATTCCATTACATTCATATACCACAACTTGTTTAGCCATTCCCCAATTGATGGGCACCCCTTTAGTTTCCAATTCTTTGCAACCACAAAAAGGGCTGCTAAAAATATTTTTGTACATATGGGTCTTCCTCCCACTACTATGATCTCTTTGGGATATAACCCTAGAAGTGGTATGGCTGGGTCAAAGGGTATGAAATTATTTATAATCCTTTGGGCATAATTCCAGATTGCTCTCCAGAATGGTTGGATAAGTTCACAACTCCACCAGCAATGTATTAGTGTTCCAATTTGTCCACATCCTCTCCAGCATTTGTCACTTTCTTGTTTTGTCATCTTAGCCAATCTGACTGGAGAGATGTGGTATCTCAGAGTTGTTTTGATTTGCATTTCTCTAATTAATAGTGATTTAGAGCATTTCTTCATATGCTTATAGATATCTTTAATTTCTTTCTCTGAAAACTTCCTATTCATATCCTTTGACCATTTCTCAATTGGGGAATGACTTGTATTCATATAGATTTGGCTCAATTCTCTATAAATTTTAGAAATGAGTCCTTTATCAGAGACACAAGTTGTAAAAATTCTTTCCCAATTTCCCACCTCCCTCTTGATCTTGGTTACATTGGCTTTGTTTGTGCAGAAGCTTTTCAATTTAATGTAATCAAAATTATCCATTTGCATTTTATAATGCTCTCTAATTCTTGTTTGGTCCTAAAATCTTCCCCTCTCCACAAATCTGTCAGGTAAACTATTCCTTGCTTTCCCAAATTGCTTACAGTATCATCCTTTATACCTAGATCATGCACCCATTTAGACTTAATTTTGGTATATGGTGTTAGATAGTGATCTATGCCCAGTTTCTGCCATACTGTATTCCAGTTTTCCCAGCAGTTTTTGTCAAATAGTGCATTCTTATCCCAAAAACTGGGGTCTTTGGGTTTATCGAACAATAGATTGCTATATTCATTAACTGCTGGGTCTCCTGCACCTAATCTATTCCATTGATCCACTACTCTACACCTCTGCCAGTACCAAGCAGTTTTGATGACTGCTGCTGTCTAATACAGATTAAGATCTGGCATAGCTAGTCCACCTTCCCTAGCATTTCTTTTCATTAATTCCCTTGATATTCTAGACCGTTTGTTTTTCCAAATAAATTTTGTTATTATTTTGTCTAACTCTACAAAGTAGTTTTTTGGTAAATTGATTGGCATGGCACTAAATATATAGTTTAGTTTGGGTAAAATTGTCATTTTTATTATATTAGCTCAACCCAGCCATGAGCAATTGATATTTTTCCAACTATTTAGATCTGCTTTTATTTGTGTGAGAAGTGTTTTGTAGTTGTGATCATATAGATTCTGGGTTTGTTTTGGCAAGTAGATTCCCAAATATTTTATAATGTCTACAGTGACTTTAAATGGGATTTCTCTTTCTATCTCTTGCTGTTGAGTTTTATTAGAGATGTACAGGAATGCTGAGGATTTATGTGGGTTTATTTTATATCCTGCAACTTTGCCAAATTTATTTATTGTCTCAAGTAATTTTTTACTTGATTCTCTAGGATTGTTCATCTTATCATCTGCAAAGAGTGACAGCTTGGTCACTTCTTTGCCTAATTTGATTCCTTTGATTTCTTTTTCTTCTCTAATTGCTACTGCTAACGTTTCTAGTACCAGATTGAATAAGAGGGGTGATAGTGGACACCCTTGTTTCACTCCTGATCTTATTGGAAAGGCTTCTAGTTTATCCCCATTGCATATAATACTTGCTGATGGTTTTAAATAGATGCTATCAACTATTTTAAGGAAGGCTCCATTTATTCCTATACTTTCTAGTGTTTTTAGTAGGAATGGGTGTTGTACTTTGTCAAAAGCCTTTTCTGCATCTATTGAGATGATCATGTGGTTTTTGCTAGTTTTGTTGTTGATATGCTCAATTATATTGATGGTTTTCCTAATATTAAACCATCCTTGCATTCCTGGAATGAATCCTACCTGATCAGGGTGTATTATTTTTGTGATAGTTGTTGTTGGAGTCTTTTGGCTAATATTTTATTTAGAATTTTTGCATCTAAATTCATGAGGGAAATTGGTCTATAATTTTCTTTGTCTGTTTTATCTCTTCCTGATTTAGGAATCAGTACCATATTTGTGTCATAGAAAGAGTTTGGTAGGACTCCTTCTTCACTAATTTTCCCAAATAGTTTGTAGAGTATTGGAATCAATTGTTCTTTAAATGTTTGATAGAATTCACTAGTGAACCCATCTGGCCTTGGAGATTTTTTCCTAGGAGTTCATTGATGGCTTGTTTGATTTCTTTTTCTGAGATGGGGTTATTTAGGTAATTCACTTCCTCTTCAGTTAATCTGGGCAATTTGTGATTTTGTAAATATTCATCCATTTCACTAAGATTGTCATATTTATGTGCATACAATTGGGAAAAATAATTCCTCATTATTTTTTTTTGATTTCCTCTTCATTGGAGGTAGATTCACCCTTTTTATTTTTGATACTCATAATTTGGTTTTCTTCTTTCTTTTTTATCATATTGACTAAGGGTCTATCAATTTTGTTGATTTTTTCATAAAACCAGCTCTTAGTTTTATTTATTAATTCAATGGTTTTCTTAATTTCAATTTTATTAATCTCACCTTTGGTTTTCAATATTTCTAATTTAGTACTAAATTGGGGATTTTCAATTTGTTCTTTTTCTAGCTTTTTCAATTGCATGTCCAATTCATTGACCTCCCTTCTCTCTGCTTTAATTAAGTATGCACTCAGGGATATAAAACTTCCCCTGAGAACTGCCTTTAGTGCATCCCACAAATTTTGGTATGTTGTTTCATTATTATCATTCTCTTGAATGAAATTATTGATTGTTTCTATAATTTCTTCTTTGACCCACCAATTTTTTAGGATTAAATTGTTTAGTTTCCAATTAGTTTTTAGTCTATCTTTCCATGGCCCTTTATTGCATATAATTTTTATTGCATCATGATCTGAGAATGATGCGCTTACTATTTCTGCCTTTCTGCACTGGATTGTGAGGTTTTTATGCCCTAGTACATGGTCTATTTTTGAGTATGTACCATGCACTGCTGAGAAGAAAGTAAATTCCTTTTTATCCCCATTCAGTTTTCTCCAGAGATCCATCATATTTAGTCTCTCTAAGATTCTATTCACCTCCTTAACTTCTTTCTTGTTTATTTTGAGGTTAGATTTATCGAGTTCAGAGAGGGGGAGATTAAGGTCCCCCACTAGTATAGTTTTGCTATCTATTTCTTCCTCTAATTCCTTTAACTTCTCCTCTAGGAATTTGGATGCTATACCACTTGGTGCATATATATTAAGTAGTGATATTGCTTCATTCTCGATGGTGCCTTTTAGTAGGATATAGTTTCCTTCCTTATCTCTTTTAATTAGATCTATTTTTGCTTTTGCTTTATCTGAGATAAGTATTGCTACCCCTGCTTTTTTTACTTTAGCTGAGGCATAATAAATTTTACTCCAACCTTTTACCTTTACCCTGTGGGTATCCCTTTGTTTCAAATGTGTTTCTTGAAGACAGCATATTGTAGGATTATGGTTTTTAATCCATTCTGCTATCCACCTCTGTTTTATGGGAGAGTTCATCCCATTCACATTCACAGTAATGATGACTATCTGTCTCTTCCCTTCCATCCTATTCCCTCCCCTGTTTATGTTTTTGTTTATTCCTTCTCCCTTCCCCTCCTTGAAGTTTTCCCTTTTGACCGCCCCCTCCCTCAGTGTTCCCACCCAGTGACCCCCCTTCTTAACCTACCCTCTCCCCTTACTACTATTTCCCTCCCTTATAATCCCTCCCTTTAGTCTCCTCCTTTTCACCCCCCCCTTACCCTCCCACTATCTATAGGACACAATAAATTTTTATACTTATCAGAGTAAATTACTCCCCGTTTGATTCCAAACCAATGAGAGTAAATTTCAAACAGTGCTCCTCTCCCTCCCTCCAATTCCTCTATTTAATGAATTTATGTGTCTATTCACGTTAGATTCTTAAACTTCACTGATTAATTTGATCCTTCTTTGAACCAGAACCAGTGAGAATAGTGTTTAAATGATGTTCCTCTCCCTCTTACTTTCCCTTCTTCTATAGTGTTTTGATGCCTCTTCAGATGGCATATTTTACCTTTTCCTAACTCATCCTTTCCTTTTTCCCATTAGTATTAATAATAGCATTTATATAGTTTTAAACATTTGATTTTAAAACTGAATTCCAGATTCATTCCCTCCTCCTTTGTCACCCACCCTTACTGGGAAGATAAGCAATTCAGTATATGTTGTACGTGTGTAGCTACAATATTACCATAGTAGATATATTGTAAAAGATTGACTATATTTCCCTCCCTCCTATCCCACCTCCCACTTGGTCTATTCCCTAGTTTTATCCTGTCCCTTTTCAAAAGTGGGTGCTTCCAACTTCCCTCCCCCCCTTCCCTCACACCCTCCCTTCCATCATTCCCCCTTTCATCCCCTTCTCTCCTACTCTCCTGTAGGGTGAGACACCCTATTTAGTATATATGTCATTCTCTCCCTAATCCAAATTCAATGAGAATAAGGTTTTGCCTTTTTGCCTTCCTGTTCTTCTCCTCCCTTGTAAACATTTTCCCTTGCCTCTTCTATATGAGATAGTTTACCCCATTCTGTCTCTCCCCATCTCCTTTTGTTATATTCCTCTCTCACCTCTTAATTTCACCTTTTAAGTATCATCCCTTCCTATTAAATTCGACCTGTGCCATCTATGTATACCTGTAAAAATATATACACACATTCACATATGTATTCATATGCCCATGTACCCTTCTTCAACTATTTTCCTACTGAGAAAAGTTTCATCAGTTACAGTTATCATTTTTCCATGTAGGAATGTAAATAGTTCAACTTTGATAAGTTCATTATGATTTCTTTTCCCTGTTTACCTCCCCAAGCATCCCCTGCTTCTTGTATCTGAATGTCAAATTTTCTATTCAACTCTGGTTTTTTCATCAAGAATGCTTGAAAGTCCTCTATTCCCCTGAACAACTATATTTTCCCCTGAAACATGATACTTAGTTTTGCTGGGTAGGTGATTCTTGGTTTTAATCCCAGCTCATTTGACTTTCAGAATATCATATTCCAGGCCCTTCAGTCCCTCAATGTAGAAGCTGCCAGATCCTGTGTTATCCTGATTGCATTTCCACAATATTCAAATTGTTTCTTCCTGGCTACTTGTAATATTCTCTCCTTGATCTGGAAATTCCGGAACCTGGCTACAATATTCCTAGGAGTTTTCTTTTTGGGATCTTTTTCAGGTGATCTGTGGATTCTTTCAACCTCTATTTCGCCCTCTGGTTCTAAAACAGCAAGGCAATTTTCCTTGAGAATTTCTTGAAGGATGATTTCTAGGTTCTTTCTTTGATCATGGTTTTCAGGTAGTCCAATAATTTTTAAATTATCTCTCCTGGATCTATTTTCCAGGTCAGTGGTTTTTCCCATGAGATATTTCACATTGCCTTCTATTCTTTCATTTGTTTCAACTTGCTTAACAGCATCTTGATTTCTCATAAAGTCACTAGCTTTCATTTGCTCCAGTCTAATTCTGAAGGAATGATTCTCCTCAATGAGCTTTTGAGATTCTTTTTCCATCTGGCAAATTCGGCTTTTTAAGGCATTCTACTCCTCATTGCCTTTCTGAACTTCTTTTGCCATTTGAGTAAGTCTATTTTTTACGGTGTTATTTTCCTCAGTCAGGCTGTTGACTCTCCTTTCATACTTTTCTTGCATCTTTCTAATTTCTCTTCCCAATTTTTCCTCCACTTCTCATCTCTGCTTCTTAAGGTTCTCTATGGACTGTAACCAGCTCATATTTTCATTTGGGGCTTTTGGTGCAGGAGTTCTGACCTCCCAGTCCTTCTCCTGTCCCATGCTTCAATCCTCTTTGCCCCCAAAATAGGAGTCTAATGTTAAAATTTTCTGTTTATTTTGTTTCCTTTGCTTGAGCATGTTGCCACTCAATTACTTGACTTTTGGGCTTGTTGCCACAGTAGGACTCTGCCACCAGACAGGGAAGCTTCCATCCCAAATGCTGGGGTTTTCTCAGCTGCTGGAGGTATTAGTTGGGTGCCCTCTCTGAAGCCTCCACAGGCTCTGGCAAGCTGGTCACACACCCCAAGACCTCCACCCCAGACTGCAATCCAGTTTAAAGAAGGTTAAAGCAAGGGCGATTACCACCCCCAGACTGGTCGCCGTTTCCCCCCACAGGAGCTGAAGCTGCAACATGGCTGCCCCTGTGCTTCAGCTACTCAGAGGCTTCTCGCCCACAGGGAAAGAGGCCAACATGCTCTCCCCACTAGCCCCAAAGTCCACCGGACACTGACCTCTCACTTTGTCCTTGGCATCTATGTGTTGATAATTCTGGAAACGCCACAGCTGCTGGTGTTCTGGAGTCCCTCCTGCAGGCTACTGCTCAGGCCACCCTGGGGTTAAAACCTCCTACTCACATGGGGCTGGGGTCAGCAGCCAGAGCTCTGTGCTGGCTGCTCCCTGCCAGGCTGTCCTCAACAGGTTAGCTTCTCTGTGTTGTTTCATGGGTTCTGTGGCTCCAGAGTTTGTTCAGAGTCCCATTTTACATATATTTGGAAGTTGTGGGAGCCAGAGCTGCAAGGAAGAGCTGTTTCTACTCCACCATCTTAGCTCCCCACATCCTCTTCTAAGTGATGTATTTTCCTTATAGTCCTTTTCCTTTTCTTCTTTAAATTTTTCTAGAAATTCAATGTCATCCTTATAGAGAATCTTTATTTTCCTTTTGAGTCTCTGCCTGGAGTTATGTAGTTTCAAGTATGGATTCTATACCTTCATGTTTCCATTTTTCTTTCCTGAATTAAGGCATTAGGACCAGTTTCACCAGCAACAGTGCTTTTGGATGGGGTGGGTGGATGGCCTTGCTTGGTATCACTGAGAGTCACCTAGGTACAATGACATACTTCCACCATGCATGGATATGTCAAAGATCTTTGACCTTCAGGATCCTCTACACTATATCTAATACAGGTTTTTAGATACTCTGGATTCCCTGGGACCAAAATTTCCTGGTCTTAAGGTCTGTTGTACTACACTGATCTCCACTGATGCTTGCATTCTATATGTCTTTGGCTACTTTGATGGGGGTACTTGATTGCCTGCAACTGCAAAGACCTTCCTGGAAGACCTCTTTTCTATTATCCATGGGCTTCTGGATCACTGCAGTTCTAGGGTGGAAGTCATATACTATTTCTCATGGAATTTTTATCATTCAGGCTGGTTAAAATTTCGGTGTTTTGTGGGGATGTATGGGAGCTGGGTGCTGACCTCAGGCAGCCATCTTCATGGAAACTCCCACCACCCCTCTTTCTAGGGTTTGTGAAAACCAAGAACCATTTGACATGCACCCCAAATTTTGGGAAACACTTCAAAGGGATAAGAGGGAAAAAAGTGGCTTCCCATGGAACATGCTACAAGAAAAAAGTCAGCATCAATATTTTGAGGTCTGTATCTCAAAGAGATCATAAAAATGGGAAAATGATCCTCATGTATAAAAATATTTATAGCAGCTCTTTCTGTGTTGGTCAAAAATTCAATATTGAGGGGATACCCATCAACTGAGGAATGGTTAAACAAGTTGTGGTATGTGAATGTAATACTATTGTTCCATACGAAATCATGCAGGTGGACTTTGGAAAAACCTAAAAAGATTTTCATGAACTGATGCCAAGTGAAGTGAGCAGAACCAGGTAAACATTGCATATGGTAAGAGTACCATTGTGCAATGACCAACTTTGACAGACTTAGCTCTTCTCTGCAATGCAAAGATTTAAGACAATTACAAAAGACTCATGATAGAAAATGTTATCCACATCTAGAGAAAAAACTATGGAGTCTGAATGCAAGCTGAAGCATACTATTTCTTTTCTTTTTTTCTTTCTCGTGGTTTTTCTCTCGGATTCTGATTTTTCTTTACAACATGACTAATGTGGAAATATGCTTAATAATATTGTACATGTATGGTCTATATCAAATTGCATTCTGTCTTAAGAAAGGAGGAGGGGAAAAAATTTAAATCTCAAAACCTTATAAAAGTGAAGGTTGAAAATGAAATTTGTGGGGGAAAGAGGAAGGCAAGGCAATTGGGGTTAAGTGACTTGCCCAAGGTCACACAGCTAGACAGGGTGTCAAGTGGCCATGTTTGAACTCAGGTCCTCCTGACTCCAGGGTCAGTGCTCTATTCACTGTACCACTTAGCTACCCCAAACTAAACAGTTTTGTTCTCTTTTAAAGTCAGCATCTTGTAATGCTCAAGAAAGAAAATTTAAAAGGGAAACCTTTCCAACAAGAAACATGGGTTTTATCTGAGGACTGATGTAGATGCAGTGAATTTACAAGTTAATCTAGATTTTAAAAAGAATGTACAAAAGATGAACGGCTACCTAACAAGATGAAGAGCATGTCACCTTATAAAAAAAAATACTGTTGGAATATCACAGCTCATAAAAAATTTATGCTGACAAGGTTCTTAGGTTACACTGAGAAAGAAAAGGACATATTTAGTCTGTGGAGAAGTCCAAGAGGGGGGTGAGGTGGGACATGATAGCTTTAAGTATTTAAAGGGCTGTTATAAAGAAGACTTGGACTTTTTCTGTTTAAACTAAGAACCAGGAATGCTAGTGAGAAAAACGAATTTAGGTTTGATGTTAGAAAAACTTAACAAAAAAGTGTTATCTTTTAGGTGGTCTGAATAACCAAATCATGGTAAGGATTTCCTTTTGTGTCAGGGTTGGACTTAAAACTTCTCAAATAATATGGCTGGCCCCCACATTTTTTCCCTTTGGTGATCTCCTGTTTCTAAGATTTCTATTACCATCTCTATGCCACATCCACGGTTAGCCTCAAACTCTCTTCTGAACTTGACCTTCATCTCAATTTATATATTTCATTGGCATCTTGAAGTCGTGTTTAAGAGTTTCTATTTTCATATCCCACCTTCCTTTTCCTATCTCATATAATGCTTCCTGAACTCTTGACTTTCCCTTCTCTTCTGAGTCCCAACCAGATGCTAAGTACTGCTCCAGAAGATCTTCTATCTTCTTCTTTCTACTCAATCATCAGCCCAGTTCAGGCCCTTACTGTTTCTCACCTGCCCCTTTAACTGGTCTCACTGCTTCTAGTCTCCACTCCCCAGTTGCCAAATAATCTTTCCACGATTGCAGGTGGAGAACTATGTACTTCCACTGCTCTGTAATCTTTAGAGGCTCTAGGATAAAATTCCTCAGATTTAGAGACCTCTACACTCAACTCCTAACTTCCCTTCTCATCCTTATTGTACACACTCACCTTTTGTTGTAGACACACTAGAGATCCCCTGCACTTGTCTCCATTCACACAAGCCCCATAGATCACCCCTCCTCACCCCAAATCAATCCCACCTCTTAAAATCTTTCAGTGCTTGAGCTGCCTCTTGCCTGAAGCCATTCTGATTGCTATCCCTAGCCAGGTGCTAGTGTCTTTCTTTTCAAAACTACCTTGCACTTACCTTTTTCTTTTTGTTTGGGGGGGGGGGGGGAAGGGATGAGGTCAGTATTTGTTGTTCCTTGAAGTTAGGGACTTCCCCCCTCCTCCACAGTGCCTAGAATAGCAAGCTCTTAATAATTTTTCTTGGGGTGAACTGTCATGACAGAGATCTTTTTAGGTGGGCAGATACTTATGAGCTTCTTTCAGAGGCCTGGGGGTCATATCCTAACCCCACAACTTATCAACTGTGCAACCTTGAGCACATTATCTAACCTTTTTCTAGCCTGTTTCCACACCTGTCAATCTTGTGATCTTCTATGTTCTTCCATGTTCTCCACAGCCTCTCAAAACCCCAAGAGGTTCTCTTCCATCTTCCCTTTGATGTCCTCCACGTCTCTCAGCAAGTATTGCTCTGCACAACCTAATGTATCTTGTGCTAGCTACCATGTTGCCCTCTACCCCAACCTATACCTGGCCACTCCAAAAATTCTGACACTTCCACATACTGCAAGTGGTGACATGCTTCCAACAAAGCAGGCTATGATCTTTCCCTGATCCCTGAAAATGTGGGACAGGTGACATGTAAACCTCTGTGCTAGCAGCTTAATTAGGCATAAGTATGTAGTTGCCTGTTTGTGATTTTACATGAAAGGACACAGATCTGTAGTGCTCCTCCTGCTTTTTAAAATACTGGAGCCAAGCTGTAGAGCCATAAGTAGATATAGAAGATTTCCCAATACCAGAATAAAGTAGTATAGGCACACTCTTCCAACAAAGAGACTACACATTTCTTCATTAATTTATCATTTAATATAAATGCTGACAGAAAGCAGATAAGACCTTGAAGACACTTTCATATATTTACAAACCAAAAGGTGAATCACCTCCCTTCCACTTAAAATAAATTCTCTTATCTGCAACTCAAGAGAAGCCTTAAACACTATGCAGGAGCAGCATGAGGCCGAGTCAGTTTTAAAGATAACAGAGAGAAGGAAAAAGAGTTGCATCTTTTATACGAACAACATGCACACAATTTCCCCCTAACATAAACTTGAAAAAAATTGGCTCTATACCTCTGAAAAAACTTCTAACAAATGTAAGATGTACTTCTTGAGACCCAGTTAGCTGCTGCTTGCTGCCCTTTGCATCCGTAACAACAGTTTCTTCCTTTACCTCATATAATGTTTAGAAGGCATTTGCAAAAAGTAAACATAAATGGACTAAAATATAAGAAAAAAAAATCCATTTCAAACAGTATTTTTCTTTCTCCTATTCCAAAAAGACAGATAGTCATTACATCCACTTTCACAGTTTCTCCAAATCCCAATGGAGTTAAAGAAAGGTTCACAGACTGCGAATTTCACTCACAAATTCCAGTTACACTCAATTTGGGGGCGGGGGGTTTGAAACATGAGAAGAAATGTAATCACCATTTAGAAATTCAGCAATTTCAAGCAGCTGCTGCTGTAAGCCTCAACGAATTTGTTTTCTTTTTTAAAAGAGGTATGTTAGGAAGAGAGTAGGAAGCTGAGGCATAGGAAAAAGGGATGGGGAGAAACCATACTACAACAAAGATTAGATATTTTAACATTGATTTAAAACAGTAGATATGAATTTTCACTTATCCAAAATTCTAACTGATTAGATATTAGTGAAGTCACTTATAACCTGACTCAAATCTCATGGTCTCTTTTATTAACCTAGACTATTTTTGCTTTGTTAAATATACCTCTGCAGGGCACAATCACATACAATCAATACGATTGGTAAATTACACGAGCTCTAACCCAAGCATATATGCACCAATGTTAAAAAGTTACTTTTTTTTAAAAACCACAACATAAAATAAATTCCACCCAAAAAGGTGATAATGACTGCAGAATGTCTCGGGAGACTGGTATGAGCCTAAAGACCAAATAACCATAGTCAGATAAAAGGGAAAGGGGGGAAAGAAACCACACATACCATAAAAGGAACCTCCCAACCAGAAAGTTGCTTTGGGAATTCAAAAATTTATCCCACGACTACATCTTAACCCTTCTTTCTTCATCTCTTATCTTCCCAAAAAACCACAGAACTATCCAAAAGCAAAATTACCATGTACCTAGACAATGAATAAAAAATGAAAGAAAAATAATTTTGAGTGTTTCAAGTTCCAGTTACCAGAAGGGAAGGAAAATAGTATAAAAATGTTGGCAATGATGTACTTGGAAAAGAGTAGCCTTTCTGCAGAAGGTTCCTTAGTAGCATAAAGAAAAAATATATGGCATGTACAAGTTAAAATGAAAATTCAAAACCACATAAATCAGAAAACAAAGGAATTTTTAAGGGGCTATTTCAGATACTATTTGAATTACAATCAAATTAAAGCAGAGGGATCAAGTCAATCTATGGTACTACTGATAGCTACAGGTAACAAAACTCATGCCTCACTATAGTTTTGTTTTGTTTTGTTTTTAAATACAAAGTTAGGAAGGGCCACAGGACAGTTTCCAGTTGTAAGATGACTGAGTACACACTCTGTTTTGGATGCCAAAGACTTTTAAGCTTTGCCTGCTGAGAATGGGATCCCCTCTCCTGCCCCCCAACCAGACTGAAACCTCAATATAAGGACTCAGTCATCAAATTTTATAATAAACATTAAATATTCCACAGGTTTACCTTTTTCATTTGATGTACATTCCTTTCTGGACACCTGATATTTTTGGTAAAATATAGCCTCTCCCTCTAGTCCAAAGAAAGTGTTATTACTCTAGTAATTTTTTCCCCTTTCTTTTTTGTTGGAGGGGTAGGGAGAGGGGAAGAAGAGAAACTGAAGAAGGAAGGGAAAGATGTGCCAGGTTTGGAAGAAATTCGTATCTGGATGAAAATCCAAGGGCAGATAAAGATGTGCTAAAAGTTCAAATAGCTGTTCCAAAAAAATTTAGCTTAACAGTTTTATATAGAAACTGTGTGTGTGTGTGTGCGTGTGCGTGTGTGTGTATGTATGTATAAAAACACAGCACACACATATCCCTTGTCCCTTTTCATAACAGGATTTCAAAGGGCTGTTACCTACTTTGCTCAGTACAGTACAGAAAAGTCCTTGTAGTGGGAAAGTAGTTCTTACTCCTGGTATTTTAAGTGATATTTTTCTTATTCTTTATTACAAAAACAAGAACTTAATAGTACATGTATATCCTTTATGTATTATTTAGCATCCCTTACTAGTGATAGTCAGCTATGGATCCTAATGATCCAATAGACACATTTCTTTGCTTTTTGGTGATCACATAAAATCTAAAATTTTGATTAAAGTTTAAGTATTCAAAGTCTGCTGTTCTTTCTAAGAAATGCAAATTTCCCATTAAAAATATTTTTGAAGTGACTAAAAAGCTGATTTAAGAATACTTTGTGTTAAATCCAATACATCCAAAAAATACAAACTTAAACATCTTTTCAGCAGAATTTACTGAACCAAACAAAGCTGGAATTTAAAAAACAAAACTAAAGCCACTATACTTTTCAAACAAGATTATCTGATGGCACAAAAGTTATCATATTGAAATTTAATTTAAGCAATGTCAGAGCAGGGAAGAATAAACGAATGTAGGTAAACTAAGAATGGGTATTATAGCAAAATAATGCTATAGTGAGAGGCACCTTCTTATATTCCAGATGTTCTGCTTACATTATTCTTCAGTCTAACAATTCTGCACCAACAAACACATGTGGATTAAGGACAGATATGTTGGGGGAAGAGAAAAAATGGGCCACACACACTGCTGCCACTTGGATTCTTCTTTCAATGGGAAAAACAATCATAAGACAACAGCTCAAAACAGAAACCTTAGTGATAGACTGAGCAATTATTTTCTGGAAAATATAAAGAGGTTGGAGGAGCTGAGGTGTGAAGTTAGTTTAAATAACTGATATACTGCTATTATTTTTGATAAAAATAAAAATTTCAATGGAGCTTTAAGAGATTTTATACATGGATTCCATAAAAAAGAGGAAAAAGTGAGCAGAGGTGACAAATAGTCTTAAGTTCTTTAGAATATGTTTTTAAAAACTACATGATCCTTCCTTCACTAGTGGGGGATCAGTAATATTAACTATCCTCTTTGGTAAAAAGGACCCATGTGCATATTAACTACTCCACTTGTTCTTGTAAAAAACTCTCCCAAATGCAACACAAATATACCTTGCTTACTAGGCTGGATGTCTCAACACCATTTCTAATCAGTGACTTGTTCGATAATTAATTTGTCGAGTCCCATGACTTGATTACAATGATATTTAGCCTCTCTTTCCTTTACATACAAAGTTAAAAGAGGCTGAGAGAGTACAAAGAAATGTAAGACATGTATATGAAAGCAATAATGAGTTTCTTAAAAACACATTATTGTAAAAGATATGAGATTAATCAGTTTAAAGAAATGACTTTTCACTATCTTTATACTTTACAAGGCTTTAGTAGTTAACTTTAGACACATCTGTCTGCACAGTACTATCAACTCATAAACACTAAATGGTTTCACAATTAAAAAAAGCTACTAATTTCCCCAAACCAAAACAGAGTAAAGCACAAGTCTTTGGCTCTCCTTTAAAGAAAATAGCAGGCTACCATTCTTAATCAGACCTTTGTTTGCCTACCAGTAGGGCAATACCACATTTGTGCATCACTGAGTAATAACACCATTAGAAAAGGCAACTTCACAGAAGTTATTGGCTAAGCGAATTCATTTGAATGCTCTGTTTTGAGGCAGCAAGCTGTCACTGTTGCACGATTGGGGAGGGTGGTGGGTGAGCCAAGGAGGACAAGCAGAATGAAAAACTGACAAAAGAAACCAGGCAGCTAAGGAACTATTTTTTGGGTTAAATCTAAGCACAGTGCTGCAAAATTTGAGATGTTTTTAGAATTCCTATTCTGTAATGTGATGGCATTAAATAAATAATAAAGTGGCAAGTGAGAATCATACACAATTCCTGTCTTCTGGGAAATAATTGAAATGAGAAAGTATGGGAAAGATCAAGTAAGGAATAAAGGATGGATAAGGTGAGGAAGAGGAAATCACCCCCACAGTACCAGGTCAACTATACTGCATTCCCTACTCTCCAGCTGATTATCTGGGGCTGGCCTTGGAGGCAGGGTTGTGTCCCTGTTAAACATTTCTCTAAGTGAAGGTTTTCATAGGACAAGCTCTCCCTTGAACCAGGAAGGTCACAAGGAATGAACCCTGTCATTTCATTCTCTTTAAAGGCACGTAAGGAAGGAAATCTACAGACTTAAATGATGGATTTACTTTAAAAATATTAAGGTAAAGTAAACTGCATATTTAAGAAGGGCAATCAGATCTAAGGAGCATTCTTAGTTTAACATCAACTACCACAACAAAACCCTTACTCTGCTCGCTGGAAAAAAAAAATTATCACAGAGCAATGCTTGTAAAGTCTTGCCCTTAATCCACTCACCTTTAATCAAGTCTTTGTAGCTTTTTCTAAAACTGCTGGGCAAAAAAGCCATGTTATAGGTCATGCTTTAAATTTTACTTTCCTGGTACACATCAGTAAGCCAACTTCCCATTAACCTGACTGCATAAAAAGAAACAGGAAATGAATGTTTTTGATATCCTGAAGAAACAACAATATTCAGAAAAAATCATTTTTCTAAGGAACTATGGTGTCAACCAACAGTTCTTACAGTGGAGGTATAATAGTATTTACAGAGTTTCTCACTCTTCCCAGGAAACTCAGTCACGGGAAGAGACTAGAAAGTAGTATTCAGAAGAATTTAAATTTTCTAAAAAAGTGTAAAGTTTGTAAACTATATTTCTAACCTGACTGGTTTCACTTGCTAATAACTTTCTCCAAGGAAATAGGGGAAAGACAACAACCAGAAATTACTAATCCAAGCAAGTGAGAAAAAAAAAATCAATGCCTTTTGCAGATATTAACAAAAACTAGTTTAAGAGCCAAAAGATTATGTCCTAACAGGACATTCACCTGGCCAAGTTAATCGCAACAAAGATACTGTACAAAGTGCAGCATGAATACAATTGGGGGAGAGCAAGGAGAAGAGAACCACCATATACAATATTTTGGATTTTCTTTTGCTACTGTACACAGAGGAAAAGTAGATGGATTTGGAGTAAACAAGTTATGAGTATAGTTTTAATGATCATCTACCTAACCAATGTTTTATAAGCTTTAATGATCATCTACCTAACCAATTTTTTTTTCTGAAATATGGAAATAGGGAATCAGAAGCAGTAAATACATGCAATAACTCAGAGATTACTTTTTCAAAATTACACATTTAAAAATAAAACAAGGTGGCTTACAAATTCAAGTTCAAACAACAGAATTTTTTTTGGTTTACCCACATAGATGTATAGTATAAATTCAAAGTAGTTGGAAAAAGCTTTTGTATTACTAAAAAAATGTTTTTAAATGTCTCCAAAGGAAAAAAGATAAAAAATAAGCTAGTGAGGGCTGTGCTAGTAGTACAACTTACTATTCTTTCTCTCAAAAAAACAAAAACCTCCATATGGATATTTGCCTTTCTTTTGTGCTGCTACACAATCAAGGTCCCTAAGACTTCTACAGAGCTGCTTCTGCCATCGGAATGCACCATAACATCTAAAATTAATCAACTTGCCTCTCAAATGAAGGAACTATCTAACATGTCCAAATGAGAAAAGGGATTTGTCCAAATCATTCTCTCATGACAGATCTACACACTGCCTTTTGGTTGCACAGAAAAATGAGCTATAGAAACCTTGAGAATCCATCAGGGATACAGAAGCTTTTCTTCCTTCTCCCCATGGAAAATAGATATTAAAAGAAGAATCAACTTAGGGGCTTAACTACTCTGAAGTGAAAGTTCAAAAGGAAGGTCAGAAAAATCAGAATTTTCAAGTGAGCAAAAAAGAAAAATGTGGCTATTAACTGGAAAAAAGGTCTAGTTTTTGTTCAAGTTCAGTGCTTCTACCTCCCAATCGGACATCTGATCGCAACAGCTGCGCTCATGCGAAAAAATCCTTAAAACATACTTAATATATATACAGATATAACTATGTATATGTGTATATATATAATATATATATAAATTTTTATTTAAATAAAAAAGAAAGCTCGAATCCCAAGCCAATATGTGTATATCAAATCCTTGACCAGCCAGGTCTGTAGGGCATAATCAAATTCAATGTGAAATAGTATATAAATGCGGTGCCTTGACTGGGCAAATTAAATAATTGCTACTCAAAAGAGTGTTCTGTTTGGACTCTCCTACTGGTAGGCAATGGCAGGACTGTATCACTTTCCCCCCCACCCTCCCCTTAATTAACAGTATGATGGACAAAAAGCTTAGCCCAAGGTTGCTATGACCTTAGCAGGAGTTAAGGGTTAAGAAAAAAAAAAAAAAACAAGAAAAATATTAACTCTTGCTTTTACCCAACCAAAGCAATGCAGTAACTTATTACATAACCAGTGCTTTCTGATTTAGTAGTCTAATATAGGAAAGGAAACAAAACAATCAGGCCAAGAAAGGGTAATAGGCAGGAAGAAAGGGTGACACATCAATTTATCCCCAATGAACATCAGATCTAGAGGCTTCGGCTCAGGATAGATATAAAATATCAGACTACATGCAGCAACCATTAGATGTTCTTTTAAGTGACTGGCAAGAAAAATTCTTCATTCCTTTCAATGGCTTAGTGAAGAGTAATTTTTAAAATTACAGTCAGCGAAAGTGCACCAAACTTGATTTTGAGATAATATCTACCTACTTCTGCTAACTGTTTTGAAGAAAAACAGATGATGAGACATTCAGACTGTCCTCAAATGCCAGGCAGTTTGCTTTCTTTTATCTTTCTTGAAAATACCTTTCAGTGTCTCCAGTGCTATGTTCTCAGGACATAAATAGAAAATAAAACAAACTAAGACATGTAAAAGGGAACTTAGATGTTGAATTCATTTTCAGTTAAGATCAAGTGATACATTTTATCAGATAAGATGTACTAGGTTCCTGAATATACCATGATTTCAACTGGAGTTCAAAAGCCAACAACAGAGCTACAAATTTCTAGGCACTATCTCAAATATTTGCAAAAAGAATTTCTAACCTAGTTAATAGAAGAAAGTCAGCATATTCTGTGCTTTCAGTGCTAAGCTCCAACTGGCTTTCATTATAACCTGGACTAAGTGCTTTAGAGGTGAATCAGTATTCTAAATATATCAAGGAGAAAGTTGGTATTGGTAATAATGATGAGGCTGTTGAATGTGTTAATGATAGATCACATCTGGGGTTAAAAAAAAAAAAAACCCTAAGACTTGCTTAACACACAAAGGCAAGATGGTTAGCAAAGGAAAAATAGTATTAATGACTGCCATTAAAGACCAAAACAAAAAACCCTCTTTGTAAAAAGAAAGTTTACTGCACATTTTCTGACATTATAGTCAGTAACCGATTTTTTGCCTCTTAAGCACCTTAAAATTCACACAAGGAGTTCAGGTGCTTTTTTGTTCAGGGGAGGGGGGGGGGCGGGGAGAGGGAAGAGAGAGGCAAGTTAAAGAAGGATGTGAGTAAGAAGTATACACTGGGTATGTAATAATACCAAAATAAAAGAAAAACCTACTTCATTAAGATCATACAATTAATCAAACAGAGTATATATATAATATCTTCTTCTTCTTTTTTTTTTAAAGCCCTGGATCCAAGGCGTCCAAAGTTATTAAAATAAAGTTCATTCACAGAACAAAAACAAATTTAATCTGAATTGCTTGCAGATACTGCTTATTTTCATTTTTTTTAATTAAAAAACGCATTAATGTGAACTATGTGCAGGTTTTGTTTTCAGTAGTGGTGTTTATGCACATTGTCTCCAGTCACCCTCGGAGCAGAAGGTCTGGAAGGTATGAACACCACTCCTGCCTTTCTCTTCCACAAACTGAGCAAGAGAAGAAGCAGCCCTTCCCTCACTTTAGGGAGCAGAGCTAGGCGTGACCCCCGTCCTCTGAGAGTCACTGTTGTCTCCTCCTCCCTCAGGGTCCTCAGCCAGGCTCAGAGAGGAGGTCTTGCTCGACAGGAGGCTGATGTTCTCCTGAGATAAGGTCGATCCATTCGGCACCTCACTGCTAAAGTGTAAAACGAGAGTGAGGCAATGGTTACTTAGCTACGAAGTGAACAAAGTTATCCAGAGGGGATTATGCATGTAGTGCTCTCAGCCCCACTAAGAACAGAAAAAAGCATCTACAAGGAGCAGTTAGGTGGCACAACGGATAGAGGACTTGAGCTCAAGTCCAGCCTCAGGCACTGGACACTTCAATAGCTGTGTAACCCTGGGCAAGTCACTTAACTCTGACTGAGGTTGGGGGGGTGGGGCTCGAGGGCCAGAACATCTATTCTCTCAACTATTCTGAAAATATATCTTCTTGATATATTATTAATTTATCTTAAGAAATTATATCAAAGTCTATGATAAACTATTTTTCCCCAACTACTAAAAACCTCTTACCATTACTTGAAGGCATAAAGTGCTAATGCTGAATCATATTTTCAAATACAGGGATATTTGGAACAATGGTACTTAAAAAGTAATGTGAATAGCTGGGCATTGTGGGAGCTTAACAAATACATGTGGTAGGAGTTCCTTAATTAACATAATCCATCTGAAAGTCAGGAGGGATTCTGAGTGAATAAAACCTCTGAATATATCATTAAGTTTAGGTTAATTAGCCAAATCACTACTGTGGCTCTCCTAGAGCTAAATTTTATCCTTTTCATCTTAAGTACACATTCAAAATTAAAATTCAAACTGACAGTTTTTAAAATAGCTCTTAAATTTTAGCACAAACCAAAATAATTAATCTTTCTTTGGGTACTACACAGAAGATAACAAAGAGCAGAGTATATACACACACACACACACACACACACACACATGCATATATATATATTATATATATATATAATATTCTTTACCTGAATGTCAATGCAAGGTCCTCAGTTGGAACCTTGTTTTGTGGTTCAGCTTGTCCATTTTCTGCTTGCTTACTTGGACCCAATTTGTTTTTCATGTCCAGAGAAGATTGATTCTCCTTTGAAAGAGGAGGAAATAAAGTCATCTCTCAATTACCCAAGCTAATGGACTCGAGACAGAACAGAGATAATACAGAACTGCAGGCATTCCAGATATTATTCTAATATAGCTTTGAAATAGTCAAAAACAAAGTCAAATTTACCCTAATCCATATCCAGTTCTTACTTATGTCCAGTGAAAAGTTCTGGGATCATATGGGCAATAAAGGGGAGTAGGTTCCAAGGTAAAATGTATAATTTTACTCATAAAATAGGAGTCAACTCTATTTAACAACAACAAAAACCCAACCTTTAAAATAGTTTTTAAAATCTTATGACTAACATGGAAAAGCCCAAGAAAACTAGTCTATGCATTAAGATATTGAAATTTCTTTAAAGGAAGGACCACAAACTATAAAATATAAAACCTAAAAATATCAGCACTATAAGTAAAATCCCATACACTCATTGGAAGAAATGGGTAAAGAAAGTGTGTGTGTCACTAATTTTTCATGGAAAAACAAACAAAACGTTGTTGGATAATAGCTTTCATATACTACACTATTTCTACAGTGAGTTACAGCAATTCTATGCCCCCCAACTTGGCTCTAGATTTCAAAATCTAGTTTAAACATTTTGGGGTAAATTCTGTCTCTTTCTTTAAACAAAGAGCCTTCAGTAGGAAGTTTTTTCTCTTAATGCAGAATATGAAGAAAAAAAGAATAAACTCAAACAAAAGAGGAACATCCAACAAGGAGAGCTAATTTTTATGACCCGAATGTGATCCCCTTTTATGACTGTCAACAGATTCTCTGATTACAGCAATTACTCAACTCACTCACCATGCTCAGCTCTCGAGTTCTCTTCCCGATTTCCCGCTCCACCTGGTGTAGCTCCAAACTCAACTGCTCACTTGAGACCATTCCAGGCCACTTGGAGGGTGGTGGTGGAGGTTGGGGAGGGGGCTGGCCTGCCAGAGTGCTCGTCTCCCTCTGCAACAGCAGCCTGTTACTAACAGCCTAAATGAACAAAGCCAAGCATATACACAACTCAGCACTCATACCATGTAAAAAAGTGAACAAGGAATAAGTGATGACTGCTGCTTTATGACAATAAGGGCAAGTATCTTTTCAACAAAAATGATGGCATCATAAAGCACTGCCTCTTTAACACTACATAAAATATTTAGGTCTGGAGGCACTGAGTTTTTGCCTTCCTTTTATATCCCCCAATGCTTACTGAGTATTTATTAAGTAAGAATGCCTTCAGATGTTCCATGTTTAGGCTGATTTGTTCTTTCTCTTTTAATTAAGTAGGATATACTGGCAAAGATTGACTCATTCCAATCCATTTAAAAATTTTTTGCTGGGATTCTAAGTCCATAAACCTTTCACTAGGGATTACTTAATGTAACAGAAAAGAGGTCTGGCTAAAATGACTGATGTGACTAGCAGCTAGCAAAGTTGGAAATGGCCCTAAATATCTGCCTTTCAGATAGAGGGTTCTAGAAATTGACATTAATAATGAAAGACTAAATTGAGCAATAAAAAGGGGCAGCTAGGTGGTACAGTGAGTAGAGCACCAGCCCCGGAGTCAGAAAGACCTGAGTTCAAATCTGGCCTCAGACACTTAACACAAAAACTAGCCATGTGACCTTGGGCAAGTCACAACACCAATTGCCCTCCCAAAAATAAAAACTGTGCAATAAATCTACAGACTGCAAACACCTTCCTGGGAGGAAAAAAAAACCCCACAGCTAAAGGTTCTAAACTTCTGAAAGTGCAGGATCTAATTCAAAATACACTCGATCACAGCTGTATTACAGTGATCAGATGTGGAAGAAAGAAGATATAAAGAGATAACCCAAAATTAAGATACTGACAAAAAGCAGATGTGCAAAATAAACATATTCCAGATCCTATGAATGCTAAACCCCAGCACAAAGCAAGACATGAAATTAAAAACAACCCTCCCAAACAATTCTTCCTAATGATAAAAAATGAGGACTGTGGTGAGTTATAACACTCTCCAAAACAATCTACAATCATTTTTCCTGAAGGAAAATAATGTATTATTATCCACACCTGGCGTTTTGATGATTTTCTCTAGAAGACAAGTGAAATTATAACCAAATGATGATTTTAATGTACCAAGATTTATTCATTCTTCACCTATGCCGTCATTATTTGTTACATTTGATATCCAGTATTTCTTTCACAAAACTTGTAATCATAATTACAAAATAAAGCAGCAAGCTTGTCTTCTGAAATTTACTTTATTCCAAAATCTTTTCACACACACACACACACACACACACACACACACACACGCACGCACGCACGCACGCACGCACGCACACGTGCACATGCGTATGGAAGTGGGTATGTTTTCAAAATTTCAATTTCAAAAACATATTCAGCTCAACAAATAATTATTAAGTACTGTGTACTGAGTTTTCAGAAGATACATTTTAAATACTTGTACAAAATTCATTCCACAGAAGGCTTAATCACTAAAATATGGCACCTAAAATTTTTCCTCTGTAGTGCGTCAAGTTTTCTCAATTTCCTGAAGTTCCTTCAAAGTCTCTAGCCAAAAAAGCAAAGTCATGTCTAGGCCAGTACCTCGAGTCCTCGAAGCTGGGTGTGCTGATTAATCTGGTGGTTCAACTGCTGCAGTTCTAGTCTGAGCTGTTCTCTCTCAGCAGAGGGCAAGGGCTTCCCATGACTGGCCACTTCCGACATGGACAATCTTTCCCTTTGATGGGAAAGTAATAAGAGAAACTGAAATGCAACTATGGTAGCCAGAATAACTGAATAGTAAGAGAAAACTCACTTAAGAACTCTCTTTAAGTTCATAGCAAACATTCTGTCCATACTTTTGAATAATACCCCTACTAGGTCTGTATCCCAAAGAGATCAAAGGAAAAGGAAAAGGACCTACATGTACAAAAATATTTGTAGCAGCTCTTTTTGTGGTGGCAAAGAATTGGAAATTGAGGGGATGCCCATCAACTGGGGAATAGATGAACAAGTCAACAAATGTACAACTGTGATGGACAACAGTACACTGTGCTATAGAAAAAACATGCCAAGACCTATATGAACTGATGCAAAGTGAAGTGAGAAGAACAAGGAGATCACTGTGCAGAGTAACAGCAATGTTATAATGATGATGAGCTGTGAAAGACCTGGCTTTTCTAACCAGTAAAAGGATATGAAACAATTCCAAATAACTCATGATGAAAAAATGCTATCCACCTCCAAAGAGAGAACTGATGTATAATTTTTGTACTTCCTTCACTTTTCTTGACTTTAAAAAAAAATTATGGCTAACATGGAAATGTTTTGTATGATTTCACATGTGTAATTTACATATTGCTTTCCTTGTCAGTGGGTAGGGGAGGGAGAGAATTTGGAGAAGGGAGAGAAAATTTTAAAAGGAAAGTGCTAACAAGAATACTAAAAGTAATACATCATTACAACATGCACAGAGAAAGAAAAAACAATCCATACCTTCTCCACTGCCTGCCCCACCTCCCTCCACCCAAAAAAAAGAAAAAGACAGATAGACATACCTTTCAGTAAAGTGTCCCTGAGAAGGCATTGTTTGGTGAGGGGAATATGGAGAACCTCCCCAGCCACCATGAGCTCCATATGGACTGTAATCTTTAAGAGAAAGAGAGATTTAGGGAATATCCAATTCATGCTGGTTTTTCCTTTAAGCTACAGTTAAGTTACTAGCTTCCTAGACAGTCTCAAAGGTATAACACAATTTTCTAAACAATCTAAGAATACTTCAATACTAAATAAACAAAAATATTTCATCTGCCCCTCAGCGAATTCACAAACACTCACCAGAAATACTGATTGATTTGGTGGAAGTCCCCTGAGCTGCCAGAGCCTGCATTGGGCCAGAACCCTGATACATGGTCTTGGAAGTTCGAGATATGGCGCCAAACCGGGACACTGTGGGCCGGTCACCAAATGGGATGAGGTCATCATCACTGGTTTCTGCAACCCTTCGCTGAAGTTCTAGCCGCTGGTCTCTCACACTTTTACTTTCCACATTCTGGTAGACACAAATCAAAAAGATGAAAGCCCATCAGCACCTTAAGTTTTTTCTATTATAATGTTCTTTACTTCCATAAGACTAAAAATACTATAATGAAACTAGAAAGATGAGTAGAAGGATTCAGAAGTGCTCTATATTTTAATTCAATATAGAATTACTGAATGGCAAAAATGGTTCTGGATCCCCTAGTCCAGGTTTTCTTAACTTTGGGGTCCATGACACTGCTTGTCTTGTATTTTGATAACTATATGTCAAAATAGTTGGTTCTGTTTGCAATCCTATGTTTTGTATTTTGGGCATTTAAAAACATTATTCCGAGAAGTTATCCATGACACCTCTGCTCTGGTCCAATAATAAAGACACGAAGGCAAAAGTAGAGTCCACATAACTAGTAACTGATGAAACCACTTCTTCAGTTTTTAGAGAAGATTTTAGCTAGGGAATAAAGAATGAACCAGGTCAGGGTCCTTAACCTTTTTTTGTGCCAATGTTCCCTTTGGTAGCTTGGTGAAGCCTCTTTTCAAAAGAATATTTGTTATCAATATTCATAAGTGAAGGAAATGATAAAATTCAGGTAGAGATGGGTGAAATTCATGGTCTCCCTGAAATCTATCTATGCCCTTTCCTGTGGGGCCCATGGATCCCAGTTTGAGAACCCCTTAACTAAACTGAGCAACCCAGAACAATTTCCATAGATGAGGGTGTTTTCCAAGACTTTCTATAAGAAACTTTAATAATTGTAAAGCCCAAGAGCTGAACATTTCACAGAGTGACACATTTCTGGTCTGGAAGAGCTTAAAGGGTGGGGAAGGGTGGTTAATGTTTGTCCAGCCAGTTGAAAGGTGGGAGGGAGACTTGTTTTTGTTAATATTTCTGTTACCCACATTAATATCTCTCTAGTCACTGCCACAGCAAGGATTCTCCTTCCTGACAGAAGGTAAATTTCTTGAGGGATGTTCTCTTTTTTTTCCTATCTCCTCAGGACCTGGCACAGAACCTGCGTAAATGCTTGTGGATTGACACCAAGTTCAGGAAATGTTTAACAAAATATACAATGCAACACAGATAATGGTAATTTGTGGTTTTCTAGGTCAACAAGAAGCCTGTAAGGATAAGTTTCTATTTCAGTTGACATACCAATGCCCAAAAGATATCTATATTATCCTACAATATCTATATTATCCTACAATACACCAAACAAGTAGTCATAAAGCTTCTTCTTGAATACCTCAAATAAAAGGGTCAATTCACTATCTTAAAGCTGTTATCTATTCCATTTGGGGGAGGGGAGGGTGTAGCTCAAATTGTGAGAAAGTTATTCCTGATACTGTACAGAGATTTACCTCCTAATTTCTACTCACTGGTCCTAGTTTCTTTTTCCTCTAACTACCAAAAATAAATCTAATTTCTCTTTTCAAATAACAGACCTTTAAAGCAGGGCAGCAATTAGCCTATCTGGACTTCATACAGAAATTGTTCTAAGCACTGTGACAATTAATGGGTTACTACCACTCACAATATTAACTGTAGCAATAATATGATTTATACTTCAGAACTAATAAAAAATTAAGGCTATAATTCAGTGAACATAATAAATATGGGTCTTGATCAAAGACAACACAGTGTGTGTCAATTTGGTCCCAGTTGCTGGGGAACTGAACTGCTACAGAGGCAGACATCAAACAGCAGGGTGGGCAGAAATGAAATGGGAAACTTGGAATTTAGGTGGCAAATTCTAAAGCTAGGCCTTCCCCGAATGGAGGAATGCTTGGCAAGGCAGAGGCCAGAGCCCCTGAAAGGAAAGGGCTTGGGAATGCAGACTGGTCAGACAAGTCTGGGGATATACATACTGTCATCTCCACACTGCCAGCTACAACGGCATCTTTGGGCTTTGCATCTTTGGTCCCAATGTAGGAGCCAATGGTGTCACATGACCAAGGGGAGTACTGGCTGTAATCATTCCCTTTGTATTTCCCAGCGACTTTCAGGTCATCATCCAAATACTGGAAATGAGAAACAGGACAAAGCTGTAATCAGGGAAAAGATGAAGCAAGGGCATTTCCAAATAATTTTTAGTTAGAAGCAAAATGCTGGCAGTTCTGTGGGATAAATGCTTTACATTAGAGAGTTTTTATATGTTGGCACAAATTATGAAACTGTAAAACTGTTTTCACAGATTCTAGATATCTGAATTTCAAGTCAATACAAATAAACATAACTGAATTCATGGCTAGTTTTACTGCCAATGGTGGTAAAGAGGATTTTAATACCAACCATTCTCATCAAAAAGAAAAAAAATAATAAGTTGTTAAAATACCACACCTTATTTATATGCCCAAATATGGATAAAAGTCCAAAATTTGACAAATTGGAGAGATAAAACCAAGAGCATTTGACTGATCTGAGGCCTCTTAGAAATTCAAAATAAAATGTGAGCTCAGTCCCTCAGAAAGAAGTTACTAAGTATCTGTGCTAAGTACTAGGGATATAAAGAAAGAAAAAACCAGTTGGGAGAGGAAACATGAAAACAACTATGTAAGTATAAACAAGATATCTTAGAGAGTAAAAATGAGTTTCTTCGTTTCTGTATTCCCAGCCTTACCACAGTGCCTCGCAAACCGCACTTAAAAAAACCATGTTGGTTTTATTGACTAACCAAAGGAAAGACTTTAAAAGAGTATTGGGGTATGTGGGGGAGGTTCTGTGTGTGTGTGCTGAGGCCTTTGGAGCAAATGGGTGATATGTGGTCTACTTTAGCAAATCACAATGACCTAGCTACATGATGACCTATGGAAAACTCTTTATATTATATAGCAGTAACAGGTAACACAGATACCATGTTTTAAGGTTTGCAAAGTGCTCTACAATTGCAATTGTATTTGCAAACATCTCATTTTATCCTAACAAACCCAGAAGGGAAGTGTTACTATGATTTCCATTTAACAAATAAGGTTGATAAACCCGGGGTTACACAGCTAGGTAGGATTTGAGCTGAGGTTTTCCTGACTCCAGCTCTAGCCACCATGCAGCCTAGCTGCCTTCCAACTCAAAGGAGATTTACATTTAAATTTTCTGAAGAAAGATCAAAGTCTGACCTATACTGGAAGACAAGGAATACAATGGCAAGGATTATTAGAACCTGAAGACAAAGCAGAAACTGAGGTCCTGGAACCAATAGTATTTAATCCATACTAGCTTGACCTAGGAGGAAAGCATGTGTGCCACGGGTCTGCAGTCTGTTTACACAAACTACAAGACATTTTTAAAATCAAGTTTATTATAAAGAATTCAATTCAATAAACATTTACTAGGTGCTTACTCAGCACCCAGCACAAAGCAAGACAAGAAGTTCACTAGTCCCTGACAAAGAGCTGACATTCTACTGAAGGAAAACAACATGGATGAGAACACACAAAGTAATTTCAGGTGAGGGGGAGAGCACCTAAAGGAGGTAGCCCTTGAGATGAAGCTTGACACAATCAAAGATGGGGCCAATTAAAAGAGTTTGCATTATGCAAAGGCAGAGTGTAAGAAACAATGGTGGGAAAGGGAGGATGGAACAAAGTGTTACGAGAGAAAAATAGGCAAGCCTCCTAGAAAGATTAGAGAACGATTACAAGGGACTAAGATCAAACAAATATTAGTGCATTTATATTTAATAACAGAGACAAGAAAGATTTTTGAGCAGAGTGACCTGATGAGGAACTGTGCTTTAAGAAAAATTAATTCAACAGCTGTGTAGAGGTGTCAAATGAGCGGCACATACACCAGAACAAGATTAAAATATCAATGAGAAGTGTTTAACAAAATAAGTGAAAATACAATTCAACCAGAGAGGCAGGCATGTGAAGAGAAAGAAAGAAATAAATAGATATTACAGAGTTAAAAGTGAGAAGACTTGGCCATGATTAGACAGAAAGGGGAAGGGGAGAGAAGAATGAAGAGTCAGAGATGATTCTGATAGGAACACTGAGCATGTTCTCAGGGAAGTGAGGGTGGGGGTGGAGATCACAGGTGGTTTAAGGGGAAAAACCCAGTGAGTTCCATTTTGAACATGTTGAATCTGAAATACCCATGGAACCTCCAGGTGAAGCTGTCTAGCAGGGATATGGAATTCAAAGAAATGAAGTTGAATTGAATGAAGCTGAAAGAGATGAAGAGATGAACTTCCAGTCATCTGTAGATTTGAAAATTAAAACTAGAACCACCAATGAGATCACCAAAATAGAGTGTAGAGAGTCAAGGGCCCCAAAAACAGAGTTCTGGAATATCCAAAGCACAGAGGGTTCAAACAAGGATGAAAAGCATATAAAGGTGACTGAGAAGAATGAAAAGCCGCCTAATTCTCCTCCTCCGTCATATACCCTGTAATCCAGCAACAGAGGCCTCCTCTTTTTTCCTCTCCTAAAACTCTATTTTAGGCCCCTGGGCATGTGCTCTGGCTCTCCTCCATGCCTGGGATTCTCTACCTCTTTATCTCATCTCCTGGCTTTCATCAGAGATTACTGAACTGCAATTATAATTGCTGACCTGTACAAGAAGATGCTAATCTCATGATCAATAAGTAGTAGAGGGGCTGGTTAACAGGTAGCAGATGGAGTGCTAGCACTCCTGGGATGGAGTGCTCCTCAGTACACTTCAGTATATAACCCATTTCAGGAGGGAGTCAAGAACAGAAGATCAGCCTTATAATAAATTTTGTAGCAGTATTCCAGAACATTTTCAATTGTTGCTGTTACTAAGGGGAAAAAACTGTTAGTGTGAAAAAAAAAAAAAAACTGTTAGTGTGGATTAGTAAGAAAAAAAAGTATAAAATATTTTTACTTCACTGATTACTTTGTATGATCTAGAAGTCCTCATTAATTCAAATAGAAGTGAATATAGAAACTTTTCTTCTGTAGGTAGGTCAACTAACTTCATCTTGATTATTACTGGTAATCTATCTGAATCATTATATTTATTTTAATTTTAAGAAGACAAATCAAAACATTAGCCATTCTGATTGCAAATGGAAAACTGCTGAATGAATACTATCAATTTGCTTTTAAATAAACAGACACTGAAGATTTAAGACCATAATGCTTACTTCCTCTGGATGGAATGAGTGGGGCAAGGTTGGTGAAGGTGCAAAAGGAGGTGGGGAGATGACTTTTCTCTCTTCTAGTTGGGCCATGATTTCCTTCCGTCGTCGATGTAGCTCATCCAGACTAGGGTGGGCCTGGGGGGGAGGTGGTAGTCTGCTGTAAGGCTCCTAGAAATGAAATGAAAATTTTAGAAATGCCTTTAAAAACCCACTGAATATTTAACGGAAATCTAAATAGTTAATAGCTTTGGTACATGAATTTTATAACATGTCTTAAATGCCCCCCCCCCTTTCAGCTGTAAATACATAATCTAACAAACCTGATGTTCAAAATTTAAAGCCAACCAAAATTTGTCAAAGTACTCAAGAGAAGGAGGCTAGATTTCTTATTGTCAACTAGGTAGCTGTCAACCTTCTATTACATTGAAAATTTTTTATTTTTTAAAAAATGTTGAGAAATTAAGAAAATAGGATTGTGGCCAAAAAAGAAAGAAAGAAAAAGAAACATGGCTTCACTTTTAATAACAAATTAACCAAATTATTAAAGTATAAAAAGAAAAACTGATAATCTAGAAAAAGAACCTTTGCATGTATTTCAAAAGTCAGATTAGGTAGCGAAATAATAGTGCTAGCTAACCTATTCAAAAGATCAGAGAATCATTTTAAGAGACTAATTCATTAAATAGTAATTTTTAAAAATTGGCATACTCTGATATATGGCGGTCTTATCTGACTTGGATGTGGACCCACTGGATAATAACTCTCTATTTGCTGGTATCTCTCTCTGGACTCTGGTACATAAGGTGAAACAGCTGCCGGTGGAATCTCAATGGGTACGGGGCTTTCCTGGAAAATCTCCTCTCGTGGATAAGACGGAGGGTACACACGACGGCCATCATAATGTGGTGGGTACATGGGTGGGTACTGTTGTGGCTGAGTCCCATACTGGGAGTTTACTACACGATCCTGGAGGTAGGGTGGGTAATGATCCAAGTATGGAGGAGCAGGTTCAGGAGCAGATGGTGGAGGTCGAACAAAGCGAGAGACACATTGCGGGGTTGGAGTATAGTACATCCCTATAAGTATAAAACAAGCACCAAAACAATATTTGTAAGCAAATCTTTTAGTGAGAAATGAACTTTAATTTTTACTTCTTTAACCATCATGAAAAGAGTCATTAATTTACTCTCTGCATTACAAAACAAACTGACAGAAAGACAATCCAGTAAAATGTGGGAAAATGTTAAACTTGAAGACAGCAGCAAAGCTCTGGAGTATGCTTGCTCTGACCACTTAACCACTGCGCTTTCCCCTAATGTCCAATGTGGGCTGTGCCAGACAGTCAGGATGGTGAGCTCCTCCCCAGGGGCAAAGGCACATTTTAGCCCAAGCAAAAAGGTTTACTATGTAGCTAATAAACAAAAATTCATTTAAAATTACTGCTTACTTTATATTTACCCGAGTCTTTTTATTTTCTATTTCTGTATATATAATTAAAATATTATTAGAGTGTGTGTGTGTGTGTACGTACATATAGTTTATAAATAAAAAATTTTATTGATGGTGGTATATGATCAAATAAATTTAGAAATAACTTCAGGGCTAGAGGTTCACTGTATAACACTACTAAACTATAATCTTAGTGCCAGGAGATGGGAAATATGTCTTGTGCTAAAGAATCAACAAGTTGACTGTGATGACCACTGGTTCTCAGATCTGTAACCCACCTTTTAAATGGACAGAGATGGAAAAGCCACAACAATGACACAGTTCTAAGTTCCATATACATTACTTAAACAATAATGAGATTGGTTCTTTGCTCAAATAACCAAAAAAGGTATACATACAGTGAACTAAAAGGAGCTGAAAAGCATCAAAACTACTGTTTTAAAAGCAGGGAAGAAGGTAGTGTGTAGTTAATATTAGCAACAGTAGCCTGTAAACATGCCTATAGTCTACTCTGATTTAAGGATGGTCCATTTTCACTATTACTCATTTCATATTCACAGACATTAAGCTTGGGTACCATTTTAGGGTTCTCTCTATAGAATCCTCAACCCTGAGAATCATTTTAGGAGACTATTTCATTAAATTTATTCGTATTTTTAAAAATAGGCATAGGGGCAGGTAGGTGGCGTGGGGTGGCTAGGTAGCACAGTGAGTAAAACCACTGGCCCCAGAGTCAGGAGGACCCCGGGATCCTTCAGGCTTCAGATACTTAACACCCACACAGAAATAACTGGCCTTGTAACCTTGAGCAAGTTACTTAACCCCAATTACTTAAAAACACACACACACACACACACACACACACACACACACACACACACACACACAAGCATACTCTGACAGACCCACTGGAGAGTAACCCTCTATTTTCCTTCACTAAGTCAGTTCTTACTCCAGACCTGCCTGTTCCTTAGCAGTATCACTCTTCTACAAGTCATCCAGGCTTAAAATCTGCTCAGTATCTCTGGCCTTTTCTCTCTGCCATAACATTCAATCAGCTGCCAAGTCTAATAGATTTGATCTCATTCGTGTGCGTGTGCGTGTTAGAGAGAGAGAGAGAGAGAGAGAGAGAGAGAGAGAGAGAGAGAGAGAGAGAGAGAGAGAGAGAATGTGTGTATATATGTCTGTACACACCTACATGCAGGGGGCCAGGTCTGTGAAACCAGTGATACAGGAGAATTCTCAACTCCCTTTTTATCAATGCATTTTTACACCTGAGAGTGCTAATATTCTCTGGGCCACTGAGGCATTAAATGTCACATGGTCAGTATGGGTCAGAGAGTGTTTCTGATCCTACAACAGGCTAATTGCTATATCATACACATTTTTGATGGGCATACTAATCCAAGCTCACACAGCTAGTGTTTGCAGAGACTGAAACCACATCTTTTACTCCATGCCCAGCACTCTACTAGGATGATGATGACAGTAGTGACAATTACTACAGTTAAAACAGGTGCCATATAAAACAGTAACTGAGGCATGCAAAGCAATACACATTATATCATTTGATTCTGAAAGAAGTAAAACTGTAGGAAGAGTTGTAAAAACACAAGCTCTGGAGGCAGAGAACCTGGACTCAAATTGCACCTCTGACGTTTACTACCTATGTGATTTGAGGCAAGGCGTCTATATGATAAAGGAGGTCTCTAAACAATTTTAAACCCATCGTCCTATGATCCTCACCACAAACCTGGGAGGTAAATGTTACTTACAAAGGAAGAATCTAAGGGAAGGCAAAGTCAAGTGATTTGCCCAAGGCCAAATAGCAATTATGTGTTTTGGAAGATGGTTTTGGGATTTGGGTCTTTCTAACTCAGATTTAGCATCCTACCCACTAAGCACTAACTCAGGCACTCCTCCCCCTTCCTCTTGTGAAAGCATGAAAAGCTGGGATGGTTAGTTAGCTGACACAATGAAGGACAAAGAATTCAAAAAGATCTTGATTGACTAGAACACTGGGTTAAATATATTATGAAGTGGACTTAATAGGTATATATGAAAGATTTCACACTTAGGTTTCAAAAGTAAACTTCACAAATAAATCAAGTAAATTTATCTTAAAAAAAAGGACTTAAAAGGTCTCAGTGGACTGACTTTAGAGTCAATTTAAATCAATAGGTACTATAGCAACCATTCTTTCATTTTTTTCAGCATGAAATCACAAGATCCCAGAGCTAGAGATAGAACAGGCCTCAAAAGATCATAGAATCTAGCCCCCAGTTTTTGTAAACAAGGACACATCCCAGAGAATCCAAGTGAACTGCCCAGTGTTACAAAGCTAGTAAGGAACAGGACTGGAGTCGAGAACCAGGGATGAAGCAAAAGGTATCTTCCTCAGCAATGTCAAATGGCACTGTCCCTTTCTGTGTTCAGAGGCAGAGGCATCTCTTATTTGCAATGAGGTGAGAACAAATGCAGCAAATCTCCATCTCATGTGAACACTCATACCTGCTACCTTGAGACCTGAGTGGGAATGCATCCCTCTCCCCAAAAAGGAAGGATTGAAATCCTAGCTCACCTGGAAATCTACTGGTACACATCAAGCCCTGCCGTGTGACTGAGAGAATCTCCAGATAAGAGGACAGTGTAGATTAGAATGAAAATGTGGAGACCAAGGGGTTGTGCACCCTGGATGGCTGATATTATATGGAGTTGTTTTCAGAAGTGGCACCTTTATAAAGCCTATCCATTCTCTCATATCCATCTCAAAAATCATTTTCTTGATTCCCTTAAATGGATGAGATTTCTGGTTCTCTGTATGACCTCAGACAAATTATTTAACCTCAGAGCATCTCCTAATCATAAAATGAAGGAGTTGGATTAGATGAATTCAGTGGTCTCTTTCAGGTCTAGACCAATGATTCTATGATTCCTGAAATACACATAACAGGGTGAAATTAGAATACTTGGTTGACTGAGGGGGGAAATATGCTATACACGTCCAGCACATTGTCCAATACATTATTAATTTTTTAGCTTAAAAGACAGAGTCCAAGATATAACAGTCTAGCAAACATCCTGTTATCTACTGGGCAGATTGTCCTTACCCACTTGTTGTGACTTGTCATTTCTATGACTACATGAAGGCCCTAGATATAACATTACTTAGTAGACTATCTTGGGTTTTAACTCCAGCTCTGTCATTTGTAGAACTTAATATAGCTTACTGCAACCTTGTTATTATTAATTGTATTATCTGTAACTTGTTAATAAATTGTCTTCTATCTATCTCATGAAAGATGTGGCAACAACAAATAAAGTACTACTTAACTACTACTCTAAAAGAAAATGGGTATACAAATCAAGGATGTGTTATTACCTGGGGGATATGGTGCTGGCTCAAAAGGTGGAGCAGCCCCTCTAGGATCCTGATAAAATACATCTGCTTGGGGTGCTGAGTATAACTGGGAACCTCGTGGTACCATGGGAAGAGGTTTGGTAACTGGCATGGAAGGCAAGTCTGCTGGTCCCCTGGGGGGCACAGGGTGGGGAGTCACAGGTAAGGCAGAAATGTTCTTGGGTCCGGGTTCCAGTCTAAAAGGAAAAGGAAAAAGTATTAACAAACATTAAGTTGTCTGAAGAAGTTCCCTCTATAGAACGAAGTCAATTTGCATATTCTAGGAAACAGCTTGTAAATAATTTCTGTTATCCCTCTAATAAAAATAAAATGGTTTATTTCTCCTAGCCTGGTTTCTTTTTTAATTATTCACTCACAGAAATGCAAGCCAGCAGAAAAAAAGGAAACTAGCAAAAAGAGCTTGAAATTAGAAAATATCTCCTGTTCCTCAACCACATGTTTACACACAGAAAACCTCAACCAATAGTCAGGAAGCCGTACAGGTCAGGAGGGGATCCAGGAGCACTGCTGCTCAGGTGGTCAAGCTTCCCTGGCTTCAGACTAGAGTCATAGCTGGAGTCCGTCCCTCGAGGGATCAGCTGTGTCACCGTGTTCCCTGTTGACACAATCCCATTCGGCAAGGCAGTAGGTTTTCTGCTGGGTAGGTCCACTGCCCCTTCTTCTGAAAGGATAGCTGCAGAAGGTAGGCCCACCTCATTGAGCTGGCCTAAAGAGGCACTCAGGGGTCTTCTGGGAACCAGACGTTTGTTCATTTTACGAAATCTTCAGAAAAACAATAGTAAACACCAAAAAAAATTTAAAAACTGAAAATTAAAAAGTGAAATTACCAACTAAAAAGAATAGTCTTGCACAGGCACAATAGGGAAAACTTCCAATTCTTATCATAAATTTTCTGGCAATCAAATTTCTTACATTTACAAAAACCTGATTACCACCACCTACCTTTTTAAAATTACCGTTAAGAAATTCTAACAGAAAATATCTTTTATCTACAGTAACGTGTATGCAGGAAAATAAGCAAAAAGTATGTATGTAAAAAAAAAAGTACGTATATCATTCAATCTTGCACATTTATTTAACAAATAAAAGGTTTGTTGATTGAATGAAACAGTTTTTCATTAGGGACATTTTGACTAAAGTCAGAAACTCCTTAAAGCTGGAGCATTTTGAACATGTATATAATCAATGCATTCTACTTTCTTATCATGATATATTTATCTTATCATAAAATTATCATTTTATCTACATTTTTTATCACTGCATCACTCACTCTTATATTTTATTATGAAGCATTTTGTTGAACCTCCTACAGAGTACATTGGAGGAATGGTAAAAGAAACAAAAACAAAACCTAGATTCTGAAATAAAACTTCTGCTCTATCGTATTCAATGACTGAACAGGGAAATCACTTCTATTAAATTCTCAGAGGAAAACTATCATAAAAGCATATAAAATACTACTAGCCAACTTAATGGAGAAGTCTGACTAATTAGAAGTGGCAGAATATAACTGTTACTGTAATGGGAATTATGATACCTACATACTTCAGATTAGATTATTTTTTGTTATTATTAAATAAGAAGCACTTCAATGGAAATAAGAAAATACAACAGTGTAATTTACAGAGACTTATGAAATGAGAAATATGAATAGGGAAAAAGAAGGAAGTTCCTTTTTGTTACAGCATGCCAAAAAAGGCCAAACTAAAGGGGGGATTAAAGGGTATAAACATTACTATAGTTAAAAATTTATTCCCACACTATAGCACCTTCATCCAACCATAAAGGGAAGTTTGTCTAAAAATAGTGATTCTTTTGATACACATTTAAATTTAGAAATAAACTTACACACAAATAACATGTAATTATCCCAAATGGTTTCCATTTGTGAATACTTGCTTTTTTTTTTTACCTAAAGAAGAAAGACTATTCTTTCATTTAGCCTCCTGTAAGGGGGAAAAGCCCTCACTTTTCACATTGTTTTCTAAAATATTATCACTATTTTGGAGGTAAGAGTTATTCATTTAAGAGACATACATAAATACAAAGCTGTACCTTTCTCAGCTCTCCCTAACAACACACCCTCACCCAATTTGGTTCCTATTTTGTTGCTATTCATTTTTAGTAATATCCTTTTAACGTATTATATTAATATAAAAAACTGAATTGGTAATAAATCCCCTGCTAACTTCTTGAGTTTCAAAGGTAACCAATAAAATGCAATGTTGTGATAACAGTGATAGAATGAAAGTCTGAAGTAATTTCTACAAGATGGACACCTACTTTTCCAATTCATCCTGTGAGTGTGCAAACGTGCAGCTGGCCCCCCGGGGGCACCCTCCTCTCTGTTTCATGTCTCGGCACATGTAAGTTTTATACTTGCTGTGCTGAGGAGGCTAAGGGGCAAAAATCAATCAATCAGTGATGCATTTAAACAGATGATCCTACAGCTACTATACAAAGTTTAAGGGCCTTAAGAAGCATTTCTGTCTTTGAAATAACAGAAAACAAAATAAGTGTCATGTTTCCTTATACTTTTGTATCAAAACACAGTAACAGAATAATTTTTCAATATATGACACCTCAATCTGTGCAACCCAAAATTTTCTCCCAGATTATTAATGGCAGTGAAGCCCTTGTAGTTTAGGATTATAAGCATGGTTTTTAAATTAGTTGATAATATCCAATAATGAACAATGTGGAAACTTAATAAATACTGTTTAACAATAATGATGACCTTCCCTTAAACCATACCATGTTTTATTTAATATACATTTTAAAGCCTATTTGACACCAATTAGAACATTAAAACTTTATCAAATAATGCTTCATCAAGTTACCAATTTGAAAAAAACCTCATCACCATAGTCCTATATGGAGAAGAGTGAGGTTTAAAGGTAGAAGATTAGAGACAGTCTACAGATCCTTCAGGAGCAAATACTCTATGATGTAAAGCTAAAATAAATTGGCTGCATTCCATATTTATTACCAGATTTGGGGAGTAGTCTCTAGCACGCAAGAAAGCTATAAGATTTTCTTTTCTTCTTAAATGAAATAAAGCTAAAAATTTAGGTGTGAGGGTATTTACCTCCATATTATTCTATATGGCAGACCTTTACTACAAGCTATCAGTAGCGCAATCTTTATTTCAATTTTTCTAGATGACCACATGAACCCAGTTTACAGAGATAATCATACAAAAAAATGAATATTTGTTTTTTGTCAGTTTCTCAAGAGAAGATATTTCAAGAGAAGATACTGATTCAGTTTTAGGAAATAACTTACTTTCTTATGTCTGTGCATTTAGTGACTTTTCTTAATATTAATATTCCTATATTACCTGCTGCTGGTCTGTTCCTTTTTTGCTGTGATTCTGAATATAATCAACCAGTCCATGTACCACTGTGCGCACAGCAACCAACCCATTTTCTAGCTGTTCCCAGGTTGGAGGAGGGGCATCTGTATAAAACAGAAGAAAAAGGAGCAAGAGCTTTTTACAAGACTATGTAAGAACCAATAAAATTGAGTTATAAAAAGCAGCAAAACAATTTTTAACTACAAAAAAGATGATGCTCAAATATCCAAGAAAAATAAGGCCTTTCCCTACAGTATGTCATTTAACTTTTCATCCAATGCAGAGTTTTGGAGAAGTGGTTAGCATAAGCTGTTTTTCTTCTATTTTCAGCAAAATCATTAGCTTGAAAAAATGCAGAGCTTTTTTTTTTTTTTTGGATGAGGGAAGCTAGGGCAATTGGAGTTAAGTGATTTGCCCGAGGTCACACAGCTACTAAGTGTTAAGTATCTGGGGCCAGATTTGAACTCAGGTCCTTCTGACTCCAGGTTTTTACCTCTTAGGTAAAAACAAGTATCTCGGTACCCCTGCTGTTATAGTAATGTTGTACTGCTGTCTTTTTAAAAACTATAGGATATGCTTTTTTACATGAAAAAAATACATATTTAACTGCTATCTTCTTATATCACCCATATTTCCCAATGTATCCACCAAAAGAGATGCTATTAACTTATTTATTTTTTTGGTCTTTTTGGAGGGGGGAGGGCAAGGCAGTTGGGGTTAAGTGACTTGCCCAAGGTCACACAGCTAGTGAGTGGTAAATATCAGAGGCCAGATTTAAACTCAGGTCCTTCTGACTATAGGGCTGGTGCTCTATTCACTGTGCTGCCCCAAGAGATGCTATTTAAAGGAATCATAAATTAAAACCTTTTGTTCCTTTTTGATGAAAATATTCAATTCATTTCTTTGGTGAACTTGGATAACCGTATATAGAAAAGGTTTTGTCATTTAGCAGGAAGAGAAGTCTGGTTAATTTAAAAAAATACCATGTAAATAAGCTAAAAGTTGTATTTTATAGATTATCAGTTGAATGGGAATTCAAGTCACACCTAAACAGAAGCCCTGCAGGTAACAGCCATTTTCACTTTTAAGGCAGGCTGAACATGTGCACAGCTTTAACTGCTGCAAAATTTACCATGAATCAAGCTGAAACCTGTCTCTCAAAGGTCTGCTAAGTGCTGCTTCTTGTGCTTAAGCAGAACAAACCCAAACCCTTCTTCCACAAGGCTCAAAAGGGCTCTGAAGTCTTCTCTTTCCTACCCTGAACACCCTCTGTTCCTTTCAATGATTCTCATTGTATGGATGGGGGGTGGGGGGTGGGGATTGGAACAAGCATTTATTAAGTGCCTACCCTGTGTCAGGCCCTGGATTCATAAAGCCTTTACAAATTCGTCATCTGATCCTTACAACAACCCTAAGTGGTAGGTGCTATTTTGACCCTCATTTTATAGCAGACTGACTTACCAGTGACACAACTTATAAATGTCTGAATGTTGATCTAAACTCTCGTCTCCTGACTCCAGACCCAGCATGCTCTCCACTGCACCCCACCCAACTGCTTCTATGTGTGGTGTGTTCCTCAACAGAAATATGAGGCCACACACTGGCCTAACTCAGGTAGGCCAGAATAAACAAGTTTAGATAGGCCAGTGATATATGTAAAAATTTGAAAAGAGAGTTTAGTCTCAGATAAAGGAGTCATTGACGCAACACTGAGAAGTTATAAAGAGAACAAAGAGTAAATTAAATGTTAACATGAGTTCCTGATCCTTTTCAGAATAAGGACCCATTTTTAACAAAAAAGATTACAGACACCCCCTGCCCATGCATCAAGTACTTAAAATTCACTTGCAGTTTATCAATCACAACAGCATAGGCATACATTTTTTTTAAAAAAACATGCATAATGAGGTTTCAAACAATCTACAAAAGGTGCGTCTATTTATTAGACTGATGGTCACAATGTGTATGTGGTTGGTTCTATTGTAATAAAGAGGGTTCATGGACCCAGGGCATTATCACTGAAAGCCTCCAGGAATTTTTGGCACATGGGCTGGCAACCACTCCCCTGGAACAGTGAATCTCCTTTACACTGGTCATTTTCCAAGAGCTTCAAAAGCTTTTCATTTCCAATTGCTTCAAGTCTGGGAAAGAGCTCATTTTTCTCTTTAGACTAATTTTGCTTAGCTAAAGCAACAATTAAGGCAATGTGGAATAATGACAGAGCACTGCCTTCAACTCAACAAGCATTTATTAAACACTTGTTAGGTACTAGGTACTGGGCTAAGAGCTACGAATACAAAGATACCAGGCAGTTTGTCTAAGACCCAGAACCACAGAGAACAGCTGACTGGCTGTAGTAGAGGGAGTTGCCAATTATAAGATCACACATCTACCCTCTATTCCTAAAGCAAAAACAACTTGCTGTATACTGCTACTGTAACTAAGGAAACTCAGCATTAACAAAAAGGTTTGTATTTAATAATTTTAATACTGATAACATACCACAAACATAATTCTTTTTATTGTGTTTTTACAAGTTAGATATCAATTTATTGTTTACTTTGTGCCAGAAACAAGAAATTTAAAGATAAAAGCAAAATATTCCTTGCCCACAAGCAACATATCTAAAATAAATACAAGATGAATATAAGGCAACCTCTGGGAAAGTAACAGTTATGAGGAAAAAAAAATGTCTTCAAGAATTAGATAATATCTAAGCTAAGTCTAGAATGAAACCACAGATTTCTAGAGAGGGAGATGGGAAGAAGGGTCCTTTCAGGAAGAGATGGGAGATAGAATATCTATTTTGAGAAACAGCAAAGAGGCCATGTCACTCAATTATGGGAGGGGAGTCATGTGTAAGAAGACTGAAAAAAGTAAGTAACTTACAAATGAAAAAATTTATATTTGATCTTAGAGGCATTAAGGAGCCCTTAAAGAATTTATTCAGTATACAGTGATCTGACAAACATGAAAGATATTGTGGGGGTAGAAGTATTCTTTGGTACAGAGGAAAGTGAGGAGTCAGAGATAACTGTCAAAGTTCTGAACCCAAGTAACTTAAAAAAAAGTGTAAGAGAAGTGGGTTTTGGGATAAAGATAAGAAGTTTAAACACTGAATTTGAATAGGACATCCAGTTTGGAGCATTTACTAGGCAAGAGGTTAGCAAAGTGGAGGATCCAACTCCCTGGGGGGTGCTGGAATAATCCAGTGGGGTGGTAGCAGCCTTAAGTGCAATTGGGGGGCATTGAATAAAAATAAAGGGGTGGTAGAAGCAGAATGAAAGAGAAGAAATTTTGAAAAAACATTCATACATATTTCATCTTTTGTGCAACAGAGTTAAAAGTGGTAGTGATTATATTATTTTCCAAATAAACACACAAAATGCAAGTTATAACCAATCAGTGGTCAAGTTTGCTGAAAGGTCTTAACAAGCAAGTGTTGGCAGGTAAGAGAGTCATGCATCATTGGGAAGTCTAGCATATATTGGTAGAAATATGTGTATGCAATGACTTGTTCACAATATGATACTGTACATGACACAGTATTGTAGCAAAATTTCAATGAAGGAAAAACTCCACAAATTCAAAATAAATGATTAAATTTAAGATGCTTCATTTTAAAAAATATATATTTTTTGAAATGATGTAAATTAAAAAAAACAAAAACTTAAAAGGGTTAGAGAAAAGAGAGTTCCAGCAGGACAGTGAGTAATTTCTTTTTTTAAAGGGGACAACAGGCCAAATAAGTTTGGGAACCTTTGCACTGGGCAGCTGAAGATACAAGAATGAAGAGCTCAGGAGTAAGAAGCTGTACATATCTATTTGGAAGTCATTTGCACAAAGATGATAACTGAACCCATGAGAGATGAAGTCACCAAATGAGAGTGGAGAAAAAACAAACAATAGCTAAGGACAGAGCCCTGAAGTACACCCAAAGCTGGTGGGGGGAGGGGGGAGAGGGAATTCTTGTTTACATATGAGCGTAACTAGATGGTATCTGAGGTCCCTTCCAATTCTGAAGATCTGTAAATGTTAAAAAAACAAACAAACAAAACACCACACAACTTCGAACTCCTAGAGGGCAGAGACTTTCTTCTTATTTTTGTATCCTCCGAGTTTGGAAGAGAACCTGAAAAATACTAGGTGCTTAATAATTATTTGACTTAATGATTCTTCCATTAGAATGGCCTCCCTTCTTACCTTTATATCTTAGAATTTCTCACTCTTTTCAATATTCGGCTCAGGTACCCACTTCCTGCAGCAGGCCTTTTCTAAAGATCCCCAAGATCTTAGTACCTGAATCTGTCAAGAAATCTGCTTTGTATTTCCCCAGTAGAATGTAAGCTCACAGAGAACAGGGATTATTATTATTTTTTACTACAGCCTCAATCAATTTTTCCTAAGCCCAATCAATCAACAATTAAGTACCTACTATGTAATATGTGCCAGATAGAAAAAGAGGCAAAAGTCAGTCTCTGCCCTCAAGAAACTTACAATATAACGGAGGAGACAATATGCAAACAAATATATACAAAGCAAGCTATATACAGGGTAAATAGGATATAATTAACAAAGGAAGGCATTGGAATTAAGAGAGACTGGGGAAGGTTCCCTACAGGAGGAGGAACGTAAAGAAAGCCACAGAAGTCAGTAATTAGAATGAAGAATGGAGGAATGACAGGGTTGAAACAGGGGCCTTCAGAAGTAGTCTAGCTCCATGCCTAGGTTCCTGTACATAACAAAAATCTAATCCAACTCAAGGTACCATTTAAGCAGTTACTTCTGTGTATGGCCTAAGGGATTATCAGGACTGCTTTCTGTAAACCAGTTTATCAGAATTATCATACTGCCACTTCACTTAAGCAATATTAGTTATATTGCCCACATGACTGAGAAGTGCATATTGAAAGTATTACCACACTCTTCCCTCATGTAAACTTTGTAAAATTATGTATGGAATTGTAATAAACTTTTGATCTTTCTAATAAAGGCACTAAAAAGTGCTCCCCCCCCCTTCCCCTCAGAAGAAGAATGCATAGAGTTGAGAGATGGAACAACCAGGAGGCCAATGTCACTGAATCAAAGAGTATGTGCTGAGAAGTAGGGCATAAGACTGGAAAGCCATGAAGGGGCTAAGTTATAAAGGACTCTGAATGCCAAACAGAAGAGCATTCTGTATTTGGTCCTGTGGGCAACAGGAAGCTCTGATGAAGTTTACTGAGTGTATATAAGGGGAGAATCAGACTGAAGCCTTAGAAAAATCACTTTGATGAATGGAGGCTGGACTGGAATGGAGAGAGATTACCGCAGTAGTTCAGATATGAGGTGAGGAGAGCCTGCACTAGAATGGTGGGGTTAGAATGGTGGCTGTGCTGAAGGAGAGAAGGTGATGTAGTGGGGAGATGCTGCAAGGGCCTTGGCAACAACTTGGATATGGGGGTAAGAGATAGTAAGGAGTCAAGAAGGATACCTATGCTGTAAGCCCAGGGAAACTGGAGGATGCTGCTACCCTTTACAGTAACAGGGAAAGTAGAAGGAGGGGAGGGTTTAGAGAGAAAGATGTCTACTGAATATTCACTTTGGAGGTCAGAAAAGAGGCTAAGGAAAGATAGGTATATCTGAGAATCATCAGCATAGAGATGGTAATTAAATCCATGGGAGCTGATAAAATCACCAAGTCAAGCAGTATAGTATATAAAGGTTAGCTATCGTTATCATTATTAAATCCTAGAGAATTTACCTGGACTAGGGTCAATATTTGCTAACAGTTCCAGATGGGGTCGCAGGCGGTTCAGGTTTGCAGGGTCACCAGTCCTCTGAAGAGCAATTGTTAGTTCCTGAACGCTCTGTGCAAATGAGGCTGGGGTCTGCAACTTAAAAAAAGATAAATATTAACTTTCCCAGAGGTCAGACAACCTTTCTCATTTCCAAAAGAAAATCTTTTGTCACTCATTTTTGCGGCTTACTGCATTTCATTTTTTGCCTGAGGGAAAGATTCACTTTGTCACAATTTTAATCCATCAAATTCCTTCTAACAACAGAAGTTAGTCTGAATGTACAGTCTACCATTCCCCAAATAGTCAAAAGATATAAACAGGTAGATGACAAAAAGAAAAAAATTAACAATAACTACCTGAAAAATTATTTAAACTCGAATAATTATAGAAATCTTCATTAAAAACTGAGACACTACATACCCACATAATTTGGCAGATAGTTAAAAATTTTCAAATTCAACACTGGTGGGGGACTGTGGAGAAATAGGAATGTTATAGTATTGGTAGAGTTGTGAACTTACAGCAACTTTTCTGGAAAAGCAATATGGCATTATGAAGTAAGAAATAAAGAAATAAAAATTTATTAAGCATATGCTGGGCACTATGGTAGGCAATGGGTATTAACAAAGGCAAAAAATGAAACGGGTTCTGCCTTCAGCAAACTTCCCATGTACACATACAAAATATCCACAATATAAAATCCAAGGTATTTTAGTAGGGACTAGAGCAAGCTTTATGTGGGAATATGAAAATGCCCTTTAACAGAAACCAGAGATTTTAAGTACAGGAGAGGAAGAAAGACCTAAGCATGGAGGAAGCTTATACAAAGGTGCAGAGAAGAACAAGGCCAGTCTGGCTGAACTGAAAAGTGAATTAAAGAAAATATCTGACAAGGTTTGAAAAGTGTAAGGTGGCTATGCTTTAAATGCCAAACAGGAGTTTACACTTTATCCTAGAGTTAACAAGAAGTCACTTGGGTTTTGGGCAGACGTGTGAAATGTGGGATTCAGAACTATCTTCACCCCTTCTGATCCAAAAGACCCCACTACTAGTACTATACTCTAAGGATTTATTTTTTAAAGAAAAAAAGAACTCTATAAAAATATCAATAGCAATATTATTTGTTAGTAATAGCAAATCACTGGAAGACTGTGTTCACATGAAAAAACTATGACATATTGATGCAAAGAAATATTGTTACACCTCAAGAAGTGACAAATATGAAGACATGTAATAAGACCTATGGGTGGGGTGGCTAGGGGGCACAGTGAATAGAGCACTAGTCCTGGAGTCAGGAGGACCTGAGTTCAAACCCGGCCTCAGACACTTAACACAAAAACTAGCCATGTGACCTTGGGGAAGTCACTTAACCCCAATTGCCCTGCCTTCCCCCTCCAAAAACCAAAAACAATTTTTTTTTTAAATAGCTAATGATAAAACCAGAAAACAAAGCAAAAAAAGCCTCTCTTTTCCAGGTTTCACAGGTTACATAAGACTTTACTTGATGCACCAAGGAAATAACTCCAGAACTTTGACATTTGTGTCAGAGTTGCTAGGGATCCAAGAAGAATATTTTGAAAGAAGTAGTCATTTCCATATATCAATTACAGACACGTCCTTCAAATTAGGCTTTTTCCAAATCTCTAGGGTCAGTAATTATACCTATGTATAGTCTATAATTATTTAATGTTTGGATAACTGAATAATGAAACTTAAAAAGGAAAAGAGAGATTAAAACAAAGTGAATTTAAAAGCAGACAACGGACCCTAAGAAACAAACACTGACATTAATCAAATGATCCGTCCATAAAAGTAAATGTTACAAAATGTGAGCTGTTGCTTTCCAAGTAACCAAAGCTTAAAGATAGGTATAATAAGGAACAAAAAGAGACTTTACCTTGTCAATAATGGACTGCATGTGAGATTTGTGTGATTGGTCTCCATAAAGAAGAGAAGACCACTGGTCTGGGGCAATGCGCAAGCCTGCCTCCATGGCAATCTGAACTATCTGGGAGTCATGTTCCCGACGAAGAGCTTCATATGTCCTAAACTCCTCCTTCAATTGCATTAAAGAGGAATCCTCATCACGTTTTGTCACCTGAGAAGAGAAACACCAACACCAACACACACACACACACACACACACACACACACACACACACACACACACACACACACAATGAGACAAAAATTATGGTTATAATACATATGTACAACATATATAATATGTAATAACCAAAATTCTGCTCACCATACTACAAAATGCAAACATTAAATTTATCCTTCTACCTTCAAGAAATTTATATTTTCAAATGCTATGGTTTCATAAAAGCTTACGATTGGAAGAATGAATAAAATATAACCTCTCTATATATATATGTGTATATGTGTATATATATATATATATATATATATATATATATATATATATATATATATATATATATATATATATATCAGTGTCAAGGAAACACTATTTCAAGAGGGGTTAGTGATGAGAAGGCAGGAGTATCGTCACTATAAATGTTACAAAGGTTTTGTTTTTCATCTTTTTTTTTTTTTTAGCAGAAGGGGCAGGATAAAATAAATGCTTGTTAAATGAAAAATCAAGCATTTATAAAGCATTTTTAAGATTTGCAAGGTGCTATATCATTTGATCTTATTTTAAAAGAAAATTCACATTGACATTTTTATTTCTTAATACCTTGATTAGATTAATTCATCTCATCTTAAAACTGTGACATCCTATTTACCAACTAAATTAAACTTGTCAAAGCTTTGACGACTCAAAAAAGACAAATTCCAAATTCTGGCACCGCCTATATTAAATAAATCTTTTGTTTTGCAATTTCACACTCAAAGAACACTTTTAAATGTAGATAAAGCTATTTTTTAATAGAACTGATAAATGATTTTTTAAAAAGTGTTTCTTTTCTATCAGGATTAATTCCATTTTAACAAATATCTCTAAGATAAAAATTTTTATATAGCAAAAAATTTTTGAGGTCCGGTTTGTTTAATTTTGAGCAATATTTAATATATTGTCCTATAATCACACAAATAGTGAAGACTTTCAAAGATCATTCAGGCAGTATTAATTTATTTAACATTTCTGTGGGCAGGAAGAGAACATGTTTCTTGAAACCAGGAACCCAATTTATAGCAGTTTTGTACCTTGAAACAGGAGGCTCTGTATAATAGCTGAACAACATGTCCAATGCTGGTTTTTGAGGCCTGAGGAAATCGTGGCTCCAATCTTTGCACCACAAATAGAACCAAGACTTTCCGAGACAAAGCAGATCCATCTTCTAAGGCCAGCAAGACCAGCTTCAGGGCTTCCTCCTGCATTGCTGGAAAGTCAGGTAAAAAATAAAATTTTATTCTGTATTGTTATAGGAAAATTCTTGTAGGGTCTCAGTTTTGATGCAGAGTGTAGGTGTCACATTCCCTCCCAATTTGGACAAAGTTCTCACAAGACAGGAAGTCATTAGATGTTAACTAAGATAAAACTCCTGACCAGAAACATTCAATTCCTCTGTCTACACACAAACCCTAGGAAACAAAAAAGGACACAAAGACCAGCAAAACCAGTGGGGCAAGGCAGATTTATTCACACAATCATCGCCTTGCAAAATCATACCTGGGATTCTAACTAAAGTTAAGATGGGAAAAACAATGGCAGAACTATGATCAAAGGGAAAAAAAAATTATTATGTGCCTAATCCAATTCCACCCTATGCAATCATGTTGAATTTTATGTTGTACTTGCAACTTATATTTCTACTTCTCTGGACTAAGTTTAGTAGCAATCACCTAGTTCCACTTTCTTTGCCCCAGCATCTGCTTCTCAGGGATAAATTCACTTGATTCTCATTACCTCAGGGTTCCTATGTTACTCTATCATAATAACAGCAATGTTTTCTGGAATTCACACTGCAGAAAATTAAATTAAAATGACTTCTCCAACCAACCTAATGAATTTACAACTGAGAGGCTGCCTAAAATAAAGGAAACAAATTACTTTTTTGCCTTCATGGTCTAGTACCTACACAAAAGGAATTTTTGACAGGAAAAGAGACTGTCCTCAGTTATTAAAAAAATGATTTTTAATCATTTATCAATCAAATGTGTTGTTGGTGACAAGGGAACAAAGCTGTATGGGTAGCTAAGCAAACAAAACCCAAAGCCTTTTCTCTTCTTTATAGTCAGTCTTATACCAGAATTTCACGAACCATGACTACTGGTATAGTAATTCTCCATCTTGAAGTTATGTAGGGTAGTGGTGACAGTAGCAGTGCCGTCCTTGGGATATATTAAAGACTCTACCTTTCCCAATGCATCATTGGGAAAATTTAAAACAAAATTCATTATCACTTAAAACATGCTGTTAAAATGTTGTGGTTTAGTCATTCAATTATGTTGGACTCTTCATGATCCCATGGACCATAGCAAATCAGGCCTATCTGTCCTCCGTTATCTTCCAAAGTCTGTCCAAGTTCAAGCTCATTGCTTTTATACACTTTCTACCCATTATCATCCTTTACCATCCCCTTTTCCTTTGCCCTCAATCTTTCCCAGTGAGTCCTATCTTCTCACTATGTGGTAAAAGTATTTAAGCTGGGGCGGCTAGGTGGCGCAGTGAGTAGAACGCTGGCCCTGGAGTCAGAAGGACCTGAGTTCAGTTCCAGCCTCCGACACTTAACACACATAAACAAAAATCTAGTCGTGTGACCTTGGGCAAGTTACTTAACCCCAATTGCCCTCCAAAAAGGAAAAAAAAAAGTATTTAAGCTTCAGCTTCAGTATCTGTCCTTCCAATGAATAGTCAGTTAATTCATTTAAGTACTGATTGATTTGAAATTCTCAATTGTCCTCTCCAGCACTATAATTCGAAAGCATGAATTCTGCAGTGTTCAGCTTTCCTTGCAATCTAACTCTTACAGATATACATTACTACTAAAAAAACCCATAGCTTTGACTACATGGGCCTTTGTGGACAAGGTGATGTCTCTGCTTTTTAGTATGCTGTCCAGATTTGCCACAGCTTTCCTTCCAAGGAGTGTCTTTAAATTTCATCGCTGTAGTCGTCATCTGCAGTGATCTTTGCACCCAAGAATATAAAATCAGACACTAATTCCATTTCTCCTCTTCTAACTGCCAGGAAGAGATGAGACCTTGGTTTTTTAAAAATGTTAAACTTCGGGGCGGCTAGGTGGCGCAGTGAATAGAGCGCCAGCCCTGGAATCAGAAGGATCTGAGTTCGGAGCCGGCCTCTGACACTTAATCCACAAAAACAAAAAACCTAGTCGTGTGACCTTGGGCAAGTTACTTAACCCCAATTGCCCTAAAGGGGCGGCTAGGTGGCGCAGTGAGTAAGAGCGCCGGCCTCGGAGTTTGGATGACCCGAGATCAGATCCGGCCTCAGAAAATGAGCACCCACGCATAAATCAAATGACTAGCAGTGTAACCTTGAGCAAGTTACTTAACCCCAATTGCTTTAAAAAAAAAATGTTAAACTTCAGGTCGGTTTTTCACTCTCTCCTTTCACCATCATCAAGAGGCTTGGTTCTTCTTCACTTTCTACCATGAGTGTGCTATCCTCTACATATCTGAGATTACTGATATTTCTACCAGCACCTTTAATTACAGCTTTTAAAGGACACTCCACATATATTTTGAACAATTACATGCAACTAGTAAGTAACCTGGAAAAAAAGGTTGTTGCTGCTGCTGTTCTAAGCAGTAAACATCTCTCATAAAAGCTAAAGCATTCTGTTTCTAAGAAGATGTGACACTGGGGACAATCCCAAGACAAATAAGGCTATTTTAAAAAGAGAGCGGATAAGCAAGAGCAGTGAGAAGTGATAGATGATGTCACTGGGAGATACCAAAAGAAATCTATTTTTACAGTAACGTGGAGTCTGCTTAGAGACAAACAGTCTTAAATACCTCAGTATCAGTGTTACAACACAGTACAGCAAATGTCAAGGAGTAACTGAAGAAAGATTAAATCATGGCAATATTTGGCAAATTTTAAGAAAACAAAGCACCTAACAAATAGTAAATAAAATCCATCCAAACTGTGTAAAAAATTTGAGAAAAATTTTAGTATTTAATAGAGTTCAATTTCAGTTTTTTTGCAAAATTCAAATAAGTGAAATAACGCCCTCTTTATAACACGAGCCTCTGGACATTCATCTATCTCTGGCACTTCTAGACAAGATCTTAAGAACTAGTAAAGATGAATGATGTCTACATAATCTCTGTACATCATTTACCTGGTCCAAGGAACTGGCAGCCCCTGGCCCTGACTGCTGCCCAAAGATTTGAAGAAAGCTGCTGAGGATTCTGGTGCTGGAGGATTAGTTCCGTGACAGTCCGTTCACCTAAAGATCGAGCTGCCCTCATGGCACGAATCCGACCTTCTTCTTCCACTAGCTGGCAGTGAACTAACGTCACCAATTTCCTCTGCATTGGTCGGCTCAGAACACTCTGAGTGGTGCTGTTTAGACCTACTCCTTTAAAAGACAATATAAAAATTAATCTAAACTATAAACTGGAGAGTAATCTAGCAATCACAGAACTCATCCTAACTCTGTGGTAACACAGTTAGGAATTGTATTTAAGACTATGTGTCAAAAGTCACTAAACCATATACTTGCAACTCACTGATACCACCATTAAGCCATTACCACAAAGAGATCAAAAAGGAAAAGAAAATGTACATACAAAAAATATTTATAGCAGTTCTTTTTTGTAGTGATAATGAACCACTGAAAGAAAGACTCAAGTTGCAAAATAAGAAATAAATTTTTCGATATGGCCAAGATAGGAATTTGTTCTTCCTAAGTTAGCTTTATTTTTCCTGTTTTTCCCCAAAAATAGGAGAAGCACAGAGAAAGAGGAAGTAGAAAGAGGGTCACTAGAGCATCTTTTAAAAAAATGCACAAGAGAACAGAAGGAAAGTCAGAATAATCCATAGACAAGTAGACTGGATTTGAAATTTAAGTGTTTAATTTACCATGCATATAGCACACATATATTATGTACATAATAAAGACTCAACAATTTCATGTATGTATATAAAAATACCCATTTTACTGATAGGTAAGTTTAGAGTAAAAATATTAAATTAAAAAAAAATTAATAACCTGCCCGTATCCTAAGGATGTTACAGAAAGAGTGACAATTATAATAAAAATATTCTTGGTGCTTCTGAAAAATATCTTTGTTGCTATTATATACAGGGTTAAAAACATAGTGGATACACACACAAAGAAAAACCTAGCCGTGTGACCTTGGGCAAGTCACTTAACTCCAATTGTCCTCCAAAAAGCAAAAATAAAAAACAAAAAACAAAAACCATAGTGGATGCCCACTGATTGGAGGATGGCTACAAAAATTATGGTACATGAATATAATGCCGTGGCACAGATAAAAGGGAATACTACTGCGCCTTAAAGAAAAATAGGAAAAACTTAAAGAAATATTGAAAGACTTACATGAACTGACAGAATGTGATACAGGGAAAATACATACCATATTGTCAATGGAAAAAAACAAAAATGTGACTCTCAACCCTATGTAATTATTATTACCAAGCTTAGTCCTGAGGAAGAGATAAGAATACGTTCTTCCCTACTCTTGCCGAGATGAAAGATTATGATTGTGGAATACTGCCTATACTGTCAGTTCTTATCAGTCTTCCCATATTTCTTTGGATTCCTCATATTCATCTTTTCTTGTGGTTTAGTTTTGCCATTCTCCAATCATTTTCCAATAACAAAAACTAGAATAACCCTAAAATCCATGGATTAAGGAGTGGCTAAACAAATTGTGAAATAGAAAGTAGTAGACAATTAAACCTTTTAAAGATAATACATCTGATTAATTAAAAAAAACCCTAGAAAGACTTATGAGTGATAGAGAACAAGGAGAGCAGAATTAATACATATGCCAACTACATACAAAATAACTACAAGACTTAATAGTATATCTACACAGAGGTAATAAAAGAATGTTACTGCTATTATTTTAAGTATATTTTTCTTTTTTAAAAAATGGGAACACCTTGACTTTCATGGTTTATTCTCACTGCAGAAGTATCAGTGTATACCATTAGATAGAGGGCCAGCCTCAGAACCAGGAAGACCTGGGCTCAATGCCTATCTGTGACACATAACCTATATGACCTTGAACTTATCACTTGACTCCTCAGGGTTCTAGGTAACTAATAAGTGACAAAAATAAAAATAAGCTAATTAGCCAAAAGAATGTAGGGACCATTTTTGCTTTTCTCTTTGTACGTTTAGCACCTTACGTATTGTCTGGCACACATTAAGTGTTTAATAAATATCTGATAAATGGGTGAGGAAAAAGGTGGAGAGGAGATTGCACAGGAATGCATCATAAAAAAAATCATAGTATTAAAAATGTATAAAAATCATAATATTAAAATGTATAAAAACCCTAACCTAACAGAAGCAAGATCAAATATAAGGGTGACTGAAACAGTGACGTATGGGCCTGTGGTGATGATGATGATAATTCTAATAGCAGCAGTGCTGCTGAAGCTCAGAATGACGAGGCTGACAAGGAATGCTAAGAACAAGAGAAGTTGTTCTTTTCAAGTTATAGGGATCAATCAACTCCACAAATATTTATTAAGTGACTCCTCTATGCCAACGGCAGAGCTATGCGTTTGGGGATCACAGAGGTAAGTGTTTCATGGGGGATGGGTGAGCACATTCCTAGATAGAGTCTTTCATTTGCATTTTATTCTGCTTTCTTCACAAAGGAGAATGACATGTTGACAAGGAGAACAAAAGTGACTAACAAGGAAGTGAAACACAGCAGGAATAAGAGCACCTTACTGCCCTTGATGAATTTTTATCTACAGGACTAAAGGAACCATACCCTCAAAACTTGAAAAACCAGAAAAATCTGCTAGTGAACCACAGCTAAGGGTTTTTGCAGAATTAGAAAAGAACCCGTTCTGATTGTCAAGAAAAACAAAGACAATGGAGCCTACAAAAAACCACAAAAAAGCAGGCTAGTGAGATTAATGTTGAATCCTGACAAACTTTTAGAAAACGTTATTAAAGGGATGATTATTGGACACCTATAAAAAGTGGAGCTGGTAAACCCATCTAGAAAACATGACAAACCAGGCCAAATCTCATTTCCTTTCTTTTTTGGACAGGGAATGACTACAGCATGCTGCCTCTTGGTAGAGTCACTTAATCTCCCAGAATTTCTAAATCCCTTACAGCAGATCTAAAATAACAACATTTGACAAAGTCCAACATCTTAATCTTAGAAACAAGATGGGAGAGAAGGCCTAACTGCAAAAGTGTCTCTAATTGCTTGTTATCAATTTAGAGCAAGTTCTTTGGTTAACAGCATAGATCACAAGTTTAATAAATCTAGAATCTTAAATCTTAAAGTTAAGAATAGTTAATTCACATTAGGTGACTGAACTGCAATACAAAAAAAAAAAGACTTCTATAGGTTAGATCACTGAGCCAAATTCAGTAACACAAAATTTAAAGAGAATAATAAGCCTAGGATCTTATAGAAGGGTTAAAAGAATTTAATCTTCTAAGGGAGGCATCACTACATAGTGGGTAAAGCTGAAAAAGAACCTAGGATTTGAATTAGGATACTATACAAACTGAAAGGAAACAAAAGACCAAAGTGTTATATGGAAGATAATACAGAGAAAGCAGTAAGAAATTCAAAGTGTTCAGGGTTAGAGCATTGAATCTTATTCTACTCTGACCTGGCCAATCTGTGTCCAGTTGTGGGTGACACGTTTCAGAAAGGAATTAGTTGCTAGAAAGTGACAAAAAAAGAAAAAATAGCAAATGATGTGAGGATCAGACGATTGAAATGGGGATGCTTAGCTTAGAAAAGAGGGTGACATAAAAGCTGTCTTCAGAGGAAAAAAGAAGCCTATATTAACCACTTACTGTGTGCCAGGTACCATGCTAGGGTTTTACAAAAACAATCTCATTTAATCTTCACAACAACACTGTGAGTTAGGTGCAGTATTATCCCTGGTTTATAGGGAAGGAAGCTGAGGCAAACAGAGATTAAGTGCCCAGTGCCACAGAGCTCATAAGGGTCTGCTCAGAAATTCTAGGCCCAGCATTCTATGTATTATATGGTGTCACCTATCTACCTAAGAGGCCTAGCTGAAAGGGCTATCACATGCAAGAAGAATCTGAATTGTTCTGGTTAGTCTCACAGTGCAAAATAAAAAAAAAAAATGGACAGAAGCTACCAAAAAGTAGTTTGACAGCAAGAAAAGCTCCCACATAACGAGACTTATCCAAAAGTGTAATGAACTGCCTCACACAAAGCTAGAGAGTTAATCAATACACTGGTTGATGGTCAGAGCTATCAAAAAAAAAAAAAAGGTCTGTCTTTCATGTTAAAATTTGTTGTTACTAGTCATCTTCTAAAAATTGTGTTGTGCAATGGGTTTGGGTTTATAAAAATAAGTGGGTCAACAGTAGAACATTATCTTTAAGACTTCATTTAAAATCATTTGAAAAATTCAGAGTTACCATTCTTTCTAATAATCCTAAAGAGAAATCTGACTAATTGTGGAAGACTTACCTCTTGCACTGCTGAGTGGTTTCAAATACAATGCTAATTCCTCTACACATTTCTTTGCTTCCTCATAATGTTTTGTATCTTCCACCCCACTACACAAAGTAATGGGCTGCTGCTCAGGGACCTGCACATCAAACAAGACAGGTTACCTAATATATTCCCATGCCACCAATGCCTATCAGCTTACTATTTCAGATGCATATCACTAGTCTTCTTAAAAGTGGGGATATACTACTAGTAACTCTGAAACAAATTTATCAACCAACTTCCCCCTTGTTACATTCACCAATCCTGTGACTTGCTAAACAAAAGTACCACTACCTCTATCTCCCCTATTAGAATCTATACCCTTTGAGAGCAGGGATTATCTCACTTTTTATTTCTATTCCCAGTACTTTGCATAGTGTTCAATGTGTATTAAGTGACTAAAAGATGCTTTTTTATTCATTTCTCTGAATATGAAAAGGTAAGGAAGAAAATTCAAAGAGGTTTTAGTCTAAGATGTTGTCTACAGAAATTCTGAAATTCCATTCAAATATGGAATAAGACTGTCTAAAAAGCACTGCAATGTCCAAACATTACATTCACATAGAAATTCTAACGTGAAAAATAACAAAACTTTTTATACAATAGCTCTATTTTAGTATAGTGCTTTTTCCTTGAGATGTTACTTTTTTTTTTTTTTTTTTTTTTGCTTTTTGGAGGGCAACTGGGGTTAAGTGACTTGCCCAAGGGTCGCACGGCTAGTAAGTGTCTCAATCAGTCTAAGGCCGAATTTTAACTCAGGTCTTCCTGACTCCAGGGCCGGTGCCCTATACACTGCACCACCTAGCCACCCCTTACCATCCCTTCTTACTGCATTATCATTCATACGGCCTTCCACATTATTAATATTAGGATTATCATGGACTCTTCACATCTTTCCTGTCTCACATACAATTACCAAACTTTTTTTCATTTCACATCAACAGGCAATAACAAAGGTTCAAAACAGTCTAAGAGTTCAGGACTTGGAGAAATAAAGAGCTAGGGACATCAAAGAAAAATTCATAAAGGAGATAATATTTGATCTGGACCTTGAGTGCTTGTTACAAACTAAAAAAGCTGGTTTAAAGGAAAGAGTATTTCATAAAGAACATGGTAAACCAGAAGACAGGCAGAGAAAAGCAGAGGGTTTATTAGAGAAGATCAAAGAAACAAACTTTTTTAAAGCTATTAACTTATTTACACTGTACTCTGTGTCAAGTAACTGTGATACAAAGGCAACCACAATAATTGTTATCTTTATGGATGTACAAGTTGGAGAGGAGGGAGAGCTACCATAGAAAGAGAAATAAAAATGAAAGAATCATAAAAAAAGAAAAGATTTTCTTGACTAGTGGTGTTTCATTAGAAAGATTACACTTAAAGAATGTCTTAGAATAACAGAACCTCCACAAAGGACAAATACTAGTATTAAACAAAGAAGAAAACCCTAAAAGAACATATTATTACCTCAAGAACATAAGTTCAACATGTTCAATGAGTTATAGTTAAGGTTTTTAATTAAAGTAAATGACCATAATAATTTAGTGTTTGATAAACCCAAAGATCTAATAAGCTTTTGGGACAAAATCTCACTACTTCACAAAAACTGCTGGAAAAAATGATAAACAGTATGGCAGAAACATATATTCTTTTTACTTAAGCTATCTACTGAAGTATCTCTCATAGGGCACTTCTGCAATTATTTTTACAACAAAGCAAAGGACTTTATAAAATTTCAATCTTTTCAGATTTTGTCAATCACTCTAACCTATTAGCATCTTTTGGAATTAGAATTTCATGATTCTATGTAGAAACTATTACTACCAGCTTTATACAAACTGGGTAATCATAGCACCTGTTTCTTCATCCTAATTACTGACAAAAATATTGAACAGACTAACGCAAAGGACAGAGAATATATGAGGTTCAGTGAAATCAAATGGAGAAATAAATGGAGTCAAAGAAGACAAAATAGTCTTAGAAGTGTTTGGTCCAGAAGAGCAGTACCAGGAGGAACAGGAAAATACAAGTAAGCAAATTTAGGATTTATGTCAGGAAAAACTAACAATTAGGACTCTCCAAAAGTAGAATGGGCTACCATGGAAGGGTGTAGATTCTCTCTTGTTACAAGTCCTCAAAAAAAAAAAAAAAAAGGTAGTTGACCACTTTTCATCTATGTCATAGTATGAATTCCTTTTGAGGTACAGGCCACAGAAATTATCTTCCAACTACAAAAATCCATTATTTCATGATAACCTCCACTGACTCCCACTTTTTGGAGAAGGTGGAGGTCGAACACTGGAGAGTTCCTCCTACATCCACAGGTTTAAGGAGCAGACCCAGGGAATACACCTCATCATCACTCACCTAGACTTCACCCCTCTATCCAGAAATTTACTTTTCTGCACAATCAAATTAAGTCTGACACTCATGCTTCTGCAGTACTCTCTGCCTCCTGGGTTCCTCCTTCTGACTGGTGAAAGTAGACATCGGAGAGATCCTTCCAGATCCTCAATTTAATGGGGGCATCAGAGCATTTCCCACCCAGCATCAAGACATCATGTTCCCACTCTGGGGTACCCTATCTATTCTACCTCCTTTCCAGTTTCTTTTTATGGACTCTGTCTTCTTGCATTAGATTGTGAGCTTCTAATGGGCAGGGACTGTCTTTGTTTTTATATCAATTTCTTTGTGTGGCTTTTTCCTGAAGACACCTCATCTCTTAGCTCCCTCTCCAGGGTCTTTTTCATAGTCTTCTCCTTAACCCCCTGACTTACAGAGACAGAAGAACAGGCCTATTCCTAGATCCCCCCTGAGGCAATGAGTTCAAATCCCATCTGAGACACTTATTAGCGGTGTAATCCTGAGCAAGTCACTTTCATCTATTTGCTTCAGTTTCCTCAACTATAAAAAGAGAATAATAATAATAACAGCACCTACCTTGAAGGGTTGGTGTGAAAATCAAACTAGATAGATAATACTTATAAAGTGCTTAGTATAATGCCTGAAACACAGCAGGCACTTACATTTTTAAATTTATATTTTAATATAAATATTTATATATAAATGTAAATATAATTGCTTAGCTGTTTAATAAAATGTTCTATTTATGCATTTTATTTTGATTTCTTTTTATAAGACTATATTTTAATATACTTCCCCCTCACTGAACCTTCAGCTCTTACCAGAAAGAATTAAGCAAAACAAACTTACAAAATGAGTGATTTTAAGAGGACAAAAAATATTCTGTACCTGTTGCTTGGGGCATTGCTTTAATCTGAACTTGGCTCCCTACCAAAAATATTTTATTTCCCCCAACAGTCATTCCTTAATGACTCTAAATGAACAACCACCTTTAACAAGAGCCCAGTCAACTGGATTCCTATTACTAATGTTTATATTTACATTATTATATATATTTTTTTCCTGGTTCTGTTTCATTCTGTCAGTTTATTCAAATCTCTCCATGCTTCTCGGAATTTCAGACTGGTCATTTGAGGCCCACTAATATGCTACATGATGACACAATGTATCCATCTCTATATGGCATTGTTTATCCCCAAAATCCCCTGTGGGCACCTACTTTATTTCTAACTGTTGTTTTGTTAATATAGAATTATGCTGTGGATATTTTTTGTCTTAAGAGAAATTTTCATTCTGTCTTGGAATTCTTTGGAGGTATATTCCAAGTTACGGTATTGCTGAGTCAAAAGGTAGCCAATGTTTGGTTTTCTTTTTTCTCTATGAATTCTACACTGTTTTCTATAACAGTTGGGTCTAAGAGCTTTACCAAGAGTGCACTTGTGGGCCTGCCCTCCCACAACCCACCCAACATTGTCTCTCCTTTATCCCCTTTGCTTTTTATAGGATTGTTTACCCAACTGCAAATCATAGCTATTCTTTTTTTTGTTTTTTGGAGGGGGAAATGCAGGGCAATTGGGGTTAAATGACTTGCCTAAGGTCAAACAGCTAGTTTTTGTGTTAAGTGTCTGAGGTCAGATTGGAACTCAGGTCCTCCTGACCCCAGGGCTAATGTGCCACCTAGGTGCCTCCCATAAATATTCTTAAAAACAGGTATTCTTAGGGTGGCTAAGTGGTGAATAAAAAACCAGCTTTTATTATCTCCATTTTACAGATGAAGAAACTGAGGCAGATAAGGTTAAGTGACTTGTCTAGGATCACAAAGTTGTTAAGTGCCTGAGGCACGATTCAAAGTCAGATCTGATTCCAAATCCAGCACTCTATCTACCCTGCCACCCAGCAGCCTGTGTTTATTATATTACATTTATTAATTCTTTTAAACAAGTATTCAGCATATGCTCATATATGTATTTTTCCCTCCAATTAAATTGCAGGTTGAGAACAGGAAGTTTAATTAATTTTGTGTGTATTAAGTGCCTAGCACAGTGACACTTAATATATACATGCTGATTGCTATCCCTTTTGCACAAGCACAGCCCATTTTTTTCCTCTTCTGACCATACATTTCTTTGATATCCTTTATCTCACTTCTGATGTGTAATTCTTCATTGACTTGTGATGCAATATAACTTGCTCACTCATAATCAAATCATACCCTTCCTGCCATTGCCTTTTGGGTGACCTTAAATTTCATTATGGTAATGACAACAATTAGCATTTACATAGTAAGATTTGTGGTGCCCTACATTTCATCTTATTTGAAGCTCATACCAAAGTTAAGTACTATTAACCCTATTTTTCAGATCAGGAAACTGAGGCTGAGAGGAGTAAAGTGACTTGCTCAGGTTACATAGCTCCTGAGTGTCTGAGGCTAGATGTAAACCCAAGTGTTCCTGACTCCTAGTCTACCAGGAGACCCAACTGCCTCTCCATAATTCTAGCTGCTCACTGGAAGCAGGAGGTTCCTGGAGGTTCCTTCTCTTCCATAACCTCCCAGTTGTTGCTGTTGCTTCCTATACTTTATTCTTAATTCAACTGACCCTTCTGCATCAAGCGCATGAAACTTTGTCCACTGCTTTAGGTTTGATTTGGTGACTAAGTCTGATCCCTGAAGAGTGACTCTATAATGTACAATGACTACAACCCAAAGATTAAAATACTACAACACTTCAAGTCAATAATATCAAAGATTAATCCTTCAAATGAAAACATGTGCAGAGTATGTATAATTTAATTGTGCCTGTTCAAATATTTTTCAACAGTTTTTTTCTTAAAACACACAGAAAAAGTAATGGGCACCATGATACTGAGTGAGTTATTACATCTTACCTGAGCACCCACTAACTGCAGCAAGGCCGAGTTCACAGGCAGGAGCTCTATGTCAGTGTTAATAGTGGTCTGGTCAAAGGGGCACGCCTTGCGGTGAAGCTTGTTCAGGCACATCTTGCAGACAGTGTGGCCACAGCCTAGGCTGATAGGCTTTCGGATCGTTTCGTCGAATGTCTGAGTGCAAATTGGGCAGGAGAGGAAATCCGTCCATTGCGGAGCTTGTACAGGCATTGCTTAAGTAATTATGATTCACAACACAAAAATCTAAAGCACAGATTCCACTGGAATCAAAATCTTTCAAAAAAAAAAGTTTGTATGTTTTTTAAATATCTTCTGTAAATACAGTCAGCACATAGTGTGAAATATAACCTGGAAAAAAGAAAGAAAAAAGGTTTATTAAGTTTGAGAATTTTTTCAGTTCCGTATTTTAAAATTCTAGCAACAAATTTCATTCTCCCCTAAAATCCAGATTTTTGTCTATATACTTTATACCATGTTAACACGTTAGAACTTGTTGATATATCTGTAATTTCATAAAATCAAAGAATATTAAAAAAACACAACAAATCATCCTTTTTAACCACCTCATTTAAGGAAATAGATGCAAGGACGTGTAGCAAAATATACAGTTAATGGCAAAGTTTGGACTAGAACAAAATCTAATCTTTCTATCATACTATCCACTCAAATAGCTAAGATTTTTATATTTTAATATGAATTATAAAACAAAAATCATAAAACTAAAATAATGGGAGCTTTATGTTTTTATTTTTCAGATTTCTATATTTTTCCTGCTCTACAGACTGGAAAATGGATACCATGTAATAACACATGAGCTACTATAACTAAAACTTTAAATCAATTACCATTAACTAACATTCATCTAAATCATGAAGAACATCTACAGGTTAAAACTACTTGGAGTTTTTAAAGGACACAGTGATCCATAAAGGGCTTAAAATAGTTTAACCTAGGGTAAGAAATCTGGGTTAGAATGTAACAGAATAAAAACCTAGCCGTGTAACCTTGGGTAAGTTACTTAACCCCAATTGCCCTAAAGGGGCGGCTAGGTGGCGCAGTGAGTAAGAGCGCCGGCCTCGGAGTTTGGATGACCCGAGATCAGATCCGGCCTCAGAAAATGAGCACCCATGCATAAATCAAATGACTAGCCGTGTAACCTTGAGCAAGTTACTTAACCCCAATTGCTTTAAAAAAAAAAAAAAGAATGTAACAGAATAGGTAGGAAGTAATAAGGATACATATAATGGCTATGGGAAATGATAAGGAAGGTCAGACCTAGAAGGTATTAATAATACAAAACTACCAAGAAGTAGTAATAACTATAAGTAACATACCAAAACTATGTTACTTGTTTAAAAAAAAAAAGTCAATCAGTGGAAGAGAGCATTTCAGTAAACAAAGGCCAAAAGTAATTGGACACAGCAGTATCTTGTTCAACAATCCAAAATCAACTCTTGGGGCAAGATGTTCTTAATTTGATAAAAACTACTGGAAAAACTGCAAAGCAATCTGAGAGAAATTAAGCTTAAAATCAAGCTCTCTCATACATCTCTACACACACACACACACACACACACACACACACACACAGTATGCAGTAGCAGCAGCAGCAGCAAATGGATATGTTACCTAAAAAAATAAAAGGTTACATGTTTCACAAATTAGAAAAGGAAATAATACCTTGGCACAGGAAATACTTAACAAGAAATGGTTATGACAAGATAAAATGAATAATTTTGATTACATAATATTGAAATTTTTTAAAACTTTACAAAGAAAATACAACTTTAAAAAGAGGATGAACAATTATACAGCACAAAAAAGCAAACTTGACAAGATATCCCAACTAAGTGATGCCATTCTAAGGATATTCAGGGATGAAGATGGAAAGGTTACAAACTAGAAAAAAGTGAAGAAGACTTGTAACAACTGTTGCAATAAGCTGTTTTCACCGTTAAAGATAATGGAACCACCACACCTGGACAATAACTGACATGAATCTCTGAGGTGTTTTCAGAAAAAGTACTAGAAGATAAAGACCAAAATAAAAAATTACAGCAAAATTAGATCAAGTATACAAAGAGACTCCAGCTGGAGTGCTTTAATTGTGAGCGCACTGAGGCATCAATTTACAAAGTATCTAAAGGAAGATGTTTTATTAAAGGAATGGAAATGCTTGATTTTATTAACAGCAAGAAAAAGGGGTGACCAAGAGGCTATCTGCAACTATCAACATATATGCCTAACTCTCCCATCTACAGGAGTCAAGAGCATTCATTAAGCACACTGACTAGGTGCTAAGCACAAAAACTACAAATACATGCAGGAAAAAAAATAGCGATCCTTGTCTTCAAACAGTTTACATTATGATGGTGGAAGACAATACACAAAAGGAGAAGAGATCCCCTGGCCTAGAGGTGTGGTACAGAATAAAGTGTAACCTGTAGAGGAAGGAAGACACGGTTAGAAGTTCTGAGGGGAGCCAGCCAATTAAGAGAGAGGAGCTGCAAGGGCACTTTGAAAATGCTAAGTCCAGAAGCAGAGTGAGCTTCCAGGGTGTATCCATTTCTTTGTGTTCAGTGGTTTTTTCAGTCATGTCCAACTCTTTGTGATCCCATTTGGAATTTTCTTGGCAAAGATACTGGTTTGCCATTCCTTCTCCAATTCATTTTATAGAAGAGAAAACTGAGACAAACAGGGTTAAGTGACTTGCCCAGGATCACACAAACTAGTTAAGTGTCTGAGGCCAGATTTGAACTCGATGGAGATGAGTCTTCCTGACTCCAGGCCTGGCACTCTACCCAGAGCCACCTGGCTGACCTGAAGAGGTCTCTACGGCATGGTAAAGAAGTGAGGGCTATGGCCTGGAGAGGAAAATCTTTACACAGGTCATCTTTACATGAAATGAGTGCATCCTTGATGAGGGTGCTTTTCCATCTTACAGCTGACTAAAAGATGTCAAGATCTCATTGTGTGTATTTTTTGTTAATTATGACATAGTATTCAACTTGGTAGAACACAGGTTCTTTTACAACAAGGTGGCTCCAATCTATCTACAGTATCAAAACCATTCAGGATTCCTTGGAAGGTGTAACAACAGAAATAACCCAGCCCAATGATCCTCTGCTAACAAACATCAAACTTAAACTCACTAAAAGTATTCTTCACTGTGATGTAGAAGGTACAGACTGAGGATTGCTTCTGAGTGGTCCACTAGGATGCTCGTCTATAGAGGACAAGATATTAATTGCATCAGACCTCAAGACACTGAAGAGCCTCCTGGGAGAGATGGTCAGGTGGACAGAATACTGGGTCTAGAGTCAGAGAGACCGGATTTCAAATCCAGACTCCAACACTCACTATTGGTGAGATCCTAGACCAAGTCAGCTAATCTCTCGACTATAAAAGGAGTATCATAACAGCACCCACTTTTTGGGGTTGTTGTGAGAATTAAGTAAGATATCTATAAAGTACTTAGTATACTACCTGACATATTGTGTGTGTGAACGTCCATATATGTGCACATGTGCATACCCACCTACACAGAATGAGACATAAGTCTTCAGACACAACAATGGCAATGTGTTGATTTATTCTGAAGGATGACTTTTAACAAGGGAAAACTTCCAATGGGGAGGGGGGCAGTCATTAGAGAAAAAATTAATAGTAGTAATTTTTTTAAAAAGCAGGAATGCTGATGATTATTTTAAAAAATACACACCTCAGAAAATGAAACAAATTAGCATGTCAATTATTATTACCATGTCAATACATGTGTGTGTGTATATATATTATATAAATACATATATATATGTACATTTTGTTAAAAAACAAAAACAGGGCGGCTAGGTGGCGCAGTGAGTAGAGCGTTGGCCCTGGAGTCAGAAGGACCTGAGTTCAGATCCAACCTCAGACACTTAATGCACACACAAACAAAAACCTAGCCGTGTGACCTTGGGCAAGTTACTTAATCCCAATTGCCCTCAAAAACAAAAAACAAAAACAAAAACAAAAACCTGGAGTCCAGTTTAAATCCTCATTTCAATCCTTATTTGAATATTAATAACCGATTAAAACAGAATCATCCAACATTTCTTCAACAAAGCTTCCAGGGAAGAAGATTCCAAATCCGGAGGCCAGGATATGCCAAGATATAGAAGCAAAAGAAAACAGTACATTTTGGGGGATGAAGTAAGTGGTGGTTAGGCCAGTTTAGCTAGAGTGGGGAGTAGTATGGAGGAGAATGGTATGAGAAAGAGATGGAAAAATAAGAAAGAAGCAGACAGTACAGGACCTTGCGTGCCATATGAACTTTGTTTGGTAAGCAGTTGGGAGCCACTGATAGGTTCTGATCAAGAGAGTGACTACATAAATGCACACAGATTAAAATATGGGATAAGGAGGAACTAGAAGAGGGGAGGGAGGATATACAACCAAAGTAAAACCTGTTAGGAGACTATTCTAAATATATCTAGTGGGTCATAAAGTGCATTTGTACTTTGGGGTGGGAATGGGAACAGAAAACATACAAGATATACTGGAGACTATGAGTAAAGAGGGAGAAGGATGGACCACTTACTGTGATGATAGTATCTCTACTTTAGAAGTGGAAAGGGCCTTAGAAGTCATCTAGTATAATCCTTTCATTTTACAAATGAAGAAAAACTAGGCTTAGAGAGACATGTTCAACAACTTGCTAAAAGTCAAAGTGGTACTAAGCAGAGCTGGGGTTAGAACTGAGGTCATCTTGCTCTCAATCCATCGCTCTTTCCACAGCACTATTTAAAAGGCACCATGGGACAAGAGAAAAGGTTCAAGGGCAAAGGTGTGGGGATGAATGCCTATCTTGAGATTGTCCAAAAACATACCAGTCAGATTAAGAACTACAAAGTCCTTGCCCTTGAAAAGTTGATAAATCTAGATGGCACACTTGTGCTGTGTAGTTAGCCGAAAAGGCTCTGCTTCACTGCTTTTTTCCCCTTCCTGTTAGAAAGGATGGTGTGCTGGGTAGGGGAAAGAAGAATGGACTCATAATGAATGAGATTAAAGGCATGAATAAAAAATAATCCTGAACTTAATACCAATAATGGTCATTTTTACCATTGATTTAGAATTCCAAGAAACTCTAGAGGTCCATCTGGTCCAACCCTCTAATTTTACAGAGGACAGAGTCTATGATTTGTTCAAGGTTGCAAACGTATTTAAAAAGCTGAAGAGATGGATTTGTATTAATAATAATGACAGCTGCATTTATATAGTACTTTTAAGGTTTGCAAATTATTTTAGAGATTATCTTATTTTTTCCTCCCAAGAACCCTCAGAGGCTAAGTGCTATCATTCTTATTTTATTGATGAGGAAACTGAAGCACAGAGAGATTAAGTGACTTGCCCAGGGTAACAGTATTTGAGGCAACATCTGAACACAAATCTTCCTGATTCTCTGTACTCTACCCTGCACCACTTAGCTACCAAATGAGAAGACAGATACATCTGTTCAAGTCACTAAATTTTTTTTGGGAAAAAGAAAAGCTTCTTTGGGGAGACTGAGCTAAGATATAAAATTTTAACCTTTAGGTCTCAATTTGTTTCCATAGAGACTTAAATACATTGGAAAGAAGTACAGAGAGAATTCACAAGTAATCTTTGAGTTGCTTAATATAATTATCTACCTAATTTTGAAGAAATTTATAAGCTTTTTTACTAAATATGCAAAGCCTTGTACTAGAAAGCACATAAGAAAAATCGATATGTAAATCCTTGCATATGAAGGATACAAAAGAAAATTCTCCCGATAAGCTTCTAGGCAAGTTGAGAAGAAAAAAAACATAAAAGAAACAAGTTTAGATAGAATATCCAATCATCCAAACATTTACTGAGTACTTACTACATCACTTTTTCACCCCTTAATTAACCCATCTCTTCAATAAGCCAGAACTGAAAGATCAAATTGAATAAATTTATTTTGGGCAAATAATGGCAGATTTGTTGAGGTCCCAACAAATTTTACATACATCAATATATAACACGTCTAAGATGTATACATGCACATGCACGCACATCCACACCCCCCAACCCCCATAAAAGGATAATGAACAGGATAACTAATAATTATACTTGGAGAAACTGTTCAGTGTGTTCATTACTTCAAACTTCTTTCTGAAGTGAAGGCTCTCTTTTAAAAATAAAAATATTCTTCTGCTGATGCTATATTACTAGGAATAACAGTATACCATAATCTCCAGAGTATTTAAATTGTGGGCCACCCAAAGGGTAACTAAAGAGACATGCTGAAAATTGAATAAACATTACTAAAAAAAAAAAAAGCGAAAGAAATAAAATATCATCAGAGATATATGACCTGAGAAGGTGGTAGGCTAGATCCTAGGATTATAGATTTAGAATTAGAAGAGCTGTAAGAATTATCTAGTCCAATTTCCTCTTATTGGCCAGCTGTTCCTCCCAGAACTTCATTTTAAGGAGGAAGTCCTGGTCAATCTCTTCATTCCTCTGTAGGCTGAACCTCTCTCTGTATAGGCTTTTCTCAATCAAGTCCCCAGCTGGGTAATCCCTTCCCCCTCAGTATTTAGCACAATATTTGGCAGAGTAATTAAGTACTTAATACTGCTTACTATTAGAAAGAAACTGAGAATTACTGCTGTCACTGTACCTACCCTGCTCTTTTCCTGGGGTCAGAGCCACACAAAAACTGTTTAGCTCTAAACTTGTTACTAGCTTAGTAAACAGCCTAGAATACCACAGGTCCCCCTCCTTAGTTCACCCTGGATCTACGATCTGAAACTGGATAGTGGAAACCTCAAGTTAGCACCTATTTCAGCAGCATACACAAGGTCAGGTTCCCTCATGTGTATATGGGACCTATTCTCAGGCCTCTCCAGTCCCTGAATGCTGGAATATTCCGTGCCTGTGCCTTGGAGGCAAATAGCATCATCCAGCATCCAGAGATTCCTCTGTCTCCCAAGCTAACCTGGTCTAAAAATGACTCACTTTTATTTTTTTTTCTTGGATTTCCTAATCAGGATTCAATCTTAGGAGTTTTCAAAATTTTTGTGAAGGCACTAAATTGGGTATCTTACCCTACAGGGAAGTAGGGGGGAAGGGGATAAGAAGAGGGATAATAGAAGGGAAGGCAGACTGAGGGGGAGGGTAGTTAGAAGCACACACTTTTGAAAAGGGACAAGGTCAAAGTAGAAAATAGAACAAGTGGGGGTCAGGATAGAATGGAGGGAAATATAGTTAGTCTTTCATAATATATTCCTATGGAAATATTTTGTGTAACTCCACATGTACAGCCTATATTGAATTGCTTATCTTTCCAGCAAGGGTGGGTGACAAGGGAAGAAGGGGAAGAACCTGGAATTCAAATTTTTTAAATCAAATATGTACAATATTATTATTATTATTATTGTTATTTTTACATGCAACTGGGAAATAAGATATACAGGCACTTGGGTATAGAGATCCATCTCAGAAAGTTGGAGGAGGGATGGGGGAAGATGATATTCAGTGGGATCACTGTTTTAGGGTAGTGGGTAGGGGAAAGACAGGGAGAAAATTTGTAACTCAAAATATTGTGGAAATTAATGTTGTAAACTAAAAATAAACATAAAATTTAAAAAATTTTGTGAAGGACTTGTATTGGGAAACTAAGTTATATTTCTCTTGCTACTTTAGTATCTTGGTTCTGACCCCAGTGTTCACGAAATTTAAAAAAATATTTGATAATTGGATTTTCAATGATTGGTTTTCTTTGTAGTCTTACATATTTTTCTTTTAGTAATTGAAAAAATGATTCTGAAAAGAGGTTCATAGGCTTCACCAGATTGCCAAAGGAGTACATGACACACAAACAAGGTTAAGAACCCCTGCCTAAAGGGAGAAAGCAATGATACCTTGATAATTTTATCTTCTTTCCCAGTGCATTAATTCTATGAAATAAGTCCTTTACAGAAGACCTATCTCACAAGTTATAACAACCTTCCACCACCAATTGGCATTAAATATGCTTCAGGAAATTTACAAAAATGAAACAAATTAAGATGCTTATGTCCCAGATACAGAATAAGGAGGGCTCAGAATCCAATAGCAGGAAGATAAGACAAAATCAGACTGAAGTTGAGAAATGCTACAGTGCTATCAATTACCCAAATTACTTACTGCTATGAGTCCATCTCATTAACACTGACATGATCATTTATCACTACCATTTCTAAAAGACTAAAATTATAAGACCCATGATAATAAACTCAATCCTATATTCAGCTAAGTCACCAATGTGGTAACTTAAGTGGTCTAAAAGTAGTATAAAGTGGTATAAAAAGGCACCTAAGTAAAAGAAAAGCCTTTGAGGCCCTTCACAAGCCAGTCACCAATTATCTGTTTCAAGCTCATTATACAAACGCTATCCCTCTGTTCTTCACACAGACCATTCCATCTTCCACTTCTGGCTATTTCCCACACCTCCTCACCAGAAGGGAGCGCTCTATATCAACGAAATCACAGATACAGTTTAAAAAAAAAAAAAACAAAGTCTTCCATATATAACTTGGGCGTGGCACTGGCTCCCAACTCTCCCTATGTCTTCTCTCTTCCAGGGCTTGAAGGTGCTGCTCAGCTCAGGTCCGGGTAGTTCCCTAGCAGGGGGTGGGAGAGAAGATGGCCAAACAGTCATTCTAACTCTCAAGTTCCTGGGGATAATCCTAGGATCTTTACAGGTAACCACTCTCACCAACGCTATAGCTCATGAGGTACCATTGGTATATTTCCCATTTATAAATCAACCATTAACTTTCAATTAACCAATTAGTTTACTGAAAAAGCAAAGCAAATGCATAGTATTTACATAAAATTCCATCAATAACTCTTGATTATACTCTCTCACCAATAAGCAGTGTTAATGAGGACAGTAGGTATACCCTTCAAGTCCCAGATTAGTAAAAACATATGCAGGGAACACATGTGGCCAGGGCAACTTCTACCTCTTGAACATGGGCCTTCAGTGGCCTCTTCTTGTTGCAGAAAACGAAATGTCCCTTACTGTGCATCGCTTCAGCATCAAATCTATACCTGTACCGCCAGGCTAATGTGAGCCTCACTGGGCACAGCATCTCAGCCAGACTGCTCCATCTGATGGGCTGCTTCTCCCATTCTCTGCTCAGCTAGACTTAATTCCATCTCTTCCAGCTTCAGGCCTTCACCTGAAGTAGCATTTTGCTCTTTTAGGAAAAAGTAACAGCCTTAAGCTTAGAGTTGGCAAAAATCTCTGCAACTCTACCCCTGTGAGGGGCTCTCCTCCCCTTCTTCTCAGCAGCCAATCAGGAGAGCCCACTTTCTCTATTTCTCCTTATTCTTCCCAGCAGCAGGTGGCAGTAGAGAGCAGGCCAGCCTTTCACATGCTAACCAATCTGCCCAACAACAAATGACAGCAGAGAAGTGCTACAGGCTCCCTTTGACACAGTGCTGCAATCTCTTTGGTTTTTGGTTTGTTTGTTTGTTTGTTTTCTTTTTGTTCTCTGTCCTCTTCTGTCTTCTTTCAAACCTTTTTTGGTTCAACAACAGGTTCTCACTGCAAACAACCTGACCTTAGATTGTGTTAGTAAATTGTTCATCTTTCTGTAATCAGGTCAATCACACTTGCCCCATAATGACAGAAGAGCTAATTCCCCAGTTACTAACCTTACAATTCTCCAAATATTTAAATGCAAATCACTGAAACAGACCATATCTCCATTCACTCAGATAATCTACAGCTTATCAGATACCAATAAACAACTGCTGTCTCAGAACAGAACTTTGAGCAAAAGCTATTTTACAAGCACATGTGTTGATTATACTACTGCTATCTCCAGAAAAAGAGCTTTGGCTGAAAATATTAAGTTACTGTGGTTGTAGAGTTACTGGAATGGTTTGTCATTTCCTTCTCCAGCTCATTTTACAGGTGAAGAACTCAGGCAAACAGGGTTAAGTGACTTGCCCAAGGTCACCCAACTTATAAATTATCTGAGGCTGGATTTGAACCCAGGTTTTCCTGACTCCAGGGTTAGCTCTCTGTCCATTTCATCACTTAAGGTCCCTTCCAACTCTAGACTGGGAATCTTTCAAGATCTATACTAATTTAACTAGCAAGGCTATTGTGAGTGAAAAGACCTGTGTACATGCTGGCATATAACTGATTCTGGTCCTACTTAAATATCAACTGTGCCATCTAGCTGTCCCTTAAAAAGTTAAATTCTATAGCTAATAAAAACAAAAAAGTAAATCACAATTGCTTGCACATATATCTGAGAGCACTTTTTGAAGGATTTATCAGTTGATCGATCTTATTTTGTGGCAAATTGCCTTGGAAACAGGTAATTTGTTAGATTGTCTAATTAGTAGACATATTACATTTTCTCATGACAAAATTAGGATTTTGAAGTAGGTCACTTGGAGCCAAATTTTTAATTGTCTTATCTGCCATGGGGGGGGGGGATTTTAGCTTTAATAATCAGGGAAACAAAGCGGTAACATGCCTATAAATAGCACTGCTTAAGAGAATAGATAAATGGAGGAGACTATGCTATGTACAGGAAATGTTCCAAGTGAAACAGGCCTTTGGTAGTTTGAGATGGAAGAGAAAGTGAGAACAGCAGGTAGACAGTAAACACTGAGCAATTTAAAGGGAGAGAATGCACTAACAACTGTGGAGGAATCATGCAAGAGGTGGGGGCAGCAAGGCAGTTCAGGAAGCCGCAAGTTCAAGTCTGGCCTCAGACACTTACTAGCTGTGTGACCCTGGGCAAGTAACTTAACCCTGTTTGACCCCCTTCCTCAGCTGTAAAATGAGCTAGAGAAAGAAATGGCAAAGCACTCCAGAACCTTTGTCAAGAAGGTCACAAAGGAGGTCAGGACTGGAACAACTCAACAACTGCAATAAATCTAATTTTCCATTTCAGTTTCAAGCACGAAAGCTCTATGGAAATACTCATAGTTCAGTCAATGCAAGTACTCATAAGTCTTCTGCTATCTAAATAAACTTTGGATCAGAGATAAATGACTCAATTGAGAAGCTCTCAAAGAACCTGAATTTGTCTCTCACTTTAGCATGTGCATTTTATAGTGCTGTAGACACTTAAAAGCTATGGTTACTTATTTAAAAAAGAAATCAATTTAGTATTCATTTTTTAAAATTTTGAACGCTCAATTCTCCCCCTCCAACCCCTTCCCCATTGAGAAGTAAGCAATATGCCAATTATGCATGTGAAATCAAAACATGTTTCCATATTAGCCATGTTGCCCCCCGAAAAAAGGCAAGAAAAATAAATGAAAATTTTGAGTATGCTTCAATCTGCACTCAGTTTTTCAGTTCTCTCTCTGAATATAAATAGCATTTTTCTGAGTCCTTTAGAATTGTCTTGGATTATTAAAGTAGCTAAGTCAACTGTGGTTATTTCTCACACTAAGAACTCCCAAGGACTTCCGACTTCCTGATTTAATACAGAATAACATCAACATTTTCCTGAGTTCTGATGACATGCTCTTTTCAAGTGCCTCATAACTAAGTGAGTATTAATGAACCAAAAATGCTTAAGAAAACCAGGATTTCTATTTATCCAAGGTTGTTGCATTGAATGAAATAAATATTTCATATGGTTCCACCAATGTTTTGTACATTGTGTAACTGGTCTCACAGGTCGACAGGATTTGGGACTGGAAAGGACCTTGGATATCATGTAGATTAACCCCCTTATTAATGGTGAGAGAAAAGTTTTTATTGAAACAAAAGCAATGCAGCTAAAGTAAGAAGAAAAACTGTTAACTGGAGATTTAAAACAAAAACAAAACCAACAACCCTTTAAACAACTGATAAAGGTCTGATATTTAAGGAACACAAATATATAAAAAAGAGCTATTCTCCAAAACATAAGTGGTCAAAAATCCAAACTGGTAGCTTTCAAAATAAAAGGCAAACTAGCAATAACCAAACAAAAGAACATTCCAAATCATTAATAATAATTAGTGATTAATGGTAAGAAAAATATAAATTAAATATAAATTATATATATAAATAAAATATAAATTAAAAATAATTCTTAAGTTTCACCCATATATACCAAGTAAAGATGACAAAAGATAAAAATGTTAAATGATGGAAGGACTGTAAGAAAAAAGGCCTATTAACGCACCATTAGTGGGGCTGTAAAATTAGTCCTGCTGTTCAAGAAAATAAGTTGGAATGATACTTTAAAAAGTTATTGGAACTTCCAGCCAAGACAGCTGAATAAACAGAGGCAGACAAGTCCAACTCCCCTACATTTACTCAGGAAAAGGAACCTGACAATTCACACCAGACAAAATTTGTTGTTTTGTCATATCCAACTCTTTGTGTCCCCATGGACTACAGCACATCAGACAGAATGATCAAGAAATCTAACAAACTATAGTCAGAGAAACAAGAAAGGAAGCCAAAAGCAAAGACATCACAAGCACAGGCAAATTCAGTCTCCCCCAAAGACCCATAGTTGTCTAAAATTGGCTTTTGGAAGCCCCAGAAAGCAGCAACAACCAGTGAGGAAGGATAGTATTCAAAATGAGAAAACTCAGGTGCCCAGAAGCTCCAAGGTCCCTGTTCTGAGATTCCAACAGAGAGGCCCTGAAGAGCTACTCTTTAAATCTGAAAGATGGGGATTGGAAGGCTGTGATCCAGGAGTATAAGTCAGCACAGGAACCTAGGGAACCCAACGTGAAACCAAGCTGGGACCCTCTCCAAAAGAGTTTGCCCTGGCATAAAGCCCAAATTCATTAACTAAATTTGGAGAGATTTATAAATCAAAGAAAATATCAACTAGTATAAAAATTACAGCCAATCTAGAGATTCCCAAAAGAAGCAAGTAACTCTGTAATAACTGCAAATACTCAAAGGAAAAAAATCATTTTTCCACAAGGACTATCTAAATATCTAGAAGAGGAGTGACTAGGTGGCACAGAGAATAGAGCACCAGCCCTGGAGTCAGGAGAACCTGACTTCAAATCTGGCCTCAGACACTTAACACTTACTAGCCATGTGACCTTGGGCAAGTCTTTTAACCCCAACTGGCTGGCCTTTTTCCCCTTCAAAAAAAAAAAGGCAAATAAATATCTAAAAGAAATGAAGCAAAAGATAAAGATGAAACAAAGTCTTTAGGAAAGAATTAAAAGAATACGGTAGCTTGAAAAAGAAAGTGGTACAAGTACAAAAATTCTTATATCAAGTCTTTTTGTGCTGGCAACAAACTGGAAATTGAGAGGATGCCCATCAATGCTACATACAAGTTGTGGTACATGAATGTAACAGACTACTATTATGCTAATAAGAAATGATGAGCAGGTGGACATCAGAAAAACCTGGAAACACTTGCATAAACTGGTGCTGAGTGAAGTAAGCAGAATCAGGAGAACAGTGTACATAGTAGCAGCAACAATATGCAATGACCGACTTTTTTAGACTTAGCTCCTTTAAGCAAAGCAATGATCTAAGACAATTCCGGAGACTCATGATGGAAAATGCTATCAATATCCAAAGAAAGAACTATGGAGTCTAAATGCAGATCAAAGCATATGATTCTATCTTTCTTTTGCTTTTTCTTTTTCATGGTTTTTCCCTTTTGTTCTGATCTTTTATAACATGACTAATGCAGAAATGCTTACTATGACCATACATGTATATAGACTATATCAGATTGAATGCCCTCTTGGGGAGGGAGAAGGGTAGAGAGGAAAGAAAACTAAGAATTCAAAATCTTATAAAAGTGAGAGTTGAAAACTAAAAATAAATAAATTATTTTTAAAAGTGTAAAAGTAAAAGAAAAAGATAGAAAAAGTGGTAAACCTAATCCAAGAAATAGATTCCTTGAATACTAGAACAGACAAATCAGAAATAAATAGTTCCCTAAGACAGCAGGAAATATTAGAACAAAACAACAATTATTTTTCAAAAGATAAAAACTGTAAGATATCTAAAATAAAAAACTAATTTAGAAAATAGAACTAATTTAGAGAGATAGTTTAAAAATCACGGAACTCTGCAAACAGTGGAAAAACAACAACAAAAACCTGGATACATTTTAAGAAATCATAAACTATAACTGCTCATTTATATGAAAAGACAAATATAGAAGGAAGCCATCAATCATCCCCTGAAAAGAACCACAAAAGGAAAAGTCCTTGAAATGTCAAAGCCAAAATATGGAGCTTTCACTCAAATAAAATACTACAAGCATCCAGAAAGGAGTTCAAGTACCAAAGAACTATAGTTACAGCCACAGAAGAACTGGCAATTTCTACTAAAAACAAGAGATCTTGGAATACAATATGCCAAAAAGCTAAAGAGATGAGATTACAACCAAAAATAGCTGATCCTACAAAGCTAAGTATAATCTTATAGGGAATAAAATCGATCTTTCATAGAAGACTTTCGTGTATTTCTGATGAAAAGAATGGAGCTAAGTAAGAATACTGAAATATAAACACAAAGACTCAAGAAACTTAGAAAGGTAAAACTATTTGAGGAATTGACAGGGGCTGTATGAAGAGGGAAAAATGGGAAGGTGAAAGGAATACACTAATGTAGGAGGAAGGAGGCAGAACTTGCTATTTCTCATAACTGGAGTACATGAGAAAAGCATGCTAACATGAAGAAGAGATGGGCTTTAGACCACCTCTTAGATAACTGGGGAATGGTTATTTTGGTACATGAATATAATATTACTATGCCGTAAGGAAAGATGAAAGAAATTATTTCAGAGAGTCCTGCATATTAACTGATGCAGAATCAAAGTGAATATTGTGAATTAGGGAAACAACACTGTGAACTAAGGAAACACTGTAAAGAAAGACCCCTTGACTTCCCGTCTCCTGAACACCCATGAAAAGTCATATTAAATAACCCACCTCTGGATAGAGGGGTGCCCAAAGTACCAAAACAGAGACACATTTTAGTCATGGTCACTACATGGATTACTTTTGCTTAACTATTTGTCGCAAAGTCACTGTTTTCTCCCATTTCTTTCTCTAGGCTTTTTAGTCAGGAGGTTGCAGGGAGAGAAGTGATGTCTGAAAAAGGGAGAAAAGAACTGCTAAAACTTTTTTAAATGCATGGAGATACAAAAGGCTATATATACAAAGCAGAACAGTTTTTAAGGTAATATGGGTAATTTATTTTAAACTTTTTAAAAAGCAACATACAACCCTTTTGTGATCTGCTGTGTGTATATGAAAATATTTATTTTTGCTGCTTAAATTCTGAACTTAAAACAATAAAGTCACTAAACTACATAAACTCTGATCAGAGCAGTCATTTCTGGGCATAATGTATGTGTATGTGTATAATATCTCTCATTCATACACACACACTATATATATATTTATGTATGTGTATGTGTATATATACGTATATATATTTTTTGACCCAACGGGATAAATGACAGAGAAAACATTCTCAATATATTAAAAAATTTAATACTTTTTTTTTAGAAAAGAACTGGAAGAAAAGTGGGTGTCTAATGACCGAAAGAATTGTGGTGTACATATTTCTCTACAATGCTCAGGGCATGGAAGTGTTCTTTTTGGAACCTTGTGTGCCAATAGCTCCAAAGTAACTCAGCCTTCCAGGAGGGGATCATGATCAAAGGCTGTGAGCACAGAGTGCTGGGCTGGGGGCAGCTATGTCTGCAAAGTAAATTTAAGTCTGATTATAGATGTTTTCCTAAGGTTAATAAAATTATCTCAGAATCCCAAGGCAAAAATTAACATCTCAGGTATTCTCTAGGAATATAAGGGTTGAATCACATGAAATTTTGTTCCAAAGAACAGAACCAAACCTTGTGAAGAACAAGGTGAATGCCTTGTTTTATAAAATAAAACCATAATTCTTGCACAACCTACCTCATAGGGAACAAAGTGCACAATGTTAAAATGCTACAGAATAGCCAAAGATCTCAAGAAAACCTGAGTCTGTGCCCCTGGTCTGGTACTAACTTAGCACGTAAGTGACTTAAAGTCCCTCTCCCTTTATTTGTTCATTTACAAAAATGAGTTGGCTAGATGAACTTCCAAGTCTTCTTCAGCTATAATTTTATGACACAAAACCGAACATTAACATATATTTTCCCAGTAATAATATATGATTATGAATCTTGGAATGCCACAAAGTTGCAGATAACCCACAGGGCATGATGAACACAAGGAGGTTGAAGCACAAATTTCGCACAATTACCTACATATAAGAAGAACCACATGGGATATAATTCAAGAAAGGTATTATCAGAAAAGAAAGTGGATTAGTGCTAATTAAGTGAGAGCACATGTTGTACAGTGTGTGTTCTATTTCTACCAGTCACATTTTTTCTGTTTTCTCTCTTTTTTGGTTTTTACTTCATTGGGTATTTATAAATTACCACTTATTGGAAAGCTAACACCAAATTAATAGAATGGGGCTTAAAGCAGGGTGATTGGGTTTTCAGTTATAGTTTACAATAACCTTTCACTTATTTGGAATACAACCTTAAACCAAGAAATAAGGAGAAAAAGCCTTTGAATAGAAAAAATAGGTGTCAATTAAAATCCCTGAATTCTAGCTAGTGTTAAAACTCACAGGAGAGCACCACAGGTCTTTCCTCAGAATTTATTACTCATATTTCTGCCACAGTGCTACAAGTTTTTCTCTGGTTCCCTAGCCCACCAAGAGATGAGAAGCCACAACAGTATACAGTGATAGCTTACATTTGTGTATTGAATGGCTTAATGGTTACAAAGCACTTTCACATTTCATCTGACACAGTACCATTGAAGGTGGTAGCATGTATGTCTACATTTATTTTATGACAGAAACTGCCATCTAGGTCAAGATTTTCCCATAGTTAAGGCTAGATTGTGGCAGAGTCAGTACCAGTATTCAAACCCAGATCTTGTTAATCCAAAGCACAGGTCTGAATATGTCTCTGTCTCGTTCAAAAAGCTGGAGCAGCTCCTTATTGCCTCTAAGATAAAATATAAGCTTTTCACATTCTGGTGCCAAGCTATTTTTCCAGATTTATTTTACTCTTCTGTACCTAATTCTATATATACTCTTCAACCAAACTATTCTCCCCATATACCTTTGCAGACTACTCCCCCTCTATACCAACCTCTCAGCAGGCCTAGTTCCCTCCGTCAAGGCTCAGCTCAGTGTCTTTGTTCCCTATCCCCCTCCCCACAAGTTAGTGCTTTTCCTTCCCCAATCTCAGAAATTCCTTTGTTAGGATTTCCTTCCCCAATCTCAGAAATTCCTTTGTTATGATTTAGCTCATATACCATTACCTCCTAGTAAAATGCAAGTTCCTTGAGAGCAGATGCTTTTGTTTTTGTCTCATTTTCCTAGTGCCCAAAATCCAAGGAGAATGCTTAATAAATGCTTCCTGAACTGAAGCCATTCATATGACTCATCTTTTAATTACTACAATGCTTCAATACTTTGATGAGCTCACAGATCTATAGAGTGACAGACTTCCTCCATTCCTGTACCACTGTACAGCATCCCAATTCATCCAGTGTCTCCAAATGCTGGGTAGTAGTGGAAGTAGAGTAGGGCTGCCACCATTCTGTCCAGTAACTCTGAGCAAGTCCTATTCTTCCACCAGTCCCATACTTATTCTCCCACTACCACAACTCTGGTTCAGGGTCTCCTAGTTGCTCTTCTCTTCTCACCCCCAACTAGAATCCATGCTTTATAATGCTACTACCTAAACAAACAACAAAGGTCTAATCCCATCACTCACATGCTCCAAAGCATTCTGTTTTCCTTCTGTGACTTAGTTCTTTTTTTTTTTTTGGAGGGCAATTGGGGTTGACTTGCCCAAGGTCACATGGCTAGTAAGGGTGTGACTTACCCCTTCTGTGACTTAATTCTAAAGGATATAATACAAACTCTTTCTGTAGGATGTTCAACAGTCTTGGCTCCAACCTTCCTTTCCAGCCTTACTTCACATGACTGCCATTCAAGAACTCTATTACTCCAGTCAATCTCATCCTGCCCCTCTCTGCCCCACCACCCCCACCCCAGTGACAGAAGCAGGTTCCCACATTTGAAATATGCTATACTATGCCCAGTATGCTATACTTAAACTTAAACTTATACTATGCTGGCATCCCACCTCTCCTTAAAGGCCCAGGTAGTTCAGGGGCCATGTCCTCTGCAAAGTCTTTCCTAATCGAGCTTTACTTCAATCTCTCAGGTTACCCTAGCTGACCTTAACTATATACCCAATAATCAACCCAAACTTATATTGAAATTATAGCTAAGGGGCAGGTAGGTGGCACAGTGAGTAGAGCACTGGCCCTGAAGTCAAGAAGACCTGAATTCAAATCTGGCCTCAGACACGACACAAAAACTAGCCGTGTGACCTTGGGCAAGTCACTTAACCCCAATTACCATCCCAAAAGCAAAAAACAAAACAACAACAAAAAAAACCCCATAGCTAAGTGATCCAAAGGAGTCGCTTTATAGTCTAGCTGCCTCAGTTTCCTCATCTGTAAAATAAGGACCCTTACAGGGTTGTAATGAAGAGATTTGCAAAGTACTTTGCCCACCTTAAAGTGCTGTGTAGATGATAATTATGCATACAATTATCTATTTCTCTACCAAGTTGTCCAAGGCAAGAAGTTGCCATTTTCAACTTTGTAATCTCAGTGTCCACCACTGTCTCTGTGTACAAAGAAGGTACCTGATAAACATTTAACTGAATTTTCCAATTTTTTTCTGTGAGTTAGAATATAGCAATAAGCAAAAAGAACATCAGTTCTTTCATAATGAAAAATGCTATCTACCTCCAGAGAGAGAATTGATGAACTCTGCAATGAAGCACATTTTTTTCACTTTATCTTTCCTGTCCTTTTTTTTAACAATATATTCTGCAAAACTTCACAAGTATAATGGGTATCATATTGCTTACCTTCTCAATGGGTGGGAGAGGAGCTGGTGAGAAAATTTGGAACTCAAAAACTTATTAAAGTAAAAAAATTAAATAAAATTTCAGCTGAAAAAAAAAATCAATCTTTAAACAGGTCTCTGCTAACCAAGAAGCCTTATGGTATAAATACACTGGTCTTTGTTGTTTTTTTTTCTTAAGTCTGGTTATCATTCAAAGGTGACACAGTGGATGGTGATGAATATCTGGCCACTGGACTAGAAAGTGAGGCTGGTGACCTTTCACAGCCCTCCCTCAAATCAAAGACAACTTCAAGTCATGTCATCATCTCCCTGATATCATGGTTCTCTTTGAGAAGGACAAACACAACAACACAAAAAGAAGATGGTACACTGGCCTTGGGAGTTGGTAAGAACTGAGTTCAAATCCGTATCAGACATTTTTTACTCACTACTTCTCAAAAGATAAGTTGCTAGGGGCAGCTAAGTGGCGCAGTGAGTAGAGCGTTGGCCCTGGAGTCAGAAGGACCTGAGTTCTGATCTGGCCTCAGACACTTAACACACACACAAACAAACCTAGCCATGTGACCTTGGGCAAGTTACTTTACCCCAATAGCCCTCCAAAAAGCAAAAAAAAAAAAAAAAGATAAGTTACTTCTCTCACAAGGTTATAAGAATCAAATGAAATGCACCAAAGTGGACAGTGCACTGTCCCTGTAATCAAGAGAACCTGAGTCCAAATCTGACCTCAAAATAGCTGTGTGAACATGGGCAAGTCATTAATCCTGACTGCCTCAAAAAACAAACAAAAAGAATCAAATGACATAATATGTGAAGTGCTTTGACAACCTTAAAGTGTTAAGTTAAATGCTAGCAATTAGTAATAACTACCTATGACACATTTGCTGTGAGATCCAAGGCACCTTATAAAAATATCTTTAATAACAGGAAAACTGTCTTTAACCGAAGTTCACCCTGGTTTTCACTGTGTGACATACAAGGTATGTGAGGCATCTAGGTAGATTGCTGGGTCTGAGGTCAGGAAAGCCTGAGATTAAATACTGCCTCAGACACTCCTAAATCATTTGACCCTGGACAAGTCATTTAAACTGTGCCTCAACTGCAAAAAGGGGGTAATAATAGCACCTACCACACAGGTTGTTGTGAGGAATAAATTCTAGCTATTATTGATATCAAGAGCTGGAATGAACCTTAGACATCATGTCCAAGTCGTTACAATTAAGACATTTACAGTTGAGACATGAGGCCTAGAAATTAAACAACTTGTCTTCCTAGGTCCCATGGATAGTAAGTTTCAAATCAATATTCACTCACTGCTTATTCATTAAGTGTAGTACTAGTGTATTTTGTAACAATAGGTAAGGACATCTTTATAAGAACACTAAACACTACTTCCTTTAAAAATGGCAAAGGGAACAATAGATTTGTTCAAGTTATCAAACTTGAAAAGATTCTTCAAGGAGAGCTAAAATGAAATTTAAAAAATTTACCCAGAGGTTCCAACTTACTTCCACAAGATAAGTAAAAACAATAATACAAATGTATCCAAAAAGAATTAAAACTACAACAGTGTCTATCTACTAAATACACTGGCAGAGAAGGGCCTAGAGAATTCTGAAGTGGTCTTTAAGATGCTTGATATAATTATATCCCATAAAGCGTCATTTTTTTCTTCAGTATTAATTATAGTCTTTCAGTCTCTAATTTCATAATGATGGCACCTAAAGATTTTAAAATGGCTCTTTCACAAGTTCTTGTCTCAAAGACACTCGTTCCACCACCAGAGTGAAATGCTATTTATTTAGCACTTTGAGATATTTAGATGAAAGAAACCACAGTAGTTCAAATTATTATTGTGTTTATACTGATGATACTCTCTCAGGCAGCACTGATGAGGCATATATTGCTGAGATGCTAACAAACATGAAAAGAATGTCACTATGTTTAGTTTTATAATATAAGTAATCCTTTAAAAATTAATAAGAGCACAAAACAATTATTTCAGCATGACAAAAATGTGACCTCCTTAGTTCAAACAATGAAAACAGGATCCAATCCATTACTTGGGTCTGACTATCATTTATTAATTTTTTGACCACACCATTAAAAAAACCTAATGAAAAGACACTGCTGTCAAACCTAAATTGACTCGAGGAGGGTACCTAGAACAGTTAAATCCTAAGTCCGGGGTTTGAATATACTACAATATTCAAAGGTAAATACTGGAATTGCAGATGGGAAATTAAACATACTTTAAATCAAGTTTATTTTAACAAGTGATTATCCTTAGACAAAAAATTATGAAGAGTTCTAAACCAAAGTAGTGATTCTTACTCTGAGAGCTTACAACAAGCTGATTGGGTATGAGGCTAATCTAGAGAGTTAAGTCTAATTCGTTGACAAGAAAGCAGTACAATATAGTATGATGTAGTCCTAAGGCCGAAGTCTGTAAATATGGGTTCAAATCAGTTTCTCAGTCACTTAATCCCTTAGTTTCTTCACCTGAAAAATGAGGATAGGGTTTGCAACACTTGTAGTACTTACCTCACAGAATTATTTATTGTAGGCAGAGCACTCTGCAAACCAAACCAGAGTACCAGATTAGTTAAATGGTACCCTGTCCTGAGGCTTATCATTTGTCAAAGTATCATTTGGTCAGACTCCGTCTTACTGGCAAGGGACACAGAAACAAGCACAATTGTTGAACAGAGGCTAAACCTCAGGGATCTCATAAAGAACAAGACAAGCACTCCAGAACAATCCATGAGTTCAAGGAGAAAGCATATTTTGGGAATTACAAATTCCCACATTTTAGAAGACCCCAAAAAATAACCTTGGACATTATGAAAAGTTTTTATTTTTATAATGTATTTTAAAAATCACGCAATATAGTGAAATACTCCTGTGACAGACAAGTAATTGTATAACAAATGAAGACCATGAAAATTTTATAGTAAATCATACAAATATGAATATGAAGCTCACTACAAAATTCCCATTTCCTGAAAAGCTTAAAAAAATTTATATGTATGTGTGTGTATATATATGTATATATACATTATATATACACATAGCATTAATAAAGTAACTATCAAATCTATCAAAAGGACTTCATAGTGTACTTGTAAAGCAATAAAATAGGCACTTGGAACAACCAAGTACTGGCAAACTTGACGTAATATAGCAAATGATACAAAATTCATTTTCAATAAGAAACATGTCCCTCAGGATAACCTTGTGTACAGATAACCTATTCCTATCTTTTCATTTGTTAAGTGTCTGTTACTGAAATACTAGCATGAAAAAAGAAAATCTGATTCAAGCTATGGAAAAAATTTATTAAGCAATTAGGAAATACCAGTTGGGAAAATCCTAAGGGAAATAATAAGAACACGCATTGATTATCACAGTTGCTTATTGAGGTCACATCTCTCAATTTTGTATTTTCTTGATTCTGTGTCCACAAAATTAGCCCCAAGTTAGAAAAAGACCCAGACTCAAGACCACAAAATTATGGAAGAAAAAAAGGAAAAGAATTTATAACAAAATATAATAAGAATTCCTTTAGGATGCTTGACTATCAATAAGAACATCTGCTTTACAGGTTAATCAGCTTCACGGACAACCTTGGGCAAATCAAAGCAAACTTCTTACACCTCCTCTTTAAAATGAGTAGGTTGGAGTACAGGTCCCTTCCAGTCATGTTCTAAATACTTTAGGATATAATGCTTTGAAGGAGTAAAATCTGAACTGAAATACAGGCAAATACTTAGTCATCACCCCCCCAAATAACACAGACTTATAGAATATTGGAAGATAAATATCACTGAGATGGATTTATCTCTACAACAATTAATACAGATAAACTGATTTAAGAAAAATCATGATTTTGTATTATATATTCATTCAATATGGCAGTGATACCAAACTTTAAGTCATAATTACTTTGCTTATTTAGGTGCAAATACAAAATTCCTACCACCACTGGCTGAGATTGTTACTTACCAAGTAAATTATTCCCAGTCCAATACAATTAGATTTTATTTCCAAAGGACCCTAACCTTGTATATTTTTAAACTCGCCTACAGAAGAGCAGCTAGGTGGCACAGTGAATATAGCACCGGTCCTGGAGTCAGGAGGACCTGAGTTCAAATCTGGCCTCAGACACTTAACATACATACACATACACACACACACACACACACACACACACACACACACACACACACACAGCCATGTGACCTTGGGCAAGTCACTTAACCCCAATTGCCCTACCTTCCCCCCTCCATTATGTAAAACCTTGCCCACAGAGAATGAGCCAGAGTGGGTAGTAGATAAAGAACTTTCTTTGGATACAAGGATATCTGGATTTAAGTTCTGCCTGATACAGACTAGTTGTGATAAATAGAGAGTAAGTCATAACTTCTCATTGTCCCAAGTCAATAAGGCTTAAAGTTACAGAGGAGCTGCAATCTTCATTGCTGGGCAGAGTTTGCACCAGTTTGACCAATAAAATAAAATATATGATAGTGAGATACCAATAGCAATATGCAGTCAGTACTAGGACCTCAACTGACATGAAATACATTATGTGATCGATTTGAGGGGAATTTATCACTTCCTTCAAACACCTCTCTCAGTTGGGCTGAACAACAATATTTAGAAATGAAAATGAAAAATACTTGAAAAAAAGAGGCATTTGCTTTGTAAAACCATATTTACAACAGCAGTTAACTAAATACAAGTATTCAATGAAAAAGTAAAAAATATCCATCTTACTATTTAGAGACACAGAATGAAATATAGGCCAGGTTAAAAAAAAAAAAAGGCAAGGAGCTATACTTTAAATCCCCCAAGACCATAGTAAGGAAGCTCAGTTTCAAAGCCAATACAGAATTGCTCTTGCCTAAACTGAAATAATTCTTCATTGTCAATTCTTGTAAAGGGTGATTATGGATACATATACTGGGAAATAAAATGCTGATTTAACTTCAAAAAATGAAAAATTCTTTAGACATCAACTTTCAATGACAAGAGGCCTGAGTCCAAGAGAGTTACAATGTTAGAATCCAATACGTGAAAGGCGTTAGAATATAAATCTTGCTTTTAGGACAGCATCTCTCTGGGGCAGAGGAATGCTAGAGCAATGTTTTCCTTTGATGTATTCAAGCTTCTTTAACTTACATTAATGCCTACACTTGGAAACCCCAAGCACAAAATATCACAGGGATCCTTTTCTTTATCCCCTTAAATGGATTAAAATGGCTGAGCCCCTAAAAAAATTAGACATGGTGGAAATGGCTGGTATAAGATGCAATTTTTTTTAAAGATGGCACTACAGGACAGAGCAAAAACTGTCATATTGCCATTTCTGTTGGCAAATCCTTACTCTAAAAAATTTTATACTTCACTGCTTCAGAAAAAAGTTAATCCACCCAAACTTCCAAATTTCAAACCAACTCTGTAAGAGAGAGGCTGGCACTGAATGACTCTAGGCCAAGTACTGAAAAGCAAAACCATAGCACATCAGGAGCCAGGAGGCAGGAGCTGCTGCTGTATTCCTGGATCTGACCACATGCGTCTTGGAGACACAGACTCGCTGGAGGGTTGGGGGTTTTTTCTTCGCCAGGTTTCAGGGCACTTCTCGTGTCACATGGGATTATCAATCCAAAAGCAGAAAGACCGTATCGAACGGGGTTCGGTCCTTTTTGTTTTGCACACGTGACCGTGCTGCCTCCACTTCTCTGTCATTTGGGGACGTAAACCGTGCAGAGATGCCCCAGGAGGGCCCCCCTCCCAGAGCCCGCTCAGAGGGGGCTAAGGCTAGGATGCCCAGGGTCCCCACGGCCGGCTCTCCTCTTCCCCATCACGCGGGGATGGGGCTCAAGGAAACACCCCCCCTTCCGCCCCGCCTCGGGTCCAGGAACCGGCCCAAGCGGGGGTCCACGGAGGGGGGGGGGGTCTTTCAGGGGACCCTCCGACCGAGGCGGCGGCTCTTCCCCGAGGCCAAGGGGCTGTGGAGGGGCGGGGCATTTCCAGCGGGTCCGAGCAGCCCCCAGACCCAATCAATCCATCACTCGATCAAGGAGCCGCCGAGTCCCGGACTTCCCACCCCCACCACCGCGGGGTCCCGGGAGCCCCTCCCGGGCCGGCCCGCAGACGCCCGGCCCGTGGGCAGGGCGGAGCCCGGCCTCCCCCACACCCCCGGGCGGCGGAGCCACTCGAGGCCGGCGGAGGCCTGAGGCCTAGCAGCGGAGGCCCAGGCCGAGAGCGGAGCCTCCCCGCGCTCGCCAGCCGCGGCCCCCATTGTTCCCCTCGCCCGCGGCGGCCTCTCCTCACTCACCGCGCCGGTCCGAGCGGCAGCGCCTCTCAGCTCCGGGCCCCGGCGGCCGCCGCCGCCGCCGTCACAGTCCCCGCCGCCGCCGCCCCAGCTGCTGCCGCCGCCGCCTCGGACCCGGGCCGCCGGGCCACGGCCCCCGCCGCCGCCAGCGCCGCCTCCCAGCTCCCACCTGCTGCTGCCGAGGCCGCTCCGGCAGCAGGGGCCATCTTGTTCACCAGCCTCTTCCTGCGCCGCCGCCGCCGCCGCCTCCCCGCCGCTCGGGGTCCGGGCGCCTTCCTCTTCCTTCTCCTCCTCCTCCTCCTTCTCCTCCTCCTCTTCCTCTGGCTGCAAAAGCCACTGCTGCCCCTGCCAGCCGAGGCGGCTCTGGGCCGAGACCCCGCCGCGGCTCCTCCCCTTCCGAAGGGGAGGGAGGAGCAGAAGGGAAGGGGACGGGGGTGAGGAGAGAGGGGGAGGGAGGAGGGAGGAGGGAGAGGAGAGGGAGGAGAGAGGAGGGAGGGGAGAGGGAGGAGAGCCGGGGGGAAGAGAGCCGGGGGGAAGAGAAGGAGGAGGGAGGAGGTTTGAAAAGGGAGGGGAGGAGAAGACAGGAAAGGCGAAGAGAAGGAGGGGGAAGAGAGAAGGAGGAGATGAGAAGGGGAGAGAGGAGGGGATATAAGAGGAAAGAGGAGGAATGGGGAGGGGAGGAGGAAGCAAGAGGGAGACGGGGAAGAAGGAGGGATGGAGAGGAGGAAATGAGAAGGGGAGGGAAGGAAGGAGTGGAAGGGGAAAAAAGGAGGGGAAAAGAAGAGAGGGGGGAATGGGGAGGGAGAGGGGAAGAGGAGGAAGGAAGAGGGAGAAAGAGAAAGAAGGAGGGATGGAGAGGAGGGGGAAGAAAGGGGGATGAGACAGGGATAGAGGAGGGAGGAAGGGGAGAGAGGAGGAGAGAAAGGTGGAGAGAGAAGAGGGAAAGAGGAGAGAGGAGTAATTTGGAGGAGGAGGGGAGAAAGGAGGGAGGAGAGAAGGAGAAAGAAGAAGGGAAAAGGAGGGATAGAGAGGAGAGGAAAAAGGAAGGAGGCCAGATAGGAGGGGGAGTTGAGAGGAGGAGTAATAAAGGAAAGGGAGGAGGGGAAGGGGGAAAGAGATGGCAGGGGAGGGGAGGGAGGAGGAAGGGAAGTGGACAGAAGAGAAAAGGGGGAGGGAAGGGGGGAGAAAATAAAAGCACTGAGTCACCTGGGATCCTGGCAACCCTCACCTGGTCACCCTATAACACACCCGTGGCCAGGTAGCCGCCCCCCTCAACCTCCTTGACCTAAGGGGTCCAGAGCCAAGTGGAAAATTGGGACGCGTGTGTAGAGGTCTTTAAAGCTCGCCACCCCCCAGCCCCGATGTGGGGCACCCCTCACTCTGACAGCCCCACCACCACGCACACACCTGCACACCCCAAATCCCTCCTCCGCCCCAGCAGCGCAGCCCCGCTAGTACCTGCCCACCCACCCCCCGCCAGTCCAGCCCAACTGGAAGCGGGTTCGGTGAGTTAGCTGGACTGCCCTGCGCCCCAATACGGAAAGCTCTTTCTCGCACCTTGCTTGCTCCCCTGATGCATATTAAAATGGAAGAGCACTTGGGGGAGGGGGGAGATTGTTGTGTCGAGTGTAAATGCGGGATTGACTTGATTTACAAGGCTGGTAAGAGCGTAAGAGTTTAAAAACCAAACACTGGGAGTATAACTTCTTGGCAAGAATTAAAGCAGGCAATGGAATTCCTTGAAGTCTGATCCCTCCCGGTACATGGCGTATTCTGGGTCTGAGCATAAATGATTTCCTAACCGAGGCCTGGGGCGGGGGGAAGGGGGGGAGAAAGGGAGGGAGGGGAGGAATCCGCCCCGCCCACCCCCCAATATCAACGCCTTTAACTCTCCTACCTGGCGTGCTAACCTTTTTACCCCAAGTCTCTGCCAAGAGGAAAGTGATTTGCTCGTGTCTCCTTCCAGTGCCCGGGCACCAAGGCCAAGTGTACCAAGTCCCTCCTTAAAGGCGCAGGTTTTAACCTTTAGAGAGAGGAAAATCCTATATGGAGTTAACAGAAGCCTGTTTATTTATCCTTGAGACACAAACATCCCACCTTTCAATAAGCCCCTTTCCAGATGACCTTGCGATGCTTCCAGCACACTCCTAAGAGGCGTCCAGAAGGCCCGTGGATGTGCCTTTCTCTTGATCAACTGAGCTTGAAAATTAAACTGCAACCCTGGTCCTACTGACCAACAGGAGGTTAGATTAGCTTGCGCTTTCTTTCCTCCTGCTTTCTCTTCTCAGGCAACGGGGCCTCTGCCCCCTGCTAGGAAAAAACAGATTAATCTGTTACTCCTGCTTTTCCTCCTCCTCCCTTCTTCTCACTCCAAGGGAACCTTCCACAACAGAAGGCTTCAGCCGCTGTTGCTAGGCAAACATGCCAACTCTCCCTATTTAGGGAAAGCGAGTCTCTCACCCAACATCTCTTGGAAGCAACCTTGAGAATAAAAAACTTTAAACCAGCTAACAAAGTAGGACAGCGTTCGTAGACCCACCCCGCAGGCTTTTATCAAACTTAAATTTGTTTTCCAGTTACTCCCACCTGAAACATGCCATTAAAATTCACTAACTTTAATAATGGAAGGGTCTCCCAAATTCATTTTTAAGGTGTAGCCTTGCACACCGCCTTTTGTGATAGAGTCCAATTAAATCAGAAGTCTGGCAGAAATGCCAAGTATTATCGTGAACAATCCCGGTCACTCTCACCAAAAAGATTTGCAAATCTCAAAGTTTTTAAGTGAAAAATTACTAATTTTTTTTTTTTAGTTTAAAACTGGGCTGCATTAGAAATCACAAAGCCAGTAAACTGATGGAATTCTTTTTCACTGAGCACATTGCATTTTTTTTTGCATACTGAATAAGCTCAGCTAATTTTAAAAAGGAAAAATTCAAAGTGTTGCACTATTAAGAGTGTAAAGTTGACAGTTGAAACTGGTCTTTCTGTAAGGTTGATAGACTCCCAATTTTGGTTGTGCTCTCTGCTTTAATCTCTCCTTCAGGCAGGTTTGGCAGGATGGATACAAGAGCAGCTTGGGAGGAAATGATTATAGTATTTATAATACAAAAATAATCCTATGATGCCTAGTTACATACTCTGGGCTCTCCAAGAAGGCCATGGTTGTGAGATTCATGGGAGAATTTGTCCCTAATGATTTAGTTTATTAAAAAGGAAAAGAATATGGTTAAGACAGATTATACTGGGTTTTATTCCCAAACTCATTACTCAGTATAAGAAATATGACTGGTAATTGCAGTTCTCTTTTCTAAATTTGTTCTTTACATATGTTTCAAATTTGTCCTTTTGTATTTATTATATTTTTCATTAAGAATTTAAATGTTGTTTGGGTGAAAAATTACATAGTTAATGTAAACTTTAAAAAGAATATTTGTAAAAGATGCAGAAGTCAGGATATCAGTACTTTTATCACAGCCTATTAAAATTGGGCCACTTTTCCTTTTATTTATTTAATTTTTTGGGAGGGCAATTGGGGTTAAGTGACTTGCCCAAGGTCACAGGGCTAGTTATTGTGTTAAGTGTCTGAGGCCATATTTGAACTCAGGTCCTCCTGACTCCAGAGCTGGTGCTCTATTCCACCTAGCTGCCCCCACTTTTCCTTTTAGAGATTTGTTTTGTAAGTACTGAATTGTATGTGGTAGGAAGTCAGAACGATGCATTCCCATTCAAATCTATAACATATAGATAGATAAATAATATCAATTGTCAATCAACAAACATGTATTAAGTGACAACACTGTACTGGACACTAAGGATACAAACAGAAAAGTCCCTGCCCTCGAGGAGCTTACTTCCTAGTGGAGCAATAGGACACTGGATAGACAGTGATTGGGGTGGGAAAGAATGAGAGGCCACCTTTGGAAGAAGGTCTTCTTGAGTCCCAGCATTGAAGGGAGCTAGGGGTTTCATCAGAGGGATGTGGGGAAGGAGAACATTCCAACCAGCGGGGACAATCTGCAAAAGCAAGGAGGTGGCAAATAGGATACATTATACAGCGAACAGTTTGGCTAGAAGTCAGTTTATACTGTATAATGTGGCCAGAAAGGTAGGCTTCCAATGCCAAAAAAAAGAGTTTACATATTATCCTCAAGGCCATGGGTACCTCCCAAAGGTTGTTGAAAAGGAAAGTGATGAGATCAGACCTGTGTTTTAGGAATATCCATTTGACAATTATATGGAGAATGGATTAGAGTAGAGAGAACCTGGACGCAGGAAGGCCCATTGAAATAAGGTGGCTTTGAAATAAGGTGACTGTGGACATGAGTAGAGAGAAGGGGAATTTGTAGGATACTCAGCAAGTATAATCAATAAGACCTGGCAACTAATTGTGTATGGGGCAGGGAGTGGTACAGATTTGGGAATCATCTACATAGAAATGATAATTGAATTTATGGAAAATGATGCTGTCACTGAGAGAAGAGGACCCAGAATAGAGTCCTGGGGTACACTGGTTGTAAGATATGGGCAAGGATGGTCTCAGCCCTTTAATCAACATTCTGTAACATAGCTTCGGTTAGCTTATACAGCCTATAGTTTTGATGAAGGCTTCTGTATACTGGAAGCAGCTCTGGGACTCGGGATCCCTGTCTGGGGTGCCTTGTGGCTGAACATGGGATTGTGCCAAGCAGGCACAGACTGAGGAGAAGATAGCAGTCGTGTAGCAGGAAAAGCAGGCTTATGTAAAGGAAAAGTAAGCAATGTGCATTTGGAAGAAGTCCAGAGCAGTCATATAAAGCAGTGATTAGAGACTAACCAGCACAAACTTGGAGGAGAGCCGAAGGAAACTCAGTAGACTACATAGTATAGTCTGCCCTGGTATGACAATGCTGGCCCCAGCATATAATCTTTGGTCTAGACTGGCACCCCAAAACTAAAACAAGAGAAACTCAAGAAGAAAATGGCATTGGACCCCGAGCTCCATCACTGGAATTATCAGTTTGAAACCAAGCCCTACCAAGATGGCAGAGAAATTAAAGAAGTTGATCTACATCCCCATGAGAAAATATTTGCCTCCCTGTTATTTACCTTCCTATTCTGTCTTAATTAAATGACTACCGATTTTGGAAGTATGTGTCTTTTATGTGATTGAGGTTGAATGAGGTTGTATTGATTAAGACTTAAGCTGAGGTGGAAGATAAATAAAATAAATAAACAATCCACAAAACCTGGGATCCCAGAGTCACCTGAGACCCCGAGGGGAATCAACCTTTAAGATTAACCTTTTTTAAGCCTCAGTTTCCTCATCTGTGAAATGAAGGGGTTGGGCTTGATGGCCCACTCAGTCCCTTTTAGCAGCTCTAAATCTGTGATCCTGTGTTTACATAAATGATCAAATATAAAACAATCCAAATGGTCATGGTAGTTTTTGTTTACAAATGGCTTGCTTAATTTGAAAATAATTATTCTTTTGTATCTCTCACCCCTGTCTCATGACCCCTCACACATGTTCTATGGGCCCTAAATGAAAAAAAGTAGATAACTATAAAAAGTCTGAGTGTGTGAAAAAGAAATATTTTAAAGGACACACTCTTGGTGATCATTTAGTCCCATGCTATATTTTCATTATTTCATTCAGATGAAGGATGTCATAGAAAAAAACAGCAGACCTTGCCTTTATTATTAATGTTCCATGATTCTCCATTTTAAAAACCAAAACTAGTCTCTTTCTTAGTAAAATAAGGATGGTAATTATTCAAATAACTTTTCCTATGAAGATGGATGAGCTGGGGGAAGATTCACCTGGAATTTCATTAAGCAAAGATAAAGAATAGAGTACAAAACTTGATTTTGGGAGCACGGGGTTCACATCCTGCCATAGATACTTAACTGGCTACATTATTCTAGGCCATCTACTCCAACTCTCAGAGCCTATCTGCAAAGTGAGTATAACATTCATATTACCAACCCCACAGGCTGGTTGTAAGGAAAGCACTTTACAAACCATAAGGTGCTATGTAAATATAAGATATTATTAGGGAATAATGCTATTTTTAAGTAGGGTATGAACTCAAATGAAAGAATCGCTTGCTTAATTTGTTTCACCCACAATTTTCTTACAGGCATATACTCTGTATTTTTATCTTCTGATTTTTATTTTAAGAAGTGACTTCTAATATAAGTTTTTGTGTTAAGAAAAACTTAACATATTTTTTTAAAAATCTATATGAGTACTGCAAAAAATAAAGTGCAATCCTTCCCCCAGGGCTTCAAGCTTTAAGCTTCCATAAACTGAGTTCAATCTTGGGGACAGTTATCCTTCTAAGAGTCTTCTCTCCCAATCATATCACTTTGGGTCATTTTGTCTCTACCTAGAGTTTCTTCTAGGAACCTTAGAATATAGGTCAAACATCTTTCATTTTCAGGTCTGCGCAAATTTGGGCAAAAGAACCTATGAATGAATGAGGGGTTTGGGGGGGGAAACATCATGCTTTAAGCACTTGCTATTTGCTGAAGATTGTGCAAGTGATGGAGGCAGCTGGGTGGTTCAGTGAGTAGAGAACCAGGGCCTGGAGTCAGGAAGACTTGAGTTCAAATCTAGCCTCCGACACTTACTAACTGTGACCCTGGACAAGTCATGAAATCTCTGGAGAAGGAAATGGCAAACCTCTCCATTATCTTTGCCAAGAAAGCTCCAAGACTGAATGATGACTGAACAACAACAAATCTAAGTACTGGGGATACAAATACTGAAGCAAGATATTCATTTCCCCAAAATAGCTTATATTCTCATAGGGTGAAGCCACACAGATAAGGAAGTGGTGACTAGGGAAGAATGCTTTGGTTTGGAAATAATAACCCACACTTATATAGCACTTATATATGTCAAGCACATTGCAATTATTATCACATTTATTATCATTACAACAACCCTGGGAGGTAGGGTTACTATTACAATCCCCATTTGAGAGATGAGGAAACTGAAGCAGACAGTGGTCAACTGACTTGACCAGGGTCACTCAGTCACAAGTGTCTGAGATCAAATTTGAATTTAGGTCTTCCTGCAGGGCTCTTATGCACTGAACCACCTAGCTGTTGCAGCAAGAACCCCAATATCCCCAGGGTGACTGCCAACACAGGTTCTTAGATCTGCTTTTGTAAAGGAAAGCAACTCAAAATGGGTTAACAAGCTTACTTTAATCAAACAAACATATATTACCTAGTTCAGGGGAAAAAGGTCAGCACCCCGAACTTCAGAGTTACAGAACTTAAAGATCAAACAGACAGGCTTCCAAACTGTCCAACCATTATATCAATACCAAATCACAGTTACCAGAGAGGGAAGCATCAACATCTGGGTTTTCAAAGCTGGGGGGCTCTCAACAATGGCTTCCCAGAGTCTCATCTGGTCAAATTACACAACACTTCTCAAAGTGAGCCCCAAAGCAAAGCCTCCCATCAGGGTTTATATAGGCTTCTCCTGGGTCAGAGAATGTTACCACCCTCTTGACCCACTGCCCAACCACACAGCATCAAGGTGTGGTCATTCCTGAAAACCAAGCCTCCTACCACAGGCTCCATGTGACCACATTCAGCCTATTAGGGGGCAGAGTATATTTTCAAATCAAGGAAGGTTCTCAGAGTCTCTTAAGCCAATCAAAGGGCCTAGGGGCAGGAAAGATCTTTAAATCTGCATTTCCATTACACTAGCTGGGATGATATGCAGTACCAATAAATGTATTTTTCTCAGAAGCCTTTGATACTACTGATTTGATTATTGCTCTGAGATAAAAAGATAGAAAGGGGCAAGATGAGGGAAGTAGGTAAGTAATGCCCCTGCAGGATGAATGGCAAGGAGATGGCTGAATGATCAGGGTCATGCTTCATTGTTGTTATTGAATTATTTCTTTGTGACCCCGTTTGGGACTTTCTTGGCAAAGATACTGGAGTGGTTTGCCATTTCCTTCTCCAGTTCATTTATAGATGAAGAAAGTGAGAACAAGGTTAAATGGCTTTCCCAGGGTCACACAGCTAGTAAGCATCTGAGACTGAATTTGAACTCAGGTCTTCTAACTCCAGAGCTGGTGCTCTATCCACTGCACCTAGCTTCAAGGTGGGGAGGGGGCCTTGCTCTGTCTAATTCTCCAGTGAATTGGTCCCCTCAGGCTCTTGTTCAAAAGCTGTATGGCTCAAGCAATTGATCAAACAGCCATCTTTGTTGAGTGCTTACTATGTTTACTTTCTAATGGGGGAAGAGAGTATAGAGCATAGCCATAGATCTGTACATATCAGATGAATGTAGGGTTGATGGGAGGTACCCTTAGAAGGAAGGCCACAGAAGGGCCTGGGAAATGCCTCCTGGAGGAAGAAGGGCTGAGACATAAGACATTTAATAGTGCATAACACATTTAATAGTACTGGAAAGCCATTACCCAGAACATTACTATTGCATGGAGCTGAGTCTTAAAGGAAGCCAGGGATGATGAGTTGGTAGTGAAGAGGATATCTACAAGTAAGTAGTCCAGGCATGGGAGAAAGCCAGTTCAAAGACATGAAGACAAAATGGAGAATCATGTGTTGGGAACTGCATTTAGGTCAATATGACTAGACTAGAATGCATAAAGGAATGAATTAAAAAAACTAAAAAGATAGGGATAGGTTGCAGGCAAATAGCTTCAAATACAGAACAGAGGAGGTTAGAGAGAAAGCTACTGGAGCTTATGGATTAGGGAGTTGGACTTGTTCCCACTTACAGTATAGGAAAATCATTTTTGGCAGCTGTGTAGAGGATAGATAGAGCAGGAACAACAGCAATGACAGCAGTGTTTTACACTTAGTCTGAGGTCTTTTAATCGATTGACTGTAAGGTATTCTCATCTAGTTAAGGCATCTTAGCCAAAATGGGGTGGGGGAGTTTCAATCTACCCTTACACATACAATTCACCCTTTTTATGGTACTAGCTAGACGTACCCAGGAAGTCAAAACAAAACATAGGCTTGCTAGAAAGACAATCTCCTTCAAACAGAACCATCAGAATTATTCATAGAAATAAAGGAAGGCGAAGTCCTTTGATGCTTCCACCAGATAAGGCTGTGTAACTATGGACAGATCACTTAACCCTTTGGTGTCCTTGGCTGCTATCTTAGACTAAAAGTTATAGAGAGCTGCTGATCTGCATTAATGGAAGAGTTTCCACTCTGGGAGTTTCTCTTGCCAATGAAATCACGCAGGAGGTCAAGCCAAATGTAAACAAATAAAAAACGAGCAAAACCTCCTGGCTCAGTCACTTGTTGCTTCTCCAACTGCAGGGCCATTTGCCCGATCTTCTCTGAAGAGGCTGATGGTGGTCAGAAACTTGGGACCCAGGAATCCTCCTAGGACTGAGCAGGATAATAGAATCTAAGACAATGGAGTGGCTCTGACCTACAAAAGTCCAACTAACCAACTTATTCCCAATGAACTGGGGATGCAAAGTCTCCAATATAGTAGTAAGGAGGTGGGTTATTAAGCAAGGTTGTTCAGCCACTCCTATTCACCCTTCCTCTTCCCAACCTACTACTGACTCATTACCTAGATGGGTTTCCAAATAAAACATCCTTTCTCTGCTCTGGAAAATTATAACAGAGGAATCTATAATTCTCTATCTTTTTAGCTCCAAGAGACAATGCTCTGGAAACTCCCCAGTTTTTAAACTCTCTCTTTCTTACCTAAAATATCTCCCCATCAGTTCCCTCCTCTAAACTTAATCTCCATAGGTACATTCACTTTAGCAAATGTTTGTGGGTTGCTGTTTATAAAAACAAAGCAAACATTTGAAACAAAGAAAAGTAAATCAACTTTCCTTTCCCCAGGAGAAAAGACAAAGCCTAAAGGGAGAAAGGAAATGTAGGATTAACACCTTAGGGTCTGTATTCAATGTGTGTTTGAGCAATAGAGCTTTGGGAATACCCCTTGCGCTCATGTGGCCCACACTTTCTCCCTTCCAGGCTAGACCAAAGTCCTGGTTGTACTCTTTATGACAGCTACCTCCACCTAGATAATGCTGCCATCCCAGCTCCATATGGCTTCTTATGGGCCTACCCTTCTTATATCCCCTGAGTCTTTGTCTTTGTCTTTGGGAGCTGGTTGCTTTTCAGGTCTTGCTCAAACTGACCTCTTTTTGAACTTTTCAACTTTTTCTTAAGGATCTCTTGGGCATGGCCTATCATTGCCTCATCAAGTTAATCAATATAAAAATATTTTAAAATCTGTCAAGTTAAAGCAACTGTTCTCTGACTTTCTAAAATAAAATTTTTGCAGGTGGAAAAAACTTTAGAAGTAATCTAAATTAACTTTCATTTCATAGATGAAGAAGTGAGGCTTCAAAAAATGAAGTTATTTACCAGAGGTCACCTAGCTGGCTAGTGGCTAGTTCTCCTGACTGTAGGACAATGAGCTTCCACTCCCACATATTCTCTGTTGACCTCATGTTGTTTTTTTTTTCCTTTTTTGGGGAGGGAGGCCCAACCATGGCAGTCTTTGAGAGCATATGGATATGTCAGAGAGAAAGTGTTCAGTAAGGAAGATGGGGAAAAGAGTTGTTTTTATAGTTAAAGGACTTTTTTACCCTTTTACCTTCCCTATAAAGAACTATATACAAATTATATCCTGATATTTGCAGGGGAAATCCTGAGTAGGAACATGGACCAGAGTATATAGTTTATCAGACAACCCAATAACAAGCCTGGCCCATATAAACCAAGAGCTTCAGAGTTAGGTCACAAGTTACTATATTTTGGAACTGTGTTGTGAAGAACAACAAATATGGAGGAATCAGAGAAATATGGGAAGACATAAAAAAAACCACTGACGTGACATTAAAAAAACAGATCCAAAAGAACAACATCCATCCATACTATCTGCAATTTCATTTATTAAAAAGGTTTATTTTCAATCATGTCTATCAATATAAGTGAATATTATAGTATTTCCATGTTGATTTCAAATATGGCTTCAGATTTTTAAAAAATCATTCACCATTTTCATAGGGATGTTTTATATTTCAACAAATGATTTCTTATTAAACAAAATTATGCTCTTTCTCCTGAAATGTAACAGCTTGTGATTTTCTGTTGTATTTTGCCAGTAAGTTATCCTTTCTCTGCATCCAGCAGAAGTCATTCAGCTTGTTTGGACACTCTTTGCCCTTGTAGTACTTTTTCTTGATGGAAGTGTTCTCAATGTACTTCACTAATGGCATTTAGGTTTTCTGGGAAGATATCCAAATATGAATCCCAGAAATGGATCTTGAGTGATATTACATCTCATAAATTTATAATCCTCGAGAAGATCGTTGACAATGTCTTGGTAATTTTGTGCCTTATAGGAATAAGAATGGGGTTAGGAATGGGAACTGTGATTTCATTGATACAGAGAACTCTCGGATGAGGAATTTCCCTTTACTAATGCAGGTTGGCACCATCTATGAAATTTTCGGTCTTACAGAGTTTCCCAAAGCACCGAGAGGTTATATACCTTGCCCAGAATCTCACACTGCCTTGTAATTTCCCCAAAAGTTGTTGGCCACTTTAAAAAATTATGTTTATGCAGCAAATTCAAGTTTGTTTAACTATTTCTCAAAATGTTCATGCTTCATCACTTCTCTTATTTGAAGATCCATAAATATTCCCTCTTTTATTTTAGCCTTCCTGATTCTGGGAAATATTTCAAATAAGGCAAACTTACACTATTTTGATACTTTGCCTTGACAAATTTTTCATTCAAGACTAACCAGTGCTTGGTTTACCGCATTTTTCTTTCCCAGAATCTGTACTTCCCTCTACTTTTTCTTAATGTAGCCTATTTTTCCTTCTGTCCCTATTATTCCATTAACAAATAAAACTGCAGTGAATAGTACATACAAATTGGAATCTTCATGAAAGATATGTAATCACTAGTAGATTCCTATACATATGCCAAAAATAATTTTCATAATGGAAACATCTTGAGCAGCATTTTGCTTTGAAAAGCTTTTGGTACCTTCTCACAATGGGTTCAGTTCAGTTATCTAGAAGCTAAAAAAGTGCAGCTTAATTTTCAGATAACTTAAAATCACTAACAAGGGGCTGCTAGGTGGCACAGTGAGTAGAGCATTGGCCCTGGAGTCAGAAGGACCTGAGTTTGGATCCGGCCTCAGACACTTAAGGCACACACAAATAAAAACCTAGCCATGTGACCTTGGGCAAGTTACTTAACCCCAATTGCCCTCCAAAAAGCAATAAATAAATAAATAAATAAAATCACTAACAAGGACATTTATATTTATTTTAGTTATTTGATGATGATCTGAGGATACAAAGACGACATCATATGGACGTCATGACCTGGCTGGTCTCATTCTGTCATGCTGAGAGCCTCATCCTTCCAACCTGAATAATCTAGTTCATTTCATCTAAATTACAATTTTTTGGTATCATTGATATCGATTTAGACGTTGTACTATATGTTTAGCCTTGAAGGTATTCATGACAGATTTGTTAAACACAAGTAGCAGTCTGTAGATGGTCTTCTCATTCACAGTATCTATAAAAGAGCTCATGATGGTATCCAGCCAGTTACTAGACTAACACATGTGATATCACACAAGGAAGGTCCCAAGTCTTACCCTTATCACCCATTTTACAATCAAAATATACCTCCCATGGTTCACTAAATAAAGAAGCCAAGTCCCATTTCTGAAATTTAAAAGTTAACTTACTGTATATGTAACAAAAGCTATTCAGATGATTGATTCACTTAGGAAGAACACTGAGAATTTAAGCTAGGTGCACCAACACCCAGTAAGAACAAATTTATTGAAAAAATAAGATTTAAAATGAGAGGTCAACAGCAAGTGTTTATTAAGCTCCTACTTACATACCAGGCTTCCCAGCTGCATTCTTACCACATTACCTAACCTCTTCTGTTCTGTCATAAGATATCTTGATGACATTCGTTCTTCTTAAAGAGCTGTTCTTTGGTTATATGTTATAGCTGTTCACCCCTCCTCACTTGTGATCAGAAGCAGCACTAGGAACATCAGAACTACAACAGAAATGATGACATTTCCAGCAGATTAGATTGGATGAATATTTAACAAAGATAAGCACCAAGGACCATGTGCCTTCCTAATGCTCTCTGCATGATACTTCCACTCTTTGGTCTTTGAAGGAAGTTGTATTTCACATTTCACTGCCATATAACACCAGTGGAACATTGATGTTTAAAAAAGATAATGTTTCACTGCTACACTCTCGATGTTGGAAGAAATTAAGGAAGGCCTCCAGTAGGTTGGTTGGCAAATTTATGAGAGAAATGATTATTAATAACCAGTGATATGGGGAAATTGAAGATTTCCCCCTTTTCTTAATCCTCATTTTAAGACCTCAGTCTCTGAAGGTTGAGCTAACCTTCTCCTCTATCTAGACCCCACCCAGGCGGGGCAGCAGCTGTTCTGTTGAGGCTTGGATGGGAGATAAATTCTTTGAATAGATTGCCCAAGGCTGGGAAACTTAGAAATGGATGACAAAATGCCATAATCAAATTTCAGGTCTAGTTCCTCATTGTAATATTCATTCGCTCACTAATTATTAACCAATCAGAGTTGACTTCCATTCCTTTGAATACTCCTCTTCCAAAAGACCATATAAGTCATGATTGTCTTTAGCCTAGGCCAAATGACCATCCTTTTATTAAGATGCTGGCATTATTAATAAAATGATTAAATTACCCAGAAATTATGTCTCTCAGACTTTTAAAAATGCTGTAAATATAGATGAGTCAAATTTTATAGGCAGACACGGATGGATTGTGATCTCCATGATTGAAGAGAACTCCCAAATCAGTCAGGTCACACGGATCCACTTAACTATATGAGTAATCACCGGGTACTGGGCTATGTGCTAGGCATACAGAAAGAAAGAAATGAAACAACTCCTGACCTCAAGGAGCTTACATTCTATCAGAGAACACCACATGTGTTATGTACTGAGTCTTCCTCAGGTCAATCCCCTAGGGGTTTATGTTTGTCATTGGAACAAAATAAAATACTTGTAGGTCCTTCCATATTTAATGCAAGCAGGTATTCCTAGCTACACCATTTTATCATTAGCTATACTGTTTTTTTATTAATTACATCCCCAGCATGTAGCACAGTACATAGTAAGTGCTTAATAAATGCTTATTGGATTGAATTGGATGAATGTTTAACAAATAAATGCAACAAGGACAAGTTAATTCAGCTAAGCAAATCCCAACCAAACACTAGATTATAACTGGAGCTCTTTGTGTCTCTTTTGTACTTGTGTGACTAGGAAGTAACGCCAATAATTTAAATCTATGGACTCCTAAGCTAATCAAATGATGAGGATGTTTTCAGTACCTTTGCAAGAAAAACATGCCTAATTTGCCTGGGTAGAGATATTTGGGGGTGGAGAGTTAGGATATTGTTTCCCACCACCTCTCAGTGGTAAAGCCCTTATGGTCTTCTATACACACACCCTTCCTCCACTTAAATGATTTTAGAGATGTTTGTGGTCAGCTGTGACCTGAGGGATGCCAAAAGCATGACACAAGCAGTTCTGCAAAAGGATAAGAAATAGAAAGCAGAAAGATAGGAAAAACAAAATAAATAATGTAACAGCCCCTTGGAGAAAGTGACTGAATATGGGAGAATAAAGGGCAGAAATATCAGGCTTCACCCTTCTCCCCCTTTGGAAGGACCAAGTGCTGGATCTAAACAGGTTCGTGCAGTAGGTTCCAAATCTTTACAGTCACAGAGGGTCTTGATTGAAAGACGTACTTGTGAACAGGAGTGGCACTAGGAACATCAGAGCCACAACTAAGATGATGTCCCTTCCAGTAGAGATGCTGACCCATATACAGTAGTGGAAAGAGAATTGCCCTGTGCCATGAGCTACTTAGTGTTCCCTGGCCCACCAACCAACACCTTGCTCTCTCTAAGAGTAACATAGGGAATATTCCAAATCTTTAACCCATTAGAAGACTCTCTTCTGCGGGAACTGACTATACACTTTCACCTACCTCTTATTTCCAGAAGGCAGAATGTCTCCCAAGCATGCCACCTCATCTTCCAAACCCTAGTTAGGGAAAAATTATCTAATGGCCACTGGATTTTACAATGGCCGTAATGTGGAGGGGCCAATCAATTCTAGATTACAGTAAGCAGAGCTTCAACTTCAGTGGACCTAATTTTGCCATCATCTTTGCCAGTGTCCACTCTCTTGCCACAAGACAGTAACAGATCTGTTCTGCTGCCCCCTGGCCACTGCTGCTGGGCCCTGAACCACTGGTTGTTGTCCATAAATTACCAGAGGAGACTACTCTGAGTCAGGCCCCTCCCAGAATAATTGGCATAGTTAGTAGGATATTGTTCCTACTAGAACATATATATAAAATTTATACAATATGAATAAAAACTAACTTAGGTTAAACAAATGACAACTTGCATATAAACCAATCAGTGGCTTCTCACTAATACCTCTCCTTTCCTTTATTCTCAACTGTCACATTCTATTTTATCCTATATTGAATAATTTATATCAAAATTCATGCTTCTTCATGATGGTGGGTAGGAAATTCTATTTGCATTTTTGAATTCAACATCATACATAGACAAGAAGTAAATCCCATGTGAGGAAATGTGTGGTGAACAGTGTTACATAAGTGAAGATGACATTTAATGGCAACAAAACTGAGGTCAAAGACAACGGTCAGCCTCTAAGCTTTTAAGTCAAAGCATACTGTTGTCCTTTCTTTTCTTGGATAGTAAATTGCAAGAGAGCAGGGGGACATGGATGATCAGTTGGCATCAGTTTTGATTATTGGTTTGTTCATTTGCTTTGGAGGACTGTGGCATGTTTCTGTGTGTTTGTTTCTTATTGTGGACAGTCTTAAAAATAACATCTATTAATTTAAAAAGTGTTGTTAGAAGCTAGAAGAAGAAAACGTACTAGAAATGAATGTTCATTTTAATAGCACAGAACTTTTTTTTTGGTATGACCTTTAGGGTTAACCTAGGAGAAATAAAGTAGAGAGGGGAGGAAGATGTTCCAGCCAGTTGCACCAAGGAAATGTCACAAGGTGATGAATGGTCTCCTACCCAACCTTCAGTCATAGACTCCAGCTCTAATCTAGGCCAGTCAAGCATAGCCCTGAGTACAGGTTGTTCCAGGTATACCCAGGCACTAAAATGTCTAAAAAAAAAATTTGGTATTTTGTCTCATTTGACAAGTTAAAAAAGTTTTAAAGTTTAGTTAACCTTTTTTTAAAAAATAAATTTGAGGGGTGGCTAGGTGGCACAGTGAGTAGAGCGTCGGCCCTGAAGTCAGAAGGACCTGAGTTTGGATCCAGCCTCAGACACTTAACACACACACAAACAAAAAGCCTAGCTGTGTGACCTAGGGCAAGTTACTTAACCCCAATTGCCCTCCAAAAAGGCAAAAAAAAATTGATTTTTAATTTTGTTTGGTGAATAAAAATAATGTCTTTGATGATTTCAAAATTATTTTTAAAATTTTTATTTTTTAACATTCTTTTTTTATTGAATTCCAAACTCTCTATATCCTCTACCACCTCCCCCATCCTTTGAGAAGGCAAACAATAGGATATCCATTTTGAATGTGAAGTCATGCAAAACATACTTTCATTTTAGCCATGTTACAAAAAGAAAAAAAAAGCAAGTAAAAAAAAAAAAGTTTTAATCTGTACTCAGAGGTCATCAGCTCTTTCTCTAGAGTGGACAGCATTTTACTTTCTTTTTTTAATGGGTTTAATATGTTTTTTTTTTAATTTTGTTAGATAGTAGTTCCCAATTACATATAAAAATATTTTAGATGTTCATTTTTAAAACATTGATTTCCAAATTTGCTCCCTCCCCTTACCTTCCCCCACCCCCTTGAGAAGGCCGAGCAATATATCAATTATACATGTGAAATCACATCAAACATATTAGCCATGTTGCAAAAGAAAACACAAAAGAATAAGAAAAAGAAAGTTTTTAAAAAGTATACTTCAATCTGCACTCAGAGTTCATCAGTTCTGTCTCTGGAGGTAGATAGCTTTTATCATCATGGTTCTTTTGGAATTATTTGGATCATTGTCTTGATCAAAGTAGCTAAATCTTTCACAGTTGATTTGACTGTCCTTGAGATTCGGAGAGACCCTTATCTTATCTCTTCCTTCTCTATCCCAACAAGTATTCTTTTTTCAGGGCTAAATATCTCTAGTACCTTCCTCAGACTTTCTTGTGGTATTAATTTGAAGGCCCTCACCATCCTGGTGGCCCTTTTCTGGGCTTGCTTCAGCTTATCATTGGTCCTCCCAAAATGTAGTACCCCAAAGAGAACACAATTTTCCAGGTGTGTTCTTAGTAGGGCAGAGTCCTGCAGTCCCATCACTTCCTGATTCCTGGGAACTCTGCCTCTTCTAATGTAGTCCAAATCTATGAGCTGAAGTCTCAGGAAGAGAGAGTAAGGTTGACAACTTTGTGCAACTCTGCCTCACTTAAATCTAATTCCTTTGCAGTCAATATATCACACCATGGTGTCATAAATCCTCTTTGAAAATGAAGGATGAACAACAAGACATCCTTACAATATTGCTGTTACTGTGTACAATGGTCTTCTGGTTCTGTTCACTTCACTTTGTATCAGTTCATATAAGTTTTCCCATGTTTTTCTGAAACCATCCCCCTCATTATTTCTTAATAGCACAATAGTATTCCATCACAATCATATACCACAACTTGTTCAACCATTTCCCAGCTGAAGGGCATCCCTTTAATTTTGAATTCTATACAAAAAGAGCGTCTATAAATGTTTTTGTACATCTAGGTCCTTTCCCTTTTTCTTTCATCTCTTTGGGGTAGTAGGTAATGGTATTGCTTGGTCAAAGGTATATGCAGTTTTATAGCCCTTTGGACATGGTTCCAAATTGTTCTTCAGCTATTGTTGGACCAGTTCATAACTCCACCAATAGTGCATTAGTGCCCCAGTTTTTTCACACACCCTCCAGCATTTGTCATTTTCCTTTTCTGTCATGTTAGCCATGATTTTAATATTTTTTAAATGTTTAATATAAGAAGAATGATAAAATTCCTTGGGTGCAGACTCTAATGTACTATGTTGCTAGAGCCTAGCCTAGAGGTAATATAGCCAAAATAGACTAGGCCTTAAGGCTCTACATTGATATATTAGGAGTTTAAGCTGTGGGATCTCAAATTTGAAATCTCAAATTCAGATCTATACCATGTTGGTGCTAGAAGTCTTACATGTAGGCTCTATCTGAAGGAAAAACCTAAATCCTAAAATGACTCCCCAACCAATCAAGTTTTTCTTAGGGTCTCATGGAACAAGCATTTATTAAAAACCTGCTCTGTTCCAGACACTGTGCTAAGGGCTTTACAAATATTTCATTTGATTCCCCACAACAATGCTGGAAGGTATGTGCTCTAATTATCCCCATGTTACAGTTGAGGAAACTAAAGCAGGTGGGAAGTTAAGTGACTTGTCCAGATCACACAGCTAATAAGTGTCTAAGACTGGATTTGAACTCAAGTCTTCCTTACTCCAGGCCAGGCTATCCACTGAGTGACCTAACTGCAACTAGGGATTACATGGGGATAAATCAATGTAAGTGATCTGCTCGAGGCCTGATTCAGAGTAGATTAGAAATTTCAGGTTAAGTCAGAATAAAACTAGCTTCTAGAGCAGGCCATCAGCAATCAGGCCCGCTCTCTCAGTTCTTCTTACAATTTATCAGACCAGGCATCTCTATTCCCTACCTGTCAGAACTGATAGTACGAGAAAAACTTGGAGATTATTTGACTATCATTATTCATAGCTATTTTATGGGTGTCAGCCTGTATGTGAGTGTGTGTGAGTATGTGTGTGTGTGTGTGTAACTCATAGTATTAAAAAAATTTAAATCTGAGATTTCTTTTCTCATCTACTTAATAGCCTCTCTCACCATAAAATGTAGGCACTTTAGTAAGATCAATAATCAACAATGCATTAAAAAGAGATTTGGGTAGCTGTTGGATTGTTGTGTTTTGGTTTGGATTTATGATTTCATCTATGTGGAAAATTCTCACTATCTAAGCTGCCTTCACTGATGTAGATCAGCTGTTCATCTGTAAGTCATAGTTTTAAAGCTGTTCCCTGAAAGTGATACAGATGATATATGTCAAGGGCAAGACCTAAACCTATAGTCTTCCTCACTCTTAAGACTGACCCTTTCTTTATGACATCTTGCTGCCTCTCCCAAGGGAATTATATTCTTAATACTCAGAGTCATCTGTGATCTCATCCATTCCAAAGGTCCTTCTGATGATTTAGATAGAAAACTCCCTTGCCTGCCCATCCTGTGCCAGTCTTGTCTTACCATAAAAAGACTTGGCAGAAAGCTTTGTCCCCATTTGGCAAAGGAATGAGCAAAGTGATAGATAGCAAACTGGAGTAGGCTGAAGACCAATATGAAGCTTCCTCAATTCAGTCCAAATTGAACAAACATTTATCAAGCATAGAAGCAGAAAGCTCAATGAGCATCTTCATTTCAGACCAATTAAACAAAGACATATTAATCACAGACATGACCTAATATAGAGGACAGAGTGTTGTACTCAGCATCAGGAAGACCTGAGTTTGAATTCTGCCTTGGACACTAAGTTGGATGAACCTGAGGAATCCCCTAATATCTTTAAGCTGAACTCCAAATCTTTGATACTACGATCTACCAGGCTCAAGGCACAGTGTTAGGTACTGGGGATAAAAAAGATATAAAAACAAAAACAAAAACAAAAACCAAGCTTTCCATTATGCCTAGGAATTGAGAGCCCATCTGGAGCTCTGAGGTTGCATAAAACTAAATATAATTTTAAATTAATTGGAGCTTACTGGCTACCAATTATGTACAAAAGGGGAATATGTCAATTCAATTAACAGGAAATCATTAAGCAATCACAGCTCTCTCTTCAATACTATGTATTTTAAGCACAAAAAATATCAGGAGATATTTCATTTTTTTCCTGAACCACGAGCCAGCTGCTCTGGATATCATCCTTGTTAGAGGTGGAAACATGGCCATCACCAATCACCAATAATGAGTATCATTTTGAGAAGTATGGGACAGACATATGGTGCTGTACAAAGATGGTGGAACTGGCTGCTGCCTTCTTGATATATAAAATAAACAATATAAACAGAAGTAATGTTTTTCTAGGAATTCCTCATAAAGAGATATTTAGTAGACAAGTTTCTACATAAAAATAGGAGAAAAAGGAACTTGAGGGCTGTATGGGTTGGCCAGGTTGGCTTGAATTCTATCCAGGAGAAGGATCTAGAATTAGACTCATAGGGAGCAAGGGAAGTTATTTTGGGACCAGGTATGGAAGAGAACAGGGGACTAAGAATGGACCCTATCATACTTTAAAAAAGAAAAGAAAAGAAAGAAAGAAAGAAAGGCTAAAAAAGTAGTTCTTATCCATCTTGCCCTACTGGAAAGTTGGAGAGGGGATGAGGAGGATATAAGAGAGAGCAGATTGGGGGAGGGGGTATTCAGTGGGATCGCTGTTTTGGGGTGGTGGGTAGGGGAAAGACAGGGAGAAAATTAGTCACTCAAAATCTTCTAGAAATGAATGTTGTAAACTTAAAATAAACATAAAATTTATTTAAAAAGTACTTCTTAACCTTTTCTGTAACATGGACCCCTTTGGTAGTTTACTGAAGCTTATGGACTATTTTTCAGAATAATGTTTTTACATGCATAAAATAAATTAGATATGATTACAAAAGAAACTATTATCAAAATATATTTTTTAAAAAGCCCAAGTTCACAAACTGAAAGTTAAGTATCCCTAGGCTAGAAGAAGAGGTACTTCCACAGAGATTTCCAGTTGGGGCCTAGCTGCTTGCTGTATCCCCTGAACTTTTCTTAAGAACAATTTCATCATTAAATTGCAATAATACTCAGAAACTGCAAGATTTATCTTCTGAGGTCAGAGGTAGCTAATACGGGAAATCTTACTGTTACCAATGACCACCTTACTTAACCTCTAAGGAAGGACAGTGATAGTCTTTATGAAAAATTGTCAGATGCAAAAAAAAATCAATAGACCAATTTTGAGACTCCAGTGACAGGTGATTTAGCAATTACTACCTAGGATTGAAAGCAATATGAACGATTAGCTTGATCCAGTGAGTTATGTTTAAGTTAGCCCCTGAAAGATAGAGTGGGGCAGACATACTGGAATTGGGCTATAATGTTGGTAGGGATATGCTACCAGTTTCTACCAGTTTCTCAATATGAGAGATTCTTCAGGTTTTTCCTCCAGGCCCTAAATATATGATGGGTCCAGCCTACATGTCAAAATCACTAAATGTTAGAGCCTAATGAAGATAAAGCAGACAAGACTTTTGCCCAGGATGAGGAATTTAAGAGGTAACAACCATCCCTCTAGGGGATGACACTTTCCCTCTCTAGCAGAAGGAACAGAGAATGCTTCCTCTACTTCAGCAACTTAAAACCTTTGGTGATTCAGGGCACGCTCCTTTAATACATTGCCTTTTGACCCAGGTATAAAAATTGCTAGTTATGGCTTTCCTAAAATATATAGGTACTGTATATTTGCATCCATTTTCAGCCTCAAATCATTAAGCTGTAACTTTGAATGAATTAAGTTGTCATAAATTTTGCACATTGCTTCCTATAATTTTGGCTCATTGACCATTCTGAAATAATAAGCACTATACTCTGGTTTCCAGTTTTGTATTTCTATAGTCATCTGCCAAGCAAGTTTAGTGTCTACATAAAAAAATTAATTCTTCACAAGTACCCTCCAGAGGAAAGGCGTTACATAAATTTCAGCGATAAATGGAAAATTATGACAAATGCAACATGCATTTGAATTTATTTCTTGAACTCTCTTCAAGAACATGAACTTTCTTAATTACACATTTCATTTGGGGCAAATCAAATCTTTCCTTGCCAAATTACATGAAATAGGATTTCTAAAGCTTGGCAAAAGTGGTCAAATGCCAGAATTGGATTTATATTAACATCAGACTCCTTTTGCAGTGATTCCTAGTTACATTTTTGGAGCACTCTGTGTGTTACCAGTTATCTCAAGAGGTGTTGGGAAATTTGTGGTACAGAATAATTCTAATTCACTTTATTTTATTTTAATTTTTTTAAATGTGCCACAGAGTAGATAGATCTAGGAGTATTTACTTGTATAATATAAAATCACATAATGGCAGTGTTGCCACTTCCAAAAGGACGGGAACAAGGCCTAAGTTAAAATGTAAAGGAGATGGCATTTAGCATTTGTACTTACCTATTTCCCTTTCTGTTGCTTCCTTTAGTCTGTCCCCTGCCTGTGCAGCCCTGCCATAAATTTTGGTACCCCCACCTAGATCTTCCTTTTCTTGACCTCATGGCCAGGATTTACTGGTCCATTTAATTTCTACTCTTTGTTAATAAACTAATCCATGATAATGTGATAATGGAAACTATTGGTTGATGTGATATCTAGTTCTAGTAACATTTTAACAGAGAATCAATGCCTTAAAATAAAAGACTAACTCTACTGATGGGAATTTCCGGTCATAGGGATAGAACAGCCAAGAGGTTTTTCTTTATTCAGGGTCTGTTTGACATCCCTCACATTACAACGTGTAATTAGCTGCCTACTTTTCTTCCTTATAGGCTCAGCTTTAGGTGGAAATTACTATATTGTATCTTACTCCCTCTTCCCCCATCATTAGACAAATATAAATAAATAAAAGTTGACATCAAGCATTTTATCTTATAATGGAATTCATTTATCTATCTTTTTGTCAGGCATCTATAATTGGACTGTATTAAATCAGAAAACATTTTGAAAAATCACAGGAAGAGCTATTTTATACTTTAAATGGCCAACTTGTCTGAAGTGGGTAATACCATAAAGAGATATACTACTTGGTCATTCTTAACTCAATTTTTGGCTTCTTCTCATCTTTCCAATTTTCTTACATTCTACTCTCTATGTCACTTTGTAACCTAGTGCTGGGCTTAGAGTCAGGAAGACCTGTTGTGTTCAACAATTGCAATTGTCCTAGATCTCACCTTTTTTCCCACAGACAAACTCCCTGGGAAGGCCATCTACTATGGGTGCTCCCTAGTATACTCCTCACTCTTTTCACTCTGCATTATAGATTTGGACCTCATGTGAAATTGCTTTCCACAAAGTTACCAAATTGTCCAGTTTAATGGCCTTTTCTCAGTTCTCATTCTTCTTGACTTCTCTGTAAACCTTTGAGAGTATCACCCTCTTTTCCTGGATATTCTCTTCTCTTTAGGTACTCAGGACACTGTTTTCTCCTGGTTCTCCTACCTGGCTGACCACTCTTATACAAATGAAGGCTCCATAATCCCTTTAAGCCTAGGCTATTATAACAGCCTGGGTTTGGTCCCTCTGCCTCAAGACTCTCCCTCTCCTTTTCCATCCTGCACTCAGTTGTCAAAGTGATCTTCCTAAATTACAGGTTTGACAATGTCACTTTCCTACTCAGTAATTCTGTGGCTCTCCATTAACTCCACGATAAAATATAAAATCCTGTTGAACTTTTAAAGCTCTTCATTACCTAGCCCCTTCCTCCTACCTTTCCAGTCTTCCTACAAGTCACATGCCTCCATGTCCTCTGTGATCCAGTGACACTGGCCTAAATGCTGTTCCTCATATGATACTCCATCTCTCTGTTCCATGCATTTGCATTGGCTGAAATTCTCCCCTTTCTTATCTGTTTCCTTGGCTTTCTTCAAGTGGCTAAAATCCTACCTTCTGTAAGAAGCCTTGCCCAGACCTTACTGCTGCAACCAGGAACAGTCCCCAAAAACCACCTACCATTTTTGTTGCTAGTGAAGCTTTGAAAGTATGGATGACTTCCTTGTTCTTCTCTTCTCTTTCTATCCACAGCTATGGGGAGAAATGTAGAGCCCCTTCATCCTCTCCCTTGGTATTCTCTCTCTCTCTCTCATTCTCTTGCTATTCAAAGCTAATGCTGCCCTTTTAGTCTCTCCCAAATGTTTTTGGGGGACAGCTGGGTGGGTTAGTGGCTAGAACAGGAGTGGGGCCTCGAGGCCAGATGTGGCCCTCTAGGGCCTCAAGGGTGGCCCTTTGAATCCAAACTTCACGGAATAAATTCCATTAATAAAAGGATTTGTTCTGTAAAACTTGGACTCAGTCAAAAGGCTGCACCCAAAGACCTACAAGGCCACATGTGGTCTTGAGGCCACAGATTCCCCACCCCGGGCTAGAATGTTGGAGCTAGAGTCAAGAAAATGTGAATTCAAATCCACAGCCTCAGATACTTTGGGCAAGTCATTTAACCTGTCAGCTCCAATTTCTTCATCTACAAAATGGGGATGATAATAGAACCTACTTCTCAGGGTTGTTATGAGTATAAAAATGAGATAATGTTTCTAAAATACTGTATAAATACTATCTATTTTTATGTTAGCTATTTTCCAAAGCCTGCAATAATCTTGGTTAGATGGTTGTTGTTCAGTCATGTCCAACCCTTCATGACCTCATTTGGGGTTTTCTTGGCAAAGATACTGAAATGGTTTGCCATTTCCTTCTCCAGCTCATTTGACAGATGAGGAAACTGAGGCAAACAGGGTTAAGTGACTTGTTCAGGGTCACATAGCTAGTAAATGTCTGAGGTCAGGATTTTAACTCAGATCTTCCTGATTCCAGGTCCAGAACTCTATCCACTATGCCTGTCTAGCTCCCCAATCCTAGTTAGAAGGATAAATTAAAACTACATATCTCATGATGCTAAGTTCTCATTCAAAATATTTTCTCATTAAGATCTTCAGGGTGGAGTGGTTATACAAAGTCTATATTTAGATTAGGTCAAAGAACTATAAGTCTCCAAGCATGCTTGGAGGGCATTCCTATTCAGGTCCAGGATCATTTAAATTCAATTTATTAAGCATTTCAATTGCATCAAGGTCAGTGCACTAAGCTACAAGGTGGGAATACAAAGGCAAAGTGGAAACCAGTACATGTCCTCAAGTAGATTCCATTCTACTGGGGGTTCAGAACAAGTAAACAGAGAAGTCAAATCAAGATAATTTGAGGGGAGAGAGAAAAAGAGAGTACTAATGACTAAGGACCAGAAAAAGCTTGTGTGGGAAGTGGTGCCTGAGCGAAGCCTGGAAGGAAACTAGAGATTGTCAGAGATGGAAGTGAGGAGTGCCAAGTGGCTAAAGTGGGAAGTGGGATGTACTGTCCAGTGAGCAGTTGGCAAGCCAGTTAGGCTAAAAGGGTAAGTGCATGTCAGAGAGCAGTATCTATTAAACCTGGAAAAGTAGGTTGAGTCCAGATTGTGGTGGGCTTTAAAGTCAATCAAGAGTTTAAGCATAGGGGCAGCTAGGTGGCGTAATGAATAGAGCACCTGCCCTGGAGTCAGGAGGACCTGAGTTCAAATTCGACCTCAGACACAACACAAAAACTAGCCCTGTGACACCTTAACCCCAATTGCCCTCTAAAAAAAAAAAAGAGTTTAAGCATAGAAGCAAGAGGGAGTCCCAGGAGCTTCCTTCTCCTGGAGGAATCAAACAGGGGGTAGATGAGTAGAGACAATAATTTGAGGAAGGAGAGAGCATTAACAGTTAGGGGGATTAGAGAAGGCTCTTGCCACCTCTTTGGGGAAAATTTACTCATAGCAAAGTAAACTGAACCAAAACTGATGCACCTTAAGAACAAAAGAATTCCTATAGATGGTATTGCAAAATTGGGCTGTTCTTTGAGGTCCTTCCTCTTCAGCCTGTGTACTAATTTTCCAGGTGTTAAAAGAAATGAATCATTTGTTCCAAATCAGGTTCACATAAATCTCCTTTAGACTCCCTTCACAATGGCCTGCTCAGACTACTTAAGGATAATTACAGATTCCAAAGTCAAAGAGACTATATTAGCATTAGGCACTTATCCCTTTTACTGTTTCTTAAATGGTTGATACTCTGGCTGTTATTATTAAGCATCTTGTAAAAGTATCACATTTTATATGTGCAAGGAACTTCATAATCTTTTTTTGTATTGTTATTCTTTATTATGTAGAAAGATCCATATGGTTACACCTGTCCAGGCTATTCTAGTTGAGATAGCTCCTGGTCATTCTTGATCTTGTTGATGGACCTTTCATAGGTGGAATATTTAGATGTGACTGGGTGAAGGAAGTTGCCCTCAAGAGCCTATTAACATAAATATAAATATAAACAGGGTGAAAAAACAGGGATCCACCAAGCTGAGGAAACAGTGTGGATAGAGCAGAATAGTTTCCCCCTAGGAGGTTGGACAATTTCCCATGATGTGGAAACCACTGGCACTTTCCAGATGTGCTAGGCTATTAAGCTTCTTCCTACCTTTTTCCTTAGAGTGGGAAAATTCTCCAGTGTTTCTGAGGATATATCCTTGAAGTTTGAAGAACAAGCTTGTGGAAGAGTGAATATTCCTTTAAGTGAGGTGATTACAACTTAGTTGATGATTGCAATTCACCCCCACCCCCCCAGTTGGCCTTCCTTTTTAGGAAGGTGGAATAGGTTGCTGCTATTTAGCATATTTTGGTTTCGGCTTACAAGCCCTCCCTCAACCTGGTGGCTGCTATCTCATCTCTTTGTGTGTTGCTATAAATCTTGTTAATTTGCAAGTACTTCAGGGAGAAATGATCCTTTAAGTTTTTATCAGTTACTTATAACTTAGTGTGGAATTATGAAAACATACTTGATCATTTTATTACTCTCCAAAAAAATTTTTAAAAATGCTCCACAGGCTTCCTATTGCTTCTAAAATATAATACATGCTCCTCTCTCAGGCATTTAAAATCCTTTCATGTCTCCAAGCCCACCTTCTCAGGCTTATTACATTACTCTCTTTCCAGTTTCCAGCAAATTGGCATTGTACACAAATTTCCATCTCCCATCTAAGCCTTTGCCTAGGCTGTGCCCCCTGGGTAGAAAGCAAACCCTTTTTATCTCTGTCTCCCTTGAGAGCTTTGCCCAAGTACCACCTCCTACATATAACTTTTCCTCATGCCTTCAGTTGCCAGAAGTCCTCCAATTACTTTGCATCTACTTTATAAATGTAACAGGATAATCTGATATGGAACTACATTAAAAACCTACTTTTTAGTTCAACTGAAAATCTTAAGAAATAATCTTTTCTTCAGCCTAAAACTCTTTGTAGACTTTTTCCTTTAGCAAAGTAGGTAGATCAAAGGCAAAGGTCCCTGGAAATGATCTATGGTGATAACCAACCCTAACCCTGTCTAGATAAGATCATTAACTCCCCAACCTTTGAAGTGATTGATGTCATGACCTACCTAGGGGCTGTGCCCTCTTTTTACATTCAAGGTAAAGATATCAATCACAGGGAAGGAAGTCTTTTGAATCTTGGGGGTGGGGGTAGGGAGAGGAGGAGTGAAGGAAAGAATCTAGTAGTTTCTGTGATTTTAGTAGATTAAGTAACAGTTGTTCTGGAATATTAATTTCAAGCTGCATTTTAACATCTAGCAACCTTTTCCTTTTTCAGGTTAAGAGACAGAGAGACACAAAGAGAGACAAAGACAGAGACAAAGACACACACACACACAAAGAGACAGAGACACAAACACACAGAGACAGAGACAGAGAGAAACAGAGAGACAGAGACAGAGAGACAGGGAGATATCTGAGAACAAAGATAGACAGTGACAATGTGGACATTTCTCTTTTTAGGCTAGAAATGTTTGGATTTACATTAATGTTAAATTGAATAAAATTTTGTCTGCCAGATTTGTGCCAGCAATGCTGAGTATAGTATTTATATATATATGTATATATATTTTTTGCTTTGGTCACAGAAGAGACCCTCCCCTTCCTTGATCTGTTAGACTAGGGTTTTTTTTCCCACTGAGCAGAGTTGCGCATGTGTTGTATCTTCTTCCAGTGGCCTACATGCTCTAACTTCTTGCTAATGACATGCGGGACCTCCATTCCCTATATATTCTGTATTTACTTATATGTGTACATGTGGTCTTCCCACCTTAGCCCTAGAAGTCAAGCTCCTGGGGAAGACACTTGATTTTTGTTCTTGTAGATGCAGTGCCTAGCATAGTGCCTGGCATGTAGGGGGCACTGAATAAATGTTTGTTGATTAATGGGTCTGAGGGCAGGTTTGGATGGAGACAAACAGAGGAAAGCATGAAAGGTATTTGGACCGTGGGAAATTCAGAATTCTCAATGTTGTGATGAGGAGCTAGCTTTCCTGTGAGCCACTCGTGGTTCAGTGCATGCCATGACCAGAGGTGCCCTTCCCTCCCTGGCTTCCCCCAGACTCAGGCCATTCAGATGCATGACTGCTCATGTGACTTGGATGGGATGGCAGTCAACAATTCATTTTCTTTTGGTGAGGCAGAGGATGACTGCCAGGCCTTACCAGCTTCCTTATCACTGCATCCTAAAGTCCTTCAGGCATGCCCTTTTGGCCTGCCTCTGTACCCTTCAGACCCCCTGCACTGTCGCCTGACCTCCTGATGTAACCTGAGGACTCCTGAAACTAAATGTGGAGGCCTTCAGCTGTACCCTTGGGACTTTTGGGACTTTCCATCTGCCACAAAGCTGAAATTTCCCTCAACTAGAGTATGGCCTTCTTGAGAGTAAGCATGGTATTAATTTTTCTGTATTCTGAGTACTTAGCACTGGGCTTGACACATAGGAAGCAGTTAAATGCTTTTTTGGTTCATTCATTCATCTATGCCCAGGGAGGGATCTTCCATCTCCCATGGAGTCTGCTTGTTCACATTGCAGCATGGTCAGCTCTCATCAGCTACTCTCTTCCTCCCACCCCACACCTCTAACACCATCCCTAGCAGAGGGTGGTAGAAAGAATAACAGTCCTCCCTTCCTTGACTTTGAGATATAGCCAGAATATGTGGCATAAATTGTGGGCAACAGATCACTACCCGGGAAAGGGACCTGGCAGCTGTCAGCAATGGTTGGACTGGGGCAAACAAGCAGGATGAGTTGCTGTGAATGTTGGGACAGTGGCCCAGAGTAGCTAGGAGAATGAGTCCTTCAGTTTGTGCTATATTCTAGTCAGCTCCTTCAGCTGCCCTTCCCGGTGTTCCAGACTCTTAGGCTTCCCTCTCTTCCTATTCGTTGTTGTTATTGTTGTTAAGTCTTTAAGTTGTGTCTAATTCCGTGTGACCACATGGACTTTCTTGGCAAAGATACTAGAATGATTTGTCATTTCCTTCTTTAGTGTGCCCCTATTTTACAGATAAGGAACTAAAGCAAGTAGAGGTTAAGTAACTTGCCCAGGCCCCATACTTGGTTAAGTGTCTAAGCTTCATATTTGAACTCAGATCTTTCTGATTCCAAGCTCAGTGTCTCTCCACTGCACCACTTAGCTGACCCCCTCTCTTCCTAGGCACCCTCTTAATTCTCTCTTCCCACCCTCTTCCTGGGATATCTTTGACATTTCCAGCTACTGAAGTATCTGAAACGATTTGATATGAAAATCTCCCTGACTGCTCACCATGGATATGGGGAATTGAGAAGTTGGAAGGAATGATTTTTGCTGTAGATGTCTATGCCCTGCCTAGACCTTGCTAGGAGCTAAGTAGAAGAGTTCTTTATGTCCATGCTGGTTTTCACACCTTAGCTCTCTTCCCAAGGCCAATTCACTTTCCAAGTTTTAGCTAATGAGGTAAATTGGAGCAGATCTTGTGTGTGTGTGTGTGTGTGTGTGTGTGTGTGTGTGAATATTTTTTATTACAAGTCTAAAAAACATCAGTAAACAAGAACATTTCCAGATAAAAGGATCAGAAGAGAATTGTATAGGAAACAATTTCACTATTATGTACAACTTGTTTTTTGTAAATATATAACAATTTCAGCTCTTAAGTTCTTTTTTTTTTTTTTTGCTTTTTGGAGGGCAATTGGAGTTAAGTGACTTGCCCGAGGTCACATGGCTAGTTTTTGTGTTAAGTGTCTGAGACTGGATCCAACCTCAGGTCCTCCTGACTCCAGGGCTGGTGCTCTATTCACTGTGCCACCTAGCCGCCCCCAGTTCTTAAGTTCTAATGCTGTCGTACTCATTTCTCCCTGACTTCCTTCTCTTATCTGCACGGTTTAAAATTTTTCATTGATATCTTTCTTTTCTTCCATTTTTTTGGTATCACTATCTATCTCTCCCTCTAACTTTCTTCCACCACCCCCTTTCCTGAAGCTTTTCCTTATAATAAATACTCAAATAAAACAAATCGACACGTTGGCCATCTCTGAAAATGTTTGCCTCACTTGCACCTGCCCCTTCATCACCTCTCTGGTAGGGGGTAGAAAACATGCTTCAGTATAGGTCTTCTGAAGACAAGGCTGGTAATTTTGTTGATCAGAATTCTTAAGTCTTTCAACTTTGCTTTTCTTTACCATGCTACTCTTCTCATCCTAATTGTTTTCTTGGTTCTTTTCACTTGACTCTGCATGGTTCATAGTTCACATGATCAGGATTCTCTGAAATTTTCTCTTTCATCTTTTCTTATGGCATAACAAATATTCCATTACATTCATATATCACAATTTGTTCAGATAGTCTCCAATTTTCTAAGTGGCAGTCCAAGACATTCCCTTTAGATTCTAGTTTTTTTCCCCTTTTAATTACCCCTTCAGGAATAGGAAGTTTGTTTTGCTTTTAACGATTCCCTATTCTGTAGTATTTCCCCTAGCTACACTTGTTTTCTTGTTGGGTAAGATGCATTTCTATGCCAAGCTCTGTGTGTGTGCATGTGTGTTCATCATACACACATTTTTGTTTCAGATAAGAGTGAGAGGTATCTGGTGCTCACTCCTCTCACCTCTTCCTTCTCATTAGTGCTTTCTTCTCTTCACTCCAATTATGAGAAATCATGTAGCTCCTTCCAGTTGCTTAAAATAAGTTTGTCTTTCTAGGTTTCTCTTGACTCTTGTCATTCCACAGTACCTGGGATTCTCAGAAATTGTCTTATTACTTCTTATGACACAATTATGTGCCATAATAATATGCCAATAGCATTTCATTCTATTAATATACCACAATTTCTTAGGCCATTAATTGTCTTTTTTTCTTCTTTCCATACCTCTCCCTCCCCCTTTTGTTTTCCCTTTAGTTTGTATTTTAAAGTTTTTACTCTATTCTGGGCTTTTTCTCAAAAATGCTTCAAAGGGGCGGTTAGGTGGCACAGTGAGTAGAGCACTGGCCCTGGAGTCAGGAGGACCTGAGTTTAAATCTGGCCTCAGACACTTAACACTTACTAGCCATGTGACCTTGGGCAAGTCACTTAACCCCAATTGTCCTGCCTTTCTCCTCTCCAAAAAGTAAAACAAAACCAAAAATGCTTCAAAGTCCTCTGTTCCATTAAAAGTCTGGTTTTCCTTCTGTAAGAATGGTAAGTTCTTCAGGCAAGTTATTATTGGTTGTAACCCTGTATCTTTTATCTTTGGGAATGTTCTGTTCCAACATTTTAGCTCATTTAAAGTAGAAGCTTCTAGATCTTGTGTTATTTTGATTATGGTTCCTTGTTTTTGTTGTTGTTTTTCCAGAAGTATTTTTTCTTTGCTATGGGAGCTTTGGCTTTTGGCTAGGTAGGACATTCCTAGGACTTTTCTTTTGGGGATTCCTTTCAGGGAGTAATTGGCATATTGTTTCTGTATTTAACTTTGCCTTCTGGTTCTAAAAGATCTGGATAATTTTAATTTATGATTTCTTAAAATATAGTATCTAGGCTTTTTAAGAAATCATGGTTTCCAGGGAAGCTGCTGATTCTTTTTTTTTTTTTTGCTTTTTGGAGGGCAATTGGGGTTAAGTAACTTGCCCAAGGTCAAATGGCTAGGTTTTTGTTTTTGTGTGCATTAAGTGTCTGAGGCCGGATCCGAACTCAGGTCCTTCTGACTCCGGGGCCGACGCTCTACTCACTGTGCCACCTAGACGCCCTGAAGCTGCTGATTCTTAAATTATTTCTCCTTGATTTGTTTTCTAAATGAATTTTGATATCAGACATTTTACATCTTACTATGTGACCTTGGTCGAATCCCTTGACCTCTATCTGCCTTAGTCAGTCAAATGGGTATAATAACCACATGGTGGCACATGCCACCATAGTCCTAGCTACTCTGAAGGATGAGGCTAGAGGATCACTTGAGCACAGTTGTTCTGTGCTATGTGTGCCATGCTGATTGGGTGTCTGCAATAAGTTTGGCATAAATATAGTGACCATCTGAGAATGGGGAACCACCAGGTTGACTAAGGAAGGATGAACCCACTCAGGTCAGAAGTAGAGCAGGTCAGAATTCCCAGCCTATTAGTAGTGGGATCATACCTTTGAATAGCACTGTGCTCAATCCTTGGCAAGATAGAGAAACATGGTCTCTTTTAGAAAAAAATAAATGAAATGGGGATAATGATAATACTTACCTCCTGGCATTATTGGAAAGACAGACAGAGACAGAGAGAGAGAGAGAGAGAGAGAGAGAGAGAGAGAGAGAGATTATTGAGTCCCAAGAGGGTCATTTTTCTGATCCTTACCAATTTGTACTATGCATATAGTACAAGGTCACATCTATTATATAGATGCTCTCTAGCATCTATATAATATTACCATCATACTTTGGTCTTTGAGTGGAATTAAGACTAAGAGCTCATCTATAAAGAGTTCATGGAAGGAGTTTAGAGACAAAAAAAATCTTTATTATTCATAGCTGAAGTATGGATGGGCATGACTTTGGGCAAATTAAAAGTCTGGAGGTCTTGTAACACCTGGATAACCCAAAGATTGTATTAGATGTACTGCAATTTGGTCTGCTAAGAAAAAATGAACAAGAATGTTTGGTACATTCTGGTTTTTAAAGCAATAATTCCTTTCAAACTGTATCTGGTAGTGGACTTCGAGTTATCCCTTTGGAGAAAAGTGAGAACAGTGTTTTCTTAGACCTGTATTTAAATTAGAGGCTATTGTTCAGACAGACCAGATTCTCCTTAGATGAAAGAGGGATAAACCCAGGGATGAAACAGATCTGAGCTGGACCTCTTCTCTCAAGACTACAGAAAGTTCAGAGTACACAAAACAGTTTAGAAAAAAAAAAAACGACAAGAAACCTTTGTTCTAGTCCTATTTGGCCACTAACTAGCTGCAAGGCTTTGGGAATTCATCTCTCTTGGCTTTAGTTTCCTCCCATGTAAAATGACAGGATTAGAGAGATAATCCCTGAGGTTCTTCTAGCTCACCAAATTCTGTAATTATCTCTATGTGGATGTGAATCCAGGCTGAGGAGTTATAAAGGATAAGGGAAATAGTGGCTTTTGATTTGTTAAAAGAAAAATGGCAATTGTAGAATATCATTGATTTAGAATCGTTCTTCACCTTAAAGGTCATGTAGACCAATCCTCTCCTGTTACAGATAAGGAGATAAAGTGACTTGCCACACATGATTACTTAGATTTCTTTTGAGTCTAAAAGGGAGAAATCATTGCCATTGTTAGAATCAAGCAAGCAAGCACTTACACAACACCTATTACATGCCCAGCATTATATGAGGTCCTAAACATATATGGAATGTCTTTTGCTCTCAACATCCTTATAATCCAATTGAGGGGACAAAATTAACAGGTATACACACATACACACAGAAATATAAGGCAGTACATAGTCAAGTGCTAAGCTGTATGTCTCTAGCTTTTTTTGTTTTGTTTTGTTTTGTTTTTTTGGAGGGCAATTGGGGTTAAGTAACTTGCCCAAGGTCACACAGCTAGGTTTTTGTTTATGTGTGCCTTAAGTGTCTGAGGCCAGAACCGAACTCAGGTCCTTCTGACTCCAGGGCTGACACTCTATTCACTGCGCCACCTAACCGCCCCTGTCTCTAGCTTTTAACAAGGTACATTGAACAGATTAGGTATTTAGTAAATATTTGTTGAGCTAAATTGAATTGGTACAGACTCTAAGTACTGTTTATTTAGAAAAGGAAGAGATAGTTATGAGTTGGAGTAGTCATAGAGTAGTTATACTACTCTATACTGTGTGAGCCTGGGCAAATCACTTAGCCTTATTTGCCTCAGTTTCTTCATCTGTAAAATGAGCTGGAGAAGGAAATGGCAAACCACTCTATCTTTGCCAAGAAAACCCCAGATAGAGTCATGAAGGGTCAGAAAATGATTGAACAACAATAAAATCATAGAAAGTTTTAAGGAGGAAAATGCTGTGAGTGTCTTTGTATATGAGTCTTTTTTTGCTTTTGTGACTCATGGTCCAAGGCCCCCTTCTCATATCCAGTTTTGGCTCACACAAAGCCCACCTCCTTCTGGGGGATGAATTGACTCCACAAAAGGTTATTCAGACTTTTCTTACCCTCCCTGGTTCCTTATCATCTCACTTGGAGTAAAACTCTGGGGAAAATCCTTAAAACTAAGCTCAGGGTTAGCTTATGTCTAACATCTCTCCAAATGGGATTAACAGGGTCCCTTCTCTGAAAAAATACTTAATGTATAATGTAAATATCAGGTATAGGACATCTATTTATTTCTTCTACTATAAAAGAAATTATTAAAATACAAAAAACTCATCAAGTCACATGAATAAATACCAAAAGCAGAAAACAGTAACCCATCAGGTATATTATACTTTCCTGAAAAGGTAAAGATGCTTTGTGGTTCTGCTGATGTGTTTTTTTATCTCAGACTTTACTGTTAGAGTAATTCACAAGGTCCAGTTCTCTTGTCCAGCCAGACATGAGTCTTTAGTCCCCCCAGGTTCAAGATGATCCTTCCTGTGGATGGTCATCTTCTCTTCTTTGAAATGGTAGTTTCAGGAAGTCCCTCCCAGAGGGAAGTCAGCACGAACTTGGGAAGTTCCCAGACTCAAGAGGTCACTCAATGCAAGATCATCAGTTGCTGGTCACATACCTGTGCTTAAAGATGAAATATATGAAGAAAAGGCAACCAGGACTCAGGCTCAGTCAGGCAAATCTGTATTCTTACCTCCCTATTCTTTTTTTTTTTCTTTTTTGGGGGGCAATTGGGGTTAAGTAACTTGCCCAAGGTCACAGGGCTAGGTTTTTGTTTGTGTTAAGTATCTGAGGCCAGATCCGGACTCAGGTCCTTTTGACTCCAGGGCTGGCGCTCTACTCACTGTGCCCTTACCTCCCTATTCTTGAGATGTATGGGGCCATTGCTGCTGCTTCCATTGATAAAAGGGAGAACTGGAAGGGTTAGTCCCAAGTGACATGTCCCCAAAGTGGTATAGATTATTCAACGCTCTTCTTCATAACCTACTGAATGGGAGGCATCTTTGACAAAATCCTGGTTACAGGGACCAAAGGATCAATCAGGAGTTGATAGATCACCCATGTCTCACAGAAAAGAGCCAGTGTGTATGTCCACTTATATTTCAACTATATATCTGCAGTGGAATGTAAGTATATAAGAATATATTAGTATATGAAGAAGTCAATATTCGCAGTGGAATATAAGTATAGTAGTGGAATTTCTGGCTTGAAGGGTATAAATAATTTAGTAACTTTGTTGCATAATTCCAAATTGTTTTCCAGAAGACTTGAACTAATTCATAACTTTACTAGCATGGAGTCAGTGTGCTTATCTTCCCACAGTACCTCCAACAGTGATTTTTATTTTCCACTGATTTTATTTGTTCAAAACTCTTTATTTCATGTAATTGAAATCATTTAACTTGCCTTTTATGATTTTTCTCTGGTTTATGATCTCTTCTACCCCTAGTTTGGTGATTAATTTTCCCCTATCTCTAGTTGTTTAAGATATATCCTTTTCTTTGCCTATATAAAGTAAGAAAGATAGAAAGAAAGGAAGGAAAGAAGGAAGGAAGGAAGGAAGGAAGGAAGAAAGAAAGAAAGAAAGAAAGAAAGAAAGAAAGAAAGAAAGAAAGAAAGAAAGAAAGAAAGAAAGAAAGAAAGAAAAAGAAGGGGGGCTCACTTTGAGAAGTGTTGTGTGATTTGACCAGATGAGACTCTGGGAAGCTGTTGTTGAGAACCCCCTGTCTTTGAAAACCCAGACATTGATGCTTCCCTCTCTAGTAACTGTGATTTGGTATTGATATAATGGTTGGACAGTTTGGAAGCCTGTCTGCTTGATCTATCTGTATACTCTGAAGTTCGGGGTGCTGACCTTTTCCCCCCGAACTAGGTAACAGATGTTTGTTTGATTAAAGTAAGCTTGTTAACCCCCCCCCCCAAAAAAAAAGAAGGAAAGAAAAATAAGGAAAGAAAGACAACAAAGGAAAGGAAGAAAAAGACAGAAAAGAAAAAGAAAGAAAGAAAGAAAGAAAGAAAGAAAGAAAGAAAGAAAGAAAGAAAGAAAGAAAGAAAGAAAGAAAGAAAGAAAAAAAGAAAGAAAGAAAGAGCGGGGCTTTTAACATTTAGGTCATTTATCCATTTGGAATTTACTATAATATAAAGTGTAAGACACAGATTTAAAGCTAATTTTCACCAAACTGTATTGCCATCTTTCCAACAGTTCTCATTAAATAAAGAGTTCCTTCCTTCCACAGTAGTTTGTGTTTTGGTGTTTGTTGAACACTTGACCATTAAGCCCATTTGTTTCTAGGTCTTACTTATTTAGTCTATTCTACTGATCTGACTGGACCAAAGGTTAGTGCTAGGGATCGGTGGGGTGTAAGGATGGATAGGTAAAGGGAGATCAGATTAGGAAGGGACTTAAAAGCCTGGCCAATGAGTTTGGATTTGATACATAGTCAATGGGGAGCCAAAATGGATCTTTAAACAGAGGAATAACATGGTGAAAAAAGTATTAAGGAAGATTGATCTGCCAAAAGAAAAATCTCTAGGACTTAGTGACTGACTCAATATGTAAGGAATGAAGAAGAAAGATGGACCAAAAATTACTCCTCCATTCCAAGTCATACTTTGACCACATATTAGGGTTTTATGGGAAGGCTCAGTGAGGTTCTTTGGCTTTGAGCCTTCCTCATTCTGATCATACTACCTTTTCAAGCTACCTAGATACTGCGACTATGAATGGCACCACTATGTGTGATAATACAATTTAATAGCAATTCAGCAAACATTTCTTAAACACCTGCTATGTGCAAAGCCTTGTTCTAGGGTACAAGAAAAAAAAAACAGTCCTCGCCAATTTGAGTTCTACTGGGAGCATATCACACATGCACACGCACACACATGTACAATCGTGGATAGAGAGCTAGATTTGGAGTCAGAAAGACCTGGGTTAAAATCCATCTTCTGTCATTTGCTAACTCTGTACTCTGGGAATATTACTTAGCTTTTGTGGACCTCATTAGCCGTATATACAAAATGAGAGAGTCAAGCTTGATGGTCTCTTAAGATTCTAAATAAATACAAGATAATATGAGGATGGGGATAACATTAAAAAACTGGGGGATCAGGGAAGGCTTCATGGAGGAGGTGACACCTGAGTTGAACCCTGAAACTCGATAAGGATTTTGAGAAACTGTTATTCGATGTTCCCCGCCCCCAGACTTTGGCCTTTGGTGCTAGCTTTCCCCTCTTATGTTCATATTAATTGCTTTTCTCCATCTTCTTCCTTACTTTGTGCAACCTGTCCCATTTCCTACCTCACCCGGTTCCTGTCAGCTCCCATGCCAGGAAGAAGAGAAGGGCAAATATCAAGCAAAAATTTTCCTAAAGGATTCTCTTTTACTAGACTGTTAATAGAAGTACCACACAAACCTTAATCTGTATTAGAAGCAGCTGATGCGGCGGGTAGGTGGCAGAGTGAATAGAGCACCAGCCCTGGAGTCAGGAGGACCTGAGTTCAAATCCAACCTCAGACACTTGACACACTACTAGTGATGTGACCTTGGGCAATTCACTTAACCCCAATTGCCCTAAAGGGGCGGCTAGGTGGTGCAGTGAGTAAGAGCACCGGCCTCGGAGTTGGGATGACCCGAGATCGGATCCGGCCTCTGAAAATGAGCACCCACGCATAAATAATGACTGGCCGTGTAACCTTGAGCAAGTTACTTAACCCCAACTGCTTAAAAAAAAAAAAAAAAAAAGCAAAAAAATAATAAAAACAATAAGTGATCCCTTCCTTCCTCCTTTCCTTCCTTCCTAAAAAAACAAAATGAAGCAACTGGTGGTATACATTGGACTGGACCTGGAGTCAGGAAGATCTGAGTTCAAATCCAGTCTCAAACACAACTAGCTGTGTGACCCTGGGTAAATCATTTGACCTTTTTTGACTCAATTTCCTTAACTGTAAACTGAAGATAATAGCATTTGCCTTTTAGAGTTGTGAGGATCAAATGAGATAATAATCGTAAAAGTCTTTAACAGTACCTGGTACATAGTAGGCATTATATAAATCCTTATTTCCTTCCCCTTCCTGCTGCCCTTCCACCATTTGAAACCTGTATTGGGTCTCAAAATTGGGTAACCAACATATAAAGCATGTGTCCTTTTGTACTGTTAGAAAAAAGCATTTCAATTCTTTTGTATTTTCTTCCTTTTTTTACATTCCCTCAATATCCTCTGGGTGTTATCTTTTTCCTTCTAATATTACTTGATCCTTTGTTAAACAATAATCATAATAACTTGAAATTAACTCCTTACCTTTCATGCAGAAAGATACCAACATTTCTTTACAATGTGTGTGTTAGTTTATGCAGGCACACAGCATGTTTCCTCAGTGCCTTTCATCTGAGGCTCTTAAAACACATAGTAAACATTCATTAATTCTTACGACATCCCTGGGAACTATAATTTTTACATGGTGTGTAGCAGATGAATCACTTCAGCTAACACCCAAACACCACCTTTGTGGAGAGGGGTAGACAAACTTGGCAGCAACTTAATAACAGAGAAGAACCCTTACCAAACAATTCAGGGCAGGAAAAACAGCCTGACGCCTTATCTAACTAAAACCACCACTGGAGTTTCAGGTAGGCAAAGTGTAATTATCTAAGCAATGACTAACTTAGCATTCCATCGACACCTGCATTCTTACAACCATCTACTGCCAATGATGGGATTTGGAAATAGAGTAATAACTACAACTTTAGCCTTCTACATCAGCCACAAGAGAAATCTTCCAGCATCAACATGATCGTTGTTTCTTACTGTGGCTTTGATTTGGGATTGATTCAGAGAAAACAAGAAATAGACTAAATCAACAGCTCTCAGTCCTACCCAGATATCCTTTGGGTGTCTCACTCTTAAGTCTGGAGCAAGCCCTGACCTGTTTAGAGAGCCCAAACCTGAATTATTGTTTGGAGAATATACTCTACTGTTTTGTTAAATAAGAACCAGAAAATTTATTGGGACATGCTTTTCCTTCTCCAATTTCAGTTAATATTGGTGATATAGTCAAATCTACTTGAAATGTTTCATTATTAATTCAGTTCCAGGCATAAAATATTTACCAAGCATCCACTATGCATAAGGCATTATGCAAAGCTCTTGGGATGCAAAGATAAAATGACACAGTCCAAGAACTTTATATTCTTAACACATACTAATTAAAAATCACTATGGTGATATGTACACATACACACACACATACACACACTTTCAGTGATTCTGAACCTCATTTTGCAATGCCCAAGAGTATCTCCAATTAAATTAAATGGTATAGCAAACTTCTTAAGACAAAATTGCAATTTTAAGAGAAATACATTGATTCCTTGAGAAATGACGAGGTAAGAGGTCACAGAAGAGCTAGGTATCTCATGATCTTTTTCAAAAATACCTAACACTAAAAATACCTCTTTCAAAAATGACTAGAATATGAACCCTTTGAGATCAGGGGCTTTGCTATATTATTATTTATATCCTCATTGCTTAGTGTTTTTCAGGTAGTGAGTACTCAATAAAAGCTTTTTCACCCACACTCATTCATTCATTTGTAGAATGGTGAACGGAAACAACATTGCTGGGAATTCTTACAATAAAATTCAAATTTGCCAAAAAAACAAAAACAAAAACAAAAAAAAATAGAAGAGCTCTGACACAATTTTTAAGAGAAGAAAGAGGAAATGTACCAGAAGAAATATTTGATGAAATAGCATATGTTGTAACATCAGAAACAACATAAGAAATCCTGAGAGATACTTTCTTTCTTTCTTTCTTTTTTTTTTTTTTGCTTTTTGGAGAAGGAAGGTAAGGCAGTTGGGTTTAAGTGACTTGCCCAAGGTCACACAGCTAGTTCCTTTTTATGTGTGTGTGTTAAGTGTCTGAGGCTGGATTTGAGCTCAAGTCCTCCTGAATCCAGGGCCGGTGCTCTATTCACTGTGCCAGAGAGATACTTTCAAAGCAACAATAGAAACACTCAAGAAATTAGAAGAAATACATTTCTTTTTAAAATGAGGAGAATTAAAAGAATTGGATGCTGCTAAGAAATCCCCTGTGGATTTAAAGGAAGAACTGATGGTAGCTAAGTAATCTCCATAGAAAATAATGCTAAAATTCACCAGAATGGAAAATAGGTCAGAAACTTTGGAAATGCCAATGCATGAAAACAAAAGCAGGTTTAATACAGTAGAGCATAGACTGCTAGACAACTCAGTGGAAGCAGAAAAACATTCTTAGAAAGTAACTGGAAAAGGATTTGGAAGCAATGCAGAGGAAAGAGATGGATATGGAAGACAGGTCAAGAAGAGAAAAGCTAAGAAATGCCAGGATTCTGAAAAACAAGAAAACAATCTGGCCATTCCTGCTTTAAAAATCTATGAACTTGTGATTTCAGGTCTGTGGGTCCCCCTTTGCCTGATACAGATTGCAACCCACCTCGGACATCCTAGAAGCTCATAAACTCCTAGATGAAGAAGTAGAAGGGCAAGATGGTGGATGAAAGGGTAGCAACCCAGACAAACTCTCCCAACATTCCCCTCCAAACAACTTTAAAATAATGCCTCAAATTGAATTTTGATGTGGCAGAGCCAACTAAAGGTAAGGGAGAGACATTTTTCCAGCCTAAGGCAATTTAGGAGGTAGGCAGGAGAAGCTTGTGACTCTGGGGTAGAGGACAGCCTGGAGTGCACATGGCAGCAGCAGCAGTGGACCTTGGAGGTGGCTCCTATAGGCCACAGGAGCAGCTTTGGGAGCTTTCAGTCTAGAGATAGTAAAGGGGTTGGACAGTTGGCTAGAAAGAGATTATGGGTAAACTCCCTGCTGGCACTAGGTGTAACTGGTACTGATTGGTGGCTCTATTGCCCATATGCAATTCTCTGTCACAATTCTAAGGCAGAGAGGAGCACTATCACTTGTGGCTGCAGAGGGGTAGGAATCCTTCCAAAAAACCAGAGCACAGATCAGGACAGTAATGATCACACCTGTCCCCAGATCACACCCCCTTGTCTTTCCCATTGTATTGTTTTCTTCTATTTCTATGCATTGCTTGTTTTCTCTCCTTGCTATTCTCTGGGATTCTGGATTCAGTTCAGTATATCCTCCCCTTTCTTTCCTCAATGATTTTTAAAGCTTCATCAGAAAGCTATTTCACTTTCTTGCTCTTCTTTATCTTTGGGATGTTTTTTGTTGCTGCCGCCCATACAATATTGAGAACCTGTATTCACAGTTCTTCAGGGACTCTACCTACCAGTAGTTCTCATTCTCTTTCACAGTAGTGTGTTGGACACTTTCTAACCTGAGAGGCTCATCTTTAAATGTAATTTCTTTTATCATTTTAATACTGTCCATGGGATTTTCTTGGCAGAGATACTGTGATGGTTTGTTGTTTCCTTCTCCAGTGAATCACCTTTTATCAGTACTCTCCACTATTACCTGTCCATCTTGGGTAACCTTCCATAGCATAGCTCATAGTTTTATTGAAATACCCAAGCCTCTCCACTGTGACAAGGGTCTCATATCCAGGAGAGGCTGTGTACACTATCCTAAAGCTCCAAGCAAGACCCAAAGAAGAGATATGAGGACACACCCTCATCCCACTTCTTAAAGGGATTAGAGATTTATGGGTATGAGTCATTGTCCATATTTTTCAGATTTTTTCAATATATTGATTAGTTTTATGGTTTTTTTTTAATCTTTAAAATATTACTGTGTTACATGGGCTAGCTTTCTGGGAGGGAAGAGGAGGATAGACACAGAAATTCTGGTGATTCAACTGGCTTTTTTCCCTTTTTCTCCAGGTGTTAGTTTCAGGATTTCACAACTGATGGAGCCATAGTGAAGACAACTATTGCAAATACCACAACATTTCAAGTTGTAAGGGACCTTTAGCGATAATCTACTCAATCTAACCCTCCCATTTTCACAGATGAAGAAGTTGGGGCTCAGAAAAGTTAAGTGACTTTCTCACAGCCACATGGGTAACAAATAACAGAACTGGGAGCCAAACCCATTTCCTCTAACTTCAAACTCTCACCTCTTTCTACAACTGACTCTGAATAGGAGTTTCATAACATTCAATCCAGATGCTCCTGTCATTTGTTGAAAAAATATTGTTCCACAGTGTTTTCCCTGCATCTGGTTCAATGTGACTCTCTACTTAACTCCCTTTAATGCACTAGATTGTATGACCTACTGTTGTCTATTTTTCCCTGAGGGACTTTAGTCACCTGAGTCTGAGCTCAGTAGCATCCGAAAGATTCTCTGAGATGTTGCTGAAACTTACTGTCCTTGTATCCCATTACATGAATCATTGAACATCTCAGACTGTCTCTGTTCTAAGCCATCATATGACACTGAATTTGGCTCTTTGTAGTGTCTTGTTGAAAATTAGGCTCAATTGTTTCTACCATGTACCCATGCTTCCCCTCTTTAGGACAATGCATCCTACCACCTGGTACCTAATTAATCCTCTGAAATTAATGGCTACCTGGAGATCCAGAGTAACTAGCATGACTGCAGCAAAAGCAGTAGCCAGAGGCATGATGGGAGCTGAAATGTGTTTGATTCATGCCAACTCATATACCAAGAGAGTCCAGGGGGAGCTTGTGCTGCGTGTGGGGAAATGAAGTAGTAAAAATGACAGTTTTTAGCAAAGGAACAGGTGTAGTCCTGGCTGGGTGTGGTTGTAAACACTTCCAGGAAGAGAAGCCTCAGAAGACTTGCAATTCAACAGAGAAACAGCAGATGGAAGTAGTAATACAGAAGAGGAGCTCAAGAGGAAAAATGGCCCCACAGATGACATCAGCCACGCACAGCCTGGCAGGAATCAATTCTCAAGCTATCTGAAAGAGGGGAGACCACCAAATGCTTGGGAAAAAAGGCAGAGACCTAGTTACCCAAAAAGATGATTTAGAAAATACATAAAGGAAAAAACTACTGGCCTACTTTTCCATTTTTCCATTTAAGGATATCCTTGGTAAAGGTTTCAAAAGGAAATTCACAAATGATTTCATGCAAGAAAACCACACCTTTAGTCACACAACTGAGTGAGAGGTAGAGACAATACAAGATCTCAATGAAGTTATTGTTGACTACTAAAACAATACACAGATATACCTGGTGATATTGAGAGTTCAGTTCCAGACCACCGCAATAAAACAAATATGTCAACAAAGTGAGTCACACAAATTTTTTTTGTTTCCCAGTGCATATAAAAGTTATGTTTATACTATATTGTAGTTTGTTAAATGTACAATAGTATTATGCCTGAGGAAAAAATACATATCTTAATTAAAAATATTTTATTGCTTTAAAAAAATGGCCTTATGCGGGTGAAGGACTTTGCATAGATGTTAATGGTTGCTGAAGGATGGGATGACTGTGGCAATTTCTTTTTTAAAAAAATTAATTAATTTATTTTTAATTTTCAACATTCACTTTTATAAGATTTTGACTTCTAAATTTTTCCCCTTCCCAAGATGGCATAGGCTATACATGTACAATCATGTTAAATGTATTTCCACATTAGTTATATTGTGAAAGAAGAATCAGAACAAAAAGGAAAGACCATACATGAGAAAGAAAAAACAAAAACAAAAAAGAAAATAGTATGTATTTAGAAAATAGTATCTGCATTCAGACTCCATAGTTCTTTCTTTGGATGTGGATAGCATTTTCCATCATGCGTCTTTAGTGGTAATTTCTTAAAAACAGGACAACAATGAAGTTTGCCTCATCGGTTGACTTAATTATTGACCAATTATTAAGTGGCCTGACTTCAATATTGTGTCACAGGGAATGTGGGGACCGAGGGTTATAAGAGGGAAAGAAATGGGGAAAAGCAGATAGGTAGAGCAGTTAGAACACACACATTATTGATCTATTATGTTTGTCATCTTATCTGGATGTTTCATATCTTCCCCCCAAAATTACAATAGTAATATCCAAGATTGCTGATCACAGATAACTATAACAGATAAAATAATAGTGAAAAAAATTAGGAATATTGTGAGAATGACCAAAATGTGACACAGAGACACAATGTGAGCACATGCTATTGGAAAAACGACACTGATATAGACTTGCTTGACACAGGGCTGTCACAAACCTTCAAACTGTTAAAAAAAAATGCAATAGCTGTAAAGCATAATAACATGAAGAATTCCTGTATTTGATTTAGTGGAGAAAAATGGTGCTTAAATGACTTTCCTCCAACAAAGTATTTCCTACACATTCATTAAAATCATATACGATTCTTTGAAAGATGCAATGACAGATTCATTTATTTGATAGTTCTTTAATTATTGGTATTGATTGAGATATAGCTCACAGAGACCAAAGGTATTTTTTGCTGTCATGGAGGAAAACTATCAGAGGGTCCAAATGGAAAAAGGCTTTCTCTCTATATGGTGAGATGCTCTAGATGGTCATGCAGGTGAATGACATTGTACTGATTTTATCAATTCCTAGAATATTGAAGAGACTCCTAAGTAAGATTCACAGTCATTCAAAAGAGTCCAACCTAACCAGGTGCACAGAAAAACCAAGAGGATGAAAAATGTCTATTGTGTAGATTATAATATACACACAGTTGGATGGACAGCCCATAAAGCTGGTGCATTAATATTTCTTGAATAAGCACCGTGAAGGATAATATGTTGTATTCAGAACAGGACTGCAGAGGAGCCCAATCATGTCAAGAAGTATTTAAGTACGCATTATGTGCCAAGCACTGGGCTAGGTGCTGCATCCTGTGCTAAGCACTGGGAAGAAATGGGCTAGGTCACTTTGGGGAACCGAGGAACCCTTTTAATGACCTTAAGTTTCTTCCTGAAACAAAGGCTCATATTTTTAACATTATTGTTCTTCTGGTGATACTGGGTGGCTATGAGTTAGGCAAGAAAATATTTATTGAGCTCTTACTATGTATAAGACATGGTGCTAAGGAATACAAAGAAAGGCAAGAACATAGCCCCTGTGAGTCACAAAATACCAACCTTCATAGAATTAAAGTTAAAGATCACCTAAAGGACAGTGAGGAAATATTATGTACAAAGGAACAAGTTAACAATGAGGAATTGGTCAGGAGACGTCATGTAAAGTCAACAAGCGTTTCAGATACTGTTCTAAGCACCAGGGATACAAAAACAACAACAAAAAAAACCCAAACAAAACCAGACAATGTTCTCAAGGAGCTCACAGTCTAATGAGGGATACAACATGCAAATAGCAATGTACAAATAAGCCATAGACGAGATAAATTGGAGATAACCAACAGAGGGAAAGCATTATCATTGCAGGGGCTCAGGAGAGACGCCTCAAAGAAAATGGGATTTTAGGAGAGCCAGGAGGTGGAGATAAGGAGGGAGAGAGTTCCCAGCATGAGGCATCTTGGCTCCACACCTCTCTGCTGTTGTTTCAGTGTAATAAAGAATATGGGATAGAAGGGAGTAAGGCTTGCCTCTAGGCTCCCAGATTTAAATATATATTCATCGGGGCAGCTAGGTGGTACAGTGAACAAAGTACCGGCCCTGGAGTCAGGAGGACCTGAGTTTAATTCCAGCCTCAGACACTTAATACAAAAACTAGCCATGTGACCTTGGGCAAATCACTTAACCCCAATTGCCCTCCAAAAAGCAAATATACATACATACATACATACGTATATATACTGATCTCCTTAGGAGAGACCAATAATAATAACTCTATGGGAGGAAGACTTCACATGTAAAGCATATGAAGATATTCAGGTTGTGGATGAGGAAGCTAAGAGGAGTGAGGGGGGCTCAGGGGAGTTCCTCACTCTGAGAATAGCCCCATCCACTGAAAAATTGCTAAAAAGGGAGGTGAAGGAGAACCTTTTGTTCTTCTTCATCCTGCCTGGCTTGAGTCTGCCCTGAAGAGTTTGTCTTCTCTAGTATATAGGAGGACTATTAACCTTCTTTCTGTTGTGGACCCCTTTGGCAGTATAGTGAAAGCTATGGACCTGTGATGGGACCAGTATCCACCAGGGTTCCCCTCTCTCTCCCTGCCACCAAAGTGGGTTAGCCTGGATTTTTCCTAAAAGGTAACAAGATCAGGACTTGCTTGGACCTAGGGATGGGACAAGAATCAAGCTATGCTTCCCTTAACACAACTTTCTGATGGCTTCTGGCTATGTTCAGATAGCTAAGAAGCTAGATCGCCTAGGGGCATAAAAACTCCCACCCAACTGGGGTTAGGTTCTTTATGACTTGGGGGGTGTCCAAAAATATGTGAATCCCCTGCCCTGAAGAACAGACACCTTTCCATATGGAGCTGGAAGAAGCTACAGCAGCTAAGTATGACTGCGTCTTTGTTATATTAAGGGTAAGTAAACCTCTTTTTGCTAAGTATACATTAACCCTTTCTCATGCTGTCCCAACATCAAACCTGAACTTACTGGATGCTAGTATTCTTTTTCAGAATGGAGTCTTGTAAAACTCATAATTGAAGGAAATGCTAAATTTTAATTAGAAGCTAGTGAAAACAATGGTGTAATTTTTTTTTTCTTTCAGAGTTCATGAACCCCCTGAAATCTATCCATGGCCTACCTGGATCTCAGTTTAAGAACACCCAGTCTATAGCATGTTTGGCTACAATTAATTAATCTCTTTGTTTATACTCTTTCCTGTAAACCAGCTTTTAAGCTGGGTAATTAATACAATTGTAGAGTAACCAAAGGAATTTGGGATCTCTTGGGGGGAAAAAAATCATCATTTCTATCCCTCTCCTCATGCATCTTAATAGTACAGGAGTTCCTGATATTTTTTGTGTCATGCATCTTTGGCAGTTGAGTGAAATCTTACAGATCCCTTCTCAGAGTAATGTTTTGAAATACACAGAACAAAAGTACATAAGATGACAAAGGAAATCAATCATATTGAAATTCATTTATCAAAATATTTTTAAAGAGTCCACAAATTCAAGGGGGGAGGAATGAGGGGGGATATGAGAGGGCAGCTTGGGGGAAGGGATATTCAATATGCTTGCTATCTTGGGGTGGTGGGTAGGGGAGAGATGGGAAGGAAATCTGTAACTCAAAATCTTTGGGAAATGAATGTTGAAAACTAAAAATAAATTTAAAAAGAAGCCCACAAATTCACAGACCCTAGCTTGAGCACCCCTGCCTAGAGGCTGGATGCATTTATTTTACCCAAACTGACCAGTTTTCTCAATTTCTATTTTGTGGGGGTAACAGTGATTATTCAACAAGGCTAAGCAGCCACTAGTTTCTTTTATAGAGAGTGTCCCAAAAGTCTTAGGGCAGTTTTAAGTTACTAAACTATTAAGCTAGGGTCTATGAATTTGGGTTTATTTTTAAGCTATTAAAGCCTAAAACTCCCTTAAGACTTTTGGGACACTGTATCAAGGGTTGTAACCAATACAGTACCAGGAGAGAGAGGAAAAAGGATGGAGGAGCACAGTTCATTGAATATACAGCAGCCAAGCCCAGGTGCTTCAGACCACAGGAGCAGGAAACAACCTTTTGGCATATATCCCTTCCCCTTTATATGAAGGAGGGAAGAGGAATTGTTTGTCATCAGGGTAGTGTTTTTCCTCATCTCAGAGGCAGAGGAGAAGGGCACTTGGGTTAGCTCATCCATCTTTACCTTTATCAGGGGAGCAGATGCCCTTATTGGCCTCAGCTGTGGTAATGTGGCATCTCCTTATAATCTCTTTGAAAGAAAGAGCTGGAGGGGTAGGTTGCTTAAGAGCCTGGCATCTTCCCATATGTTGACAAGGTAAAGGACACCCAAACATGCTTTCTTTCTCCTCTTTCTTGGCAAAATATTTCTTAGCCATCCTAGTTCCAGCAAAGAGTTACCTGATGGATACCAAATGGTGGTTCCGCGTCAGTGCTGGGCTACACTAACATGAGTAGGATCCTTCATGAACCTTGCTCCTCTCTGGCCCCATTCCCACCTGCAGCCAATATGTTCATCCCTGGACTCTGCCCCGGGGCTCAGCTGAGTCAGATGGTGGGTGAATGAGAAAACATGCGCCTAATTTAACCCCACTAGCCAGTCTTAGACTTAATTTACACCCCATCCAGTCATTAACCAGGAAACTTGGGCCTGCCCGCCATCTTTCCATCTCTCCTGTTGTCAGAGACATTGCGCCCTCCCCTATTTCTATGTCTTGCTAGAGGAACAGTCATCCAATCAATACTTTTGTTGCTACTGAAAAGGAAATGATAATCTATCTCCCTATGACTCACAAGTCCTGTTATTCTCTAGACCAAGTCTCCCTTCATTGACCACCATTCCTATATATATATATGCAGATGAGTGTATGTATATGTGTATGCATGTTTGTGTGTGTATATATATGTGTATATGTATATGTTTCCTACTGCTAGAATATAAACTCCTTGAGGGCAAGGACTGTCTCACTCTTGTCTTTTGGCACATAATAAACAATTTTTCATACTTTCTAGAACATTCCATTTGTGGCTAACTTATTCCATAGCATAGACATAGCATGACATAATATAACATTATTCCCTAAAGTTTATATGAAATCCCAAGTTTGTATTTTGTTCTATCACCCTCTAATCTTTTATCCAGATCACTAAGATGGATAAATATACACACATTCCGTAAATAGAATAAAACTAGATTACCTCTGCTAGGCCATCTGGGACTTGGCACACAATTCTAAACAAGCAAAGAGAGAAACAGAGAGCTCTACATGGGAATCATTTGGACCTTTAAGGGGCAAATAAATCCGTTTTGCATCAACAGAAAGCCACCTCTTCAATACAGACAATGATTTATTGTTCCTCCATTTTCTGAGACCTGTTTTCCTGGTCAGAGCTGAGTTGGATTTGGCAAGTTATGTCAGCCATTCCGAATAGCTAAGAGATAATGAATGCTAACAGAAATAACAAAACTGCCAGATATAATGAATGGCCTTTTTCTTAATCCTTATTATGCTGACCTCTCTGCAGCCTTTAGTAGTTTTGATTTCCCCCTTCTCCTGGATTCCCTTTCCTCTCTAGGCTTTTAATGATATTGCTCTCTCTCTCCTGATTCTTTCTCTCCCTGTATAATCACTTCTTTTCAGTCTCTTTTGCTAGTCTTTATTCAGATTACTTGTGCTAACTGAATATCCCCCAAATATCTGTCCTGGATCATCTTCTCTTCTCCCTCTCTACCATCTTACTTGGTGATCTTGTCAACATCTATGGGTTCATTTATCTTCTATATGCAGATAATTCTCAGAGCCAAGTGTCCAGTTTTTGTCTTTCTTTCTGAGATCCAGGTTTATATCACCAGCCACTTTTTGGACATCTCAAACTCAACGTATCCAAAACAGAGCTTAACGTTTGCTCCAAACCTCCCCTCCTCTGAGCTTCCCTATTTCTTTCTATCCGCAACTACAGAGTTATCCTAGACTCTTCCCTCAGACTCAGCCTACATAATCAATCTGCTGCCAAGTTTTGTTGTTTCTTCCTTCATGACTTTGCTCGTATATGTCCTCATATCTCTCCAGACACAGCTGTCATCCTGGAGCAGGCTTTCATTACTTCATTCCTGGACCATTACAATAGCCTGCTGGTTAGTCTGCTTACCACTAATCTCTCCCCACTCCAGTCCATTCTCCACTCAGCTGCCAAAGTGATTTTCCTTGAGAATCACTTGCTTTCTATCTACCCCCATTCAATAAAATTCAGTGACTTCTTATTACTTCCAGGATCAAATATAAACTCCTGCTTTCTGTCTACCCCCATTCAATAAAATTCAGTGACTTCTTATTACTTCCAGGATCAAATATAAACTCCTGCTTTCTGTCTACACCCATTCAATAAAATTCAGTGACTGAAACTCCTACATTTGGCTTTTAAAGTCCCTTTAACTTAATCCTTTTCTTATAGTCTTCTTACGTTTTACTCCTCTTCTTGAAATTTATTTATTTTATTTTGCTTTTTGGAGCAGGGAAGGTAGGGTAATTGGGGTTAAATGACTTGCCCAAGGTCACACGACTACTTTTGTGTTGTGTCTGAAGTCAAATTTGAACTCAGGGCCTGCTGACTCCAGGGACAGTGTTCTATTCACTTCACCACCTAGTCACCCCTCTTCTTGTAATTTAGAACCTATGACACTTACCTTGTTGTTCCCAACACTCCTCGTTGTTGCCTGGCTTCTCTGGCTTCCCTCAAGGCTCACCTCAAGTCCCACTCTCCATAATAGACCTTTCTTCACCTCCCCCATTGCTAATGCCTTACCTCTGACATTACCTTCCCCTTCTACCGAGTGTGTAATTTTTTACATGTTGTCTTCCCCAGAAGAAAATGAGTTCCTTGAAGGCAGGAACTAGTTGTTTGCTTTTCCTTGTATTTCCCAGCACTTAGTACAGTGTCTGGTATGTAGTAAATGCTTAATAAATGCTTCTTCTTTTTTCTTTTTTTTTTTGGAGGGGGGAAGGTAGGGCAATTGGAGTTAAGTGACTTGCCCAAGGTCACATAGCTAGTAAGTGTTAAGTATCTGAGGCCAAATTTGAACTCAGGTCCTCCTGACTCCAGGGCTGGTTCTCTATTCACTGTGCCACCCCCCACTTAATAAATTCTTCTTGACTGACTGATACCCCCAAATCTAATTAGAGAGAAAGTATGGCATAGAAGCATTGGTGCCAAACTCAAATAGAATGCATTTTGATTTGGGAAACGTCAGAGTAACATGATCTATGTTGTATTGTATTATTTATTTATTTTTAAGAAACACTTTCCAATTACATTTTTTTTCATAGAACACTCTATAATTGTGAAGTGACTTAGTTTAAATAGATGATCTTTTTAGATCTTCAGGGTGCATTCAAAGTCTGTTAATTTGGGATACTGAAGTTAACGACCATGCCTAGTGTCTGCAATTACATTTTAGTCTGGTTCCCACCACTTATGGCAGCTTGGTGGAACTTAGGTCAAGAAGGCCTGGATTCAAATCCTGCCTCAGAAACACTACCTGGTAAGTCACTAAATGTCTCTGAACTGTAGTGCCTTCACTTGTAAAATGGAGATTTTTATTTCGAAGGGTAAGCACGAATCTCAAATGAAATGACATGTATAAAAGTACTCTGAGAACCTCAAAGTGTTATATAATATTAGTTGTGTCATTAATTATTCATCCAGGGGGCAGCTAGGTGGCGAAGAGAATAGAGCACTGGCCCTGGAGTCAGTAGGACCTGAGTTCAAATCCGGATTCAGACACTTAACACTTACTAGCTGTGTGACCTTGGGCAAGTCACTTAAGCCCAATTGCCCTGCCTTTCCCCCCTCCAAAAAACAAAAAATAAAAATAAAAAATAAAATTATACATCTATAGCATTACAATCTGGGCAGCTGGTCAGCACAATAAATAGGGCTCTGGGCCTGGAGTCAGGAAGACCTGAGTTCAAATGCAATTTCAGATACTTACTAACTATATGACTCTGAGAAAGTCACTTAATCCTGTTTGCCTCAGTTTCCTCATCTGTAAAATGAGTTAAAGAAGGAAATGTCAAGCAACTCCGGTGTTTTTTCCAAGAAAAACCCCAAATGGGGTCATGAAGAGTCAGACAAAACTGAAATGACTGAACAACAACATTATAACCAAATGTAAGACTAATGTCAAAAATGACACTTCACATCCTTGACATTCTGTGGGAAGAAGCCTATGACATGTTTTCTCTAGTTGAAGTTGTAATATCCATCCAAAAATCTCAACATAAACTTTCCTAAATATAATGCCCTCAATGTTCCATTGCAATCATCCCAATCCTAAAAAAAAAGAAACTCTATAGACATATTCCAATCATCATTTTCTTCATCTAGCTTTATAGCTTTGAAAATTTTCCACTCCAGTGGACATTGGCTAGGGTTACTGTCTATACATATCTGTTGCCTCCAAAGCTGAGCTCCTAAGACTTACAGGTTTATTGTGGAAAGGATCTCCTGTACCTCAATCCTCATTTTTCCAAAGTATCAGAAGACTTACAAGAAATACACGGGTCAAACCTGACATAAACACCAATTAGCTCCCAAAAGGTCATGCACAAATACCATTTTGGGGGACAGAGTTTTATTTTATCCTGTAAGAGAAAAGAGAGACACTTATTCTTGTCTATCTCATCCCATAGAGGATTTACCCAACACACTAAAGGCCCCACTCCAGTTCCTCTAATGGATGCTGGGAAACTCATTTCCAATTATACTGTCAAGAGGATTCTTGTTCAGGAATGGGATGATCTCTAAGGTCCCTTACAGTGCTGAGATTCTAAGATTTGGTGAATCTCAAGGAAGATTAAAAGAGAATGGGAACCCAGCTTCTTATTGTATTTCTCTCCTCTGTTAGGATATGCCTTTAGTGTCCTTGCTGGTAGGCTCCAGAGCTTACCTAGATGGTCCTGAAAGTGGAGCATTTCTTCTTCAGGAAGGGAATACTGAAGAATTGTGCCTTATTTCCAAGTTCCTTCTCCCCACTCCCCTCAGATCAAACAGGTTCAAACCTGCCGCCTTCCACATTGTCATACATTGCTCTTCCTAACCTCAAACTCCACTAGGCCAAGCTAATTTCTTGATGGTGAGTCGACATTTCCTGTGTGGTTCTACAGGCTTGTAAGTAATAGGAACCATTCTGTTACCTGAACCATAAACATGAAGCATCAAATTCTGTGTTCCTTCTCATGTATTTTCTGGGATGATCTCTTCAATCTAGTCTTCACAAGACCTCAGCATTTCCTTGCTTTACTCCCTAGTTATATTAACATCCAGGATGTTTGGCAAACAAGTTAGAGTAAGTCCCTCCCAATGATGCCGGTAATGATCATTTTGTTGCCCAAGTTGAAGACTGTCTTGTACTCCTGGTGCCCTCTGCTGTAATAACTGAGTATTACAATATACTTAACTTCTAAATGACCCCACAGAAATAGATCTTTGAAAATGCTTAAGGCTAATTTTGTTCAAGTTATTTAATTTTCTCTATTATTTCCACTATTCACATGTGCAATGCTAAATAGACTAAAAACTTAATTGTACTATTTTACAAAACTTTAACAAAATTCATATAATGAAATAGCATCACCATCATCGCCATCTTTCTTCCGAAGTCCTTCATAATGGTGGAGAGGTGACCCTGGGTTCCCGAAGGCCACACCAATGTAGTATCATCCCTAGCAACTCTCATTAGGGTGGAAAGGTAAAGACTTGGTGATGGAACCAGTCTAGTTAAATCTGAAGAGACTCATCCCTTAGGTCAGTCAGAGGCTAATGAGTTTTTTGGTCACAGAAACTCTTAAAGAACTTCTACTTAGTTATAAAAGTTTTGCAAATCTGAATCAGGAAAGGAAGCTCTCACAAGGATGGAATTACAGCCCTTAAAATATCAGGCATCATGGTTGGTCATTGAATAGATCATAATTCTTAAATATTTCAAAAGTTTTTGTCAGGGGCGGCTAGGTGGCGCAGTGAATAGAGCGCCGGCCCTGGAATCAGAAGGACCTGAGTTCGGAGCCGGCCTCCGACACTTAATCCGCACAAACAAAAACCTAGCCGTGTAACCTTGGGCAAGTTACTTAACCCCAATTGCCCTAAAGGGGCGGCTAGGTGGCGCAGTGAGTAAGAGCGCCGGCCTCGGAGTTTGGATGACCCGAGATCAGATCTGGCCTCAGAAAATGAGCACCCACGCATAAATCAAATGACTAGCCGTGTAACCTTGAGCAAGTTACTTAACCCCAATTGCTTTAAAAAAAAAAAAAAAAAAAAAGTTTTTGTCTTTACAATGTTGTTATATAAATTGTTCTCCTGGTTCTGCTCACTTCACTGTGTATCAGTTCATGGAAGTCTTCCCTGGTTTCTCTTAATCTATCTCATATTCATTTCTTAGGGCACAATAGTATTCTATTACATTCATATGTCATAATTTGTTCAGTCATTTTCCAGTTGATGGGCACCCTCTTAGTTTCTAGTTCTTTGTCAATAAAAGGTCTTTTTGTACATAATAGGTTCTTTTCCTCTTTCCTTGATCTCTTTCTGAGATCAAAGGGTATTTCTGAGTCAGAGGATAAATATAATTAGTAACTTTGGGGGGGCATAGTTCCAGACTGCTTTCCAGAATTTGCCTTATACTTTGTTAGAGCCTGAATTTTAGCCAATGAAAAATCATATTAAATACTAAATAAATGTATTGGCTAAGTGAATTATTTTTGAGAATTATTTTAGTTGTTGGTACTCCTTGCCAAATATTTGAGGGAATCTTCTCAAAAATGAATAGTGCCTTGTTCTGTGGATCAAACAAGCAGTCTACCTTGTCCCCTGTTCTCTCCTCCCTTTGCTCCCCCAACTCATTCATTAAATGAATAAGTAAAATCTACAAAAGTTTGGCAAGAAGTGGTGGTAACTAAAGTGATTCTCAAAACATGAGTCACTGGGAGAAAATTCTTGGAGGAGAATCCTACATCCTGTTCTGTAACTTAGACTCCATCAGTGTCTAATTTCCCAGACATTTCATCAAAGGAGAATTGGATAAGATTCCTATCCTTTCATACCACATTACAAACACATTTCATTTACAAATCCTTAGCATTGCCCTATATAGATGTCAAAACAATAACTTTCCTATGCTATTATAAGAAGGAACTAGGGTTCAGAGAAATTGTGGTTTGAACATCATGGGGCAGAACCAAAGTGGAAACCAATGCATTTCTTGTATTACATTGGATACACTAGTCCCCTAGGCCTGAAGCCAGCACTGTTTTGGGGGGGAGAGAGGTTACTAAATCTTCATTCATTTACTGTCTTGAGGTCTATAGGGTATTGTCTTTTCTGTTTGCTTATTATTGTTCTGTGTAAGAGCAAGATTTAAATGTTCCAAACCAAATCTTCATTTTGTGGGAGAGATGCATGTTTTAAAATAAATCAATATTATTTCTTCTTTTTAAAAGGGTTTGGAAGAGCACAAGTAGAAAAAAATCTGTTATAATGTAACTGGAGCTCCTAATGGAAGTAAGAAAAAGTGAGCTGTAACTCAGAGACTTTTCATTCTAGCAGAATGTGATCTCTCCATCGAAAATAATGTTATTGAATAGGGAATGTGGTTCTGTAGTTGGTCAGTTCATTTTGGCCTGATTGATTTTTTTACTGTGGGATTGTATCAGCCATTCTTTTGTCCGTGGTACATTGTAAAGAGAAGTGGCAGTGGAATAAGAAACCCTGATTCTGCCTTTTGCTACTACTGTGTGTGTGCCCTTGGGCAAATTGCTAAGTTTCTTTAGGCTTCAGTTTTCTCTTTTGTAAAGGGAGGGGGGATTGGACTTTACCTCTGAGGTTGTTTCCAACTCTAAATCTGTGAGCCCATGATTCCATGAAAAGTCCAGACTGTATTGAGTGGTGGTGACTTGTTAGCTAGCTTGGGACTTTGGGATGTACTGATTACTCTGACTCAGAATGAGTGAAGACCCACCCAGCTGTTCTGTGCCTTTTTTAGGATCAGGGAGAGATTACCATCTATCTAATTCAGGTAGATGGCACAGTGGATAGGCCTGAAGTCAGGAAGACTTGAATTCAAATATAACCTCAGATACTTACTAGCTGTGTGATCTTGGACAAGTCTTTTAGCCTCTATCTACCTCATCTTCCATATCTGTGAAATGGTTATCATAATAGTACCTACTTCCCAGGGTTGTTATGAGGACCAATTAGAGAATATTTTTAGTTTCTGACACACAGTAAGGGCTTAATAAATTCTTGCTTCATCTTTCCTCCCCTCTCTCTAAAACTGTCTGGAATGAGTGCAACTTATTGGGTGCTTAATCTATAATAACTATTTCTTTTTCTTTCTCTTCCTCAGTGTTGTTTTCTACTTTGGTGCCTCTCTGTCACCACAAGGTTCTCTCCTCAATGATAAAAGTCTCTCTGGGTCTAAGGAATTGTGGCATATATAGTTTATGCTAGTCTCACAAGGAGTTCTTCTCCCTGGGACTAATGGATGATAGGATTAATGGTGGCTCTTCAAAGTCTTTTTACCTAAACAACCCAGTAAAAGAATTTGAAATTCAAACTCGGAAATCTATGCAATATAGACCTAGAAGGCCAATAAGAAAATATGATCCGAGCTCGAGATCCATGCATCCAAAGTCAAAGGACATCCATTTAGAGCTGCATCAGCAGAATGCCATCAAGGGAAGATGCTTCCACTAATGATAATTAGTGCAAAGACAAATTAGACTAAGGCACCATTATTTGTGGTGATGGCATACTAGCCACGCGACTCTAGTGGCCACTCACCTGAAAGCAATGAAACTGTGGTCTCTATCACTATCATTTCTCCCCGAATGCATTCCTGGACCTTCATGTCATGGCTTGGTAGCATAGCTTTGATCAAAGATACAGCACAGCTCTGAGATATGCAGATTTTATATAGGTTTCTGTATTTTTTGGGTCAATAGCTTTCTGAGGTATAATTTGGGTGGCCTAATCACCTCTGTAAGTCTGCCGTCTCTCAGGCTTCATATTTCTTTTGTCTTTTCATGATTAATGGGATTAGGAGTCAGTCAATTAGCATTTATTAAATTCCTACTCTATGCCAGACACTGTGTTAATTACTAGGGTTTGGTGGTTATATCCTGTTTCAAGGCAGGCCAGTCACAGCAAGAATTGAAAGAAAACAACAAAATTTATATTTACTTACCATCTTAATGTTTGCAAAGCTTTTTCCTCACTCTAAACTTGGTTAGTTATTTTTCTCCCATTTAAATTGTATATGTATTTCTTATTTAACTGAAAAGAAAGCACTGAGAAAGTCTGGTACCGTACAAAATTATTGTGAGGGGGGTAGTACAAGCATCATTATCCAGTTCTTAGAGGTGAGGAAATGGAGGCTTTGAAATCACACAACTAATATGGGTCTAAGGTAGTATTTGTACTCAAGAGCTTTTAACACCAAGTCCAGTGCACCATGCCGTACAGTATAACAGTGGTGTAGTGACTATACTTTCCCTCTATAAGGCTTGTGACTTATATAACTAGCAAAGGATTTGTATCTCACTCTGCCAGTTTTTTGGAGGGTTTGTCTACAGAATTTGGGTGGCCCCCTATATTTGATTTTTAATCTATAAGAGTTTCCTGGAGATGTGATGTCCTTTGGCTTCTCATTTTTATAGAATTTTGGTCACTTACTCTGTGTGTGTGTGTGTGTGTGTGTGTGTGTGTGTTTTGAAAGCCTTGGAAGCCACCAATTTATTAAGTAGACATCCAAAATAGTTACCAAAGACCAGGATATAAGCACTAGGAATTCCATTCCATGCTTTTCCACTCCATTTTATTCTATTCCACAAACATTTTTTATTCTTTTTAAAAATTCTGATTATAATTTTTATTTGTATTTTCCTTATTTAAAGTATATTTTTAAAAATATGTATTTTTTTTTTTTAGTTTTCAGCATTCACTTTTATAAGACTTTGAGTTCTAAATTTTCCCCCTTCCCTCCCTTCCCCCATTCCCAAGACAGCAATCTGATACAGGCTATACATGTACAATAACATCAAACTCATTTCCACATTAGCTTGTAAAGAAGAACCAGAACAAAAGGGGAAAACCATGAGAAAGGAAAAAAAACCAGAGAAATAGCAGCCTTTGATCTGCATTCAGACTCCATAGTTCTTTCTCTGGATGTGAATAGCATTTTCCATCATGAGTCTTTTTGAATTGCCTTTGATCATTGCATTTCTGAAAAGAGCTAAGTCTATAAAAGTTGATCATCACACAATGTTGCTGTTACTATGTGCAGTGTTCTCCTGGTTCTGCTCACTTCAGTCAGCATCAGTTCATGTAAGTCTTTCTGAAGTCTGCCCTCTCATAATTTCTTATAGAACAATAGTTTCCCATTATGTTCATGTCATTCCCAGTTGATGGGCATCCCCTCAATTTCCAATTCTTTGCCACCATAGAAAGAGCTGCTATATTTTTGTGCATGTGGGTCTAAGAACTTACAAAGTACAAAGCCCAGGGTAAAAACCATAGGTTGCATAAAAAGACGTGTTTTGAGTAAGTGACTGTATTATAGCACAATTAACTAGTAAGATGCACAAGTCATGTTGACATTAATGTATACCTCCTAAGATCCTATGTAGTTAGTATACCTGTTCTGTCCATCAGATGGGAAGTGATGTGCCGTGGAGAGGTAAACTTTTGCCTGTAGAGCAGTGAGTGGTATAGTCTAAAAGTCTGAGATAAACTGGGGATATAACTTGGAGGTGATAGAGAAAAAAAGATCTTGGAGCTAAAAAATTAATTTGAAGTATAGACAATTGCTTTAGTGGTCAGTAGGAAGTGTTGCACAGAGGAAGAAATGAATCATCTTGGCCAGGATGTGTCATCTATGACTATCATGCCAACATCATACCCCTAAGATAGGGCTAGGTCCAACAAAAAGTTCAAGGTCTTTGTGACCTAGAGGGAAAAGGGAGCCATCAGTGTATATAACAACTCTGCCAGTTTCCCAATAGAGTTCTTGATTCAGACACATCTCTTCTGGGGTTGGACAAACTTGGTATATGTCATCCTGTATGCCTGAGCACTGAAACTCCCAGGCAATGGCATGTATGATTTTATTTTTAAAATTTTAAACATTTTTATTTAAAGTTTTGAGTTTCAAATTCTATGCTTCCCTCCTATCTTCCCCTCACCCTTCCCTGAGTTGGTAAGCAATCAGATATAGGTTATACATGTGCAATTATGTAAAACATTTCCATATTAGTAATTTTGTACAAGAAGACTCAAATAAGGGGGAAAATGAAAGAAATAAAGTGAAAAATAGCATGTTTCAGTGTGTATTCAATCAATATCAGTTCTTTCTCTGGAGGCAGATAGTATGCTTTATTATTAGTCTTTTGGGATTATCTTGGGTCATTGTATTGCTGAGAATAGCTAAGTCAATCACAGTTCTTCATCAAACAATATTGTTGTTACTGTGTACAATGTTTTTCTGATTCTGTTCATTTCATTAAATGCATGATTTTAAACAGATTTATGAGGTTAATATTCAGGCTGTCACTGAAAAGGTGTTCATTGGAGGTCTCGCCTGGGGGGGAACATGGAGGTACAATAGAAGTTTATAGGAGCTCATGAAGGACTGACCTTTTGGATATAGCTCTGTTTGATAGGGCAGAAAGCTGGACCTGGGTATACGTTCTGCACCTGCCAGTGGTGGATTAAATACAATATGTTAAGACTGAATAGTTATGAAGTTTTTGGTTTGTACAAGTAGATGCTAAGATGGGTGACCATCAAGTATCCAAATGCCACTTTCTTCACTATTACATCTACTATGCTGGTTGCAGTGACCCAGGAGGTAGGACATTGTGAAGTTTAATCTTCTACAAAGCAGTATTCAGATTTTATGTTGATTGAACTGGTAAAGTCTGAAGGTATTTCATACTATTATGATAGAGATGGAAAGTAATGGAATACCAACGTCTTTCAAGGTGATGTCTACAAACCTGGAACAAAGACCACGTTAGAGAAGTCAGTTGCTGCTAGCTGGCTCCCCAACTAGGCGAGCCCAACTTTTATCTGAAAGTGTTCATCTGCTGTTCATGGCTTTCACTATGAAGAGGCAACACCTGAGGATAAAAGCAGTAAACACCTACCCGGGATCACTTACTGCGTAGCCCCTTTGAGTGAGGTTTTCATCTTTTTCCTCGTGGATGATACCCACCCTCCTCAAACCTACACATTGAGCAGGAATTATTTATGGAACTCATGCTACTGGGTCCTGGGACATCCCATGGCAGACCCTCATTTAGATTTATATGTCACAACTTTTGCCTGGTATTATCCCTTTTTAAAGGGATCCACCCAATAGTACCCTTGTACTTTGAAGGAATTAACTTTCTTCTCTATCTGAAATCCACGCTTTGGAATGCTTTTTATTACTACTGTTCTTTCTTGTTACAGCTTTACTATGACAGATTTACTATATTTACGGCTTACTATTCACTGCTTCAAAAAATAGTAGTAAATAGCAGATATTTTCATCCTAGTAAATCAAAAATATTTCCCACCCCCCCCCCAACTTTCCTCCTTTAGCTGTAGTATTTTTTCATGAAACAAAATAATGACTATGATGCAAGGCAGCTCAAAAGTCTCAGTAGTTTTAAGCTTTTGTAATTTTCACTCAAGAAACCTTTTTATGTATCTCCATTTCTTCTAGCTCCATTTTTCTATAGCAAAGATAGTTGTGTGGAAATTAACTGTTTATAATCTTATGCTTTTTAGCTTTAGTTTTAAACTTTAATAAGTTAAAACTGCACTAAGACTTTTTGGGACACCCTGTATAAAACTTCTAAATCAAAGGAAGCCAAATTAGGATTAATCAGAACAAATATATAAACATTAAAAAAAGTTTCAAGTCTGATATTACTTTTCTTGAAGTGTCATGCTTTGAGAGATCAATCAATCAACCAGCATTTATTAAGTACTGATTATAGGCCAGGCACTGTACAAAGTACTAAACTGAAACAATCCCTGCTCTTAAGAAACATTATTACTCTGGAGGATTAATAGCTGTTCCTGTAAATAAATGCAGAATGTATACAAGATAAATATATACATAATTGAATTGGGGGATGGAATTAATAACTGAGGGATCAAGAAAGAAGCCCTCTTTTAGGAGGTATTGGGCAGCTAGGTAGCACAGTGAATAGAAAGGTCTGGGGTCATGAAGACTCATTTTCCTGAGTTCAAATCTGCACTCATATACTTACTAGCTGTGTTACCCTGGGCAAGTCACTTAACCTTGTTTGCCTCAGTTTCTTCATCTGATTGATGAGCTGGAGAAGGAAATGGCAAACCACTCTGCAAATCTATACCAAGAAAACTCCAAATGGAGTCATGAATAATTGGACACAACTGAAATGACTGAACAACAGCAACAGTCAGGACTTTGCTCATGTAACTCATTTCTTTTAGAGATTTGCTCATCTGTGCTGTTCTTCATTCATTCCCTTCTTTACTTATTGCCCCGGATGAGGTAATATTTATAAAAAGTGCTTAGCACAGTGTACACTGGTGCACATGGTAATCTACACAAGCAGACAATTTCGGTATCCCACATTTAAGGTGACTAGGGCTTGCACCAGAGTGTGAAAGAGTGCAGGGTGGTAATAATTGTCAGAGGAGAGAAGGGGATATATGTGAGAGATTGGAGCCACCCATCTGTGGTAGACCTAAAAACAAAGTGGCAGTGGTAGGAGAAAGGAGAGCTCGGTTGCCGACCTAACCTTTTCTCTTTTTGGAAAGAATTGAGTACAGCACAGCTAAAAGATTTCCTGGGACCCCGCGGGTTGCCCTTAACTGGGAGATTCCTAATGGCTGGGGAAAAATGGTATGTCTCAAGTGCTTTTATCCATGCAAAATGAAAAAGAGTTCCTGGATCCCAAATTTTTGAGAGTTCTGGAACCTAGCCTTCTAAGTAGTGCTAGGCTCAGGATTGCCCAAGTAGCAATCCCAAGTTTGAGAATTGGAGATATGACCATCTAGAAAGAAAAAGGGAAGTTTCTGGACAATGCCAGCCTTTTGGAGAAAAGGGAATCACACACATGGCCCCTGAAGCAGGAATATCCACAACAGGCGAATGCTATAACATGGGGAAACAAAAAATATAGACTCTACTATTCCTCTACTACTGTAATTTGAATGGTGCAGGTCTAATTAAATGCAAAATGCATTTACCTTCTACCAAGTTCAAGCCCTTCATGGTAGTACCATATGCATGGAAGCCTATGTGGATTCCTAGAATGAAATGAAACTGTCAAGAATGTTGGGATATTTTCTGGATTGTAACCCAAATTTTGTTTCTATTCTAAGGCAGTCTTAATCCTGGGGGTAGGTAAGGCTGGATGCTAACCTAGACCTCTGGGATAAAATCAAGAGTTCATCAGAATGTCAGGGGTATTGTCTTATACAGGATCCTGTGGGAAAAGGGGGATTCATTGGAGGGTGAGAGTAATTACCTTGATTATTTGTGTATTACTATATGTCCTTCATATGTCTTCTGCATTTTCTGGGCATGAAATAAAAGCTGTTCTATGCCTACCATACACAGTGACTTTGCACACTTGTATAGAAGTTGCCTACTGTTTTACCAGCATCTGTGGAGACCTAGCCACAAACTTTACAAATTATACTTAAGCTACATTCTGAGATTTTCCCAGAAGCAAAATCTGGATTGAACAACACCAATCAAAGAGTTAAGAGTTTTAGAAGGAAGCAGCTCCCAACATTAAAGCTAGTTTGTGTAAACTCAAGGGTTGGGGTGTTGGGCTGTGGGTCACAACTTAATTATTTTTGCTTTTCCTTTTGCATTATTATGTTTGTAGAACTGAACTGAACATGGTAGATACTCAATAAGTATTCTTGAATTTCAATCATATAGTTGGCAGTTCTGCAATATCTTGAATCAAAACATTTCATCCTAGTCAACAAATCAGTTCTGTGACAAATATTTAAGTGCTTTCCATGTGTGAGGCATCTCACAGTTGGAATTTTCATGAGCTAAGAAGACCTATAACACATTCTATAGGACATGCTGAGAAGTTTGCTCAAGGTCACTCAGAGAATCAGGGACAAAATGATTTATCTCCTGTTCTGACTGTGAAGATCATCTTCTTGTAGTTAACACTCTCTCTCAGAATATGTGTGAGATATACAATCTGAATGGCCTATCATACTTCAGATAACATGCAATGCAGTTTGCCTTTAGCCAAAGTGTTGATGGATGGAAGGCAAGAACTGATACTTAAAAACTGTGTTCACTTAGTACCAAGGGGCTTAAAAATAGAAAGGAATTCTATGTAACTTTGGACACCAAAGACTGAGGGAGTGGGAGGTCAATCTGATTTTAAGAGTGAGGCTTGAGATTTTCTTTCCCCTTGAATGGCATAAACTAGGAAAGCTGTTAAGACTAGCATCTTGTATGCCGGCTGTGTTCCCAGTATCTTAACAAGTTGCATGGCTGCCTCTTCATTAGCAGCTTGCAACCTGTAAATCACTACTCCAGAGAGTCCTTACCAGACTATCTAGACACTGTTTGAGGGGTCAGAGCCCCAGAGACAAAGGGGCCTCTTCATACTGGGTATTTGGGTGCTTTTTAAGTCATTGAGCTGTAAGTAATTCACAAAGTAAGAACAGTGTACTTGTCAATCAAAATCCCTTTCACCAAATTCTACCCTCACGCCCCTGCCCCTGCTGATGCCCCACCATGTTCTCTCATTACAAGCTAAGAACTATACTGGTAGAAATTTCATTACTCAGGTCAGTGCTATAAATTCCTATTTCAGATGTTCATTGTAAGGGTTTCTGATGTGAAATTTAATATTTAAGCTGTGGTTAATAAAATCAAAAACCAGAAGAGGATCCTAGAATTTAGGACAGCAAAAGGGTAAACTTATAAATTCCTAAAAGAGGAATGAAATATTGGAAGGAGTAAATGCAGGCAAATTACATCACCAAATTATCATTAAGAAAGAGAGAGAGAGAGAGAGAGAGAGAGAGAGAGAGAGAGAGAGAGAAAACCCCAAACTCCCAAACTGGCATACACAGGACACCCTGGATGATTTAATTGACTGAAATGGAACCATCCTCCCATTTCCAGAGTTTTAAATTGATTTTCAGATACAACCTTTGTTTTTTAGAACAAAATGAAAAGAAGCAACAATAATACAGAATATAGTCTACATTTCCACATTAATTATTAAAAAGTATTTAAATAACAATAAGAGCAATCTTTTGCACACATTTATTGCTTCATATGCCTTTGAAGGGTTTTCACATACATTATCTCATTTGATCTCCATATCCACTTTGAGATAGAGCTGGTATTATGAGCTCCATTTTCCAGATCAGAAAACAGAAACAATAACATTAAATGACTTACTCAAGGCAGTAAAACTAAGTGAAGGTTCCAGGACAAGAAGCCTTGGTTAAAGTGCCTTTTACTTTTCATCTTCCAGCACCAAAATTTTAATTTATTTTATTAGGCTAATAGATAAGTACCAGTCTTCTCAGTTCTGTAAATTCAGTAAGCCTAGGGAAAGAAATCTTAAGGTGACTAGGTCAAAGTCGTCTTTTTAGGGAAATGTAGGGCCACTGAGAAAATTTTAAAAATGAAAAAAGGAGAGTCCTGACTTTTAAACTTCTATTTTCACTTCTTGCCCATGGTAAATGTATTGACAAAGGCTTTAAAAAAATGGTACACAATGCACTACCCATTATGGCTCTTAAAGCTTTGCCCTAGATTAAAAAAATCCAAAACCTCCATTAAAATCCATTTACCTTTGGCAAACACATCAGCTTCTCTATATTATTTTTCTTCTCCTTTAGAAACTAAAAAAAAATAGGATGATAAAATGACTAAACGAGGTTAAAAAAAAGGAAACCTTTATTATAAAACAAAGTGGCAAGGATTTAAGTGTGGGAATATTATATATGTAGGGTTTTTTTATCTTTAAGGAAAATTTCCTGAGTTTATGATTGATTCATAAGGAAAACACTTTATTAACACTACCTGTAATGGCTCTAACCACGTAGTCTATTTAGCCATCCCAGAGTATTTGCAGTTTTGGTGTTTATCATACTCTCTTGCCATGATGCATGACCCCTGGAAATGAGTATGTGGCTTAGGTGCTATTGTATCTAGTCAAAACTAATGAACTAATCTATCAATAAATTAATATGCATTTATTAAACATCTACTTTGTGCCCAGTCACTGAGTTAGGCACTGAGAATAGAGAGGGAAAAAAAAGATACTTCCTCAATGAGTTCATATTCTAATGGGAGTGATAACATGTACATATATGGATACAGTCAAACCTCAACTTATGTGGCAGAAAGGTTCCTAGAAGATGGCACAAAAGTTAAAAACATAAATATTAATACATTGAACCTATGGGAAATAGGGGATTAGGTTCCCACGACCATTAAAAACTGTAATATTTTGCTAAAGATTGCTTAAAATACTTATTTCTGCATACAATTCTTTATTTATTTATTTATTTATTTTTTTTTTTAAGCAATTGGGGTTAAGTAACTTGCTCAAGGTTACACGGCTAGTCATTATTTATGCGTGGGTGCTCATTTTCTGAGGCCAGATCTGATCTCGGGTCATCCCAACTCCGAGGCCGTGCGCCTCCTAGCTGCCCCTTTAGGGCAGTTGGGGTTAAGTAACTTGCCCAAGGTTACAAGGCTAGGTTTTTGTTTGTGTGGATTAAGTGTCGGGTCCTTCTGACTCCAGGGCCGGTGCTCTATTCACTGTGCCACCTAGCCACCCCCCATACAATTCTTTATAACAAAACATTCTTATAATATATACTTTTCCCAACACAGTAAATATGAAATAACCCATAAAATACAGTACACAAAATAAAACTGGCAACATGTTAAACATTTTTCTTGCTAGTAAATTGCCTAGAATTGTGTGACCTTTTGTGCTTACATCTCAATAAAACTAACAAGTAAACAATGATTTCATATAATACTCTTTTGCTGTAAACTTCTCTACCTTGGCTAGCCTCTGAAAATTAAGGAAGAGGTTGATGGGACTTTAGTTGCTTCTGTTGTGAGACACAGAAATTGGGGAGGTCTCAACATCGCCTCTGACACTCCAAATGCACAGGGAACTTTTTATTCAACCATGGTAAGATGAACAAGACCAGTCTAGTAGCATGGAGGGTCTCATTTTTTTCTCTCTGTGCATAGCCATGAAAATACATGGTTGTCAATGCAAAAGTGAAAATTGGGTTACTAATAAAATCATGTGAATGATTGAAGTCACGAAAGTTCAACATGGGAATGCTGAGAATTGATTATATATAAAACACTTACAAAGTAGATACCTATTCTGGGAGATGGTGGAGAAGAAACTACCAGCTAAGAGGACCAGGAAGACCTCTTGCGGAAAGTGATCATGCCATAGAGGACTATGAGTAATTCCCTAGTGATTGCATACACATTTTTTTTGACAGTAAGGAGCAAGAAAGCACATTATATTCATTATTCTACCTCTCTTTGGAATGTTCACTGATGTCAAAAAAATTCCCAGTTATTTTGAGAAGAAAAAAAATCACTAAATTTGGAAGATTAAAGATACAATATGGAACAAAATATATATGTTGGACAGGAGCTTAACTGGAAAACCATTTGGAATTTTGCAAATGAAGTGACTAAAATGTCCATACCCTTTGAACCAGAGATTCCATTACAGGGCTTATACCTCAAGAAAGCCTTGATTAAAAAAAACAACAAAAAACAAAGTCCTATATATTTATAGCAGCAGTTTTTTGTGATAACTTTATTTTTTGGAAACCAAGTAGAGCCTATTGATGGGGGGTTTGCTAAATAAGTTGTGGGACATGAATGTAATAGAATATTACTGTGCAGTATGAAATGACAAATATAGTGATTACAAAGAAATATGGAAAACCATACATGAATAATTCAGAGTCAATTAAGCAGAGTCAAGAAAACAATATACACAATGACTAGAATGATGCAAATGTAAAGAACAACTTTCATAAAACAATCAAAAATGAATGTTGCAAAATTACAAGAAAAGGACAAGCATGGCCCCAAACAAGAGCTATGAGAAGGGACATTCCCTGGTCTTTTGCAAAAATGGGAGGTCTACAAGTGTGGAACATTTCATTTTCAGATTTTTTAAATGTAGTGAATATTTGTACTGATTTTTTTTTCTTCTTTCTCTTTTTTTTCTCTTTAAAAATATCTTTTGTAACATGAAATTGACTCTCTGGGAGGGAAAAGAGAGAAGGATGCTGGGAGACTTTTTGGCAATGTAAAAACAACAAATATTGATTAAAAAAAAAAACAACTGAAGCAATTATGCCTGTTGGGTCTTCTGTGAACCATTTCCTCCCTTTGTTGATGAGGGAAATGATAATTTGCAGAATGCAAAACCATTTAAAAATAAACCAAATTACAAGAATCTTAGGTTGTACACTGGAAAGGTTAGGACAATGGTTAAAAAACAAAACAAAACAAAAATAACCTCCCCCACCTATTTCATGAACAAAAGAATTTAACAAATCAAAACAAAACAAAGCAAAAGACAGAAACAAAAGCTGATAATGGACTAAAGCAAATGAACTTTCTATCCTTTGGGAAATAGTTGTCAAAAATCTTCCTTATCTTTCTTGTAGTATAGACAATATACTCACCCCCTAATGCCTTTGGCTTTCATTTGCATGGCAGTTTAGGTCTCTTGTGCTTTGGTTTTTTCTGCTTTGAGGAGCTGGTCTGGAGAAAATCGTCTTTGTTCTATCCTTTTGGAGCATTCTTAAGGGAAAGGATTGAGGATTTCTCAAACTGACCAGTTGTTATTACCCCGAGCTGCAGAGGCGGTGAAATCTCCGAAATGTCTGAAAACATGTTTCGGAAGAGATCAAAATCATTCATGAGACCACCAGTTAGCTATTTCAATGTAGAATTCTTTCTCTCTGCAAAATAATCAGACTGCTACAATCCTTTCCCATCTGTCCCTAGCTATTGAGAATTAATTTTCTCTCGTCCAAGGAAATTTCATTCTTAGAGTTTATTAACTTTAAAAAAATGGATGTTTTAGGAAGTCATGCAGTTTGTATGAATCTTTGATAACCTGTCTGTATTTTTTTTTTTACATAGTTGTTAGCATATTGTATTTCCCATTAAACTGTGAGCTCCTGGAGAGAATATTTCAGAAAAAAAAAAAGCCATAGTCCTACAATGGTTAGAATACAGGCTAACTCAAATAGAGTAGCACTCATTAAAGATGATATCTAAAATATGTTGAAATATCTTAACACATCCTGAAGATAAAGTCTATGTTACTGGTAATAACTTTACCTTAGCGACTTTTTTTGGGGGTCTTTCTTTGTATCTCCAAAGTTTAGCACAGTGCCTAACACAGAAGGCACTTCATAAATCCTTGTTGAGTAGAGCTGACTTGATTCAAATGGCTTTCTGAAGATGAAAGAGGAATTTAATTAACCTTTTCAGGTCAGTGTGAACAGTTTTCTTTAGGTTATGTTTCTTTTACACTCTAGGTAATACTTCTTTTTATACCTGTCACTAGGCATGAGAAATTCATTTTCACACTTTCATCCTTAGCAATGAGAGATAGAAGCTGCTTATTCACATTGTTTTAATTCTTGGATGTGTCCCAGAATATATCTTCAACAAGTATGATCCTGTGTCTAGGGTACATTGATGTCCTCCCTGCCAACCTGATTATTTTTATCACTGTACCTCCCTTCAAATTGACCCACACCCACTTCTAATGCCTGTTGAGTGTTAATAACTATTAATACCAGTTGTGGTCAACAGAGGCAGGAAAATCCAGTCAACAATGCTGTGAACTGTGGTAAAAGACTCACTTCAATTCCTATATCTTGGTTCTCCTTTTAACTCTGGAATCAATTTCGTTGAGATTGGGTCCACTTAATCACAATTTACATAATTTCCTACCCTATTCATCATCTCTTTTCCACCTCATGACCTTTTTCCAAGCCATCATCTCTATTCTAGTGGGCTTTTTTTTTTAAACTTCTAAGCTCATCAATTTCTCTTCCACTATATAGTTGCTCTAAGAAACCTTTTTCCAACTTTCATCCCTTTCCTGTTCTAAATTTATGATCCCATAATTCTCTTATTCTAAATAGAAACTATAAAGCCATTTCTCCCTAATACATAACTCCCTCAATCCACTAAACCTATTTATTTTCTTAAATTATAGATCTCAAAGGGATCATAGAATTTACTGACGTCCATTGCCTTCTTTTAACAGATAAGGAAACTGAGATCCAGAAAGGTTACCTGATTAGTCTAAGGTATCATCTAGTTCAGGGGTGGGGAACCTGCGATCTCGAGGCTACATGTGTCCCTCTACATCCTCAAGTGTGGCCCTTTGATTGAACCCAAACTTCACAGTACAAATCCCCTTAATAAAAGGATTTATTCTATAAAACTTGGACTCATCAAAAGGCCACACCCAAGGACCTAGAAGGCCACATGTGGCCTCCAGGCTGTAGGTTCCCCACCCCTGACCTAGTTAGTCTAACTGGGAGTAGAATCCAGGTCTCCTGATTCCTAGTTTAGTGTTCTTTCCATTACATTACAATTCTTCCCTATAAATCTTTATCAATTCTATGATTGCCCATATTTGAAGATTTTGCATCAGTCTTACTTATCTGAGACTCTAAACTCCTAGAAATTGGAAAATACTGTAAAACGGTGGTTCTATATTTTTTTGAGTAAGAAGATCTTAATGTTTTAGTTTTTTAATATTAAAAAAAGACTGTCTTCCCCCATACTAATAGTAATTGTCCTATTAGTACAGATTGAAAAATTATTTTAGAGAGGTCCAAACCCCTAGTGTAGAAGTTTGTAGAAGTTCATTTGGTGTAGTTGTTTCCACCAATGTTGATCTAGCAGTTCATCTGTAATTTATAATCTTGAAGAATTGCCTGGAACACTCAGAAACTTAGTAATTTGCCCATACAGTGGTCATACTGCAGGAGTCAGAGGCAAGCAGTTTGCAAAGTGCTTGGAACATAGTAGGTGCTTGTAATACAAGTTTATTGACTAAATGACTTGAATCCAGGTCTTCCTGATTCCACAGTTGACCCACTATGCCACACTGCCTACAATAATGAAAAGTTTATGTGAATTCATTCCCTTTTAAAAAGTATTTCATAGTTTATTTATCACAACAGCATTTTCATACATTTGAAAAATTGTGGCCTGGGGCAGCTAGGTGGCGCAGTAAATAGAGCACCGGTCCTGTAGTCAGGAGGACCTGTGTTCAAATCCAGCCTCAGACACTTAACACACAAAAAAAATAGCCGTGTGACCTTGGACAAATCACTTAGCCCCAATTGCCCTCCAAAAAGCAAAGAAGAAAAAATATTGTGATAAATAAATATGTAAGAAATATAATTTATCCAGCCTGTTGAATATAACATTTGCTAATTTATTATACTGAATCATGCATATTTTGTTAGATATTAGATAAAGCATTTATTAAGCATTTACTATAGTATAATACAAGCCAAAAAGATAGTCCCTGACCTCAAGAAGCTTATATTCTAATGGGGGAAGATACACACACACACACACACACACACACACACACACACACACACACACACACACACACACACTCATATAGACACACACATGAGTTAGAAAAGGGAGGTGGAAAAGCAAAACAATTAGTCCAAAGAGTCTAAATATGACCAAAATGACAATACTTGGTGAACATATGGATTCCTGGACTTCGTGCCATGATATCCCCAAGGATCTATGGACCACAGGTCAAAAACCACCATTCTGTAAAAGTGATTCAGTTCTTAGTGCAGTCCCATCTGTGGATGGGTGCTAAATAAATAAGTTCTTTTGATGTTCTATTTTCCTTATCTGTGAAATGGAATAATGATATTTCTACATTGATGCTTTAGCAATCCTGAGCTTATTGGGGAATTTTGAAATGAAATAAACAATTCTTATCGTGGGCACAACTTTCAGATTTTCATTGCTGATCTGAGAGTCAGGTGTTATAAGCAAAGTAGGGGAGTCAGATAAATAGAAGCATCCCTTAAGAGGAAATGGTACATTTACAGAAAGCAGCCCAGTTACTGAAATAGCTATGGTGGTGTACATCTCTGCAAGGCAGAAAGTCGTCTAGGGGCCTACCTGGATTATTTGCATGCTTGCTTTTGTGCCCTGTGGTTTTTGCTCCTTAATTTCAGCACTTCTCATAATGTCAGCTTAATATATTTTCAGTGGCCTAGCAAGAATCAATTCTAAGCAAAATGATGAAATAGATATGCTTATGTCCATTCAAAGGGCCATTGGGGGCCCCTTCTTCCTTTTCTTCTTGCCTTTGCAGGTAACTGATGTCTTTATTCTGACCTCTGGGGCTGATGCTACTTTGAGATGGAGATTTGTGTCCTGGATCAGGAGTTAGCAACTTTTGGTATGTCTTCCAAGGAGGTGAATGAGATGGTTTTGGATGGTTTGGCCAGCACTTGGCAAAATTATGCCATGACTAAAGTTAGTCTGGAGGCCTTTCTTCCCTCTTGAATATATCTGATACATATCTTGTTTGCAAATAGTTGTTTACATGTTGTCTCTTCCATTAGACTGAACTCCTTGAAAGCAGGGACTGTCTTTTGTCTTTCTTTGTATTCCCAGTGCTTAGCAAAGTGCCTGGAACCTAGTGGGCATTTAATAAATGCTTGTTGACTTGGCTTGATTCTCTCCAGTAGTTTCCTCCTATTTTTCCACATGTCTATCTTGTGTTCTGTTCTTGTTACAGGACAGCTATCAACCAAGAGTTGATTGGGAGTATTGGGAAGAGAAGTAAATTTGGAATCAGAGGACCTGGGTTCCAATTTTGAGCAAATTTCCACCTCTCTGGCCTCTGATTTCTTCATCTATTAAGTGAAACCAGCCATTTATTCCTGTATACTTACAAGATTTGCATACAACACAAAGTTGGGAAGGACAGCTAAAGAATTGGGGATGACAGAGTCAGGTTTTGACAGTCTAGAAAATTGACTCAAAATGAATAGAATGAAATTTAACAGGGACAAAGAAAAAAGACTAATATCTATATAGATAATCATTTATTAAACACTATGTGCCAAGCACTGCACTAAGGGCTGGTGACACACATCAAGGAAATAAATTAGTGTCTACCCTCAAGGAGCTTACATTCTAATGGAGAAATAAAACTCATGAAAGGTGAAAGGAGAATTACTTGAGCATGACTGGGATCACTCCTGAAATGCTGGTCTGGGCTAGGGACTCATTAGTCAAGAGAGAGGGCCTCAAGATAGAATTTTCTTCAGAATGGGAAAGTTGAATTCCAAATATCAAATTCATAAGTACAAGATGGGGGCAAGCATGGCTACAGAACAGTCCATCTGAAAAAGATCTAGGGGCTATAATGAACTGCTAAAGGTAACCCAGAAAACTTATTGTTTGTCCTTTGTTCTCAAAGAAGACCATGACTAAAGTGAATTAGATATAAGCGAAGAAGGGCTATGCACAATCAGCAGCCTCACCTTCTCCTTTGGAGTCATCTGGGTCCAGTGGCAAGATGGAGAACAGGATGATTGGAGATAGACCTGGATGCAGTGGGAGACCTTGTCCTTTTTATGTTAAGGTCTTCAACAGGTTTCAGTTTGACTGAGGGAAGCAATACCCACTCAGTGATTAAGGCTAGGTAAGAAATGAGGCAGAGAATGGCCCAGAAAACTAACATAATCTTAGACTGCATGGAATGAAATAGCATCCAGGATTAGGGAGATAATAGTCCTGTTGTACTCTGACCTATTCAGACCATATCTGGAGTATTGTGCTCAGTTCTGGGCATCACATTTTAGGAAAGACATGTGGATTGGTTGAAGGAAGTAAGGATGTGCTCCAATTTGGTTCATCCCTAAAGACAGAAGTGTCAGATGACCTGATTCTGCTGGAGAAGTTATTGGACTTGAGAAGGAATAGTCAAATGAACTCAAAAGCACTTGTTAAGCACCTACTACGTCAGGCATTGTGCTAAGTACTGAGGAAACAAAGAATGGCAAAATACAATCCCTTCTCTCAAGACATTTAGTCATGAGACTAAGGAAGGAGATGGCATGCTAACAACTATGCACAAACAAGATGTGTAGATCTATTGGTGATAATCAATAGAGGGAAGGCACTGGTATTAAGGGGAACAGGAAAGGTTTCTTATACATACGAAAGTGCCCAAATCCAGTCCCAGATTTCAGTTCTGAAGCAAACAATCGGTCAGATCTCACAGGACTGGCTACTCTAGCAGCTTACCTGTTCAAGTAAGCCAACAAAGGGCATTTGCTAGGGAGCATTGTAAAAGAAAAAGAAAAGATCTGCAAAAGTTAATGGCCCACATAAAGATAATATCCAAACTGTGTTGAAATATCTTAACTCACACCCTGAAGATAAAGTCTAACTACCAGTGATGACTTACTGTAGCAGATATTGTCATACTATGGTCTTTGTCATTCCATAGCCAACTTTATATTAAAAAAAAGGAGAAATATCTTAATGTATCTTGATGTTTTTGTTGCCTTTAGTATTACCTAGGCATCAAACAACATCTCTCTAGTGTTTTCTTCATCAAGACTGGACTTTGCACTTATACCTGTTAGAATGCATCAAGATTTCCATGCCATATGGAAGAATAATTTAGGAGTTTTTTTAAAAGAAAAAGGATTCTGGACATTAGAAATAACTTAGACATTTAATTTTTTTGTGGGAAGAACTTTTAATGTTTTGTTTAAATGTGTCTAAATGTTTTGCTCATTCTTGAGAGTTTAAAATTTACAGCTTTTCATGTAAAAATGCACGTGTAGTTTTTTAAAAAGTTGAAGCAAAATTAAATTCTAAATTACTGTGTTTTGTTTTTTTTTCTTTTTTTGGAGGGCAGTTGGGTTTAAGTGACTTACCCAAGGCCACACAGCTAGTTTTGTGTTAAGTGTCTGAGGCTGGATTTGAACTCAGGTCCTCCTGACTCCAGGGCCGGTGCTCTATTCACTGCACCACCTAGCTGCCCCTAAATTACCTTGTTTTATAATTGTAATTTATTTTGCTAAAGTTGCAAGCAGTGGCCCAATATTAATATTAAAAAGTATGGTGCCTTTTAATATTTGCTATTGTTTAGCTTATTATTGACGTTTATCCTGTATTTTAAAGTTCCATGTTGTCAGCCAGGAATATTTCTATGAGTTCGTTTACTTTAAAATATAGGATAAAGGTATTTTTTCTAAATGTTAAGATCTAGTTCTTGCTACAGTTTTGAAGACTTTGATGTCATCCTCTCCTAGGAGTCTTTGCATGTTAAAAGCAGATTCTTGAAAAATGAAAAATCAACAAGCCCTTCTACTCATAAGACCAAGTCTGGGCACAATGGTCGGGAATTTAAAGAGAGAAATGTTTTGTGTGTGTGTGTGTGTGTGTGTGTGTGTGTGTGTGTGTGTGTGTGTGTGCGCGCCTATTGGATTGTTTTATGCTATGTTGGCATCTCTGGGTGATAAGATGGCCACTATTCTGCCTGCAGGTCAAAGAAGTGAATAAATGACGACTAGACACATTACCTCTTAAAGGTTGTCATTTTCTTCACTAATCCTTTCTTCATTCTTTTTTCTCTCCTTTACGATTTTTACTTTTCCTGAGTCCCAGCTTCCTAAAAGCTGTCTAGATCGGAAGTGTCAGACATGTGGCCTGTGGGCACTCCCAAGTGCAGTCTGAACAAGATTAAAATTAATTGAAATGTAATTATTTAACAAAATATATAAAATACAATGAAACATAGATAATTTTACATTTTAAAAACTGAGTCAACATGTGGCCTGCAGGCATCCTTATGTAAAAATTAGTGCCCTCCATTTATTTCTATTTAAGTTAGATGCACTTAGATGACTGGAAAGCCAATCTGATAAACTAATTAGACCTAAGATGTAAAGAGCTGACACCAGCTTAATACTTCCAGTGTCTTTCATCCAAAGTAATGGCAACTTTCTGCCAAGTAACAGGACCACTACAGAACCTATTTTTGAAAAAGAGAGCTTTTAAAGTGTCCTTTCTTTAAATGACATCTTGGAAGGTTGCTCTAGAGGGAGGGTCCAGGAGCAACAATTGGGGGAATCATAAAGAGGTAAATATAGAAAAGCGAGTAACAAAAGTCAAGTCTGGTATGCAGAGGGTATCCAAGGTGGAGCTCCACAAAACTTAGATTCATGTGTGTAAGGAGCTGCTGTCTGGAGAGATCCCAGCCCCTCATCCTCTTTAAACAGTGTGGACTTGGGCTTCTTGGTGCCACCCCAAGAGTTCTGTGGCCTGCACAGACACAGGCTGTATCCACAATGAATGCATAAAATCCCGACCTAAAGCATCTCTGTAAGGGAGCCCAGTTAAGGAATGTCAAGGGAAGGCCAGCTGGGACACACAAGTGACCATTCTTTCGCTCACATAGTGGATGCCAGTGTACTCCCTGGCATTTTTGTTGGGAACTTTTGTTTTGCCCTGGTTGTAATGAGGTAACAAAGCTCTTTAATGGAGAGGCAGAATGATGTCCTGGGAGCAGCTGTGAAAGAGGAGTGAGAAGACTTACATCCTAGTTTCTAATGTCCTATGATAATCATTTAAACCCCTGGTTCCCCTACAGAAGAAGACAGGAGGAAGAGAGGATATCTCCAGGTAAGGAGCCTTCTGGATACAAAGTGTTATACTGTGCCTAGTAGCTACTAAAATTAATTCATTTCTGGAAGGAAGAGTAGTGCTCACTTCACAATATTTACCAGGGGCAGCTAGGTGGCACAGTGAATAGAGCACCGACCCTGGAGTCAGGAGGACCTGAATTCAAATCTGGCCCCAGACACTTAACACTTACTAGCTGTGTGACCTTGGGCAAGTCACTTAAATCCAGCTGCCCTATCTTCCCCCTTCAAAAATAAACAAAAAAAAAATAAAAAAAATTACCACAATATTTACTATATTTATGGTATTATTTATTAGGAAAAGCTAGGTTGGAGCTCTGGACCTAGAGTTTTGAGCCTAAATCCTACTTCAGACACTTAGTAGCTGTGTGACCATGGACAAGTCACTTAGCCTCTGCCTGCCTCAGCATCTTCGTCTGTAAAATGGGGATAATAATATCACTTGTCTCCCAGGGCTATTGTGAGGATAAAATGAGATATTTGTAAAACACTTTGCAAATCTTAAAGAATAATATAAATGCTATTGTTATCATTATTATTTATCAAACAGCTTACTGGAGAAAAGTAATGTCAGAACAGTAGGGTTATAGGGTTATTTAATTTGACAAGCATTTGTGGAAGTTTATTACTCCTGGACAGCAATACTTTCAGGAACATTATTTTATTTCTTTTTTTTTTTTTTTTTGCTTTTTGGGGGGCATTTGGGGTTAAGTAACTTGCCCAAGGTCACACGGCTAGGTTTTTGCTTGTGTGTGTTAAGTGTCTGAGGCCAGAACCGAACTCAGGTCCTTCTGACTCCAGGGCCGACGCTCTACTCACTTCGCCACCTAGCTGCTTCCAAGAAACATTATTTTCAAACATGATTGGTCAGTTAGTCTATAAACATTTATTAAGCAACTATTATTGGCTAGGCACTATGCTAAACACTGGTGAGGATATATAGGAAGAAATGATGGATCTATATCAATGTGGCATTCAGTTAGAGGCCCAAATCATTCCCACTGTCCATCTGTCCTACATACTGATCCAATTTCTTCTACTTTTTTTCATGTCCCTAGTCCAGTGCCTTGTCTATAAGACCAAAGCTTTAGGGTTAGAAGGGCTCTTACAAGATCACTCAGTCCATCTCCTTCATTTTAATTTAATTTTTGATCGTTTAATATTTTGTTTCCCCCCAATTACATGTAAAACATTCATTAAAAATTTTTTTGAATTCCAAATTTTCTCCCTTCCGCTTTTCACTCCCACCTCATTGAGAAGGCAAGCAATCTGATAGAGATTATACATGTGCAGTCATGCAAAACATTTCCATATTAACCACGTTGCAAAAGAAAACACAGACCAAAAAAACTAAAAATAAAGTTTTAGGAGTATGCTTTGATCTGCATTTAGACTCTATCTGGAGTTGGAAAGCTTTTTTCATCATAAGTTCTTTGGAATTGTCTTGGATCACTCTAATCTTGAGAATAGTTGAGTCATTCACAGTTGATCATTTTATGTTCTAATCCTAGTTCCTCTGCCTTCTGGAATATCATATTCGATCCTTTAATATAGAAGCTGCTAAGTCTTGTGTTATCCTGATCATGGCTCCATGATATTTGAATTCTTTCTTTTTGGCTGCTTGCAATATTTTCTCTTTGACTTGAGAGCTCTAGAATTTGTCTATAATATTCTTAAGGAGTTTTCATTTTGGGATCCTTTCAGGAGGTCATGAGTAGATTCTTCCTATTTCCATTTTACCTTCTGGTTCTAGAATATCAGCATAGTTTTCTTTTCATCATCTTTGAAAGATGATGTCTAGACTCTTTTTTTTTTTTTTTAAGAATTTTCTTGTTTTTATTGTTAGGATCTGGGTTACTTGAGAGGGATGAGACGAGAGGAGTGGGTGGCTCCAATACCCAGTCGGCCATGTTTTACAGGCTTGTAGGTGATAGAGAATTCGCCCAGGTAGTGGCCAATCATCTCAGGCTTAATTTCTACCTGACTGAAGGTCTTGCCGTTGTAGACACCCACCATACTGCCCACCATCTCAGGCAGGATGATCATGTCCCGAACCTTCCTCAGGCGCTTCAGGAGGGAATGCTGTTTGCGCCTCAGCCCCTGGTTGAGTCTCCCTCGCTGTCGGGCACTGTACAGCTGCATGAGCTGTTCATAGGACATGTCCAGCAGCTGATCCAGGTCCACACCACGGTAGGTGAACTTCTGGAAGGTTCACTTCTTCTGTTCCACTTCCGCCATCTTGTCTGCTGTCAGGAAAACTAGACTCTTTTTTTGATCACAGTTTTCAGGTAGTCCAATAATTCTTAAATCATCTCTCCTGCATCTATTTTCCAGGGCAGATGTTTTTCCAATGAGATATTTCACATTTCTATTTTTTCATTCTTTGAATTTTGTTTTATTGCTTCTTGATGTCTCATGGATTCATTAGCTTCCACTTGCCTAATTTTAATTTTTAAGGAATTATTTTCTTCAGTGAGCTTTTGTATCTTCTTTCCCATTTGGTCAATTCTACTTTTTCAGGAGTTCTTTTCTTTTCTTCTTTTTCTTTGTGCCCCTTTTTCCATTTTGCCAATTCTACTTCTTAAAGTGTTATTTTATTTAGTATATGGTCATATTTATTCAGTATAATATATATTTTTGTGAAAATATTGACTCTTTTTCATTATTTTCTTGCACCACTGTAATTTCTTCTCCCCCCCCCTTTTTTTTGGAGGGGGGAAGACAGGGAAATTGGGGTTAAGTGATTTACCCAAGGTCACACGGCCAGTAAGTGTTGAGTGTCTGTGGTCGAATTTGAACTCAGGTCCTCCTAACTCCAGGGTCAGTGCTCTATTCACTGCGCCACTTAGCTACCCCCACCACTGTAATTTCTTTTCCCCTTTACCTCTTATTTGATTTTTCTCCTCTGAGTGCCTGAGTCCAATTCATATTTTTTTCTTTGAGGCTTTGGATGTAGCAGTTTTGACTCTGTTGTCTTCTTCAGAGTTTCTATTCTGATCTTCCCTGTCACCATAGTAAGTTTCTTTAGTCAGGATATTTTTTGGTTGTTTGCTGATTTTTAACTTTATATTAAAGTTGGGGAATTTCTGGGGCATAGGAGGCACTATCCCAAGCTTCAGTTTTTTTGTGCAGCTAGTTCTTGGGGTCTGTAAGCTTTCAGTTCTTCCAAGGTCATATGATCTAAGGAGAGGTATATTTACTATTCTCCTAACCTGTGCTCTGGTCTGTGAGAGACCACAAGCACTCTTTCCTGCCCTGGAACTGTGACTGAGGTCTCTGTGCTAGTGCTCCTTCTTACCCTGGAACAATGACCCAGATCCAAGTATGGGCAATGCAACAGAGTCCTGCGACCAATGCCAGCAAAGGGACCCCTGTAATCTCCTTCTGACCAGTTGTCCAACCCCTTTGCTGTGGGCTGAAGGCTTTGGAAGCAGCCATTACCACTGCTGATTTAGTCACTTTCAAGGTTTCCTGATGATTTTCTGGGGTGTGGCCTGTGCTTGTACAGCCTATGTTCCACTTTTACCCCAGTGCCATGGACCTTTGCTGATGACCTTCTAAGTTGTTATGGGTTAGAAAATTATTTCACCCCACATTTTTGTGGGTTTTGCTCCTTCAGAATATGTTTTAAGGCATTATTTCTAGTTGTTTGGAGTGGAATCTGGGAGACTTCAGGTGAATCCATCATTTAATTTTTTAGGACTGGGTTGAGCTCATCATTTTTGTAGTGAAAAGAGTAATTGAGGGGCAGCTAGGTGGCACAGTGAATAGAGCACCAGCCCTAGAGTCAGGAGGATCCAGGTTCAAATCCAGCCTTAGACACTTAACACATACACAAAAAAAACCTAGCTGTATGACGTTCGGCAAGTCACTTAACTCCAATTGCCCTCCAAAAAAAAACTGTTTGAAAAGTCCACTGTGCCCAGGAGATGAAAAAAATGTCTGCCTATCAAAGACTTTTATCTTAATTTAAAAAAAAGAAAAAAGAAAAGAATAATTGAAGAAGGAGAAACTGAGAACAGAGTGAAGAGGAATGCTGGAACATCCAGCATCTTAGTCTCATTTTCCTCATCTATAAAATGAAAATAATATTTACATTACTTGCCTCTAAGAGTAATGAGAAAAATGTTTAGTAAAACTTAAAGCACTATATAAATATGAGTAGTTCTTATTTAGCCAATTTAACATTTTGAAAGCTTTTCTTTTTAGTTAACCACTGATATAGCCTCAATTTAAAAGTATGCATTTTTTTTCATATTCCTTAACTTGAAGGTTTGATTTCTTTAAAAGATTTTCTTCAGTTGTTTTAGTCATATCCAATTCTTCGTGATCCCATTTGGGTTTTCTTGGCAAAGATAGTGGAATGGTTTGACATATCCTTCTCCAGCTCATTTTACAGATGAGGAGACTGAGGCAACAGAATTAAGCGTCTTGCCTATAGGGTCACACGGCTAATAAGTGTCTGAGGCCAGATTTGTCATTTTCTTGTCACTTATCTTTGGTGCCCCGCCCCCCTCCTCCCTATGTCTAGACCTTGCTTGGAGAACATTAATTAAATCAATATTATTGCTTGAGGAAAGACCATGTCAACTAACTTCACCATAATTTTCTTGTCGTTCCTGAGACTTTACAAACAAAAACACTTTTCCTTGGACGTTATTCCCTTATATTCATTGTCTCCCCTACTAGAATGTAAGTTCCTTGAGGGCAGAGATTCAGCGTTTGCCACACAGTAAGCATTCATTTTTTCACATTTAGATTTGGGAGACTGTTTCTGAGTTTGTGACACATGAATTAAATTTTACATATTATCTATTCCAATTTTTCCAGCTATTTCTTGAAAAATTTGCTATGATCTTGACTGATACTCCATTTTGCATCAGCTGCTCTACCTGGTCTCAACTTCATGAACAAGATACCCCTCCCAGGTTAAATTCATCAGTTCTAATCCCATCGCCATGCTGCTAACTCAACCCTTGATTAATACCACTGCTTTCAGCCTTTTCTCCTCTGTGACTGGAGGGGGAAGTGGTTAGACTGCTGGGTCTGGAGTTAGGAAGATGAATCTTGAGCTCAAATTTGGCCTCAAAACGCTTACTAATTTTGTGACCCTGGATAAGTCACTTAACCCTGTTTGTTTCAGTTTCCTCATCTACAAAAGTGAGCTAGAGAAGGAAATGGCAGAACACTCCATTATCTTTGCTAAGAAAACCCTGAATGGGGTGACAAAGAGTCAGATATGAGTGAAAGCGCTGAACAAAAGGATGTAGTGCCACATTTCCCTCAACGCCTTCCTTCACAGAGAGCAGAAACTGGACTCTTGGCTCACTTCATTTTTTTATCTGCTGCTCAATCTGGTTTCATCTTCATAGAACAAGATGCCTCTGCACCAGGTAACCTTTGGTGTTCCCTTCCACCCCCAATTTCCCTGCCTCCTTTGGTGTATTTTCTCCCTTCATTAGTTTATAAGCTCCTTGAGGGCAGGGACTGTCTTTTTATTAATTTTATCTTCAGCCCTCAGCACAGTGTCTGGAACATAGTAGGCACTTGATAAATGTTTTTTGGATTGATTTTCATTGTTATGCCTACCTTTCTTCCAACAGCTTGAAGGATTTTTCCTCCTTGCTGTTGTCGTTAGGAAGTTTAACAATAATATGCCCGGGAGGATTGAATTTTAATCTTCTCTTTCTTGAATATCTATGAATTCTTCCTTTTGGAGAAATGTAGATTGTTTTAAAAATAATTTGGGAAATTTTCATTTGACTGTCTTATAGTAACCAGCTTCACATGTGTGCGTGCACACACAGAGCTATTTACTATATATGTATATGTATATATATATGTATTATATATATACGTACACATGTGGGAAGCTGATTACTATATTATTACATACATATGTATGTAATAATATAGTAATCATACATATGTACACACATCTACATGCACATACACACATGTGTGTACATACACATATACACACATATTCTCAGCATATCAGGAATCCTTAGGTTGTTACAACTAGCTCTGTCCTCAGATTTTTCATGTACAGCTGCATGATTTCTAAATGCATCCCAGCTGAGTTATTTTCTGAGATTGTCTACTTCTATTATGTTGTCTATAATTATATTTCCAACTGTATTAACTCTGTTCTTGATTCCTTTCACTGATAATTTCAGATTTTTTATCTTCTCTATATTATTCATTTTCTGACTAATTATTTCCTCCTCATTTTTTTGCACCATTCAGTCTAACTTAAATTTTTCTGGGATTTTCAAATTACTGCACATTCTTCATTCATTTCTTCTCTCTTATGTGCTAGTGTTCCTTGAATTTTTAAAATGTATTATATACTGATCTGGGGATGGATATCATCAGTTGTTTCTTTTTCTTTCTTATTTGCCTGTACTGCTTCAGGTGCTTTGGCCTTTGTTTCAGTTGATTCATTATATGCATATTTGCAGTATATGTATGATATACATGTATATTTATCAGGCACATTGATATTTTAGTTGATTTATTTCAAGCTTATTCATTTGTTCATTTTATTTTTTGATAAATTTTAATATTTTTATATAAATAAATCTTGCTTTATGTGTGTATATACACATACATACTGCATATGTGTATGCATATATGTGCATATTTACATATATACACACATATAAATATACACATACATATAATAGGTGAAACTGTTGTTTACAATTGGCTTAGATTTGGAGGGAGGAGGTGACCTAAGTAAGCCTTTGGCACCTGGGAAAGTATGCAGATTCAGTTGTGTGATGTAACTTTAGTTTTTCAAGTTGAATTTTGAGTTTTATGTGCTTTATCAGTGTGCTAACATGCTAGGAAGGTACTGAGATGGGGGAAGGAAGCAGAACTATATTTTAATGTGGTCCTCTCCCAGGTATCTTAAGTATCATGGCCTTGTCTTATAAAAAGAGATCATTTCATAAGGAAGACAAGTCTATGATTAGACCAATACAGATACAGCCTTGGCTAGATACCTATGAAACTGATCTGAGACTTTACTTTATCCTTCCAGGAATGTATTTGAGAGATCCAGACTTTACAAGTTGTACAATGCTTGTCAAGGAGAAGAAGAAAGACCAGTTAGAGACTAGGGAATGGGAGAAAGCAGTGCCTGGAGTGTTAATTTCTAGTCTACATCTCTTGTATTGCCATTGTAACATGTGGTTGGTAATCACAGATATCTCTCACAAGCTCCTAAAGTAGCTCCACACATTGAGTGTCAGAACTGGAGAAGTAAAGCAGTGATGATAACTGGGCTCAGATCTAATCTAGCATTATTATCTGAATTATGGCAGCTGAACTTTCTTCTGATTTCCTGTCCCTATAAGAATGTATTCAAGGAGGTTGGATAATGAAACATGGGGTGAGCTAAGAAAGATATGATCAAACAAGTAGCTAATGTTTACCAGGCAGTATGCTAGGCATAGGGAATTAAAATACAGTAAACGAAATAATCCCTGCTCTCAAATAGCTTACATTCCAATGAAGGAAATACCAAGTACATCTGTAAGTAGTATATGAAGAATCTATATATAAATAGAATAAATGAACACATTTATAGCTCCCCCTCTGAACTCATTTTCAATTGATACTCAATGATTCTGAAAGCTTGGGTCCCCAGAAGAAGGCTGACTCTTCCTCCCTTCAGGATACCTGGGAAAGCCTAAAAGCTTGTATCTTCTAATGCTATTGCTCAAAAGCCCCCATCCAGTGTGTTCCACAATAGTGATTAACCTGTTGACCACTTAGCCTTTTTAAAGGGCTGAGACAACTTACCAAGAACACCATTCAAACTGGAGGTGCACACATAGTCCCCAAAGAGAGTGGTCTCAAATTTGAAGCATGATGCTAGTGAGGCATACATAGGTATGTGGATAGGTAGATAGATAGATAAAGGATTTATTAAGTGGTTACCATGGGCTAGGTACTGGGCTAGGGGCTAGGGATTGAACTATAAGCAAGAAAGACAATTTCTACCTTTAAGGAGCTGACATTTTCATGGGGGAAGGCAATATGGGAGTAAGAGAGAACTCATTTGTCATCATGGTGTAGAGAGGGCTAGCGAGGGGCCTGGCAAAAGTTCACCTATAAGATCTGAGGAACCAAAGGGCAAAGTCAAAGTTATTGATGGGTAGGAGGTAGGGGTAGAGAAGTGTAGAGAAGATAAGGCATGGAGCAGGTTAGGAAGCATATGGAAGGTGTGGGGCCACAGGGTACCTCAGGACTCCTGGCCTGTAAGTCCTTTTCCTCCTTGAAGGGGCACCCACCAAATTTACTTCTAGGTATGGCCCTGGTGATGGATTAATTCCTCTCTCTGGCTCAGCTTGGGTGGTTCCTCCCCAGACTCAGCTACTGCTTTTCCCTGCTCTGGTGGTCTCTTACTGACTCTAGGGACTGAGAGGGGTTTCTGATGGCTATTACAATTTTTCAAAGCTCAGAAGATCATAGCTTGGTCAGTTCCCTCCAGATACTTACTCACCTAAAATCAGGAAAAAGGGAACACAAAAGAAGCAGGTGCTATGTGTACAGGGACACAAGATGGTCAGGTTGGGGAAAAGAGGGTTGTTTGCCCTCCCCCTCCACCCAGTGTCTCACAGCTACTCTTGCCTGACTGGTTGGTTGAGGGAGGGAGGTAGCAATCCTTTTTGTTCCAAGTCACATCCAGCTCAATGCCTTCTGAGTTCTTAGCCAATTGGACAAACTCCTTGACACCACAGAGTATGAGCCCTCCGGTCACTGATAGCCAGAAGTAGGCTCATCAAGGTTTATCTTGTTATGTGGGAACACATAAGGAACAGAAGAGGAATGCTGCACACACACTGTTTAAACTACTAGGAAGGGCAAAGCTGAGAATGTACTAAGGACTAGGCCCCCGATGGCCAGTCTTCTCATTTCAAATACAAAATAGATAAAGCATACAAAATAGGTTACTGAGCCATAGGGCACTAGCAGTTGGAGGGATTAGGAAGGAAGGAAGAAAATAAACAAGCATTTATTAAGGGCCTACATGCATGGAGTGCCAGACCTGGAGTCAGGAAGACTCATCTTCCTGAGCTCAAATCCAGCCTCACATACTAGCTGTGTGACCCTGGGTAGAACAAGACACTTCAGTGTCTTCATCTGTAAAATGAGCTGGGGAAGGAAATGGCAAACCACTCCAGCATCTTTGCCAAGAAAACCCCAAATGGGGCCACAAAGAGTCAGACATGACTAAAATGACTGAACATCTCTTTGCCATTCCTTGTGCTAAAAGTCATACAAATATCATCTCATTTGACCCTCCCAACAATCTTGGAAATAGGTGCTATTATCCCCACTTTACCGATGAGGAGCTGAGAGTTTACAATGACTTACTCAGGGTCACATATCTAATAAGTATCTAAGGCAGGATTTAAACTTTTTTATTCACTGCTTGATTCTCTCTTTCTGCTTTGCCACCTTCATGTAGAAAGTGGTTCCTGGGCTGTTCCTTGAAGGAAGAGATGGATTTTACGAGGTAAAGGTAAGGAGGAAGAACACTGTAGGCATGGGGGATGATTAGCACAAAGGTGTGGAGAAGTGAGATAGAGTGTTGTACATGAGGAACAGACTTATTTAATCCTAGGAATTAGAACAAGGAAGGATATATCAGAATTGGATTAAGTAGTCATTATTGTTACTGATTAAAAATAAAAGATAAATTTTTCTTTGAGTCTTATTTAGATATTGTTCTAATTAGAAATAAGTTTATAAGCATAATGATTAGCAATATGAAGTAAGATATATGCCTCTCTTAAAAATGAGTTGGTTTTTTTTAACTCAACTGAATGAAACAAAAGTACACTAATTTCTTTTACTCAGTTGGGAAGCCTGGCTGTGTAGACCATAGTGCCATAAACAAAGCATCAACACTAAATTCATGATAGCATACCAGAATTGCAGGCCCCTGGGAAGGAATAACAGTTCTGGCCTTATCATAAGATCTGAGATTTTATATAGAAGAGAGCTCAAAGATAATTTAGTATATTCCTTCATTTTAGGCATAAGTAAACTGGAGCAAAGAGAGTTTAATCAACTGTCCGAGGCAACATAGCTAGCAAGTGGCAGTCAGATTTTGAACTCAGGCCTTTTGATTTCAGTCCTCTTTCCCCTATTCATATGGCCAAAATGATGAATTAAACAAGTATGGCAACCGCAATGTTTGCTTCTTTCTAGCGTGTTGCTGAAATATGTTCGGCTCATTATAATATGCTGTACTCAAATATTTTAGAGGAAAATGAAAAAAGAAAAATCTAAGGAAATTTTTTTTCTCTCTCAAAGCAGGGGAAAACATGACCACTGTCTGCCATACATGTTGTAAAAGTCAACAGTTGCTTCTTCTAGAACCAAATGTTGGAATTTTGCTGCATGTGCCAAACTGGAGACGAACCCTGCTTCAGAGCCTTGTTTATCAAGATACAATGTGCAATTACTGAAATTCCCATCTTACACTGATAAATTAGCTATTCACAGAATCTGAGTTGCAAATAATGACCTCAGAGTGTTTCCAGTTCAACATATAACTGTACAGGAATCTCCAACAATATCACTAATGACTGATCATCCAGCCTTTGTCTGAAGATTCCATTGAGGCAAGTCATTCCCTTTTAAAAGTTCCAATTTTTAGGATACTTTTCTTCCCTGATATCAAGACTAAATCTATCTCTATTCCTTGCTCTGCCTCCTGTGGCCCAAGCAGAATAAGACTAAGTACTGTGAGAACACTTATAACTGAAGATGGCTATCATGACTCCTTCTACTCAAACCATACTTTTTTCCCCTTTAGAGTAAACATTTTCAGTTCCTTCAACACATCTCCATCTGGCCTGAACTCTAGTCTCTTCACCATCCTGATCTTTTCTCTGGATATTTTCAAGATTACCGCTAAGGTAGTAACTTCTACAGGGTACCTTTCTGAAGTGTGGTAGACATTACCTACTGATGTATTCTGACGCAAGGCAGAGTACAGAGGGATTACTACATTCTTAATTTTGCATGCTCTGCCTCTTAAAGCTGCTTAAGGTTACTTTAGTTTTCTTGGCTGCCTCTTTGACTCACTGGGCTTATATAGTTCCCTGGAACCCCCCAAAATTTTTTCAGATAAACTGTTGTCCAGATATGTTTTCCCAATCTTGGACTTGTGAAGCTGGTTTTTGGAAGTGTATTGACTTTTTATATTTTTGAAGTGTATTGACTTTTTATATTTATCCCTAATAAATTTCACTTTATCAGATCAAGTCCATTGTTTTAACCTGCCAAGATTTTTTTGTATCTTAACTTTCTCATCTATTATTAGCTATTCCTCCTACCTTTGTGACTGCAAATTGGATAAACATAACAGCTATAATTTTATCCACATTGCTGATAAAAATGCTAAGTAGCAAAGGCCAATCAAAGATTCCTTGGACACTCCACTGAAAACCTCCTTGTAATTCAGTTTCTTAACCTTTTTTGGGTCATGGACTCTTTTTTGCAATTGGAAGAGGTCTATGGATCCCTTCTAAGAATCATGTTTTCAGATGTATGACAAAATACACGATTACAAAAGAAACCAATTATATTGAAATAAAGAGATTTTTTTTTCTCCCACCCAAATTCACAGACCTCCTGAAATCTATCCATGGACTATTTGGAAGTCCTTGAACTCTAGGTTAAGAAACCCAGTTCCAAGTTGACATTGAATCAGAGATTTCAGAGCTAGAAAAGACTTTAGGGGCCATCTAATTCAACATTCTCATTTTATAGATGAGAAACCTGAGGCCCTAAGAAATTTAATGACTTGCCTAAGGTCTCAAAGGTAGTAAGTGACAGAGGAAGGATTTGAATTGGGGTCGTTTGCCTCTGAAGCTAGTGCTTTCTATTATACCCTACTAAGGACTATTATCTGAATAAATCATTTGACTAATTTTAGATTCACCAAATTGTGTTATCTAAACCACATCTCTTTAACTTTCCACAGGAATAGTATGTGAGACTTTATCAAATACTTTTGTTAAAATATATAGAAACTATATCTATAGTATTCCCCCTATCTACGGATTTAGTAACAGTCAGAAAAGGAAGTATGGTTCTGGCATGACATATTAAAAATTTTATTTAAAAATTGTTTTATGGGGCGGGTAGGTGGCGCAGTGAGTAAGAGCACTGGCCTCGGAGTTGGGATGACCCGAGATCGAAACGGGCCTTAGAAAATGAGCACCCACACATAAAATAATGACTAGCCGTGTAACCTTGAGCAAGTTACTTAACCCTAATTGCTTTAAAAAAATTGTTTTATAAACTTCATCCTCAAGATTAATTTTAAAATACAAAGAAGAGCAGAGATGAGAATTGTATAAATAACAGAACTTATGTATAAGTTTTACGTATAAGTATTATGTATAAGTTTAAAAAGAAATACATATATGGAAAACACAGACACAAAGTTTAACAAGGTGGTAATAAAGTTGTCCTATTTATTTTTCCTTTTGCATTTCTTTTTTTTTCCTTAAAAAATATTCATAGTTGGGGTGGCTAGGTGGCATAATGAATAGAGCACTGATCCCGGAGTTAGAAGGATCTGAGTTCAAATCAGCCTCAAGACACTTAACACTTACTAGCTGTGTGATCTTGGGCAAGTCACTTAACCCTTACCCCTCCAAAAAGCAAAAAAAAAAAAAAATTAAAGAAAAAATATGCGTAGTCAAGTGAACCTAGTCAACACATTGGCCATGTCAGAGAATGCATGTCTGATTCTATACCTCTAGTATCATCTGTCCCAATAAGAGGGAAGTAGGCTTTGTCACTAGTGTTTTTTAAGTCAACATTGATTGCTTTTTTTGTCAGAGTTTTTGAAGTCTTTCAGAGTTGTTTTTCTTAACATCGTTATTGTGGTTATCTTATATATTGTTCTTTTTCTGTTTACTTCACTCTGGATCAGATCATGTAGTTCTTTCTATAGTTTTCTATTGGCCACTTTATATTAATTATTTCTTATCGCACAATAAAATTTCATTACATTCAATATCTATTATATATACATATATAATGACATCTATTTGGTTTCTAGGTCTTTGCTACAACAAAATTGCTTCTATAAATAGTGTTATGCATTTGGATCCTTTTCTTCTTATTCTGACCTCCTTAGAGTACTTGTTTAATAGTAGTATTGTCAGTTATGTACATATTAGTGACTTTTGGGGCAGAGTTCCAAATTGTTTTCCGGATGGTTGAACCAATTCACAGCTTTTTCAACAAAGTACTAGTGTAATGTACTCTCATAATCCCTTTAGCAATTGCTATTTCCTCTTTTGTAATCTTTGCAATCTGATGGGAATGAAGTAGAACTTTAGAGTTGTTTTAATTTATATTTCTCTTACTGTTAATGCTTTGGAGCATTTTTTAATTTTAAAAATTTAATATCTGTTTTCTTTTCCTTCCACCTCCCCCCACTCCAATGGAACAAAAAAGAATGAAAAAATATAAAACCTTTATAACAAATATGCATTGTCAACATTTTTTAAAAAATCCCTGAATTATGTTGGAGTATTTTTTCATGTTGTTGATAGCATGAATCTTTTTTTTTTTGTATTTGAAAACTACCTATTCATATCCTTGACTACTTACTTAATTGAGGAATGGCTCTTATTCTTATATATATATATATATATATATTATACATGTATTATATGCATTATCACATATATATAGTTGCATTAATTCTTTATATGTCTTGATTATATCTTAATCAGAATAATTTACTGTGGTTATTTTCACAATTAGTTGTTTTTCTTTTGATTCAAGCTGCATTTTTTTCCTCTTGGGCAGAAGCTTTTAAATTTTATGCAATAAAAGGTATCCATTTCATCTATTATGACTCTTTATACCTCGTTTAGGTGTAGAGCCCTTAGTTATGACAGGTATCCCCTTCCTTTGTCCTCTTTTTTAAAAAAATGACATTGTTGTTTATATTTAGATCACTGGCCTCTTTACTGTTCCTTAAACAAGACGCTTTATCCTTTAGCTCTGGGCATTTTTTCTTGTATTGCCCATGCCTAAAATGCTTTTCCTCCTCATCTCTGCCTCTTGGCTTCCTTGACTTTCTCCAGGTCCCAGTTAAAATCTCATCTTCTACAGGAAACCTTCCCTAATCTCTCTTAAACTCTAATGCTTTACCTATGTTATTTTCATGTCTTCTCCCGCATTTTATTGTAACCTCCTTAAGGGTAAGGACCATCTTGCCTTCTTTTTTTTGTATTTTCAGTCCCTAGCACAGTGCTTGGCATATAGTAGGTACTTTATAAAGGCTTATTGACTGACCAACTGACTGAATCTCTTTAGAATTTATTGTGGCTTATGGCAAAAGACACTGGTCTATACCTGATTTCTCAGACTACTTTCGTTTTCCCAGAAATTCTATATAATAGGGAGTCCTTACCCAAGAAATTTATGTCCTGGAGTTTATCAAATATGATACTACTTGGATTGTTTGATTGTTTCTGGCTTTTCTTTACTGAATTATGACTTATTCTAGGCAGATTTTCTAGATATTCACTATCACTTTAATAATATTGTGAGAAACACGCTTTTGGGGATCACAGGACTTCTCAGGCAGGGTCAGGGAGGTAGCTTGGAGGAGCTTCCATGTCCACTGCCATTTAGTCTAGCCAATGCTAGGAGAGTTTACCTTGGCAAACAAAACATAAGAAACACAACAAATTATCAGGTCTGCCTTCTCTCTGTTGTCAGTGATTATCATTCCATCACTTTCAATCTGCAGTCTTATCTGTTCTCTTCCCAGATATAGGAAAAAACCTCACATTGTTTTTCTCATCAGCTTCAGCTTATTCTGAGCTTTATTACTCCAGATATTATTTTTGAACAAACTCATTCCATGCTTTTTCATTCGTCTTCCGTTACCTTTCCTTGTTTCCATTTCAGTGTATGTCTTTTTACAATCTAATTAGTCTGTGTGTGTGTGTGTGTGTGTGTGTGTGTGTGTGTGTGTGTGTGTGTGTGTGTGTGTATGCCCATAAGTATCTTTAGATAATCACAATTCCTGCCTACTTCCCCCATCAGGGGAGATTATTTCCTTTTGTGCTTTCACAATTTCATTCCTAAGAATTTCCTGTCTCTTGTGGACTGGCTTCCTCTGTAGAATTTTAGTTTATGGGATTCCTTCTTTCTTTCTCTGAACCCTTTAAAATCTCTTCACAGAATTGATGTGTGTTTCAGAGGCCTTTAGGCTACCATTTCCTCATTTCTGGATGTGGCAGCCAAGTATAAATAATTTAAATTTAAAGAAAAATATTCTTTTATGAATTTTAAACTCTTTTGCTCTATTAAAACTTTGTTAGATTTCATGTTAAAATGTTATTTAGAATACAGTACTTTGTGACAGAAGTAAAAGTCCTTTATGAAAACAGTTGTTCTGTAAACTGATTTTGTTGTCAAACTGGCCTGATGTCTTAAAGTCATATATCAGGCTGGGGAAGAACTTATGTCTAATGTATGAATTGAATGTTACAAAGATACCTTCACAGTTAAATCTCAGAATAGGACCAGGGTTAGATTAAGCAGTAGCTGATAATACTAGAAAATTATTGAGCTAAGTTTTATTCTAGTTTAGACTATTCACTTCAAAAATATGTTCTTTATGTATCATATTTACATATAATAGGTAGAACTATTGTTTACAATTGGTTATTTTAACAAACCATCTTATTTTTAGAAATGAAGTTTGACAAATTCATGGTGTTGGACTTGAGAAGAAATCCAAGACAGGAATGCCAAATAATCATATGATTTGTAGTATGAACAATGTACCTGAGGCACTTAGTGCCCTTGGTGGCAATTTTCATCAATGACTAGAAGGATCAGTTAAATTTCACAAACATTATTGAATATCTACTGTAAGAAAGGCATTGTACTAATTAAATATTTTAAAAAGTGATATTGTTCCTCCTTTCAAGGAGTTTACATTTACAGATAAACAAACACAAAATATATAAAAAGTAACATAAAGTAATTCAAAGGGAGAGAGTATTAACAACTAGGTTGACAGGAAAATGCCTTGTATAGGAGATGAGACTTGAGCTGTTCTTTGAATGAAGTTAGGGTTTCTAAGAGGCAGAAATGAGAAAGCTTATGCATTCTGTTGCGTCTCCTGATTTTCCTTCTACCTCTCTGACCATTCTTTCTTAGTCTCTTTTCCTGAATCACTCATTTCCTGTGCTTATGCCTCAATGGTACCCTCAAAGCTCTGTCTTAGGCTGACTTTCCCCTTCCCCCTTCCTATTGATCTTGTTGAAGAGCTCTCATGTTTCCAGTTATCATGCCTATGCAAAGGGCTTTCATATCTAAATAACCATACCTCATTTCTCTCTTGAGCTCCAATCTAACATCATTATTAAAGTTACCTGTTGTATATCTCCATATAAATGTCCCATAGGCATCTCCAGTTCAACATACTAAAAAACATTTGTTAGATTAAAGAAAAATCCCATAATTCCTCCTTCAAACTTCTCTTTTTCTGTTGAACATACCCTTGTCTTTCCCTTCATCCAAATTTATAACCTGAGTCATTCTTGGTCCATGCCCAATCAATTGTCAAGTCTCCTTGGTTCTATCACATCTTTTTTAAAATTTATTTTTTAATTAGCATAAATTGATTTTTTTTCTTCCCATCTTCATCCCATTGGAAAACAAAAAATAAAAACAAAATAATATAATTAGCAATAACTTTTGCAATAAATATGCATAGTCAGGCAAAACAAATTTTCTCACTGACCATGTCCAAATATATATGTCTCATTCTACATTTTGAGTTCACTACCTCTCTGTTAGAAGCAGGGTAGTATGATTCATCATAGGTCCTCTGCTATTATTGATGGTCATTGTATTGATCAGATTGCTAAAATCTTTCAAAATTCTTTTTTTATAGTATAATGTAAGTATAAGTTGTTCTCCTGGTTCTGTTCACTTTGTGCTGCATCAGTTTATACAAATTTCCCAGGTTTCTTTGAAATTGTCTCTGTCATCATTTTTTTTTTCTTTTTGGAGGGGGGAGGCAGGGCAATTGGGGTTAAGTGACTGGCCTAAGGTCACATGGCTAGTAAGTGTTAAGTGTCTGAGGCTGGATTTGAACTCAGGTCCTCCTGACTCCAGGGCCAGTACTCTATTCATGGCGCCACCTAGCTGCCCCTGTCATCATTTCTTAGATAACAAAATTACTATATTACTTTCTTTTTTTTGCCTTTTGGAGGGCAATTGGGGTTAAGCAACTTGCCCAAGGTCACATGGCTAGGTTTGTGTGTGTGTGTGTGTGTGTGTGTGTGTGTGTGTGTGTGTGTGTGTGTGCGTGCGTTAAGTGTCTGAGGTCGAATCCAAACTCAGGTCCTTATGACACCAGGGCCGACGCTCTACTCACTGCGCCACCTAGCCGCCCCTACTATGTTACTTTCACATGTAACTTGTTCATCTAATAGTTTTCACTTTATAACTCTCATATGAGTACTGATCTTAAGCAAAATGATGGAGCAGGCAACATTCATCTTTGGCAGTGCTCAGCCCCTTTCCACCAACGGTTCCTCTGTTAGTCTTCCCAATCCTATTAGCTTCCTAGACTGGAATTTAATTTTTCTTATTAGGACAGAGATTTACACTGTGTCCCACTGTAGTGTTTGTACTAAGCTGGCCTTTGTGAAGAGTTTGGCATGCCACCAATGTTTTCCTTTTGCTTTTCTTCATTAGAACTTATGTGTCTTAGGTTCTCAGTACCTCTCCAAGATATATGTACTGAAGAAAATATAGGGGTGTCTAGGTGGCACAGTGAGAAAGAGCGCTGGCCTTGGAGTTAGGATGACCCGGGATCGAATCCGGCCTCAGAAAATGAGCACCCACACATAAATAATGACTGGCCGTGTAACCTTGAGCAAGTTACTTAACCCCAATTGCTTTAAAAAAAAAAAAAATATATATATATATATATATATATATATATATATATATATATATATATATGTAGTAACCTACAATGGGCCTATACTTTAGTGTCTAATTCTTTGCTATTACAAAAAGAGATGCTATAAATCTTTTTGTATTTATTGATCCTTTTTCTCTTTATTTGATCTCTTTGGGGCAAAGGCCTAGTAGTACCATTATAACATCTTTAAAAGTTGAAGTGACTGAAAAATCTTTGTCCAACTTGACAATCTTCCCTGAACTTAGCTATGTTGGTCCACAGACAATGGATTCACAATCTATCACCAGGCCTATATTCAAAGTCTTTCCAGTTTGGTAAGACCTACCAGAGCTTACATTCTAATGTTATAGGAGCTCAGCATCAGATCCATGACACAATAAGTCCCCATAGTAGTAACTTAGTAGAATCACACCTATAAAAATTCTATTAAATATGCATATTGGTGACTTATACATGGCTGTGAATACTGCTGTCCAATGTGACTCTTTTTTTAGATGGTAGTATTCCAGAAGTCTCAGGTACATTTAATCTATCAGGCTTTTCAAATCTTGACTATACAATAGCTAGTTCTTATGGGCTAATCCTTCTAGTTAAGTATTAATGAAACACAATTCTGGGGGATTACAGGGGTTCAGAGACTATGATGAACTTAGGTTCCTAGGCTGGACTCAGCAGCAACTTGAGAAGATGTAGATATTCATTTAGTCCAATTTTACTTCTGCTACTAATTGTTTTTTTTTTTCACTTTAGGTAAGTACTCTCTTGCAGTATTGGTTTTCTCATTTAAAAAACGAGGTTGGTTTAAACAATTTTAACATGCTTTCCAATTCTAACGTGATATAAATTTGTGGTTTGCCAGTTTTACTGGAGTGAAAAGATGAGCCCTTATCTTTCTTGGAGAAATATTTCCTCTCCCATCACTATCACAACTGAATCTTACCAACAGCAGGTTAGAGATAGTGTCTTGCTGGGAGGGAAACTAGCAAGTCTTGCCACTGAACTGGGAGCAGCGATACATGGAAACCCCATGTTTTGTTATCTTTTATTGATAAAGACCAAATTTTAATTCAGCATTTGTATGGATCTGAGAGCTCTCTGAATATGGGTACTTCCTCTATGAGTAGATATCACAGCCAATCAACACTTTGTCATCCTGTGGAACTTGTCTCTGTCCTCCTGTAAATCCTTTATGGGGATTTCATCTAATAGCTGGGGGTCATTCTTTAGATCTCATGCCATTGAATGAATATCCTTTGTGCTCACTAACTGTCCATATCTCCATTCCTTTTTCTTGCTACATGATCAGCTGACTTCTTAGTTATACATTTCTTTGGAAATTTCTTTTACATTATTCTCACACACTTCTTCATTGCTGATGTGCTGTAGCCTATTTCCCCCCTATATGATTCTGCATAGCCTTTTGGGTAACCTGTAACTTTAGTTCTTCAAAGATTGTTAGTTCCCATGTTTTATAACTGTATCACTAGTAGAATATTAGTATTTTAAAAATAGGAGTTGTTTTATTTTTAGACTAGGAGTTTTTAACTTAGGGCCCAGGGACCCCATAAACTTGGATGGGAAAAAAATTACATGTTTATTTTCACTAAGTTCTATCTGAAATTTAGCATTTCTTTTAATTAGGAATTTTAAAAATGCCCATTATCCCAAGAATGAGTCTATGGGCATCAACAGACTATCAAATAAGGGGCTCTATGACACAAAAAGGCTAAGAATCCCCTATTTTAGAGAGTAGTTTGGTGGTCATTAAAGGCAGCTTGATCAGTAAAGTATTACACTTGGCATCAGAAGGATCTGAGTTTGAATCATGACTCTGATATTTTCTAGCTGTGTGACCCTGAGCAAGTCACTTAATATTTGTTCAGTCTCAGTTTCCTCGTTTGTAAAATGAAGATTATAATACCACCTACCACATTGGATTGTTAGAAGGGTAAAATGATCACACACATATATATACAAACATGTATATCCTAATATCTTTGTAAATAAAAAAAGGCTGTGTAAATGTTGGGTATTACTATTATTATGTCAGTCTTATAACCATAAGAGATCAAATAAAAAAATTTATTAACCTGTGATGGACAAACCAAGAAGATTCTAACTGCTAGGAATCAAGTCAGGAATCAAGAATCAGGAAATCATGAACTGATGATCTTTCACAATGAAGAGAATATCAATCCCTAATCTTATTGGTCCTATAGTTGACCGTGTGGGAAGACATGAATAAGAGGCAAAGAAGCTAGGTAGCCATGGAAGTGTGGGGGAAGGGTAATCAAATCAATGAGATACCTGATTAGTTTGAATTTTCAAGTATCTGAAGGATAAAGTGTTTCTATGGTTCTGCTTCCTGAAACTTGAGTCATTTCTCTGGAAGTCCTCATTTACCTGGGAAAATCAAACTCCAGCTGTTGCAGTTTAATGATTCCCAGACTTTGTACCAAGTGTGCCACAGGAGTTTATATCTGTACAGGGGTTCTAGTACATGGTTTAAAAAATGGATATAGGCAAATGACACCAGGATGGTCCTCTATCAGTATGGAGAGAAGCAAAATTTTCCCCTTTACCATAAAAGTCCTATTAATTCTTGTATATTTTACGGTGAAGAATCTGCACCTTGAATTCTCAGAGCAGTAACCTTTGCACACCCACCTCCTTCAGTCACAGTCTTCTTAGGAGCTCCTACCCTATTCATGGCACACTAGGATCAGCATCCATTCAAAAGAGCCATGCCCATGTACTTCTACTTTTTTTTAGACCAATTGGTATTTGTCATGTGACCACATATTGACAATTAACTTAAAATGGAAAGCATTGTGGTGTTAAGAAGCACTCAAGGACAAGATGAACAAAATACATCAATTGCAATCCCATCCCAAGCCACTTCCTCCTATTTTCGTGATTTCCAGCCTTTCAGGTGATTTAGGCTATGTGACTTTGGTTCTTGGATTTCAGTGAGGCAGGGCTGTGTAAGGTCACCAGCCTCACTCTCTCTTCCAGAGACATCTGAGTCCAGTGGCAAGATATAGATCAGGACAAATGGAAATGACCCTGGATGTAGTGGGAGATCTTGGCTTTTTAAGTTAAGGTCTTTCCCAGTTCTCAGTCTGTTTGAGGCAATGCCCATTCATTGATTAAGGCTAGGTGAGAAATGAGGCAAAGAATGGCCTCTTTTACCTAGTCCAAAAAAAATTATCAGTCTGGGAGGGAAAGACCCTCAGAATTTCTAGCCAATACAAAAATAATTGCTATTTACACTCCAATCCTTTAGATCCTAAACAATGACTAAATGAGGTCATGACATCATGTTCCTGATGTCATGGTCCTTTTCAAGAATGAAGGACAAGCAACAATCAACAAGCAGTAGGTGCCCCACTGAAGACAATACTGGCCACTTCCAGTTGGATAATTCAATTCCTTCCTTCCTTCCTTCCTTCCTTCCTTCCTTCCTTCCTTCCTTCCTTCCTTCCTTCCTTCCTTCCTTCCTTCTCTCCTTCCTACTTTCCTTCCTTCCTTCTCTCTTCATCCTTCCTCTCCTTTTGTCCACATAGGGAATCATACCTGTACCTGTGGTTGCTCTGCCCAAAGGAATATAAATTTTGATCACTGAAACTTCACAAGGTATCTTGGGGTTTATGGGCTAGATTTCTTCTTTAAGGACCATGCCTTAAACCTAAATCACCCTGGCTCTCATTTATTGGCCAACAATAGGTCCCAGCCCAAGACTCATTTGGTCATTGTTTGGACTCTGATGGTTCAGAGTGAATATAAATAGCAATTGTTTCTATTTTGATCACAAACCCTGAGGTTTGTGTGTGTGTGTGTGTGTGTGTGTGTGTGTGTGTGTACATATATCTTGGACTAGGTAAAAGAGGCCATTTTTTTGCCTCGTTTCTCACCTAGGCTTAATCACTGAATGGGCATTGCTACAGACAAACTGAGACCTGGGAAAGACCTTGGCTCAAAAAGTCCAAGGCCTCCCACTGCATCTGGGGCCATTTACAGTCATCCTGATCTATATATTGGCACTAGAATCAGATGGCTTTCCAGAAGAGAGTGAGGCTGGTGACTTTGCACAGCCCTGCCTCACTGAAATCCAATTCACTTGAAAGTTATGACATCACCTTCTTGATGACAAGCAACAATATCACCTTGGTTCTTGTAGCCAGCCACTCCAGCTCAGTAGCTATACCAGAGCTACTCTTGAACTACGGGATAGGGATCAATGTGGAAGGGCTTTTACAGATGAATAAAGACAGCATGTACCACATGATAGCCACAGACATGCAGATTGTGTGAATGGATAAGTTCTATTGGAACTGAAAGAGTTCCTTGAGTCCTAAGCCAGGATCTAGACTGAATCTTACCCCATGTCCTAATTCCTAGGAGGGAGAGAAAAATCTTCAAGTTCACAAACCCTATAGTGGGACATTTTTCTTCTCCCACTACTCGTTTTCCCAGCATTTAAAAAACTCTTCCCAGAAATGTCCCCACATTACACACATATTATCATCATTTCCAGGGATCACTGCAGTTCTCTGAAAAGCTCCCTACATAGTGAAGGTTTCTTTAAGAGCTGTTTCAGTCCATTAAGTTTTTAAAAATCTGATTGCACATTTTATTTTTCACATTTAATAACTTTCCCTTCAGTTTGTTCAAATTTCTGCCTGGAAGGTCAGTCTACTAATTCTTACCAGACATCCATAGCCTTCTACTTGGCTCTGTAGCAAGTTTGTGGAACTGAGTGGTATTGGGGTACCCAGGCAAAACTGCATTTTTGTGGGACTAATGCTTGGAAAACAGCAGACAGTGAGAGCTTTGGTAAAATGGTTGACATCACATTGAGTCAACTATAGGGCTCTCATGATGCTAAAGGAGGCTAGCTAAATAGCTTTATTTATTTTTAAAAGAATCTTACATCTTACCTCAAATACTAAAGTTACCAACTACAGTGGTTTAGGGAAAAAAACAGAAAACTGGGGTAAAAAAAATAAAATGTAAAATTCATTAGAAAGAAAAACTGTTGATTATGTTTTAGTGAGTAAAGTCTTGATAATCTCATTCTACCAGGCTAAACCACATGGGCTATGAAAGATCTGCCCAAAGCAGAAACTCCTTTTCTTACATTTGAGAGTTTAGGATATTAGTAAATTGTGTGATTGGTAACAACTATGCAAAATAGTTTTTACCTCAAAAGTCTCATGGAGGTGCTAGTCCTAAGCAAAATTGTTGAGTAGGCAATATTTGTCTTTAGCCCTACCTGCTCTTCCATTCTCTGTCCACAGTTCCCCTTTTGGTCCTCCCAATCCCATATTACCACCCCTACACTAATAACTAATTGTCCTTATGATGTCCCTTAGTTTTACATTGCCACCTACTATAGCATTTGGCCTCAGGCTGCCTATGTGGAAAGTTTTGCACTGGGGAGCCTTTTTCTCAGGTTTTCTTTTCATCGCAATTTATATATCTTGTATTCTCAATGCTCTGCTAGGTGCCAGGTTACTTACATGGGCTCTATTAGAGAGATGAACATGTTATTTTCTCAGGGAACACATGTGAGTTCTGGCAGTAGCATTCCAAAGGCATAATGCCTTAACCCAAAGCAGAGATTTAAGAGAAGGGGATACCAGTGACAGCTGGGTGAAGAGAATACTTTTAGGCACAGGGCCTTATATGTGCTATTCAAATGATATCACCTAGTCTACCTCTGTGTCAGTCTAACTCTGTCTCCCTCTATTATGGTTGAGAAAGTGTCATGCTTCTAAGCCTGGAAAGCTCCTGTACTTAGTTGTTCATTTTTAGCTGCAGGAGTGTCAAAAGTGACATACATCTGTAATTGACCAAAATCTGAAAGGAGGATTGGCCTTAGGCAATATTCTAAGGAGGTAAATTTGTCTTTGTCCCAGCCTTAACTTTATGGATACATTTTTCATTTCTGAGGCACCTTTCCCTCTTTTCCATACTTAGTGCCTTTATCCTCAATATCTCTCCAACCTCTCTGATAAGCTTGGCAAAGAGGTGTAAAAGACTGATGAAGATTAGAGTAATACTTTTCTCAGGGGAATTTTCATGTTTAAGGAGGATATTAGTCCTTCCTTAAGCCAAAGTAATTACAGTCATCCCTTCCTTCTCTTGACTTTCCCCATCTCTCCAAATTGTGGGGGCAGGGTGCCCCTACTCTTGTGATGTGGAAGGGATAACTGTGTTCTCTATTGCTGGAATTTTGAGGAGTAATTGTAGTGCTCTGCACACAGTAGGCATTTAACAAGTGTTGAATTTAAATTGAAGTATGGGAGGGGGTAGAAGAAGCATTCCTAGTTACTGGGAGTATGGTCACCTAAGATAATATGGTTCATGAGGGAGCTGGGTGGTGCCATAGAGTCTAAGAGTCTAAGACTTAGAGACCGAAAGACCTGAGTTCAGATATTTACTGATAGGGTGACACTGGGTAAGTCACTTAAACATTTGCTTACCTTGTGAAATGGGGATTGTGGATAGAGCCCTAGACTTGGAGTCTGGAAGAACTGAGTTCAGATAGTGTGACTATAAGTTCTCAATCTCATTCTCCTCATTTGTTTTTTTTTTCTTCTTTTTGGAGGGCAATTGGGGCTAAGTAACTTGCCCAAGGTCACACGGCTAGGTTTTTGTTTGTGTGTGTTAAGTGTCTGAGGCCAGGTCCTTCTGACTCCAGGGCCGGCGCTCTACTCACTGTGCCACCTAGCCGCCCCATTCTCCTCATTCGTAAAATGATGATAGTAATAGCACGTGCCTTACAGGTCTGTTGTGAGGACCAGATGAGATTCTGTTTGTAAAGCATACTACAAACCTTAACAATGCTTAAGGGACAGATGAATTAGCAAACTTTGAAGAATAGATTGAGTTACAGAAACAATCCTACAAAATAAAATTTGGTTTTCATTGTAGACAACATTATACTACTTTATATAGCTTGCATTTTATCAGAGTACGTGCCAGGATTTTTGAAAGTATCTTCCCTGAAGTGTTCTATGAATACTACAATAGAGTATGTTCTCCATCTAGCTTCCTCCCCACCCCCACCCCATCTTAACACTCCTCTTTAATCTTTTCATAGTTATTGGTATAATGTTGCTATAAAGAAGTCATGAAATCCTAGGGGGAAGAACAGTCAAGGACTCATTTGAAGAATGACTGTAATAAGTAATATGGTACATATTGTCCTTTCTACACGAAAATGACCCAAGTAAACCACTAGGTCCACTGTCAATCAGAATGTGCTCAGAGTTGTTTTTATGATTGAGGAAGGGAAGAGATTTTACAAAATTATTCGATACCCTTTTACCTTGTCCTCCTTCTGATCAACAGGACATATTTTTGAGATAGCTAGTTTTGATTAGGGTGTGTGTGTGTGTGTGTGTGTGTGTGTGTGTGGCCATGGAATAGAGCCCCTTTTTTTCCCTCTAAACTACTGGGCCTGTACATGCATGGAATTGTAACCCACTCCCGTCATACCTCTGTTTAAAAGTCTTCAGTGACTTTTGCTTAAAGTTTAAACTCTTTAACCTGACAGTTAAAGCTGTACACAATCCTGTGGAACACACTGCTAACCCTTTCAGCTTTATCTCACATTGTTTCTTTATGCACTCAATGTTGCAAACAAACTAGATTACTTCTGGTGCTCTGAACTTTCCTGACTCCATGCCCTTGTCAATGCTGTTTCCTAGTCTAGAATGTTCTTTCTCCCTCCCTTTGTTTGTCTGTTGAATTCCTTCCCACCCCCACTTTGTTTTTCATTTTAAGGGACTGGACCTATGATTTCATCAGTGCATAGAAATTTCAGATTAAGAAACCTCTACTGATGCAGGTTGGGCACCTTTTCAGCAAATTATATCACCTCTGAGAATTGCCAGGAGACATTTAATGATAAGTTAAATGACTTGACCAGAGTCAAACAGCTATCAGTATAAGTGAGACTTGAACTCTGGTGTTTTTAAACTGTTGCTGTCTCACCTTGAAAATCTTCCCATAGCATTCTCATCCTGGAAGATCCCTCCCCTCTGTAGTCTCCTTCATTCATTGGTGAACTCCTACCAGCATCTCAACTTTGAGGAAGGACCCAGGTCAGCCATCCTTCTTAACTCCTCTACCAGCTCTGCTTCTGACTCTCTGGACTTCACCATGAATAATGATCCTTGGCCTCTTTTTTATGTGTATGTATGTCTATTAGAATGGAAGTTCCCTGAGGGCTGGCACTTTCTTTTTCCTTGTATTAGTATTCCCAGAATTTAGCATATGTCTGGTGAATAGTAGGAGCTTTATAAATGCTTCTTGATCTGCCTTCCTGGTTTGAAAGCCACCTCTCTATCCATTGTGTCACACTGCCTCTAAATGCTCTAGGCAACATGTTTATTGGAAACATTTATTTAGAGGCAGCTAGGTGGTGTAGTGAATAGAGTACCAGCCCCGGAGTCAGGAGGACGTGGGTTCAAATTCGACCTCAGACACTTAACACTTAACTACCCCTGTGACCTTGGGCAAGTTACTTAACCCCAACTGCCCTCCAAAAAAGCAAACAACAAAAAGCATTTATTTAAAGACATTTCAGCATTCTAGACATGCATTAATCTGTATGTTTCCAGTACTGGGAAGAGAATGACCTTTCATTGCTGTACTGTCTCTCTACTTTGTTGACAATGATATTTTTGTTTTTTAAAAAAGTATTGCTCTATTTTGTTTTTATATTACCTTCATTGTCAAATTGCCCTCCCTGTACCTAGTAAACCAAAAGAGAAAAAAAATGTAGTTCAGCAAAACCAACTAAATATTGTTAGGCATAAACTGTCTGACAAAAATATATAATAGCAAGTATTTATATAGCAGCTATTATTATTGTGTTAAGTGCTTTATAAATATTTTCTCATTTGATCCTTACAACAATCTTGTGAGGTGAATGCTATTGTTATTTTCCCCATTTTTACAGTTGAGGAAACTGAGGCAGACAGTTTTAAGTGACTTGCCCAAGATCATAGTCAGTCTGAGGCTATATTTGAACTCAGGTTTTCCAGACTCATTGCCCTGACTGCTAGTTGCCTGTTTGAAATATTCCAGATTCTCAGTTCCTACCTTTGAAGGGAGGTATATTTTCTTAACTATTCTCTCTCCAATGCTAAATTTGACTGTCAAAACTGTAGTGTTCATTCTTTTTTTTTTGTTATTTTTGTTAATTCCACTTATATTGCTGCATTCTGCAAAGTTTTCCTAGTTCTGCTTATTTCATTCTTCATCAGTTCATATACATCTTCTCACAGTTTTCTTAATTCTTAAAATTGCATTTCATTTATATACATTTATATCCTTTTGCTCCAGTGACATTGCTGTCTTCTGATTTTTCTCTTGCATGTCTGATGATTTTTTCTTGGTGTCACTTGCTGGATTATATTAATAGTGCCTATCCTGCACCCTTAGAGGAATGTAGACATGGCTGCCTTTGACTTCTTCCTTTAAATGGAGGCTCTGGAAGGCAGTTGACAACATAGGACTAGCAAGAGAATAGGGCTGGATATTTAGATTAGGAAGTTATTTGTTTCCATCACGGAGTTGATGAGAAGTCCAAGAAAGCATGTATAGAGAAAGAGGAGAGAGTCCTGGGGAACAATTTTGCTAAAAGTTCACCAGGTTGGCAATGTCTTTGAATTCATCTTTTTGTAGGTTTCTAGGGAGAGGAAGGCAGAAAAGAAGAGGTCATTCTTCATCTAGAGAGACATGAGGCAGCAGGGATTGGGTTGAGGGGTTAGAGTAGGTAAACCTTGGCTTAGGGCATCCTTCTCCTTGTGACCCAGTAGAATGATGTGACTTATTTAGCAGCCCTTCAGAAATACAAGTGAAGAAAAAGGTAGTTGGTGGCACTGAGCCAAGGTTGAGGGTTTAGGGCAGAGTCAGCATATAACTGAACTAGTCAACCATAGACTCTAGACTAGACTGAGAAGAGAGGAAAGTGAGGCCAGGGTCGGTTGATGGACTGAGAGAACTGGGAGGCACAGAAAGCCTAAAACGTGGCTGTGAGGACAAAGAATAGGAGTGAAGCTGAGAGATGAAAGAAGAGACCAGAAAGGAAAATTTCCGAATTCAAAATCAAGGAGGTGATGGTGAGGTCTAGCCTAGGGTATGACTGTCCTTGTGGCTGGATGGAATTGAGGCAAGCTGTTAAGTAAAGGGTGATGCGGGGGTTGATAAACTCGTATTCTAAGCTATTTGAGAGGGCAACAAGATATATGTGGGAGTATGAAAGTAGTGTTTCAGAGAACTGCAGTCCGGTATTGAATTCCTGGAGAAAGGAGTAAAGTGATTTGAAGGTCAGTGATGGCTGTGACAAGCACTGGGGCTGGGGGATGTGGATGGACGGACTAAATTCCAGAGAAGAGGATGCTCAGTCAGATGATGCTGGGCGGGGATCAGCATGGGGCATTTGGGTGCTAGAAGAAGAGAGATGGCCTTTTGGGTAACTCCTGCGAAGAGCCGGGGGCGTGGGGGCTCCGAGTCCCCACAATGCGCGCCCCGAGTCCGGGTTAAAGGCTAAGCCACTTGCAGAAGCCCAGAGATAAGGAAAAGAAACCTTGTGCAGGACCTCAGCCCCCGCACCCCTGCCTGTGCAGCAGCTCGCTTCAGGTGCCTGGGGATGCGCGCGTGGGAGGCTTTTCAGGCAGCGCGCAGGGAGCCAAGAGCCCGGGCTCCGGTGGGTGAGGGTAGAGCAGCAGGCAGCATTCTCTCGCTCGCTCGGGAGAGAGCGGGCGAGGAGAGCGGCGCGTGCGCGCGCCTGCAGAGCGGGCCCGGGAGGGGAGGCTGGCCGGGAGCGCGCACGCCGCCGCTCAGCAGGGCCGGACGCTCGCGCTCGCCTCTTCCCCCCTCCCCTCTCTCCCCCGCCCCCCCGCGCACCTCCTCCCTTCCTGCTCGCTCGGCCTCCCTCGCTCACTTCTCGCTCCCTCCTCCCCCGGGCGGCGGCAGCGGCGGCGGAGTGAACGGGACGGGCCGGGCCGAGGGCAGCAGGGCGCCGCGCCTCGCGCTGGAGGACGAAGAGTTGGGATCGCCGCTGCCCCCGGTGAGTGAGGGAGCGGGCGCGCGGGCTGGGGCGGGGGCTGAGGCTGCCGCGGCCCCCCGGGGGCCGAGCCCGCCCGGGCAGGCGCGCGCCGGGGGGCACCCGCCGCTTCCTGGACGCCCCGCTGGTGGGCCCGTGGGCGGGGGTGGGCGCCCCGTGGTCCCCGTCTCCCCCGCCGCTCGGGTCTCTGCCCGGGTGCCGGAGAGGCGGCTGTTCGACGGGGCAGGGGCAGGGGCGCGGGCGGATCGCTACCTGCCCAGGGATCCAGGTGTCTCCGTGCCGTCCTCCCCTGAAAAGTAGCTGATGGAGAAAGCAGGAAAGGACCCCCCCCCCGCCCCCGCCCGACCCCTCCCCCAGCGGTCCCCCGCTCCTTGGTCCCCGACTTCAAAGTTTGGGGCAGCTGGCGAGCACTTTGCCCCGGTGGCCGGCAGCGCCGGGAGGGGGTCTGCCTTCATTCATCGGGGGTCCCGTGCTCGTCTCTGCCCACTCGGAGCAGTTTCCCAGGGGCTCGTGTCTTTTGGACAGCGTCGCTCAGTGCATCCCTCCCCTTCTCCCCCAGTCCCCCCTTTTCACTTTGGGCTTCTCAGATTTGGGTGGGAAAAAAAAAGTAGCGTTTAAGACCAGAATCTTAATTTACACGGCTTGCAGCACTGATGGCGAGTGATGGAGAATGCCCAGTGCCCTGCAGAACTCGCAAGGAGAACTCCAGCCTGCCTTGACAGCCTCTGGCTTTTCGGAAGCTTATCCCCAGGCCTACACAAATCCCTCTAGTTTAGGAATTTTTAATCAAGTTAAGACCTACTTGCAGGATATTTGGGTGGTGACAGGTTACTGTGTGTCATACTTCTGCAAGCAGCTTTGCAAACTTCTGAACTCTTAAGTATCAAAATTTGGCTTCCTTCATCCGGTATTGGCATGAAGCTCGATTGCAGTCACATTGAAAATGGATTTTGCTTTTGGAAAATATTGGAACCAGAATTGCTCGCCCTTGGAATATTGGCTTATGTATGACTCAGTATTTCAATGAAGTTAACGTTTGAAACTGACAGGGAGATGGCAAAGAGCAAAGTCTGAAGTTGAATTTAATGCTATTATGGAGCGTTGGCTTCTTCAAATTATATTAAGTGCCTACCTGCCTGTGGAATTGTGCAGGGCTTTTGCAAGTGAAGCTGCCTTCTGTACTATTGAAGTTCAATACTGTGCTATTAGGTGAAGTATCATTAATAAATAATCAAATAATAATTAGATGGAATAGGGCAATTTGAATGTGAAAATGTACAAGGAGCCCACGTTTATGGTGGAATGTTTTAAACAGTGTGAAGGCATTTATTAGAGTGTGGGCTCCTTGAGGTCAGGGATTATCTTTTGCCTTTCTTAGTCTGCTCACTGAGTAAGCACAGAGCCTGGCCCATAGTAGATGCTTAATAAGTGATTATTGACTGACATTCATGCTATTTAGTTGTGGTAGAACATGAAATCTTGAAGCCTGGAATGGAGAGAACTAGAGAACTAGACAATATGTACAAAATAGAACTCATTTCCCCTATCTAAACCGCCCCCCCCCCCCCCATTCCCTATTAAAGTAGAGGGCAACACCATCTTCCCAGCCCTGAGGCCCATCACCTAAGAGGCATCCTTGAATCCGATATGGCTCACACCCCCTACCTCTTCCTCCCCAAACCCCATCCAAGCTGTTGCCAAGGCCTGTTGATTTCGTCTTTGCACAATCTGTCCTGTGTGGCCCCCTCTTCCTCTGACACTACCACCTCTCTAGTGCAAGCCCTTATCACCTCATCCCTTGATTACTGTTGGTGGGTCTGCTTGTTTCAAGTCTCTTCCAGGTTCAGTGTCTTCTCTCTATTCTGCTACTGAAGTGATTTTCCTAAAATGAAAGTCTGAATTATGTTACCTCCCTACTCAATAAACTCCTTATTGCCTCTAGGAGCAAATACAAAATACTCTTGTTATTGAAAGCCCTTTCTAACCTAGCTCCTCCCTACCTTTGCAGTCTTCCTGTGCCTTATTCCCCTCCATTTACTCTTTGATCCAGTGACTCTGGTCTCCTGGATGTTCTACACAGAGGACTCTTATCACTACACTCCAGGCATTTTCTCATACCTGGGATGTTCTCACTCCTCAGACCCTCCTATGGATTTCCCTGGTTTTCTGTGGGAATCCTTCCCTCACCCCTCTTAATTTCAGTGCTTTCCCTCTTTTAATTATTTTCTATTTGGCCTTTATATAGCTAGCTTTGTACACATTCATTTGCATGTTGGCTCCTTCATTAGATTGAAAGCTCCTTGAGGGCTAGGACAGTCTTTTGCTTCTTTTTGTAATCCCAGTCCTTATCACAGTGCCTGGCCTGTAGTAGTTGATTAATAAATGTTAATTGAATTGAATTGAGAGGATGTATTAACTGAGGGGTGACCAGTAGGTTTTGGAGTATGTGAACCAGGGTATGCTAGGGACTTGTTTAAGAACTTTGAATATTATTATAGATTATTTCCTTTAGTTCGCTGTTATTTAAATTTATATATTGGTCCCATTGATATATTACTAACAGTCCAGTCTCTGTTGACATCTTCGGTAGTTATATAGCAAATTTTGAGCCTTAATTTCAGAGTTTTTTTTTTAAGCAATTGGGGTTAAGTAACTTGCTCAAGGTTACACAGCCAGTCATTATTTGTGTATGGGTGCTCATTTTCTGAGGCCGGTTTCGATCCCGGGTCATCCCAACTCCGAGGCCGGCGGGGCTCTTACTCACTGCGCCACCTAGCCGCCCTCAGAGTTTCTTTTTATTGGGCCATCTTTGGGAGTCAGGGAACTTCATGTTAAGTCAACTGAGAAAGTCAGCTTAGTATATAAATCAATTGGATTTTGAAATGGGTGGCTTTTAAGAACCCCAGTTGAAAAAAAATCTCATTAGTTGCCTTAGCCAAAGTAGGAAATACTCACATTACCCAGGTACTTTATATTCAGGCAACCCCCAGAGCTACCATGTGATTTGAACCCAAAGACAAAATGAGAATATTCCTCCTGGAATATTAAATATTAGATATTAAAAAAAGCTAAATTCTGCTACAAATAGTTAAAATATTACTAATTTTAGGTCTTTGAGATTAAAGCCTTGAGGCTTTAATGTGCAATGACCATTCAGTAGTAATTTAGTTCCATTATTTTGAGAATATAATCCTGGAGAGTGCCATCTGTTTGTTGCTTCAGTGACTGTCCTTCTGAAGTTGTCCCCTTCCAGGATTGCTCTGTTTAAGACTTGTGTCAGTGATTGTGGGGAGATGGAAGTAGAGAGAATGCAGCCTGTGAGATTCAGGAGATTATTTACTTATTTTCCACAAGTTGCCATGTGCTTCTTACAGTACAACTTTTACATTATGTATGGTGTTGCCGAGGCCCCAGGGTCTGAGTGGCAGCTTAAAGCTATTTCAGCTGCTGGCACCTCCAGGGAAGCTCAGGGATTTCTTTTGGAAATGTAGTCTATTTGCCACAAGACACAGTGGAATTTGAAAATATATGAGCTTATTTTGAGCTGTGATGAAAGACTCTGTTTTGGAGGAGTATTTAAATTTTGGGAATTTGATGGAAAAATGCTATTTTCTTTGACTTAAACTATTGCTTCTAAATGGAATGCTATGCATAAGACAGCATTAATGGAAGGAATGGAGTTTATTTACTATGATGACAGTATTTGAAGTTGACTTTAACTTCTTGACTGCCAGTAGATACAAAAAAAGGACATTTTAGAATTAAGGGGAACCAACATTTGTTTATATAGTTCCTCACTCCCTATGTTACCCTTGTGGATGTAGTATTGTTTGTTTTATTTAAGCAGGTTTGATAATAATTCTGTGTTCAAGATGTTTCAGAGATAAAAAAAACCAACCCAATTTTAACAGTTTACAACCCATTGTAATTAGGAAGAGACATGTACACAAAATAATTACCACACATAGTTATAATTAAATGGGTAGGAAAAGAGATAGTAAATAGTATATGATAGATTAAAGGATCACATTCAGTTGGTGGAATCAGGGAAAGGGGAAGGGAACAAGCATTTATTATTCGTCTACTGTGTTCTGGGCGTTTTGCATAAAGACTTGGTATCTGAACTGGGCTTTGAAAGTTAAGATTTTGGCAAGCAAAGATTTGGGTTAGGAACTGACCTTTCAGGGTATATATCATAAGTAAATTAAGGTAAGAAAGAGCAAGATGAAAATAGGTTCAGCTCCGGTTAGAACACAGAATTCACTAAAGGAAGGAAGTGGTATGGAATGCTGGGTGGAGCCAGTTCTCTGAGGGCCCTGAATGTCAGGGTCATAGGTCTATCCAAAGCTGGCAGGGATCTTAGAGGTCGTTGAGATAGTAGGTGTCAGACACGTGGCCTACCGTACTTCCAACACTCCAGAGTGCAGACAGACCAAGTTAAAATGTAATTGGGAAATATTTAACAAAATAAATAAAAACATGATAAAGCATAGATATTATTACATTTTAAAACTAAGCGATTATGCAGCCTGCAGATTCTTGTGTAGTGGCCCCTTATCTCTTTGAATTTGATTCACCAACACCCTCATTTTACAGATGAGGAAATTGAGACCTGTAGAAGTAAAGTGACTTGTCCAATGTCACATAGAAGTAATAAGTAGCCTTTTTTTTTTTTTGTGATTAGATCTGAGGATTAAAAAGGTTAACTTGACAGCAGTGTTAAGGATGGATTGGGGAGAGGGAGAGACTGGCATGTATCAGGGAGAACAATTAGGTGGCTATTATAATTGTCCAGATAATAGTGGAAGTGGAAATCAAGGGAAGGCTGTGTTATGCTATAGAGAAACCATAGGATTAGGCACTTGTTGGGATGCTGGAAGTGAGAAGAGAGTCAAATATGAACCTGAATTTTTTTTTCTTTTTGGAGGGTCGAAGGTAGGGCAGTTGGGATTAAGTGACTTGCCCAAGGTCACATGGCTAGTAAGTGTTAAGTGGCTGGATATGAACTCAGGTTCTCCTGACTCCAGGGCTGGTGCTCTATTTACTGCGCCACCTAGCCACCCCGACCCTGAAGTTTTGAAGAATGATGCTGCCTTCCTCTAAAATAGAAAATTTAAGATCAAAGGCAGGTTTTGAATTGTTTCTCAGTAGCTGACTATGTAATTTGGGGGAAGTTTTTGGTTTAAATATTTGGGACTTTCCCAGGATATTCTTACTTACTGTTTTTTAACCTGTTACATTTAGTATAATTTACATTTCACTTCATTTTAAAATCTTTTTTTGAAATAAAACTTTATTGATATCATTTTTAATCATTTAAGTTTTCCCTTATCTCTTTATTAAAGATAAATTAAAGATAAATATTCCCTTTATCTCTAAAGAAAGAAAAGTGGAAGAATCAACAAATCAACAAAACTGATAAATACATTGAAAAATATCTGACAGTATATGCAATCTTCCACACCCAATAACCTCCTCCTCTGCAAAGGAATAGGGTGGTAATGTTTTCTCATGTCTCTTCTTTGGGGCTATGCTTGCTCTGTAATTTTGTAAAGTCACTTTTGATTGTTTTGTGGTTATTGTTCTTTCCATTTACATTGTTGTAATGATTGTGTAAATTGTTTTCCTGGCTCTGCTTACTTCACTTTGTATCAGTTCATGTAAGGCTTTTCAGTAATCATTTCATAACTTTCACATACCATCTTTTTATCTAGCCATTCCCCAATTGATGGGCATCTACTTTATTTCCAGGTCTTTGCTATCATAAAAGTGCTAATATAAAAATTTAGATGTATATATGTAGACTTTTTATCATTGATGTAAATGGGATATATGCCTGACAGAGAAATATTTCTGGGTGAAAGGCATTGACATTTTAGTTGCTTTATTTGCATAATTCCAAATTGCTTTCCAAAATGCTTTTACTCATTCACAGTTTCACCAATAACTTATTAGTGTGCCTATCTTCCCATAACTCCCCTCAACATTGACTATTCCAGACTTTTGTCATTGTTGTCAGTTTGTAGGGTTTGAAATGAAACCTCAGGGTTGTATTGATTTTCATTTCTCTTATTAGGAATTTGAAGCATTCTTTCTTAAGGATATTCATAGTTTTCAATTCTTTTGAACTGTTTATTTCTATCCTTTGACAACATATCTTCTAGGGAATAGCTTTTGGTCTTATGTATTTTTGTTGTCTGTGTATTTTGGATGGTAAACCTGTATCAGGATATTATTTCTGTGCATACTTTAATTTGATTAGGAATTTGAATGTTTGGGGTTAAGCTAATATATGCATTTCAGATTCTGAGGCCTCATCTTTTCTGTTTAAAAATATTTATTTAGAAGAGTAACAGAATTTTCAATAAAAAGACAAAACATGAAGAATGTGGTCACAGACTGTGGTGGTGTGATAAGTCATAGAACCAAAAACATTTCCAAGAATATCACCCCCTTCTTAAAAAAAAAAATCCAGTTAAGCTTACAATAAAAAATAGGGAACTAAAGAATTAAAAAAAACCCTCCAGAACTAAAGCCAGACTTTCTTAGATTGGACAAGTCTAGTAATTTTTAAAATATGTTGGATTTTATTTTCTTTACCTCTTCATTCCAAATTCTGTAGATGGGGATGACTACTATGCATATTGCAGAGACAAAAAAAAAATAAAATGAACTCTAGATATCTTGGCAATTAGGATTTGGATAGAAGATGGAAAAATGAAGAATTTTGGGAATGCCAAGAAAGGAGAAGGTACTTTGTACTACCGTCTTCTCATCTAGAGTGATAGCTGACAGGTCAGATTTACTGGCATGCTTCACTTGGAGTTGTTTCTTTAGCTGACTTTTTGTAGAAGTTGTCAGGTATGGGATGCAGTGGGAGACTATTGCTGGGTGTATCTGAGACCAAAATCTTAGAGTGCTTTTTTATTTGATAATCTTTTCATATTGCCTCAGTAGCCATCAGGAGGAGCTTTTGCAACAAAGGAGAATAGAGAAGCTATATTTACTATGTTACTGATAACATGTATGACCCTTTGCCACAGTATAAGTAAATGCTTAAGGGTGGAATTATTTGTGTACCAGGGACAGAACCTTGGATTTAGGAGTCTTTTTTTTTTTTTCATACAGGGGACATTTTCTTTGCCAGATTTGTGGCCTAGAATTACCTCTGTGATAAAAAACCAAGTCCCCAACCTGACCTTTAAATTCTTCTGCATCCTCCTCCCTATCTTTCCAGACTCATTTCCTTTTACTCCCAGTCCAACACTGTTCCATCCCAATTGGCCTGGAAGCTGGCTGTAGCAGGAACACCAGATTTCATCTCTCATCTCCATGCCTTTGTGCATGCTGTTTCCCAAGACTTGAATTTCTAGCTTCTTTCAGGGTTTAGCCCAGGTAGTCTGCTGCTGCCACCCCTTGCCACTCCTCAATGAAGTCGTTTCTGATTCTTCCTGGTTGGTAGAGCTCTTCACTAGTCAAGTCAATAAGTTGATTTTCTTAAATAGGTAAATTGTATTTCTTTCTACTAAAAGAATAGATAGTTTGACATATTTTAGGATGTAGGATAGAGAACTGATTTATTAACCCAACTCTTTTTTTTTTTTTTTTTTTGCTTTTTAGAGGGGGAGGGTAGGGCAGTTGGGGTTAAGTGACCTGCCCAAGGTCATACAGCTAGGAAGTGTTGTCTGAGGCCGGATTTGAACTCATGCCCTCCTGATTCCAGGGCCGGTGCTCTATTCACTCTGCCACCTAGCCGCCCCAAACCAGCTCTTTCAGAGAAGAAATAGACTAACAGGGACAGCTGTTTTTAGACTGTACTTATTTTATAAGTTCTCCCTTCCTCTACTGAGTTACTTTATTGACCAGATTTGGGATGGGAGGAGATAGAACTTAGGTACTTGTCCATTTTAGGATGAATTCTGTTCTTCACCACAGCTGACTTTTGACCCTGGAAAATGGCACCAGCCCATTAGTTGTTGTTCCCTCCCCCCCAGCCTGCCCTCCTCTCCATCATCCCTCCTCTTATCCCCTTCCCCGCTACTCCCCTGTAGGGTGAGATACCCTATTTGGTGTTGTATATCACTCCCTCCCGAAGCCAAATTCAATGAGACGAAGGTTGACCTATTCCCTTTTGCCTTCCTGTTCTTCCCCTCCATTGTAACAGTTTTCCCTTGCCTCTTCTATATGAGATAATTTACCCCATTCTGTCTCTCCCCATCTCCTCTTATTATATTCCTCTCTCACTTCTCAATTTCACATTTTAAGTATCATTCCTTCCTATTCAATTGGTCCTGTGCCCTCTGTCTATGTATACTTGTACACATATATACACATACTCACATATGTATTCATACGCCCATATACCCTCCTATATAGACATATATATGTACATACACACACATATACGTATATATACACATTTATATTCCTTTCAACTATTCTCATACTGAGAAAAGTTTCCTAAGTTACAATTATTGTTTTTCCACGTAGGAATGTAAATAGTTAAATTTTGATAAGTTCCTTATGATTTCTTTTCCCTGTTTCCCTTCCCATGCTTCTCTTTTATCTGAATGTCAGATTTTCTATTCAATTCTGGTTTTTTCATCAAGAATGCTTGAAAGTCCTCTATTCCATTGAATGACCATATTTTCCCCTGAAACATGATACTCAGTTTTTCTAGGTAGGTGATTCTTGGTTTTAATCTCAGCTACTTTGACTCTGTAATATCATATTCCAAGCCCTTCGATCCCTCAATGTGGAAGCTACCAGATCCTGTGTTATCCTGATTGTGTTCCTACAATACTCAAATTGTTTCTTCCTGGCTGCTTGTAATATTTTCTCCTTGATCTGGGAACTCTGGAACCTGGCTATAATATTCTCAGGAGTTTTCCTTCTGGGATCTTTTTCAAGAGGTGATTGGTGGATCTTTTCAACCTCTATTTTGCCCTCTGGTTCTAAAACATCAGGAGAGTTTTCCTTGAGCATTTTTTTTTAAGCAATCGGGGTTAAGTAACTTGCTCAAGGTTACATGGCCAGTCATATGTGTGGGTGCTCATTTTCTGAAGCTGGATCCGATCCCGGGTCGTCCCAACTCCAGGGCTGGCGCTCTTACTCACTGAGCCACCTAGCCACCCCTCTTTGATCATTTCTTGAAGGATGATTTCTAGGTTCTTTTTATTGATCATGGCTTTCAGGTACTCCATTAATTTTTAAATTGTTTTTCCTGGATCTATTTTCCAGGTCATTGGTTTTTCCAGTGAGATATTTCACATTGCCTTCTACTTTTTCATTTGTTTGGACCTGTTTAATAATATCTTGATTTCTCTTAAAGTCACTAGCTTTCATTTGCTCCAGTCCAATTCTGAAGGAATGATTCTCTTCAGTGGGCTTTTGAGATTCTTTTTCCATTTGGCAAATTTGTCTTCTTAAGGTATTCTCCTAATTGGATTTTTGAGACTCTTTTGCCATTTGAGTTAGTCTATTTTTAAGGTGTTATTTTCTTCAGTCAGGTTGTTGTCTTGCTTTTCATGATTTTCTTGGCATCATTCTCATTTCTCTTCCCAATTTTTCCTCCACTTCTCTTATTTGGTTTTCAAAATCCTTCTTAAGCTCCTCTATGGCCTGTAACAAGTTCATATTTTTCTTGGAAGCTTTTGGTACAAGAGTTCTGACTTCATTGTCTTCCTCCTGTTCCACGCTTTGATCCTTTTTGTCCCCAAAATAGGAATCTAAAGTCGGATTGCTGTTCTTGCTTTGTTTTCTTTGCTTGCTCATGTTGCCACTCAATTACTTGACTTTTGAGCTTTTTGCCACAGTACAGCTCTGCTTCCAGAGAGGAGAGCTTTGTCCCAAATCACTGGGGTTTTAGCAGCTGCCAAAGGTACTAGTTGCATGCCTTCTCTAAAGCTTCCACACGCTCTGGCACCTGGTTACACACCGAGGACCTCCACCCTATACAGTGATCCAGATCCAAACAGGTTAAAGCAAGAGCAATTACCCCTCAGACAGGTTGCTTGGTTCCTCTGCAATCTGCAGGCCAGGAGCTCTGAAGCAGCCACTCTACACTGCTCTTCAGCTGCTTCTCCTTCCTGGGGCAAAGGCTGGACCACACTCCCGGACCTCTTGTTCCCAAAATCCATACCGAGCTCTCATTTTGTTTTTGGCATTTATGGGTTGACAGTTCTGGAAACTGACACAGCTGTTGGTGATCCACTCTCTGTTGCTCTTTTTTTTTTGCTTTTTTGGAGGGCAATTGGGGTTCAGTGACTTGCCCAAGGTCACATGGCTAGTTTTTAAGTGTCTGAAGTCGGATCCGAACCCAGGTCCTCCTGACTCCAGGGCTGCTGCTCTACTCATTGCACCACTTAGTTGCCCCTTCTTTTAAAGCATTTAGTAAATTCAGCATACAATTATCAATGCTGTCCTGTTTGTCTCTGATTTCTTCTGGCTTTCCTTCTGTAAATCTCTTCTCATACTTTTTTTTTTGGTCGGGGGGGGGGCGGGTAATAGTTAGGGAGAAGCCTTTTCCCCAGCTCCCTCTTCTTTTCTCCCCCTCAATAAAAAAGAAAAAAAAGGGAAAGGAAAAACAAAACCTTTGTAACAAGTATAATCAGTCAGACAAAACAGATTCTCACATTGATTTTGTCCAAAAATGTATGTCTCATCCTAAATCTTGAGTCCACCAAATTTTTGTAAGGAGGTCAGAGAGCTTGCGTCATTATAGATACTTTAGAATTGTTATTGTCCATTATATTAGCTGGAGTTTTAAAGTCTTTTAGAGTTATCTTTACATTGTTGTTATTATTGTAGTAATTTTTCTCCTGGTTTATACACTTAATTTTGCAGTGGTTCATATAAATCCTTCCAGGTTTCACTGAATTAGTCCTTCCTTTTTGTCATATTTTATGGTGTGCTAATATTCCACTACATTCGTTTACCATACTTTCTTCAGTCATTCCCCCGTTGATGGAGGATATGATACTTTCCAGTTCTTTGCCACCACAAAAAGACCTTTTACAAATATTTTTGTATACTTGGGTCTGTTTTTTTATCTCTTTAGGGAGTCTTGTAGTGGCATCACTTGGTCAAGTGAAGGGCCTTTGTGGTTATAATTCCGAAATATTTTCCAGAATGACTAGGCCAGTTTACAGCTCCACTAACAGTGTATTAATATGCATATATTTCTTAACCTCTCTCACCTTTTTTAGTTTTCGTTTTTATCATTTTTTGCCAGTGTAATGCTTGTGACATAGAATCTGAGTTGTTTTAATCTGCATTTCTCTAATTATTCATAATTTGTAGCACTTATTTTGTGATCATTGGTGGTTTGAATTTCTTCATATGAGAACTGCCTGTTCATAACTTTTCACTGTTTATCACTTAGAGCATGGGTCTTCTTATGAATTTGAATCAGTTCCCTATATCAGAGAAACTTACTGCAAAAAATGTTTCAAGTTCCTGGTTTCCCTTCTAATTTTGACTGAATTGGTTTTGTTCGTGCAAAAAACTTAATTTTATTTAATAAAAATTGTTCACTTATCTTCTGTGATCTTTGCAGATTTGGTTGTGAACTGTTCCCCTCTCTTTAGTCACGAAAGGTAATTTCTCCTTTGCTTCTCTAGTTTGTATATGAAGTGACCTTTTTATTTCTAAGCTCTATTTGGTGCTTATTCAGGCTTCTTTGGAGCTTGGTGTCTGATGTCAGGTGTTAGTCCACTCTAAATCTAATTTTGCCATACTTCTAGTTTTCCTGGAATTTTTGATGAGTAGTGAATCCTTACTCCAGTAGCTGGGATCTTTGGGTTTAGCAAACACCGGGCTACTAGTCTAGGTAGTTTTCATTCATGATTTGATGAAATATAGCCAGGTTTTTTTTGGGTTATGACTTTAATGTAGCTCAATGATTCTTACATTTTTCCACCTTGTGCTCTTTTTCTAGGTTATTTGTTTTGGATATAAGATACTTTATGTTTTCTTCTATTTTTTCAGTCTTTTGATGTTGTTTTAATACTTCTTGTCTCTAACTTCTTTTAGTCCATTCTAATTTTCAGGGATTCTGTTCATTTTATAAATAGCTTTATTCTTCTTGTTCTAAGTTGTTGATTATCCTTTTAAGTCTTTCTTTTAGAGCCTTCATTTCTTTTCCAGTTCTTTCCCCTAGAGATTTCATTTCATTTCTTTTTTTTAAAATAAAAAAAAATTAAAATGAAAAATTCTGTTTTTTAAAAAAATTTAACATAGGAATTCTAGTTGACTTTGTTGTTAAGGTGTGTTTTTCTTTGAGAAAAGAAAAACTTGTGCATGTTGTGGAGTTTTTTGTTTTTGTTTACTTATCTTTCTAACCTTATCTACAAAGTTGGAGTTTTGTATTAGGGTCAGGCTCAGTGCACTCATAGTGGGATGTATTTATGAATTTATGGATGTATTTTGTAGTTCATGGGGTCCTACTATTGCTTTCTTTTCTTATTGAGTTCTGGGTTCTTCAGTGATTATAGTAAGTTCAGGCTACTAAGCTACAAGCATTCAGTATGTTCTGATCAGTCTAAGCTCAGGTACATTCTGATTGCTGCCCTCGTGGTCCGAGTTTGGTTTGGGTCTGGGGTACACAGCTGCTAGCTTGCCCCTGTTTAGAGACATCCATGTTACACTTGCTGACCCCCAGCCTCTGTCAGCTCCTTGGAAGCTCTGCAGGCTCAGTGACAGAACTGCAAACTTCCTGCCAGGGTTATTCTGTTGCAGGTTCTAGCCCCAGTCTGTGGTCTGAATTAGAGATTCTGCTCCATGATTAGAGCGACAGAACTGTAGGCTTACTCTTGGTCTGAATTCCTTGCCTTGGGACATAGCCTCAGCTTTAGTTCATATTAGATCCATATAGATCTTCTGTTCGCTTATTTGTGAACAAGGCATGTGTGTTTGTTTTTGTGTGTACACACGTATGTGTGAATGCTAGTATAATTGTATTAATAATACAAGAGAAAATATATTTCTGTTTTTGAGATGAAAAGGAAGCATAAGATCATACAACAAATAAGAAATACTGTTAGAAAAACAACTTGATTTTCCAGTCTTTGATTGCAGTTAGTCAAAAATCATTCGTTAAGTGTACCAGGCACTACTAGCTGTATGACCCTGGGCAAGTCACTTAACCCTGTTTGCCTCAATTTTCTCATCTATAAAATTAGCTGAAGAATGAAATGGCAAAATCATTCTAATATCTTTCTCAAGAAAACCACAAATGGGGTCAAGAAGAGTTGGACATGCATGATTGAAATGACTGAAGAGCAGCAGAAGCACTGTGTTAAGTGCTGGGGATGCAAAGAAAGGCAAAAACTTGTTATTAGATTTAGATATCTAAATTTTGTGATATCCTTCATAGAGATTTGGTCATGTTTAGGGGATCAGTTCAGTAGGGGGAAAATGCATAAGAACCAGTATTAGAAAATTAAAACCCATCACCTTTGATCCTCCTCAGTTATTATCTATTTTAGGTCTAACATCATAAAGTAGAGTTAAATAAATGACCAGTTAGGCCCTGCTTCTTTTTGGCCTCTATAATAACTCTGATTTCTATAATGCTTTAAGATTTAGAAAATAGTTTTCTCACTATAATATGGCAAGTAGAACAACTTATCATTTCCCCCATTTTATAGATGAGGGAGGTACTCAGGGAGTTCAGTCGATGACCATAGTCACATGATTGGTAAGTGGCTTTCTGGTTCTACCACATCCTGTGTTCTTTCTACTACTTCACACCTTTTTTCTTACTCGACTAATATAGATGTTGCATTGTATGCACATATATTCTGCTTCCTTTAATTATGCATATTTATAGCTGCTTTGCTTTGGTATAGGAGACCTGGTCTCATTAGTTTTTTGTTGCCTAGAGTTGTGACTTTTCCAGTACAGAAGAGTAACACTGAAGCCCTAACCAAACTGGTTTATCTTGCTGTCATTAACTTAACAAATTTCAGAGAAGTAATGCTTATCAGTTAACTTGTTCAAAGATAAAGCTAATATAGTCAGTATTCACTGATTGGAGAAACCAGTTTGATTAGAGATCATATTGATTCTTTCTACTTCTGCATATCACTTTCAGTCATTCTGCATGCCATTCATAAGGGAACTTCACTATATAGACTTGATAAAAAATAGTACTTTCCATCTAGAAACTGATGCTGTTTTTTCAAAACTAAGTTTTTGTTGATATTTTCTGTTTCTTAACGTCACCATCGTTTTCCCAGGTATCCCCTGTCCTCCTCTAAGAGCACCATGTCATATGACAAATAGTATTTTTTAAAGAGAAAAGAAAGTGCAAGTGCTACATTGAAAGAAATCTGGGAACTTTTGCAATATATAACACCCATGAACCTCCTTCCTCCCTGGTGGTTTGGGGGGGAAGTGTCTTCTCATATCTCTTCATTCAAGTTTCATCTGATCTTTATAAATTTGTTACATTTACTTTTGATTTTTTTTTTGGTGTGTTCTTTCCATTTATGTTGTTCTATTCACTGTATATATTATTTTCTTTGCTCTGCTTCTCCCCATCAGTTCATGTAGAAGATTTTTTTTTTTGTTTAATTTGAATTAGGTTAACTGTTAAGAGTATTTTTTGGGGTAAGATGATAATACTAGTAATCTCTTTTGGAATGGACGATACAATTAATTTAGTATTGCATACTCACAAAATGTTAGTTCTAGAAGGGACAATGGAGCTCTAACCCCCTTCTTTTACAGATGGTAAAACTGAGTCCCATAGAAAGTTCAATAAGTTACCCATGGTCACACAGACAGCTAATGACAAAGCTGAAACTACACAATGGGTTCCTTTGAGAGTGTATAGTAGAAAGGGCACAATTTTGGATATCAGAAGACTTCAATTTGAATTTTAGCTCGAACACTTATTAGCAGGGTGACCACAGATAAGTCCTTTAATTTTCTTGAACCTCAGTTTCCTCATTTTAAAAATGAGGATTATATGCAGTGCATTATATGTGAAAACTATTACTAATATTATTTTTGACTAAGGAAAAATAGAAATTCAGCTATTGGGGATGATGAAAATGGAACATGATTGGATTTGTTTGGACCATCTCTGAGAATTCAAAACCACTTAAAATGGGGTAAATATGTACCGTGGCTTTTTTTTAAACACCAGAAAGGACTATTGAATATCATTACTTTAAGGAATGTTCTTTAAACATCCAGATACTTGACACTTCATTAAAAAAAAAAAACCCAAAAACTTGGCTTACATTATGCAGTAATATAGCTTCTTTAAATTCAAATTGTTTATATTTAACCTGAGCACAGTTAAATATGGTTGGTTGAAAAACTTACCATTGTTTTCCCAGAAACTGTTCAGAGAAATTAATTCAGTGCTTTTTCACATTGAAGTATTTTCATCCCAGTTCTAGTGAATATTTCTAGTTAATATTTTCTTTCCAACTTATAGCTAAATGTGATTATAGTGTGTGTATGTGTCAGTTTTTTTCTACATAGATTTTGATGATATTTTTCATCTCTGGATGAAATAGAGTCTTCTAAAATAACTCTATTCATGATAAAATGTTTTTGGTACACTTTAGAAACTATGAGTAAACTATGGAAACAGTAGATTATTTTTAGCATTTAGAGTGATGTTAACTTTTTGGCTGCTAATAAATTCAGCTATGTTCTCTGACAGACACATGAAAATAAAATAATGCTGAATCTAAACTGAACACAGCTGAGAACCAGGAAGTAAGTGAAAAATCTGCCTGAGCTGTCAAAATAGACATAGCAGCATTTCTGATTGTTGAGCTCTCAATCAGAGCCAATTTAACCTTATTTTACATCTACCTCTAATAAGATTGGTGGTCTGATTGCCAAGCCCACAGCACTGTAGCAAATTAGCAGAGGGGCTCCTACTCTGACAATAGCAAAGAGTGACACTTGATGGCCTGCTAGCAAGAGGGGGAGAAAGTTATAAAAAATTAGGCACAAAAACTCACCGTAACAATTTGGGACCATTTAGGGAAGGGGCATATCTAGCTTCATCCATGTTAATAGATCCTAGGGGATCTCTGCACACTACAATAATAAAAGTTCGTAAGCTCTTTGTTCTGGACCTGGAAGGGACTAGTCCAAACCTGTAGTTTTATAGGCAAGGAGATGACTTGCCTATAAAGAGTGATTGAGTGACTTGCCTATAAGAGTGATTGAGTGACTTGCCCAAATTTATATTGCTTATAAATCCTACACTTATAATAATAACTGTTACCAAGGAGATGGTAAGTGACAGATTTGAAACCAGGTATTCTGGTTTAAAATCTTTTCCCCCTGAGTCATCAACCAAAAACTTATTTATCCTCAGTGTACTTATATTAAAAAAATAGGCAGGTATGTAAATTTTGAAGATGTCCATCCAAAAAGATCAAAATATGAAAAAAAAAAGGTATACTTAAAGGGGTGAATCCTTAACTGCTCAGAAAACTTAGCCACGCAGAATGATTCATTATGGTTGAATGATCTCTTGTTAATTCAGAATATAGACATAGAGATAGATGGAGATACTGAATGGAATTCTAGAAAGTACACTGCCTCTTAGATTTTTTTTTTTTTTGGTATGAGAAGTTAATTCAGTGACTGACTCAAGCTATCAGAATTGGGTAATTTTGTTAATTCAGCAAATATTTATTTGATTTATTATCTGTATCAAACATTATGTAAGGTGTTGTGAGATATATAAAGAGGCACAAGACATGGTTGCCATTACCAAGGAACAGAAGAATATAAACTTCTGGAGGGCGGAGACTATTTTTTGATGGCATCTTCAGCACTCATGAAGTACCTTGCACATGGCAGGCATTTAATAAGTACCTTCTGAATCCAATTGGAGGAGCTAGAAGCCTAGTAGGGAATAAGGAATGTCTAAAACTAATGGGGGGAGTGGGAATAGAGAAGGTATTGTGGTATTGTAGATAGAGAGTTGACTTCCCAGGCAGGAAGACTGTGTTCAAGTCAGCCTCTGACATATTCTGGCTGGGTGACTTGGAGCCAGTCAGGTCACCCATCAGGCCCCAAACAGCTTTCTGAGATTCCATGTTGAAGAGGAAGTTCCTTATCTTGGAATTTCCTATTCCAGTAAAATCACAGATCCAATCCTTTTCCCTCTGAGAAAGAATGTGAACCTCTAATGGAGAAGTACAGGGTGTTCTGGGGTCTTACTTTGCTGAGGTGGGTGGGGGAAGAGTGGTCAGAAAAACCTTTATGAAAGAGATGACATTTGAGTTGGGATTACAGAGTTGGGTAAGAATTGGATAGGAAGAAAATCTGGATGGGAAAGGGTATTTCTCTTTCCCTGGAACAATCATTGTAGGCAAAAGCATAGAGACTTGAAAGCTTTGGGGAACCACACAAGTTTGGGTTCAACATGTGCATTTTGGCTGGAACTTGCCTTATGTGTAGTGGGAGATAAAGCAGAAATTAGAAAAACTTAAAACACTTCAGTTGAATGTAAAGTTCTTGAGGGCATGGATTATTTCCCTTTAATCTTTTCATCCCTAGCCCTTGTACACAGTAGGCATTTAAATAATTCATTTATGTAGCATTTATATAGTATTTCATAAGCTACCATGGGTTCAACGATTGTATCTATGCACGTCTCTCTGATCTACTTGTTGGGCCCTGGTCTCATATCTCCAGCTTGCCTGTTAGACATCTCAAAATGGAAGTCTTGTAGATATCTCCTCATGTCTAAAACCAAATTAATTGCCTTCACCCCATCCCCATGCTTATGCCTTCCTACTTTCTCTGTTACTGTTGAAGGCTCTATTATCCACCTAGTTAACCCAGGCATCAAGATTTGCAGCCTTGACTCCTCCCTCCCCCATCCAGTTAGTTATCAAGTCCTGTGGCTTGCTGTCACCTTCAGGTTAAATCTTCTGTTTGGCTTTTAAATCCCTTCCTAACTTGGGCCGTTCCTGCCTCTCCTGCCTTCTTATACTTCAATCCAATCAGCTGTCAAGTCTTTTGCTTCTATTTAGTAACAACATTCACTCCTGCTTCTGGCCTCTGACACTGCTAACACCTTGATGCAGACCCCTGTTGTGTCTGTACGGTCGCAGTAGCCAGCTGGTTGGTCTCTGCCTCAGGTTCCTCTGTAATGCAGTACATTCTTCACTTATCTGTCAAATTGATCTTCCTAAAATCCGGGTCTGGTTGTGTCATTTCCCCTGCCCCTTTCAATAAACTCCAGTGGTTCAACATTACCTTCAGGATCCAATATAAAATCCTTTGCTTGGTTTTTAAATCCCTTCATAACCTTGCCCCTACTTACTTTCCCAGGCTTCTCCTGCCTAATTCTTCTTCATGTACTCTGTGATTCAGTAACTGTTTCTTGCATGCAACATTTCATCTCCTGAATCCAAGTGTTTTCATTGGCTGTCCCCCATGCCTGGGATGCTTTCTCTTTTCATCTCTGCCTCCTGGCTCCTGTGGCTTCCTTCAGGTATCAGCTAAAGCCCCTCTTAATTCATGAAGTCTTTCTCAGTCCTCCTTAGTCTTATGAGACCACCCCCGATTTATCCTTTCTATATCTTGTTTGTGTATAGTTATCTGCTTGTTATCTACTCCATCACACTGTGAGCTCCCGAGAGCAGGGGCCATTTTTTTTATCCTTCTTTATAATGCTTAGCGTAGTGCCTGCCACATAATAAGTACTTAATTAATGCCAAGGTATACAGAGTATGTTTCTTATAGCAACCCTTTGGAGTAGAGACTGAAGTCTTTATTTTAAAGATGAGGAAGCTACAGTTCTGTAAGTGAAGTAAGTTTACTATGCTCCTGCAGGTAGTGACTGTCTTGATTTGAACACAGGGCTTCCAACTACAAAGTTACCCTCCTTCCAAAGCACCATTCTATCTCTAAGTGTTTGTGGAATGGAAAGCTAGGAAGCACTTAAGAGGTTTTAAGGTTGATTAGCTTCTTAAGGTCCAGCTAATGTTGGAACCATATTGTTGATGGTTTGAATGCCAGTCTGGAGATAAACTTAATTCAGTTCATAATTCAATGTGGAGTGACTGAAATGGAGTTCTCTGTTTTTGAACAGGGAAATTACATGACTGAACCTGTGCTTTTGCTGCTTTTTTTTGGAGGGGCAATTGGGGTTAAGTGACTTACTTGCCCAAGGTCACATGGCTAGTAAGTGTTAAGTGTCTGAGTCCGGATTTAAACTCAGATCCCCCTGACTCCAGGGCCAGGGCTCTTTTCACTGCTTCACCTAGCCGCTCCTGAACCTGTGCTTTTGGAAGCTTAATGAGGCAGAAGTGTATAGGATATGTCTGTCTGTGTGTGTATGTCATTCAGTTCACAAGTATTTATTAAATGCCTTTGTAGCCAAGTTAAATAGGGGCTTAATTATCAGGACTTCACAATTGACTAAATATGGGAGTTAAGTCAGTGAACATTTATAACATGTTTACTGTGAGACGGACACTGTGTTAAACTCTGGGGATAAAAATATGGTCTACTTTCATGGAGTTCACATTTGAATGGGGAAGACTACATGGAAATTACTCTGTATTTACAAAATATATAGCATATAGATGGTAGTGAGGGAGAGGGATGAATCCAAGATGACTGAGGTTTGGAATTTGAATGACTTAGACGATGGTGTTAGTATTAAACAAATAGAAGGATCACATCCAGAGGGAAAAATGACTAATTTGGTGTTAGATGTACTTGAGCTGCTAGTGGAACATGTAAGGAGAACTGTTTGGCAGCATTTGGAAGAGCATTCGGGTTTTGAATTTGGGGAAAAGATTGGTGCAGAAGATGGAGATTCTGGAGTCAACTACACGAGGTGATAATTGAAACATGGATGTATAAGATATTGTCAAGGAAGAAGCTGCAATTAAAGAAAAGATGGCTAAGCACCAGATGCCCCCAAATTCTGATTTATTGGGTGGGAGGAGTGGGGAGAAAGATGACTGAGAAAGATCAGGCAGGTCCTGGGTTAACCAGGAGATAACCAGTAATGCCATAGAAATCAAGCTATTTTGTTCCTTAAAATATCTTTGTGAGGTAAGTGCTGAAGACATACCTCAGTTTATAGTTAGGAAAACAGGCTTTAGGAGGCTAAGTTACTTATTACTCCTGTGAAAGGGGGTAGGTGCAGAGAAAGCAAGTATCTGGCAGGATTTGAACCCAACTCTTGCCAGACTGACTTCAAGTCCAGTACTCGGTTCACTAAAACATGCTTTACTAGAAAAGAGAGGGTCAACTTTCAAATGCAGCATAGAATTCAAGGATACTGAGTCCTTTTTACTTTGCAGGTCATTGGTGATCTTTGAGAGAATAGTTTTTCTTTGGGCCAGGGAGGAGGTAAGACAGATCACAGTGGGTGAAAGAATAAGGTAGGAGTGAGGAAGTGGAAGGATCATGTATATATAATTTGAGAAGTTTGGCATGGAAGTAAGGAGAGAGATGGGATGGTAGCTTGAGGCTGTGGCAAGATCAGTAGAAGATATTTTAAATTTGTGGTGATCTAAACATTTGTAGGTAGGATAAGGAAGCTATGGAGAGAGATGGAGGATTCAACAGAGAGGGGATTTGTAGTGGGGAAAGGAGAAGAGGTGCAAATGAAGGATCAGTTTTGGAAAGAAGGAATTCATTCTTTTGAGATAAGAAGGAAGGTAAGAAGATATAATAGACAGAGGGGGGAAAGTTGAAAGAACTCACATTTAAGATGACTTCAGTTTTCCTCTGTAAAATAATGTTTGATACCCTGTGTATTAGGGAAGCTGGGCTTTATTTAGGACAGGGGTTCTCACCTTTTTTGTGTCTTGTACTCATGTCAGTCCAGAGTCTTTGGGCCTCTTTTCAGAATGGTGTTAACTGCATAAAATAAAATGCATATGATTACAAAGGAAAACAATTATTGAAATTAAAAAAAGGTTCAGGGTGGGATAGGATGGAGGGAAATATAGTCACTCTTTCACAATATATCCACTATGGAAATGTTTTGTGTAGCTACACATGTACAACCAATATTGAATTGCTTATCTTCCCAGTAAGGGTGGGTGACAAGGGAGGAAGGGAAAGAATCTGGAATTCAAAGTTTTAAAATCAAATGTTAAAAAAAATATATTATTATTATTATTTTATTTTTTTACATGCAACTGGGAAATAAGATATACAGGCACTAGGGGATGGTGATCCATCTTGCCTTACTGGAAAGTCAAAGGGTAGATGGGGAGGATATAGGAGAGGAATAGATTGGGGGAGGGTGTATATAGTGGGATTACTGTTTTGGGGTGGTGGGTAGGGGAAAGAAAGGAAGAAAATTTGTAACTCAATCTTGTGGAAATGAATGATGTAAACTAAAAATAAACATAACATTTAATAAAAAAAATTAAAAAAAGATAAAAAGAAAGTTCACAGACCCCAGGATAAGAGCCTGTGATTTAAGGACTTGAGAAAAGTGGAAGAAGATTAGACAGCACCTATGGGGAAATGATAGGGAACCAACTAGAGATGAGCAAGAGGGAGGCTGATGATTTCGGCAGCCAGGGGTTGCAGGAGATAAAGTGCTGACCTTGGAGTTAGGAAGACTGCTGCTTCTGATCTGTTACTCAAGGTGAAGTCAGCCATTTTTCCTAGGTAGAAAGCATGATGTTTCTTCATCAAAAAAGCCTCATATATTTCTGTAAGTATTTTTTCTTAAATGGATTTGTCTTCAGTTTTTACTCTGCTAGACTGGGTGTTCCTGGGCAAGTGACCTAACCTGCCTACCGTTCCCCTCCCTTTTTAAACTTCATCTTTGTAATCCAAACCCGTAGGGTTTCATACTGTACAATACACAAGAATGAATAAAGTTATTGCTTCCTTTACTGTGCTCCCATAGGTAAAGACATGCTCCTTTTTTCTGTTACCTTCATGGTCTGGGTAATACATCTTGTTTTCCTCTTGATTGGATGAGGATTGGTAGAAATCTTGGTTATAAGCTCCTTCTAAGTGTAAGCTTTTCTCATAAAATCCCTGACTGATAGCATCCTAGTAATTAAATTGAGAGTTGATGAAAGTATATCCTGCTTAGACAATCTTTATTTTAACTAAATTGGTTTTGCTATTAAACAGCATTTGGATAGAGCACCTGGAAACGTGTGTTACTTTTGTTTAAGAATGATGCCAGAGCATACGTGGGACAGAGTTTTTTTTTTAACCTAATTTCAGTTTGATGGGCTGTAGGGATTTATGATGCTCTAGAGAGAGCTTCTCTGTTAACCTTTTAAAGCCAGTTTATATTTCAGCCTCAGAGTCCCTTCCTTTAAGATGCAGCTCAGACCCCGTTTTCTACATGAGGACTTTCTTGTGCTAATCTCCGCCCTTCTAAACCACTTTGTATTGGCTTTAGATATATTCTGTACATATTTTTATATATACTTGTTGGCTCCTCCATTGGAATGGAAGCTTTTTGTGAAGAGATGGTTTCATTCTTTGTACTCGTATCTCTACTGCCTATGACACATGGACATTTAGTGAGTACTTGACTGATTGACTGTAAAAGACCTTTTTTTTCCACTTTAATGTGAGTTTATATGAATATGTATGTTGTGTATATGGTGTCCCCAAATTCTTACTTCAGTTTTAAGCTATTAAAGCTTTACTACCTTGTGGAAAGTGAGGTTGATAGAGTTAAATGACTTAATCAGGATCAACAGTGCAGGTAGTAAGTGAGATACATTGCCTGTAGAGTGTCTCAAAGTTTTACAATGTAAGAGTGTCTCAGACAATGTAGAGAGAGTGTCTCAAAAGTTTTATTTTATGTGACTAATTAAGCAATAGTGAATATTATTATTTATATTATGTATTATATTTACAGTGACATATATTTTAATATGGGTAGCTAGGTGGTGCCGTGAATAGAATGCTGGAGTCAGGAGGATTCATCTTCCTGAGTTTAAATCTGGTCTCAGACACTGACTAGTTGGGTGGTTATGGGAAAGTCACTTAACCCTGTTTGCCTCAATTTCCTCATCTGTAAAATGAGCTAGAGAAGGAAATGGCAAACCATCCCGGTATCTTTACCAAGAAAACCCCAAACAGGATCACAAAGAAGCAGACATGATTGAAAACCACAACAATAATGGACTTTTGGGATACCCTCTATAGCCAATACATCACACTTAATGCCTGTGTTGACCCTGGTCAAATCACTTACCTCTGTCAGCCTCATTTCCCCATTTTCTGTAATGCAGGGATAATAATGGCATTTACTTGATGGGGTTGTTGTGAGGATTAAAAAAGATAATATACATATATATGTCTATATATAAAGTGCTTTGCAAACTTTAAGATGCTGTGTAAATGTTAGCTCTTATCATCTACAATTCTCCATCCAGTCTTAGATTCTTTAGTTGGGGCATGGCAGTTTTCAAGTACAGCAGGGGTAGCCCCATTTTAATAACTGACTACATGACCAGAAAGCCATATATGTGCAGGCTGCGGGTATTTTTGCAGTTACTCATTGATCCAGACTTGTTAGTGTGGCCCCTGATGTAGGTAGGTGTCCAACAGATGCAGCAGGCAGGTGCTTTTGGCCTTATTATCTGTGCCAGCTAATTAAATTAAAAAGGTTTTTTTTTTGTTTTTATGTTGTTTTTCTTTAAATTTAATTTAATTTAATTTTTTGCTACAAATCATGGTTTGCTAGGTTCAGGTGCTGTAAGTTAGAAGCTGGGGAGCTAGACTGTTTCCTTTCAGGTCAGTCAGTAAGGATAGTGGGAAACAGGTACTTGGTATCACCTTTGAACCTTGATGCTTGTCAGGGGTGTAACATCTAGTGTCTTGTTCTGGTTGTTAATTTGACAGACTGATCTGTTACTCAAGGTGAAGTCAACCACTTTTCCTAGGTAGAAAGCATGATGTTTCTTCATAAAAAAGCCTCATATATTATTTCTGTAAGTATTTTTTCTTAAATGGGTTTGTCTTCAGTTTTTACTCATCTTAAATTAATTTCTTCTGAGAGGGAGAAACATTTAAAAATTGTTTAGTATAGATTTAATGATAAACTTGTATATATGAGATAATGTTTGTATTACGGTTAGGAAAATATTCTAAAAGAAGGCTTTTGTGTGCAAGGTTAACGATCTCATGTTGTAACCGTAAAGTCCCTAAGACAAATTTCTTTCGTAACAGTTTATTATTTAGATAGGAATAAGGGTTTGTTATTGTAGAAAATGGGAAGTTCATAATGTTGGATTCTGATATAATTTTTAGCGTTAGGCAAGTTACTCTATGGTCACCCTGGCTAACCTGAGATAGGCACACAAGGGCATGGTTGACTGTAATCAGCTTGAATAATTTGTCTAGCTGTAGTTGAATTGACCTTAAAGTGACTTGGATCTTATGTTAGGACAGTATTTGCTGAATTATACTGAGTAGTTTACTTGTGCCTTATTCTCTCCATCTGTTTCTGCATATGTAAAACATGACTTTCCCCCCTCTAATTGTGAGGGATTCTGGATTTAAGATTAGTCATGAATACAGTAGAGAGAGCACAGGAAGATCTGGGTTCACATTATGCCTCAGACATTTTCTCATTTTTAAAAATGAGGGAGTTGGATTCAGTGACCCATAAGGTCTCTCAGCTTCAAGTCTCTGATTTTGTGGTAAATCTATGCTGGATTTAGAAAGGACATTCGGTGCAGAGGAACATAGAGTGAGAGCAGGAAAAATCTAGAATGTGCCTCTCATTTTGCTGATGAGTGAAGAGAGGCAAAGTGTACTTTAGGGCACACAGGTAGTAAGTGTCAGCAAGGTGCGAACCTGGCTCTTCTGTCTCTAGAGCTAGTTTTATTTCTTTTGTACCCTCCTGCCCTCCCCATTATTTTTGAGCTTCTGAATCAATTAGTAATATGGTCTAGCTTCCTGCTTTATTAAGGATGAAGTGCTATTGTTCCCATGTTAAAGAAGAGGGCATCTTCTCACCTGTAGAAGCTAAGACTTGCCTAGACCCACAAAGTGTTTTTACATTCATTCATTTGATCACAATCACCCTGTTTAGTGTGATAGATGTTGTCTTTGTCTCTGTTTTAAGTTGCGCTCCTTAAAAGATGGGTGACTTGCCCAAGTTGACACAGCAAAGAAATGGTTTAAGGGGAACCTGAAGCCAGTTTTCCTTCCTTATGGTCCAGTGCACTTTATGCTACGTTTCTCTTGTTCTGTACATGATATTCTTGTTGCTGTACCTTTTAATTTAGGACCAGTTTGGTGTTTAACTTCTCTGGGCGTCAACTAAACAACAGTATTTTTTTTAAAAGCTCTTCTTATATGTTAGCTACAGGTCTGAATTTCCTCATCTCCAAAATGTGGATAATGTAATTCCTATCTCAATGGCATTATTGTGAGGATCAAATCTCGAGAGAATTTATAAATGGTAAAATGTATATACCATACACTGCTACGTAATAGGTGGCATTATTAGTCTCATATTGAGTTTTTCTGTTGAAATTGAATTTCATATCTACTCTGGAAGTGACAGGTATATACCCCGTAGCAAATAGTTATGTTTTGGGTATTTAGATTACCAAAGTAAGGTAATGATTCCCATTAATTTGGATGCTACTTTGACCTTTTCTGCTCAACTGGGGCTGATTCATACTTGTCTTTTCCTTTTTGGTAGCTCTTGCCTCAGGAGTGAAGCAGAGCAATGAGTTATAGGGGACTGACATTTAGGGAGACAAGTTCTTAGGTGTTTTCCAGTGGCTATGTGCCAACCCTTTTAGGGACAACTCTCTTTTAGAGGTCAGGGAAATGAAAACAGGAGGGAAAATAGGAAATAAGAACTTGAAATTTCTGCTTTGAAAGCTGAAAAACTTAGTTGGAAATTTTGGTAAAATTTCAAGGAATATGTATGAATAAAGTGAAACTTATAAAAATTCCCAACAATTTATTATTTGTCAAAGAAGAAATTTGTTATTCTTCAGATAAAACAAAGGATAAAATTTTCTGCCTAGTAATAGTTTTAGTAAAGTATGTTTGAAACCAAATCTGAGAATAAGATTATTCTTTTTTTTTTTTAAACAGGAAGGTGCTATTTAGTTAATAAGCATTTCAATCAGTCAGTAAACATTTATTAAGCACTTACTGTGTGCTAGCCAGTGAGCTAAGTTTTAACTAGGGAAATAAGAAAGAAAATACAGTCCCTGCTTTCAAGGAAATCACAGGCTCATGAGGGAGACAGCATGCAAACAACTGTACAAAACAAGCTATAGAGAGGATAAATTGGAAATAATCAGCAGAGGGAAATCACTAGTTTTAAGGGGGATCAGAAAAGATTTCTTGTAGAAGTTGGGTTGGATTTTAGCAGGATCTTGAAGGCTGCCAAGGAAACCAGGAGGTATATCTAAAGAGGAAGAGCATTCCACGAATGGAGGGTGCCAGAGGTGCTGAGATTGCAGAGTACTTGGGTGTAGTGGTAGAGTGGTGCAGGGTGTATAGTATAGGAAGCCTAGAAAGTTAGTAGGGGGGTCAGGTTACGAAGGACCAAAACAGAGGGTTTTATATTAGATCCTGGAGGTGATAGGGAGCCCCTGAAGGTTATTGAGTAGGGGGATAACATGGTTAGACTTATGCTTTAGGAAGATCACTTTGACCACTAAGTGGAGGATGAAGTGGAGAGGAAAGAGATTTGTGGTAGGGAGACCAAGGAATAGGCTCTTGCTATAGTTTAGGCATGAGGTGTTAAGGACCTGGAACAGAGTGGTGGTGGCAGAGGAGGGGAGGGGATGTATACTGATGTTATAAAGAATTGACAAGCTTTGACACAGATTGGATATGAGGGGTAAGAGAAGTGAGGAGGTGAGAATGACCCCTAGGTTATAAGCCTGGGCGACTGGGAGGGTGGTGGCCCCCTCAATGGGAATAGGGAAGTTAGGAGGAGGAAGGGCTTGGAGGTAGAGATAATGAGTTCAGTTTTGAACATGTCTACAAGATAGCCAATTCTAGATGTCTAATAAGTGGTTGGAGACTTGATACTGAATGTCAGGAAAGAGATTATGTCTGGCTGAATAGATATGCAGTTCATCAGCATAGAGATGATAATCGAGTCTATAGGAGCTGATGAGATCAAGGGAGAAGAGAAGGAAGAATCCAGCAAAGGAGACAGCAGAGAAGGAGCAAAGCAGTCAGATGGGTTGGAGGAGAACTAAGAGTGAGTAGTGTCATGAAGAGTATATTAAAAAGAAGGTTATCAATAGTGTCAGAGACTGCAGAGAAGTAGAGGAGAATGAGGAGTAAAGATCATTAGATTTGGCAATTAAGAGACCCTTCATAACTTTGGAGAGAGAAATTTTAGTTGAATGATGAAGTTGGAAGCCAGACTATAAAGCTTTTTTTTTTTTTTTTTGCTTTTTGGAGGGGGGAAGGTAGGGCAATTGGGGTTAAGTGACTTGCCCAAGGTCACATAGGTAGTGTTGTGTCTGAGACTGGATTTGAACTCAGGTCCTTCTGACTCCAGGGCTGGTGCTCTATTCATTGTGCCACCTCACTGCCCCTATACAGCATTTTTTAAAAATTAAATTTTATTTTCACTTTTAAATTTCTTCCCTCCCCCTTCAATTCCTCACCCATTGAGAAAGCAAGAATAACACAATTTGTTACAAATATACACACATATATTTAAGCAAAACAAATTCCCATATTAGTTATATCCAAAAACAAAGTTATGTTTCAGTCTGCACTCTGAGTCTATCACTTCTTTGTCTGGAGGTGAGTAACATCAGTAGTCCTCTGGAACTGTGGTTTGTTCCATTAAGTTTATCAGAATTGTTAGATTTTTCTTTTCTTTTTTTTTTTTTTTGAGGGCAATTGGGGTTAAGTAATTTGCCCAAGGTCACATGTCTGAGGCCGGATCTGAACTCAGGTCCTTCTGACTCCAGGGCTGATGCTCTACTCACTGCACCACCTACCCGCCCCTACAGTATTTCTTATTGTATAAAGTGTTCTCATGGTCTTCTTACTTCACTTTGCATCAATTCATACAAGTCTTCCCAGGTTTTCTAAAACCATACTTTTTATCATTTCTCGCAACACAGTAGTTAGTATTCTATCACATACTCATATCATAACTTGTTCAGGCATTTCCTAATTTATAGGCACCCTCTGAGTTTCCAATTCTTTGACACTGAAAAGAGTTGCTATAGATATTTTTGTAACTTTTAGTCCTGCTCTTCGTTCTTTGATCTCTTTGGGGTGTAGACCTAGTAATGGTATTGTTAGGTCAAAGGGTAGACACCAGTGTAATAGCTTTTTAGGCATAGTTCAAGATTACTTTCCAGAATGGCTGGACCAATTCATGACTCCACCAACACAGATTGTAGAGAGTTAAGAAGAAGGTGAGAGGAAAGGAAATGGGGGTATCAGTTAGTTAACAAGCACTTAATAGAACTTTGTGCCAGCCATTGGACCAGGTGATGAAAATTCAAAGGCAGAAAGTCCAAACAGTCCCTGCCACCAAGGAATTTACATTTATCAAGGGTAAAGAATATGTACACATACAATATGAACTCTATGCAAGGTAAAAAGTGATTTGGGAGGGTGGTCGTAGCCCAGTGATCTGCAGAGACCTTATGGAGGAGATAGAGCTGAACTTTGAAGTAATTTGAGTAGAAGTTGAGCAGGTGAGTGACATGGAGCAGCTTTTAAGAAGCAGCGCTTTGGCAGCTTTGTGGAAGATGGTTTGGAGAGGGGAGAGACTTTGAAGCAGCGTAACCATTTATGAGGCAGTTGTGTTACTATTGGTAAGAACTGACTGGGCCTTGAACCAGGGTGGTGGTAGGTGAGTGGAGAGAAGGGAAAGACTATGAGAGATGTGCCGATAGAATTGATGAGATGACAGATGATTGGCTACATGGTGGTTGAATGAGAAGAAGTTGTGGATGACTTTGAGGATGCCATCCTGGGTATTTAGAAGAATGGAAGTTCTCTAATAGAAACAAGGAAGTTAGGAAGAGTGCTGGATTTGGGGGCAGGATAATGAATTCTATTTTAGATGTGTTGGGGTTGAGATGTCTGTGGATTCAGTGGATATGTCTAATAGGCAGTTGGTCAGCTCAGCAGAAAGACTGCTGCATAGATTGCTGAATCCAGGTAGCTGAGTCCATCCTGGAGAATGTGGAGAGAAGAGAGGACCCAGGACAAAGCCTTGAGGTGCCCCCACAGTAAGAGAGGTAGATGAGCATTCAGCAAAGGAGACTGAAAATGGTGGAGCTGTAAGTTACACTGTCACTACAAACTTTCTTTTTCACCTTTGTTAAAGTAAATATTTATTTAGATAGGTGAAGATACGTGAAAACTACTTTACATTCTCCCCCCCGCCCTCCCCAATTGCTAGAAACATATCCCTGTGGCCTATATTGTCATTTGGAAGCTGATTTTTAAAGTGCTTCTTGGATAGGCATGATGTTTTCCATCTGCCTCATGAAGTTTGTGTAGCTTTTCCCCTTTTTGGGGGTATTTAGGTTGTTTCCAGTTTATGCTATTACAAATAGTACTTTGTTAGACATCTTTATTAAATTATTTTGATTTTAGGTTTTTTCCTTTGAGCATATTCCCCAAAATGGGATGATTGGGTCAGGGGTTAAGAGTAGTTTTGTTCATATATTAGGTGTTGCCAGATTGCTCTCCAGCAAAGCTAAATGTTTCCTGTGACTCAGTAAGTATACCTGCTATATAGTTTAACCCAAATTTTAAAAAATTGTTTTTGTTGTTAGGTGCATACCTAATTTATATTTCTTTGGTTCATATTTAATTTGTATTTCGTGTTTTTCCATGTGATTATTTTTTGTCTTTATTTAGTCCTATATAAATTGTTTCTTTTTTGGTCATTTAATTAGTAGAACCTGGGTATTGCCTTTATAGAAATAATTGATACAAATAGTAAACCTGTTCTGGGAACATATTTATTGATATTCTTAGCCACAGATTCTGCCAAAGAACACATTACTTTGTCAAGGACATTGGGATTTTATATTAAGTATTACATTTTTATCTTTGGGAATATTGTCATCTTACTAAGTTTTCTCATCCAGGAGCATGACATTTTTCTCTTTAAAGTTAGAGCTTTGGAATTTTCTTTGAATAATTCAATTATATCTAAAACTACACGAATAATCAAGTATTTAATAAATCTCTACGTATCCTAGCTGACATCTGTTTCCATTGTATTTTCTAACTACATGTTAACTAGTCTATAAAAATACAAGTGATGCTTGTTGATTTATCTCATACCCATCTGAGAACTCTTTGTTTACCTCTAGCAACTTTTGGTTAATATCCTTGGATTTTCTGATTATACAATCATAAATATACAAAAAGTATAAATGTTTTTGTACATAAAAATAGTTTTCCTTGCATATAGTTACTTCCAGCATTTCTAACTCTAGCCTTGTTTTATTCATCTGTAAAGAGAATGACTCAAGTGAACCTCTATTAAGTCTAATGATGGTTTGTGGTTTTGAATTCATACTTCTAAAATGTTAATAAAGAAACACATCTTAATTAAAAAAATTAATCAATATATGTTGTATTATATTGAATTTTTCTTGCCATCTCTTGAAGAAAAAAATTTAAACTCTTTCTTATTAGTATTACAGTTGCTATTTTCCCACTGGCGTCATTTGCCCAGTAGTGGAATTACTGAGTTAAAGGGTATCATTTCCCACTGTTTGTAATACAGATTTGGGGAGTTTGGAATAGGGATGGTTTTTTGGGGGACAGATAATGATTTCTGTTTTGTGTAAGTTGAGGCTGAGATGCTTGAAGGACATCCATTTAAAATGTTCAAGAAATAACTATATTTTAAATTTTCTCATTTTGTTTATATTTGCTCTATTGCTTTTCCCTTATCATTTGACTCAATAGTTTTGTTCTTTTGAGTTCTTTAAGTAGAAACCTAATACATTTCTCTTTTTTGCTTACGAATATAGGACATTTTATTTCTAGAAGTGAATGGAAATATAGCTTTAAAACAACATTTTGTAACTTTAAAATAGATATTGTGTGCTTATAGTATAATTTACACACACGTACAGGCATGCTTCATGTTATTGTGCTTTGAAGATATTATGTTTTTTACAGACCAAAGGTTTGTGGCAACCCTGTTTTGAGCAAGTCTATCAGTGACATTTTTCCAACAGCATGTGCTCACGTTATATCTCTGTGTCACATTTTGGATTCTAGCAGTATTTCCTTTTTCACTATTATATATTGTTATATATAACATATATATGTATGTATGTGTGTATGTATATATATATATATATATAATTTTTCACTATTATATCCATTTTGGTGATCTCTGTTCTTCGATATTCCTTTTCCAATTGTCTTAGGGCACAAGCCACACCCACAGAAGATGACAAATTTAATTGATAAATGTTGTATGTTTTGACTGCTCTACCAAGAGAAAATGCATTCCAGCACCATGCCTTTGGAACTCATATTGATCATTGCGTTTCTCCTGAGTTTTGTCATGTTTTAGGGTTATTTTCATTTACATTGTTGTTGTTGCATATATATTTCTTCTAGGTTTGCTTTCTTTGCCCTTTTTTAGTCTGTGTAATCTTCCCATGCTTCTCAGAATTTTTCAAATTTGTTATTCCTTACTCTGCAATAAAATTCTTTAACATTCATATATTTTAATTTGTTAGTTCTTTAATAGATGAGCACCTACTTTGTACCCATTTTTTGCTTTTTTTTAAAAGAAATGCTTTTATACGTTTTGGTATATATGAGACTTTCTGTCACCAGTTGTCTTGGGCATCATTTGCCCAGTAGTGGAATTACTGAGTTAAAGGGTATCAGTTATTACTAAGTTTTTACTCATAATTCCCAATTTTTTTTAAAAGAATAGTTGGGCTGAAATAAGAAAATTGGGGAATAAAATTTGTAGCAAATTTCTCACTTAAGGATCTCATTTCTAAGACATAAAAGGAATTGATTTAAATTTGTAAGAATAAGCACTATTCCCTAGTTGGTCAAGATATATAAATGGTCAAGATATATAAATAGGCAATTTAATGAAGAAATCCAAGGTATTAATAGACTTGTGAGAAATGCTCCAAATCACTAGTGATAAGTGTAATGCACATTAAAGCAACTCTCAGGTTCTTACATCTCTCAGATTGGCGAAGTTGACAAAAAAGAAAAATGACAACTGTTGGAGGAGCTGGAGAATAGGAACATTAATAATATACTGTTGGCAGATCTGTGTTGGTGTAGCTGTTATGGAAAGCAGTTTGGAATTATGCCCCCAAAGTCACCAGTTTGCTACTGTTTGACCCAGTTTACTGATACTAGTACTTGGGACTACACCCAAAGAGATCCTAGAGAGAGCAAAAAGACATATATATGTAGGCTTGCTACATATTTGCTATATATTTGGACCAATTTGCAGCTATACTAATAATCCTTTAGCATGCCTGTCTTCCTAGTTTCTTCCACATCAACCATTTTGGCAGGTATCACAGCTGTTACTTAGAGTTGTTTTAAATATAATTTTATTAGTAATTTGAAGCACTTTTCATATTATTGTTGATAATTTGCATGTCTTCATTGAAAACTATTTGTCCTTTAACCACTTCTTTATGTGGAGAAAAGCTATCAGTATTATATATTTATGTCAATTTCCTATAGATTCCAGAACTTAGCTTTTTGTATATGATCATTTTATATTGGGCATTTGAAATGAGTGTCTTCTTTTAATCTTACATGTCTATTAATTTTAGTTTTTTATTGTATTTTTTAGATCTCATTTTTTTCCCTATTTGATGGGTGTGTTCTGATAGTGAAGTGTTAGTTTCCAATTTTTTGTGTTTCTATTTTTTTTTTTTCATTTCTATAATTTTTTTTTCTATTTCTGTATTTTGCTGTTAGGAACATTTGAAATATTAGAGTCTTTAGATTTTCATTGTTCAAAGTAATTTTATCATTGTGTAGTATTCTTAGTAGTTCTCTTAGTATATTTTATCATGACTTTTGCTTTTTCTGATACTGTTGTTATTCCTGCCTTTCCTGTTTTGTTGAGGTATCTCAGCTTTCTTGTACTCTTTATGTGTGTTGCTTTTTATATATCTTAGTTAGCAGATTGTTTATTTTATTTCTTAATGTTGTCTATGATCCTTTTTCTTTTTATAGAAGAGATCAACTTCTACATTTAATGTCATCATTAACAGACAGAAAGGGGAAAGGAATAAGCATTCATTAAATGCTGTGTTTCAGGCACAGTGTTAAGTGCATTACAAATATTATCTCATTTGACCCTGTGAATAGGGTTCCATTTTGTAAATTCCATTTTAAAGTAACTTGAGGACTTGCATAGGGCCACACAACTAGTAAGCATTTGAGGCTGGATTTGAATTGGGAGCTTCCCAACTTGCATTGGCAGGCTGGGGACCCAGGGAGCAACTACTGCTTAGGGTTTCAGGGATAACTGGGTGGTGACTACTCCCAATGTTGTGGCTCATGAGTCCCACAAATGTACTTCTTATTAATAGTCAGCTAGTTGATTCAGTTAGTTCCTTAAAAAAAAATTTTTATTGAAGTTTACAGATTACCTGTTCTGTGAGGGAGCTTTTATAACAAAATAAAACCATTAAGGAAAACAACAGTATGCTGACCTCATGTGAAAGTACATACAATAGTCATATCTTTAGCACCTGCTCCCTCTAATTTATATTTAAAGAAAAGACATTAACTCAAATAGTACAGCAGGAATAGCAGTTACAAAACATTTCTTCTTCTCCTTCCTCCCCCATTAGGTGCACTTTTCCACAGAGACCTGAGGGTAGAGAGTAGGATTGATGCACATATGTAGGGAGCACGTTTGGACAGGGCAAATTACAGGTCTTTCTTCAGTGTCTTTTCTTATTTGAAGTGCCTTCATAAAGTTCACTGTGGTGTAGGATTGTTGAGATGGATGTGTTTCTCCACTATTAGTCTGAATTGGCCCCTCACCCAATATGGTAGCTCAGCTAGTCAGATTCCTTGCAGGGCTTAGGGTATCTTTTCTGGTTTAGGCCAAGCAAAATTGCTTGGTTGCCAGGATGGTACTGTAGTGAGGCTTAGCAGGAAGACAAGGCACTGTGTCTCTGCTGGACAGGTTGGACAACTGAATGAACTCCTTTGGCACTGTCATTGATGGACAGTTGCTGTCTCTACCTTTAGCTTTTGGCTCAGCTGTGCTCCTTCTGTTGAGGTCTTAACAGTGGGTTTTTTTTTTTTAAGCTGGAAGTCTATTTGTGCTCTTTTATAAAGGGTGAGATCTTTACACTAGGATTGGCCTTTGAGGGCTCTGGGATTTGTCACCTCCTAAGGAAGTGAGAGCTATGGCCTTTCCTGAGTGGCATTCATTCCCGGTTTAGAGCTCCGTTCCCTTGGTGAGGGACTTTACCTTTACTTTTCATGATTAACTCATTATATTTACAAGATTCTTTTTGGGGTCTTATGCAAATGAGTAGTTAGGGTAATTGATGCTGAGGCAGTCTGTGTTCTTGGGCAAGTTCATTGATCTTGTAGGCCTTTTTATGTAATTGAGTTGTTCAAAACCTCTGATGCCTTACTTGGTATAAAATACTTCATTTATACTCAAAAGGGATTTACCTTCACTTTTCATTGCGTGTCTTTGCCCCTTATGGCCTTCAGATTTGTTGAAATCTAAATCAGGTACATCCTCACAATTGGTCTATGTAGAGCATTTTAAACTAGATTGGAAAACCTTATTTAGTCTCATTATTTTTCCAATATTTTTATATAGTCATATTCATTCATTCATTCATTTGGAGGGCAATTGGGGTTAAGTGACTTGCCCAAAGTCACATGGTTAGTAAGTGTGTCAAGTGTGTGAGGCCGGATTTAAACTCAGGTCCTCCTGACTCCAGGGCGGGTGCTATTCACTGCACCACCTAGCTGCCCCTTTTGTTTTTTTCTTATTTATTTTCTGTTAGCAACTTACTTTGTTTACTAAATAAGGTTTAAACTCTTTCCTGAAGGTGCTGAAAAATTTAGATTTGAGGGTTAATCTCCCTCATAGAACTTCCTTGTAGTTTTCAGGGAACAGGTATGACCAAGACCTTGTGGGTACCAGAAGTCCTGCTGTCTTGCATCCCTTCTCCCTTATCGGTATCCCATTTTTTCATGTGGGAACTCATATACTTGACTTAGTTTCATACTGTACTGCTGTCTCAGCCAGCTTATTCTCCTTGCTTCTTTGCAGTTCCAAAACAATAATCAAATCAATACTGGAAATACTGTGTTAGTTGATTCCTTTTTATAGCCCTGTTCATCCCTGTAAGTTAAATACCTTTCTCTAGCTGCCACTCTCCTAGATGTGTTGTGCTTCCATATTAGAATGGAAACTCCTTGAGGACAAAGGACTTTTTGCTTTTGTATTTGTATCTGCAGCACTCACTGTAGTATTTGGCACATAGTGCTTTTTTAAATTCATTTTATGAGAGGCCCATAAAAGAGGGTTTTTTTGGATTATCTTTTTTCCTCTCTTTTTAAATTTTTTAGTTTAAACGTTCATTTCCACAAGATTTTGAGTTACAAATTTTCTCTCCATTTTTCACCTATCTACCACCCCAAAACAGTGATCTCACTGAATATCCCCTCCCCCAATCTGTTGTCTCCCATATCTTCCCCCATCCCCCCTCCCACTTTCCAGTAGGGCATGGTGGATCTTTATGCCCCAATGTCTGTATATCTTATTTCCCAGTTACATGTAGAATAATAATAATAATAATAATAATAATAATTATTATTATTATATATATTTAAACATTTGATTTTAAAACTTTGAATTCCAGATTCTTTCCCTTCCTCCCTTGTCACCCACCCTTACTGAGAAGATAAGCAAATGTGTAGCTATGCAAAACATTTCCTTAGTGGATATATTATGTAAGACTGACCATATTTCCCTCCATCCTATTCCACCCCCCACTTGTTCTGTTCTCTACTTTGATCCTGTCCCTTTTCAAAAGTGGGTGCTTCCAACTTCCTTCCCCCCCAGGTTTCCCTCCCCTCCATCATCCTCCCTCTCATCCCCTTCCCCCTACTCTCCTGTACGGTGAGATACCCTATTTAGTGTGTATATCATTCCCTCCCTAAGCCCAATTCAATGAGAATAAGGTTGACTCATCCGTTTTGCCTTCCTATTCTTCCCCTCCTTATCAGTTTTCCCTTGCCTCTTCTGTATGAGATAATTTACCCCATTCTGTCTCTCCCCATCTCCTCTCATTATATTCCTCTCTCACCTCTTAATTTCACCTTTTAAGTATCATCCCTTCCTATTCAATTGGTTCTGTGCCCTCTGTCTATGTGTACCTGTACACATATATTCACACACTCACATATGTATTCATACGCCCATATACCCTCCTATATAGACATATATATGTATTTATGTATATATATACATTTCTATTCCCTTCAACTATTCTCATGCTGAGAAAAGTTTCCTAAGTTACAATTATTGTTTTTCCATGTAGGAATGTAAATAGTTAAATTTTGATAAGTTCCTTATGATTTCTTTTCCCTGTTTACCTTCTCATGCTTCTCTTTTATCTGAATGTCAGATTTTCTATTCAATTCTGGTTTTTTCATCAAGAATGCTTGAAAGTCCTCTATTCCATTGAATGACCATATTTCCCCCAAAATGTGATACTCAGTTTTGCTGGGTAGATGATTCTTTGTTTTAATCCCAGCTCTTTTGCCCTCCGGAATATCATATTCCAAGCTCTTAGATCCCTCAGTACAGAAGATGCCAGATTCTGTGTTATCCTGATTGTGTTTCCACAATATTCAAAGTGTTTCTTCCTGGTTGCTTGTAATATTTTCTCCTTGATCAGGGAACTCCGGAACCTAGCTAAATATTCCTAGGAGTTTTCTTTTTGGGATCTTCTTCAAGAGGTGATTGGTGGATTCTTTCTTTCTTTTTTTTTTTGGAGGGCAGTTGGGGTTAAGTAACTTGCCCAAGGTCACACGGCTAGGTTTTTGTTTGTATGTGTGTTAAGTGTCTGAGGTCGGATCCGAACTCAGGTCCTTCTGACTCCAGGGCCAATGCTCTACTCACTGTGCCACCTAGCCGCCCCTTTGGTGGATTCTTTCAACCTCTGTTTTGCCTTCTGGTTCTAAAACGTCAGGGCAATTTTCCTTGAGAATTTCTTGAAGGATGATTTCTAGATTCTTTTTTTGAGCATGACTTTCAGGTAGTCCAGTAATTTTGAAATTGTCTCTTCTTGATCTATTTTCCAGGTCAGTGGTTTTTCCAGTGAGATATTTCACTTTGCCTTCTATTTTTTCATTTGTTTGGATCTGTTTAGTAGTATCTTGATTTCTTGTAACGTCACTAGCTTTCATTTGCTCCACTCCAATTCTGAAGGAATGATTCTCTTCAGTGAGCTTTTGAGATTCTTTTTCCATCTGGCAAATTTGGCTTTTTAAGGCATTCTTCTCCTCATTGCCTAACCTCTTTTGCCATTTGATTTAGTCTATTTTTAAGGTGTTATTTTCTCTAGTCAGGTTGTTGACTTGCTTTTCATGATTTTCTTGCATCATTCTCATTTCTCTTCCCAATTTTTCCTCCACTTATTTGATTTTCAAAATTCCTCTTAAGTTCCTCTATGGCCTGTAACCAGTTCATATTTTTCTTGGAAGCTTTTGGTGCAGGAGTTCTGACTTCATTGTCTTCCTCCTGTTCTGTATTTTGGTCCTTTTTGTCTCCAAAATAGGAGTCTAATGTTGGATTGTTATGCTTGCTTTGCTTCCTATGCTTGCCCATGTTGCCACTTAATTACTTGACTTTTGGACTTTTTGCCACAGTAGAACTCTGCTTCCAGAGAGGGCAGCTTTGTCCCAGGCACTGAGGTTTTCGAAGCTGCTGGAGCTATTAGTTGGGTACCCTCTCTGAAGCCTCTACACATTCTGGCAAACTCTTCACACACCCCAGGATCTTCACCCTAGACAGTCATCCAGATCCAAGTAGGTTAAAGCAAGAGCAATTACCCCTCAGACTGGTCACTTGGTCCCCCTACAATTTGTAGGCCAGGAGCTGAAGCAGCCATGTGTTGGCGGCTACAGGGCCATAGCACCTCAGCTGCTTCTCCCTCCAGGGGGCAAAGGCTGGACTGCATTCCCAAACTCCTGGTTTCCAGAGTTCATCGTTCACTGACCTCTCACTTTGTCCTTAGCATCTATGTGTTGATAAGTCTGGAAACTGCCACAGCTGTTGGTGATCTGAAGTCCCTCCAGCTGGAGGTTGGTTGTGGCTACCCTGAGGCTAAAACCTCAGGTTCACCTGTGCTGGGCTCCCAGACCACTGGGCTGGCCCCTTCCTGCCGGCCTGCTGGGCTGTCTTCAGCAAGAGGTTAGCTTCTCTCTGTCATTTTGTGGGTTCTGTAGCTCTGTAGTTGTTTTGCATTATTTTTTATGTGAATTGGAGGAGGTGGGAGCATGAGCTGTGCAGAAGTCCTGTTTCTACTCCACCATCTTGACTCCCTTTTTTGGATTATCTTGAGAATATCTAAATGAATAATAAAATGCCAATGTAAATTCCTTTTTTTTTTTTTTTGTTAGAATCTGTAGGTAACTCTTAATGCAAATAAAGCTATTATTCTGTATCATTTTCTTAGAAAGTTTCTTGGAACCCTGGGAAGTTAGTGACTCACCCAAGGTTACACAGTTATTGTGTGTCTGTTATTAGAATTGAACACAATTTTCTTGATTCCCAGACCAGCTCTTTGGTCACTAAACCAAACTACTTTTTATGTTAATTTAATACTGCTATTAATAAACAAGAATGCTATATAAGAGCTCAGAAATATTCCTTTAGGCTTGCTTAACTTTAGTTAGGTCCTTATTTAGGTGTTGTGCCCAGTTTTATTATCTTAATGGAGATAGGAAGAAAGATAAAATTCAGAGACAAACAAGGAAGCCGTATTCTATCTTTCATTTACACTATTATATTGTATATCCATATGATTCCTTACATGCTGTCACCCTCATTAGAATGTAAACTCCTTGAGGTTAGGGGGCCATTAAATTGCTTTTCTTTGTATCCCCAGGCACACTGTGCTTGGCACATCATGCTAAATGCTTAATAGATGCTTTTTGACTGATAAATACAGGTTAAGATTTGGAGGTGCATTAGCTTTCATAAGAGAATAGTAATTGACTTAACTGTTCATAAATTTTGAGAATTATTATTACAAGGAGTATGCTGACCAGTTCATATCCACAGAAGAGGAAATTGGTTTAGATTGCAGAGATAGGGTTTCATTAGAGATAAAGAAGTGCTTCCTGACTAAGAGTAATTAAATACTACAATAGAATGTAAGGGGAAGTGGACTAGGACAAAGTTTTCAGTCAAAAAAATGAAGAAACGAAAGAGCTAAAGGCATAAATCTCAGATTCAGAAGTGAGCACACACTGATGAAACTTTGGAAGGTGAAAAGTGCTTTGAGGTTTGAAGATTTTGTAGCTTATAAAATTAGTTTTGTTTTTTTTTTTTAGGATGGCTTAGGCAAACTGTTGTTAATGAAATTAATGAAAAGTGAAACAGTCCAATTAATCAACAGAGGGTATTATTCATACTATTTGAAAAGAAGGGGACCTGTTGAATATTCACCACTGCTTAATACTAATTTATAGTATTCTTAATTTCTTTACTTATACTAAGATGGAGTATTTACTACATGTAAATGTCAGACCATAATAAATATTAGTTGACTGAATTATTTTTTAGGCATCTTCTAGTATCTAGTACTGCTATTACAATAGCAGTAATTAAAGATGAGATGATATAGAAAACACAAAGTTACACTGTGAAGGGGAAAAATTCCTGATTGGTTAAACATACTAAAGGAGGTGGAAACACTTTTAATAAATTTAGATTAGGGAAAAAATATTTGGATAATATGAGCTGTGACTTTTTTTTTAAGCAATTGGGGTTAAGTAACTTGCTCAAGGTTACTATTTATGTGTGGGTGCTCATGTTCTGAGGCCCGATTCGATCTCGGGTCATCCCAACTCCGAGGCCGGTGCTCTTACTCACTGCGCCACCTAAGCCGCCCCTTTAGGGCAATTGGGGTTAAGTAACTTGCCCAAGGTCACACGGCTAGGTTTTTGTTTGTGTGGGTTAAGTGTCTGAGGTCAGATCCGAACCCAGGTCCTTCTGACTCCAGGGCCGGCGCTCTACTCACTGCGCCACCTAGCCGCCCCTTGACTTTTTTCTAAAAACCCTCTTGGCATGTCTCTGCTCAGAAACCATCAGTGATTCCCCTTCTTTAGGTTCAAATCCAAACTCCTTGGTCTGACATTTGAAGGTCTTCTAAAGTTTGACCTCATTCCTCCTTTTCCCACTGTTTCTCAATTTTTCAACCAACTTTAGGCCAATCTCTTGGATATCCTTAGAACAGGCCAGTCTATTATTGCCTCTGGTAGTTTAACTGTTTCTCTTATCATACATGCTTTCCCTGTTGTTCTTTGCTTAATTTTCTTCAAGGCTTGTCTTTGCCATAAAGTTCTTCAAAATGGAACCATTTGATATCCTGTCTCCCAGAAACCTGTCACTTGTTATTCTCTGAATTACTAATTTGATTGTAAATCCTGTACTGCCTTGCATTATTACTTAAAAGATTTTATGTACTTATGCTTCATCTAACTGGGTTATAAAGTTTTGTGTGTGTGTGATCCATATTATGTTTCTGCTTTCTACTCTCCCTAATGATGCTGACAAGCCCAGTCTCTTATATAAAGTAGAATCTGAATAAATGTAAAATGAATGAAAAAAATCATGTAGTGGTGCTAGTGTCAGAGAAGTTGCTCAAATGTGAATGGTACCCCTGCATTCACTGAAAAGAAAGGAAATAGAGTTGTGTGGTTTGTGAACATACTTATAAGGGAACACTTGGTAAAATCAGAAGTTTAAACTCAAAATGGCTTATCAGGGACTGTTTCATCTTGCTCCCCCTAGCACTTTGGACAATTTGTTCCTGGGGGTGACTGTTTAATAAATGTCTGAATTTCATAAAAGAGATGCTTAATAAATGTTTGGATTGAATTGAATGTGCATTATCAATCCATTTATTGCATGTTATATAAGTGGGTTATATTATGTTAGTAACAATAGAGGGAAGGATAGTACCTGTTAAAAAGATTATGTATGGCAAAGAATCTGAAATAAGAGTAAGTAAAAGTACATAAAACTAATTTTTTAGGTTTCTTTTCCTTTTTAATATTAAAAAAATCTTTTTGAGTTCCAAATTCTCTTCTTTCCAAAATAAATCCTTTTAAAAAACAGAAATTTGAGATGGAAACATCTGTAACTATGGATATGACTTAGGAGCACATCATTCAGCTTGTACTTATTGTGGTCTGGTGGAAAGAAGAATTTTGGCTTGGGAGCCCAGGGATGTGGCTTCTAGTTTCTTCTTTGCTGTGAACTGTGTAATCTTAGGTCATAATTTGCCATCCATAGTAGCTTTACTTCTTTGGACCTTAGTTTCCTTATTTATAAAATTGAAGACGTTGTAGGTGATTTCTAAGGTCTTTCTGATCTCTAATACTCTAAAGTTTTGGATACTTGAAATGTGGCTTGCTATGTTATTTCCTTTGGAAAAAACAAGAACTATAAGATTTGATCTCTGTCCTTAAAATAGTTTGTAATTGAGTTAATGTGGCAGAACTGAAGTGCATGGAAAAAAGTGCCTAATAGTATAATAATTTAAGTGTAATAGGAATTAAAAAAAAATGGACTTGAGCAGTGTAGTTCCTTGTTAAAGACTCAAGCAGGTGTTTGTTATGTAGGCATCAAATTAATAAGACTAAACATAAATTTGTACAGTAGGATTAAGTGAAAATATACAACAGGATATATTGAAGTTATGCACAGTTTATGCAGGTAGAATCCAGAGTCAAAAAGATCTTGGCAGGCTGCATCAGTGGCCCAGGTCAGAGCTGAAAGCAGTATATACAAATGGAACCCAGAAATAGAGGTTAATAGAAAAAGTCCATATATAATAGCTGTAGACTGGAAAGTGTTATAATTTGCTTTCCTATTTCTGGTGACTCACCATACCAGACCTGTGGGGTTAAACTTCACATTTGTTTTTTATTTTTTTCTGTAATGTTGGAACATCTGTCTCATAGTCATTTCTGCTTCTTTCATTTCCATGTAGACCTGACCCAGGTGTGTAACTTTGGGGTACTTTACATTCCCCTTTACACCACATGTGCATTCAGCTACCAGATCTTATTAATTTTACCTCCACAGCATTTCTCATGTCCATGAACTTTTCTACATTAAATCTCTTAACATAATTCCCCTTCTCTTTTGTTACATGGCCATCTTATTAGTTTAGGCCTCCATTACCTCTTGCCTGGACTATTGCCATAGACTTCCGGTTGATCTACCTTTCTCACAGTTGTTCTCTCTCCAGTCTATATACTGTATACCTGCCAAATGATATTCACGAAGTATAGGTCTGACCATATCACACTGAAATTAAGAAGCTACAGTGACTCTCACTGTTAGTGTGATAGTGACAGTCATTCCAGTGACTTCTTATTGGTTTTTGTATCAAATACAAATTCCTTTGGCATCTAGAGTCCTTCACTATTAATCAAGTATTAAGTACTTACTATGTGCAAGGCACATACAAGTACAAAGAAGGAAATAATCCCTACCAAGTATATATAAAAATATATGCAGCATAATTATAAAGTTAATACAGAAAAATATGTAACCAAATTAAATGAAAAATAAATAAAATAAATAAGTGAAAATTTTAAATAAGATTAAATAAAAAGTAATTAAATACATGGTAAAGAAGGGGAATTCCAGCTCTGTATCTCCTACTTTCTGCTGGAAATCTCCCCCTGGATGTACCACAAGCATTTGAAACTTAGCATGTCTGAAACAGAACTCATTATATTTGCCTCTGTACCTTCCCCCTTCTTAAGGGTACCTTGTTTCAGTATCCTAGACTCACAGTCTTGGAGTCATTCTTAGGCCTTCATTTTCTATTACCTCACATATTTAGTCACTTACCAAGTCTTATAGAATCTACGTCCATAAAGTTTCTCCCATACATCTTTTTCTCAATTCACATGGTCATCACCCTAGGTCAGCCCCTTATCAGTAGACTATGAGTTCCTTAAGGGCAAGGAAACGTTCACTTTTGCCTTTACATCCCCCAAATCTGGGATTTAGGCATTTAAATGTTTGCTAATTAATTGATTCCAGAAATCAGTAGGGACAAATGTACAAATACTTGAAAGTGGGAGAGGACACAAAAAGGTTAGAAGCAGTAGTGTGGTTTTACTAAAGTGGAATAAAACTAGAAAGGTAGTTTAGAGCCAAATTACTTTAATGCTAAGCTAAGAAGCTTGTATTTATTTCTTTATTTATGGTAACCAGCAAGTAGTCACTGAAGATATTCAGTTTTTCTTGTCTGTAAAATGTTGGATCAGACCTTAATGGTTTAAAGTGCCAGTCTTTACATTCTGACCTTTTTGATGTTTCCTGTACATGATATTTCTGTCTTCTACCCCGTGCCTTTCTTTTCAGAAGTAGACCCTTATGCTTGGAATGTTTTGCCTTCTTTCCTCTGTCTCTTAGGGTGAAGTGATTAGATGTGTGTATTAGGAAGACTGCTTTGATAGCTGTTTAAAAGATGGTTGGAGAAGGAAAAGGCTGTATACAGGGAGACCAATTTTGAACAAAAATGGTCAATTTGAATAGAGGGAAGGGAGGTAAAAATTGATAGAACTTAATGGCTGTTAAGTGGGGTTAGGGAGAGAGAACAATGGAAAGAATCCTAGGTTTTGAGGCTGGGTGATGAGAAGAATGGTGGCACCATCAACAGAAATAGGAAAGTTAGATGGAGAGAAGTTTTGGGGTAAGATGATGAGTTCAGTTTTAGACACGTTGAGTTTGAATTACCAATAGCACGTTGAGGTGTGAGATGATGAATAGGCAATTGGAAATAAAATACTGGACCTGGAGCATGAGGTTGTGGACTAGAAAAGGTTACAAACCTTTTACCATCAGCTGCCTAGAGATGATTTTTGAAGCTGAGAGAGAGAGAGAGAGAGAGAGAGAGAGAGAGAGAGAGAGAGAGAGATGTCTTTTTTTTTTTTTTTGGGCAGGCAATTGGGGTTAAGTGACTTGCTCAAGGTCACATGGCTAGTTTTTTTTTGGTATTAAATGTCTCAGGCCGAATTTGAACTCAGATCCTCCTGACTCCAGGGCCGGTGCTCTACTCACTCCACCACCTAGCTGCCCGAGAGTGAGATTTCTAAGAAGAGTGTAGAGGGAGAAAAAAAAAGAGGGCCAAAGACAAAACTATATGGGAATACCCACAGTTAGAGGAGTAGGGAGGGAATAGAAGGAAGGGAGGTAAAAATCGATAGAACTTGATGGGAAAGAAAACTGGGAAGGAAACTGAGAAAGGATGATTGAGAGAAGTAGGAAGAACACTGAGAAAGGGCAGTGTCATAGAAGCCAGGAGAGAAGCTAGTGTTTACTGGTTAGAGATAGTCTGCACAGTTCAGTGCCTCAGAAAGGTTAGGGATGAAGACTTGGAAGGAACAATTGAAATTTATTTTGTTAAATAAAAAGCAGTTGAATTGAAGGAGGTCATTGATGACCTAGGAGAGTGTAATGTTAGGACAATAATGAAAAGGAAGCCAGATTGCAGGGTGAATACACTGTTTTTTGTAGAAGTTAAGCTGTGGAGTGGTGGGGGAATAAAAGAAAATAGTAGTTAAAGAGAGAAGAGGTAGTAAGAATAAGGGGGAGGAAGGGAAGAAGAGAAAGAGAGAGAGAGAGAGAGAGAGAGAGAGAGAGAGAGAGAGAGAGAGAGAGAGAAAGGAGAAGAGAGGAGAGGAGAGAGAAATAAGAGAGATCTGAAAATTTTTGCTCGCAGAGGGGAAGAAGCCAGTAGAGAGGGAGAGTATTGACCTTAGAGTAGCTATAATCAAGGGCATAGGTAGAGGATTTAGATTTGAGAAGGAGGAGGGCAGATTGATTCTTTGAGATCAGAGGGCTAGGGGAGAGGATAGAAGATGATAACAGAAAAATTTCAAGGTGTGTAATAGGGGAGATAAGGGAATTATTTTTTTTATTGTTTTAAAAAAAATTATTTTTATTATTGTTTTATTGCTTTAGTTTTCTTAGTAAAGGGAGGAAATGAAACTGAGCCTGAGAAGAGGGGAGTAAAACTTAATGTTGAATACTGTAGTGGAAAGGGAGTTGTTTTACAGTAGTATCTGTGGGTGGCATTAGGGCCATGGATTACTCAAAGTGGTTTAAATTTTTAAAAGTGGAAACAGCAAAATAAAGTCTCTTGGAATGACTTAAAGTTTATATCATTGTGACATTTGCAAGTTTACAGTTTAGTCACATGGATTTTTTTGTTATCATATGAAAGCATTGTGATATGGAATGCTTATATGCTATTTTTTTGGTTGTTATATTGTTACTTTTTTATTTTTTGGTTGTTATATTATTACTTCTTCAGCATTTTAAAAAAAGTATTTTCCACCCAGAATTTGAGTTGTAAGGGACTTCAGAAGTCATCCAATCCATACTGAGCAATAATGTCTGCTGTAATTCAGCTGACAAATGAAGGGGTCATCCAGCGTTATTTATAGCCCTCTCCTGAGGAGCAAGCAACCAATTTCGAGGCAGCCTATTTCACCTGGGCATATTTCTTTTTTTTTTTTAATTAATTTATTAGTTTAGTTTCAGTTAACAAGTTTCAATTCCATAGTTCCTTGATTTTCAGATTTCCTTTAACTTCCCTCCCCCCTCCCCACATGACAGCATATAGTCCAGTATATGATCTGCAAATGCATTCATATTAGACATTATTCCAATTACAAAGGCGTATTGTACTAGGTGGGATGAAAGATGGTAAGGAAGAAATAAAACCAAACAATGAAAAGAACAAGATCATTTAGTTTGCTTCCATCAGGATTCAGGTTCAGTTCTTTCTAGTTATATCTCTGGATGGCGCATTTCTCACTTTCTTGAGTCTTTCGGGATTAACTTATATCACTGCGTTGCTGAAAAGAGTCCAGTCTGTCATAGTTGGTCATCACAGATATGGTATGTCTGTGATTGTATACAGATTTCTTCTGATTCTACTCTTCTCGCTCAGCATCAGTTTGTATAAGTCTCTCCAGGTAATTATGAAATCCGCCACCTCTTCATTTCTTATAGCACAATAATATTCCATTACATTCATATACCACAACTTGTTAAGCCATTCCCCAATTGGTGGGCACCCCTTCAGTTTCCAATTCTTTGCAACCACAAAAAGGGCTGCTATAAATATTTTTGTACATATGGGTCTTCCTCCCACTTCTATGATCTCTTTGGATTATAACCCTAGAAGTGGTATGGCTGGGTCAAAGGGTATGAATTTATTTATAATCCTTTGGGCATAATTCCAGATTGCTCTCCAGAATGGTTGGATAAGTTCACAACTCCACCAGCAATGTATTAGTGTTCCAATTTGCCCACATCCTCTCCAGCATTTGTCACTTTCTTGTTTTGTCATCTTAGCCAATCTGACTGGAGGGATGTGGTATCTCAGAGTTGTTTTGACTTGCATTTCTCTAATTAATAGTGATTTAGAGCATTTCTTCATATGCTTATAGATATCTTTAATTTCTTTCTCTGAAAATTTCCTGTTCATATCCTTTGACCACTTATCAATTGGGGAATGACTTGTATTCATATAGATTTGGCTCAATTCTCTATAAATTTTAGAGATGACTCCTTTATCAGAGACACAAGTTGTAAAAATTCTTTCCCAATTTCCCACCTCCCTCTTGATCTTGGTTACATTGGCTTTGTTTGTACAGAAGCTTTTCAATTTAATGTAATCAAAATTATCCATTTTGCATTTTATAATGCTCTCTAATTCTTGTTTGGTCCTAAAGTCTTCCCTCTCCACAAATCTGTCAGGTAAACTATTCCTTGCTTTCCCAAATTGCTTACAGTATCATCCTTTACACCTAGATCATGCACCCATTTAGACTTGATTTTGGTATATGGTGTTAGATAATGATCTATGCCCAGTTTCTGCCATATTGTATTCCAGTTTTCCCAGCAGTTTTTGTCAAATAGTGCATTCTTATCCCCAAAACTGGGGTCTTTGGGTTTATCAAACAATAGATTGCTATATTCATTAACTGCTGGGTCTCCTGCACCTAATCTATTCCATTGGTCCACTACTCTACACCTCTGCCAGTACCAAGCAGTTTTGATGACTGCTGCTGTCTAATACAGATTAAGATCTGGCATAGCTAGTCCACCTTCCCTAGCGTTTCTTTTCATTAATTCCCTTGATATTCTAGACCGTTTGTTTTTCCAAATAAATTTGGTTATTATTTTGTCTAACTCTAGAAAGTAGTTTTTTGGTAAATTGATTGGTATGGCACTAAATATATAGTTTAGTTTGGGTAAAATCATCATTTTTATTATATTAGCTCGATATATTATATTAGTTTCTTTTCATTAATTCCCTTGATATTCTAGACCATTTGTTTTTCCAAATAAATTTTGTTATTATTTTGTCTAACTCTAGAAAGTAGTTTTTTGGTAACTTGATTGGTATGGCACTAAATATATAGTTTAGTTTGGGTAAAATTGTCATTTTTATTATATTAGCTCGACCTAGCCATGAGCAATTGATATTTTTCCAACTATTTAGATCTGCTTTTATTTGTGTGAGAAGTGTTTTGTAGTTGTGATCATATAGATTCTGGGTTTGTTTTTGCAAGTAGATTCCCAAATATTTTATAATGTCTACAGTGACTTTAAATGGGATTTCTCTTTCTATCTCTTGCTGTTGAGTTTCAATAGAGATGTACAGGAATGCTGAGGATTTATGTGGGTTTATTTTATATCCTGCAACTTTGCCAAATTTATTTATTGTCTCAAGTAATTTTTTACTTGATTCTCTAGGATTCTCTAAGTATATCATCATATCATCTGCAAAGAGTGACAGCTTGGTCACTTCTTTGTCTAATTTGATTCCTTTGATTTCTTTTTCTTCTCTAATTGCTACTGCTAACATTTCTAGTACCAGATTGAATAAGAGGGGTGATAGTGGACACCCTTGTTTCACTCCTGATCTTATTGGAAAGGCTTCTAGTTTATCCCCATTGCATATAATACTTGCTGATGGTTTTAAATAGATGCTATCAACTATTTTAAGGAAGGCTCCATTTATTCCTATACTTTCTAGTGTTTTTAGTAGGAATGGGTGTTGTACTTTGTCAAAAGCCTTTTCTGCATCTATTGAGATGATCATGTGGTTTTTGCTAGTTTTGTTGTTGATATGCTCAATTATATCGATGGTTTTCCTAATATTAAACCATCCTTGCATTCCTGGAATGAATCCTACCTGATCAGGGTGTATTATTTTTGTGATAGTTGTTGTTGGAGTCTTTTGGCTAATATTTTATTTAGAATTTTTGCGTCTAAATTCATGAGGGAAATTGGTCTATAATTTTCTTTCTCTGTTTTATCTCTTCCTGATTTAGGAATCAGTACCATATTTGTGTCATAGAAAGAGTTTGGTAGGACTCCTTCTTCACTAATTTGTTTGTAGAGTATTGGAATCAATTGTTCTTTAAATGTTTGATAGAATTCACTAGTAAACCCATCTGGCCCTGGAGATTTTTTCCTAGGGAGTTCTTTGATGGCTTGTTTGATTTCTTTTTCTGAGATGGGGTTATTTAGGTAATTCACTTCCTCTTCAGTTAGTCTGGGCAACTTGTGATTTTGTAAATATTCATCCATTTCACTAAGATTGTCATATTTATGTGCATACAATTGGGAAAAATAATTCCTCATTATTTTTTTGATTTCCTCTTCATTGGAGGTAGATTCACCCTTTTTATTTTTGATACTCATAATTTGGTTTTCTTCTTTTTTTTATCATATTGACTAAGGGTCTATCAATTTTGTTGATTTTTTCATAAAACCAGCTCTTAGTTTTATTTATTAATTCAATGGTTTTCTTAATTTCAATTTTATTAATCTCACCTTTGGTTTTCAATATTTCTAATTTAGTACTTAATTGGGGATTTTCAATTTGTTCTTTTTCTAGCTTTTTCAATTGCATGTCTAATTCATTGACCTCCCTTCTCTCTGCTTTAATTAAGTATGCACTCAGGGATATAAAACTTCCCCTGAGAACTGCCTTTAGTGCATCCCACAAATTTTAGTATGTTGTCTCATTATTATCATTCTCTTGAATGAAATTATTGATTGTTTCTATAATTTCTTGTTTGACCCACCAATTTTTTAGGATTAAATTGTTTAATTTCCAATTAGTTTTTAGTCTATCTTTCCATGGCCCTTTATTGCATATAATTTTTATTGCATCATGATCTGAGAATGATGCGCTTAATATTTCTGCCTTTCTGCACTGGATTGTGAGGTTTTTATGCCCTAGTACATGGTCTATTTTTGAGTATGTACCATGCACTGCTGAGAAGAAAGTAAATTCCTTTTTATCCCCATTCAGTTTTCTCTAGAGATCCATCATATCTAGTCTCTCTAAGATTCTATTCACCTCCTTAACTTCTTTCTTGTTTATTTTGAGGTTAGATTTATTGAGTTCAGAGAGGGGAAGATCAAGGTCCCCCACTATTCTAGTTTTGCTATCTATTTCTTCCTCTAATTCCTTTAACTTCTCCTCTAGGAATTTAGATGCTATACCACTTGGTGCATATATATTAAGTAGTGATATTGCTTCATTCTCGATGGTGCCTTTTAGTAGGATATAGTTTCCTTCCTTATATCTTTTAATTAGATCTATTTTTGCTTTTGCTTTATCTGATAAGTATTGCTACCCCTGCTTTTTTTACTTTAGCTGAGGCATAATAAATTTTACTCCAACCTTTTACCCTTACCCTGTGGGTATCCCTTTGTTTCAAATGTGTTTCTTGTAGACAGCATATTGTAGGATTATGGTTTTTAATCCATTCTACTATCTGCCTCTGTTTTATGGGAGAGTTCATCCCATTCACATTCACAGTAATAATGACTATCTGTCTCTTTCCCTCCATCCTATTCCTCCCCTGTTTATGTTTTTGTTTCTCCCTTCTCCTCCTTGAAGTTTTCCCTTTTGACCACCCCCTCCCTCAGTGTTCCCACCCCGTGATCCCTCTTCTTAACCTACCCTCTCCCCTTATTACTGTTTCCCTCCCTTCTAATCCCCCCCTTTAGTCTCCTCTTTTTATCACCCCCCCCCCCCTTACCAATCTGCTTTCTACAGGACGAAGTAAGTTTTTATACTTATCAGAGTGAATTACTCCCCGTTTGATTCCAAACCAATGAGAGTAAATTTCAAACATTGCTCCTCTCCCTCCCTCCTTTTCCTCTATTTAATGAATTTATGTGTCTATTCACATTAAAATCTTAAACTTCACCGATTTAAGTTGATCCCTCTTTGAACCAGAACCAGTGAGAATAGTGTTTAAATGATGTTCCTCTCCCTCTTTCTTTCCCCTCTTCTATAGTGTGTTTTAATGTCCCTTCAGATGGCATATTTTACCTTTTCCTAGCTCATCCTTTCCTTTTTCCCATTACAGTACCTTTGATCCCCTTAATAGTTTTGTTTTTTTTTAGACATCAGGTTAGTGCATTCATACCCACACCCTCTATCTAAATAGTTTTTGAAGGTCATGATAATCATAAAGATTTTGGATATTGACAGTTATCAGCTCCACATATAGGGATGTGAACATTTTGCTCTTGTTGCATCCCAAGTAATGAGCGTGTGTTTGTGGGTGTGGGTGTGTGCGCTTATGCATGTGTCAGTCTGTGTTTCTCTTGTTTACCTTTTTATGTCTTTCTTAAGTCTTGTAATTGGAGATCAAATTTACCATTGAGCTCTGGCTTTTTCATCAGGAACATCTGGAAGTCCCTTATTTCATTAAACAACCATCTCCTTGCCTGGAAGATTATGCTCAGTTTTGCCGGGTAGTTAATCCTTGGTTGTAGTCCTAGCTCTCTTGCCCTACGAAATATCAAATTCCAGTCCCTCCGCTCTTTTAATGTAGAAGCTGCTAGGTCCTGTGTGATCCTAACTGTGGTTCCTCGATATTTGAATTGTTTCTTTTTGGCTGCTTGTAGAATTTTTTCTTTAATCTTGTAATTCTGAAATTTGGCTACCATATTTCTTGGAGTTTTCAGTTTGGGATCTCTCTCAGGAGGAGTCCATTGAATTCTGTTGATAGTTATTTTATCTTCTGATTCCAGGACCTCAGGACAGTTTTCTTTGACAATCTCTTAGAGGATGTTGTCTAGGCTGCTTTTTTCATCATGGCTTTCTGGTAGACCAATAATTCTTAGGTTGTCTCTCCTGGATCTGTTCTCTAGGTCAGTTATTTTTCCAGTGAGATATTTTACATTTTCTTGCAATTTTTCGATGGTCTTGTTTTGTTTGATTGACTGATTGACTCTTTTTTTTTTTTTTAAAAGCAATTGGGGTTAAGTAACTTGCTCAAGGTTACACGGCTAGTCATTTGATTTATGCGTGGGTGCTCATTTTCTGAGGCCGGATCTGATCTCAGGTCATCCAAACTCCGAGGCCGGCACTCTTACTCACTGCGCCACCTAGCCGCCCCTTTAGGGCAATTGGGGTTAAGTAACTTGCCCAAGGTTACACGGCTAGGTTTTTGTTTGTGCGGATTAAGTGTCTGAGCCTGGCTCCGAACTCAGGTCCTTCTGATTCCAGGGCTGGCGCTCTATTCACTGTGCCACCTAGCCGCCCCTTGATTGACTCTTGCTGCATTATAGGGTTCTGGGCTTCAATTTGATTGTTTCTAATTTTTATCGAATTACAGTCTTCAGTTATTTTTTGAAGTTCCTTTTTGAGGGAGGTATTTTCTCCAATTACTTCACTGAGATGTTTTTCCAAGTTGGTCACTGCCTCCCTGATTTGGTCTTTAAAATTTTTCTTAAGCTCCTCCAGGAATGCTATTTGGGCTTGAGACCAGATCATGTTTCCTTCTGTGGTCTCAGGTGTGGGTAGAGAGTCTATATTGTCCTGTGTGTTTTGTTGTTCATGCCCTGCATAGTATGCTTGAATAGACTTTTTTGCCTTCCCCTTCTCCTTCTCAGCTTCTTTTTTTCCCATTGTGACTTCCTGTTTCCTAGTTTCTCAGGCTATGAGTTTAGGGCCTGATCCTTGACTTTGAATACCTCTGGGTGGCTAGTTTATGGCTAAGTCTGGGAAGTCAATGAGGGATGTAGATGAGTAGGTATGGGTGCATCTGATCACTTCAGATTTCTTCCTCTATACCCCTGGGCTATAAGTAGGCTTTTGTTGGTAAGGAGAGGTGGGGATTGTTGGGACCCCACCCTCTCTTCTCTTCAGACTCCTGGCTATCTCAGTTACACCCCTTCTTGGAGACTCTCAAGCCTGGGGCTATTTCCATTAACTTGGGATTTCAATCTGGGTGGGAGACTTATCTTTGGGTTTTCTGCTTCATGAAGGAGGGATGGGAGGATCTGAGCAGCTAGAATTTACTTTGCCATTCCAGCCCCTGTATTATACAGGCAGGCAGTTTCTAAACTTCCAGGCTGGGGGCTGAATGCAGCCAGAGAAGCCGCTCTTTCCACTGAGGGCCCAACTCTCCTACCTGACTCCAATGATCCTACCCGTCTGATAGATGACTGTGATTCGTCCTCGGTAAGTCTGCAGGCTGGGGCTTTTTCTCTCTCTGGTGTAGTCTGCTTGTCTGCTCTTAGGTCTGGGCTGTGCAGACACCATGCGCTCTGCGCTCGACCAGTCCGGACACACTGGGCAACCTCCTGGGCTGGACTCTGCCACACTTCGTCTTCCAGTGGGCTCCGTAACTCCGGATTCCACTCAGATTCACCCTTTGAGCCTTAGTGACCGAGGAGCTCAGCGAGGTTACTGCTTCCTTTCCGCCATTTTCCGTATTTCTTGATTGTTAGGAATTTTTCCATGTTAAGTCTTAAGTTTTGCAGAATTTACCTGTTGATCATGATTCTGTCCTCTGAAGCCAAATAGAACAAGGCATGATCCTTCTGTATGACAACCGTTCATAGGAGTTATTATAGAGTAGTAGAAAAAAGCCACCAGATGTGGAATTGGAGACTGAGGTTCAGATCCAAGCTCTGTCACTTAAAATATATGTGATCTTTTCCTCATGAGACAGGAATAAGACCTCAGTTTTCTTACTTTTAAGATGAAAAAATTTGACTTGATAACCTCCAAAGCCTCTTTCAGGCTCCTAACCTGTGATCTCATGTTTCCCCAGAATATTCTCTTTCCATATTAAATATCCTCAGTCCCTTCAGTTCCTTATGTGACATGATTTTGAGGCCCTTCACCATCTGGTTGTCTTCCCTTATGATGTCAGCCTTTGGAGGCAATTCCAACAGCTTGGATATTGTTAGTTCTTGTTTTTGAGAGTTATTCAGATTGTAGGGATCCCAGAAAGAAAAGATCATAAGATAGAGATTCAACAAATAAGACTTTATAAGCATATGATACCTTTGTCAGGGTGCTTGAAGTAGATCATAATTCCCCCCTCCAACAGGCTTGACATAGCACCATGCCACCATTATTCCAAGTTTCCACTTTTTAACTATAGAGATGTTACATCCACTTGAGGCTAATCTGCCCACAGTTACTTTTTCTGTCTCAGACCCCTACCTTGTGTTTTTTAAACATCCTATTTTGGGAGTGGGCCTTGAAAATATGCAAATTAACCTCCTAGGCCTTAGATAAAAATTGGGAGGAATTTATGCTAAATGAGGGATCCATATGCAGTCTAAATACATACCTGGCTCCTAGTCATACTTTAAATATATATATATATAGATAACTCAAGGATTTTCCCAAGGTCAACCAAAAGCAATGGTTTTAAATAAAAAGGTTCTAATATAAAGTTGTCTTCCACCAGATACTTTCACCAGATACAGAAGTGTTTACCAAGAACAGGTCTATTGGTTGGCAAGTTTTTCTACAAAAATTTTCTACTTTAGCTCTATAAACTTAAAATTGACTCCTAGTCATCCCTGCCTTCTGCTCTTCTTGGGTCTGGCTTGTTCTTTCTCCGCTGGTTCCTGGTTCCAGTTCCCTGTCAAGTCAAGTCAGTAAGCATTTATTAAGCACTTAGTCTGTGTCAGGCACCATGCTAAACATGGAGGATACAAAGAAAGGCAAAAAATTAGTCACTCCCTGTATTCCAGACACTCACAGTCTAATTAGGAAGACAATGGACAAACTGATACAAACCACACATTTACTGATTAAGTTGTAGAGGATCTGAGAGGGCAGTTGCTAAGAATAGAGAGAACTGGGAAAGGCTTTTTGTAGAAAGTGAGATTTAACTGAGACTTGAAGGAAGTCAGAGAAGCCCAGAGGTGGAGATGAGGAGGGAGAGTGCCCTAAGCATGGGGGAGAGCTGGTGAAAGTGCCCAGAGTTGGAGGTTGTTGTGTGTCATGTGAAAAAAGCAAGGAAGCAGGTGTTGCTATGCCACAGTATATGGAAAGGAGGGTTGGAAAGGGGCTGGTTGATGAAGGGCTTAAAAGACAATTTTGTAGTTGCCTCTGGAGGTAATGGGGAGACATTGGAGTTTGTTGGGGGTGGGGTGAAGTGGGGCGCAACACGATCTGACCTGTATTTTAGGTGGATCATTTTGTCATCTGAGTGCAGGATGGATTGGAGTCTGGAAAGACTTGAGGCAGGAAGAATGACTAAAAGGCTTTTGCAGTAGTCCAGCCTGAGGTGATGATGTCCTAGACCAGGTATTGGCAGTGTCAGAGGAGAGAAGGGGCCAGTGAAATGGTTCTTCTAGTAGAAAATTTAAGTATTTTACTAGTGTAGTTTAGAATGGGAAACACTGACTTTGGAGCATAGCATTCCTTTTCTCCTTCTCTCCTTCATCCTCTCTCCCTCCTCTCCTCCATTTTCTCCTCTTTACTATCCCCTACTCCCCTGTTGTTATTAAACAGTGAATGGGTACATAGACCACCTCTCCTAGCCAAGTTGCTTGGCTTTTTCCTCTAAATATAGCAGGTTGCCAACTAGTTAGCTTGTATTTGGCATTTTATCATACAGTCCTGTTGTTACTTAATGATGTGATTGTGCTCTGCTCTTTTTTCCCCTTGATTTTTGATTTTGGTAAACCTATTCCCAAAGTGTCCAGTTTAGGTCTGATTTACTCTAAGTAGAAAAAGCCTTGGAGCAGCTAGGTGGTGTAGTGGATACAGCACTGGGCCTGAAAACAGGAAAACTCTTCTTGAGTTCTCATGTGGCCTCAAATACTTACTATACGACCCTGGGCAAGTCACTTAATCCTGTTTGTCTCAGTTTCCTCATCTGTAAAATGAGCTGGAGAAGGAAATGGCAAAGCACTTCAGTGTCTTTGCCAAGAAGACACCCAGTGGGGTTATGAAGAGTCAGACATGACTGAAAAATGACTGAACAGCAAGAAAAGAAAAGCCTCCCTCCTTGTAGCTTAGAAAACCACTGCCTGAGGTGAACTTGGGTAATCATGAGAACAAGGGGGAAAGGGAAGTGCTTACTTATTATATGCCAGGCTCATAACAGCCCTGTGAGATAGATGCTATTATGAGGAATCTGAGGCAGATGAAAACCAGGTGACTTTTCCAGAATCACACAGCTGGTAACTGTAAGAGCTGGATTTGAACTTGGGTCTTCTTGACTCCTGTGCTCCATTCACTGTGCCACTTAGCTATATAGAGAGTTGGAAATGACCGTAGTGGTCATCTAGTCCAGCCACCCTCATTTTACTGATGAAGAAACACAGGCCCAGGAAGGTGAAGTGACTTGTCTGATTGCCCTCATATAAATAGTAAGGGGCAGAGCCAGAATTTAAGTGAGTCTCCAGATCCATCACTGCATTCGTTATATACGTAACGTACAGTCAGCCATTGGCCCCTTAGGTCTGAACCTTTGTTCTCCAGCTTGATCTCTCTGTTGGTGACATCACCAGCTCTGGAGGGTATACTTTTCATCTCTATGCAGATGATCCGCAGATATAGATTCAGCTTTCCTTAATCTCTTTCCTGAGCTCTAGTTACACATTATCAACTGCCTATGAATTATTTCAAACTGAATGTGCCCAGACATCTCCAGCTCAGCATGTCTAGAACAGAACTCATCTTTTTCTCCAAACTCTTCTCCAGCTCCACTAACTCCTATGGAAGGCCCTTCCAGGTTCTTGTAGTCACTAGTGCCTTAGAATATCACTTTCTTGAGGCAAGAGACCATTTCATTTTGGACTTTGTATTCCTAGCACCTACCACAGTGTCTTGTGAGTCATAAATTATTAATAAATGCTTTTGGATTGATTGGTTGATACTCTTGGCTTATGGATCCAAAAAAGGGATCCATACTTTCCAGTTTTAAGTCTTTTAGATGTGCCAGGCCATGAAATGCTTCCTTATCTTTCAATAGTATTTTGGTTGAAAGGATTTTTAAATTTCAATCTTTGTGGGCTACTGGCAATGTTACTCAGATTTAATTTTTCTCAATACCAGGGATTCCCTGAAGTTGTATACTAGGGAGGTTTTGGAGGCTAATAAAATTTTATTTACATTAGTTTGCATCGGGATGGTTGTGCTAGCAAAAAAGCATTTAGGTAGATGACAGTTTGATTCATTTGAGGTGCTTTGGGAGCCTGAGTTTGTTGACTTATTTTTAAACATTTAAATAAGATAAGTTGGAAGACAGTTTAGATATAAAATTTAATACAGTATCTAGGCTTTTGTGTTAGTTTAAAAAATTCCATTTATACAGTTTTGTTTTGTGCATGGGTTTAGATATAAAATATTTTGTTTTCCAAAACATAGATTTATTGTCATTTAATAACGTAGTATAATGTATTTCTGATTTGTAAATTAAAAAATCTAACAAGTGTTTTTGAGTTCCAGTAGGAATACATAATGTAATTCATTTATTGTGACTGCTGCTTTCCTCATGTTTAACTTGTAGCTCTATGTATATTAAATATATAGTTTGTACTTATGAATTATTTTTTCATATGAATTATTTTAATAGAAGCACATTAAATTATGCATAATTTTCAATTGGTTCAGTAACTTAGTTTGTTTTGACTTATCCAATTAATCTAGAGAGCAATAAAATACCTATTTAGCCTCAGCACTAAGTTTTTTTTTTTGGTTTGTTGCTTCATTGTATTCTAGTCTTAGTCCCAGAGATTTAGGATGATGGTAGAAATTTTCCACCATTGGAAAAACTTCTTCATCAGTAGAGCTGTCCAGAGGTGAAATGGTCTGCCTATTCCTGGCATCCCTAAACTAGGAAGGTGATGAATATTTTGTGGAGGGAAGAGATTGCTGTTCAAGTGTGCCATTAATGGGAGTCTTGTTTTAGTACTGGAGGTGTGTTTTAGTCGCCTCTCAGATTGCTTCTTTCCCATGAACCTCTTCCATTGAATAGGCAGGCACATCTTACCCCTTCCATTGTGCCTGCCAGAGGGCAGAAGACAAAGAGGCACAGAGTTTGAGAACTGAAAAAGCCAGGGAAGGTAGCTGGTAGGGAAAACACAGAACAGGTGACAGAATTTGGGGACTTCCACTTCAACTGATCTCTCTCTGTGAGCTTGGTGTCCTTGGCAGAGGCATTTCCAACACTCAGAATTTTATGTTAGGGAGAAAAAACTTTTTTTTCTCAAAATGCCTAATTATATTGTATCTAAAATGTGAAGATTCCAAATTGTGAAAAATTGTGAAGAGTAATTTGAAGTCCAGGACTGGGCTCATATATAAAGAAATACTCTACAGAATCAAATTAAATCATTAGTCTTACTAAAGATTAATCTTCGGATTTGTAAAAAAAGCTTCAGGCACAACATAAATTAAAAAAATGTTTTAATTGCCCACTATATGGAAGGTACAGAATAAAGAACTTAGATTATACTGGAAATAACTCACATTGAGAAAGCCTTGGTTGAAAGTAGGTTGTATAACTTAAATTTTATAGATGTGGAAAATGAAAGGTCTAAATCCAGTAAGTCCTTTACTGTACCCTACTGCCACTCAGCCTTAATTTTATATGTTTGTGTAACCTATACGACACTTTCATAATGGAATACCTGATTATATTTTAATTTGATTCCTCACAATTTAAGTAGGTAAAATAATAGCAATAATAGCTAGCATTTATGTAGCACTTTAAGGTTTGTAAAGCATTTTACAAATATGATCTCGTTTCATCTTCACAGAAACCTCAGGAAAATTTGTGCTGTTATTATCCACATCTAACAAATGATGAGAAAGATGCAGATAGAGATTCAGTGACTTTGTCTAGGATTCTAGCTAGAACATATCTGAGACCAGATTTGAACTCAGGTCTTTCTGACTCTAGGTTCAGCATTCTATCCACTGTGGCATCTTGTTACCAGATAAGAGGGGCTTTGGAGTAAGTCATTGACCCAGGGCTTATGTATCTAAGAATATTTAACATTTAACTTTGAAAAAAACTTCCCTCTTAACAACTGTATACACTTTTCCCATCATTATAACTGATGCATTTAACTTAGGGAGGAGTTCACATATGTAACAACATTGTGACAAACTTTTGAAACTTAATGCGTATCACTGTACTTTGTTTTACATGTGCTAGCGGCTTGGTTTTAGAGGCTTGCAGTATTCTTATGCTTGAAAAACTGGTGTTAATGTGGTCTGCCATGAATATAAGAACCACAGTTAGTTTACTTAGTGCACATTCTCATCTTCAGCCTGTTATTACATAATTTATAAGTGGAAGCTAGTGCTAAGCTTAATTTATAGACTTGTAGAGCTAGCTATAATTTTTCTTTGTGTGTGACAAATTTATTTTTATGGAGGTGACTAAAAAATATAGATGAGTGGGTGAGAATGGCATTTTTGTCTGTGTAGATTAAAAAAAATCTGTACCAAGATGAAATTTGCTATTCAGATTGCTACATAAAATTTAGCTTATGTAGAGGGCATTCATACTTGAGTTCAGATACGATTGAGTATAGTGGTAGGTATTTTGACCCTTTTTAAGATCCATTCCCTTGAGACCCTTTTTGTTGAAATCTTCATCAAACTATGGCAAATAAATAACATTTTGAAAATAACTGTTGGTAGATTAAAAGGAATTAGAAATTTGTCAGTTATATTTTGGAAGAACTATTGTCTTTTTCCTTGCTTTGAAAACTTTACTTCCTATGTCCTTATATGTTAAGCAGAAATATTTGACATAGGAACTAAATTACAGTGGTTGTAAATAAGGAGCTCTGTTCTATATAATTTGGAAGTCAGTTTTATTTATGGCCCTGTCAGTTAACATAATGCTGAGTTTATTGTATACTGGCCTTGTTCATACCTTCTCCCAGCCAAACTGGTTTATTCCCTATTCCTCATGCATAGAGTACCTCACAGTGTACATGCAGGAGAAATAAAACTCAGAGGAACTATTGGACTATCATAGCTTTTAGTATCTACCCCAGATCTGGAATCACTTTCCTGAAGAGACTTCAAGAGGTCTTTTGGCCCATACAGTGGAAACAATGATTTTCTTTTGAATTTCTTCTGTGACCAGGTAAAGGAGATCATTTGTTACTTGTCTTTGTGCATTCTCTGTGGTAAGATTGGCTTTCTTGTTCTTCGTACCACATTCTTATATCCCTTGGGTGCCTTTGCACCGTCTCCCACTTTTTTTTTTTAGAGTCCTCTTCTTCCTCTTTTTTTTTAATCTCTTGGAATTCTTAGTTTCCTTCAAATCTCACCCTAAGTGCCACGGTTCCAGTTGGTCCTCACAGCTGTTAGTGTCATTCAATTATTTTACAGCCCTGTCAGATGCTTCATGATCCCATTTGGGATTTCTTGGAAGAGATATTGGAATGGTTTTCCATTTCCTTCTCATTTGACACATGAGGAAACTGAAGCAAATGGTGAAGTGACTTGCCCAGGGACACTTAGCTAGTAAATGTTTAAAACTCGGTTTGAACTTGAGGATGAGTCTTCCTGACTGCAGGCCCAGCACTCTAATCATTGCACCAACTAGCTGCCAGAAGCTTTTCTACTTAGAATAAATCAGATGGAAATTGTGGTACTCTGTCCACTGCACCACCTAGTTGCCCATCAATTGCTAATATGTTCCCACAAAATAGCTTCTCTTTACTTTGTATATATTTATGTGTGTAAATGACTCCCTGATAGAACGTAAGTCCACAGGGACTGTTTTTTTTTTTTTTGTCATTTTATTTGCCTGGCACATAGATGGTGTTTAATAAATGTTTAATTAATTAATCAGTCAAATCTGATTATTCTCCCATCCCTGGAATCTCTCTACTTCTTGACTTCCCTGGTTTAGTGCTGCACTCGATATTTTGGGCCATTTTTACACCTCTGTTCTACTGGAAGTCTTTCCCATCCCCTCTTTTTTATTTTATTTTTTTTCCCCATTCCCCTCTTCTGGTGTTTTTCTTCTTTTAATTATTTCCTATTTATTTACATTTAGCTTGTTTGTGTATATTTGTTTGTTTTTGAGTAACTAATCTTTAATAAATTGTGAGTGCCTGGAGTGCAGGGACTGAATTTTTCCTTTTTTGTATCCTTAGAGTTTAGCACAGTGACTGGCACATAGTAGGTACTTAATAAAGGCTTATTGACCCACCAACAGCTTCTTTATTTCTTTTTTTGCTTTTTGGAGGGTAGTTGGGGTTAAGTGACTTGCCTAAGGTCACACAGCTAGTAAGTGTTAAGCATCTGAGGCCTAATTTGAACTCAGGTCCTTCTGACTTCTGGGCTGGTGCTCTACGCACTATGCCACCTAGCTACCCCAAGTTAGCTATTTTCTTATCTCCCTTGGGGACTGGAGGCTACTAATCTGAACTTTTCCTGCTTAATTTAAGGTCTTTTATTTTCTTCTTTACGGAGTAGTTGAGGTAATTAAAAGTCTTACATTAAGCTTTTGGATACTGGTAGATAATGAATAACCTCCTTAAGTCTAGCTTTAGTAGTCATAGTTTTATATTTCCGGCAAGGTTTCATCTCTTTAACAATCTGTGTAACTCTTTCAGTTTCTCCTCACAGTTTTTTCACACTATTTTTAAAACTTAAAGGTAAATATGGTATGGCATACTAAATAGGACAATCAGTAGGGAGAACTAGTTGGAGTCTATTTTTCTTGGATGGTCAGCTGCTGTTAATGAATTCAAAGATGATATTTGACTTTGTTTTTTAGTTTGTGTGCTACCATGATTTATATCTTTTCTGCACAGTCTCATACCTTTCTTTTGCATGTGGTCATCTCCATAGTTTTCCTTTCTAAGAATTTTTATCCTGTTTTGGTTTCTTGTTCTTAACCTTTTTTTTAGAAAAAAAAATTTTATTGATATCTTCTTTTTCTTATATCATCATTTTTATGCCAAGTATTCCTCTCTTCTCCCTCTTAGAGAACCATCCCATATAACAAATAGTAGTTTTTAGAGAGGAAAAAATATTACAACTGATCAATACACTGAAAAAGTCCAAAAGCATATACAAGGTCATAGTTATTTTGCTCTCTTATGGTTAGTTTCTCTATATTTTGTAACCTTCTGGGTATTCAAAAAATTGACCAATTAGTTTAGTATTTCTCTAAATATTACAAGTGAGTAGACCTATGGGACTTGGTCTTTTAAAGATACATTTTATTGATACTTTTAAATTTTATTTCACAGTTATTCTCTTCTCCCTCATGACAAAGAAAAATAAGCAAAAACATCTGTTACTATCTGATAATGCATGTAGTATTTTGACCTCATAGTATCCTATTACTGTTTGTTTGGCTAGTCTTGGATGTCCAAGGTTGTCTATCTCTTCTTTCTTTAATATGGGTACTATAATTTTTCATTTAAGCAACATCTCATATTTCATAATTTCTTAGAAGAGCAGCTAATGTTATGTATTTCCTTAATAGCAAGAAAATTAATGATGTAAATCCAAGTTGGTTTACATAATAAGGGTAAAAGCATGTTGCTGAACAGCTTGTGGTAACCTGGCAGACTTTCTGGCTTCTGGGTAGCTGGAGGGCTTCTTTGTACATGACCTCAGATCATGGCTCTAGATCTGGAAGGGACCATAGAGATTATTTAGTCCTTCCTCCCATTAAAAATAAGGAAATTGGAGCCCAGTGAAGAACATTGACTTGCTTACCCAGGTAGTAAGTTTCAGAGGTGAAACCTGAACAGGTCCTCTGACTACAAATCCAACACTCTCTTTACTGTATCACACTGAGGTAGTTAAATAGGAGAATAGGAATTTCTGTTCTTTCCAATATAACTCACTTATTCCCCACAGTATCCCTTCATGAGAGTAACTGGCTCTCAGGCCAGTAGTTTTTGAGTCTGACCGTTATAATATTTGATGATATTTACTAGGTTTGGTTTTGCAAATCTGATGCTATAGAGTCACTTTATTTCTTTATAGTTGAGGTTTCTATAATTCAGTCACTTGTCACCTGGTGACATTTCTAATGTGTAACTTTCTTCCATTTCTAATGGAAGAAATAGTTGGCATTGGCAGTAAAAGATCCAGTGTTTAGACTTTGCTGATGTGTAGCTGAGTTTCAGGGCATTTGAGCAAGTTTAATCAAAATTTCACTTTTTATGGAAAAATATATATTTACTTCTTAATTAACTGGTTCCTTTTTTAGGTAGAGGTATCTGGTTGAAGTTATATAGCTTGAATTGGTAATGGATCTAATCAGCATGGTTTCAGGGCTTGGAGTGGCTTTGGCTGTCCTGGGAATAAGAACCAGTAGAAGTTAGGGGATATCTAGAGTTAGGGATTAGCCAGGTTGAAAAATCAGAATTGATTCAAAGGTGGAGGACAATGCATTGTTTACTATAGATTGCTTTATATGTTATCAAAGGTTATTTTGTATTACCATAGGACAGATAGTTGGTTCAGTGGGCAGAGCGAGGGCTTGGAGTCAGGAAGACTTATCTTTCCCAATTCAGATCTGGCCTCAGATACTTTCTAGCTATGTGAGCCTGGGCAATAATTGATATTAATATCATGCTTTAAACGCTTTTCTTACGGCAGTGCTGTGAGGTAGAAGGTTTTGTTGACAGCCCCATTTTACAGATGTAGAAACAGAGAAGTGGAATGACCTGCTCAGTTACAGAGCTAGGATTAGCAGAGCCAGGCCTTCTGGCTCCAGATCCCATTGTCTTTTCCTCCAGACCATGTTGAGCACAACTCCACCCTCCCCTTCCCCTAATTGATCCTTGGGCAGGAGTTTCAGCCTAGGGTAAAATCCCTGCTCCATTCTTTTCTTTGCCCCACCCCTCACCCCCTCACCAGGTGTTTCCCATCTCCACCCATTCTAGGTTCCCTGTCCCTCAGCCTAGGGTACACTTCATGCTGGCAGGGAAATTCAAATGTACACTGACCAATCACTGATTGTAGTTTCCGCTTACATAACCTGGCTATTGAATCTCTTTAAAAACTTGGCACATGGTCTGTGCCAGCACTGTTTGATTTGGGTAACCATGTAACCCCGGCAGTCCTGCAGTAATAATAAAATCCACTTCCAAATTTTAATCTCAGAGATCTTTTGTCTCCCTCAATTATGCTCTTCAACCACAGCTGCTTAAGAAGAAAACCTCTCAGCCAACAACTCACACTTTCATGGTGACTGGCACATAGTAGGTGCTTAATAAAGGCTTATTGACCCATGGACAATTAGCTGTTTTCTTAAAAAAAGCATTTTTTCCCCCAGAAAAGCCCTTTGAGTTTCATCACCATTTTATAGATGAGGAAACTGATTCTCAGTGAGGTGAAGTTACTTGGCTAATGTCACAAAACTAGTGAGCATTGGAGCTGGGCCTTGACCCCATGTACCCTATTTACATGACTAGTGCTTTTTATAGTGAACTATAGTGCCTTTTTAGGAATGTAAGATCTAAGAACCAAAATAAACTTGAGATCGTCAGACAGGAGATGGAAAGATGAAATATTTTGGGTGTCCATGAACTTAAATGGACAGGAATGGATGAATTTAATTCATTGTGATCATTCTATAAACTGCTCTGGACAAGAATCCCTTAGAGGAAATGGAGTTGCTCTCAGAGTCAATGTAAGGGTGAGAAAAAGCAGTACTGGGATGTGATCTCAAAAATAGCATGATGATATCTGTTTGAATCCAGGGCAAATTGTTCAGCATCACAGTAATGCTTTTGAGGTTTGGGGCTTAGTGGGGCTCAGGATCCCAAAATACTGACATGCTGGGTCCTGCCAAATGAATTAGACTCAAGCCTTCTCTCAGCCAAAGTAAAACAAAGTTTATTAAAGATTTGCCACATTGGGCAAACTCTTAAGGAGTTTTTTTTTTTTTTTGTGAAGTTTGTACTGACAAGCAGGCCAGATTCAATCTCAGCTAGATTGAATATGAGTGCCTTCATGGAGGCAAGATGAATCTTATATACAGAAAGACTGTGGGAGGGATCTAGGGCGTGGTCTAATAGTCTGAGAGGAGGGGTCTAGGGAAGGTCTTGAGGAGGAGTCTAAGGAGGATCTTGATGGGACTGAGGTTAGACTCTGAGAACCAAGTGAATGGAGAATGGGATTTTGATGGAATTAGGGGTAGGAAACAGCCAAGGTAACCCACCTACTATGGAAGGTTAGGCTAGGTTGAAGAGCATAATTAAGGGAGACAGAAGATCCCTGAGATTAAAATTTGGAAGTGGATTTTATTATTACTGCAGGACTACTGGGGTTACATGGTTACCCAAATCAGACAGTGCTGGCACCAACTATGTGCTGGTTTTTAGAGATTCAATAGCCAAATGTAAGCCAAAACTACAATCAGTGATTGGTCAGTGTACATTTGAATTTCCCTGCCCGACAATGGTGGGTTAGGCCAGTTCAAGGGTGTATTGATATTTTGATAGGCTCAAGGGTGGGAAGTAGATGAACTATGGAGGGCTAGGCTAGTAACTGGGCTAGAGTTAGTAGTTAGTAACTAGGCTAGAGGTCTGGGCCCAGCCACAGTGTGAGGCTTATTGCCTCATGCAAATGCCTCATCAAATGAGACAATTTAATCCTGAGTCCAGGAGAGGTTCCCAGAGAGTGTACCTCTAAGACTCTAGGAGAGCTCTAGGGGCCTCCCAGATCAGTACCTCATCACTTGGACTTGTGCCTTCACTTCTGTCTGTTTATGCATGTTTAGAAAGAAATCTCTTACTGGTCTTTCTGTTCTCATTCTGTTGTTGTTGCCATCTTTGATGGCTGCATTTTATTCACTCTTCCTCTATTTCTATTGTTTGGGGTGTTTGAGAAGCAAATAATTTCTTCTGGTTTTCTTTCTAACAGTGTTTCAAACACCCTGTTATTACTGATCATTGATTATTTTAGATTAATTATAACAATTATTGTTATTATTATTAATAAATCTATTTTTCATTCTCTTTTTTCATGTATAGTTAAGCTCAGGTTATCTTGGGCTGCATCCTGAACTCCATTGCTTGTCAGAACACATTATTTCATTCCCTCTTGCAGTTTCTGGTAGGTATAGAGTAGTCTTAACATAATTCTAGTTTTCTTTCCTTTGTTTTTGAAGGTCTTCCTCCTGATGGCTTGTATAAAACTTGTTTCTGTCATGGAGTTTGCTGTGTTCGGTTTTTGTTTTTTCTTTCTGGTGGTGATCTCTTCCTGCATTATGGTGTTAAAGTCCTTTCCCCTCTGCCCTCCCCCACTTCCTGCCCTGTGGTGTTCTATCTTCAAGATCAGTATGTTTTGTTTGTCCAGTGAGTCTATTTTCTTTTACTGTTATTATTGGTTTTTTGCTTCTCTTCTGAATTGTTCTGCACTTCTGTATATTTGCATTTCCACCCTACTGTTCTCTTTTGTTTCTTTGATAACATTTGCCACCACTGATTCTAGTTTTTTATTTTGCTGTGAAGGCCATAAATTCTTTTCTCATAATTCTCATTTCTCTTTTGAATGATTCAGAAACAGTATATTCTGGTTCCATGTTCTCATATTCCACAAGGTCCTCTGTCTTATCAAATGCTGGATCATTTTCCTTTGTTTTGTAGTATTTATTTATAGAGGCCTAAACTCCTTTATTAGATCTGGAGGCCATGTTTCCTTCTGTAGTTAATATTTTCCCTGTTGATTGGTCTGCTTATGTTCAAAGACTTTAAATTTTATTCATCCTGAGATCTTTGGTAATTTAAGCCTCTTTTCCCCTTCTCCCTGATTTTCTTTTATTCACTGTCTGGCTCAGTCCCCTCTAAGTGATTTCTTTGGAGTCTGATTTCAGAGTGTATTAGCCTCCTCCTATGCTGAGAAATTCACAATTTACCAGTGTAGGCATTTCTCCAAGTGTCTTTTTTATGGTTAGAACTCTGTCTCCAGCTGGATGTTGTGCTCTTTCCCTCAGGCTTGGTGGATAGCCCTCTCCATACATGATATTCTATGCTACTCTCTCTGTTCCTCAGTTGTGTGGCTTGGCACTGACAGTTAAGAGAGCTGCTGGTGCAACAGGGTTGTCAACCCAGGCACCAGCATTTCAGAGCTTTGCAGCACTGGTGCTTCAGGATTATGGCCACCAGCAGATATTTGCTCCTGAAAAGTTGGCACCTGATGCTCTGTTTGTTACTGTTCAAGCAAACGTCCACATCCTAGAGCTGAGAGTCTCCACTACACTGGAAAAAGGGTAAAGGCAGGACTGCACTGTAGGGTTGGATTTTGTTGTGCATCATTAGGTCTGCTAATGCAGCATCACTCCTAGTAGTATGAGAAGTAGAGTAGGAATGCTAAATAAGCTTAAAGGGTCAGTGACTGTCAGTTCACTGGTTAATTTTTTTAACCTTCCATTAGATTCTGGGTGTTCCAGACTATGGAGGCAACTGCAGTTGCTTTATCTTTGGTGAATAATTTTTGCTTTGGAGGAGCTTGAGAGGTTGTGTTGATCAGAGAAAATGTCACAGTCCTCCATCTTCAATTTCTTCTTATATGTTGACTCCTTCCTTTTTGCCTACAAATGTGCTTATCTCTTTCATCCTTAAAATATGTTCTTATACCCCTTTTGTCTCATTATTCCATATTTCTTTTCCCTTTCTCAGCCAGACTCCTAGCAAAAGCTATACATGCTTACTGCTTCCACTTTTTCTCTTTTCATTCACCTCTCAGCCCTTTTGTCTGGGTTCTAACTTCGTCATTCCACTGAAACTTCTCTTTCTTAAATTATCTCTAGCAGCTAGAGAATAATTTTATTTTATTTTATTTTTAAAAATGCTTTATTAATTTTTGGTTTACACCATTCATTTCTGCCAGATTTTGAGTTACAAATTTTCTCCCCGTTTTTCCCCTATCCACCACCCCAAAATAGCAGTCCCACAGGATATCCCCTCCTCCAATCTGCTCTCTCCCATGTCTTCTCCCATACCCCTTCAACTTTTCCAGTAGGGCATGGTGGATCTCTATGCCCCAGTGCCTGTATATCTTATTTCCCAATTACACGTAAAATAGTATTCATAATAGTATGTGTGTATATATATATATATATATATATATATATATATATATATATTTAAACATTTGGTTTTAAAACTTTGAATTCCAAATTCATTCCCTTCTTCCCTTGTCACCTAAGCTTACTGGGAAGATAAGCAATTCAATATAGGTTATACATATGTAGCTAATGCAAAACATTACCATAGTAGATATATTGTAAGAGACTGATTATATTTCCCTTCCTCCTATCCCACCTCCTATTTGTTCTATTCTCTACTTTGATCCTGTCCCTTTTCAAAAGTGGGTGCTTCCAACTTCCTTCCCCCCAAGCCTGCCCTCCCTTTCATCATCTCCCCTCTCATCTTCTTCCCCTCTACTCTCCTGTATGGTGGGATACCCTATTTAGTGTGTATGCCATTCCCTCCCTGAGCCAAATTCAATGAGAATAAGGTTGACCCATTCTCTTTTGCCTTCCTGTTCTTCGCCTCCATTGTAACCATTTTCCCTTGACTCTTCTATATGAGATCGTTTACCTCATTCTGTCTCCCCAATCTCCTCTTATTATATTCCTCTCTAACCTTTTAATTTCACCTTTTAAGTATCATCCCTTCCTATTAAATTGGTCCTGTGCCCTCAATCTATGTTTACCTGTACACATATATACACACATTCACATATGTATTCATATGCCTAAATACCCTCCTATATAGACATATATGCATGTGTATATGTATATGTGTATATATATATACACATATACATATACACATATATATATACAAACACACATTTCTATTCTCTTCAACTATTTTCATACTGGAAAAGTTTCATCAGTTATAATTATCATTTTTCCATGTAGGAATGTAAATAGTTCAACTTTGATAAGTTCCTTATTATTTCTTTTCCCCATTTACCTTCTCATGCTTCTCTTGCTTCTCGTATCTGAATGTCAAATTTTCTATTCAAGTCTGTTTTTTTCATCAAGAATACTTGAAAGTCATTTATTCCACCGAATGACCATATTTTTCCCTGAAACATGATACTCAGTTTTGCTGGGCAGGTGATTCTTGGTTTTAATCCCAGCTCCTTTGACCTCCAGAATATCATATTCCAGGCCCTTCAGTCCCTCAGTGTAGAAGCTGCCAGATCCTATATTATCCTGATTGTGTTTCTACAATATTCAAATTGTTTCTTCCTGGCTTCTTGTAATATTCTCTCCTTGATCTGGGAATTTTGGAACCTGGCTAAATATTCCTAGGAGTTTTCTTTTTGGGATCTTTTCCAGGAGGTGATTGGTAGATTCTATCAACCTCTGTTTTGCCCTCTGATTCAAAAACATCAGGGCAGTTTTCCTTGAGAATTTCTTGGAGGATGATTTCTAGGTTTGATCATGGTAGTCCAATAATTTTTAAATTATCTCTCTTGGATCTGTTTTACAGGTCAGTGGTTTTTCCCATGAGATATTTCACATTGCCTTCTATTCTTTCATTTGTTTGGACCTGTTTAACAGCATCTTCAGTTCTCATAAAGTCGCTAGCTTCCATTTGCTCCAGTCTAATTCTGAAGGAATGATTCTCCTCAGTGGGCTTTTGAGATTCTTTTTCCATCTGGCAAATTCGGCTTTTTAAGGCATTCTTCTCCTCATTGCCTTTTTGAGCCTCTTTTGCCATTTGTGTTAGTCTATTTTTTAGGGTGTTATTTTCCTCAGTCAGGCTGTTGACTCTCATTTCATAATTTTCTCTTTTTTTAATTTTAAATTTTTTATTTTTTATTAATTTGTTTCTTTTTTTAGTTTACAAGATTCAATTCCATAGTTCCTTGAGTTTCAAATTCCCCTTCCCTCCCTTCCTCCACCCCCCATGACGGCATATAGTCTAGTATAGGATCTGCAAATACTTTCACATTAAACATTAGTCAGGTTACAAAGGAGTTTTGTACTAGATGGAATGAGAAATGGTAAAGAGGAAACAAAACCAAACAATGAAAAGAAAAAGACCAAGTAGTTTGCTTCCATCAGCATTCAAACTCAGTTCTTTCTAGTTTTTTCTCTGGATGTAGGCATCTCTCTCTATCATGAGTCTTCTAGGATTGACTTATATCACTGCATTGCTGAGAAGAGTCCAGTCTGTCATAGTTGGTCATCACACTTATGTTGTGTCTGTGATTGTATACAAATTTCTGGTTCTACTCTTCTTACTCAGCATCAGTTTGTATAAGCCTCTCCAGGTAAATATGAAGTCCGTCTTCTCCTCGTTTCTTATAGCACAATAGTATTCCATTACATGCATATACCACAACTTGTTTAGCCATTCCCCAATTGATGGGTACGCCCTTAATTTCCAGTTCTTCACAACCATGATGTATGTATGGGTCTTCCTCCCACTTCTAATGATCTCTTTGGGATATAACCCTTGAAGTGGTATTTTTGGGTCAAAGGGTAATTTCATAATTTTCTTGCATCATTCTCATTTCCCTTCCCAATTTTTCCTCCACTTCTCTTATCTGCTTCTTAAAGGTCCTTTATAGCCTGTAACCAGCTCGTATTTTCCTTTGAAGCTTTTGGTGCAGGAGTTCAGACTTCACTGTTTTCCTCCTATTCCATGCTTTGATCCTTTTTATCCCCAAAATAGGAGTCTAATATTGGATTCTTATGTTTGTTTTGCTTCCTTTGCCTGGTCATGTTGCCACTCAGTTACTTGACTTTTGGGCTTTTTGTCACAGTAGGACTTTGCCACCAGATAGGGGTGCTTCCATCCCAAATGCTAGGGTTTTCTCAGCTGCTGGAGGTATTAGTTGGATGCCCTCTCTGAAGCCTCCACACACTCTGACAAGCTGGTTGCACACCCCAGGACCTCCATCATAGACCACAATCCTCATCCAAGAAGGTTAAAGCAAGAGCAATTACCCCTCAGACTGGTTGCTTGGTCCCGATACAGTCTGTAGGCCAGGAGGTGAAGCAGCCATGTGTGGCTGTGGCTGCAGGGCTATGGCGTCTCAGCTGCTTCTCACCCTAGGGGAAGGCTAACACACTCCCACCTACTGGATCTCAAAGTCCACATTGCACTGATCTCTCACTTTGTCCTTAGCATCTATGTGTTGATAATTCTGGAAACCTCCACAGCTGCTGGTCTTCTGGAGTCCCCTCCAGCTGGTGGCTGGTCAGGCCTGCCCTGGAGCTAAAATCTCTGGCTCATGTGGGCCTGGGCTAAGCTCCCGGAGTTCTGTGCTGGCCACTCCCTGCTGGGCTGCCAGGCTGTTCTCAGCGGGAGGTTAGCTTCTCTATGTCATTTTGTGTGTTCTGTAGCTCCAAAGTTTGTTTAGAGTCTCCTTTTACATGAATTGGATAAGGTGGAAGCTGGAGCTGCGTTGGAAGCCCTGTTTCTACTCCGCCATCTTGACTCCACCCACCTTGCGGACAGTTTAAGAGTAGGAATGATAGGGGCGGCTAGGTGGCACAGTGAATAGAAAGATGGGTCCTGGAGTCAGCAGGACCTGAGTTCAAATTTGACCTCAGACACTTGGCACTTACTAGCCATGTGACCTTGGGCAAGCTACTTAACCCCAATTGCTCTGCTTTTCTCCCTGCAAAAAAAAAAAAAAGTAAGGATGATAAAGGTGGCAGTTTGCCTGAGAAGACAAGATGACATGTGGTCATGGGATTGGCTTTCAGGGCAAGTAGAAAGCTCAGCTCTTCATATAAGATAGTGGTGGGGGGCAACTGAGTGATGAGGAGGAGGGATAAATAGGGAGCTCTTATTAAATGCCCTCAATTTTTTTTGTTTGTTTCTTTTTGGTGAAATATGAGGCAAAGTTCTTAGCTGAGAGGGTGGGGGTGGGTAGGCAGGGGAGTGATTAGAAATTTAAGAAGGGAGGAAGGATGGTTTTTGGTGACACTGTTGAAAAAGAAGTAGCTGTAATGATCACAGGACTCCTGGGTGGTACAGGAGATAGAGCCCTGGACCTGGAATCAGGAAGATCCAATTTCAGATATGGCCTTAGACACTTCCTAGCTGCGTTATGATCCTGGGCAAATCATTTCACCTTCTTTGCCCCAGTTCCCTCATCTGTAAAATGAGCTGGAGAAGGAAATGGCAAACCACTCCAGTAACTTTGCCAAGAAAACCTCAAATGGGGTCTTGAAGAGTTGGACACATCTGAAACAGCAGTAATGATCACAGAGATTTTTTGTTGACCAGGATCTAGAATATGATTAGATAATGGATCATAGATTTAGAGCCAAAAGGACCTTTGAGGTCATCTAATCCAGCCTCCTTGCACAGATGAACAAGCTGAGATCCAGGGAAGATATGGAGGGGTCCTTCCTTTTTTATGATGTTGTTTGGTCCTTGCCGTATCCAGTGCCTCTTGATTTTCTTCTCAGAAGAAGAGTATGAAGTATCTGTGTGGTTTACAAACAATAGAAATGCTTTTAAATTTCAGCTCTTTTTCTGTTTAATGAAAAGATTACTTTTTTTTTTCATAAAAAGTTGTATTGAATCCTAAAGTTATTTTATTTTTTCCAGTTAGTGTTTATTTCAGGGGTTCTCATTTTGGTGGTCTGGTATAGTTAGATGATCTCTAAAGTCCCTGTTGGACCTAAAGTTTTATGACAGTGTCACTGTGGGTTGTGTGTGGTCTCCCCACTTAGATTTTGTAGATTGGGGTACCAATTACTCTGATGGGAGTCCAGGATGTCCAGCCTAGTGCTTTTTCCATAATATTAAGGAGAGTTAGTAGCTTGTTTTTGTGGAGAACAGGGCAAAATATACATCAGAACTTGAATTTTTATACAGAACTCAATCTTAGTGCTGACCAAATTTTGTGAAATTAAAAATCTTACGAAATTTGTTTTCTCTGTTCTGGCTTTTCATGTTCGTGCACCAGATAAGTATTTATTAACAAAAGAGGTTGTGACTTGATTAAGATTAGTAGGGGTTTCATTCTCTGCTGTACTTGTGCAGATGCCACTGACACATACCACACATGTGGCTCCTTATTCTGCCCTGGGGATAGTCATGGCAGTGGGATGAGTTTCATGGTCATACTAAGAAGAGGGTGGCATAGGATGGGGTTGCATTTCATTGGGAAGATGATACAGTGACTGGACTACAGGAGGCAAAGAACTGGTGAAGGGACAAAAAAGGCTGATGATGGTTGGCAGGATTGAATAGAAATCAAATAATCAGCCTTGGTTAGTTGGACAGACACTAGCAGAATGCTAGTGTTAGCAAGATGAAGCTTGCTTTTGTAAGGTTCTTTTTATTTTAAAAGTTAACATAAATAAATACTTGTTACCAAGTTTGGGATTCCAGATAGGAAGAAAGGTTGCTAATCATCCTGAAAAGTATAGTGGTTCTTAAACATACTTCAGTAAGACAAATAAGGAGTATTCTCATTCATGGGAAAGCTAGCAGAATGTTAAACTTACTGATTCCTCAGCAGGACAGAAACTTGAAAGGCAAAGGGGAAACTCAGAGAGATTCTTTGCAGCTGAATCCAGAGCCCAGAAAGCAGGTGTGGCAAACAGTTTGCCACCTGATTTGTTCAGGAGGGTCTTGTAGCAGCAAGCACCCCAACATCACCAGGGTGGCTGCCAATACAGGTTCTTAGATCTGCTTTTCAAAAGGAAAGCAACTCAAAATCAGTTAACAAGCTTACTTTAATCAAACAAACATGTATTACCTAGTTCAGGGAAAAAGGTCAGCACCCCGAACTTCAGAGTATTCAGACAGATCAAACACACAGGCTTCCAAACTGTCCAACAATTATCAATACCAAAATCACAGTTACCAGAGAGGGAAGCATCAACATCTGGGTTTTCAAAGCTGGGACGCTCTCAACGGCTTCCCAGAGTCTCATCTGGTCAAATCACACAACACTTCTCGAAGTGAGCCCCAAAGCAAAGCCTCAAATCAGGGATTATATAGTCTTCTCCTGGCTCAATGTAACCACCCTCTTGACCCACTGCCCAATCACACAGCATCATGGTGTGCTCATTCCTGAAAACCAAGCCTCCTACCACCGGCTCCCATGTGACCACATTCAGCCTATTAGGGGTCAGAGTATATTTTCAAATCAAGGAAGGTTCTCAGAGTCACTTAAGTCAATCAAAGTCTCTTAAGCCAATCAAAGGGCCTATGGGCAGGGAAGATCTTCAAATATGCATTTCCATTACAGGTCTGCAAAAAAGTATGGCTTGCCTTGCAGACTAGTGTTTTTCAGTGACTTAAAGTGAGTTTGCAGCGTAGTCTTAGAGTTTCTGCAGTGTGATTGCAATCTCCAATATATGCTGAAAGTGTGAGAGAAGGCAAAAGGGCTGGAGAAACATATCCCCCAGACTATCAAGAAGAATGAACTCTTTGAAAGAACTGAAGTGTTTTGAGGAGGAAACAAAGGAGAGAAATCATGGAAATAGACACTGGAGAATCCTAACACGGAATAGAAATGTTGCCAGGAGAAGAATGTAATGCTGAGGAGGTTAAAATGTCCACTTAACCATTTAGAGTTAAGTAATAGACATGAGACTTTACTGGGGGTGGGGAGAGGCTGGACCAGCCTACAAAGTAGCAGCTTCTAGTACTCTGTAGAATGCTGATATGGATTGACAGAGCCCCTAAAGTGAGGGTTTGCACAGTAATGGTTAGAAGAAGAAATGTTTGATCTCTATTAACATAGGGATCCCAGAGGGAAGGAAGCTAGATTCCACTGCAAGAGTTTAAATTTTATCTCATAGTTATCTATCTTTGAGACTTCTTGGAAGGAATTAGACCCGTGACTGAATTGACATTTTTATTTGATTTTAAATATGGCTCTGAAAGAACATACTTTATTCAAATGTGAAAATGGAGTTGGAGTGTGAAAGTTATGGAGGAGCCCCTTTGAGCTTTAGAATTGTAGATGCCTTCACTGTATGTGTACCCCTGGGGCTATCCTGGGAGGTCTATTTCAAAACTTGTTTTGGTGTTTCTGACTGCCCCTAAGGTTAGTTTTCCCAAGATAACTTTGGGTTTTTAGATTTGGTAAGGGTTGAGGAGATATAGTTTAAGGAAGTGACCCTCGACTCTGGGTCTGCCAAACTCAATAGCTTGGGTTCCTGGACTGGTTTCACTTGACTAACTTTTATGCAGTTAAACTTAACACACATTTTGTTAAGCATCTACTGCATGCATAATGCCTTCTGTTTTGGGGTCAGAGCCTCAATGTCTGATAGGATGGAAATTTCCAGACACATTTGATGATACTTTTATTTATAAGTATACTTTGTAAATAGATGCTTAATTGTTGTTGTTCAGCAGTGTCTGACTCTTAATGACCTCATGGATTGTACTGTCTGTGGGGTTTTCTTGCAGAGATACTGGAAAGGTTTACCATTTTGTTCTCCAGAGGAATAAGACAGAGGTTGAGTGAGTTACCCAGGGTCACATAACTAGTAAGTGTCTGAGGCTGAATTTGAACTCAGTTCTTCTTGACTCCAGGCTCAGCAGTCTACTGAGTCTTCTAGCTGCCCAGGTGCTTAGTCTTTTTTAAATTGAAACAGATTGTTGACTTTATGAAATATACTTTTCCTGTTCAAATAGTAACAGAGAAGTAATTTTTAATAGTTTTCTTATGTAAGCTTTGATAGTTACAAACAAAATGTCATTTGAAAATAGTATGGGGCGGCTAGGTGGCACAGTGAGTAGAGTACTGGCCCTGGAGTTAGGAGAACCTGAGTTCAAATCCAGCCTCAGACACGTAACACAAAACTAGCCATATGACCTTGGGCAAGCCACTTAACCCCAATTGCCCTACCTTACCCCCCTCCAAAAAGCAAAAAATAAAATAACGAGAATAGTAGCATAAAAACTTGTTGTATACCTTGTTATTTCTATTAGACATTGAAAACTAGAGTTACTTTATTTTCATATATAATTAGAATTGTAAGTACAGTAATCCATAATTTCTGCTTTGAATTCTTTTCTTGTCTTTGTGATCTAGTGACTCAGCACATAGGTCAGAATCTCCACTAAGGCAGGGCCCTTCTTTTTCTACTTTTGTAAACACTTTGGTATTCATTATATAATCTTGGACAAAGCCCTTCTTGTGAAATCTTTGTATACATGCTAGAGTTACAGTGTGTTTTAAAGGAAAATTAAATCTTTAGACCCAGATTTGTGTTTTGAACTCTTTTGCTTCCTAAAAAATCAGTCTCTGGTAGTAGGTGGTGAAAAAAGATCCTGCCTCTTTAAATAAAGGTTTTTTTTCCTGTTTCATATTCATCCCCCCCCCCCCCATATCAAAATCACATGAAGTCATTTATCTGGAAAGACTGAAGTAGCTGATATGTTCTTATCTTCTTCCTTCCTAATTGTATCAAACTTGAGTAAGGTCTATTGTCCTGAAGTCTGTTTCATTTCTCAGATTTCTTAACCTTCTAAAATTAGAGTAATAAAAGAAGAAAGAGTGCTTTTGTATTAGTTTATTTAATTTGTCCCTGATTGCTGTGTACATAAAGCTTTGTGTGCAACAAGGTAATAAAACAAACTTTTGACCCTGAATTTCACTTTCTACCCCCAGATAGACAACAGTGTGCCAGACTTAGGGCCATCTGCATTATAGTTCTGCAGTTGGAAGAGACCTTCATCTAGTCTAGTTTCCTGATTCTGTAGATGAGGAAACAGAGGCTGTAGAGGTCATATGACTTGCCAAATGTGTGGTGGAGTTGGAATGCAGTTTGAATCAAATATTTATTGAGCATCTGCTACATGTTAGCTGCTGCCCTCAAAGGGTTTATATTCTAATTATCAGGATAAGACATATATACAAATAACATCACAGTGACTTTGATCAAAAGTAGGTTTTGGTTGTTGAGAGGAGAAAGAAGTACAGGAGATTGTGAAGATGGAGGAATACTGCCAAAGAGGCTATACCTAAACAGAACCTTGATGGATGGGTAGGGTTATGATGAGCAGAGAGGAGCTGGAGTATAGAGGAACACATTCATGATAGGCACAGGGAGCAGTATGAACCAAAATATTCAGTCCAGTCGTTTTTCAGTCGTGCCTGACTTTTCCTGACCCCATTTGGGATTTTCTTGCCTAAGATGCTGGAGTGACTTGCCATTTCTTTCTCAAGATCATTTTACATATGAGGAAAATGAGGCAAGCAAGGTTAAGTGACTTGTTCAGGGTCACACAAGCTAGTAAGAGTCTGAGGCTGAATTTGAACTCAGGTCTTCCTGACTCCAGTCCTGGCATTCTACCTAACTGTATGTGTGTAAAAATGACAGTGCTGGATATCTGTTGCGTATTAAAAATAATGTAATCCAAAAAACTTTTTTTGATAAGATGTTATTACTAGGGGTGCTAAATGGATAAACCTTATATGAAAGAGGAAGGCTTTGTGGTGGATGAAAAGTTACCTCAAATCATTTTTTGTTTTTCTATGCTGAGCTTTCCCCCTTATATGTCATTAGAATCATTCAGTAGAAGGAATAAATAAATATTTATGAAGAGATGGGTGAGATGGGTTAGATTGTTCTGTTTTGTAATTCATTTTGTAATCCATTGCTTTATAGGGCCTCTTGACTGGATGGTATACTTCTTTTTGAAAGGTAGCCTGAAGTAGGGGTTTCCTGGGCAACAAATGACTATGAATACACAATTTTAAAATTGTTTTTAATCATAATTCAGAATAATTGATGAACACTTATTTTAACCAAGCGAGAAATTCAAAAACCTGGACTGCCAAAACTATAAACTTTCCCCTTTGGAAGTAACCAAAATTTGCTCCCATCTACTTGGTAACTTAATTAAAGACTGTTGTATAAAACTATTGAAACAGGTTTTAGTGGGCACTTCAACTCTAAATACAAAGCAGATATCCTGAATCATTTACTCCTATAAGCATAGAGTGAATAAAATTTACCCTAGTTCCCATAGAAGAATGCAAATTAAAAAAAAAAAAGACATTGGAATGACTCACCAGGAAACCCAGTACATACTATTAATGTATGGCCTATGCTAAAAATACCCGATAGTTTAACAGCAGCATGGTAACAGTAGTATCTTCCTCGGTCTATAAATACCAGTGAGGTAAAGTATACGAAGTCAATGCATTTAAAGCATTAATAAACTGCATATGTCCTGTACTGGATCAGCAAACATGTTCCAAATACTTTATTGCATTTCTTTACATTTTAACTGAATTCTTCTTCTGCAAACATCCATTGTGCCGTATTGTCTGCTGTGGGTCCAACACATTTACATTGAGCCTCACAAATATTCTTTTTGCCTTTTGGGGGGCAATTGGGGTTAAGTGACTTGCCCAAAGTCACACGGCTAATAAGTGTGTCAAGTGTCTGAGGCTGGCTTTGAACTCAGGTCCTCCTGACTCCAGGGCGGGTGCTCTATCACTGTGCCACCTACCCACCACCCCTTACAAATATTCTTTCTTGATCTTTGGTCACAGGATTCATGGGGATTTTTGGAGGGGGGTGGGCAATGTGAGGAAGGGAACAAGCATTTGTTAGGCACATACTATGTTCTAAGAACTGTGCTCAGGGCTTTAAAATATTATATTATTTAATCCTCCATCAACACTGGAAGATGGGTACTATTATTACCTGTATTTTTTATTTGAGGATACTGAGGTTAAATGACATGTCCAGGGTCATCCAGCTAGTAAGTGCCTGAAGTCATATTTGAACTCAAGGCCTCCTGACTCCAGGCCCTGCACTCTGGCACCACCTAGTGAGCTCACAGAGCAGTGTGGTTGCTTTGTGCATGACTCTTAGCCAGGTGGCTTACTGGGTTTTTTGTTAGAATTAGAATCTTTACTGGCAGTGAACTTCTAGGTGGCATTCTGAGGCCTTGCCTCCTATTATTGGAGCAACATGCTTGTGGCACAGTGTATTGCCTTCTGCAGGAATAAAGTCTTTGGTTAGTATTTGAACAACTGAAATTTGAAAAATTTCTATTTCCTAATGATTGCCTCCATCCAGAAGTAGGTATCTTGGTTTTGTAAAGAAGGCAGCTCCATCCTTGGGCACTTTGAATTGCCTGTCATGAAACTGCATTTCTGTCAGAGATGCAGGCACACACTCTATATTGTCTTATGTAGCGTGCGAAGACACATCCAAATCAAGGGGTCTTTGTTGCTGCAACACTCATCACAGACACACATCCTACAGTGCTGACAATGGTGCTTTCTGGTTATAAAATAAAATTTGATGTCATACTGCATATATCTTGGACACTTCTTGCCCAGGACTCAATGTTGAGACCAAAGGAGCTGCTCAAGGTTGGATGAACTGGAACTATGTAACAGTGCACTGGGCCATTGCACTAGCTGGTTCTTCCTCCTGTAGCCACACAGAGCAGCTCTGATTCCTCCTTCACATGACATCCTTTAAAATACTTGAAGATAGCTATCATGTCTTCCTCCTACTTCCCCATGTTGTCTTTTCTCCAGACTAAAAATACCCCAAGTCCTTTACCAGTCCTTGTATGACATGGTCCCAAGGCCTTTCACCATGCTGATCTCCCTCTTCTGGACATGCTCCATTTTTATCAGTTTCCTTATTAAATGATGGTAGAGAGAACTGAAACCAGTACGTCAGATGAGCTCTGATGATGAAATAGAATAGTGATCTTATTGTTTCCTTATTCTTAGAAGCTTTGCTCCACTTAACACAGTCCAAGATTGCATTAACTTTTTTGGCTGCCCCATCACAATACTTGTAAAGAGAGTGAAGAGTTGAGGATGATACTTTGGTTGCAAGCCTGGGAACTGGGAGGATGGTGATTCAGTTCAGCTGTTTTTCAGTCGTGTCTGACTCTTCCTGACCCCATTTGGGGTTTTCCTGGCAAAGATATTGGAGTGGTTTGCCATTTCCTTTTCTACATCATTTTACATATGAGAGACTGAGGCAGGATTAAGTGACTTGCCCAGGGTCACCCAGCTAGTATGTGTCTGAGGTCATTTTTGAACTTAGGAAAATGAGTCTTTCTGTCTTCAGAACTGGCACTGTATCCCCAGGGCCTTCTGGTAGACCAGATAACTATGTAGCAGGTTCAGAGGGAATGATGTAGTGGGCAAAGTGAAAGGTTAGGAAGTTAGAAGGGTTTCATCAGTTAGAATATTGATGGTAGGGGTTTGGAGTTAGGACAAAGTCAGAGTTGTGACCATTCCTGGGAATGGCTGAAGTAGAATGAGGAAGGATGTCATGGGAGTTGAGGTGTCAGTATGAACATTGAAGTCACCAGAGATCATGGCAGGTTTGGAAGGAAGTGGGAGGCGAAAAGCATTAATCAAATGCTTATTTTGTGCCAGCACTGTACGAAGGCTTTGCAAATATTTCATTTGATCATTGTAACAAGTCTGTGAGGCAGGTGCTATTACCATCCACATTTTGCAGCAGACCGAGAGGGTCAGTGTTTTGCCTATGGTTACGTGGCTAGGAGTCTGAGGCTGCATTTGAATTCAGATCTTCCTGACTTCAGTCCCAGTGTCTACCACTGTGACACCTACCTGCCTGCAAGCCATCTGCTGAAGTCATTCTGGGAGTGCAAGTGAGTAGATTCCAGAGGTCAACGATAACTTTGGATGTAATTAAATGATGGGATGGTGGTGGCCATGTCCTTGCTTTGGCTAATGGAGCATCTGCATATTTGGTCCTACTCACAACTGGCTTGTTTTGGAATATAGCTGTGCCAGTATGTGTTCAGGCTTCTCCCTGCTATAAAGTTTCCATTCAGCTGAAAGTTTATGAGGAAAGTAGCCTGGCAAGCCTAGACCTGAGCTTGCCAATATGGTCAAGCCGGTATTTCCATAGCTCAGATAGATTGTCTCTAGGTCAGAACCTATAATAGAGCTTCTACTTTATTGGCACACCCTTTTGAATGAGAAGAAATACTGAGAGATTTGGCAAATGGGGGTTAATATTTCCCTTTTTAAAGACTGAAACAGTCTCAAAGCCTCAGAGAACTTTGGTGGCCAAATGCTATTTCATTTTTCTGGCTAGAATTTTTCCCTCAGAAATACTAAGACAAAGGTTTTTGTTTTTCTTTCTGTTTTGAAACTGTTGCTAGTTTTCTCTTTGTCATCCATGGTACTGCTTTTTTCCGTTTTTGTAATGGTTCAGCTGGAGTCATTTCTAGACTTCCTCCTAACTGGGCTGTTATTGTATCCAAACTTTGACTCACACTTAGGTTTTTAGGTTACTATTTAGGTTACTATTTTAGTTCAAGAGCTACTTGGAAAATGAATGGATATGAATCCACCACGTAAACTGAACGCAAGAAGGCTGACATCATTTCTTTCTACTCAGAAAGGAGCTTCACATTTTATACTCTGATTTTTAAAAATAGTTTAGTTATGTTGTAAGAATGCCACTTTTAGTTAAAGACTTGTCTGAATGTTGCTATCCTACTTTCTAATATGTAGAATTTCAAGAGTTTATCATTGAGTATTTCAGATATTTGCTCATTTTACAAAATTGGGTGGAACTCATGCTCCTACTCTAAGGTTGTGGAGGTCTAGTTCATTTGCAGTTAAAATCATTTATTTAGTGTCCAGTAGATGCAGGGTACTACTGTACTTGCTGCTGTGGGAAAGGTGAGAAATACAGGAGAAATACAGATTAACCTATTCATGTAGTACAGTCTTAAACTTGTTAATTTAATCCAGACTTGTAGTGCTTTGACATGCCTATCTTATGTCTTGATAATTCATTGAAATGGAGTCTTCTCCCTGTAGACACCATTGGCTTATAATTCAGACAACAGTGAACATTAAAGAACCCTAAAATTTTTTATTTAGAGTTATCAGTCTTTATCACTTTACTGGTCTTTAGGTCAACAAATAAGAATAGGGCTATCACACTTAAAGGAAGTTTTTGGTAGGCTCAGTACATAATGATCACATTGAATTGAGTGAATGGAAATCAGGCACTATTTTGGTTCTTCTGATTTAGCTTGGTTTGAAAAACTTCCTATGGTGCCATAGCATCTTAGAGGTAGAAAGGGACTTTATCAGGTTTTCCAGTTTAGATGCCTACACCTTTGTAGCAAGAGCTAGCTAGATAAAGAAATATGTTTTAGCTTTTTTGAATTTTTATAAATCATAGAGTAATAATCTGGTTGACTTCTTAAAAAATTACATGAGTGAATTACCTTTACATAAATGTACACGTTGATGTAGCAATTCAATCAAAAGTAGATTGTTGAGGGTGAATATTTGGCTTTTTAATGATGATTTTTATCTTTTGAAAATATTCTCGTAGTTGATTTTTATTTTTAGCCCTTTTATTTCTTTATGAAAGTCCTGCTCAAATGTCTTGACATGACATGAAAGTGATGGCTGGGGTCTCAACCCTAGAACAGTGTCTAGCACATAATGGGTGCTTAAATTGTTGACTTTGGAATGAAAGCTATTGCCAACAAGGCAAAGGCTCTGGTATGTTATGTAAAGATTGTCTGCCATAACCATGATAAATAAAATCATGACTCTTTTGAAGTATAACACTTTGTGCCTCTTCAACAGCTATAGAATTTTGTTTTGACTGTTGGTTACTATCCCCTATGCTGATCAACCATAGGAACTTTTCTATGTACTTTCTGACTCCATACTTGTAATCTCCCTCTCTCGTTTCTTATTCATGATCCTCTCTTCCTTTCCTCCGTCCCTTCTTCCCTTCCCTCTTTGTTTCCCTCCTTCCCTATACATCATGGTTTAGTAAATCTTGTCAAAGAATAAAATTAGATTGGTCTAGCACCACATGATCTTGATGATGCCATTCTGGCTGTTTGTGGAATTTGCTTCCTTTTCTAATAATCACTAGTCATTCATTTAATATAATACATCCTAGAATTTTACCAAAAATTTGTCAGATTTATGGTCTATGGTTTGCAAATTCCATGCTTTTACCTTCTTTGAAAATTGGGACAACTCTTGTCCTTCTCTACCTGAAGCACCTCCTGTGGTTTCTATTACCTTTCACAGATCATTGATAAAGGCTAAGCAGTCGAGTCTGCCAGTTGTTTGAATATTCAAGAGTATAGTTTAAATGGGCCCAGGATCTACATTCATCAAGAACAGCTAGGTACTGTCTTAGTATACAAGTCAGGCAAGTATTTATTATACTTGTATTTATTAAGTGCTTACTATGAACCAGGCACTGTGTTAAATGCGGGGCACATGAAGAAAGGCAAAACATAGCCCCTTCCATGAAGGAGCATTGCATTCTAATGAAGGAAACATGGTAAACAACTGGGTACATAGAAGATACCATACAGAACAGATGAATGTAGTCTGAAAGGGAAGGTCATTAACAGTGGGAGGAACCAGAAGAAGCCTCCTGTTGAAAGTGGGCTTTGAAGGTGGAAGAAGCCAGGGAAACTCAGAGGCAGAGGTGATTGGGCAGAGCATGCTAGGCCTGGTGGACATTTAGTGTAAAGATTGGGAGACAGGAGGGAGAATATTATGTTTAAGAAACTGTAGGTAGGCCAATATATCTGCCTGTTAGAGTGCCCTTGTGGGCGTGGGAGCGGGGAGGGAGGTACCTTGATATACAAATAAGGTACACAAAAGGTATAGAGGAAATGATTATATTCTGTCCTTGTCTTCTTCCAGGCTTGCTATACTGTGCAATTTGAGCTTCTTCCCTGACAAAATACTGTACATTTTGCAGATCCAAATGCACAATGAATGGAACTTGGTTTCCTATGTGATTGTCATTTGAGAGCTTTTTGTTTGTTTATATAATTAATGTAGTATCTGGGAAAAACACAAGGCTTGAGGTGGTTGTAATTTTACCTTAAGTAAAAAAAAAACCCAACTTCATTGACCTAGAAAAATCACTTTGTGGCCCAAGAAACACTTGTACTAGAGGAGGAATGTTATATGAAACATCCAGATTTAGTTAATAAAATTCTTTCAGGGATTTTTTTTCTTAATTCTGACCTCTTTTTCACCCTCTTTACCTATTATTAAAAAGGAAGGCCACTTACTAAACTGGAAGTTTAGTGAGATTGAAATAATTTGCAGTCTATTTAATTTGCATTTGGGTGGGGTTCGTGTTGTTTTTCAGGAAACAATATGATTCTGGCAGTCTGGAGACTCAGAGTGAAAAGGATACATTTCCTTTGTACATAGCTCAATTTGAGCAGGCAGTCTGGGTAACCTCGAATTAATTATCTAGCCTGCAGGATTTCTGTTTATATGAAAGGTTTTTTTTTTTTAATGACTAAAGGTTCTTTAAACACTTTTAAAATGCGTTAACTGGCAGTTTTTTTTTTTCTCTTTGCAGTTTTGGCTTGGTGAATGTGGTGAGAGAATTCTGCAGTCCTGAAATGGAGGTCAGAGCTTCCTTACAGAAGGTTAGTGGGTCATCTGATTTTGTGACCACACTAAACAGTGAAGAATTTGTTTTGGTACCTCAGCAAGCAGATGATACCTCTACAAAAGTTGATGAAAAGCCTCAACTAAAGGTATATTTTCTTTTCCTCAAATGACTTCCATTTATTTATTTTAGGTTTTAAACATCTGAATGGGTTCTAAGCAAATATGTGGAATCAAAAATTTTCCCTCCTTAACTGTTGATGTGTTCAGAAGGCTCCAGTTAACATTTATTTACCCCGAAGATGATTTTTTTTTTGCCAGGTTATCTTTTTTGCCTTTTGGATTTTGAACTGCCAAATAACATCTGCAAACGGTAAGATGCATGGGGAAGTAGTTGAAACTTTTTCTTAGTTGGCTCCTAAGGGGGTTATTGGATTTCCCATGTTTCTGTTCACTTATGCTGTCCGTCTCTGTCTTTTGCTTACTCTTAGTACACAAGATAGCTGAGTGAGTAATCAAGTAATCAATCTGAGTAAAACATACAGTCTATGTTTTACTTTTGGTTCAGTGAGATTTTGCTTTCTTTTTGATTTTTATATTGTGTCTAGAGTGAACCTTTTGGTATGTTGGTCCTATTACAGTAGCTGTGATTTGGATGTACATACTTGGTAGCATTTTTTAGCATCTGAGAGTGCTCATGTGGAGATTATTCTGTTTCTTGTACATTTTCAGTGACAAAAAGTCACTGTAGTAACAATTTGTGTTAAGACTCATGGGAAGAATGTAATAATTCAACCACATTTTGCTTAGTAAATGCTTGTTGATTGACTGATCTCTAGAAATTGAGATTAAAAAGTGAGTTGAGAGCCTTGAGTGTGTTGAAAAATGTTATAGGAGTAAAAGTTTCAATGGTACTATCGATTACTTTTCCAATTCATTCTTGAGTTGTGCACCTTTGTTTTGGATGATAGAATTGTGAAAGCTTTAGGAGCAAATCAGTCATTTAGAATAAATATATAACCTTTGAATGAAAAGCAGGTGAAAGTTATTAAATATTGATTTTTTTTTACCTTCAAAGGAATAATACTTTATTAATTTAATGTAAATATAATGATTTTGGTAGTGATTTTGATGCATCTTCTACTAATTTTAATTGTAAAGGCACGTACTAAGCCTCGTTTCATTATTTCTCTGAAAGCATGTCTGAAACAAAGTGAAACAAAGTGAGGTGAAACAAAGTTACATTGGACAAATGATGCCAGAATGGAGTTTTCATAAAGGAATTTGGTTATTCCATATTATCAGTATTATCAAGAGGCAGTGAGGTATAATGAACTGGCCTTGGAATTAGGACAAAGTCCTACCTAATTCCATATACTAACTATGTTAACATGGGTAAGTAATTTAGTCTCTCAGTGCCTCAGGCAACACTCTAAGGCTGGGATTACAGGCAATTTACCTCTCTGCCTTGGAGGATCTGTGAATTGGTAGAGGGAGTTCTACATTGAAATCCAGGTCTAAATTAACAACAACAAAAAGTTGTTACTGAAAAACAAGGTTGGTTAGGTTATTTATAAGATATGCCTCTGCTGAGTACATGTTGTACACATTGTAATCTTAACTGCATAATTAGATGCTGTTTTTCATAAACTTATAGGGTTTAAAATTACCTCAGTCAAGTCATTTAAGAAATCAATAGGACATCAAGAGCTTTCCTTATTAAGGTTTGTAAGTAAGAGAAAAGATTTTTGTAAAAAGTAAGTTTTGATTGAAGAGTCACAAATGACAGTATTTACTTGAACTTCATTGCGTTCTTTCTTTCTCTGTTTCATACAAAAATTATGGAATAGTTGTGTTCTTTAAATTGTATGTATTCAGTTTTTGTAAATGGAATCACTTTTTAAATTCAGTAGAAGAAATCATATCCCTGTAATTTCATGGTGGAACCACAAGAGAATAAGCACCCTCTCATTTATCTTTTTTTTTTAATGTTTGAGGTGAGATTTATATCAAATTAGGTATAGCTTGTATTCTCTTTGTAATATATGATTGCTTTATTTGTTTTGAGTTAATAAAATGTTTTGATTTGTGTCTTGCATGTAGCAAGCATTAATCAACAAACATTGAATTTTATGTTTATATAATATAACCCTAAGTCTGTAGACAAGTTTAAATTTTATTACTGTATTTTTTTTTAATTAACAGATAGTCTCCAATGGAGATGAACAGTTGGAGAAGGCAATGGAAGAGATTCTGAGGGATTCCGAAAAAGGTCAAAACCATCTTCTTGATTTCGAAAGTTCAACTGAAATTTGTGATCATTCGTTTACTGATGTTTCAGCCAACCAAGTAAACAGGCCTTCTCTCCAATTAGTGCTGGATCCTTCTAGTACAGGTACTTTACTGCTAGTGCACAAGAACAGTTGGGTAAAGTTCAGAAAGACATTTCTGAGGAAAGTTGGGAACAGACTATGAATTTAATGTTTGTATTCCCCAAGGACTCTATTTAGAAGAGATGGTTTCCTTTTTGCTTCTTCTTTTCTCCCAGAAACTAGCCCTTATTCCTGGATATCAGGTAGCTTGTGAGATTAGCAACTGATTAAAGATGTCAGTGCTGATTCCTACTTTTTTCTGCTGTCCTTTTACTACAAATTGGACTAATTTTGTATATTAGAATTCGGATTTGGTGAAGAGGACTTAGTGTTTTTTTTCCTGAGTTAACTTGTATTAATGTAAAGTAATATGAAAAAGATAGCACTTTAACCTTTTTAGTACTGTATTATACTTGAGGTAATGGCTTGCATTAGGCAGCTAGGAATTTTGTTGAATAGACTGCTAGGCCTGGAGTCAAGGAGACCTGAGCTCAAATTTAACCATAGATACGCACTAGCTGTGTGACCCTGGGCAAGTCACTTTGCCTATCCCTGGCTCAGTTTTCTCAACTGTAAAATGGGGATAATAATAGCACTAATCTCCCTGGGTTGTCATGAAGTTGGAATGACATGACATCTGTAAACACTCAGTGCAACGCCTGGAGTAGCAGGTGCTCGATAAATGACTCTTCCACTCCTCCTTTCTGTAGTTGTCCAAAGAACAGGGACAGTTTTTATATTTTAGGTTTTTATTTAAGATTATCATGCTGTGATGTTGTAAATATGTAATTTGTATTACTTAATTAACAGGGACTACATATTTGTTCCTTTCATAGCATTAGAAGATACTTTGGAGAATCTTGCCTTACAGTTTGCAATAGTTAAAATAAGTTCTTTTGTGAGTGATTAATTTGTCATTCATTCCCAACCAATTCAATCAGCTGATATTTGAGTAATTCTTTTAAATGTCCAGTGCAGTGGGCTAGGTTTTAGGAAATGCAAAACAAAAAGAATACATAGTCTCCGTTTCCTTGGAACTTGTAATCTACCTCAGAAGACTAAACTGTAACACATGAAATGATTATAATAGAATTAAGTGCAAAAAAATATTTTGGGTTGATCAGGTGTTATAGAATTCCAGAAAGAGGGAATGCCAGTGTGGACCATGAAGGTCTTGAGCTAGGTCTTGAAGGATGGGCAAGATTTTAATAATTGAAAGATTTACATAATTTAGATAATTAGAGTGCTTACAGTGGAGCAAAAGCTTGAAAGGTATTTAGGTAACTATTTACCTAATTTACCTACAGCATAATCTCTGAGTAATTAAAGTTGCAAGATTAATTAAAGGCCAATGGAGAGATTTATAGAGGGCATAAATAAAGACACAGCATATTTCCTGTGATAAAATGTGTGCAGGAAGTGGTATTGGAGATTTCTTTGAAAATGTCTGATTAAAAAAGTTTGATCATATCTCTTGATTTAGTGATAACTGATGGATAGCCTGAGTGTTATAATGGTACCTTTAAAAGATATGAAGACTTAGATAATCACTTTCAGCTTGCCTACTAATAGATCCTGTGTGGAAGACTTGTAGAAAAACTTTGGCAGAATCGCAAAGAATGAAAGGCATGAATGAGTTGCCATTTGTACTGTTAGAAAGAATTCCAACATGGATATAAATCTATTGGGGTCATATGGTAGTTCTATCATCTTTTTTTAGCTTCCTTTCCTTTGCATCCTCCCTGTCCCCCAACAATAATTTGTGCCACTAGATGGTATCACTTGCAGTAGAGAATAATTTCATATTGCTATTTCCAGGGTTATTGTACTTACCAGACTTGGAGTGGCATTTGATCAACAGTTGGTGTCGATGGTAGTGTGTTTGGCAAATGGAAACATGCTATAAGAAGTGATTAGTTAAGCATGAATTTGGCAGCTAGGTAGGAGAGTAGGTAGGGTTTTAGGCCTGTAGTCAAGGAGATCTGGGTACAAATCTAGCCTCAGACACTTAGCAGCTATGTGACTCTGGGCAAAGCACCTAACACCCTACAAGCTCCACTACAGAATGGGGCTCATCTTCCTTCTGGAGTTGTGGGATAAAATGAGATGATATTTGTAAAGCACTTTGCAAACCTTAAAGTGCTGTAGAAATTCTAGTTATTTGTTGTTGTTGATGTTGTTATTATTTTAACATCTTAGAGTCAGTAGGTAGTCATTTGAGTTTAATGAGTAGGGGAATGATGGGCTTAGACTCGTGGTTTATGACTATCACTTTGGCAGCTATGTGGAGAGTGGATTCTAGTGGGGAAAAACAAGGCAGGGAGAACAATTAGGAAGTTATTGAACTAGCCCAGATAAGAGATGATGAGGGCCTGGATGAGGATGGTAGCTTTGAGAGTAGAGAGGAGGTGATGGATATGAGAGATTGCTGAAAGTAGAGAAGACAATATATGGCACCTGGGAGGGTGAGGAGTTGAGGATGATACACAGGTTGTAAACTTAGACGTATTAGGGTATGTTGATGCCCAAAATTGGCGTGTTCAGAAGGGGTAGCTTTTGGGGAGAAATATCACATAGTGAAATCAGCAGGGAAGGTAGCAGTCTTCTGGGGCTTGTTCATTCTATGTAAAGCCCTTTGTCCTATTCAAAAAGAAAAAGGAGGGGCAGCTAGATGTTGCAGTGAATAGAGCACTGGCCCTGGAGTCAGGAGGACCTGAGTTCAAATCCAGCCTGACACTTAACACACACACACACACACACACGCGCAACCTAGGCATGTGATCTTGGGCAAGTCACTTAACTCCAATTGCCCTGTGTTCCCCCTCTAAAAAAAAAAGCAGAAAACAAAACAAAACAAAAGGAGAAGCAGGTAGCAACTTACTCTGGGGCACCAGCCATAGAAATTAAGTGCACAGTACAGGCTGCTGGTTTTGGTGGAGTTTTGTCTGCACAGCTGCTTGGGTTGAGGTTTACTTATATAACTCTGAGAGACTTTGGTCTGGGACAGTAGTCAGGAGGATAGCAGTTTGAGGGGCAAGAGTTGAGCGATAATGGGTGCAGTTGGGTGGGTAGGAGCACAGGAAAGGCTGCATATGGAAGTTGTTGCTTGAGCTGTGAAGAGGATGTAGAGAGAGTACATTTGGTCATGGGATATGGCTTATTTGATGGGATCACAGAGTGCAGGAGAGGGAATAATATCCAGTGTGGCTGGAAAGATGGGTTGGGGCTGAATTGTAAAGGGTTTTAGAAGCTAAACAGAGGAGTTTATATTTTATCTTAGAGGTAATAGGGAGCCCCTAGAATTGATTGAGTAGAGGAGTCATATAGTCATATTTAAGGAAAATTACTTGGTAAACATTCAGGGCTTTCTCTTTTCTGATTATAGCCAGCCTTTCCAGCCTAGTTTCCTGAGCCCCATGCACACATTCTCCATCACAGTGCCTTAACCTTGTATTGCTATCTCCCGCCCTCCTCTGCGCTCATTCATGGTATCCTCTGGGCCTTTGGTGCATGCCTTCATTGTTTCTACATGTGGACATCCTTCTCTTTCTTTGTGACTTAACTTGGGTGCTGCTTCCTCAATGAAACTTTTCCCTAATTCCTTGAATGTGTTCTCTTATCAGCATTTCCCAGAACTATGATTTTCAAACTTTTTGTTATCATATACATTTATCAAGAATTTTTTTCCCCTAGAACTTATGCTAAGGGTGGAGAATTGGAGGATTTTACTGATGAGCAACTGCCCAGCTGCTTGTGTTCATGCTTGTTTCAGAATTAGGTTGTTATTTTCCACAGAGTCTAATATTTGGATCTGGCTCAGAAGGAAGGAAGGTTGGGGACTTGCCCATTTGGAGGGAGGGAATAGAATGGGGAAGTGTGAAGGGGTAATTGTGGTTGTGTTGGAGACAGCCTCTATAACTGACTGTCTTGGCAGGGTGGGATGCAGCCCATCTTCTTGTCCTAGCCAAATTGGTTGATCTCAATTTGGGAATCATACTATGGCTTCCCGGGTGGCCCCCATTTTGGAAACCATTGGTCTTTGTCTCAGTATCTCCTTTGTATTGTCACCTCCTTTTCTGCTTACTTGTGTATAAATTTTATTTCCCATCCCCTATTTGATTATAAATCCTTTCATAGGAGGTTCTGTAGTTTATCATAGTCATATCTCTAGCACTTAGCATAGTACTTTGCACATCATGAATGCTTTAATAAATGTGTATTGACTTGCCCACTTCTTAGCCACAGAGCCCATTATATGTAAAGTAGCACTTACACACTTGGACTAGTTGTCTAGAATAGCCATGAATATGGTGAACCCTTTAGATGTGAACTTCAGTGAAATGCTGTAGAGGGGAGGGTTTTGAAAAAGAGTTGATATAGTTAGTCAATTTACCTGTTAGAATAAAGAAGCCATTGCTTATACTTGGCAGTAGTTATAAAAGCAAAGCTCAGGCAGTGCCCAAACTGATAAGGTTGGGGCAGAAGCAGCAAAAGGAGAGAGGGAGGGATAAAAGGAAGAGAATAATAGAGGAAAGAGAGCACAGACAGCAAGTGATTGGAGAAGCGGGTTTAGATGACAGTGCTAGGGAGAATCAGACTGAGTAGGACTGACATGACAAAGTGGGAGGAGGGAGAAGGGAGCATTTGGATGCATCCATATATAAGTGAATGAAACCCTTAAGAGCATTACTGTGTGAAAACATAGCATATTCGCAGCAATAACTTTGAGTCTTCACCAAGAGAAAGTATGATCAGTTTACTAAGGCAGGGAAGTTTTAGCTAGATTTCCATCAAGATGTATTTAAAGTTTGTTTTTCTGATGGTTAATATTTAATTAGCTCTCCCCTTTGCTCTTGTTTTCTCTATTTCATCTGTCCACTTCTTTGCCCTGGTATCCATACCTCTCTATTCCCCTCCCCAAATTGTGCTATATAAATTAGGTATTTATATATATATATATATATTTGAAAATACTACTTGACAGTGGGGATATATGGTACTGAGATTTTCTTTGTATCTTCTCCAGTGCCTATCATGTTATGTTGCACAAAGGAATTTGATAGATGTCAGTTGAATTATAACTGAATAATATTATAACTGCTTCTAATATCAACTATCTTTCTTTTCCATTTCTTTGTCTTTCTGCCCCCCCCCCCCCCCCCAGACACACACACAAGTTTCTGTATGACGAGAATGAGAATAAGCAAGAAAAAGAATAGATATAAGTCAGGTTGTTTGGGGAAACACATACACATACACACACAAGTGATAAAAATAGTTTACATGCTGAGAGCTCCATCTGGCTTGCATGAAATCTTTTTCTTATGCTCTTATTCTTTCCCAGTATACAACTTCCTCTTTATTTCTTACTGTATATAGATATGGAATATAGAATTTGAGATTGTAATTTATGTAAATTCCATTAGACATCTGAAGCCTATAAGTTCAGAATGTTTTTTTTTTAAAGTTTTGCATAAGAAACACTTTTCTGTTTCAGTTTTGATTTGCAAGAATAAGATTGTTCTCCGTATCGACTGTCTACCAATGCTAGATGTTTGATTAGTGCATACTTTTCTTTTTTCTTAAATTCTCTAGCATTTATTATATGCCTACTGTGAACTAGGCATGGGGGGCCCAGTGATGAAATGAGAAACAGTTTGTTCTTGGTGAGTCAGGGCTAGGCAAAGCAGGCTACAAAGCATTTATTAAGCTCTTATTATGTGCCAGGCACTATAACTGTTTGGGAATACAAAAAATAAAAATAAAAAAACAAAAAGAAGGATAGGTCATGCTGCAAGGAGCATTCTACTGGGGCAAGAGAAAACATAAAAGGGGGTCTATCAGGAGGGGAGAAAATATAGCCATGAGAAGGCATGATGCTGAAGACTAGAAAGTCAAATGCAGATAAGCATGGCTAATCTAGACCCATTCATAAAATGAAGGGCCCTGGTTGTAATTTATCAATGGGAGCTTGGGGGGGGTGTCAATAATAGTGAAAAGATTTTCCAGTGTGAGAAGGCCCCAGGAAATCTTAGGGGACATTCCGTGTGAGAAGATAGCTGAGTTATAGTGGTAAAGTCTGGGAGAGTCAGAAGCAGAGCCAAGAGGGAACTGAAGCCAGTCCACTGTTAGAGATAGAAGCCCGTCCACTGTTAGAGATAGAAGCCCAGGACTGAAATGTAATGACATATAGGCCAGAAAATTCAGTAAAAGTAAATACTTGAGGTAGGATTAAAAGGATATTTACTAAGAATTGGTACTGGTAACTTTTACCTCCACATGAAGACAGCAATTCTGGGTCAGAAAGAAGTCCTCCTAGGAAACAGAATTTCATCAAAATTTAGTAATACTATTCCTTATGGGCTGGATTTTTATGCCTCAGGCAACAAGGAAGTTAACTGTGGTTTAATCCCTAGTTTTCAAAGCCAATCAAATCCCTAGAATAGCCTCCTTAATTTCTTGACAGGAAACTGTATCAGTTCAAGCAAAGCATATGTTCTTCCTACCACATAATCCTTGCCCTTTAAGAGCTTCTAATAATGGAGAGAAACATGTATGTAGATACCTGTAAGACAATGAAATAAATGTTGCCCAGGAGATGAAGTCCCATGAGAAATGTGAGACAGACGTGCATAGGGCATGAACAGCATGAAGGGTAGAGTGGACTTGGGGGACACCCCGAGAGGCAGGGACACCAGGAAGCAAGTTCTCAACAATAACTCAGATGGGAGTCATGAAGGCCTAGATCTGTATGGCAATAGTAGGAGTGGAAAGGATGGGCCTGCCATGAGAGAGATGATGGAAGTAGAGTCAGGAAGGGTTGGCATTCGATGGGATTTGGTGATAAGGAAGAGGGAAGAGTAAAAGATGATTCTGAAGTTTCTAGTTCATTTTTTGGTGAAGTCAAGATGATGTTGCCATCAACAGAAATAAGAAAGTTGTACTCGGGGCAGGTTTTGTTTAATAGGATCATGGATTTTTTTTTTTTTAAATTGGATTTCATTGGTGTAGGCCACAGGTTCCCCATTCCTGGTGTAGGCAGTCCCTGGTGAAGAATGTCCTCCTTTTCTGAAGTTTTTAAAGTATTTAAAGCATTGTTGTCTGGGTCAATGAGAAGGTGAATGACTTTCACAGCCAACACTTATCAGAGGTGGATACTGAACCTCCAGGTCTTCCTGACTCCAAGGCCAGCTTCCTGTCCACTGTGCCACTTTGCCTCTCAGAATCATAGGTGCTTAATAAATATCTCTTGACTGATTGATTTTTAGAGGGACTACAATTATTTTGTTAACTCCCTATATTTTACAGATGAATGAAAAAAAGCCCAAAGAGGTTGTGACTTTCTCAGGGTCACATTAAGTAGTATTTAAAAGAGGCAAGATTTGAATCCAGGTTCTCTGACTCCAAATGCAGTTATTTCATCATGAAATGTGATGATTTTTTTTTTCAGAGGGGAGGGATATGCATATCCCTTTTTCTATTTTTCTTTTTAGAAGTGTCCACTCTACGACCACCTTCTCCCAGTGAACCACCAGAGGAAGATAGTGTATTATTTAATAAACTGACTTACTTAGGATGTATGAAAGTTTCTTCTCCTCGAAATGAAGTAGAAGCTTTACGAGCAATGGCAACCATGAAATCTTCAAGTCAGTTTCCCTTTCCTGTCACTCTCTATGTGCCAAATGTTCCAGAAGGCTCTGTAAGGTAAGTTCTAACTTTCCCCACTCAAGAAAGATATGAACTTCAGGGGATTTTATCAGTTTATTTCCTTTTAATTTAGTTTTATTTTTAGTTCCAGATTCTTACTATCTCTTACCTCCTTCTTTCCCATCTTGAGAAAGTAAGGAAAACAAAACTCATTGCAAGCATGTATATAGTTGGGCAAAACATATTGTCAGCATTAGCTATGTAAAAAAAAAAGCTCCTTACTAGCCGTGTGACCTTGGGCAAGTCACTTAACCCTAATTGCCCTTCCTTCCCCCCTCCAAAAAGCAAAAAAAAAATGCTCTTGAGTTAATTAAAAAAAAAATCTCACATAAGATTGCCTTTGAATTCAGTTATTTTATTTGGGCATGTAAAATAAAGGTCCAGATTTATTTTAAACCCTTATTTCATGTTTGCAAATATAACTAGGAATGAATTGATAATTTATGGGATTATGAAATGGAGGCAGACACACCCACTTCTGTGGGTATTCACTGGGAAACACCATGATTGGCATTAGGAAATATGGTGGCAGTTGCATTTTAATTAAATATGGTGGTTATGGGGGCAAAAAGCCCAGAAAGGCAGAGAGAGACGATGAAAAGTGATCTAGAGGTAGACAGTGACAGCATGGAGCAGGAAGTAGGATGGTAAAGGGAAGCAGGCAGTGTGGGAAAGAAGGGGAGGGGGAGAGGCAGAGAGAACCACTCACATCACTGTGGGTTAGCTTGGGAGCACTCAGCAATATGGACCCTATGGAAGAGAGCTTGGGGGCAGGAGTTTGAGGTCTCATTTCTATTTTTATTCTTTAATGAACAGACCAACTCCTGTCTCTGCCGTTTTGTGATGTTCAGATCTTCTCAGAGTTGTCAGTAAAGCTTCAAAGTCTTCATCTCAAAGTTATCACTGCCTTTTTGAGGTTCTACTGTGGAGGTCTGAAATTTGCATATCACAGGACCAGAACCATGACAGACAGCACCTAGATGGTTTCCCCTAATTTCCGCACATATTACCAAGATGTGAATTTTAGTTAACATGTGATACAATTTGTAAATTATGCTCCTTTGATCTTTGGGATGGTCTGTATGTGACTTCTAGGTTCCCCTTTGCAATCTTATTTCCTGCTGTTGCACCTTTATACTGGCTACTTATAGACTTACCATACTGACTAGAAGGAGAGGAGGTGGTTCAGGGGTCCAGAAGAAGATACAATTTTAATACAAGAAGGCTTTATTATCTGACTGGGCTTGGATGTTTAGATAGAAAACAAAAGGAGACACTAGCTCCCTCCCTTCCCTCCCTCCTTTTTTTCTTTCCTTTGGAATTTCAAGGGGGGAGGGAGGGATGACTACTCACTATTTCCAGACCATACCTTCCTCCTTCCATTGGTTCTGGGGAATGATTGTTCCTTAGTCTGAGCCCATATTCTGCACTTTTTGGAGGCTAAGCTCCACTGAAATGTTTGTATTTTAAGCCACTTGAATCTCACAACCCTAGACTGATGAAATCATTTGTAAGCAAGGTCCTGAGTCAAATGTTTTCTTTGCTTCTGTTTTTAGGAGCTTATGAGAGTGAATTATAAAACCAAAAGCACAAGATTCATAACTCAGTATTCTCAGCCCTCTGCTAGGGAAAGAAAAACCACAGCATTTGGGATGGAGGGTTAAACTTAGGACCTGTCTTGGTTCTGTCTTTACTAGGCTAGTCACTGTTGTCCTTCATTGTATTTTCTCCTGTATCAGTGAGCAGATGTGAATAACAGATTGCTTATGACCAGTATTGTTTGTAGTAGATAAAAATCTTAGGAAATACAAACAGCTTGAGAAATAGAGCAAATAGTTAACATTTATGGTTATAAAGTTTGCTAAGCTCTTTACATCTAATATCTCATTTGGTGACATAGCTAGTAACTGCTCCTGAAAGACAACAAGGGAGTTAAATCTTGGCTGTCCATTCCTTGATCCCAAGGAGCAACTTTTGATGGTAACCTCAGTCCATTCCAACCACTAGTTTTTTATCAGAAAGTGGTGGCCTAGAGTTGTTGTGGCTTTAATGTACCATCATGAGCTTCTGGGCTTATATTTATAATTTATAAACTGCACATAGCTAATGGGATCTAAGTCCAATTGTGCTTAAGGCTGAATTTATTTCAAAGCTCTTTTGAGCCCCGAATGGGACAACCCTCTTTCTAATTGCAATCCTAAAGTAAGAAATGAGCAATGAAAAATAAATTTTGGACTCTTCTGTCATCTTTGTTTTGCAGAATAATAAACCAATCCAGCAATGTAGAAATTGCATCATTTCCAATCTACAAAATACTGTTTTGTGCTCGTGGCCATGATGGGACAACAGAAAGCGATTGCTTTGCATTTACAGAGAGTTCTCGTGGGACAGAAGACTTTCAGATACACATTTTCTCCTGTGAGATTCAAGAGGCAGTAAGTATCACATAATCCGGTGATCTGCTATAGTGAGAAAGTTAATTAAAACAATATTAATAGGACCTACATCTTGTTAATTAGTGTTGGGACAGGACTGTACCTGGGCTTCACTCCTATTCCATGATGGGGAAAACTCACTGTGCTGGTGCAGGTAGGCACCTTTTTTTTGCAACTTGCAAACCTAGAGAGTTGCCTGGAGTGGGGGTTCTCTCATCCGTGATCACAGGACTCCTTTCCACTCTTTAAAATTATTGAGGACTCCCCCACCCCAACCAAAGTTTTTTTGTTTATGTGGGTTATGTCTGTTGATGTTTTCCATATTTTAAATTTTATGTTATGTTAGTGATATTATGAAAATAATTTTGACCTCTCATACCCCTGGAAAGGGTCTCAGGGACCCTCAAGATCACACTTTGAGAACTGCTGGCCTAGATCACCAAGAAGTTAAGTGACCCTCCTAGGATCACACAGCCATTATGTGGTAGAAGAGAAACTTAAAATCCAAGTCCTTGTGGTTCCAGGGTCAGTACATCATAGTATCTGTGTGCATAGACAGTATAACATAGCATTAGGATTTGAATAGATTTCTAAAGAGGAAGTCATGATTTGTGGTAGCACAGAGCCACATGGAAAGAGCTGAATCATAGGGAGTGCCTATCTTAGTGCAGAGTTAAAACAGTTTCATTTAGCAGCATTAGGGGAGGAAGAAGGGAATAAGCATTTATATAACACCTACTACATGCAAGGCATTCTGTAGAGGACTTTTTTTTAAACCAAATATTATCTCTGATCCTTATAAAAATCCTGGGAGTTAGATGTTATTATACAGATGAGTAAACTGAGTCCAGCAGAGGGTAAAGTGACGTGCCCAGGGTCACACAGCTGGTAAGCTCCTGAGGTTAGATTCAAACTCAGATTTTCTGATTCTAGGCTCAGTCCTTTGTCTACCACCAACTGCTTGGTGTATTAGAGTTTAGCACCATGTTGTGGAAGAGGTCAAACAGCGTAAAGTTTTTTTTTTCTTTTTTATATGGTCAAAAAGAAAGGAGTAGTATCTGTCATCATTCTTAATTAATGGATTGTTAAAAACAAATTAAAAATTCATATAATAGCAGTTGCTCTATGTAAAATTGGCTAACCTTGAAATAGTATTTATTTTACAGGTCTGTAGTTTTTGTTTTTATTTTGTTTTTAACCAGTACTTATTTGTCAAGTGAGCTAAGCAAGAAAATTCAGTAATTAAAAATTGAATGTTCTTTCTTAATGCAAAGGATTTTCAAACTACTAGCCAGTTCCCTCTACCAATCAATTAATCATTCAACCACTAAATGTTTATTAAACTCCTACTACGTTCCAGGACTGTCCTAAATTTTGGGGATACATAGAAAGGCATATGTCAGTCATTCCCTGCTCTTGAGGACCTTACAGTTTGATGAGGGAAGAAAGCACATAAAAGGATCTGGAAAGTGGGGAAGGGAGAAGGGAAGGCTGTTACTGGTGCGGGGATGTGGTGAAATCCTGCTGCCAGTGCGGGGGAATGAGTTGAGGAGGTAAGTAAGGGTCATTGTTGATTTCGTTTTTTAGAATGATGAGTTTTTGGAGATTATGGAGTCCAGGAGAACAGCTAGGTGGGACATGATGAGAATTCCCAGAGAGTCCTTCCAAAATGGTAGAGGATCATCATCCTCCTAGGGAGGAATCTCTAATGGTTAAATGACTTGCCCAGGGTCACATAGTATAGGTCAGAAGTAGGACTTGAACTAAAGTCTTCCTGGTTTTGAGGCTAGCTGTCTGAACTTTATGCAATGGTACCTTAGTTTGATTTCTAAGGAGAGAGAGAGAGAGAGAGAGAGAGAGAGAGAGTCAGAGAGTCAGTCCTTACATACTCCATTATGAGAAGTGAGGAAAAACTGATGGTAGAGATTTCTTATTTCAAATTTGGCAGCTGTTGTTTTTATACCTGTCTGATTTTTGGATTCCTGGAGCCTACTCCCATTGAAATGGATTTGGCAAAATGGGAAGAGTCTGTTGCTTGAATAGTCAGAGATTGTTGAAGAAAATTAAAGGGATCTGTTTCTTACTATTTTATGTAATTGTGATGTATATAGCATTTGTAATTTGGGGAACCTTTATATCTGCTGTATTCTTTTTTTAGTCGTTTTGGAAACAGTATATAACTTCATTTCCAAAAGTATATTGTATGGTATAGATTGTTAAAAGGAAGTCCATATACTTTTGTATTGTGTAGCACTTGTAGCTTGTGGTCAAGTGTCTTTAACCTCTCATGTAAAATTCTCTGTGTTTGAAGTAGGAATGTGCATGGATTAGTGTTTATTACATAGTTCTGAACTTTATTGTAGGTGTCACACAACATTAAAGCTAGAGGGGACCTTAGAGTATCCATTTCCTTCATTTTTAAAGTGAAGAAAGTGAGGGCCAAGGAATTTGTGACTTACCCAAAGGGACAGCAAGGATACTGGCAAAGTAGGGCTCCCATGCCCCCAACTGTGGACATCTTTCAAGCCTGGGTCTGGGTTTTCACTTGGCACCTCATCAGTGGTGGGTTACGGGTTCAGTTCAGTTTTTATCTATTTCAAAATGACTCAGAAATAAACGAGTAAGTATATATATATATTTGTCTGTTTATATCTGTCTGTCTCCATATTTGTCTGGTTAGATCTGTCTAATTTCCCTAGTTTTCCTTCTGATCTCAAGTCTCTCATTTCCATCTCCCTATTAGACTTTTTGAACTAGGTATCCTACACTCAGTTTGTCTAAAACAGAACTTATCTTTCCTCCCTCCTCAGAGCTGCCCTTTGCTGAAGCTCCTTACTGCTTTTGTGAGCACCACTAACGTTTTAGTCAGCCAGGTTCACAACGAGGTTCTTCTCCTTGACTCCTCACTCTTTCTCACCTTGAATACCCAGTTTTACTGTTGGTCATGTATCTCTCCATCTCAATCTTTGTCCTTATGATGTATCTTCTTCTCACCTCCATGTTTTAGAATTCCTGGTTTTCTTAAAAACCCAGCTCAGGTGCCTTCTTCTGCAGTAGGCCTGTGCAGGCCTCTCGGTCTGTGAGTGTCTACCTTCTATCTGCTTTATGTGTGTCCTTTACACACACACAAATGCATGTGTTTTACATGCATGCATATGTGCATATACAAATATATACATACATATATAGTCACACAGTTCTCCTCTTGGTTAGAATGCAACTCTTTGAAGGCAGCTACTTTGTTTTTGCTTTTCTTTGTATCCTTAGTGCTTAGCACAATGTGTGGTTTGTAAACGCTTGCTGACTGACCAGTTGGTTTGTGTTCTCATTGTCATCGCAATGGGCATTAGCGAATGACTTTTTCTAATTACTTTTGTTTCTTGTATTTTTACAGTCTTTAGCCAAGTTTTGGTGTTTTCTAGAGAACACCAGTTAATAGAATCAAAGCTTGCTATGAGCATGAGTGCTTCTCTGTTCGCTCCAAGTTCACTCCAGCAATACTTCTATCAGCATCATTAACACTGATTTAGAGCAGCACAAGAAAAGGGCATGGTGCAGATGGCTCTAGGCTCAGCCCCTTTGGCCTCTGTTAAAAGTACCCGAAGAGGAAACCAGGGAATGATTTGTTTTGAGTTATGGAGGTGGTGCAGGAGATTTCTGTTTTCCTTCAGGATTGCTCAGTGTCCAGGTGAATGAAGAGTCTGCCTGTGGTGCTGGTAGAGTAGTTCTGTGGAGTTTCTTGGTGTGCCTTTGGAGTTAGCCTAGAAAGGAGCCCTTTATGTGAGGTGGAGCCCATTTTGGTGATGAGCCCATTTAATGTTTTAATCCTATTTTCTACATAAGATGCTACTAGTTCTTCCTAACATATCTGTTGAAATTGTACTTGATTTGCCACTTGCATACTTCTGACTTGGAGAAAAAGAAAGACAGGTGGATCTAATTATTGTATGGGGAGGGAGTAGAAAGTAGGTAAAACTTTTGTCTAACAATGGTTCTTCCTTTATTCTTTCATTTAGGTCAGCAGGATTTTATACAGTTTTTGTACAGCATTTAAACGTTCTTCCAGGCAAGTGTCAGATGTAAAGGACTCTGTTGTCCCTACCCCAGACAGTGATGTATTTACCTTCAGTGTCTCCTTGGAGGTCAAAGAAGATGATGGAAAAGGAAACTTTAGGTAAGGCAGCTGGAAAATAGCACAAAATACTTAAAATGGCATGGAAGGTTTTGTGATTTGTTTCTTCCTGAGTGTAGTACACTCATCCTCTATGTCTTCATGTGAAATCCTTTTTTTAAAGCCCTTTTTGGGTCCCGTGTTCTACCTAAAACTTTCTCTGATCCCCCTAAACTGAAAATAATTTCCCCCTTTTCAAAATTGCTCTGTTTTCCTCCTTTGAACATGTTTTCCCAGTATCACACTAAATTTCCTAATGCTGAGCCAATGTTGTTCTCTGTTTTTACCCCTAGTGCCTAGGCTTGTCCTTTGTGCATAGTAGATTCATAATCAACATAATATTGGGTTGAATATGTATATATTTCTTTTCTTAATCATCTTTTACCCCCTTTTTGCTTCCTGTATCAGTATCAAATGGCCTTTTTTGTGGCCTCCTTCTTAGTTAGTAGGGAAACCATGAAAATCACATTTATGTTTTGTGTCTCTTTACTAATTTCATTAGTCTAATACCAACCATAATGATAATAATGATGGTGGCATTACCTGACAAATGTATTTATCACTTACTATGTGCCAAGCACTGTGCTAATTAGTGCTTTATAATTATTATCTCATTTGATTCTCACAGTAGCCCTGAGAACTAGGTGCTGTTATCAATTTACAGTTGAGGAAACCAAGGCAGACAGAGGTCAAGTGACTTGATGAGGGTAAAACAGCTTGTAAGTACCTGAGGCAGGATTTGATTTCAGGTCTTCCTGACTCAGGTCTGACATTCTTTATCCACTGCTCTACCTTTGCCTCAACTGGAAGAGTTTTCAGAAACATTAAAAGGGAGGACAGAACTAATCACGAGAGTGATCTGTAGTTGGACTTGGCTGATTGTTGTTTGGAGATGTAAAAGAGGAGGTATGTCAGCATACAGGGCTGGAAGCTGAAGGAGCAGCTTCTTGCTTGGTTTCTTCAGTGAAGCTTGTTTTTACCCTTTAAGAAGCTTATGGTGTGTTGAGTCAAGAAGGTCAGTGGGTAGGCAACATAGATGAAGGGTGACAGTAGTTAATTAGGTAAAAAGAATTGTTTAAAAAAAAAAGGGATGGAGGAGTCTGGGTGTGTGAAAAAGTGACTTGCCTGCTGTCTTTTCCTTTTTTAAGAGTAGAATAAATCTCCTTGTTCCAAGCAAATATACAGTGATATTGTTGGGTAGTATTTTGTTTTAGAACAAAATATTTATTGTGTTCTTGGTGAGTAAATATGAGAACTACCAGTGTTATTCTGTGAGGGAGCAGAAGAGAGAACCCAGTTTATAAGTATAGACTGTGTAGTTAATGAAGAACAGTAAACTATGGAAGTCACTGCTAACCACATGGGGATTTAACTGCTGGCATGCCAACTGTACTCCATTTGGTAAAGTTTTTACTATTTTTCTTTTGTATTGAATTGGTTTCTTTCCTGAATCTCTGGATGTGTATAGGGTAAAAAATCCTTATTTTATAGAGCACCTTGAATTTTTGAGTATTGAATATTGAAAAATAAAGCATTTTCCTCACATAACCCTATAAGTTAGGCCTGCAAATAATGAATATATCAAAAGTCTTATTAGCTCTTAAAGTGCAAAACTGTGCTAAGGGGACACCATATTTTATCCCATTTAGCTGATCAGAAAACTGAGGCTCTGAATAAATGATTCCTCTGTGCTCCACCCAGCCAAGTGCCTAATGGAAATGAAACCCAAATCTCCTCTCTTCAAGTTCAGTGTGTTTTTGGTGACATTGTGTGCTCCTTCTAACTTAGGTTCAGTCTAGAATTTGACTACAGCTTAAGTTGAGTCCTTCAGCCTCTCTTAGCTAAGATATAAGTTACCAGAATATGTATACATATTCTTATCCTAAAGGCCAAAGATATTTAGGTTTCATTGCAACTGATTGAGGAACCTAATGTCTTGGGCCCACTTAGGACAGGGGTACCTTTTCTCAGTCTTTCCCTCCCTGCTCTGTTTCTCCCTTCCTCCCCTTCCTTCCTCTTCTCTCAGCCAGGTCAGTCAGTAAGCATTTATTAAATACCTACTAGGTTGCCAGGTGCTGTGCTAACGTCTGGGGATAAAAAAAAAAAAAAGATAAAAGGTAGGTCTTGCCCTCGAGGAACTTACAGCCAAATGATGGAGACAAACAAACAGCTATGTATAAACCAGCCATATACAGGATAAATAGAAAATAATCAACAGGGGGAAAGGCACTAGAATGAGGCATTGGGAAAGGCTTCTTTCCTCCCTTTTTCTCAGTTGCTCTTCTCTCCTTTTTCCCCTGACTCTATTTTCTCTTTCTGGTTTCCTTCTCTTACCTTTTCTTTCCCCTCCATCCTCTCTCTCCCTTTTTCTCTTGCCTATCTGCCTCTTTCCCCCATGCATCTCTTAGTATAACTGACATCCCACTGCAGACTTCCTTCCTGCTTGCAAGTCTCCTGAAGTCCTCAGATCTTTTCTAGACAAAGGGCTACCTTGCCATGCCTCCTTCATCCTCTACTTGAGAAGCTTGTTTTTGCAAAAACTTTGAGCCCTTTTTTGTGTTCCTTTTGAGACTTTTTTGCATTTTAGCCCAAGGCTAGAATCTAATACCCTGTGGTTACATGCTAATTTGGGGGGGGGGGTTAATTTTGCTTTAAAATGTACAAATTCTGTCTGGTTTCCATATTCAAAGCAAATTTATCTAATTCTACTGTAAAGGATTATGTTGAATTGAAAGGTAGACTTTTGAAAATGTTTTAAAGCTTCTTTGATGATTGACTCAGAACATTGCTAATAGAAATGATGAACCTATTTCATAAATTTTCTGTCAAGTTACATTTTGTTTCTGTTAGCATTCTGTTTCATATCATCTTTTCTTTAATGTGACTTATTTTTTTAGCTTGAGAACTATTTTCCCCTACTATGTTAATTTGTCTTGGTTTTTAAAATGGTGTCAGAAGAGGCGGCTAGGTGGCGAAGTGAATAGAGCGCCAACTCTGGAGTCAGGAGGACCTGAGTTCAGATCTGGCCTCAGACACTTAACACTTACTGGCCATGTGACCTTGGGCAAGTCACTTGGCCCCAATTGCCCTGCCTTCCCTATTCCAAAAAGAAAAAAAATGGTGTCAGAGACTTATTGGCCAATTGTGTTGGGAGACTAAAGGCTAGGTGATGAATGGCCTAGGCACTGCTCTGGCATCTTTAGAATATCAAAAGAACTCGAAGATCTCTAGCAGTCTCTCTATGAAGTAGTTAGAGCCATGGTAAGTGTCACCCAGGATGTGTTTGGTTTTTTGAGGTAGGAGGAGGACCCCCATCAGTGAAACCACAGATTCACTGAAATGCTGAAACATTAAAGGAGTGACAGCTTGAGGTTGGAAGACCTTGTTTGAGTCTTGGTTCAAGTCATTTACTACCTGTGTGACCACTGAGGAGACACCTGACTTTTCTGACCACGAGTTTCCTTGTCTCTAAAATTTTGTTACTCTTACATTGTCTGCCTCATAAAGTTGTAAGGGAACTGCCCTGTGTTCTATCAAATACTGTTCAAATTATGAGCTGCTATGAATGTAAAAAAATCATAAATATAATGACTTGGAGTTTTTGTTTTTGAGTTATAGGGAGATGAATTCCTTTGTAGCTGGAGGGGGGCATAAATAAGGCACAGAGTGCAAAATAGACAGTGTATAAAAATAAGGCATAATAACATTGTGGAAGATTGAAAAGGTGAATTTTATATGTATATTCTGATAGTTACAGTTCATTAATTTCATCAGAATGAAATGCCAAGCTTTTAAAATCCAATTAAAAAGACTTGTTGATAACCTCCACTTTATTTTGTGAATTTTCTAAAGTCTAACTATAGGATCCATGCTACTTAGGCTGTGCATAGTGAGCTCTTGGTATGTTTTTAACAGATACAATTATTATTGGCAAAATGCATGGATTGATGTAGTTACATTTTTAGAAGGTCATCTTCATGTATTGTATATTTAAATGTGTTCTATTTTATTCCTGTTATTTTGTACATTTTAGTCCTGTGCCTAAGGACAGAGAGAAATTTTATTTCAAATTGAGACAAGGAATTGAAAAGAAGGTTGTGATCACAGTGCAACAGCTGTCCAACAAGGAACTAGCAATTGAGAGGTAAGTTACATCCTTGAGAATCTAAGAATTGAAGATCTGGGATGGAAATCATCCAGATTGTTGTGCACGCACATTCATGCACAGTACATATGGATGTATAGACGTGCACATGTGTATGTTATGTTTGTGTATCTATAGCTATGTATACATGCATGTAGATCTATGTACACACGTATATGTGTGTATAAACACATGAACTTAGTGGGTTGGGATGGTCAGGAGACCTGGTTTATAGTATCAGCTTTACCAATAACTGTCCTTTGGCAGATCACCTGATTCAGCACCTTCATTTGTCCATTTATAAATTGTTCCATCTTAACTAGAGATAATTTAAACACCAAATGTTTTGGACTAATCAAAAAGGTATATTCCATTATACTCATAGATAGCATTATTATTGCTGTTGCAACTTAGTCCTGTTTTAAAATGAGTAAAAGTAATAGTATTTGAATATAAATAGAAATTGGTCACTGAATTGAGTTTTTTAATTTAATTTTTAGACATGCTTAATTCTTAGTGATTAAATTTTTAATTGATTAAATCTTCATTTTAAAAATGGTCCAGCAGGTGGCAGTCTTGTCAAATAAATTCTTAAAATTCATCCTCTTAGTCAAACAGACTTGTAAGAGAAGAATAATTCCGTTTGGCAGACAGTTGGAGTATGTTTATATGATGCTATGTGGTTGCAGCATTTTTATTTACATCATATTATTTTATCTTCACAGCAACATTGTGAAATAAGTCCTAGGAATGTTACAATCTCTGATTTACTGATAAGTACATTGAGAAGTTAAGTGATTCCCCATGGTTATAGAGTTTATAAGTGATGGAAAAAGACTTGAACTTTCCTACTGCATTGTACTGTACTGGACTGTTCAAGAACAGCTGGGAGGAAAGAATAACCTCAGAGGAGCCTAGAAGTCATTTTCTTATAACTACTTAAAGTGAAAATGACAGTGCATTTTCCTGAGGGCCTGTATTTCTTTATTTGTAGATCAAGCATTAATGTTAAGAAGTAGGTTTAAGAAAGTTGAATAGAAGTTTATCTTGTGGCTGGATTTTTTTTGTTTACACAACAGTATGGAAAAAAAAAACCACCTTTCCCTATTATCCAGTTGACATATGTGTGCCTAAAGCTAGATGTTTGTATGTAGGCAAATCTTATGTATACATATAGCTAAACCCCTTGAAAGCACAGACTGGGTGTCTTCAACACCTAATGGGGCATGCCTTACTATCGATCACACTTAATGAGTGCTGAGAGAGAGAGAGAGAGAGAGAGAGAGAGAGAGAGAACACATACTGATAACATATGTATACCCACATGGATACACACACATTTGTATATACAAACATGTATACTTATTTATCTCTCTGTATTTGTATACATGTATACATATGTCAGTTCATACATCTTTACAGCATACAACACCATGTTCTTCAAAAAGTTATTTATAAAACTAATATGTTCAGAATACAAAATTATTCCTGATTTAATGAATATTTAACTGCTCAGTCTGAACTCTGAATCATGGCAGAATTGTTTCAGTCACAGTGGGTGGTGGGTTTGCTCCCTGCACCTTCTTTGTAGGGACGGTTTTACAGTTGAGTTTCATAACTGGTTAAAGCTACCTGCATAACTGATTCTATGTTCCTAAATTTTCACCTTCTAGGTTTTATTTTTTGATTCAAATATAGTTTTTAGTAGATAGCTCTATTTTCTTTTCCTTTTTCAGTTTATATCTCTTGTCGTAATAGCTAATAAGAACAATCAGCAGTCTAGTCTTTACAGGCGCTGTGCTGAATGCTTTATCAGAATGATCTCATTTCACCCTCACGGCAACCCCGAGAGGGTGCTATTATTTTTATTATTCCCATTTTATAGTTGAGGAAATTGAGGGTAGAGAGATTAAATGACTTGCCCAAGGTCATATAGCTTGTAAGTACCAGGTTCATTCCTCTACCCATGGTGCCATCTAGGTGCCTCCTGCTTTTGTCTTTCTTTTGACCATCTCCCTGCCCATTAATTTCTCCTTTAAAAGGACAATTAGGAAGAAATAATGGGCAATAGAACTTAAGTATATCAATTTTAGAGGCATTAGTCATATCGCTTCATTGATTTCTCTGGACATTTGTGGATTATGTGGAATCTCAGGAAAGTTCCTTCCCTTTTATCATCTGTGACCCTACCAGATGTGATGACAGTGTTTTTCTTTGTAAAAATTACTCAGAATTTCACCTTTTTTCCACAAGTATTGGTTTACAAATGTTTCCATTCAAATGAACAGATTACTTTCATTGCTCTGCCAATTAATTTTCATTTGGGAAAGCTACATTTTGGCTCTATATGAAGTTGACAGCATATAGAGAATGTTGATATTTCTCCTTTTTCAACCTTCTTGAGAAAAAGTTGAGAATAAAAATCTTCTTCCTGTATATATTTGGCACAAAATCTACTTAGATTTTGGAGATGGCTAAAATTTTAAGAAGTGTGAGAAATTGCAGCCTGGAAGGTAATGTGTGAATTTTGTACAAAAAATAGCAGTAATTATGGATTGCATGAAAATTCTAAAGGTGATACCTTTCTTTATGCAACTAGTTAAATAGAAGTGAAATATTAATAGTTAGCATTTGCCTAGCACTTTAAGATTTGCAAAACTCTTTATGAAAATTGTCACATTTTATCCTTCTAATAACCCTGGGAAGTAGGTGATATCGTTATCCTCCTTTTGTGGATAAGGAAACGGAGGCAAACAGAAGTTAAATGACTTGTCGAGGGTCATGCAGCTAATAAGTGTCTGAGGCAGGTTTTAAACTCTGGTCTTACTGACTTAAGGTGCAGTGCTCTGTCGTGTCCTTTACAAATATATAGATTTTATCATATATAATGAACCGGGTTAAAATATTCAAAATAGAGCTTTTTTAAAGCTTTAAGAGGGCAATTAGGTGGCTTAGTGAATAGGCTGTTGGGCCTGGAGTTGGAGGACTCATCTTCCTGACTTCAAATCTGGCCCGACACTTACTAGCTGTGTGACCCTAAGCATTTCACTTAATTGTTTATCTCCGTTTCCTCATCTGTAAAATGAGCTGGAGAAAGAAATGGCATACTACTCTAGTATCTTTACCAAGAAAACTCTGAAGAGTCAGACATGACTGAAACACAACTGAATAATACCTAGAGTTATTTATATATATGTGTGTGTGTGTGTGTGTGTGTGTGTGTGTGTGTGTGTGTATTTTTTTTTTTTTTTTGCTTTTTGGAGGGGGGAAGGTAGGGTAATTGGGGTTAAGTGACTTGCCCAAGTTCACACGGCTAGTTTTTGTGTTAACTGTCTGAGGCTGGATTTGAACTCAGGTCCTCCTGACTCCAGGGTTGATGCTTTATTCACTGCATCACCTAGCCTCCCCTTTGTATATATCTTTGTGTATAGATTTATGTATAGTTTTCATTATAGTTGGTTAAAATATACAGAAATTCGATGCAGAAGTAAATATTTTTATATATTTATCAATAATATATATTTATTAAAGGACTACTGTATACTAGAGACTATGCTGAGAATTGGAAATACAGAGAGAAAAGGGAAGCAGTCCTTGTCCCCTAGGAGCTTACAATGTACATATATGTGGACATACAAGATCCATGGTCAGGAAGCATAAATTAAAGGCTTACTTTGTGCAAGGCATAATGCTAACCTCTGAGGACACAAAGACAAAAACAAGGTCTCTGCTCTCAGGGAATACATTCTGACGGGGCAGACAGCACTCAAACACTTACATATGTTAGAGTTGTTGATTGGTTGTTGTCCTTCATTCTTGAAGAGGACCAAAATGACATCACCATGGTAGAGTCAAGTTGCAACGTGTCCGATTGTGACTGATCAGGCAGAAGGCATGAACTGTTGTGGGGATGAGGAAAGACCTCTTACAAGTTTTGATTTGAACTAATTCTTGAAGGAAGCCAAGGAGGTGAGGGTGAAGAGGGAAAACATTGCAGGCATGAAGGATAACCAGTGAAAAGACACAGAGTCAGGAGATGGAGCATGGTCTTTAATGTGCCTCAAGAAGGCCGTGGGTGTTGGGGAATCAAGCATAAGAAGACCCAGAAATCAGTCAAAAGAAAATTTGGCAATGAAGGTACTCCTAGCAGGGAGACCAGAGGAGGCCTCCTTCAGACAGTGACAACAGAGCTATTTCTTAAAGGAAGCTGAGAATTCTAAGATTTGGAGGTGAAGAAGGAGCAAATCACAGGGAATTAAAGTGGCCTACATGTGCATTAGCAAGTCAGCCCATGCAGCTGACTTGTAGAACATATTGAGGTGAGTAATGTGTTAGGAACCTGGAGAGGTAGGAGGGGCCAGATTAGGAAAAGCTTTGAATGCCAAAGTAGGGTTGGTCCTAGGGAAAAAAGGGAGTCACTGGTGTTTGCTGAGTAGGGGAAATGACATGGTCAGATTTACACTTTGGGAATGTTACCTTGGTGGCCACATGAAGAATAGATTGGAATAAACCAATAGACTTAAGGCGAGAGAGATCTAATAGGAGGCTATTAGCTCACCATCCAGGTGAGAGGAGATGGCAGCCTTAACGAGGGTGGTAGTGGATGGAAATAATGTGGAGGTAGAAATGACAGGATTTGGAACCATTTGAGTGAGGGAGTGGTGAATTGAGGATATTTATGTATCCTGTCTGTTGTTTTATCCCCTCGAAGAAAAAGGAGACATTTCAGTTGAAATGGAATCACATTTTCCTAGTGCCTGACACATAGTAGGTGCTGAATAATTATTGATGATTGTCTGGTAGAGAACAAGTCATTAGTCAAAATACTGACATTTTTATATCATAATTCCTGAGACCTTTCCAACCTAAAAGTATCGGGATCAACTCAGACCACATGACAGTGGACTTAGAGAATCCTGTTTGCTTGTCAGCTTTCATATTCAGTAGCTGTGTGACTCACAAAATGTGGCTTAACCTTTTTAAAGCTTTAATTTTCTCATCTAAAAAATGATAATACTTATTTGCAATATTAACCACATAGAATTGTGAACAAAGGATTTGTAAACTGTAAAATACCATACAAAGTTCAACTATTACTTAGATAATTTGATACAATAGAAAGGGCACTATTTCCACAGTTTGACAATGTGGATTCAGATCCCACTTCTGTTTATTTTTGTGTTGTTTGGCAAGCACTCACCACTCTGAGCTATACTTTCTTGTCTATAAAATGAGGGAGGGGCCTAGATGGCCTCTAAAGTGCCTCTCAAGGTTAGGTACAGTGGTAAAAATATTAGCTTATGTGTGCTTCTTGAGTAGTGTAGAATGAGTCATTCAGAATGTAACCCAGCCATTCTTAATTTCTTGTCTGGGCTTTTCCCACCTATTATGTTTCGTGGAGGTCAATAGTGAGGATGAAGAACAGGATCATGGGCAGTAATTATTAATGGAATTTTTCATTTATTATATGTATATATTATCAGGAGTATAATGCCATCTATCTTATAGAAGGGGGGATCTTTTTGGAGAAGAGGAGGCTTATTTTTACTTAAATTCAGATCACTACCAGTAGGAACCTGATGTGAACCACCTCAGATAGGTGTGTGTAGGATCGCTGTGTCAGAGTGAGTTTTAGCTTTCTAGTTACTGTGTGGCCAGGGTGGATGGAGCATTCATTTCCTTTGGAGGCAGGATGACAGAAATTTAAATCCTTCTTCTGTCACAGAATGATTATGTTCATCTGGGCATTTAGCCTCTCTGGACTCCTATGCAGTTCTAGAATAGTATCATATTGCCATTGGTAGAATGAGTTTCCTTCCAGTGAGGTTCCTACACCAGTGAAAGTGTAGATCTAGATCAACAAGTATTCTAGTTGGTACTGAGGCACTTATTCACAGCAACTAGAAGGAAAGGAGAATTTCATTGAGTTCCATGATATTAATATGTGCCTTCTGGGTGACTTAAACAATTGGGAAAATAGGGATTATATGTGTATAAAAACATGAGGATGACCCAGAAAACTACAACTTAGAGTTGTAAGGTACCGAGTGACTAGGAAATGAGTGACGTAGGTACATACTAGACAGTCACTTATTGTAGAAGAATTAAGGAATACTCTGTTTCAGCCTTTGCTGAATACTTTAGAAGAGACATGCTTTCTTTCTGCTCCAACAATCAGTTGTCCTTGAATTCTTGTTTACTACCTGCTGGCTTACAGTAAAAATCTTATTAAAAGGAATTAGTGATACTGAATATCTTTTGTTGGGTAAATGATTGAAAGACACGTTTCCTAGCATTATTTTCCTGAAGAAAATGACCTAATATGGCCAGTAAAGGAATTTGTTTTGCTTGGCTGTACATATTAGTTATGAGGAATTTATTTTTCTTTTTTCTCTCTAGTGGGGTAGGGGTGGAAAGGATAAAAAATAGATTTTATTTAATTAAAAAAAAACTTAAAAATTAGGAACACTGGAGAATTTGATTTCTAATGTTTTATTTGTTTTGATATAGAGTAAATAAGTTTATCAATATTTTCTGCTGCAAATTTTTAAAAATCATAAGGGAATAATGAGACAGCTTGGGCTATTGCTTGCTTCATGGGTTGATTGTATTTGATGTTATAAATTCTAACTAGCTCTTGCTGAATGTATCCAATGGCTATTCAATGATTCAGTGGCTCACTTGTCTTATAGGCTTAATGTATTTGTATATTTTTCTTGATCTGTAGTATTATGTTATAAAAATTGGAGGCCCATATTAATTCCCCAGATATTATTCAATATTCAAAAGTATTTCCTATAATTTCCCAAAGGTGACCCTCTTGTGCATCTTTAGGCTCTTTTACTCTAATCTTTGAGAAGGAGGTTCCTTTTTCCTTTGTCAGACTTATTAACTCTTTATAGCTTGGATACCATTTCTTCTTTTGTCCTTTGGGATTGTGCCCCGGTAACGAATTTTTGCCTCTTACTCATCTTTTTTTTTCTTTTCTTTCTTTTTTTTGGGGGTGGTCGTGGTGGTGGTACTGGCTTCTTCCTTGATGCCTTCAGAGATTCCTAGATTTCCCTCCTTAAAACAACCTTCTCTTGATGCTATCCATTCCTTCATGTTATTATCCCAAATCTCTACTCCATCTCACTGCCGAACTCTACTGGTTCACTACTGATCCATTCTCAAGTCTTACAGAACTAATCTTTTCAAGATTTCCAATCGTTTTTCAATTGCTAAATTCAGTGTTCTTTTCTCACTTCATCTTTCTTGGCTTCTCTGGGATTTTTGGAACTATGGATCATCACTTCTTGCCCAAAAGTGCAACAGTAGAGCCAGAATAGAACTGAAATCATTTGATCACTACTTCTTAGTGTTTTGGGTTTTTTTTTTTTGTTACTATAGCACCTGCCCACTATCCTTTAGAAGTGTTGTTTAAACCCTTTTTGTCATCACTCCTCCCTTCTTTCTGTAACCCTTTTTCATTGGTGAACTTATCTGATTTCATGTGATTAATTATCACACAAAGCATATGACTCTCAAAAATATATATCTTTCAGTAATCAGTTTCTTGAACTCCTCTCTTACATCACCAAATGCTTGCTGAACATATCTACCCAGATGGCCCAACAGCATCCCACACTCATGGGAAGATAAAGATACTAAACAGATTGTCAAATAATAAGGAGGTTCCAGTGGATTAGAGGTTTAGTAAGAATTAATATTGTTACATGATTACCAACAAAACTAATAATGTTAGGCTACATTGATAGCTTTCTGGTATCCAGAAGAATTCTACTGGATGCAGTCTTTGTTAAATACCATATTGTGTATTTTTTTTTCTGCTTCTGCATATTTTAGGAAGGATCTAAATAAACTTGAGCAGGACTAGTAGAGGGCAAAGTGAGTGATGAGGAAACTCCATATGTACCCCACAGAAAGGTTACTGAAGCTAATAGGGAGCATTAGACTAGAGAGAAGATTTTTGGGGGGCTAACTTAGTATCTTCAACGCTTTGAAGAGGTAATATGTGAAAGTGATTAGATTGTTTTTATATTTTACTCAGAAGACCTCAGAGTGAGTATGAGTTATAGGAGACAGATTTCAGCTCAGTATAAGGAAACATTTCCTACCAGTTAGAATTATCAAAAAATGAATTTAGTAGTATCTAATCACGGGTGCTTTTAGGCTATGGTTTAATGGTCACTTTATAAAGGGAGACAGTTGAGAGATTCATCTTTGAGGAAGGGGTTAAACAGGGCTTCTTAAACTTTTTTTCGTACTCTTGACTCCCTTCAGCACTTCTTAAACTGTGGGTCACTAGATGATCTTTGAGGTTTCTTTGAAATTTCTTTTTTTTTTTGGAGGGTAATTGAGGTTAAGTAACTTGCCCAAGGTCACATGGCTAGGTTTTTGTTTGTGTATGTTAAGTGTTTGAGGCCGGATCCTTCTGACTCCAGGGCTGATGCTCTACTCACTAGCCACCTAGCTGCCCCGGTCTCTTTGAAATTTCAAGCCCTTGTGAAACTGATAGTTTTTTTGGTCTTCCATTTGTCTAATAATGTTTTAATGTTAGCTAAAATGTCAGCTGATTCACTTATATGAATAAATTAACCTCACATTAAATCCTACTTTCATTTTAAGAAGATCAAGTAGGTGGATCAAAAAATTCACTGTAAGGGATGTTTTTATTTTTGTGGCTGAACTTGAAATTTTCACTTATAATTAAATATTAATGGGCTTGTTTTTGATTTCAAGTACCATTTAATAATATGTACCTACATTTTCCTCCTCGGGTTATTTTTTCAACAAATTATCATTTAAATTCATACTTAAAGGATTTTTCTATTATTTTTTCCATAGTTCTATAGAATAATTTATCCTTTTGTTAAAATATGATAAAAGATTTATACATACCTGAATTTCTTTATTTTTAAATAGGATTGAGCTTCTAAGATGTCTATGTTATTTCTCCCACAGATGTTATCCTTTGATATTAAAATGTAGGTTCATCTTGCGAAATGAATGCGGAAAATTGACATTTAGTTACTCCTCATTGATCATCTAAGAATTCTTATTCAGTAGCCATATCCTTTTTTCTATAGTTTATGTTGGTTTCAGGTAGTGTATATTTGATTTGTGAGGTCCTGGGAGTCATTGCTTTGTTTTTCAAAAGGTCTTTTCTTCTTGGCTTATTAGTCCATTAGTATGACCTCGCTAGAAGAGCTTTTTCTGATGACATAAAGAGTGAAGAGTTATAATTCATCCCCCATGGCTTTGCTATAGAGGAACATAAATCTGGCCAGAAAGGTGGTTATGTTTTGTGTGATTTCTCTTTTATATCCTGAACTTGAGATTTGTGTATTATTCTTTGTGTGAAATTAGAGTAATAGTAATTTTTATGGATCAGAAATATACATATAATATTTTTTGGCAGGTAATATGCAACAAGTTTGGTTGAGGGTTCTTTCTTGCTTTAGAAGAGGCTACACAATACATTAAAAATTTCTTGTTTGTGGACTTTTTATTAACTTTGGACGTTAAGATTAATATCACCAAAAATTTAGGCTAGTTAGAGGTCAGGTAAGAAATACATTTTATAAACAACTTATTTCGTTCCCCCTTCCTCCCCCTTTCAAATTAGTTAGCAAATACCAAGGAATTTTTGGCATGTATGTATGTTAGCCAGAATATAGCTAATTAAAAAAAAAATCTATTCTAGTCAAATAAAAAAAAGATAAAACTAGGAGGATTTAAGGGAAGAGATCTGGAAAAAGAGAAAGTTAGTGAAAAATCAACCAGCCAGCAAAGAAACATACGTGCCTACTATGTGCTAGGTACTGGAGATATAGAGATAAAACTGAAACTTTGTCGACAAAATGGAACCAAAATAAATTTTTTTTTGGTGGTAGGAGGAGTTTGCAGGTAGGGAGATGGCGGGGGGAGGGGTTCATATAAGAGGTGATGTCTAAGCTAAATTTTGGAGATAACTGGGAATTTTCAGAGGCAGAAGTGAGAAAGGGCTATTTCCTAGGAATTGAGAGACTGACAATGCAAAGAAAGACATGGAAATGACAGAGTGCCATGTTTGAGAGACTGCATGGAGGCCCGTTGTACTGGGTCTGAAGAGGAAAAATATTGAATAAGACTGAAAAAGTAGGTTGGGGACAAGGTAAGAAGGATGTTAAATGCTAAATGGGAGAATTCATATTTGATTCTAGCCCTAGTAGGGATCCATTGAAATTTGAGTGTGTCTGCTATGTACCCTTCACTGTGCTATGCCCTGGGGACGCCAGGATGAAATAGGATTATAGTCGGTGGCCTCAAGAAATTTAGAATTTATTTAGAGGGAGGTGATAAGTATGAAAGAAGTTGCAATAGAAGTTGTGATAGATTGTCAAGTGAGATTTCATACGGAATGGTTTGAGAGATTTGATGAGGGTGGGGGTAATACTTGAATTGGGCCTTGAAGGAGAGTACAGATTTTAATAGGCAGAAGTGTGGGTGGAAACTATTTCAGGGAAGGAAAATGATGGGCAGAAAACCAGGAGAGGCAGAAAGGTCAGAACGAAATACCCTGAAATAGGGTAGAGGTTGTATGACTAGAGAGAAGGTGATGGATGTGATGGATGTGAGTGATTTTGTGGAGGCTTCTGGAACAGAGGAATGACATGGGAACACCCTGACTCTTAGGAGTATCACTTTGACAGCTCTGTGGTGTATCAGAGAGGAGCCGGAACTGAAGGAGGGGAGGGAGCCATTTTGCAGCTATTTCAGTCCAGTTGAGAGGTGATGATTACTGGCTTAGAATAGGGTGGTTATGGTGTGAGTAGAGAAAAGTATGGTCATATGAGGTGTTGAAGACATAGAATCAACAAGACTTGGCAAGTTTTTCTATGGGGGTGGTAATGAGAGAGTGGTAATTGTCACAGATAAATCCCAGGTTGCAAATCTGGGTGTCTGATGAAAGAAGGTGGTGATCTCAACAGAAGTAAGAAAGTTAGAAAGGAGGAGGTATCACATTAGGGGCTGTCACTTCTAAAGGTAGTGAGTTCTGTGTTGTCTGTATCTTAGTCCAATCTTTGCTCCCTACTCATTCTGTGACATTAGTTATGTCCTTATTTATGACTCAGTTTCCTGGACTGTAAGACGAAGGTGATTGGACTAGGTGATCTCCAAATCTCGTTCAGCTCTAATATGTGCTGATTCTATGTAGTTAGCAGTCTTATTGACTTTTTTGAGGGGAGTGGGGTGTCAGAGTTAGTTTCTGGTAAGCTGGAGAAAATACTTGGAAGGATTCTTTCAATCCTATGGACTCTTTATAACATATCCTTGTTTGAAGGAGGAAATCACAGAATACTTGAATCTTGGAAAATGAAAGACGTCAGATGTTATCTAGTATAAATCCTAACTAAACCTTGAATCTGTCCTTAAAAATAACCAATACTTAATCCCTATTTACTTAAGACCAATGTATTGGGAAACTGTAATTATGGTTTTTATCTTCAAAATCTCCCTTGACAAATTAATTAGGTTAGTGATTCTTGAGCTAGATATTAAGAATAGCCTACTTTATTCAAGTAAAATCTCTTATTTTAAAATTAATACCATAACCATTATTCTCTCCCCTTTTGATCAGCACTTAATTTGAAGACCATTTCTAGGATGCCCTATGGTAAATGCTCACACTGTTGTTAATTTTTTAATGGAAAGTGACAGGCTGGTCATTTGATGTTACCATTTCCATGTTATATTATGCAATTTAATGTAGTATTATAGAAAATTTTAGTTTATATATGATAAAACATGAATAACCATTTATGGGAATTAAGGTACTCAGATGGGAGAATGATTGTACAAATAAATTTTCTGCCTGCTGGGCTATGAATATATAGAATCAACTTGATTTGATTTAATGGCTTATTATTTATTAATTTTTTTCTTCTTTAATATTTTCAGATGTTTTGGAATGTTACTAAGCCCAGGTCGAAACGTGAAGAACAGTGACATGCATTTATTGGATATGGTAATGATCGTCTTAAGCAACTTTAATCAAGTGTAGATCATAGTTATTTTTTCATGATGTCGGATGCCTCTTTTGAGATACGTGTCATAATTTCTTAAGAAACTATTTCCTAGTCCACACTTAATAAGGTCTTTTGGAAACTTAACCTGAAATTACTGAAAAAGGTGGGAAATAGGTAAATTCCTACAGAAGGTGAAAGCCCATGAAGGTCAGTGTTTTGGCAGAGCTCCCTTTATTTGTCTGTACTTAAGCTTCTTAGGAAAATGTCTTTTCTTTGATGAGCTAAGAATAGTAACATTATTAAAAGTAGCAGCATCTCCAGAGAGAGTATATATTTCTTTTCATTTATTTTAGTATAGTATTATTAATTTGAATATTAAGATTGACCTTTCTTTTAAAGAATTTTTCTACCACCTTTTTGATGACCTTAGAAAAATATGTATTGCCTTTAGGCATGGTATTTAAAAGAAATCTATAAAACCAACATGGATTTGTGAGAATTGGTGTTTGTCACGGCAGCTGCAACTCAGCATTCAGAGTCTTAGCTAATAACCAGAAGTACCAGTTATTACTAGCACTTAATGGTGAAGTCAGGCATAAATTTTCTAAGTCCTAGAGTAAGGAGTTAGTATTATGGTTGGTATTAAATTTTTTGATCAATATATTTTCTTGACCGTTGTTTATATTCTGCATGTATTCTAAAATTCTTCCTCTAAAATAGCGTATATGTTGATTTCATTTTGTTGTATTCCTCTGAATTTCTTTTTTTTTTTTTGAGGGCAGTTGGGGTTAAGTAACTTGCCCAAGGTCACACAGCTAGGTTTTTGTTTGTGTGTGCATTAAGTGTCTGAGGTCAGATCTGAGGTCCTTCTGACTCCAGGGCCGACACTCTACTCACTGCGCCCCCTAGCTGTCCTTCCTCTCAATTTCTTAAGAATCAATTTTCTTTAGAATGAATCAGGAAAAGCTTCCCATGAGTTTTCCTAAATGTGTCAGTCATTTTGAACCCAGAGACTCAACTTTAACCATACATAGCTTGTTAGCTTCCATCTCTGTGTGAGTATGTATGTAGATATATATGCTGTATCACAAATGAATGTTCAAACATTGATTATCTAGGACACTGGCATTCTTTGAGGAGGTGGCTTTGGGCCATAAAGAATTCTAAGAAGTTGGGGTGGCAAAGTGGCACAGTTAGTAGAGCACCGGCCCGGAGTCAGGAGAACCTGAGTTCAAATTCGGCCTAAGATACTTAACACAAAACTAGGCGTATGACCCTGGGCAAGTCACTTAACCCCAATTGCCCCATCTTCCCCCCTCCAGAAAGGAAAAAAAAAGAATTCTAAGAAGTCTAGATGTTAAAGTATAAACCTTTAAAGCCTCAAAAACCACTGATTGACAGAGCAAATTTCTCTGAAAAGCCTTATCCCAGAGTCTCAGTATATCTTTATTTGAGCCTTTTCAAGAGTCTTTGGCCATACATCATCCTTCAAGGGACTGGGTGTACTTGGGGGTGAAGAGAAGCTGTTGTCATCAGTCCCTCTGGTGAAGGGAAACTAAGCAAATCTGAGTACAAGTAGGATGACTGGGATAGCCATGTGTATTTTTATTATTCTGTTTTATCCATGCTATCTTTTCATGACCTTAAGTAGTTGAGAATTGAATAATTTTAAAACAAATTCTTATTATGCAAAACAAAATATCCAGTAGATCAGATTTAGTTCAGTTCAACAAATATTTATGTTTTTACTCTGTCATTGGAATAAGAAGACAAAAACAAGATGGTCCCTGTCTTCAAGGAGCTTATATCTCAGTGAGGGTAGGCTGGGTATGACATGTATGTAGCAACTGAAATGTAAAGCATATACATTAAAATTATATGTGCAGTTTTAAGGAGAGAGTGATAATCATTGGCAGTGAAAGGGAAAAGGAGTGTCTTAATAATAACAATGGCTAACATTTATGTGATATTTTAAGGTTTGTAGAGAGCTTTACAAATATTATTGCAATTCATCTTCACAACATCCTAAGAAGTAGGAGCTATTACTATCCCATTTTACAGATGAGGTTAAGTGACTTGCTCAAGATTACACAGCTCTTAAGTGTCTGAGGCTAGATTTGAGTTTGTGTCTTCTGGTTCCAAGTATAGCACTCTGTCCACTATGCCACCTGGCTGCCATGTGAAGGAAATGACGCCTGAGTTGGATTTTAAAGGAATATAAGAATTCTATGTGGCAGAGGTAAAGTAGGATTTTGTTTTAGATATAGGGCAGGGCTTCTTAAACTTTTTCAGCTTGTGACCCCTCTTCACCTTTCAGCAGCGTTCACTGGCCTCTCATGGTGTGATGGCATGCACAGTGGGCATGCTCTGTGTTCAGCACCAACGCTGCAGTGAAGCTGCGTGATGCAGCATGGGCAAGTGCTGCCAGAAACACCTTGGATTTATTACGTGTATAACTTTTAATTAATTTCTGGTCGTTGCACATTCAGAAACTTTTTACTGTTGCCAAATTTTTCACTACTCCATATGGGGTCTCAGCCCACAGTTTAAGAAGGGCTGCTATAGGGGATTACTTCTCCAGTGTCATGGAGATAGGACATAGAATGCTGTGTCTAGAGAATGACTAGCAGACTAATTTGACTAAAGGATAACGTGTATGAATGGAAAAATATGAAATAAAAATGGAAAGGTAAGAGGAACTCATTGTGGCCAAAATAGAACTTGATATCTTACCCTCCAAACCCATCATTCCTCCAGAACTTTTTAGTTTCTTTCGAGGATACTACCATCCTTCCAGTCAACCAGATTCACAACCTTGGATCATACTTATTCTTCCTTCTCCCATAGGGCCTCTTTCCTCTATTTCTAGTTACATTACAGTTTCTTACCTCTGCAAAATCTCTTAACCTTTGTCTTCTCTTCACTAATGTAGCTTTGAACCAATTGATTGGCACTTACTTTCTTTGTAGTTATTTGCTGTTTAAGTATCTTTCTATATAAGGGACCTTTTTCTCTATCTTTGTTCTTCTTGGGGTCTGTGTTTAATTATGATATATTGCTAGGACAATACCAAGACATTGACTATACCCTTTAATGACTTTCTTTTGCCTCTTTTTGTATCCCCAGTGCATAACACAATGTCTCGCACATAGCTGATGTTTAATAAATGCTTATTGACTGATTGACTAATAGACTTGTGAATGGGGCTTGTTTCATTACAGTTATTTGTACCCCAAACATGTAGCTTGGTGCCTGGAACATAGGAGTTGATTAATAAAATGCTTGTTGCTTGATAATTCTGAATTGTTTTGCACAATGGTTGGACCAGTTCACAGGTCCCCTGTCTTATTGCTACTCCTCCAACATTGACCATTTTTGTCTTTGGTCATCTTCACAAATCTGATAGGTAAGAGGTTAAATCTCAGAGTTTAAAACAATTGCATTTCTCATATCACTGGTGATTTGGAATGTTGAGATCGTATTACTGACTTGCAGTTCTTCTTTTGAAAACTGTCTCTTTATGTTTCTTGCCCACTTTTCCACTGGGGAATGGCTCTCATTTTTCTATCCATTTTTTTTTTTTTTGGTGCCATTAAACCTTTCTCAGAGATGGGAGATAGATATTTTTTCCCCAGTTAACTACTCATCTTCTAATTTTAGCTGCATTGATTTAATGCACATAAAAATGCTTTTCAGTTTTATATCATTTAAGTTATCTGTTTTACATTCTCAAATGAGAGGCAGCATGGTATAGTAGATGGAGAGCCAGTCTCAGAGTGAAGATGACTTAGGGTCAGTGTTCTCATCTCTGAGACTTTTTGGCTTTGTGACCTTGGGCAAGTCATTTAAGTTTTTAGTGTTCTACACAATTGCTAAGAATAAAAGGTGCAGAGACAGTGCCAGCCTGCACTGGCAGAGGAAATTACATACACTGGCAAAATCCATCCCTCTGATCACTTCTATCCCTTATTTAGTTAAGAATTCTCTCCTGAGGGGTGGCTAGGTGGCGCAGTGAATAGAACACTGGAGCTGGAGTCAAGAGGACCTGAGTTCAGATTCAGCCTCAGACACTTAACACAAAACTAGCTGTGTGACTTTGGGCAAGCTCCCTGCAAAAAGCCAAAAAAAAAAAAAAAGAAAAGAATTCTTTCTTCAGCCATAGTTGTAAAAGGCAACTCCTTCCGTTCTTCTTCTATTTGTTTATGATGTATTCTTTTGTATTTAGATCATGCTTCTACTGGAGGTTATAGAGTATAACTTGTTGGTTTATATGTGATTTCTTCCAAACATTCTCAACACTTCTCCCTTCCCCATCCCAAGTAGGGAGCCTGTATCCTCCTGGGGTTTGTTGAGTACTGGGATGCTGTCTTCAATTGGTTTTGGCTCTTGTTTACCTAATCAGTTTCATTGTTCAATTTTGCTATTTTTAAAAACATGTCTCAAATAGTTTTGATGATTACCATTTTAGAATATAATTTGAGATTCGGTAGTGCTAGGCTGCTTCTGTGCCTACGTTTTTTCCTTTATCCTCCTTGAATGTTCTTGACCTTTTGATTCCTCTATATGAGTTTTAATATTATTTTGTCTAGTTCTAAAAAGAATCCCCTTGCTATTTGGAATGATGTTAAATCTGTAAATTAAAAAGGAATAAAATTCTTCATGAATTTCTGTGTTATCCTGGGGCAAGGCCCATGCTGATAATCTTGGTGTTTTTCTAATTTTAGTATTTGTATTCTTGGAGTAAGGGCAAAAATGAAATTTAACACCATTTAACTGCTGGGAAAGTTTGGAAGAAGTCATGTTTAAACCAACATGTTATTTAACACTATGTGTTAAGTATTTACTATTTTTGGAGCATTGTATTTGGTACTAGAGGAGATAGAATACTAAATAAGACATGATCTCTTGCCTCTTGGAACTTATAATCTAGAAATGAGGGTACTATACATACACAGATATAAATCTAAATAAAACATGATAATTATGTTATCTACAAAAAGCTATGTGAAGTTTGCAAACCTCCCTTTAGTAATATACTGTTATTGTTCTCATATTTGCTGAAACTTGGAATATAATTGTATAATTATTTCTGGACTCAAGTCATCAGGTTGTGCTGCCTAGGAGGAAACAATATACATATTTCTTTAGTACCTGCTACATACCAGTCACCATGCCCTATATCAGCAATGCAGAGATAAAAAGGACACAGTTCCTGGCCTCCAGGAGCTTACATTTTATTAGAGGATACAACAAGTACATAAATAAGCATGTATAGAATACATACAATTAGGTGGTGCTGTAGATAGAGCACTGAGCCTGGAGTCAAGAAGACTCAAATTCCTGAGTTTAGATCTCTCTTCAGACACTTAAGAGCTGTGTGACTTTGAGCAAGTCACTTAACCCTGTTTGCCTCATTTTTCCCATCTGTAAAATGAGCTGGAGAAGGAATTGGCAAACCACTAGAGTATCTTTGCCCAGAAAACCCCAAAAGGGATGACGTCATGAAGAGTCAGAAAAACTTGACTGAACAACAAGAAAACACAAAATAAATACAAGGTAATTTTTGGAGGCAGAGCTGTAGGAGCTGGGCAGACCCCAGGTAGATTCCAGTAGAAGGGGAAACATGATGTGAGTCTTGAAGGGAAACAAAGGATTCCAGGAGTTGGAGGTAGGGAATGATGCTTCCAGGTCTAGGGAGCAGCCAGTGCTGAAGCATAGCAATGGAAGATTGTGTTATGTGGGAAGGAGATCACTTCATAAGCTTCAGAGAAGCAAAGCTGCAAGAAGGCTATTTTGGCTAGATGTTAAATAGTGAGAAGAGGAATCAAGTCTAACAAGGTTGGAAAGGTAGGCCAGATTGTGCCCGGATTGTGAAGGTAGATGAGGTATATACATGATCCATAATGTAGAAGATTGATTTTAAAATGATCCAGAGTCAACTAATACTGAAAAAAAAAGGTTGCCTTAGATGGTATGCTGGTGTCATAATGTAGATTAATGCCAGTATTTTAAAAATAAATTAATTGGGGCGGCTAGGTGGCGTAGTGAATAGAGCACGGGCCCTGGAGTCAGGAGGACTTGAGTTCAAATGCGCCCTCAGATGCTTAGCACTTACTAGTCATGTCACCTTGGGCAAGTCATTTAACCCCAATTGCCCTGCCTTCCCCCCTCCAAAAAGCAAAAAAGAACAAAAAAAAATTAATTGTTGGAGGAAAAGGCTAACATCAGTTTCATTACTGATAGCCTTTTGCTGTTTTCTTATTCAGTTGTGTTTGACTTTTTGTGATCCCTGTGGACCATGTTGTCCATGGGGTTTCCTTGATAAAGATACTGGAGAAGTTTGCCATTTCTTTCTCTGATGGATTAAGGCAAACAAAGGTTAAGTGACTTGTCCAGGGTCACGTAGCTAGTAAGTACATGAAGATGGATTTGAACCCAGATCTTCTTGACTCAAGACCTGGTGTTCTATGCATTGAGCCATTTAGCTTTTTTAGCTCCTTTTATTTGTCCTTCTTATTAGCCTGGCCTTTGCGTTGTTTCTTCCATTTAAACTTCTTCAGGGCAGGATCTTTTTTTAATTTGGAACCTTTTTTCTGTTCTTAGTGTCTGGCATATAGTTGTTATTCACTTGTTTCATTTGTATCTGACTCTTCATGACCATAGCATGCCAATAGCATGAGGTTTTCTTGGGAAAGGTACTGGAGTGGTTTTCCATTTCCTTCTCCAGCTCATTTTATAGATGGGGAAACTGAGGCAGACAGGGTGAAGTGACTTGCCCAGGGTCATACAGCTAGTAAGTTCCTGAGGCCATATTTGAACTCTGGAAGATGGGTCTTTCTGACTCCAGGCTTGGCACTTTACCCACGGTGCCACCTAGATGCCCTGGCATATGGTGGGTACACAATAAAAACTTATTAATTAATTGATTGATCATCCTATAAAGGTAACTACATTGTGATTATATGTGTATGTAGGTATGTATCAATTTTTTTTGGAACCAGAATGAGGTTAATCAAGATACTAGAGATTGCTGCTGTAATTCTGTTTTTGTGATTCAGCTCGTTCATTTAATTTATCTTTTCTATGAGATGAGTGCCTAATAACCTGACAAAATTAAACTTTTGTATTTTTGGTGCCCTCAGGGAATCTACTATTTAGAGACTTGTGTGGCAAATATTTTTGTAGAGAAGAATTTTTCTGAAGTAAAAGGCTTTTTCATGTTTGCTGATCTAAAATTTTATATATCTGTTTTCCTTAAAGCCATTACAAATTCTGATTTTCTAAAGAGACTCCAAATGATACCTACTTAAATATTTATGTATCTATAGGAATCCATGGGAAAGAGCTGTGATGGAAGAGCTTATGTTATTACTGGAATGTGGAACCCCAACACACCTACCTTCTTGGCACTTAATGAAGAAACTCCTAAAGGTGAATTTTCCATTGTTTGGCTCAAGATACTGCTCTGAGAAAACATTACTGTAATGAAAAACTTCTCATTGATTATTGGTAACAATCACTGCTTTAAAGTAATTGTTCCTGCTTAAAATTGTGGAAACACTTTGATGTGATACATACTAATTGAGGGTCTACTCATATCCAAGCACAGGAGTTATAAAGACAAAAGGAAAAACACTTTTGAGTAAGGAACCTGCAGTCTTGAGGCCATGTGTGACCTTCTAGGTCCTCAAGTGTATGGCCCTTTGACTGAATCCAAACTTCACAAAACAAATCCCCTTAATAAAAGGATTTGTTCTGTAAAACTGGGATTCAGTCTAAAGGCTGCACACAAGGACCTAGAAGGCCACATGTGACCTCAAGGCTGCAGATTCCCCTTGCCTGGTTTTGACCCTTAAGGGGTTTACATTTTACTTGGGATTGAGCTAGGTAGGGGGACTCCGGAATGGTGTACACACACTATATAAAGTAATTTCAAGAGGAATTTAGTTTCTGGCAGTAGGGATAAGGATCAAAGGAGACTTCTTAGGAAAAGCACTGAAAATGGTGAAGATGGGAGGAAGCTCAGGATTCTAACCTTGTGGGGAAGAAGAACATTCCAAACATTGCATAGCCTGTACACAGCCATGGAGGGATCATGACTTTGGGGAAGAGTTAGTGGATAAGCTGGCCAGTATCTAGAGTCATGTAAAAGGAGGCTAACTGGGAATGGGGCTGTAAAGGTTGATGGGAGCTAAATTTCACAGGGCTTTAAAGGATAGGTGCAGGTTTTTGTACTTTATGCTAGAGACATTAGGAATGTACCACAGATTTTGAGCAGGGGAGTGACAGGGTCAAACCTGTATTTGAAGAATATTGGTGTTGTAGTTACAAGATGGCCAAATTAGAGAAGGGAGGGAATGGAAGCAGGGCTACCAAGTTAGGAGGCTTTTACCAAGAGAGATTGTGGAAATAGAATTGAGAAGGTCTGGGGCCTGAGCTAGTGGAAAGAGTCAAGGACCATTTTGACACTGTGAACCTGGGAGATGAGAAAGATGGTTGTTAATGAAAATATGGGCATTTGGATGAAGAAAGGGATTTTCTAAGGGAAAAATAATGAATTTGAAAGTTTGAGTTCCAGGTTAAGAAGTTCAGAATGCTGTGAGTGATTAAGGGCTGTACTTTAAGAGAAAGATTAAAATTGAATGCTTCTGCATAAATATGATGATTGAATGCTTGGAAGCTAAACAGATTATTGAATTATCGAGGGCAAGAAGAGGGCCAAGGACTAAGATGTAGGGGACACTTAAGATTGTTGGGAGGGAGGTGAATAATGATACAAAAAGGCAGACTGAGTTGTGGTTAGATATGTAAGAGTAGGCAGATGTGGATCCCCTTCGTTGTAGGTCTTATAATTCCTCCGAGTTCTTTTTAGCCAGTTAACAATCAATCAATAAACATTTATTAAGTGCCTGCCCTCTTATTAACCACTTTAACTTGGCTCTTTCCCCTACTCTCAAATCCTTTCTCATTGTGTCCTATACATTGCTTATGCTTTAGAAAGCCCCAATCCTGGATTACCCACACCATCTGCCTCCTCCTCACCTTTTGCTGGCCACTGAACAGTGTTGGAGGAAATCATGAAATCTTCTTTACTGTATCCACTACAAATTTGTGTTCTTTAGTTCCAAATGTGTCCCAGATGCAGCACTCAATTCTTTTATTCCTTCCTTGCTCCTTATACATAATCAGTTCTCTTTCATCCTTAAAAATCCTCCCTTTACCTGACCCACATCATTGCTTCAAGCTGTCATGCATATCTCTTTTCCCTTTTTCAGCCAAACTCCTAGAAAAAGCTGTTGATGCTCATTGCTTCTACTTCCTCTCTACTCTTTTCTTAGCACTTTTCCATTTGACTCTTACTTTAGTCACTCAGCTGAGATTGCTTTCTCTGAAGAGCAATCATTGTCCTCTCAGGTATCAAGCACAGTATCCTTTTCTCAGTCCCCATCTTTCTTGACCACTGTTGAATACCTTTTGCTCTCTATGTGTTTTTGATACCGGTCTTTCTTGGCTATCCCTCTACCTGCCTGGATGTTTCATTTCAGTTTCCTCGGGTGGATTGTCATTTCTTTCTTGCTCCTAATTATATTCCAGGGCTGTATCTTGACTTCTGTTTTTTCTCTATACCTCCCTCTGAATGACTTCATCAGGGTTTATGGATTTACATATAATTTCTCTGCAGATGATACAGGGAGGAAGGGGGAGAGAGACAGATAGACAGAGAGAGAGACAGACAGACAGACAGACACAGAGGTACACATAGACAGAGACCTACCAGTATAAAATCTTGTGTACATCCATAGAGGGGCATAATATGGATGATGATCTGACAGAGGAGGTGGAGAAGAAGTAGTTAGATAGACAAGAACTAGAAGAGAATAGTCTGAGGAAAACTTAGAAAGGAAAAGACATGGAGGAGAGAATGTGGCAGCAGAATCAAATTTAGCAGATAGGTCAAGAAAGATCATATTTGACAATTAATATATTATTGATACCTGAAAGAGAGCAGTTTCAGTTGGGTGAAGAGGTCAGAAGCCTGATTGCAAACGGTTGAGAAGTGAGAGTAGTGCAAGGCAGAGCCAGTGAGTCTGGACAGCTTTTTCAAGGAATTTGCAAGAGAAAGGGAAGATAATTGAAGGGTTGGTAGAGTTGGGTAAAGGATTTTTTTTAAGGATGAAGGAAGGAAGTTTGGGGTCAGGAAGGAACCTGTCGATTCTCCCTCCCTCCCTTCCTCCCTTCCTCCTCCCTTCTTTCCCTCCTTCCACCATGTATTTTTAAAATCTAAGTTAGTTAATCATTTCCCTCCCAACCTACATAGACCTTTTTAAACTGCTCCTACTTTTTTCCCTTATCAGAATCATAGCTTTTTTTTTTTACTTTGAATCTTGAGTATTTCCAAACCTTCTTGTAGAGGAATTTACCTCTATAGAATTCTATAGAATTTTATGTCAAAGGATTCCCTGAATCCTTTGAAATCTGGCCTTGCCAAATTTGCTGTGTACATCAGACTAAACGTTTTGTTCTACGCCTTCTCTGTGCCAAATTCTAAGCTGGATTGTCCGTTTGCTTCCAAGGTTTCTAAATCTCTGTGCAGCTTTGTTTTCATGCTTAATTGATAGAGTTCTGAGTCTCATGTGAGATCTCTGTTATTTTTAGTGTTATAATTCTTAGTATTGTTAAGTGGTAGGAGAGACCTTGAGTTAGGAAGGCTAATTTGCAGAAAGCTACATCAGGCCAGGTAGGAAATGATGAGGATCTGAACTTGAGTTGTGGTATTACACCTACATGCAGAGACTGTTAAGAGGCCACAAAGAGTTTTGACTCTTTTTACTCAAAAGTAAATTTGTTTTTTATTTGACCTGGTAATCTTTGAAAAAACAGAACTAAACCTAACCAGTTGGCATAAGGATTGGTCACTAGTACAAATTTAGCCCATTAATTCAGATGTTAGTTTAATTTGTGTAAATTTTGCTTACACAGTGAGGGATTCCCTTGAACATTAGGAGCAGAATAAATTCATGACATCTGTAATTTCTTTCATCTATAATAAAAGAAAAGAAAGTATGGAGCGCTGCCCTCCTCTCCCAGCCCTAGCAGACTTTCATGGGTAAGGAAGTATGGAGAGGGGCGGGGTCAAGATGGCTGAGTAGAAACAGGACTTCCGTGGGGCTCCAGCTTCCACTTTCACCAATCCATGTAAAAGGGGACTCTGAACAAACTTTGGAGCTACAGAACCCACAAAGTGACACAGAGAAGCTAACCTCCTGTTGGGGACAGCCCAGCAGCCTGGCAGGGAGTGGCCAGCACAGCGCTCTGGGAGCTGACTCCATGCCCTCCTGAGCCAGAGGTTTTAGCCCCAGGGCGGCCTGACCAGCAGCTGGCTGCAGGGACTCCAGAACATCAGCAGCTGTGGCCATTTCCAGAATTATCAACACATAGATGCTAAGGACAAAGTGAGTGCAATGTGGACTTTGGCACCAATAGTGGGGAGAGCATTGGCTTTTGCCCCCAGTGCGAGAAGTGGCTGAGACTCTTAGGCTCAGCCTGTGCCATGTTGCAGCTTCAGCTCCTGGCTTTCAGACTGTAGGAGGACCAAATCACCAGTCTGTGGGGTAATTGCTCTTGCTTTAACCTTCTTGGATCTGGATTGTGGTCTGCGATGCAGGTTCGGGGGTGTGCGACCAGTTTGCTGGAGTGTGTGGAGGCTTCAGAGAGGGCACCCAAATAATCCCTCCGGCAGCTGAGAAAACCCCAGCATTTTGGATGGAAGCTCCCTTGGCTGGTGGCAGAGTCCTACTGTGGCAAAAAGCCCAAAAGTCAAGTAATTGAGTGGCAACATGCCTAGGCAAAGGAAACAAACAGAAAAAACCAACATTAGACTCCTATTTTGGGGACAAAGAGGATCAAAGCATGAAACAGGAGGACTGTGAGGTAAGAACTCCTGCACCAAAAGTTTCAAATGAAAAATACAAGCTGGTTACAGTCCATAGAGGACCTTAAGAAGCAGATAAGAGAAGTAGAGGAAAAATTGGGAAGAGAAATGAAAATGATGCCAGAAAATTATGAAAGGAGAGTCAACAGCCTGACTGAGGAAAATAATGCCCTAAAAAATAGACTAACTGAAATGGCAAAAGAGGCTAATAAAGGCAATGAGGAGAGGAATGCCTTAAAAAGCTGAATTTGCTGGATGGAAAAAGAATCTCAAAGGCTCACTGAGGAGAATCTTTTCTTCAGATTTAGAATGGACCAAAGGGAAGCTAGTGACTTTATGAGAAATCAAGATGCTGTTAAACAGATCCAGATAAATGAAAGAATAGAAGGCAATATGAAATATCTCATGGGAAAAACCACTGACCTGGAAAATAGATCCAGGAGAGGTAATTAAAAAATTTTTGGACTACCTGAAAGCCACGATCAAAGAAAGAACCTAGAAATCATGCTCCAAGAAGTTCTCAAGGAAAACTGCCCTGATGTTTTAGAACCAGAAATAGAGGTTGAAAGAATCTACCAATCACCTCCTAAAAAAGATCTCAAAAAGAAAACTCCTAGGAATATTATAGCCAGGTTCTGGAATTCCCAGATAAAGGAGAGAATATTACAACCAGGCGTTACAATTTGAATATTGTGGAAACACAATTAGGATAACACAGGATCTGGCAGCTTCTACACTGAGGGATAGAAGGGCCTGGAATATGATATTCTGGAGGTCAAAGGAGCTGGGATTAAAACCAAGAATCACCTACCCAGCAAAACTGAGTATCATGTTTCAGGGTAAAATATGGTCATTCAGTGGATTAGAGGACTTTCAAGCATTCTTTTTTTTTTTTAAACAAATACTTTATTAACTTCTGTTTTACATCATTCATTTCCGCCAGATTTTGATTTACAATCATTTTCCCCCCATTATTCCCCTACCCAACCTCCCAGAATAGCAGTCCCACAAGATATCGCTTCCTCCAATCTGCTCTCTCCCATACCTTCTCCCATACCCCCATCGACTTTTCCATTAGAGGAAGATGAATCTTTGTGTCCCAATGCCTGCACATCTTATCTCCCAATTATAGGCAAAAGAGTATTAATAATAGTATTTATATATATATTTGAAACATTTAATGTTATGACCTTGAATTTCAGATCCATTTCCTTCCTCCCTTGTCACCCATTCCTTCTTGGGATATAAGTAATTCAGTATATGTTGTACATGTCTAGCTATGCAAAACATTATCATAGTAGATATATTGTACAAGGCTGCTTATAATTCCTCCCACTCATCCCACCCCCCACCTGGTCCATTCCCTACATGATCCTGTCCCTCTTCTATAGTGGGTACTTCCAACCTCCCCTCACCCCAAGGATGCCCTCCCATCCATCATCCCTCCTCTCATCCCCCTTCCCCCTATCCTGCTGCAGGTTGAGATATCCCATTTAGTATGTATGTCATTTTCTCCCTGAACCAAATTCAATGTGAATGTGGTTTTGCCTTTTTAGCCTTCCTTATTTCCCCCTCCTTTGCACCCACTTCCCCTACATGAGATAGTTTACCCTACCATGTCTCTCCCCATCTCCTCTTGCCACTTTCCTCTCTCACCTCATAATTTCATCCCTTGAGTACTCTCCCTTCCCAACAAAATCAACCTATGCCCTCTATCCATATATAACTGTAACCATATACACACACATTCACATATGTATTCGTATGACCACACCCCCTTCTTCCATTATTTTCATAGTGAGAAAGATATCATCAGTCACAGATATTGCTTTTCCATATAGGAATGTAAATAGTTCAACTTTGATAAGTTCCTTTTGATTTCTTTTCCCTGATTACCTTCTCAGGCATCTCTTCCTTCTTGTGTCTGGATGTCAAATTTTCTATTCAACTCTGGTTTTTTCCTCAAGAATGCTTGAAAGTCCTCTATTCCACTGAATGACCATATTTTCCCCTGAAACAAAATACTCAGTTTTGCTGGGTAGGTGACCCTTGGGTTCATTCCCAGCTCTTTTGCCCTCTGGAATATCATATTCCATGCCCTTCGATCCCTCAGTGTAGAAGCTGCCAGGTCCTGGGCTATTCTGATTGTGTTTCCACAATATTGAAATTGTTTCTTCCTGGCTGCTTGTAGTATTTTCTCCTTGATCTGGGGATTCTGGAACCTGGCTATAATATTCCTGGGAGTTTTCTTTTTGGGATCTTTTTCAGGAGGTGATCTGTGGATTCTTTCAACCCTCTGTTTTGTCCTCTGGACAAAATTTGCCAGATAGAAAAAGAATCTCAGAAGCTCACTGAGGAGATTCATTCCTTCAGAGTTAGACTGGAGCAAATGGAAGCTAATGACTTTATGAGAAATCAAGATGCTGTTAAGCAGATCCAAACAAATGAAAGAATAGAAGGCAATGTGAAATATCTCATGGGAAAAACCACTGACCTGGAAAATAGATCCAGGAGAGACAATTTAAAAATTATTGGACTACCTGAAAGCCATGATCAAAGAAAGAACCTAGAAATCACCCTTCAAGAAATTCTCAAGGAAAACTGCCCTGATGTTTTAGATCCAGAGGGCAAAATAGAGGTTGAAAGAATCCACAGATCACCTCCTGAAAAAGACCCCAAAAAGAAAACTCCCAGGAATATTATAGCCAGGTTCCAGAATCCCCAGATCAAGGATAAAATACTTCAAGCAGCTAGGAAGAAACAATTTCAATATTGTGGAAACACAATCAGAATAGCCCAGGACCTGGCGGCTTCTACACTGAGGGATCGAAGGGCATGGAATATGATATTCCAGAGGGCAAAAGAACTGGGAATGAACCCACGGGTCACCTACCCAGCAAAACTGAGTATTTTGTTTCAGGGGAAAATATGGTCATTCAGTGCAATAGAGGACTTTCAAGCATTCTTGAGGAAAAAACCAGAATTGAATAGAAAATTTGACATCCAGACACAAGAAGGAAGAGATGCCTGAGAAGGTAATCAGGGAAAAGAAATCAAAAGGAACTTATCAAAGTTGAACTATTTACATTCCTATATGGAAAAGCAGTAACTGTGACTGATGATATCTTTCTCACTATGAAAATAATGGAAGAAGGGGGTGTGGTCATATGAATACATATGTGAATGTGTGTGTATATGCTTACAGTTATATATGGATAGAGGGCATAAGTTGAATTTGTTGGGAAGGGAGAATACTCAAGGGATGAAATTATGAGGTGAGAGAGGAAAGTGGCAAGAGGAGATGGGGAGAGACAGGGTAGTGTAAACTATCCCATGCAGAAGAAGCAAGGGGAAGTGGTTGCAAAAGAGGGGGAGAATAAGGAAGGCTAAAAAGGCAAAACCACATTCCAACTGAATTTGGTTCAGGGAGAAAATGACATACATAGTAAATGGGATATCTCAACCTGCAGCAGGATAGGGGGAAGGGGGATGGGAGGAGGGATGATGGATGGGAGGGCATCCTTGGGGTGAGGGGAGGTTGGAAGTACCCACTATAAAAGAGGGACAGGATCATGTAGGGAATGGACCAGGTGGGGAGTGGGATGAGTGGGAGGGAATTATAAGCAGCCTTGTACAACATATCTACTATGATAATGTTTTGCATAGCTAGACATGTGCAACATATACTGAATTACTTATCTCCCCAGAGGGAATGGGTGATAAGGGAGGAAGGAAATGGATCTGAAATTTGAGGTCGTAACATTAAATGTTTCAAATATATATAAATACTATTATTAATACTCTTTTGCTTGTAATAGGGAGATAAGATGTGCAGGCATTGGGATGCAAAGACTCACCTTCCTCTAATGGAAAAGTCGATGGGGGTATGGGAGAGAGCAGATTGGAGGAAGCGATATCTTGTGGGATTACTGTTCTGGGAGATTGGGTAGGGGAATAATGGGGGGAAAATAACTGTAACTCAAAATCTGGCGGAAATGAATGATGTAAAACAGAAGTTAATAAAGCATTTGTTTAAAAAAAAAGAGGTGAGAGAGGAATATAATGAGAGGAGATGGGGAGAGACAGAATGGGGCAAGCTATCATATAAAAGAAGCAAGGGAAAGTGGGTACAATGGAGGGGAAGAACAGGAAGGCATAAGGGAATGGGTCAACCTTATAATCATTGAGTTTGGCTCAGGGAGGGAATGACGCACACAGAAAATAGGGTATCTCACCCTACAGGAGAGTAGGGGGGAAGGGCATGAGAGGGGGGATGATGAAAGGGAGGGCAGGCTGGCTGGGAGGGAAGTTGGAAGCACACACTTTTGACAAGGGGCAGGACCAAAGTAGAAAATAGAACAAGTGGGAGGTGGGATGGGGGGAAAGAAATATAATCAGTCTTCTACAATATATCTCCTATGGTAATGTTTTGCATTAGTTACACATGTACAACCTATATTGAATTGCTTATCTTCCCAGTAAGGGTGGGTAACAAGGGAGGAAGGGAATGAATTTGGAATTCAAAGTTTTAAAACCAAATGTTTAAAAAATATATATGCTATTATTAATACTATTTTACATGTAATTGGGAAATAAGAGGAGGGGATATCCTGGGGGACTGCTATTTTGGGCAAGTGGGTAGGGGAAAATGGGGAGAAAATTTATAACATAAAAACTGGTGGAAATGAATGAAGTAAAACAGAAGTTAATAAAGCAATTTGTAAAAAAAAAAGTATTGGAATTTTCTTTTGTAATTTAAAGAAATGTACTAGAACTAGTTCAGTGAAACTGCATAACCAAAACATATTTGTGATTATATGAAAAGCATTTCTTGTATCAGGCTATTCCATTTACAGTATACTGCAGTTTGTTTTTTAATGAAGAAATAAAAGAGGCACCTTCTATCCAAATGATCAGTCTATGATTCTGGCTTGGGCAAGAAGACAGGTTATGGGGTGGCTAGGTGGCGCAACGAATAGAACACTCGCCTTGGAGTCAGGAGGACCTGAGTTCAAATGTGGTCTCAAACATTTAACACAAAAGTAGCCATGTGACCTTGGGCATGTCACTTAACCCCACTTGCCCTAACTTTACCCCTCCAAAAAGCAAAAAAAGAAAAATCTAAAAACAAAAAGTTTTGTTACATTGTATTTCCTTAGTCATTTTAGTAATAGAAAACTAACTAGGTTTACATCAACATTTTAAAAATCTTGAAATAATGCTTCATAATCCTGTGTCTTCCTGCTTTATGGGTATGAATTCTTACATCTTTCTGGTTAAGGAGAAAGATTGTAAATATTGTCATGGTTTCTTAAGTGAAGAAAATAAGACTTATAAAAATTGAATAACTTGTCTAGGGACAAACATTGGTATGTCTCAGGGGTGGGGAACCAGCTCCCTCAAGGTTACATGTGGCCCTTTGACTGAATCCATATTTCATAGACCAAATCCCCATAATGCAAGGATTTGTCTGGTAAAACTTGGACTTAGTCAAAAGGTCACACCCAAGGACCTATAAGCCACATGTGCCCTTAAGGTCTCAGGTTCTCCACACCTGGTAAAGGTGAAACCAGAAACAGAATTTAGAGATCCTATGTATTCATCACCATCCTTTTTTTGGGGGTGGATGAGATGGGGTGAGAATCTCACACTTTCTGTTATAAAATGATTTTCTGGTCTTATTTGGCAAAATCAAACCTTTTGTCACTTATTTTTACAAATTCATCCCTCTTGTAAGCATGTACAAAAATAAGTTGCTATCAAGGGAAAGTGTGGCTATTCCCTAGTTAATATGACTGCAAGCTCTATAGTGATACAAATTTTGGTTATGAGTTGGAACTGGTATGACTTTACAGCATTTACTATTCACATCCTTGTTTAACACTAAGTTAGTCTCAGCAAACATTTATTAAGTACTAGTTTTGTCCAAAGTACTAGGTATTAGGGGAGACCAACAATTCAGTAAGAATCAGTCCTGATCTAATAGAACTTGCTGTCTTGTAGGGAGAGTACTAGAACATATATAGAAATAACCACAGCATAAAAATAGAATATGATAAATGTGTAAGAGAAGTGATAGCCCCTCTGGTCTTCACTTTGCTTTGGGACCATCTGTAGTACTCTCTTCATTTGTGGGCCCCATAGTTTAAGAAGGATATTTATAAACTATCTAGCAACCAAAGGCGAGGGAAAGCAGGATATAGGAGACCTATGAGGCCTTGTCATATGAGGAGCAGTTGAAAGAACTGGTCATGTTTATCTTATGGCAGAGAGGACTTTGAGGAGAATGAGAGGTATCTCCAAGCATTCAGAAAATTGTCATTTAGAAGTGGGATTAGGTGTGTTTTGTTAGGTGCCAAGGAACAGACATAGGAGTCTTGGTTGGAAGTTGCAAAGGGGCACATTTAGACTTGATGTTAGGAGAATCTTCCTAATAATTGGAGCAGCCAAGAAGTGCAGTGGACTTAGTATGGGCAGTGGTGAGTTCTCCCTCAATGAAAGTGTTCAGGCAGAGACTGGAGGACCACAAACTGGTTGGACAGTTTTGCTGGGTACTACTAAAACTTTTCATGGGGCTAGACAGCTGACAAGTTCCCATCAACCATAAGGCTTCTAAGTGATATCAATAAAGTGTATAATGAGGTCCAAGGAAAGAAAGGCTTAAAATAAAATCTGGGGTAATAAAATGAGTAGGTAACAATGTTATAGTTGAATATAAGGCCATCTTCCTTTAAGGCTTTATTCTGTCAATGCCAGGTGCTATGAATATACAGGTGTATTCCCAGGTTTGAATCAAAAGATATAACAGACTTTCCACATGGAAGATAGAACTAAAACATTTATTCAAACACCAGAACCCCAAATCCATTATAGCAAGAAAGAAATCTACACACAATTCAATGTAGAGGGCACTGCCATCCCTATGCCTTCCCCCTGGTAGGGCCTTCCCACAAATGAACACTCACAGCTTGCTGCCTGCTTCCTCTCTCTCCCTATGCTCTAACTACTCTGACCAGCTTCTTCTTAGCTCTGCTCCAGCTCCTCCTCTTCCTGCTCCACCCTTCCTGCTCTACCCCTTCCTGTTCCACCCATTCAGCAAGCTCTTCCCACCATAGACTCATGTGACTCAGGCTTCCATATGACTCACATGGACCTATTAATGGATGGGAAATATCTTCCCATTATGCAAATATATATTAATAATACAGGTTTCCTTGGAGACATGAACATACCACATTCAGTAGTTTATAAGTATTTATGTTGATTTTATTCTCTCCTGACTTCTCTATGAGATTATAATCCCATTTAGTGTTGGCAAAGTATAAGATTTTTTGCTCTTTAGCCTTAAAATTTACTGAATTAGTAGCACAAGGTACTCTTTGCAGCTACCCTGTCCCTTGCACTATAAGCTCTTCTGCCTTCTTAGTCTATCCAGATATTTGGTTTGATTGGTAGGTATTTATTAAGTACCCATTATGTCCAGGTACATAGGTGTGAGGATACAATTACAAAAAATAAAAACAAGCTTTATTTACAAGGAACAAAACCCACCTTGGGTCTTTTCTTCATGAAACCTTGGCTTTCTAGAGCCTATATTGTAAAATTTTATGGTTAGCAAAGATACTATGTGTTTCTCCACACCCCAACCACCCCTTTATATGAGGCAGTGTGTTGTAGCGGACAGAGCATTGCATTGGGAGTCAGTACATCTAGGTTCAGTCCTGCTTCCAGCAATATACTAGCTATGTCACCATGAGAAAAGACATTTTGAGTTGTTCTATTGGGGGCAATATTACTTAAATGATCAATTTGACAGAATTGTTATGTGAAGGGACTTTATAAATACTAAAACATTATATAAATGTGAGTTATCATTATGGAAATGGGTCCGAAGAGCTTGATATGTTCCTGAGTTTCCATAGCAACCTCAGACCATTTTCTCATTTTCTCAACTGGTTGATATTTATTGTGTCTACCAACTATCTTTGACATTTCATCACATAGCATTCTGTTGCCTGTTTCCTCCATGGCTGTTGCCTCCCTGCAGAGATTAGAAGTTCATTGAAGATAAGAACTTATTTAAAATTTTGTTTGTATCTCTCATAGGTCTAGGCACTGATTGGACATTCAGTAAGCGAGTGCTGAATCGTGCTAAGTACATTTTTCTTGTGTTGGACCACACTGTGACCCACTGTTTATTGTGGTTTAGATGTTCTGTATTTGGTGACCTGGCTTGTGACCACAAATCCTGTTTTTAACCCTAGATAAAAGGGTGTTCATGACTGTTGCCGTGGATATGGTTGTCACCGAGGTAGTGGAGCCTGTGCGCTTCTTGCTAGAGACGCTGGTGCGTGTATACCCTGCCAATGAGCGCTTCTGGTACTTCAGCAGAAAGACTTTCACTGAGACTTTCTTTATGAAGCTCAAACAGGTAGGATTGTCTTTTTTTTCATGAAGGAAAATTTCTTCTTTTTCTGTGCAGTTGTTCTGAGGAAAGGTTTTTTCAATCTTAGTGTCCAAGTAAGGAATAATAGTAATCATGAATCAATTTGAAACAGTTAAATTAAAAGTGTCACTATGGTATATGGAACTTTGACTTGGGTATGCACAGTTAATTACTTCTTAATTAGTTTGTTCTTTTAGGGATGTACCCTGAAGGCCTGAAGGTGTTGTTATTGTGACTACTTTTGCCCTTCCTTCCCCACAAGGAAAAGAGAAGGGGAAGGAATAAGCATTTATTAAGCACCTACCATTAAGGCATGGTGTTAGGCACTTTATAATTATCACCTTTGACTCTTACAACCACCTTGAAAGGTAAGTGCTGTCATTTTCCCTCTGTTAAATTTGAGGAAACAAAGGCAAACAGAGTTACTTTGACCAGGGTCACACAGTTAGGATATGTGAGGTCAAATTTGAACTCAGATCTTCCATGGCCACTTGCATCCCAGGAGGACGCCCTCATGACCAAAATTAAATTTCTTTAAGGAACATTAGTCAATATTCATATGGAGTATTTGTAATTTACAGTGTGGCATTAAAAGTCCCTTAATAAAAAGAATAGTGTTTCTATGACAATATTGCTTTAAAAATACTGTTTTCGTATTAGATTTGTCTTACTCTTAGTGAGAAGAGTAACTTTTTTTTCTCCTTATTAGCAGTCAGGAAGATTGGAGATTGAGTGTTATTCAGTAGAAGAAATTTGGGGCTATTTAGTAAAGGATAGAAAAAGACATTTAATCCACCTAACTAGATTGAAATTCCTTATAAGTTGTTGTTGTTGGCACTCCCACTCTCCCATGTTTAAAAATTATTGTTGCTTCATCCTTCGAGAGGAGGCTGAATATAGCATGGCAGGAGAAAATATCAACAGAGTGAACAAATGGTGGAAATCAACTACCACTCTTAATATTAAAAATGATCTTTATCATGACTCAGTTAAACCTAATTTTCTAGATGCTTCATTCGAAATAGTCATGTTATTTCCCAAAATTATTAGAGCTGTGATATGACTCAGCTTTTCTTACTTCTCCTACTACATCCCACAGGATATTCTAATGAGGACTTGAAAAGAAATGTTTAGCCCTGGTGTGTGTTCGGGGTGTCTCTTAGAACTTGGATTTTGATTCTTTTTTCATTGGAAACTAAACTGTTTTAACAACAAAACCTCCTTCTGTCTAGATGGACAGAAGTTTTGTTCTAAGGTGATATAAATACAAGTAGAAAGAATGATAGTGCCTGACCTCAAGGAGTTTACATTCTAATTGGGGAAGAAAGCACATAAAAGAAGCTGAAAACCAGTGGTGGTAGAGAAAGTGCAGAGAGCAGGGAGTGTAGCCTGGAGAGGAGTGAAACCATGGCTAGCCTGGGTGTCCTCCTTCCCAAGTAGTCAGTCTGACAGAGAGATTACAGGGGTGGAGACATGTCTAGGGAGGGAGCGAGCTTCTCTGTTGAAGAGGTGTCTGTGGCATGGCAGATCGAGGCTGGGCAGTTACTAGTGTCTCCAGAGAGGCTGTTGTTCTTATGCGGTGAGCATTTATATAGTACTTTAAGGCTTAAAAAGTGCTTTATGTGTTATTTAATCCTGAAAGCAGCTCTATGAGGTGAGGTCATTGTGAGGAAACTGGGGCCGAGAGAGATTTCCTATGGTCCTATGGCTGGTAAATGTCTGAGGCAGCATTCAGAGTCATTCAAACTCTGACTCTAGGTGCAACCCTTTTATCTATCTACTATACTACCTAGATGCCTATGCTTAGAAAATTGTTCAGAGATATATGAATCTCTCCTGCTAGTTTCTTGAGAAATAGACCCTTGTGCATTAGTTTATCTGACCATTTGTCTAGATTTTATGTAAGAGATTTTTGTTATAGAATTTTGTGCTCTTACTTTATTTAAAGCATGTAATGATTAGGGACATATGCCCAATGTTAGTAATTCAAGGATGATTAAATATTACATGAAAAGGTCATCTGTGAATCAAAGGGATTAATTTTGTATGTGTTCAGCTCTGCTAAATATATGGTCTGGTTCAAATGTATCTTGAAGGTGAGATGATGGCTTCTAACTTGAGTAGTTTAATGTTGAATAATCATCATGCTCATTAGATGTTGAAGTATAAAGGAAATCCTTTGGAAAATTTTAAAAGTAACTTGGTTGACCATCTTAATAGTATTTTTTTGTCTTTATTAATTTGTTTGTTTACTTTTAGTTTACAAGATTCAGTTCCACAATCCCTTGAGTTTCAGATTTTCTCCCCCTCCCTCGCCTTCCCCCATGGTGGCATACAATTAGGTATAGGATCTGCACATACTTTCACATTAGACATTAGTTAGGTTATAAAGAAGGCTTGTGACCGATGGAATGCACGATGGGAAAGAGAAAACAAACCCAAACAAGAAAAAGACAGAGAGCAGGTAGTTTGCTTCAATCTGCATTCAAACTCAGTTCTTTCTAGTTCTCTCTGGATGTAGACATCTCTCTCCGTCCTGAGTCTTTTGGAGTTGACTTATAACGCTGCATTGCTGAGAAGAGTCCAGTCTATCAAAGCTGCTCGTCACACATACATTGTGTCTGTAATTGTGTACAAATTTCTCCTGGTTCTGCTCTTCCCACTCAGTTTCAGTTTGTAATAAGTAGATATGAAGTCCATCTGCTCCTCATTTTTTATAGCACAATAATATTCCATTACATTCATATACCACAACTTGTTTAGCCATTCTCCAGTTGATGGGCATCCCCTTAATTTCTTTGTCCTGGTTGACTATCTTAGTGTTTGAAGAAAAAGCCTAAATCAGTGGGCAAATGTTTCATCCTTTTGTGTATGAATAATTCATTTTTGGAGGGGTCATTACTGATTTTTGTTGGAAGTTATAAACAAGGAAATATTCTTTCTAGAAATACATCTGCTGGTATGAATGTGCATGCGTTTGTGAATGAATTCAATCATAATGGAAGTCGCTTTTTTATTTTCCATAGCTTTCCTGTTGATGAAATGATACATATATAGTTTATTTTTGGTTGGATGTGACACAGTGTTAGGTTTGCTTTTTTAAAAAATTGTTTGAGAGTAGTGATCTACAAATTGGCACCTGTGGCAGGACCCCAAGGGGCATGTAATAAACCAGTTGGAAAGATGGGTCACAGCCCACCCTTCCAGTGATAGCCAGTCCTAGAGCTTGTCTCCAGTAGTGTCATTTTCTCCTCCTCCCATTATTAGCCAGTACTCCTCCCCTTCGCCTCCTCCCAAGGGCTATTCAAGCTCTCAACTGTCTGCCTCTTGTGTTACATGCTGATTTCTCAAGATGGATCTCAGAGCTGAAAGGGCCCTGAGAGATCGTCTAGCTGGACATCCTCCTTTTACAAGTGAAACTGAAGTCCAGAGAGATGAAATAACTTACCCACTATCACAGAGATAGTCTGTAGCAAACCTAGGCCTTGGACAGAAGTCTTGGAGGAAAAATGTCCCCTCCAAGAGGCAGCGGTAGCATCCGTGATGAGCGTCCTGCATTCCTTACAGCCACATGGGACCTTTGTTCGCCATTGTCTTCTTGGGCCTCCATGAGCCACTTCCCTGGGTACCCCAGGTTTGTAGTATTGGACACAGTTCTCTAGATTTCTCTCTTCCCGTTTCCTTTCCTTCTGAGATGCATTCCACCTAAGTAAGGCAACAAGAAGACTGTCAGTGTAGACTTGCCCTGTTCCCCTTTCCCCCACTTTTGTGGGGGCTCTCTTCTTTTTCCTGCTAGTACTTCTTGGTGTTAAGCTCCCATTTGCTTTCCTTTCCCTCACTGTGAATTTCCAACACTATCCCAGAACCCCTGCTGTAGAAGAGTAGATTTTACTAGATGCTCTGCCTTATCAGCTTTCTCATTGGTTGACATTTGACAGCTAAGTAGCACAGTGGTGCTGGGCTTGGAGTCAGGCAGACTTGAGTTCAAATCTAGCCTTTGACTTTTATAGCTCTGTTACTCCAGATAAGTCAGTTAACCTCTGTCAGCCTCAAATTTCCTTATTTGTAGAATGAAGATAATAATAGCATCAACCCCCCCCCCCATTTCCCCCCAGGTTGTTGTAAAGATCAAATAAGATCATATTTGTAAAGTGATTTGTAAACTTTAAAGCAATATTTAAATGCAAGTTCTCCGCCTTCTCTTCATCTGTCTTATGCACTTTAGGCTCCTCTGTTTCTATGGAGCTTTAGCTTCCTTTCACCTCCTGGTAACCTACTTTGCTTTTTATAGGGCTGAGAGATTGACACCTGAGTCTTAAAGGCAAAATTGACCTACTTTGTTTTTTAGTAGTCCTGGCCTTAATGATGGAAGTCATAGCTGTGATTGTGAGCGTTTATCAGAGCATGATATCTGAGGAGCAAGTCCTTGACTTGAAGCAAACAGGACACAGATGTATTGATTAGTCTGTTTTTCATGGTACCCATTCGTGTTTGGTATAACACTCAGCTAGGGGAGGAGGCCCAAACCTGCCAACATCACCTGGCCTCCCGATTTTTCTGCTGTTGCTTGTGCTTTCAGATATATTTTGGCCATTTTGTAACATGTACGGTAAATAGTAAGTAGAGAATCGAATACCTTTTTGTTCCGTAAGTTTAGGTACTGTCAGAAATAGTTTGAAAAATAAGACATTTTTCATTTGGTTATACTAGAGTGGACTTGAATTTTTTCTCTTTTATGGTAAATGCAATGTACTTTCAGAGTAGCTAAAAGAAAGAATAAAAATTGGGGAATGTCGAGCTGCGACAAATGTGTTATGCTTTGGTTGTCAACACAAATGGATTTTTATAGTGGAGCCGAAGAATCCAAGAATAAGATTTCAGTTACCAATATTCATTACTTTAGATTACAATGGCACTAGATACAGCACTCTGTGAGCACTGATTTGGTGAACTATGATCACTTTTCTTTTTTATTACTGAAAATGTGATTTTCATGCATGCTGTTATCCAGGGAGTGTTATGAGAAGTAGTTAAGAGTTGTTGACAGTGAGCAGTTTGAAACATGGCCTTTTATGATAATCTATTTAAATAGCAATAATCCAGTATTCCATTGGTGGTCTTTAATCTGTAAGACACTGAATACAAATTCAGGCCCCACTATGTGTTTATTTACATTGCTATACACTATAATGGAACTGTCTTTGTTAAATAAGACTTAAATGAGACAGCTAAGTAGCATAGTAGCCAGAGTGTTGAACCTGGGGTCAAGAGTGCTGGGTTCAAATCTGGTCTTAAGAGACATAGTAGGGGTGGCTAGGTGGCCCAGTGAATAGAGCACGGGCCCTGGGGTCGGGAGGACTTGAGTTCAAATCCGCCCTCTTATGCTTACCACTTACTAACCATGTGACCTTGGTCAAGTCACTTAACCCCAGTTGTCCTGCCTTCCCCCCTCCAAAAAGCAAAAGCAAACAAACAAAAAAAGAGAGACTTAGTAGTTGTGTGATCCAGGTTGAGTCACTTAACCTCTAAGCTTCACTTTCTTCATCTCTGAAATGAGGATTATTATAGCACCTATCTCCCAGGGTTATTGTGAAGATCAAATAAAACAACAGACATAAAGTACTACATAAATGCTATTTATAATAATAATGGTGGGGGTGGCTAAGTGGTGCAGTGAATAGATCATCGGCCCTGGAGTCAAGAGGACCTGAGTTCAAATCTGGCCTCAGGCACTTGACACACTTACTAGCTTTGTGACTTTGGGCAAGTCACTTAACCCCAACTGCCCTCCAAAAAGCAAAAAAAAAAAGAAAAAAAGAAAAAAAGGTGATTATTGATACCTTAGGAAGCAGAGTTTATTTCAGGCTACAGATCTTTAGTTTCTTTTGATTACATTTATTTACATTCCTATATTCTCCTCCCAGAACAGAGATTGCTAGTAGTATTGCCAGTATTGCAATTTAATTTGTTACAAATATCTTCAGAATTAAATATTCCTTCAAATAATATAAACACTTATAGTAGAAAAACAAGAAAAAATAGAAAATGACTGATAAGAGAGAAATGTAAAACCTATTTATAGAATTTGTCATATATCTCTGCATCGATTCCATTTAAATGATAATAATATGTGATATATAATTTATATGTATATATCATATATGTTATATATGACTTAGTTTAGGAAGTCTGGGCTTCGAACTCAGTTCTGCCATTTATGAGCTGTGTGACTTGCCAGGGCACCATATGCTGATGTAGCATCTATCAAACCAGAATTGAGGAGTGGGTTAGATTTAGGTCTTGTCTGAAGACAAAGCGGCTCGTGTCATAGTATGACAGGTGGCTTAATGAACAATACTGAATCAGAATCGTTTGGAAAATTGCAAATTTTTTTCTAAGGAAGCTCCACTTTTTCCTATTTTGCAGTAAGTTTAAAAAAATAAGATACTATATTTTACACAAAGGCTGGTGAGTATTTCTTTTGTGAAGTTGTAAAAGAGAACCTTAAAAAAACCTCATAAGCAAGGTAGATGTAATCCTTCAATATAAGGACTTTTAAAAAAAATTTTTGATCTGTCAACTAGAAATTGGTGTGACTAAACTGTTTACAAGGATCCCTGTGGGCCTCGTATTGATTTAGTTTTAAGATATGATCTTTTATTACATTTCTCATTTATTTGATTAAATATTTCCCAGCTTATTTTAATCTGGTTTGGGCTGTATTTAGGAGTAACTGTGGGTTATATCTGATATCTCAGTTGTAGAGTTATCACAGTACAAAAACCAGTGGATTGACTGTTGACTAAAAGAGAAATGTGGTAATCTATGTATTTGGGAAAGGCCACTCTTAAAATTTAGTGAAGGAATACCTGTCTCTTATGCTCAAGCATATGCTAAGGCTACAAGTCTCTGGGCATCTAGATTTTAAGAAAATAAGCTTTTAACAAAGTTTTTTTAAAATTTTGATTTGCAAAGATATGTATTAATTTTGTCCTGAGAAAATATGGTGACTGCATCTATAGGTCCAGGGAATAAATATACTTCCATGGAATTATTTCCAGCAAATTTATTGTGTAGGATAAACTTAATTTCCAGCCATTTCTGTAGTTAAACTTTTGAGATACTGCATTTACCTTTAAATTAAAAATTTTGCATTTTGTCATAATGATGGAAAATTGCATTTTTGATTTGGTCCTTCTCTATAAAACTAGATTATTTTTTCTTTCTTCTTTTTGGCCTAAACTTATAGAAAGAACCCAGATGATAGCTAACATTTCAAAATAAGATTAGAAACATGAAGAACACAATTCTGCTTGTGAGTTTAATACTCTGTGCTGTAGTTTTTCAGAGGCAGTATCTCATGAACTCTTGTTTCACCTTTAGGAGTGTATGAGAATTACACAGATCTTGAAATATAATTTCAAATGGATTTTGGAAGAGTGTTATAGTTGAAGATTTTGGTTTAAAAAATGGCTCACTTATCAAGGCTGTAATTGAGTCAGCAGCATTTTAAGCAATGAAATGCCGTTCTGGGGGTGGTTCTTACATTTTTGCTTATTTTAGGGAAGTCTGATGATGCATTACTCAAAGGACAACTTGATTTTTTAATAGCTCCCTAAAGAATTAAGATCACAGGATTTAGACGTGTAAAAGACCTAGGAAATCATCAGTAGTAAAGGAAAAAGTGCCTTGTAACACTTAGTTCTAACTAACAATCAAGTTCAACATGATTGACGGCATTAGCAGCTTAATTTGGAAGTCAACTGTTCATATTAAGAAAGTTGGTACATTTCCAGTGCACATCAACAGTCTTCAAGATAAAGAACATTTTATTATTAGTACTGCTAAGATGTTCCAGAGAAGAGCTTTAATACAATGATGGAATTCTGGAAAGAAATAGGATTTCAGTTTTTGTAGATTTCACTAAACAAATATAAGTTAATTCAACGTAATGCCTACTTTGGTGCAAGGCACTATTCTGGGAGCTGGGATACAGACATAAAGAATGATATAATCTCTGCTGTCTAGGGACTTATATTCCATTGGGCAGGAGGAGAATGTGACATTTACATAGATAAATATGTTATGATAGGGGCAGATGGAGAAAACACTCTTGAAGTGAAGGGATCAGGAAAAGCTTTATGATGGAAGTGTCAGTGGAGTTGAGCCTTTCAAAGAGGGAAGGAGGATTCTGCAAGGCATAGATGAGCATGGATTCTATTCCAAGGATGGAGGATGCCGAGAAAGAGTGTTGAATTTGGGCAACATCCAGTAATCCATTTTACTTAAATTAGGTGAAGGGGAGGAATTAGATATAAAAAAATAGGTCAAAACCAGATAAAAGGGAATCAGAATGGAGGGACTAGAGTTAGGGAAAGACCAATTTGGTTTTGAACTTGTTGCCTTTAAGGTCCCAGAGAAATAGCTAGCTAGAGATTTTACCAGCAGCTGGAAATGTAGGGCTGGAACTCAAGAGGGATTACAGTGATTGCCAAAGGAGAGATTATAGAGAGGAGAAAAAGAGCCAGGGAAAAAAAGCCTTGGGGGATGCTCTCATTTAAGGGGCCAGATGATGATGGCGGATCATCACTAAAGACATAGCAAAACCTTTCAGATAGACAGAAAGAGAACCATGAGAGATCAGGGTCATGTAAATTAAGGAACGAAAGAATATTGAAAAGAAAGTATTATAGTTACACTGGATGCTGCAGAAATATCAGGGTGGGTGAGAAATAAGAAAAGTCCCCTTTTGTTTATAATTAAAAGAGGTTCAGTTGAACAGTATGAGGGTCAGGGATGGGGATGCTAGACCTGAAGAATGGAAAGATGAATGAGTATTAAAAGTTTCACATGTAAGTTGCACCATTAGGAGTTTGGCAATGAAACAGGGGAGAGTTAGGGCTAGGACAGAGGTAGGGACCCTGCAGGTCTTGAGGTCACATGTGGCCCTCTAGGTCCTCAGGTGTACCCTTTGACTGAATCCAGGTTCCCCACCCCTGGCTAGGACAATCACCTGAGTGGATGATGGTGTGTAGGGAAGACACTTTAAGGATAAGTAAGACCCCAGTGCATAAACCTGAAAGCATGTTTTTAGGTAGGCAGTAGATAACTAGCCACTAGAGATGATGGGGCAAGCTCCCAAAGTAGGGCATCTATGTGAATAGAACAGACTAGGGGAGAGTGAAGGATGGAGAGGATTAAGAGAAATTTTCATATGCGAAAGAGAGGCTGATGAAGGAACCTCAGTCTCAGGAGATAGTGAAATGAGTTTATCTGAGAGAATAGTCTTAAGTGAAATAAGGGGCTTGAGAAGAGTGATAATGGTTTGGTACAGCTGCTGGTGATATGGTGGGGAGGGGTGTAAGGTAGTTAGAGATAAGGGCTTAGTTACATTTGTAGTGGAGGTAATTTGTAAGATTTTTGTGCTTCCTCCAGCAACAATCAGTGTCTATAGAATAGTAACAGAGAAGGTGATTGGTAGGAGTGACTCAGGGTTGAGAATTAGTAAAGAATGAGGAGCAGAAGACCAAGGGGGTCAGGGATTCAAGACCTTGATGAACTTGTATACAGGCAGAATGACATAATAGGCAGAATACTAGACTTAGATTCAGGAAAACCTGTTTCACCTTGTACAGATCACTTAATTTCTGATTCCCAATTTCCTCTTCTGTAAAATAGGGATAATAATAGCACCTTCTGAGTCAAATCTGGTCTCTGACACTTGCTAGCTTGTGAGACTCTGGTTAAGGCCCTTAACCTTGTTTGCTCATCTGTAAAATGAGCTGAAGAAGAAAATGGCAAACCACTCCAGTGTCTTTGCCAAGAAAAACCCAAATGTGGTCATGAAGAGTCACACACAACTGAAATGACTGAACGACAAAAATAGTATCTGCCTCACAGGGGTTGTCATGAAGATCAGAGGAGATCTGCAAACTTGCCATATAATTGTAAATTATTATTACTCTTGTCATGAAGATGATGAGTATCATAAATTGGATCACTATAGTATTAAAAATGTTAAAATAAGGAAGGAAGGCCACAGCACACTGATGGCCTCAGAAAATCAAGAAAGAATTGTTAGTCACAGTGGAGAGTTTGGAGTGAGCAGGCGAGTGGGAGGAGAGGTAAAGCTAGAACATCATGATCAGAGTGGATGGGAGCTCAAGATCTTTGTGGTAGAGACTTTGTGAGGGCTATGATGTGAAGTTAAGAAGGACTTTGATTTCAGAAGCCAAGGTGTTAGATGGGTCATTATGTGAACATTGAAGTTACTGAAGGTAATTTCAGGGTTTGAGTGGAAGTAAGGACTGTGAACTAAATTCATTTAGGAAGGAGGGAGAGTGATGTGGAGGTTGGTAGATGACTGCCCTAGGGTACAGACATATCTGTGGATGATCAGTCTGCTGTTAACATTGGAGGATAGATTTTTGAGTAACTGTGCTGGAGGGGATGGAAATGACAATGCTTTAGGAGCACACCTCTATTTCTTCATGTCCTTGTATGTGGCAAAGGGTGTACTTTTTTTTTTTCAGGAAAAAAATCAGGTTTCACCAGGAAATGAAAGGAATGTGAGAAGAAGAAATCTATGATTATAGGGATTTTATGAATCCGAGGGCATCTTCAGTGGGGCATTATGGAAGGGGAAGCTGGGCACTAGGGATGGAGTATGGGGGAAGGTTAGGAATTTTGAAGGATCTTTACCTAGATAAGTAGCCATTCTGAAACAAAAGGAATTAGAAGAGCAGAAGGTTTAGACTTGTTAGCCAAGTAGGGAAAAGCCTGTAAATGAAGTCGATGCCAAGTTTCTAACTACAATATTGATATGAAGGGACTTTTCCAAGTTAGCTGTCCAGGCAGCTCCTCTTGTTGATTGTAGAGGGGTGCCCATTTATATTAGAAATTATACAATATCTGTTTTGCTGTTTGCACATCAAATATGAAAGGACATTTCTACTCAACAGATGTCATGTGCCTACTGTATACCCCTAAGATAAATACAAGGAAGATACAAAGGGAGAAGAAAGCTCTACAGTTCTTGCTATAGGATCACAGACCAAGAGCCATTTGTTGAATCCCTCATTTACAGGAGCATATAAACCAGGGATTAGAGGACCATGCATTTAGAATTAGAAGGAAACATAGAGGGCAACTATCTACCCCCTTTCATTTTATAGAGGAGGAACTTAGAGCCAAAGAGGTTGTGTCTTTCCCATAATGTTCCTCCTTCTCTCTCTCCTCTTCCTCCTCCCTCTCTCTTTTCCTCCCCCTCTTCCTTTTTCTCTTCCTCCTCACTAACATTTATATAGTGCCTGTTATATGCTAGGTTCTGTGCTAAGTGATTTACAAATTCTCATTTGATCCTCACAACTCTGAGGGCCAGAGGCTCTTATCAGCCCCATTTTATATTTGAGGAATCTGAGGCAGACCGAAGTTAAGTGACTTGTTCATACAGGTAAATTTGGCAGAATCCACATTTGAATCCAAGTCCTCTGAGTCTAGGTCTTTTTTTTTTTTTTAATGCAACACTGTCTTTTATGTATTTATCTCATATTTTATATCTGACCAGTTAAAGGCTGTAGAAGAATACAGAGACATCTATGAAATAATACAAGTCAAAAGATAAAAACTAGAAATAATGTACAAACATTGACCACAATGCTGTAAGGCTTTTGTGTTGTTTTGATAAGAGTTGTCTCCCCGATCAGTTCCTACAGTTTTGGTAGTAAGAGGCCATCTCAGGGGATTCTAGTAGGCCAATGCTACATGAAATAGTGGGTCTTTATCATTGCATATTGCATGTTTTAACTTATGGAAAGGAAGACCCAAAGCCTAAAATGAGACACTTGGGAGTGGAGCATTATGGCAAGGTGGGGTCATGTGTAGCACACTACATGTCAGAATTCTTGGTACTGTCATCTTTAGGCCCCAGCAGGAGGAGGTAGGAAGGTGACTGTGGTCTACCAGAGAGCCTGTTTTCAAGCTTGGAATACCTAGCTTCACCAGTGCAGTGTCACTCACAGTCAATGTGTCAGGTTTTTCAGATGACATCCTGTCTATAAAACTCTTCTCAGTAGTTTGTTTAACCTATTTTACAGATTTTTAAATAGTTTTGACATTTGTTATCTGTGTTGCTAAATTAAATGGTTAAGTACTTGTAGCTTTTGTAGTAGATGGTATTAAAAATCAGAGTGAATTCATTATTCTGATTTAGCCATAAGATAGAAGATCCCTATAATGACCTTGATGAGGTCTGTTGGTCACATTAAGTAAGGTCTTTGTTTTCTTGCTTCCAACATGGTAGGTGCACAGTAAATACTGGATTGATTTCAATTTGATGATGTGCAATTTCATTTGTGAATGTTTTTGTTCCACGATGATTTTGAAGGACTTCATGTTCATGTTTGGTATAATGCTAAGGTGCATAGAAACACACCTTAAACTCAGTTTTTGATTCAGGCTGTCATTTTGAAATATAATAATCCCTACCGAAAGTTTTAGCCTTCAGAGACTGTTAATGGTTATGGAACTATGTTGCTTTGCCTTTTATCTTCTCCTTTCTAGCATAATGCTTGGCATTTAGTAGATACTTAATATATACCTACTGGTTGATTTGAAATCATATTTTTTTTCTTATGAGACATTTATCAAACAAAATGAACCTGTTAGGCATAATTTTTACTTGATACAAGTTTTTGCTTCTTAAACTTACGAGTTAATATGCATTCAGCAAGGAAAAATGTGAAATCTTGTGTTTGGGTGAAAAAGCTCCTTCTCTGCAGTGTTAGATGGGGAAGGGATAGTTAGACTGCAGTTCTGAAAGGGATCTCGGTGTGTTATAGAGCACTTACATTCGTTTTGAGTTAGCAGTGTGATATGGTAGACAACAAATCTTCTACATTGGCTACTGCATTAAGCTTTTAGGGTTAACGAAGTGATAGCCTGTCCTCATCAGTGCCATCTGGAGCATTCTGGGAGCAACAGAGAGCATCTAGAGGAGGGCGTCCAGGTTAGTGAAGAGCCTGGAGGCAGCGACATAGGAAGATCAGCAGAGGGAGCTAGGTGAAGACTCCAGGAAGACCTGGGGCTCTGCATTCAGTTTGTTGAAGGACCGTCATGAAGAGGACGGATTAGCCTTGCTATGTCTATGATGGCAGGGCTGAGCTAGGAGCGGACACCAATTTAAGCTTAGTGCTTGTCTATCTGAAAGTGGAATGGGCATCCTGGAAAGGCTTCATGGCCACTTATTGGGGATGTTGGAATGGAAAGGCTTTTAATGCAAGGGCTGGATTGCTTGGCCTCAGTGGGCCTTCCTGACTCTCAGACTCTGTGCTTTTGTGATGCTGTGGTCTTTCTCGCTGGAATGTTTAATGTAGGGGTTCTATATGTTTCTTTCTAAAATGGACCTCCTTGGCAGTGTATTAAAGCCTGTTTACTCAGAATAGTGTCTATTGCCTACTTTTGTAATTGTAGGAAATACTAAATTTCAATCAGAGTTTAATGAAAATAAAGATGGAATATTCCCCCCATTCTAGTTCATAGCCTCCTAAAAATTTGTATCTATGGGTATTTGTATCTTAGGGTATATGAACTCCAGGTTAAGAACCCCTCCTGTTGTGAAACTTTGGATCTTGTTTCCTCATCTGTAAAATTAGGATGTTGAATTAGATAATTTTTAACAGCCTTTTCATCTCTAAGTTAGCTAGATAGCATCATGGATAGAGTATTAGACTTGGAGTCGGGAAGACCTGAGTTCAAATCTGGCCTCTGACGTTTTCTAGCTGTGACCTATTGTAAGTCACCTAACCTCTGTCTCAGTTTCCTCATCTGTAAAATGAGAATAACAGTAGCATCTCTCTTGCATGGTTGTTATGAACATCAAATGAGATGGTGTCTGTGAGGTGCTTTTGAAACCTTAAAGTGCTATATAAATACTAGCTAATAATAATTACAAGAATAAAAATGATGATGATGATAAAATCTTATGATACTATGACAAATAACTTTAGTCTTGCCTAATATCACATAGCTGTTAAGTGGCAGAACCAGGCAGAACCAACCTACTGCCTTTCTCAAACTATGCATTTTAAGAGGTGAACTTTTTTTCTCTCAGCATACTGGGGCTACTTGTCTTTAATCCAAACTGCACACAAGATCTTCTGTGCCCTTCCTTGACTGGGCTCTTTTTTCTTTTTTTTGGAAGGCAGTTGGGGTTGATTGAGCTCTTTTGAATGAACTGTTGAATATATTTTTGTATTTACTTGATGTTTCTAATATTGCTTCTAAAACTAATACACTTGATGTATTTTCAGTCTGAGGGGAGAGCCCACGCCAGTGCTGGGGATGCCATCTATGAAGTAGTTACTCTACAGAGGGCATCAGAGAAGGAAGAACCAGTCACTCCAACCAGTGCTGGGGGTCCCATGTCATCCCAGGAAGACGAGGCAGAAGAAGGTGAGAACGAAAGGATTCTATTAGAGCAGCACGTGCAGGGAGTGGAGAGTGATTTGTCATCTTTTTCCTTCTGAGTTGTCATAGGCTGGGATCCATTGCTTGTCACTGGAGGCAAGCACAAACTGTTTCACTTCTCATGTGTGCAGTACTTTAGGTTAGACTTGGCGGGTGTTTCAATATTTGATGGCATCATTTGGCTGTTTTTAATGCTTGTAACATTTCATTGAAAAAGTAATTGAAATGACAGATAAAGTTCGGTTTGAACAATTTTCTGAAGTGTTTTTAGAAGTGACATATGTATCTCTTCACATTTACTGTTATCTAATTTTGATTTTCCTTGGTACCGATCTCAAAATCTTCACACCAGCATCACTGGCAACTCGCTTTTTATAGTCTTGATATCTGTCCTGTTCAAGAAACACATTGACTTTCTTGGAGAAATGTCAGCATAGCCTTCCTTTACACACAACCTTTGGTTCGGTACCCCTGTACCCTGTGAAGTATACTGAATTACAATAATACCTTTGAATCATTTTAGTTTTTTAGGTTAAGATTAAAAATATTTTCTTACTTTTAAAATTTCCTTTCCTCATGTTATATATGGTCTTGACTGGTCAAAACATTGTAGTATTCTCATGGCATTTTTTTTTTTTTGTGAAACTGCTGTCTTCTTTAGCTTTCTTTTTTAAACTGAGTGACCAGAAATTGAGTAAATCTTTATGCCAACTACAAATTCGTTATAGAATAAGCCTTAGTAATTTAGAGAGTGGCATTAATTCTGTCCTGCTTTTTGAGTCATTTACGTTTTCTATATTGAAACTTGATATTATGGAGCATTTGGATTTGATTGAAAAGCAAGGCAGTGAAGAATCCTACCTTGATTATTTTATGTTGTTTGTATAGAAAACACTTAACAGATACCTGTTATGTGTGTATAAAAATATACATACAAATATATGCATAGCAAATAACAGAAATGTTAGTCAGTAAACATTTATTAATTATTTACTATGTACAAGACATGTTGCTAGGCATTGGAGACACCAGGAAAGGCAAAAAAATCCTCTACTCTCAAGGAGTTCACCATCTGTGTCTTAAATGCCTTGTTTGAGGCCTTTGTCATAATACCTAATCTTTGCTCGTAATCTTTTTCCTCCTCACTACCCCTCCTTTCCTTCTCTCTCCCATCTACTTCTTTCCATGTTCTTTTTTCTCTCCTTCCTTCCTATTTCTCCCTCTGGTCATTAATAGAATAGAACTATTGCTATTTTCAACATGTGCATTAGAAAATATGAATATTAACCTCTTGGCATGATTCTGAGTAATATTAAAAAACAATTCAGGATTATCAATTAAAGCGTTTTAAAAGCATAAAGAAAATACTAGTTTTAGCCTAATGGAAATTTTAGTACTTTAATTAAAAATAATTCAAAATATTTCCCCTGCCATTTCCCCCTTCATTTCTTGGCTGTGGATTCATGGAAAATTCCACCTTCAAATTCTTTTGCCTGTTGATGGTTCAAGGGCCAGATCATCGAGTTTGCAGGTTGTCTGTGTCTTTGGCTGCATGGCTTTGATCACTTCAGTCTTTGTTAACTTTTCTAGGAGCAAAGAAGAGAGAAACTCAGTTGATTTAATTTCTTTTAACTGGCAGGAGGTTTGGTGGGGAGGTAACCATTCTGTCTTTTAGTCTTTGGCTTTTATGGAACCATGCATTTTATCAAGGGCTATAGAAATAATCATCACCAAAAGTACCCATCACCAATAAGTTATGTTATAAGCATATTTGAGCTGTAAGGGATTTCCTTTCAGATTTATAGTGGAAGAATTCATGACCAACTAAAGGACAGAGCAGACCAAGGAAGATGAAATGGGCAATTTTGATCACATAAAATTATAAAATGTTTGCATAGATAAATTCAGTGCAACTAAAATTAAAATAGTAACAGTTAATTGGGGAAAAAAATCTGTGTTGCAAGTTACTGTGATAAAAGTCTTGATTTCCAGGATCAGTGTTTAATTCCTGAAGATGAACAGAAATGATGATGATGATGATGATAATTGCTCACATTTATTTAGTACTTTAAGGTTTTTTAGTGTGCTTTATATGTTTTTCTCACTTGATGCTCTCAGTAACCCTGTGGCATAGGATTTATTATAATCATCCTTATTTTATTGGAACACCATTATAGATGGTTCAGTGGATAAAGTATTGGCCTGAATTCAGGAAGACTCCTCTTCCTGAATTCAAATCTGGTATCAGGGACTAGCTATGTGACCCTTGGTAAATTGCTTTATCCTTTTTGCCTCAGTTTCCCCATCTGTAAAATGAACTAGAGAAGGAAATGGCAAACCACTCCAGTATCTTTGTAAAAGAAAATCCCAAATTTGAACAAAAATAGTCAGACACAACTGTACAACAATGACAAAACAACCTCATTTTATTAATGAACAAACTCAAAGTAAATGTAGGTGACTTTCTCAGAGTCACACAGCTAGTAAAATGTCTCAGGCGAGCTCTGAACCTGTATCTTTCAAATCCACCACTTTATTCAGTGTGCTGTACTGTCTTTTTTTTTTCTTTTTTGGAGGGGGGAAGGTAGGGCAATTGGGTTTAAGTGACTTGCCCAAGGTTACACGGCTAGTGTGTGTGTGTGTGTGTGTGTGTGTGTGTGTGTGTGTGTGTGTGTGTGTGTGTGTTAAATGTCTGAGGCTGGATTTGAACTCAGGTCTGCCTGACCCCAGGGCTGGCGCTCTATTCACTGGATCACCTAGCTGCCCCTAAACTGTGTGTTTTTTTTTGTTTTTTTTTTAAGCAATTAGGGTTAAGTAACTTGCTCAAGGTTACACAGCTAGTTATTTATTTATGTGTGGGTGCTCATTTTCTGAGGCCGGGATCGATCCCGGGTCATCCCGACTCCAGGGCTGGTGGTCTTACTCACTGTGCCACCTAGCCGCCCCCCTATACTGTATTTAAAACCACCTTTTGGAAGCATACCATGTCTTTAAGTTGATGTTTACTTAAGACTGATCATCTTTGTAGCAGCTGTATATACATGGAAAGGCGCCATCCAGCCCTCAGAGTAACTAGTGTGGCATGAGTCAGTGAGAGAAGAAATTTACTTTGTTTGCTGTTTGTTGCCTGGACAATGATTGTAATGCAGTTACATAGAAACTGCTGTTGAGCTTGATCTTTGTTAGTATGCACTTTTAAATAGCAGGCTGATTATTGGACAGTTAAGAGAACAACAGTACCCATATCAATAATATCCACTTTATATAGCACCTACTGTGCGCCAGGCCCTGTGCTAAGCACTTTACAAATATCTCATTGGAGCCTTACACCCACCTCAAGAGGTAGATGTTATTATTATCCTGTTTTTACAGTTGAGGAAACCGAGTCAGAGGTACAATGACTTGCCCAAGGTCACACAGTTAGTAAATGCTTGAGGATACATTCAAACTTGGGTCTTTCTGTTTCTGGGCCCAGTGCTCCATCCACTGCACTACTGAGCTACCTAGATTCCATGCCCAAGAACATAAACTGTACAAACTTTGTGGCAGATTAAACCTCCCTTTCCCTTGTTCCTTTTCTCTTTAATTGCACAAATTATTTGTGTAGTGGAACATTCATTGAAAATCAGTTTCTTTTTGAGGGCAAAGGAAAAAGGGTTTTCTTAAAAAAAAAAAAAAGAAAATTTTAGGTGTTGAAAGTTTTTTCCCACATAATTTTGCATGCTGTGGTTTCAGGACCTTGTGACTTTTGTAACAGGCCATCTGTTTTGTACTATAGCTGAGGCCTTTATATTTTCTTTTAAAGAATTCTTTTGCTTCTTTGGAGTTCGTAGTGGTGTGACTGGTATGTAAATATATTTTCACAAGGTAGACTTGGTGAAAAATTGATTTCCTGCCACATCAAGTTCTAGAACCCCTGTGACTTGTAAAGGTTTTCCTGTAAGTAATTGATTTTTGAAAATCTGCTTTTCTACTGTGTTTAATCCTGCACCAAGAAAATCTACTGATGATTATTGGTCTGATTATGAACCTATGTCTATCCCGTTGTTTTTTTCCTGGCCTCCTTATGCTAGGGCAGGCTTTTTCTCTTTCCTTGTTAAGGCTGGATTTAGGCATCCCCACCATCCCCTGCCAGTGCTCCCTGCCCACTCTGCCTCCCTCCAGTCGATGAATATGCTTTCTGTTCTGCTTTTATTTTCCTTTTTCTTCTCCATTCTGTCTAGTCCTCCCTGTTGGCTTTTGTTATCAGAAACTGGCTGTGATTTGACTTGATGAGCTACCTCTGTGGAAGGAGGTGTAATTACAGCTGGGCATAGGTGGGCCCAAGTCTATACAGGGCTAGTGAGGCAATATTCAGGTTGTACCTGTGACTACTGCTATCCACTTGACTAGTTCATTGTCCAGCAGATCAGATCCCATTCCTGACTGGCATTCATCACAGTGTCCTAATCTAGGAAACATGTAGTTCTGGGATAGGAGGTCAGAATTCAGGGCTTGGGGAGATGGGCTTCCTGCATCATAGTTCAGAGCTGGCTAGGACTTTTGTAGCTCACAGTGTGCAAGGTGAGCATTAGAGAGCTATGTGTCCCAGAAGCAAGTAGAACCCCTTTAGGCAAAGTGAATTGCCTTTGGTTCAGCATCCAACCAGTATTTGCATTGCTAGCATGTGATTAGAGAGCTACAAGATGGCAACTCATGCTCCTTAGGGATTTGATTTATGGCTTAAAAATTGAGAAAACTCCATTCTGAGTAAATCTGCTCCCTGCCCATTTCAAAAAGCAAAAGGAATGGAGTCAGAGGTCAGCACAAGCATTAAGACTAACATATAGGAAGAATCATTTATGTCCCTACAGTTGCGCTTCTTACTTCCCTTTCCTGCTTCCTTCTCTTCTGTTTTACCTCTATCTCTAAAAGAAGATTTTGTAATGACTTCAATCTTTTGAGGATATCAAGGAAAAACGAAGATAACTTAAATTTCTAGAATTCATTGCAAAATGCAGAAAACAAGAATTTCTCATTTTGTGAATGCATGCAATCAGTAAGAACAAGTAACCCAAGATGTCTGTTTTTTTCTGCAAATTTTTCTTCCATTCTTAACAACAGATTTTGGTTCTGTCACAACCCAAAATGTCAACTTGTCTTTTGAAAATCTGTTAGCCATCACCTATATGAAAGGTACAAAAATCACAGAGTAGTGCTTGAGAGTTTCTTTTCTTTTATAGATCAGGCTTTCATACATTTTCAATACATTTTATTATTAGTCCTGTAATTGATGTTTCTGTCAACTCAGACATCAAAAGTCAGAGTTGGAGGTGGCATATAAATGTTTCCCTGCTGTGGGGGGAATCACAGCATTCTTTTATTTAATTATTTTTAACAATTTGCCTGTCAAAGCAAAAGTGGAAGTTCAAGTCATTCTAAATTGTCTTGCCTTGGTAACAGGCTCTCTTTAATTCAGCCTGTAATTTGCCTAAAAAAGGATCAAGATTTAAGATGACTGAATTATCCTCAGTTTCCTAGGAGAGGTCTAAAGTGAAATGAAGAGGCTTTCTGTGCTTATATTTCAAATGACATTTACAAACTGGAGACATCAGAGGGCACACATTTGGCATAAAATTGAAGGACATCACAATAAACACATGAGAATTTTATATGTATTTGTATATTCCCATATATCCTGAATTGTTTCTGCCATTGAAACATAGTTGGTTCTTTGTGTAGCCTTAAATTAATTTCATACAGTGATTTTTCTAATGTTGACCAAATGTATGTATCTGGTCATTTGGAACATATGTGGCAAGAGTAGCCTCTTCATTTGAGCAACTAGGGGTAAGCAAATGGTAGGTGTATTGGCATTGAAGACAAGAAGGTTTGTTGTTGGCAAAGTCCAGATCGATAAATTGTTATGTAGCTGAAACTCAGCTTTTTTTTTTTTCATACTCGTGTTTTGTTGTCGTTCATTTGTTTCACTCATTTCTGTCTCTTTGTGACCCCATTTGGGGTTTTCTTGGCGAAGATATTGGAGTGGTTTGCCATTTCATTCTCCAACTCATTTTACAGATGAGGAAATGGAGGCAAGCAGGATCAAGTGACTTACCCAGGGTCACATGGCTAGTAAGTGTCTGAGGCGATATTTGAACTCAGGAAGAAGAGTATTCCTGACTCTAGGTTCACTGCCCAGTTAGTTGTGCCACCTAAGTGCCCATAGTTGGTTTAATTTAGAATTAGTCAGATTGACCAAAGAAAGTTTTTAGGAATAATTTTTTTTCAATTTAAATAAATTAAATGAGCTTTATTAGCCTATTATTCCTCTTCCCATTAAACTATATAGTGAAAACACCAACTCCAAACCAAATTATTTCATAGGCTATTTTCTTATGGTTTCCTAATCTGTGATTTTAGTTAGAGAAAGTTGGCACTCACAGATTTTCACTATAGCAACAGGTTTACTAATGACAGTTCTGAATTTGCAAATGAAAAGAGCACTGACAAAACCTATTAGGAGAAAAAAAGAAACTGGCTTGCACTAAGAAAGTTCCCTGTTCCATTTCAGAGATATCTGTAGGATATTTCTCCAACCTACTATATATATATATATATTTTTTTTTTATCTTGGCTGATTTCAAATGTGTATGTCTAGATAATAAAGAGAAGCTAAAATAGTGGTGTGGCTCCATCTTTGTTAAATTACCCATTTCAGCAAGTCAAAGAAAGGATTTAAAAATATTTATTTGGGGGACAGGTAAGAAAAATGGAGGGGAACAAAATTTTGTACCCCTCAAAAATAGATGCTGTCTCATTTTAATCATCTTGTAGGTGAAAATGTTTTTGTTTAGCATTGTTTCAATGGGGGCACTCATCTGTTGTAAAGACTTATCCATCACAGTTTGGATTCTCAGACCTGAAATTGGCCAACACAAAAGTATTTATCCCAACCCTCAGCCTGTACTTGTGTGTGGAAATTTTCATCCAAAAACAGTGCTAAGTATAGCAGAGAGGGGGTGAGATAAAAGAACCACAGAGAGTTCTTTCTGTCTAAGGTTTCACTTTTCTGTTTTCACCTCCTATCCCTCCTGTCCTAGGGTCCTATTGCTATATTGCAGGCTTCCTACATGACTGCTCCTTGAGATGATTATGCAAGGATTTAACTTGTAGATGTTCACTAAAGTTTCATAAGCTTCATGTACCTTAAAATGCTCCTTATAGATCAGTGTTTAAGAAAAAAGACACACACACACACACACACACACACACACTCTCTCTCTCTCTCTCTCTTTCTCTCTTTCTCTCTCTCCCCCCCTCTCCCTCCCTTCCCTCTCCCCCATCTCTCCTTCTTCCCCCTTTCTCCATTTCTCTTACTCTTCTCTCTTCCTTCTTTTCTGTCTCCTTTCCCCTCTCCTTTCTCTCCCCTTTCCCTTCTTTCTCCTCTCCCCCTTCTTCCCTTCCCTCTTTCTGTTCCTTTTCCATCCTTTTCTTCCTTTTTTTCTCTTTCTGTCTGCATATACAGATCACATATATTACATTATATATCATATATAAAATAAAAATAAATGTATACTTTTTCTATGCATATACTTTTTAAAATATTAAAGCATAGTAGCACTTTTATAAGTACCAGAACTCTAGAAACAAAAGATGCTCATTCATTGGTTACAAGCTAAACAAATTACAGTAGTTGAATATAATAGATTATTACCCTAATATAGGAAGTGATGCATATGATAAGGCAGAAAAAGCCAGGAAGACTTTAAATGAACTGGTACAAAGTGAAGTTAGGAGAACCAGGAAAATAATATACACAGTGATCACAAAAATGTGAATGGAAAAAATAGCAGTGAAGCGGTAGAAATGGAAGGCTGTAAAGTCACAACCAAGTTTAGCCCCCATGAAAGAGAGGTGAGAAGTCTCTTCTTCCTTGAGAGGTGAGGACCATGGTTGCAGACTTGTTCAGGATGCTGTTTTGTTTTACAGAGGTGGTTTTTAAAAATTCCTTTTGTCCTTTGTTATAATGGATGACTCTGGGAGAGAGAGGGGAAAAGATACATAGGAAATGAAGTAAAAATAAAAAGTATCAATAAGAGTTTAAAAAGATACACCTTGTGGACCCTGGTTTAAGTAACTTTGTTCTGTTAATCTGAGGATTGCCAAAAAGGCCTGCTCCCCGTACTACCTGCTGTTTTAGATGTAGAAAGAAGAGAGAGTTTGACTGATAAAACTTTTACTTGCTTCCTTTATGTACTTTACCTATATTTTGTTTAAGGTAACATAGCTCATGGCTCCTCAATTTATTATGCAAATGTAATCATGATAGCAACAATGCTAGTTATCATTAAAAAGGTTTTCAAAGAGCTTTACAGGTATCTTAGGTGATCTTCACAGTAATCCTCAGAGGTAAGTGCTAATATTATCTCCATTTCACAGATGAGGAAACTGAGGCAGACAGCTTAAATGACTTACTTAGAATCACCCAGCTACTAAGTGAGACAGGATTTGAATTCAGATCTTCCTGACTCCAAGCCCAGCACTTTATCCATTTCACCATCTTCTAATTTTAAAGATTTGATCTAGAGAAATAACTACTCACATAGCGTTTTAAAGTTAACAAACACTTAAACCAACCCAACTCTATGAAGTAGGTATCACATGTATTACTATCCCAATTATACAGATCAGGAAAATGAAGCTTACAGAGTCTGTGGCTCGCCCTAGGTCATGAATGTAGCAAGGGATGAAGCCAGAGCCTCAAGAATCCCAGAGTTGGAAGTGAATTCAGAGAACGGCTAGTCTGACACTTACTACCCTAGGAATTTACTCTGCTTTGTCCTCAGTGAATGGTTATACTCTTAACATTATCCTCAATGAATATTGGTCATTCTCTGGAGGGCTGTAGTGATGGAAACACTTCTAAGGTAGCTGAATTCCATCTTGGATCAGATTTAATTGTTCAGACTTTGTTTTATATTGATCACAAATGCATTTATCTGCAGCTTTTAACCACTGTGACTTTCTTTGGTATAGAAAAACAAGTCTGATGCCCTATTCACTTAATGACTTTCAAATAACTGTTCCGTTATCATGATACAAATTATATTAGCATTATTTTTAGATTGTACCCAAGTATGAAATAGTATGTTATTTAGCATAAATGTATATTTCAGACTGTTTAAAAGTGAAGGTTTAATTTATCTTGTATTTTATTTTTGACCACATGAAAAGTTAATTCCATACAATATTGATGTGTTCCATCAATTTGTCCTGCCTTGGAAAAGTTATTTTAAATTCCTGAGCCTCATTTTCTTCATCTCTAAAAGGAGATTTGGACTAGATTGCCAAGATGCTTCCCAGTCCTCAAGTTGTGATTGGTTTTACTTATTTCTTGTTTATATTTTAAATCTTTTATTGTTGTTTTAATGCCAGATGAGTGGTACAGAGTTCCAGCATTAGCCCCAAGCACTGAGAGCCAGAGCCAGAGCCAGAGCCAGACACTAACTGTTTGACTACTCCAAGAAAAGAAATTGAACATTTTTTTCACTTTATTTTCTTTTTATTCTGAACTTAAAAACATCAAATAAAATGATCACTGCTATATATAAATATGGAACAGAGGGAGAGGATTGTACATGAAACTGTGAATCTCTTATGTGGGTTCTTAAGAACTTTCTTGTGTTGTAGACTCTTGGCAGTCTGGAGAATCCTATGTACCTGTTCTCAGAATTATGTTTTTAAATGCCTAAAATAAAATAAATAGTATTATAAAGAAAACTATAATATTTAAATAGTTATAAAATATTTTTTAAAAATTCCATAAACCCCAGGTTGGTAATTATTTTATAGAGTTTGCTTTTCTTTTTGGTAGGTAAGAAATATAATATATAACTTTTAAGTCTCCTGTTTTGGTTTATGATTTCCTTATAATATGCCAAATGTTCTCCTTTCATTTTGTGGGAATTCTGTCTCTAGTTCCTTCTCTCACTTCACTCCAGTCAACCTCCCTCCCCTTAAACAAACAAACAAACAAACAAACAGAAACAAAATAAAACTGTGTGACAAATTTGAATAGTAAAGCAAAACAAATCCCCAGATTGTCTATGTCCAGAAATGTATGTCCCTTTCTGCATCTTGAATCTATTACCTCTCTGTTAGGAGGTGGGTAGCATGCTTTGTCCCTGATCTCTGGAGTTGTGGTTGGTCGTCAGTATATTTGTTCAGAAATTTTTTTCTTTTATATTACTATTATACAAATTATTCTCTTGGTTCTGATCATTTCATTCTGCATGCATCCAAGCAAATCTTATTAGGTTTCTTAGAAACCATCCCTTTCCTCATTTCTTATAGCACAAATATATTTCATTCCTTTCATAAACCATAATTTATTCAGCCATTCTCCAGTTGTTGAGCATGACTTTAGTTGACATTTCTTTGTCACCACAAAATGAGCTGCTACAAATATTTTTGTATACTTGAGCCCTTTTCTTATTAAAAAAAGTCTTTAGGTCATAGGCTTGGTAGTGCAATTGCTAGATCAAAGGGTGTACATAGTTTGGTGCCTTTTGGCACACAGTTTGAATTGCTTTTCATCTCGGCTGGACTAGTTCACAGCTCTCAGCAACAGTGCATGTGAATATCAGTTTTCCCGTGACTACTCTTACATTTATTTTTTTGTGGGGGGGGAGGTACATATACTTGTGTGATGATACCTCATATTTAATTTACATTTTTAAAATTATTAGTGATTTGGAACATTTTCCCCTCATATTGCTGTTGATAGCTTGACATACATCCTTGGAAAATTCCCTATTCATATCCCTTCACATTTTATCTGTTGGGAAATGGTTCTTGTTATTATAAATTTGAATTGGTTCCTTTTATATCTTGGAAATGAGAAAAGCAACTTGCTACAAATTTCCTCCCCCAAATATGTGTTTTTCTTTTTTTTTTGCTTTCTAGAGGGGGGAAGGCAGGGCAATTGGGGTTAAGTGACTTGCCCAAGGTCACACGGCTAGTAAGTGTTAAGTGTCTGAGGTCATATTAGAACTTAGGTCCTCCTGACTCCAGGGCTGGTGCTCTATTCACTGTGCCACCTAACCACCCCCTGTTTTTCTTTTAAGTTTAATTACTTTGGTTTTATTTGTATAAAACTTTTAAAATCTTAAGTAATCAAAATTGTCCATTTTGTTATCTGGGATCTTTTACATCCCTTGTTTGGTCATGAACTGTTCCTCTTTCCATTGATCTGAAAGGTAATTTCTTATGAAAGGTAATTTTGCTTGTGATACCCACTGTTGTGTTTAAGTCATGTATCATTTGGAGCTTATCTTGGAATTTGATAAAATGTTGCTCTGTGCCTAATTTCTGCCAGATTACTTCCCAGTTTTCTTAGCAGTTTTTGCTAAATAGTGTGAGTACTTTCCCTAGGAGATATCATCTTTGGGTATATAAAACACTAGGCTACTATGTTCATTTGCTTCCATATTCTGTATATCTAATATATACCAGTATTCAGCTGCTCTATTTTTTAATCAATACCAAATAACTTTGATCATTACTGCTTTGTGGTATATTTCAAAGTCTGGAACTGCTAGGTCCCCTTCCTTTCTACTATTTTTCATTATTTCTTTTGAGATTTTAAAAACCTTTCATTTCTTTAGATAAATTTTATAATTTTTTTTCTTTTTCTATAAGTTGATCATTTTGTTGTTTGCTTTGTATGGCCCTGAATAAGTACATTAATTTAGGTGGTATTGTCATTTTTATTATATTGCATAGCCTAACAATTGAGCGATCAATTCCTCACTATTATTTTATTTTTGTATATCCATAAAGAGTTGTCCTAATATTAAACCCATTCTGCATTTATTTCTGGTATAAATTCAACCTGGTCATAATACATAATCTCAGTGATACGTTGCTGTAGGCACTTTGCTAGTATTTTACTGTATCAGTATTCATTAGGATTATTGGTCTCTAGTTTGTTAATTTTTATTTTGTCTTTGCTTTGTTTTAGGTATCAAGACCATATTTATGTCTTAGAAGGTATTTGGTGGGATACCCTTTTTCTCCCTTTTTTAGTGAATTGTTTATGTGTTGTTAGAATTAGTTGTTTTTTTTTAGATGGGAGTTCATTTGTAGTTTATTCACTCTATTTCTGAGATTGGGTCATCTAAATTCTTAGTATCTTATTCAGTTAATTTGTCCATTGTGTTACCTTGCTGCCCCTATTATTTGGAATCATGGTGTTGCAGGTTATGAACACATCTGGTCTTGGTGTGACCTGTCCTCCTGGTCTGTGCTTTTAGGCTTCTGACCCCTTTTTGGGTCTGGGTAGTACAACTGATAAATTTCCCCTAGTTGGAGCTCCAGGAGAAAGTTGCTGGTTTTAGCCTCTTCTAGGTAGCTGGAACACTCTGTAAAACTATAACCATGCCCTCAGTTGAACTCCCTGCCCTGGTGCCTCATTTGCAAGGCCTTTGCAAGTCTTGAACCTGAATCTGTGGTTCTTCCCTGGGGTTGACAGAGCTCTAGGCTTGACTTTGGTTCACACTTCTGTACTGCCCACTCAGCTGTAGGCCTCAGTCATGGGTTGTGGGCTGTCTGTTTTCCTCCTCCTGGGTCACAGCAGGCATCTGCAGGTGCTCTTCTGTCCACTCTCCCTCCTGTACCTGCTGCATCTGTAGCTCCTGGCCCTAGTCCAGTGCCCACGCTTTTGCCTGTGTTGCTAGGCCTTCTGGCTGTCCCTTGGCTAACCTGGCCTGGAAAAATGAACATGCGGTGCCATTTCCTTGAGTTTCCCAGTCTTTACTTTGTCTGCTGCTCATCCTCTATCTTTGTTAGCATACTTGTGGGAGTAGCCTGGTCTCCATTGCTTCTTTTTAGTCTGTCATCTTTCAGGTCTCATGGAAGAGAAACCCTTTTTGGATCTGTGTTCCTTTCTATGCCAGGGAGCATTGGCATTCCTTCATTGCTTACATCTGATGGTTGACAGATGTTTGACCAGATAACTAAATCTAGTCTTAAATATTTATCTAGGATCAAGGGAACACAGATCTAGAGTGAGAAGGAACCTCAGAGGCCATATATCTAGTTCAGCTTCTCATTTTAAAGAAAAGGAAACTGAGGCCCAGACAGGTGACATGACCTGCCCCAGGACACACAGATTGTGTCAGAGCAAAGATGTGAACTGAGGTCCTGGGTCTCTGAGCCACTAAGCTTTCTCTGCCACCACATTGCTTCTTCCTTCATGCTTCCTCTTTTCTGTTTTGTTTATCATGCATTTTTAAAAATACAAAACAGTCATGTTAAATTCATGAGGCAATCTGTTAAGGTCTGATCTTGTTCTAACTTCAGTCACACTATGACCTTTGTTTCAGCCTCACAAGAGCTGATGGTGTGTGTGTGTGTGTGTGTGTGTGTGTGTGTGTGTGTGTGTGTGTGTGTGTGTGTGTGTGTGTGTGTGTGTGTTGGGAGGGGGAAGGGAGAGAATTGCAAGTTCTAAAGAATGTAAATCTATATAGTATTCTGTGAAAAAAAAATTCTGTTCATAAGAAAACACATTTTTCTAGGTTGCATGTAAAATCCTAGGTTAGCATCATAAAATCCTCATGTAGACAGACAAGTTCACCTTTCAGTTTTTACACAAAAATATAGTTCAGTTCTTAAAATTATTGAATTTAGAAGCTTCTAATTATTACTTTTCTAACGGGTAGAAAATTTGTTGGAATATAGTGTTTTCCCTACCTCTGTTCAAAGTGTGGCCCAGTGCTACCTGTCACCAGAGGCCTTTCCTTGTTTCCCTATTTATAAGTGTTTCCTATGGCCACTCAAATTACTTTATACTTACTTGAAATAAGTTTTTCATTTTCTTATGTGTAGACCTGTTTAGAATGTAATCTTCTCGAGTTTGTCTTTTGTTTTTATCTTTGTCTCTTTAGATCAGTGATTGTTATAGATATCAAGGCGTCTCCAATGGAAAAAAATACATCTTTATATTCACTTATCTCTGATGGCATTTCTTTCACTTATGAATGTAGGGAACAACTAGTTCTTTCATGGGGTCCAGACTGCCAAAGGACATAGAACAGATGAAGGTTCTCTCTGTGCTCTCTGTCCTCGTCCAGGAGCCTGACACATACTAGATGTTTAATACTTTCTTATGGAATTGATCGTGGACTTGATGGAACTAAAGCCAGCTGTAACATATTTGTTTGGAAGCATGAAACATACATTCTCTGCTCTTCAAGATAAAATATAATCATTTCCTTTTAAATTGATAACAGTAATTATTCATTTTTTAAAAAGTAATTGAAAAAATTTCTGATATTTTCTTCAGTAATTTAGAGACATACATTTAAAAGTGAATTGTAGTGGGATGGTGTTCACAGTGCACACTCAATTTGTGGGTGGCCATCAGCATTTTGGGCACCATCATCATCATCATCATCATCATCACCACCACCACCACCACCACCACCACCACCAGACCTGCTGTACTTTATCTTCTTCAAGGACCTGCCTTATAATCGAGATAGATTCTGCTATTTCAGTAACTAAACTACATAGAATAAGGTGCCTAGGATAACCTGAATTTGGATCAAATTTTATTTCATTATGTATAATATTAGAGGGCTATTTCAGTGTATTTCTGTTAAAAAATATATTCAGTGCCAGGTTAAAGATCCCACTTGGGTTGTAAGGCCTTTGAAGGGGAATGTCTCAAATTTGAAGTGTCTCTTTTGCCCTTGAGAGAAGCTTTTTTTTGTTTTTTTTTGGATTAAAGGGAAACACATGAAGAGGGGAACAGCACTGAAAAATAAAAGCATTCCAGAGTCATCTGACTAGGACTGCCAATTGCTGCCTCTTTTTTCACACTTGGCCATTAAACGTGCTGCATAATAAGCAAGAACCATTTGTCAAACATTCGGGGCTGAATATTTTATAAGTGTTGATTTTGGAAAGCCCCACGTATGGAATTGATTCATAGGCTTATTACCCTTTTATTCTTTTAAATGAATTTACTACTGTAAGGCCTCCATGTTAGAAAGCAAAACAAACAAACCCAAAAAACCCAACAAACCTATTTTCTTGTTACAGCCCTTGCAGTATAACATTGCATACATAATTTAAATTATGTTCTAGAAAATGTCTGCTTAAGCTTTATTTTCAGTGACATTAATGTTGCTACCTTATGTGTTTGGCACAGTATATTTGAAAGGGTTATGCATACTTGAAGGTAGTTTAATTTTGATGCCATTTTATTTCAAGGCTTTAATATGGTTATATTTTGTGCATGTAAGTGTTCAAATTTTCTCCTTCAGTTGGAAGGCAACAGTATTATTTTTTAATTTATTTAATTTTAGTTTTCAACATTCACTCACTTCCATAAGATTTTGAGTTCCAGATTTTCTCCCCATCTCTCCCTTTTCCCCACCCCAAGACTGCATGTAATTTTATGTAGGCTCTACATATATGTTCATATTGAACCTATTTTCACATTAGTCATATTATAAAGAAGAATTAGAACCAATGGGAAAAAGCACAAGACAACAGTATTCTTAGAATGGAGTGGATTGCACACCTGAAACCTTTGGCATAGAGGTAGCAGAAAATACATATAGTATTCCATTCAATATGTGTGTATTTTAAACGATTTTACTCAAAATCTATACTGAACTTTTGTGGGTTTATTTTATATTTCCTTTTCGTATTGGTATCATATTTAGGTCATCTTATGCATTATAAAGGTGCTGTTTGCCCTTAGAGGAATAGTGTCCTCTGTGTAGCTATTAATTGGCATTTTAATTAAAGTAGGAGTGGAGCTTCAAAGAGATACTGTCAAGCATTTTAAAAAAATGACACATTCTTCCCTTCCCCACAACATCCTCTGCTTCTGGCCATTTGCCTGTTTTGCTCTCTTGTTTTTACAAATCCTTTGTGGACATCAGAAAATGAGCTTCGCCTTGACCAGTTTTCTGGAAAGAAATGCAGTCATCACCTTTGCCTTCTTGATTAGTAATAATTTCTGTGCTATATTCTTCACGTGTTAAGCATTCGTGTGACAACCTCCCCACCCTCACCCCCCACAGCTATTCTTTGATCAAAAAATTTTAAAATTGAAAGAGACCTTTAGAGATCATCTATTCCACCTCCACCATATTTTGGATGAGGAAGATGTGTGATTTTTAAACTTATGTTATCTTATTTGATGCTCACAATAACTCTGTGAGGTAGATACTATTATTGGCCCCATTTTATAGATGAGAAAGCTAAAGCAGACAGAGGTTAAGTGGGTTGCCTAGCAACAAGCAGTTTGTGAGTGTCTGAGGGTGCATTTGAACTCATGTGGTCCTATCTTCCAATCTCTATTGCCCACCCTTTCCCTCTCTCACTGCATTTGGTCATTAGCCCTGGAGGCTTTGTACCCTTAGAGATGGGAGAGGATCGAGGAGAGATAGTGAGGATCAAATGAGGTAATGATTGTAAAGCATTTAGCCCAGTGCCTGCTACATGGTAAGGGCTGTATTAGTGTTATTATTATTACTATTAGATAGAAGGATTTTAGGATCTTAGAATTAGAACAGGAAGGCACTTTGGATCCATCTGACATAGTTCCTTCATTTTACAGATGGGAGTTAAATGACTTTTCCCAGAATATACAAGTGACATACTGGCTGTGTTGCCTGTGTTGCCTGTGTAGCCTGGCCTCGGTGTCAGGAAGCTTCAAGTTCAGATTTGGCCCCAGACACTTTAGCTTTGTGACCCTACACACAACTTTTGTAGGCCTCAGTTTCCTCGTATGTAAAACAAGAATAGTAATGATAATAATCATAGTAATAGCAAATACTTCCCAGTTGTTGAGATATTTGTAAAGTGTGTTCACTATGTGAAAGTGCTACAGAAATGCTGTTTGTGGTCCTTGTTATCAGAGGCAGCGTTTGAACTGTCTGCAGACTCCAGAGCCTGTTCTCTACCCATTCAGCCACAGGACCTCAAAGAAAGGACTTAATTTTTATTTTTTCTTTCATATTCCCCATGATGGCATGTAATCTGATATAGGCTATACATGTATACTCATGCTAAATATATTTCCATATTTAGTCATGTTGTAAGGAAGAATCAGAACCAAAAGAAAAAAAAATAAGAAAGAAAAACCAAAAAAAGAGAGAAAATAGTATGCTTAGATCTGCATTCAGATACCTATTTCTTTCTCTAGATGTGGATAGCATTTTTTATCATGACTCTTTTTGAATTGTCTTAGATTATTGCATTGCTGAAAAGAGCTAAGTCTGTCAAAGCTGGTCATCACACAGTGTTGCTGTTAATGTGTATTATCTTTACTTGGTTCTGCTCACTTCACTCAGCATCAGTTTGTATAAGTCTTTTCAGGTTTTTCTGAATTCCACCTGCTCATCATTTCTTTTAGCACAATAGTATTCTATTCTGTTCCATATGCCACAACTTGCTCATCCATTACCTAACTGATGGGCGTCCCCTCAATTTCCAGTTCTTTGCTACTGCTAAAAAAACTGCTATAAATATTTTTGTACCTGGGGTCCTTTTCTCATTTGTGTGATTTCTTTGGGATGCAGCCCTAGAAGTGGTATTGCTGGGTTAGGGTATGCAGAGTTTTATAGCTCTTTGAGCACAGTTCCAGATTGCTCTCCAGAATGGTTGAATCAGTTCACAACTCCACCAACATTGCATTAATGTTCCAGTTTTCCCACATCTTCTCCAACATTTATCATTTTCTTGTTTTGTCATGTTAGCCAATCTGATAGGTATGGTGTGGTATCTCAGAATTATTTTAATTTGTATTTCTCAAAGAAGGGATTTTAAAGGTCTGGTTCAACTCTCTCATTTTCTAAATGAGGATACCAGAGCCCTATATTGTTAAGGGATTTCCCTAAGGTCAGAAACATTCCTACTAATACTGTAGTTCCTGAACCCCCACTGAGGCTTTCCATGAACAAATCAGCTGGCCAACTAAATCGACTTTTAGCAAAAAACACTCAGAAACCAAAGCAGGAGTAATAATTATGAAATAATGTTTGAATTTTCTCTTCCAGCAGCTCACAGGGCATCATTGCATAGAAAGTGATAACAAATTTAAAATCTCCTGGTGGTGAGGCACGTTTATAAGGAATACATGTGGCCAAAGCAACTCTTAATCATGGTTGATCTTCACTGTGTGTTTTATTTGGGGGAGAATGTCCTACAGAGTGGTGGTGTTGGGGTTGGACCAGGTGTCTCTGCTGCTGACTGAGCTGGGTTTCTTCACTGCTGGCTGCTTCATTCCTGGGCCAGACCTGCTACCTCTGCCTCTCTGCCACTAGGAGGCCAGACCTGACTTTTTTTGCCTGAGTGTGGCAGCAGCTTCCCCTATTCTGTACCTGTGGTAGGACTGTGAGGTGTTTGTATTTTTCAGGAAGCAGGTACCAATGCACAGAGTTACGGCTTCTCTCTCACTCGGTCCGAGGTCATAGACCATTCCTTCCTGCTTCAGGGCTGAGTTCCCTTAGAGAAAAGCCTCGCTCTATTACTCATGGTGCTTATCCAACATCTTGATGAAATTATCATTTACCACATTAGTTGTAACCAGGCAATACCCATTTGCCCAGTAATCATAAAATAGTTATGGGGTTCAGAGCTCTACAGTTTTTGTTAATATGCAAATGGGCAGCTGAGAAACAAGACACTGAGGCTCAACTTTGATCTGGACAAGTTTATTTTCTATGCAGATTACTTTCTTAGTGCTTTTTTACATACAAGTCTCATATGAATCATTGTCCTCGTTATTTTTAGCCAGAAACGTTGCCATAGACTCAAATGGAGTGGGGTGGGCATTTAGAAACATCCCTGGTGTGATGCATATAGTAGGCAAGGTACATTGCATATAGCAACTACTTAATAAGTGTATGATATGAGAAATATTTATAAATTTCTGAACTTTTAGAAAAATATTAAATTACAAAATTTTATACTTGGAAATGTTTATGCTGAAAGTTAAAGCATTCTAATGGTCTGCAGACTTAGTATGAGCCAACAGTGTGATATGGCAGTCAGGAAGGTTATATTAATGTAATCTTGGGTTTCATTAAGATTTATATTTTTTCCAGGAATAGGCAGTAGGTCCATTGTACTCTGTCCTGGTCAAATCATATTTGATACATTGTATTAATTTCTGGGTGCCATTATTTTAAGAAGGTCATTGTTAATTTGGTAAGTATCCAGAGTAGGAGAACTTTTAGGTTGGTGTAAATAAAACGACTGAAAATTATTCAGCTGCATGTTGTAGCAATATGGTTGTAGCTTTGGACAGACCCTCACATAAGTTGTGGTGATACCTTTACTTCAGCCAGAATGTATAAATTGTCACAAACCCTCTTGCCTAGATTATTGGAATAGTTTATTGGTGAGGCAGCTAGGTGTTGCAGTGTCTAGAGAACTAGACTGGAGTGAGGAAGACCAGAGTTTAAATCCAGCCTCAGACACTTAGTAGCTGTGTGACCCTGGGCAAGTCAAGTTTGCCCCAGTTTCCTTAGCTGTGTGATGGGGATAATGATAGTACCTGCCTCTCAGCGTTGTAAGGACTCAGCACAATGCCTGGCATGTAGTATGTGCTCAATAAATACTTATTCCCTTCCTTCTTCCTCTGAGGGTCATTGGCAAGTCTTGCATGATTTTCTTCTAGTGCAGATCAGACTGTCCTCTCCTGCTTGGTAAACGCCAGTGGCTCCCTCTTGCCTCTAGATAGTGTTATTTAGATTTCAAAGGCCTTTCACAGCTTTACTGCCATCATTCCTTTGGGTCTCATTGTATATTCGATCCCCCACAACCCTCTGCAATCCAGTCATACTGGCCTTTCTTTTTTTTTCCCCTTGGTCTTCCGGGTTGTTCCTATGCCTGGCTGTTCCTATTGTCTGGAATGTCCTCTCTCCTCATCTTTGCTTTACGGAATCTCTTTCTTCCTTCAAGACACAGTTCAAGTAGCACTTGAACACATGCAGCCTTTCCTAATTGGAAATACCTCTACTGCTGGATCCCACCTCTGGTACTTTATATTCCACTGCTTTTTGTTTATTCTCCTTATTCCTATTTTGTAGATACTTAGGTATGGATGTTCTCTTGTCTCTATTCCAGATTGTAAGCTTTTTGAGAATGAGGATTGTTTCATTACATGTATTTCCCTAGTGCCTGGTATAGTTCCTGGAACTCATTAGTTTAATAAATACTTGTTGATAGATAATTTAGGGAGGATAAGAAGTCAGCAGACAAGGCCATCCTTTTAAACAGTTTACAGTTATCATTGTCCAGAACTGCAAGTAATCTTATAGAATGTAATAGAATTTTAAGCCTCTAAGGGCCCTTTGGGAGATTTGTTGTGAGGAAAGCATGTTGTAAACAGTAAATCATTATAAATATGAGCTATTGCCATTTAGTAAAACCCCTTTAATTTACAGTGAAGGATAGCAAGGGTTAGGGAGGCTATGACTTGCCCATGTCCTATGGCTAGTTAGTGACAGAGATGAAAATACAATCCATATCCTTTGACTCCTAATTCAGCATCTTTTCTGGAATGTCATAGTATCTCAACCTAAAAAAAATTCTGAAAATGATTATTCTTATTAGATAAAACATTTCTCAGTGCTAATCATCTCCATGTTAGCAGCCTAGAGATAGTGTTAATGTTCACAATTTTTGAGCCAAAGCTGTTGACCCTTCGAGATTATCTCCAGTTTACCATGTATATATCTTGTTTGTACATGACTGTTTGCATTTTGTCTTTTCCATTAGGCTGTGAACTCAAGAGCAGGAACTGTTTTTCATGCCTTCATTTTTTAGCACAGTGCTTTGCATATGGTATGGGTTTAATAAATGCTTGTTGACTGACTGGCTTTTCAGTAGTGTGGCCCAGTGATTTGGATATGAGTCTAAGAGTTTTAGTGACCCAAGTCTCCTAAAACTGGAGGAAGAGAGCTGGAATTTCTGAATAGTATTGCTAAAAACACCTCATCTGATTTAATATTTGGGATGGAGTAAACATTTGTAAAGTCATGTCTGCAGAAGGGCTACATAATATGGCATAGTTGGCATTTCCATTAAACTGTAAGTAGAGGTAAGCAAGACCACTCTAGTCTAATGATTCTAAATAGTATATACTTAAGCATATGAAGATCTTCCCCTAAGTATTTAGCATTAATGTCTAAATTAAGTTTGAATATGAAAAAAATTAAGCAGAATTGAAAGAAAGGAGACTGAGGGTTGCTACCTTTTTTTCCTTTAAAATGAAAATAATCAGCAGATTTCCTCCTCTCAGTCTCACCACTTGGCTGTTCTTTGCCATGCCTTGTTCTGCCCTCCTTGGCTTTCTGTCAGCTTCCTACCTCCTTATGCTTGAACTCTGGAAGTCCTATAGTAATACCTTTTCAAGGCCATACAATTATAAATGTTCTCAAAGTAGGACTTTAATTTGTGGCTTACAATTTTCTTGAGTAAGATGTATAACTCTTATATTAACTGCATGTGATCAGAAGAAAGTTTTAGTCATGTTTTTGTCATCTCCCCTGTGAAAGGCAAAAGTCCTGTATGAACAGAACACTTTTAATGATGAAAGTTGCTGGAAAGTCACTACAAAAGTTTGTGGAGAATCTGAAAGTGGGCACTGTTTACTCTGCTGCCTCGTCTTTCCCCATTGTCAACTTTGGTGATTTTGGCTTTACTTCATTATCCTTTACATTGACTTTTGCCTTTTTCTAGGAGTAGATGTGTGTTATTTGTATGCATCTACACATGCACACATACACATATGTTTATGTCTATATATTATTAAGTCATATTTTAAAGAAGAGAGTATCAAGAAGAAGAATGGGGTAAGATACTGTGGAGAAATTATGGAGAATGAGGGCAGGAAAAAAATACATTGCATTGATTGGTTCTAAAAAGGCAGTGAAGACTTAATAGTACAGCAATAGTATCAGCCTTAGTCAGCCAGTCAGTAAACATTTATTAAGTGCCTGCCTTGTGCCAAGCATTGAGCTTAGTGCAGGGGATATGGAAGGAGACAACAGACCACAGGTGTTCTCAGAACCCTCACTGGGGGAGCTCTGCAGACACACACAGAAACAAGGTAGATGCAAGTTAAATTGGAGATGATCTCTTAATAAGGAAGGCACTATGATTGAAGCCAACCAGGACAGACTTCTTTAGAAAATGAAGTTTTTGCCAAGACTTGAAGGAATCCAAGGAAGCTAAGAGCATGTGATGAGGGCAAAGAGAGTGAGAGGTATGGGGCATGGTCACATTATTTGTAGTGGATATATGGAATGTTTTGTGTGAGGAACAGCAAGGAGGCCCCCGTGGGATCACAGAAATATGTGGAAGGGAGTAATATGTAAGAAGATGGTGAAGGGAAAAAGGTAACACCAATTATGAAGGGCTTTCTTTGGTGGCATTATAAATGAAGGGACACAGGGAGAAATGGGAGAAAGGAATGTTACTGTATAGTCCAGGTAAGAGGTAACAAAGGCCTGCTTTGAGGTGGGAGTGAAAGGAAAAGGCAGAAGCCAGATGTAGTGTGGAGAGAGGATCAGGTCAGACACTTGGTTAATCATTGGAACTGGGCTTCAAGGGAGAGACGGACAGGACTCTTGTTCAGGTCTTCTAATGAAGATTCTGTGACTATAAGATTTCCTGCCTGAGCTGCTGAGAGAATTTGGCCATGAGCAGAAAGGTTTTGGGAGGAAGACCTCTGGGTGAAGGATCTAGCTGGCATAGATGGGGGGCTGGACCTAGGGGGTACAAGTCAGGGCTGGAAATTTAGGAGCCATCTGCCCAGGGAATGGCTATTAGTCTGCTGACTGGAGACCTTGGTTCTACTATTCAAAAGCTTTCATTGCCTTTTTAACACCCATCAGAGAGGATAAGGAGCTGGAGGGGATCATAATCTGGAGGCATTCTTAAGGTCCTTAGGCATAGAATGCTTGATTTAAAGCTTCTCCTTTCTCCCCTTTTTTCTTTTCCTCCCATCACATTTCCCATTGTGATATTTCTTTAAAGAGAGATATAGAATTTTGTATCTTTAATATTGCTTATATAAACATAAAGTATATGTTTTTTTTTAAAATATGAATCCTCTTATTCTTGTAATAAATTAGAGCCTCATAATTCCCCAATGTCCTGAGTATAATTCTATCTGTTTTATAATGTGTCCCAAACCCAAAGTTTCTAAAAGAGTCTTTTTTTTTCCTTTTCAGGGGGAAATTGGGGTTAAGTGACTTGCCCAAGGTCACATGGCTAGCTTTTATGTTAAGTGTCTGAGGCCGGATTTGAACTCAGGTCCTCCTGACTCCAGGGCTGGTGCTCTATTCACTGTGCCACCTCGCTGCCTCTCCAAAAGAGGCGTTAAAAAAAAAAAAACAAACTTCCCATATTTTAAAGTAGACTTAGCAGTGGTTCAGAAATCTCCTTCTGGATTATCACAGTTTTACAAAAAAGGTTCTTCTTAAGGGTATTACTTTTTTTTAAAGCTAAAGATTTATTGTCTTATAGTCATTTAAAGTGAAGAACATGACTGTAATTTGTGAATTAATGCCTTTTTGTCTCCTCAGTGTCCCCAGACTTATTTTTATTTGGTTTAACAACATCCTTTGATTGGCACGTATTTTGGAAAGAAGCATCAGGATTGGATACATTAGTGAGGACCTGATCTTCATAAACTCAGTGTCAGATTCCATGTTAGTATGGGTCATTGGGCATTGCACAGTGAAGCATTTCCCCCCCCCCCCCCCCATATTTTGGATCTTTTATAGTGGACTATGTGAGATACAAGGAGAATTGTGTAAAGAAGTTGAGTGACTCATTGCAAATTTATTTCCACTTCTGAGATAAAACAAAATCCACTTTTTTTTTCCTGGAAAGAAACATGGTTTGTTAGGTCATGAGCCAATTTCTTGATTTGTAAAGAGACCCTCAAAAAGTTGTGATAGTGTCTGATGATGCTCTGGAAATTTCTTCCAGGGCTTTTTTTTTTAAAGATTGTATGGGTTGCATCTCAATGTTTTAAAATCCATCATTCATTGTAAGAATTAAGATGTACTATATATAGCAAAGAAAGACATGACAATTATATAATAAAAGATTTGTATATGAATGAGCTAAACAAAACAAAACCCAAACCTCATGCTTTTACTTGCCCAGAAATATCTAAAATTGACCTTAAAATGTTTTCACTATTGAAAAAAAAATGTTACCTTTGTGGAACAAAGTTGGAAAAACATAATCATTGTAATATTAGAGAAGAGGCATACCAATTACTGTAGTGATAACTATAAATTTTGGCATAAAGCCACTAAATTATTTAGCACACATTATTTTTCTTGTACTAATGGCTTTATTAAAGCCGTCAATGGCAGCAGTAATATTTTAAGAGTATCATGTGTCAGAATTCCTTATAGCAATTCAGTGATATACAATGTATGATAGCAACAGTCTTATTAAATATGAAAACACATTGAGAAAAGAATAGCTTATCATGAGATAGAGAAGAGAGCAGTTTTATCGAATATAATTTATTGTCATCTGGATGGAACTGACCTCTATCCTGTTGATGGCTGGAGCTGAACATAGTAGGCTGGAGGTAGGAGAGTTAGGAATCAAATAAGTTTAATTTCAAAGTGAGGGAAATGGCTTGCAAGCAAGGACACTTATGCTGGACCCTGCCCTTAGTTGGAGGACCCACTTTAGTGTGGCCAAATCTCAGTACTTATACCAGTGGCTGCACATTGAGCTGTATCCCTAACAGTGAGACAAGTTTAATTCATAGCAGGACTTGGATACAACATGGATACAACAGGTCCTCATTTGAACTCAGAGAAATCTGATGTTGGTCAAAGCAATACAATAATTATATGGAACAATATTAGGATTTTGCTGTGAGCGAGATAATCTAAAGTGCAAAGGATTGTTGTTATTCCAAGCTCAGGGTACAGTTTGCTTGCTGAGCCTTAGCTCTGGAAAACAGGGTATCTGCTAATATAATTGTGATGTTAGAGAAGAGGCTTAACAATTACTGTAGTGATAACTAAAGATAATTTTGGTGTAAAGGTACTAAATTATTTAGCACACATTATCTTTCTTGTACTAATGACTTTATTAAAACAGTAATATTTTAAAAGTATTATGTGTCAGAATTCCTTACAGCAATTAAATGATAAAATTAAAATAACAATACAGTGTGTAATAACAAGTCTTATTAAATATGGAAACACATTGAGAATAGAATAATTTATCATGAGATAGAGAAAAGAGCAGTTTTATAAAATATAATTTACTATTCAAGTTACCTTAAAATTCTTCTTCATAATAGAGCTGATTTTAAGTGATTAATTACTAATTTAGATTTAATTATTTTTATGACAACTTTATTGATACTTTTGTCTTTTATATTTCTAGAATTTCTCCTGGGATCCTTCTTCTTTCTTCTCCCAGAAAGCCATTTCATATAACAAATAATAATTCTTAAAGAAAAATATCTTAATTATTAACAAGAATAGGAACATTAGAATTACGGTATTACTATTTCATGAGAAAACCTGTTCTAATGGAAAGAATACCAGAACTGAAATGTGAAGACATAGTTTGTACTCTCGGTTCTACCACTTGGTATTTGTGCAACCTTGGGAATATTTCTTCTCCCTGAGCTTCAATATTCTTATCTTTGTTTGATAATTTTTTTAATAGATAAGAATCTGAAGACTAACTTAGAGTGGTGTTTTCATCACTGCCACCAATCAAAAGCAAGGGATTCAGAATGAAAAACAAACAAACAAACAAACCAAATTTGGGAAATGCCTAGCTAGTTGAGAAAATGATATATGAAAATAGCATTTAATTCTTTGGAGTAAGGCCCTAAGAATGGAGTATACCTAACAAGGGCTCATGAGAATGCATTTGCCTAGTATCTCAAAAAATAAAATAAAAAAGGCTGTGAACTTAACATGAATGTGGAGGGAGAAAACTGCCATGTAAATCCAACAGGCTAGATTCCTTAGGGCAACTACAATGTAGGAAGTAGAATAAATAGTTGAAGTACTTAGAAGTTTACTAGAGACAAAATCCAATACATATATGTGCAACATGTGGTTAACAAATGAGATGATAATGCAAATATGATCTTGTTATTCTCACTGAGACCTCTGACTTTGAAATATGCTTCTGCAGGAGGCTTATTTAAAGTAAATAGGTTAAGTAAAGAGGGGTTGGGGATGGAACATAATAAGAAAGACACTCTTTTTTTTTAAATTAAAATTTATGTTTATTTTTAATTTATAGCATTCATTTCCACAAGATTTTGAGTTACAAATTTTCTCCCCATCTCCCCGACCAACCACCCCAAAACAGCAATCCCACTTAATACCCTCTCCTTCAATCTGCTCTTTCCTATATCTTCTCCCATTCCCTCTCTGACTTTCCAGTAGGGCAAGATGGATCTCTATGCCCCAGTGCCTATATATCTTATTTCCCAGTTGCAGGTAAAAAAACAACAATACACACACACACATTTTTTTTAAACATTTGATTTTAAAACTTTGAATTCCAGATTCTTTCCTTTCCTCCATCGTCACCCACCCTTACTGGGAAGATAAGCAATTCAATATAGGTTGTACATGTGTAGCTATGCAAAATATATCCATAGTGGATATATTGTGAAAGACTTACTATATTTCCCTCCATACTATCCTGCCTCGACTTATTCTATTCTCTACTTTGACCCTGTCCCTTTTCAAAAGGGTGTGCTTCCAACTTCCCTCCCCCCAACCTGTCCTTCCCTCCATCATCCCCCCTCTCATCCCCTTTCCCTCCACTCTCCTGTAGGGTGAGATACCCTATTTAGTGTGTATGTCACTCCCTCCCTAAGCCAGATTCAATGAGAGTAAGGTTGACTTAATCCCTTTTGCCTTCCTGTTCTTCCCCTCCATTATAACAGTTTTCCCTTGCCTCTTCTATATGAGATAATTTACCCCATTCTGTCTCTCCCCATCTCCTCTCATTATATTCCTCTCTCACCTCTCAATTACACCTTTTAATTATCATCCTTTCCTATTCAATTGGTCCTGTGCCTTCTGTCTATATATATCTGTACACACACACACACACACACACACACTCACATATGTATTCATATATATATATATGTATACATATTTATATTCCCTTCAATTATTCTTATACTGAGAAAAGTTTCATAAGTTACATTTATCATTTTTCCATGTAGGAATGTAAATAGTTCAACTTTGATAAGTTCCTTATGATTTCTTTTCCCTGTTTACCTTCTCGTGCTTTTCTTGCTTCTTGTATCTGAATGTCAGATTTTCTATTCAACTCTGGTTTTTTCATCAAAAATCCTTGAAAGTCCTCTATTCCACTGAATGACCATATTTTCCCTTGAAACATGATACCCAGTTTTTCTGGGTAGGTGATTCTTGGTTTTAATCCCAGCTCCTCTGACCTCTGGGATATCATATTCTAAGCCCTTCATTCCCTCAGTGTAGAAGCTTCCAGATCCTGTTTTATCCTGATTGTGTTTCCACAATATTAAAATTGTTTCTCCCTGCCTGCTTGTAATATTTTCTCCTTGATCTGGGGTTTCTGGAACCTGGCTATAATATTCTTAGGAGTTTTCTTTTTGGGATCTTTTTCAAGAGGTGATTGGTAGATTCTTTCAACCTCTATTTTGCCCTCTGGCTCTAAAACATCAGGGCATTTTTCTTTGAGAATTTCTTGGAGGATGATTTCTAGGTTCTTTCTTTGATCGTGGCTTTCAGGTAGTCCAGTAATTTTTAAATTATCTCTCCTGGATCTATTTTCCAGGTCAGTGGTTTTCCTAGTGAGATATTTCACATTGCCTTCTATTTTTCTATTTGTTTGGATCTGTTTACTAGTATCTTGATTTCTCATAAAGTCAGTAGCTTCCATTTGCTCCAGTCTAATTCTGAAGGAATGGTTCTCTTCAGTGAGCTTTTGAGATTCTTTTTCCATCTTGGAAATTTGCCTTTTTAAGGCATTCTTCTCCTCGTTGGCTTTTTGAGCCTCTTTTGCCATTTGAGTTAGTTTATTTATTTATTTTTGCCTTTTTTTTTTTTTTGAAGGCAATTGGGGTTAAGTAACTTGCCCAAGGTCACACGACTAGGTTTTTGTTTGTGTATTAAGTGTCTGAGGCCGGATCCGAACTCAGGTCCTTCTGACTCCAGGGCCGGTACTCTAACTCACTGTGCCACCTAGCCGCCTCAAATGTTAGGTATTATTATTATTTTTTTAAAGCAATTGGGGTTAAGTAACTTGCTCTAGGTTACACGGCTAGTCATTATTTGTGTGTGGGTGCTCATTTTCTGAGGAGTTAGTTTATTTTTTAAGGTGTTATTTTCTTCAGTCAGGTTGTTGTCTTGCTTTTCATGATTTTCTTGGCATCATTCTCATTTCTCTTCCCAATTTTTCCTCCACTTCTCTTATTTGGTTTTCAAAATCCTTCTTAAGCTCCTCTATGGCCTGTAACCAGTTCACATTTTTCTTGGAAGCTTTTGGTGCAGGAGTTCTGACTTCACTGTCTTCTTCCTGTTCCTTCCTTTGATACTTTTTGTCCCCAAAATAGGAATCTAAAGTCGGATTGCTGTGTTTGCTTTGCTTCATTTGCTTGCTCATTTTCCCACTCAATTACTTGACTTTTGAGCTTTTTGCCACAGTAGAACTCTGCTTCCAGAGAGGAGAGCTTTGTCCCAAATTGCTGAGATTTTCTCAGCTGCCAGTTGGCTGCCCTCTCTGAAGCTTCCACATGCTCTGGCTCACTGGTCACACACCCGAGGACTTCCACCCTATACAGTGATCCAGACCCAAGCAGGTTGAAGCAAAAGCAGTTACCCCTTAGACTGGTTGCTTGGTCTTCCTACAATCTGCAGGCTAGGAGCTCTGAAGCAGCTGCCAGAGGCTGCATGGCCATGGCTCCTCAGCCGCTTCTCTCTCCTGGGGCAGAGGCTGACCAGACTCCATGTTCCCAAAGTTCACACAGACCTCTCACTTTGTCCTTAGCATCTATAGGTTGATAATTTTGGAAACCACCACAGTTGCTGGTGATCTGCTCTCCCAAAGTCAGTGACCTCTAAAAGATTATGGAATGTGGAGGTACCAAGGAGTGGTGAAGGACAAATTATTTCTTGATTTTCAAAAAAAGGAAGAGACTATAGCCTGCAAATTAAACTGCAGGCTTGCCAGTGGGGCTATTTCCTGTCTTATGGGTAGCAGTAATGACAAGGACTGTGGTCATTGAGTCCCTCCACAATGCCAATTTTGTTAGGAATGGTTGTGAATGTGGGGGAGAGGGGAAGCCAAGCAGTTGAAGTAGAGGAGGCATTACTGATCATCTTAAGTTAATTATTGTATTTCTCATGGTTCATTCCCATAATGAATGTAGGAGCATCAGCAAAAGGAGCAGACATGCTTATCTCCACCCTTCAAATGAGCCCCACCCTTTTCTGAGGTAGGAACCCCTCCCACCCCCACCCCAGTGTAATCTTCCATACTGAGCACTAGCATTTCCCCATTTGGGATCCTATTCCTAGAGGATGGTAATGCCTTTTCCATTTATCACCCGTTTTCTATTCTTATCCTTGATGGTACCCTTGAACTTGCTATGAGTAGAATTATATTGGAATATATAAACCATATATTGAGACCAATGAAAGGGTCATTGCTGGCCACAACATCTCTACTAGTAGACTTGAAATAAACCTTGTCTTTTCCTCTGAAGCTGTGTTCTCTCAGGATATACAAAGTAAGTTGGAAAAAGGGAAACTGATTTGTATAGGCCATCTTTATTCTAATGAACTCAAATATGAGCTTACTTGTTATAAAAGCTTAAAGAGGATGTATAAATAAAAATTAAACTATCCCCCTATCCTTAGGGAAAGAAAAGAGAATTGTAATGGTAATTTAAAAAATTAAAACAACATGGTAAAGAGATGAAGGTTATCTTAAAAGGACTTAACTTTTATTGAATGATAACTGATAGAATGAGATTATGAAAAAAATCAGAAAGTAAAAGTTAAGCATCTCTGAAAAACTCTTTAATAATTCAGTTTTCTATGGTTTAGGATTTAGTTTCTCTTTTAATTCTTTACATGGGTAATTACACTGTAAGGAAACTAGGTTTTATGTTGTGCTGGTATATAACAATAATCTCATGATGTTCTTTGACCATATTTATTAGAAAATACCATCAAATTTAAACTGTCTTTGCTGGCCATTGGAAGTAGGCTTCAAATTTCTGTTTCCTTTATAAATGGGATGAAATAATTTGTTAATAGAAGCATAGTAATTTTTCTCAGCAAACTGCCACAAAGATAAGCTAAACATTTTGTACTATTCTGATTGATTGATATATTGATAAATCTATATTTATTTTATTTGATCTAAATTTTATGTCTACTGTCTCTTTGCCACTATCTTTTTAGCGTTAAAAATATAAATGTATTGCATTAGTATGAAAAGAAGGTGCAGAAGAAAATTTGCTGTGAATTGCTGTTTAGTTTTGCTATAATGCCATCATTGAGTGTACTGGCAGTGTCTTTTTTTTTTTTTTTTAACTTTATTCTCCTGAGGAAGTTATGTCACAAGTTGTGTTAAAATTTACTAGTCCTCCTTTATTTAGAACAAAGCAAGAATAGAAATGTGTATCTATTATAAAACTCTTAGAATTTTTTTTTTTTAAAGCAATTGGGGTTAAGTAACTTGCTCAAGGTTACACAGCTAGTCATTATTTATGTGTGGGTGCTCATTTTCTGAGGCCGGATCTGATCTTGGGTCATCCCAACTCTGAGGCCGGCGCTCTATTCACTGCGCCACCTAGCCGCCCCTATTACCTCTTTATTTTAATTCTAAATTTTCCAACATACCCAGATATTTCTATTGAATATTAAATTGAGATAGCAGAACACTAAAAATGAAAACATGTATTTCTAGGAATTTTACTTAGCTCACCTTGTAATGTACTTAAGTAGAGTCTCAGAATCTGTTCCTTAGGGCCACTAAATGGGGCAGTGGATAGAACACTGGATATGGAGTCAGGAGGACCTGAGTTCAAATGTCACCTCAGACACTTACTACCTTTGTGAACCTGGGCAAGTCACTTAATCTTGATTGCCTCCCTTCCACCCCAAAAAGAACCTACTTCTTGAAGCCAAATGGACTTAGATGATTCAAAGAGAAACTTTTACAATCCAGCCTCATCATTTTAAAGGTGAGAAAATTGAAGTTAGATCACTGACCCCTCTCTTCTCCTTCCCTTGTCAAAGAAATCTTCTTAAAGCCCAGTTCTGACCATGTCATACCCTATTCATTAATCTCAAGTGGCTCCCTATAATCCCCAGGAACAACCTTAAAAATCCTCTGTTTGACTTTTAAAGGCCTTCATCAACTGGCCCCTTTCCAGTCTTTTTATATATACCTCACAGCCGAGTCCAGGTGCTCTCTCTGCAATCCAGTGATGCTGGTCTCTTTGCTTTTCCTCATAAACAAACCTCAGTCTCCAGACTGAGCAGTCCCCTGTGCTTGGTATGTTCTCCCTCTTCAGAAGCCTCCTGGCTTCTTTCTGGCTTCCTTTAGTGCTCAATTAAAATCCCACTTTCTGCAAGAAGCCATTCCCAGGACTCCTCAGTCTCAGTGCCTTCCCTCTGAGATCACCTCCCAATTATCACGTTTACGTATCTTGTTTATACATGCTATTTGCTAGCTGTCTTCCCCATTAGAATGAGCCCCTTGAAAGCAGGTCCTATTTTTTGCTTATCTGCATATCCCTAGTCATCACTGGGTGCATGGCACATGGTAGGCAGTTAATAAATGCTAGCTGATGAACTGATTAGAGAGTGAAATGAAATATGACAAGGCTTACCTGAAAAAGTGACCCAGGAGAGAGAGTCAACAAGCAGGACAGTGGGGCCCACAGGGAAATTCCAGGGCTGACAGGGCATGGTCTCTGGTTTGAGTGGTCTGTAGTTACACAACCAGGCAAGATTTCCTGGGTCTTTCCTGGCTTGCTGTCTGTCACCACAAGAGCTGCCACTCTCTCTTCTTCATGCCCCCTTTAACTTCCTTTCCTTGGTCTTTGCTTTGCCCCCTGTAGCTACAACAGAACACACTTAGTCTCTATGTAATAACTGAAATGTTTGAGGAACTTTGTTCTTCCTTCCTTTTTTTCCCAGGTTAAATATCTCTGATTCTTTCAACCATTCCCCATATAACACGGGTAGAGGATGTTCATGGGGCCATTGAATTTAGAGCTAGAAGAGAAGGACATTTATTTCAACACCCTCATTTTCCTTATGAAGAGATTGCAATGATCAAGATAGAAATCCAAACTAGGCCTGCTTACTGCCAGACCAGGAGCGTTTTGACTCCACTACACGTCCTTTCAGTCTCATTCTACTTTTTTAGACTCATTTATTTAACATATAATTAAAAATTGATTTTTCAAAGGTACATTTCTGCCTAGACACTACCCAAGTTATTAAAAATTCTGAATCAATACCATTTTACAGCAAAGATCAGTTTTTAAGGTAAGGACAAAAAACCAAAAGGTTAACAGTCAGTTTAAAGCAAGGTCTTATTGAGACTGACTTTTATCCATTCACTAAGGCCTAGTGGAACATGCTATTCATCAGTGTATCTTTAATGTCAATTTACAATTTATTTCCTTTTATTATTACAAGGAGTCTTATAAATAAGTGTCCCTTTTTAAAAAGTTGTATTCTGTCTAAATGTGTTTTAAAATTTTTAAATGTGATGGCCAGAAGTAAATGATTCCCCAACTGTGTTCTGATTCATCAAGGAAAAAAAAAACATTTAGTAGACATCTATTTTATTTAATTTATAGTTTAGTGAAAATCATTTTTAAAATTAATTTACTCTAAGACTATATTAAATTTTTAGAGTAGCATTAAACTCTTGGCTTGGTTTGTATTTGTGGTTATCTAAAATTGCTTATTATTTTTCACATGAGCCCCCTCTCCTTCATCCTGAGTATGCATTGGCTTTTCAAACCTAAGCATATTTCCTTGTTTGTAATTGTAGATAAAATATTTTTTAAAATATTAAGTCCATTTTAATAAACTTCAGTTCACCTCTCATTGGACATTCCACTGAGGGTCCTGGGCTTCTGAGTGAGATTATATTTCTAGCCACACCCAGAACCCATCCACCCCACTCATGCTATCGTCTTTGTGCCTTGCCTCTGTCCACACTCTCCCCCACTCCCCAAACCCCTCTGAATAAACTGTCATTCTGGGCAAGGGCCTGCCAGTCAGTGATTCTCTGACTCTTCTCACTCCCCTTCCTAACATCTGCTTGTTATTGCGCATCTTCTTTATTGTTTTGTGGGAAGTTCCCGCTCCTTCAGAAGATAACAGATTCCTTACCTGTGGGAAGAACCTCTTTATTTATTGAGTACTTTTAGTGAACACTCTTCTCCTCCCTCTCCTACCGTGGAAACATCCTGTGCCAATTTATGTATGGCTTTTGTTCAGCTATAGGATTGCAACACAAATCTCAGCTGTTGCTGTCACCTCCCCTTATATCTCTGCTTTGAATAAAATTTCACCTTGCCACCAGGCTTTCTTATGAATTGACCTATTTGGCCATGTTACACCTCTGATTAAAATCTTTCATTGGATTTCTTTTACCAAGGGATGAAATTTAAATCACTGTGTGGTGTTAGGGTTCCTAGGTTCTCGAACCTACAAGAACATATTTACCTTTTCCCAGCTTCGGACGTCTCCGGATTCTAGACTTTCTAGAAGAACTATCCACGCAGAACACCCTTCTGTTTATGAGAACTATCTTTATTTGTCTCAGGACATACACTCGAACTCAGCCAGATCTCTCCCCGAACTCCTCCCAGAACTCCCCGCCCCGTCAGGCAGCCTCCTTTTAACCAGCCTCCAGTTCCAGGTCTTTAGCACCGCCTTCCCCGCCACTGCGAGCCAATCGCGTACTGCCCCGAGAGTGAGGGGTGGTAACCCGCTGCCCACATGGACACGTCAGCTCATCGGGCTAAGAGGTTTCGTGTGTAACAGACCAGGAAGTCTCCTAACCAGGAAGTCTCTCTACTGCCACGTCGACACTTATGATTGTTTTGCTGACGGTCCTTTTGGCCTTCCGGGTTCCTCCTGTAGCCTGTTATTGATAGGCCAGGGACCCTCCTGCCACTCCCAGGCTGTCGCGCTGCACCCCAGTTGGCTAAGGACTCTTCAGTGTGGCATTTGTCAAGGCCTACCATAGTTTGGCACTGTTTGATTTTTCCAGCCATCTTTTTCATGACTCCCTCCATGTATTATTCTGTGTTCTAGTAGAGTTGCCTTATTTGCTCCACTCTCTCAATGCCTGGTTCTTGGCTGTTTTTCATGCTCTGTGTTTGACCTTTGCTCTTTATTCTTCTCCTGATTCTACCTCTGAAAAGTCTTTTACTTTCTTCCCTTTCTCTCATTTCTTTCTGATGCTGTTCAAATCAAGTTCTCATTGTCACCAGCCTAGTCTGTTTAGCATTCTCCACCATGTTTGTACCTTACCTCAGTCTGTTTATTATACTAGGAATAAATCTCCCAATTCCTACCAGTTCTATAAAGCCCCTCTAAAATGCCCCTCATCCTGGATAAAGAACAAAAAAGTTAGTCTCAGGATCTGAGACAGAAGAGTCCGCTTATGCAGTCTCTTTTCTTACCTTGAACCTCTCATAGAACAGAGATCCCATTCTCACTCTCTAAATCATAGAATTACTATATTTGAGAGTTGGAAGAGAACTCAGTGGCTGTCTAGTCCAATTTATGCCTTTTAAAGATTCCCCACTAAAACATAGCCAACAAGTAGTTCTCCATTTTTTTTTCTTTTTGGAGGGGGGAAGGTAGGGCAGTTGGGGTGACTTGCCCAAGGTCACACGGCTAGTTTTTATATTAAGTGTCCGAGGCCGGATTTGACTCAGGTCCTCTTGACTCCAGTGCTGGTGCTTTAATTCACTGTGCCACTTAGCCACCCCCTCCATCTTTTTTTTAAAGATCTCCAGTGAGGGGGAAATCCCTACTCCCAATTTGGGTAGCTCTAATTGTTAGTAAGTTTTTCTTAGCCAAAATGTCTGAATTTTCTACTTTGAACATTCATCCTCAATCCTGACTTTTCCCTCTGGGGCCAAAAAACAAACACCCAAATCAGAAACAAACCTTTAAAATCACCTTTCCAAATGACAGCCTTTCAAAGACTTGAAGACAGCTATTGAGTTCTTTTGGTATCTATATGCCCTTCTTTATTCCCCCCCAACATTCTGTAGCTTATCAGTGTCTTTTCAGAAATGTGGTGCCCCAAATTGCTCAAGCCCTCCAGATGTATCCTCACCAATGTATAGCATTACTTGCCCTTACCATTGCATCGGTCTCCTTCTTCAGGTATAGATTGGACTAAAGATAGTCTGACACCTTTTCCATGACTTAGAATTTCTGCTGCCTCAGTCTCTTTAGTACCACCCTCAAAATATGAGGATGGTAAGGAGTGGAAGTAAAATTTGTTAGGTATAGGTCTACCCACATCACTTCCTTGTTCCAAATCTCACCATGGTTTCCCATTACTCACAGTATAAAGTACAAATTCTGTAGCATAACATTTGTATGCTGTGTTTCTTGAGGGTAGGGCTTGTTTAGTTTTTATGTTAGCTGTGCAGTGTCTTTCACATAATAATAAATGCTTGTTGAGTTTAATTTGAGGCCTTCCATGATGCTGTCTTAACCCATCATTCTAGCCTCAAACTATGCCTTTTCATACACAATGCTGTAGCCAAACTGAATTATTCATCTGGCTAACAGAAGTCTTAAAATTATTCTTTAAAATACCATAGATGGCTGTGAAAATTATATTTGTTATTGTAGTGCTTGGCTCTTATCAAGAGATTTGCTGTTCTTCAAAGTAATGCTTACTGTTTATAAGCACTTTTCTTCCCCTAGACCTGTGACTTCAGTGTCATAGGGAAGTAACTCCTGGTGAAGAAATTCCTTCTTCCATTGCAGATCAGTAACTTCCAGTTTTTGAGCATTTAACTTGGGTTGCTGTGCAAGGTTATGTGACTTGCCCAGTGTCACAGAGCCTGTATTTGTTTGAGGCTAGACTTGAACCCAAGTGTTCCTGACTGACTGGTTGGCTTCCTATGTAGTATGTCATGTCAACTCTTACTCTTATAACATTACAGATGTAAAGAAGCTTCTTATTAGAATTATATAAATTATCCATTAAACTTCGTATGACTCAAAAACCATATGTAATTAAAGTCAATCACACTTTGAATATTCAAAGGAATTTTAAACATAATCTTCTCAAGGCTGATTGAAGGATAAGACCCATGAAGTTAGGATTAATGCTTGGATGCCATCTTGGTGAGAGGTCTCTAAGTGGAATTCCCCAGAATTCTGTCCTTCTTTCTGTCCTGTTCATCATTTTCATCAGTCACTCACAAAAAGCTGTGGTTATCAGATGTATGCAGATAGCATGGGGCTGGGAGTTACAGCCAGTATGTTGGATAACAGAATCAAGAGGAAATAGTGCTTTACAGCTTAAAACATGGACTATTTAGTAGGAACAAATTAAAAGCCTTATACTTGGGGCTAAAAAAAAAAAATCAAGTGTATATACACACCCAGATTTGGGTAAAAGAAATACTGGGTTTAGTGTACTGCAAGGTCAGGATGAGCAATCAGTAAGAAAAAAGAAGTAAGTCAGAAAGGCCAGCTTCATCCAAGGCTACATCATCATTATAGTGCACTCAATGAGGCTGGTGATAGTTTCACTAGCATAGAACAGAATAGAAAGGTTTCCCATTCTAGATGCCCCATTGTTAAAAAGACATTGACAAGTCACAGTAGGTACAATGAAGGGTTCTAGCTATCCAATTATTCCCCCCCCCCCACTTACTAGTATTTTATTTTATGTTTTCCAACTACATGTAAAGATAGTTTTCAACGTTCACTTTTATAAGATTTTTGAGTTCCAAATTTTTCTCTAGCCCCCTTCCTTTCCCATTCCTCAAGATGGCATGCAATCTTATATAGGCTACACATATGCAGTCCTGTTAGATATATTTCCACATTGGTCATGTTGTGAAGGAAGAAACAGAACAAAAAAGAAAAACCACAAGAAAAAAAGAGAAAATAATACACTTCATTAAGACTAATTCAGACTCCATAATTCTTTCTCTGGATGCAGATAGCATTTTCCATCTTAGTCTTTTATAATTGTCTTATCATTGTATTGCTGAAAAGAGCTAAGTCTATCAAAGTTGGTCATCGCACAGTGTTGCTATTACTGTGTACAGTGTTTTCTTGGCTCTGGTCACTTCACTTAGCATCAGTTCATGTAAGTCTTTCCAGGTTTTTCTGAAATCTGCCTGCTCATCATTTCTTATACAACAGTGGTATTCTATTCCATTCATCTTGTTCAGCTGTTCCCCAGTTGATGGGCATCCCCTCAATTTCCAGTTCTTGGCCACCACAAAAAGACCTGCTATAAATGTTTTTTGTACCTGCGGACCCTTTTCCCTTTTTTATGATCACTTTGGGATACAGACCTAGTAGTGGTATTCATGCCATCCAAGTTGTTGATAAAGGTTCATGAAGGAACCATGGATAGTAAGCAGGAGAAATCTAGTGCTAGGTAGCATGGGGCGGTGGTAGTGATGCCTTAATTTGTTTTCAAGTATTTGATGGGTTTTCAAGTATTTGATTATCTTTACATGTAGTTGGAAAACATAAAATAAAATACTAGTAAGTGTGGGGGGGAGATACTTGGATAGCTAGAACCCTTCATTGTACCTACTGTGACTTGTCAATGTCTTTCTAACAATGGGGCATCTAGAATGGGAAATCTTTCTATTCTGTTCTATGCTAGTGAAACCATCACCAGCCTCATTTCAAGTATTTATATAGTAAGAAAGATTGTACTGATTTTGCTTAAAGTTTCAGAGAAGTAAATTTTCACTAAATATAAGGAGTAAATCTCAAACAACTTGAGCTGTCCAAAGATAGAATAACAGACTCAAGTTAGAAAAATCTATAGTCTAAAGCAATGGACTGAATCTAATAAAATTATATTTAGTACGGACAGATCGAAAGCCCTACTCTTGAGTCATTAGATGATGAATTCCTTAATCACTAGAGGTTTGTATCTGTTGGAGATGATTTACAAGAGATCTTTACTTAGGTACAAGTTGGACTGTTTGGTGTGAGATTTTGTGATGCTGCTTTAACACTATGTTGCCTGCTTTATATGAAGTCGTTTTTTTTTTTTTTAGCAGTTGGGGTTAAGTAACTTGCTCAAGGTTACACAGCTAGTCATTTTTATGTGTGGGTGCTAATTTCCTGAGGCTAGAATGGATCCTGGGTCCTCCCAACTCCGGGGCTGGCACTCTTACTCACAGTGCCACCTAGCCGCCCCAGAAGTCTTTTTCTTTATGAGGTAATTTCATGTTAGGGATTTTTAGAATTTTAAAATGAGGCACTGATTTATTTCCTTAATTCTTTTATGTCTTCCTTTCCTGGTTATGCATACTTTTATTTCTGTCTTTACCCAAGCCTTTAACCTCAATCCTAGAATAAGAGAATAGAATAAAAGAATAACTTTTAAGATAGTAGCCCTGCTTTGTTGATTCTTCTCCTGATCACTCCAGAAATTTGAAGATCCTTATGTACTGTGGTTGTTATCCCAAGTATATTATCGTTAAATCTTATCTTTACGTTAGTTTGGTTCAATCTTCAAGCTCCCCTTATTAGCCTTTATCACATTTGTCTTTTTTTGGGGGGGGGTGGGTTTCCTGCACATTTTCATTATTTTCACATTTGATCACTGATTAATAATGATAATGTTGAAATAACACACTCACTTTTCCCTGTTGGAGTCTGCTTAAAGCAGTCTTCATTCAACTATCACATCACTGATAAAAAACTTTATCAGATTTCTTCCAGCTCCTTTGCTGATTCAGATAAAATGTCTTCATCCCACCTAAATGCCTTCATATAGTATTATGTCACAATCTTGGTTACAGTCTAGATAAATGCATCATCGACTCCCTTGGGCTATATGCCAAAGAGGGGTATTCCAACCCAGCTTGATTTCTAAGATGATTATACCAACTCATAACTCTGCCAACAATACTTTAGTGTGCCTGTCTTTCCACAGCATTTCCAACATTCACTATTTCCATATTTTTTTTCTCTTTGACAAGATGGTTGGTGTGAAGGGGAAGCTGTAGTGTGGTTTTGATGTATATATCTTTTATTATTAATGATTTAAAGCATTCTTTCATATGGTCATTAATAGTTTTCTATTGGGGAATGGCTTTTGATCCTATGTATTCCTGTTTATATATTTTGATTATCAGAACCTTCTCAGACATTTGATATACATCTTTCTTATCCTTTTTGTATTTTTGTTTGTACAAATTCTTTTCAGTTTTATGTAATTAAAACTGTTGGTTTTATCTTTTGTAATTGCTTCTGTATATTGATTAAAATTTACCCTTCTACTCCTCACCTCGCCCTTGATGCCTATGCCCAGTGTGTGATCTGTTCCTCTCTCTTTTTTTAAATTCTGTGATCTTAAGTGTTTAAGACATGTAACCATTTTGAATATGCTGTGGTATATGGTGTTAGGCAGAGGCAACATAGTGTGGACAGAGCTGTGAACCCAGAATGATGAAGATCTGTGGTCAAGGCCTGCCTCTATCAGTGCAGCTTGTGAGATGGGCCAGGTCACATAAGTGACCTTTAAGGCAGATCTCTAGAACTTGCTAAGACAATGCTGAACTGCATTGCCAAGAGGCACTTTCCTCTTCCCAGGAGCTTGATATACCAGTGAAATAGCAGTTCTTTTCCCTTAGATCACGTAAGATATTTACCTAAACCTAATTTTTGCCATACTGTTTTCCAGTTTTTTTTTTAGCTTTTCTTGTCATACAGGGAATAATGTTTTTAGGGTAATTTATGTTTTCAGGTTTTAGATATTGAATCCAAATATTTTCAGTTCTTCCTTGCCTAGTCTGTATCATCCAATAGTAAGACAAATGAGGGAGAATAGAGAAATGTATAAACTGTTAAAGAATTTAGAGCTAAAAGGTAATATAGCATTTATATAATGACACCCCTAATGAGATACACATATCTCAGTATTGTGTGGCACCTTAACAAACAGATTGTGTGTACTAGGGTAGGCTACAGAGGAATTGCAAATAAATCTAAGAATTATTTGTAGAGCATAACATAACAAATAATGTTTGATACAGGGATCACAAGCAAATGACACACACAAATCTAAATAAAGACAGTTATGAAAACTAGTCATCCTATTTCTTACTTCTGAAGTAATAAGCCCTGACATTTCACCCCTTACGAGGGGCCCATCTTTGTATCCTGAATTCCTGGAACTCAAGAATCCTCCCCTCGGCTTGATTATTGAACAACCTGCCTTAATCCAGCGTGCCCCCAGCCCACTCTTATCTTGCCTGATTGAAGTAGTAAGCCTTGTAAACCCAGGAATCCTCCACTTGGCTTGGTTATTGAACAACTTGCTTTATCTAAGAGTGCCCCCGCCTACCTGACCATTCTGCCCCATTATTGTTACTCCTGATACGATGGTGGTTTTTGACTATTTAACCTGTGTGGTGTGTCTACTGGGGTTCGGGGCAGCTCCTGGGACTTTATCCCTAGGTCTGCCGCCAGCCGGCTAATAAACGCTTCCTGAATTCGATTACTGATGGTCTTGGCCTGTTGATTCTGTCCGAGTGTCCATTTCACTTCTTTCCATGTATTTTCAGTCTAGTCCTGCTGGCCTCCTTGTTCTGAGCACAAAACACTTTCATTTACTGACTCTATGCCTTTTCACTGGCTGTCTTCCATCCCTGGAATGTTCTTTTTGCTCCTGCCCCTCCCCTTGGCTCCTGTGGGTTCCTTCAGGTCTCAACTAAAATCCCACCTTTTTCAAGGAGCTTTTCTTTATACCCCCTAATGCTAATAATGCCTTTTCCCCTGAGATTACCTTCACTTTTATCCTGTATATTTTCTTTGTATGCATTTGATCACATGTTGACTCTTCCATTATATTATGAGCTCCTTAAAAGCAGGAACTGTTTTTGCCTTTCTTTGTATTCATAGCACTTAGCATATGACCCTGCCTGGCATGTTTTAGGAGCTTAATAGATGTTTGTGGTTGTTGATTGGATTAGAAGAAATCATAGAAACATCAAAAACTATGTGGGGAAAAAAATAATAATGAAACAACATACAGAATTTCTGATATGCGACCAGAGCTGTACTATATGAAAAAGTATATTACTAAAAGCATGGGGCAACTAAGTGGTACAGGAGATAGAGTATTGGACTTGGAGTCAGGAATACCTGAGTTCAAATCTGGCCCCTGATACTTATTAGTTTGTGATCCTGGGCAAATCACTTAACCTTGTTTGCCTCAGTTTCCTCATCTGTAAATTGAGCTGGAGAAAGAAATGGCAAACCACTCCAGTATCTTGGCTAAGAAAATCCCCAAAAGAGTCATAGTCAGCCATGACCAAAAACAAGTGAGCACCAACAAAGGCATATAGTAACAAATTAGAAAAAAGGGAAATTAACGAACTAATTGTCCAGCTTAAAAAATTAGAAATTCAATAAATCCAAAAAAACCCAAAACAAATGAAAGTTTGAAAAATTACAGAAGAACTATATTCATTGGAAAATAAAAAGACCATGAAACTTAGTAATGAACTAAGACCTGGTTTTTTAAAAAAAAAACATTAGCAAAATTGATAGATATCTACCAATGAATGAAGAGAGAACAAAATTATATTAACAAAACAAAAAATAAGAGGAAAACTTAACAGACAGAAAAGAAATAAGGAGAATTATTAGTACACAGATTTATATTCTAAGAAAACTGAGAATTCAAATAAAGTGAAAGATTCTACAAAAATCTAAAATACTCAGATTAACTGAACACCAAATAGACCTTATGTTATTCAATCTCAGAAAAGGGACTGAACTTGCTATATAAGAACTTTCAAAGGAAAAAAAATCTTTGTCTAGATGGACATATAGAAAAATACCATAACATTTTAAAGAAGAATTTTTGTCCATTGTACACAAAGTATCAAAAAATATCAAGAAATAAAACACTCTCTTAAACTCATTTTGTGAGACAAATATAATTTTAATAACTAAACCTGGGAAGAACTAAGTAAAGAGAATTATGGTTTCTTATCATTAATAAATATGGATTAAAATTTTAAATTAGATCATTGCAAAAAGACTATAGCTATTTATAAAAAAATCATTCATTATGATCAAGTTGGATTTTTGCCAGGAATGCTAGACTGGTTCAACATTAGGAAAACAATGATGCATTAAGTTTAAAAGAAAACCGTCTGAAGTCATATGATTATATAATAGGTGCAGAAAAATCCTTTGAATAAATATAATATTTATGCTAAAACCTTGTAAAAGAAGCCTAGAAGAGTTTTAAGAAATGAATAAAATGTATATTTCTAAGACCAAAAAAAGAGCCTAACATGAACAGGAAAGGAAAACAAGTACTTTCTTCACCAGGTGTCTACAGACCCCTTGTTGGTGGATAGATTTTAGCAAGGGCTGACAACTTAGATGGGGAAAAAATACATCTTTATGTCAGTATAATTGGTTTCCTTTTAAACACACCTATTTAAGCTTATGAATTTAAAAACATGATTCTGAGAATGAGGCTCCATAGGTGTCATCAGACTGCCAAAGGGGTCCTTGTTATACAGAAACCATTAAGAACCTCAATGTTAGAAGCTTTGCTGAGGAATAAAGATGTGAAGCAAGGATTCGTTCTTTCCTTCCTATTATTAGTGTTACAATAGTTTTAGAAACGTTTTCAATAGCAGAAAGATGAGAAAGAAGTAAAAGCCTTTTAAAAACAGGAATAGAGAAGATAAAACTTTTTTTAAAAAATTAATGGACAGGATAGTTTACTTAAAACATTCTAGGGATTCAGTAAAGAAACTAATTGAAAAGCTTCAGTAAAGTGTTGTGGCAAAATAATTCCCCAGTACAAATACACAGCAATGACAAATCTAGGAGGCTGAAATATAAGGGCAAGTGCCAGTCAAAAATGACTCCAAAATGTAAATATTGAATGGGCGTCAGACTAGGAGAGCACACTCAACACTGTATAGAGACAGTTACAAAAGGCTTCTTAAAGAAGCAGACAGTTAAGTAACTGGAAGGGCAGTCAGTGCTTGTGCCTGGGCCATTCTTCTACTGTGACAGTGATAGTAACAAAGAGGCAATTTATAGAGCTAGCCCAATGATAACTAACCTCATTTGGAGGAACAAAATATCTAAAATGTCAAGGGAAATCAAAACAGGTCAGAATAAGTAGGGAATAGGACTTCCAGACCTCACACTATTTCATGAAGTAGTAATCATAAAAGCCATTTGGTCCTAGTTTCCACTTATTTTCTAGTTTTTTTTTTTTAATTGAAATTAAAGAAACACTTTGGCGCACAGGTATTTAAGTTGTCTTTTATCAAAAATTAAACTACTTAGATATTCTGGTTTTAGAAATCTAAAAGGTTTCGGGTAGGTATATTATAAAAACTTATTGCTGTTTGTCAAGTCTTTTCAGAGATCTGTATGTAGGTATTGCATGTGCAGATATCTGTGTTGCCTGTTTATGTGTGTGTTTGGTGGCTTCTATACGTATACTTATTGGCATTTTTTGTCTTTTGAAATTTATTCTTGATTATTCCAGGATGAATTGAGTAGAAGAGTAGATCGAATTCAGAGTTCCTAATTATATTATATTATGATCTCTACCTTTTTTGATTTAATTTATTACTTTGAGAAGAGCTATGGATTAATTTCTAAAGTGAAAAATGCATATGAAAATTTTCTTAATGAAAAGATTTTGCTTTGAAATTCTTAACCTGGGTTACTACATATTTTTGATAATAAGTATAACTTTCAAGGCTTTTAAAAATTTAGAGATAAAATGGTGTTCAGTTAAAGGGTATTATTTGAATGTACTTTAGTATTTTTTGTGTGAAACTTTCTGAATGTTTTTGGTTTTGTTTTTTTTTCAGAGAGTGATAATGAACTCTCAAGTGGTACTGGTGATGTGTCTAAGGATTGCCCTGAGAAGATATTATATTCATGGGGAGAATTGCTGGGAAGATGGTAAATTTTAATTTTATCCTTTACTACCTAACATCTACTTATTAAATTTTCTTTCAATAGAATTTTGAGGCATGAATTAACTTCCTTTTGTAAATTATAGTCTTTATGATTATGCCAAAAGTTGGATTACTGTAAATGAATTTTTTTTTTTTAAAGCAATTGGGGTTAAGTAACTTGCTCAGGGTTACACGGCTAGTCATTATTTATGCGTGGGTGCTCATTTTCTGAGGCCGGATTTGATCTCGAGTCATCCCAACTCCAAGGCCGGCGCTCTTACTGCGCCACCTAGCCGCCCCTGTAAATGAATTTTAAGATGGCAGTGTGTTTAAAACAGCACAGAAAATCAATTATAATATAAATTTGTAGCTATATTTGGCATCTGTGTTTGAACATCAACAAAAAACATTGTCATTGCATTTTCAGATACTTAATTTATTCATTATTCTGTCATTATTTTGTTCAGAATAGTCCATTGCATGCTTTATTGTCAAAATATTTAAATTCTCATATTGAGACTAATTCATTTGTATTAGATTTCTCTGTTCTTGCCTCTCTATATTTGTCTTATATGTTTCTACCTGCTATATATGTGTTTCCCTCCCATCCCTGATTTTAAAAGGGGCAGATTCAATCTTTTCTACTGTGGAATAAATTGTTTTCAGAAGCAAACTTTCCCCAAGTGTGTAATTCATATTAAGTTCTGGTATCAGATAATTTCAGCATAAAAAGACATGATTTTTTTTTTTAAAAGAAGTTTCTCTCGGGATTAGGATGAATTTCTTATCTTGTTTCCAAATAGAAGTAAATAGTTAATTCTTTAAAAAAAAAATCATTCAGGGAGCAGGGAATAGAGCACCCACCAGCCCTGGAGTCAGGAGGACCTGAGTTCAAATTTGGCCTCATTCACTTAACACAAAACTAGCCATGTGACCTTAGGCAAGTCACTTAACCTCTGTTCTCCTAGGTTCCCCCCTCCAAAAAGCAAAAAAAATAAAAAAAAAATCATGCCATCTCTAGTATTACTGAGCCAGAATCTATTTTAGAGGTCTACAAATCACAACTTGGATTTTAGATACCATTATAGTAAAGTGAATAAAGTGCTAAAATTAGATTCAGGTAGAATTAAGTAGCTAATTGGCATAAAAATAAAACAAACCATTATAGAGTATGGTTTATGGACATTTATCCTGCATAACTGACAAATATCACTTTTAAAAATAAAGCCTTTCAGTATGCACTGTTAGCAGGCAGTGATTAAATAGAGTATGCTGCATATCTTTCCTTGTACCTAGCATCTCTGTACCTGTAATAAGTGTTGATGGAATTGATTTGGGATCTGTATCTACATACTTGGATTTGGATCTATAGCTATATATCTCTATTTAACTATGTAGGGCATCTGATGAAGTTTTCCTTTGTAGGATGTTAGAGCAAAACCATGGGTTCTTATTACATGATCACTCCATATACATATATTTGCTGTACTATAAATTATGAAAGGAAATAGATACATGCCATCTTGAATTTACTTCCACATAATTTTATGGTTTCTTTACATTAGTTTCTAGGTTTCTCCCATCAATGCCAATCCAGGAAGGAAGGAAGGACCTTTGGTGACATTCCAATCCTAAGTCTAACATTGAGGAAGCTCACTTAGAATACTATAATTGCTTGTTAAGCCTATATTCAAAACCACTGAGGGCCTCTGCTCTGTGTTTTAGAAGGGAAAGAATATACATAGAGTAAAATTAATAAACTCACTGAAATTTTTTCAGTTTCACTGGAGCTGCAGGACAAAACCCCAAAACATCAAAACTTTATTCGGTCATAGATGAAACTTCCTCCACTACCTCCCCAAAGCAAAACAAAACAAAAATTATTTCTTTGTTGGTGATGCAGCTTGAAATAGCAAGGAGATAATATAATGAATCATAGAGTGGATTAGATGAACCTTCTTTTTCTTCTCATTTAGTTCCTTGCCTATAAACACACAGTTCTTTCTTATTTCAACACATACACACACACACACACACACACACACACGCCCAAATCCTTCTATTCTGTTGGCCTTTCTAGCCACCATCATCTGTCTCTTTGTTATTTCAGTGCCAATTTTTAAAATAATTGGTCCACCCCCACTGCCTGCATTCCCTCACCATAGGTTTTCTCCTTAGTTCCATGAAATCTTTTTTCTTTTTACTGAAACTTACGTTACTGAAGGTTAGCATGGACTTTTTTGTTTCCATATTTTGTCCTCATCTTTTCTCATTGCTTTTTCTCCTTGATTACTTGGCAATACTTTATTTTGTTGATACATGACTTCTTGAAACTTCACCCTTTCTTTGAAGGGACATAGTGATGTTGTATTATCCTTGTTTTCCTATGCCCTCTTTTGTTCTTCTAAACTTTAGTAAGAGTCCCTAAAGATGAATATCCCCACAAGACTGAGTCATTTGGTCATTTTTTTTACACTCTATTTTCCTATAGAGAATTCAAATGATGTATAGTTTAACCTCTCTCTCGTGTGCTAATAATATTCATGTTTCTATCTCTGGCCCATATTTTCAGTTACGTTTAGGATATCTCAGTTCAGATCAGTGGTTTTTAGCCTTTATTATGTCACAGACCTTCTTGGCAGTCTGGGGAATCTTGTGGGTCCCTTCTCAGAATAATATTTTCAAATGAACAAGATAAAATTTATGGATTTACAGAGGTAAACAGATATGTTGAAGTCCACTTATTAAAATGCTAAAAAAGAAAAAAGAAGCTAGGGCATAGACCCTAGGTAAATATGAATTCTTGTCACTTCAGATTTATTCTGTCTAAAACAACAATCTAAACTTTTCAAAAATAGAGTTGGCTTCCTAAGCAAGTGCTTCCCAAATTTCACCGTATAAGTAAGTGGTCCACCAATGTCTTAGTCATCTAGTTCTGAAATACGGCAGCTCTCTTCATTCTCCTTTAATCTCTGTATCCCATTTCTTACTGTTTTCTTTATATATATATATATATATATATATATATATATATATATATTTAAAATGTTTCTCAGATTGCATCTTTTGCTTTTTTTGATTTTGGGGTTTTTTTTTTTGGGGGGGGGCGCATTTGAGGTTAAGTGACTTGCCCAAAGCCACATGGCTAGTAAGTGTGTCAAGTGTTTGAGTTTGGATTTGATATCCAGGGCTAGTGCTCTATTCACTGCGCCACCTAGCCGTCCCTCAGATTGTATCTTTCTGTTGCATTTTTGCTGCCACTATATCTTATCCTAGAATGATTTTACAAATTTCTTTGATGTTCATCCTCCCTAAAGCATCTCCCTTCTCTATTCTGTATTTAATCACTGTACTAATCTTCCTAAAGTAGATTAGTTTCAGCATTTCACATCACTACTGAAAAGTCTACTATGGTTCCCTGTTATCTCCCAGAGAAATTCTAAATTTATTTTCCTGGGATTCAACTCTCTATACCTTTATATTTCTTATTCTAGCTCTACTCCCACCACTTAAAGTTATGGGCATTTAATGATTTTTCTAGGCAAACTATTAAGGGAGATAGCCAGGTTTTGTTTTGAGAAATTGGATACACTTTGGATTTACTGAAGAGAGAAAAGAGAGGCATTCCAGGTGAAGGCAACAATGCAATGTGGAGAAAGGCAGTTGGCATTAAGAATTTTCTCTCAGGAAGAAAAAAAGGGAAGGGAACATGCATTTGTTTAGTGCTTTCTGTGTGTTCCATCCACCGTAATGTTTGCCACTTTTCCCTTCAGTCATTTGAAGTGTTTTTAATAGAAATGAGTGTTGTACTTTAGCAAAAGCTTTTTCTGCATCTAGTGATATAATCATATGATTTTTTAAAACTTTTATTATTGACATAATCAGTACAATTTTCCTTATGTTCAACCATCCCTGTATTCCTGGTATAAATTACACTTGATCATAATGTATGATCTTTATAATATGTTGTTGTAATCTTTTACCTAGTATTTTATTTTTGATTTTGCATCTATATTCATTAATAAAATTGGTCTATAATTTTCTTTCTCTGTTTTTAATCTTCCTAGTTTAGGTATCAGTATCATACTTGTTTTGTCATAGGAGTTTGGTAGGATCCCTTCTTTACCTGTTATTCCAAAATAATTTATTTAATATTGGAATTAGTTGATCTTTTAATGTTTGATAGAATTCACTTGTAAATCCATGTAATTCTAGTTCCTTTTTCTTAGGAAGTTCATTTATGGTCTGTTCTTTTTCTAAAATAGGTTTATTTAGATACTCTGTTTCCTCTTCTGCAAGTGTAGGGAATTTATGATTTTGTAAATGTTCTTCCATTTCACTCAGATTGTTAAATTTATTGCCATATAATTGGGCAAGATAATACTTTATAATTGCTTTAATTTCATTTTTGTTTAGTGGTATGCTCACTCTTTTCATTTTTGAGACTAATGATTTGGTTTTCTTCTCTCCTTTTAACCAAATTAACTTATTGTTTTATCTATTTTGTTTTTTCATAAAAATAACTCCTAGTTTTATTTATGAATTCAATGGTTTTTTAATATTCAATTTTATTCATCTCACCTTTAATTTTTATTATTTCCAATTTCTTTTTAACTCTTAGTAATGTGGCTTTTATTCTTGCATTTCTACCAAAGTTGGTTTCTTTAAAATAAAAGACCTTTTAATGACCATATTTGATATATTTTTATCTATTCCTGCCCATGAACTTTCTGCTTATTTTAATAACAGTAGCTAGCCTACCTTTGAAATCTCTCTTCCTTGGAGATTTAAAAAATTAGATTTTTATCTACATAGTGTATTTTAACTATATGACACTAGATGATATGACTAGAGGACATATCTACTACATAATATGTCAATATTAAAGTTATATCAAAATAACTGATGTTTATATTTTAAAGAGGATTAGAATTGCTATTTATACTGTAGCTTTCTAGTTACTCTTACTTAAAGTATTACATCAGCCTAATACCACCTTATTTCCACGTGAAATGAAAAAGTTACTGTGTACATTTAATATTTGTTCACTCATTAAAAGATTAGATAAGATGTATTTTATAATTTGCTGAACTTAGGAAATTAAACATGTTTAATAACCAGTTATATATATCCTGATGGATCCTGATATCAGATGATATTGTTGAAATAATGTCCTTATGTACTCATGTTTTACCAGAAACATTTAAAGCAGTTATACTTAAAAAAATTATCCATTTTATGTATCTTTCATGGTCTTCAATATACTCTAATAGCATTAGGCATAACATCCTGTTTCTGACTGATGACCTATTAAGAATAAGTAATATAGTTGCTGTATGTAATGTAGTTGTTGCAGTGTTACCAAGATATCCAAGAAATTAGAGATGTTAATCTACCAGTTTTAGGAGTAACCTAGTTCTTTTTCAGTACCATTTAGTTAAGACAAATTGTGGCTTGATTTTTACAAGAAGTACTTTCACAAAGCCTGGCCAGACAGATGGCTGAGGGACCACTGAAAGCTGTTGTGCTGACCCTGTTGCACAGGCACAGGAAGCAAGCCTTATATTTATTTATTTACTATGTTAAGATTTTGAGTAGGGCTCCCTGGCTGGTGAACAAGTAACTGATGAGGCATTAGAGAAAGAGGAGCTGCTCTCTAGATGACAGGAGGGTAGAGTATGAAGAAGAGGGGCATACAGAAGAGAAGGAAAATTGTACATGGGATTAAGGTCATTATGAAAAGGCAAAGCTTCCAAAGGTATTCCAGTCACCTGTGCAGTCAAAGCACTTAAGCACAAGAATTGCACATCAACATGAGCTAATCTAGAGCTCTTAAGAGGTTTTAGTGAATGGGGACTTTATCTTTTTAGCAGTTAGGATTATGCCATGTAACAACAGGATTATACCACGTAATTTTATATGCACATATAAAATATATGTTTGTGTGTGTAGCTAAGTGCTTAAAAATGTTTAGTTGAATCTAGTGTATATGCAATATACATATGTACATTATATGTATGTTTATATATTAAGAAAACATCAAAATACACAAATCTGTATCATTGCTGTATTCAGCTGAACATTTATTAAGCACTTACAGTAGGTAAGCATTGTTACATTCAGTTGAACAAACATTTACTAAACACTTACAATAGGTAAGTACTGTGTTAGTTGTTGGCAATACAACTAAGAGAAAATCCTTGCAATTTGGGAACTTACAGCTGATTAAGAGAATTATAATCTAGACGTACATTCAAACAAATACATATGTCACCAACTCTGACTCTTTGATGGTTTGGTTCTGTTGGAAGTTCTATATGTGTCAGGTACTTGATAACAATATAGAAAAGGAAAATGCTTAAGTTTCATACTTAAATCGGTTCTTCAATGCATAACAAACCCATCACCATGGGTATGCCCTCCATTGCACCAATGCACCTTCAAAACACTTTCCTTACAAGGTACAAAGCAGATAGTGTTCTGTTCTTCCCATTTTATAGATGAAGAAACTGATGTCCTGAGGGGTTCATTGACTTGTCTGTGGTAGCACAACTAGTCAAATAAATAAATATTTATTAAGTACTTAACATATGGCAGTCATTATGCTAAGAAAGCCCTGGGAATACAAAGAAAGGCAAAAGCATTTTATCTGCCCTCAAAGAGCTCCCCTCTTGATGAGTGGGGCAGCCTGTAGATAATTATATACATATGAGATATCCATTTGTCCCTCCATTCATCTCCCTCCCCTCTTCTCTCCTTTGTCTCAGTCTCTACCTCTGTCTCTGTCTGTCTGTCATAAATGGAAGTGATGAGGTTGTAAAGGGCCTTGAGAGCTAAACAGAGGATTTTATATTTTACTCGTAAGGTAATACAGAGCTATTGGAGGAGATTGTGTGTGTGTGGGGGGGGGGAGGGGCGGCAGGGTGTGACAAGGTCAGGCCTGCTCTTTAGGGAAATCACTCTGGTAACCAGTGGAGGGTGAGCTGGAGTGAGGAGACCCTTAAGGCCAGGGAGACCAACTAGGAGAATTGTATTAATTCAAGTGTGAGGTAATATAGCAGCAAGCACCCCAGCATACCCAGGATGGCTGCTAGCACATGTTCTTAGATCTGCTCAAGGCAACTCAAAATGGGTTAACAATCTTACTTTAATCAATCAAACATAAATCATTTACCTAGTTCAGGGAGAAAAGTCAGCACCCTGAACTTCAGAGAATACAAACAGAAGTTACAACAGAAAATAACACAATTAAGCAGGCAGGGCTTCCCACTGTCTGACCATTACATCCATACCTAGTTAGTCTCCAGAGAGGGAAGCACCAACATCTGGGTTTTCAAAACTGGTGGGGCTCAATGGCTGGCCAGAGTCTCATCTGGTCAAATCACCCAACACTTCCCAAAGTGAGCCCCACAGCAAAACCTCACATCAGGGTATATATAGCCTTCTCCTGGGTCAGAGATGTCACAACCCTCTTGACCCACTGCCCAATCACAAAGTAACAAGGTGTGGGCATTCCCGAAAAACAAGCCTCCAGCCACAGGTTCCATGTGATCACATTCAGCCTATTAGGGGGTCAGAGTATATTTTCAAATCAGGGAAGGTTTTCAGATTCACTTAAGCCTATCAAGGGGCCAAGGAGCAGAGAGGATCTTCAGATTCCCATTACAGGTGATGAGGGCCCTTATCATGGTAGGTGCATTGTGAGTCGAGAAGAGGACATACATGAAATAAGTTATGAAGATAGAAATGACAGGGCTTGACTGCAGATTGGACATGTGGGGTGAGTGTGAGGGAGCAGAGTGAGGAGCTAAAGGTGATACTGAGGCTGAAAGTCCAGCTGTGTGTTCAGGTGCTTCAGTCCTTCTTGGTCATAGATAGAGTCTAATGATTTTAAGCATTATCCTTTTTCTGAAAGATGACTTACTAAATTTTCTAGTTACTCTTTGTAATGTAGTTGCTGTAGTTTTGCCAGGATAACCAAAGAAATTAGGTATGTGAATCTGGTGGTGACCTGAACAAGAATATGGAGGCTAGAAAGGGGATGAATTTAAGAGAAAAAAGCTATTGAATTCTTTTTGGGACATAGTGACTTGGAGAGATGTATAGACCATCTGATAAGAGATGTCAAAAAGGCAGTTGGCAATTTAAGAATGGCGCTCAGGAAGGAGATTAGGGCTAGATATGTAGATCTGAGAGACTCTGCATGGGGATAATTGATCTCATGGGATGAGATCACTAACTGAGCTAGCTTAGAACAGGAAGGGGAAAGACCCTTGACAGATACCCTCAGTGTAGGTGAGTGAAGAACCAGCATAGAAGACTGAAAAGGAGAGGTCAGAGAGATAAGAGGAAAACCTGTAGAGCCACATAACAGAAACCTAGAGAGGAATGAGTGTGATCGACAAGTTCAAATATTTAACAGAAGTCAAAAGGGTGAAGAATGGGGAAAGACCATTAAGAGATCATTAGTTACTTTGGAAAGGGCAGTTGCAGTTGAATGATGAGGTCAGAAGCCAGATTGCAGAGGGTTTAGATGCTAGTGAGAGGAGAAGATGCATGGGTACCTGGTGTAGATGTCTTTAACAGAAGAAGTTTAGGCAAGAAAGGGAGAGATAGAGGATTATAGTTAGCAGGGATGGTTGAGTTGAGTTTTTTTGGCTTTGTTTTTTAAAATAGGGAATTCATGGGGTTGTTTGTTGGAAGTAAAGAAAGAGTCAATAATAGATATGGAAAAATTGAGAATTAGAGAATTGGGAGGATGGGGGATGACATTCTTCTGGACAAGATTGGAGGGAATGTGATCAGTGGCGTATGTTGATGGGTTTGCCTTGTCAAGAAGAAGGGCTATCTTTCTCTCTCTCTCTCTCTCTCTCTCTCTCTCTCTCTCTCTCTCTCTCTCTCCCCCCTCTCTCTTTTTTGCTTTTTGGAGGGGGGATGTCAGGGCAATTGGGGTTAAGTGACTTGCCCAAGGTCATAGGGCTAGCAAGTGTTAAATGTCTGAGGTCAGATTTGAACTCGGGTCCTCCTGACTCTGGGGCCAGTACTCTATTTACTGTGTCACCTAGCTGCTGGAAAGGCTCTCTCTTTATGTTTGATGGTAAAGAAAAATATTGCTTGGAGGGGAAATATTTAAGTGTGAAAAGTTTGGAAGAGAAGTATTTAGCGATTCATACTTTCTGATTCCAAATTTAGCACCCTTTCACCTATGCCTCATTGCCTCCTGATATCATCTCCTTAATAACTTCCTCTAAAGGGCAATGGAGAGAAACATGATAATAATATTTTAAGAGACAGTAATAGCTTACAGATGTAGCAATCATTTCAAAATCAAGGGAAAGGTGAATTGAGATACTGAATTAGAATAAATATGAAAAGATCGTGATTTACAACATAAAAACAGCTTAGTCTTAACATATGAATGATAAATAAAAAAAAATGGGAGCTAGACAAAAGTCAAAACACCAATTTTAACATAAGCTCCTAGAAAGCTTTATCTGATGTAAGAGTCATCACAGTGGATTCTGGAAGAATCCAGAATCTCTATTAACCTCAAAAAGTGCTGGGGAGAAGATGACCCTCTAGAGAAGTTAGCATGCTATCCATTACAGTCATTCGGAGGTGACAGTAGAAAGAGTAGCATAAAACATGTAAAGTAGAAAAGTTGTGGTAATATTTTGTGTACACATGAAATAATGAATGAAATGCACTTAACTTTTATGTAATAAGCAGTGGGATACAAGTAAAAAGTGACATAATCACGGCCCTCAAGGAATTATATTCTAATGGGGGAGACAGCAAAATGCTTATTGACATAGAGGATAATGGTTGGCCAGGGAAGAGTGTTCTGGTCTGGAAAGCCTTTGGAATGGTGAATGGAACAGCAGGGCAATCTCTTTCCTGAGCCAGGGGTAGTGTTATTATGATTATAGTTCTCAGAATAAGAGGTGGAACAAGGGGATGGGAAGTGGGAGAGGAAACATAGGCGACCACAACACAGAAAGTGGCCAGGGGAAAGCTGAAGATCTATGTAGTGACCAATTTTCACAGTAGAAACACTATATTTAGAATCTGCCAGACACTTAAATGAATACTTATTGATTGACTATCACTATAATAGCTCATGTATGAGGATGAAAATGAAACAGTCTCTGCCCTCAAGGAGCTTACACTCTTTTCCTAGATAACCTGAACACATAGATAGAAAGTAGCATCAGCAAGATGGAGGCACTAGCACCTGAGAGGATCAGGGTAGAGATCCTGTAGGAGATGGCATTGGAGCTGAGCTTGTAAGTAAGCTCAAAGGCTTCTAGAAGGTGGAGCTGAGGAGTGCATTCATTCTGGTCATGGCAGGAGAGCAGAGGGCCAAGTGTAGAGTCCCAGCACAAGTAAGAGTCCAGCAAAAGTGATTGAGTAGTGAGCAATCATATTGGCAGAAGGAGAACCATGAGCAAATAGGCTCATTCAGACTAGATAATTAGCCACTTTTTGAATTAATCCATCAATGTATATGTTTTAGGCAGGTACTGTTGATAGTGACATGGGACAAACTGAATCACATTTTTGAATCAGAGGTATCCAACTCAAATAGAAGCTGATCTTATATTGGCTTAGAAAAACCACAGTTTAACCATATCTTTGTTGTATTCTTATTTATTTGGTTAAACATTTCCTAATTACATTTTAAAATTTAAAAATTTTTTTAGACATTTTTATTTAAAGTTTTGAGTTCCAAATTCTCTCCCTCTCACCCACCCACCCTTTCCTCCTTCCTGAGATGGTAGGCAATCAGATATAGGTTACACATTTGAAGTTAACGTATAACATTTCCGTATTAGTCATTTTGTATAAGAAGACATGAATAAAAGAAAAACAATGAAAGAAAGTGAAAAATAGTATGCTTCAGTCTGTATTCAAACAATAGTAGTTCTTTCTCTGGAGGTGGATAGTATGCTTCATCATAAGTCCTTTGGGATTGTCTTGGATCATTGTATCACTGAGAATAGCTAAGTCATTCACACAGGTCTTCACTGAATAATATTGCTGTTACTATGTACAGTATTCTCTTGGTTCTGCTCACTTCACATTTCTAGTTTTTTTTTTTAATCTTCCTGCTTGTCATTTCTTATAGCACAATAATATTTCATTACAATCACATACCACAGCTTGTTTAGCCATTCCCCAATTGATGGGTATCCCTTCAATTTCCAATTCTTAGCCACCATGAAAAGAGCTGCTATAAATATTTTGTACAGATAGGTCCTTTTCTCCCCCCCCACTTTTTTTTGGATATCTGTGGGATATAGACCTAGTAGTGGTATTGCTGGATCAAAGGATATGTACAGTTTTATAGACCTTTGGATCTTTCCAATTGCTTTCCAGAATGGTTAGATCAGTTCACAACTCCACCAGCAGTGCATTAGTGTCCCAGTTTTCCTACATCCCCTCCAACATCCAACATTTTCCTTTTTTTGTCATGTTGTCCAATCTGATAGGTGTGAGGTGGTACCATTTCTCTAATCTTTTAATCTGGTTCCCTCCCAGTTTGATACCTCTGTTGTATGTGATCCTAAGCTACTTCACTTTTACACACATGCTTCATGTTTGTGAAATATGTAACACATGATTTCAGAAGAATCAAAAGTGTACATTAATGCCAAGGTACATGATGAAAGTTAGTAAGCTCTAGCATGTTGCTCATTAAGATGAATGAGACATCACATGAAAAGCATTTTCAAGGATGTATATGAAATAGAATGGTGGGCAGAATCTAGTAAGACTCAGTTTATCAGGGATCAGGCTTACTTTAAAATCATTCACATTTAAAATTATTTACTTCACAAGTATAAGAGGAGCAGTGGCTAGAAAACAGTTCACATGAAGAGAAAGATCTCACTGTTCTAGTGGACTACAGACTCAGTGTGAAATAGCCTTAAAAACCATGCTGTCTTAGAACTCTAGGACAGAGGCATAGAGGCCTCCAAAACAAGAGGGATGTTATCCTGTGGTCCTCTGTTTTGGGCAGACCACATCCAAAATACCGTGTTTGGATCCATGTGTCATGTTTTCGGGACCAATTTGATGAGATATAGTATGTTCAGAGAAGGTAATTAGGTAACCAGGATTTTTAGGGCACTGGAGACCATGCTATATTAGGATATTTTATCTGGAATAAAGAAGAGTTAGGTGGAACATGATAGCTGCTTTCAAGTATTTAAAGGGTTGGGTTGACATATTGAAGAGGAATTAACATTTTTTTTCTTAGCTCAGAGGGCATCATTAGTTGGATAGGTTGAACAGAAGCAGATTTTGGTTCCATATAAAGAACTACTTAATTAGAACTTTGCAGAGATAGGATTTGCCTTGACCTAGTGATACCACTATGAAGCATATACCCCCCAAAGACCAAGGCCCGTATATACAAATCTTATATAACAGCATTTCTTGTAGTAAAGAAATAGAACAAATTACTTGACTATCTGTTGAAGAATGACTGTACAAATGATGGTATATGAAGATAACAGAAGGTTATCATGCTATAAGAAATGAGACAGAAGCCTAAGAAGATTTGGATGAACTGATGCAGAGTACAGTGAACAGAAACAGGAAAAGACTTTATATTATAACATCAGTATTGTAGAAACGAACGAATCAGACCTATGGACTCTTGATTAAGTAATGATGGTACTACAATGAAAAAAAACCCCAACTCTGAAAGACCACCAATTTATCAACCAACAAGTGTTTATTAAACAAGATTCTAATGAGACAAAGACAATGAATGAAAAAATCCCTTGATCAATTATTTTATTTTATTTTATTTTTTAAAGCAATTGGGGTTAAGTAACTTGCTCAAAGTTACACGGCTAGTCATTATTTATGTGTGGGTGCTCATTTTCTGAGGCCGGATTTGATCTCGGGTCATCCCAACTCCGAGGCCGGCTCTCTTACTCACTGCGCCACCTAGCCGCCCCTTTAGGGCAATTGGGGTTAAGTAACTTGCCCAAGGTTACACGGCTAGGTTTTTGTTTGTGTGGACGAAATGTCTGAGGCCGGTTCCAAACTCAGGTCCTTCTGACTCCAGGGCCGGCACTCTATTCACTGCGTCACCTAGCCGCCCCAGTTGATCAATTATGATTGTAGAAGCCTCATGATGAATCACTCTTCTGACTTCTTAGCAGAGAAGTAATTGACAGTAGGTACAGAATGAGACATTTTCAGAAAAGACAAACACATGAATTTGTTTGCCTTGACTATTCTTACTTATTAGTGGGGAGAGCTTTGTATTGAATTCCCATTGCTTCACACAGGTCCTGGCACAGAAATGATTGTTGTTAGCATACAATAAATGATTGTTGACTGACCGCCTGATACAAAGAGCTGTAATGCAGCTTGTTGCTGTTGTTCAGTCATATCCCAGCTATTTGTGACCCCCTTTGTTTTTTCTTTTTCTTTTGGCAAAGTGGAATGGTTTGCCATTTCCTTCTCCAGCTCATTTTATAGATGAGGAAACTGAGACAAACAGGATTAAATGACTTGTCCAGGGTCATACAGCTAGTATGTATTTGAGGCCAGATTTAAATTGAGGAAGATGAGTCTTCCTGACTCCAGGCCCAGCATTCTCTCCACTGCACTACCTAGCTGCCCTCTAATGCAAATCACAATATAATTAAATTTAGTGAGGGATTTTAGCAGGGAGATATTACTTATATAACTGGAGGATTAAGGAATGTTTTGTGGAGAAGGTGGCACTTTGGCTGAGCCCTGAAGAGAAGCATTTCAATAATTAGGTGATACAGAGTAGATCATTCCATACATGGAGTATGGGTGTGCGGAGATACAGAATCAGGGAAGTTCAGGATTGTGAAGAATCTAGTTTGTCTAGAATGTAGTATGTGCTGAGAGTCCAGCTCATTTGGCCCTGAATTTGTACGTGTCTGTGATACAGGACTGGACAATACCAGGAGCATAGTTCACTAGGGTAGAAACCCCAAGTGATGTGTTCATCGGAGATCATGAATGATGCTCTCATTTGCATAGAAAGTGACATTCCCTTATTCAGAGTAACTGGTGTCAATCCAACCATCTCCACTCTTCTCCATACTGGGGCTGCCCAACTTCTTCCCACTTAGAGGAGAACTCTCTGGATCTTATCTCCAGAAACTGTCCCTAAACCCTAGAGAACTATTTCACTCAGTTTTGGGTTTCCTGCCCTGGAGCTGAGTTGTTCTGATGAGAGGGTGACTGACAATAGCTAATTCCCTAACCTGTTATATGTCTCTGACCTGAGATCGAACCATGCTTCTCACCTCCTTCTAGATGTCTAACCAGACATTTTACCATCTGGCCTGTATCCGCTGCTGTCCCCTGTGACTCTGCTCAAAATCTCTATGAATCTCTAGATCAAACTCCCTTCTCTGGCTACTATTCGTTTATTTGTATTTTTTCTTCTGATGGAGTATAAGATCCTTAATTTAAGGGCAGGGACTGTCTCCCTTTTGTGTTATTGTCCCTGGTCCTTGCCACTGTGCCTAGCATGGCAGCCCTTCCTAAATGCCTCCTCTTCCATTTCCTTCAAGGTGATTCAAGTGTAGGGCTGAATGCCAAACAAAAGGATCTTTGTTTTTGGCTTTATAGTCAGAGAAAATTGACTGGCCTGGAGTACACAGATCTAAGCTAGATTAGTGGGCAGGAGAAGAATCTGAATATATAGTCATGGGTCCAAGTTCAGGGTTTAAGCCAGGCACATGGATTATATCTCTTACCCCTAGGTATCCAGCTCATTTATTCCTTACCTCAATATTTTAGAGAATTTTCATCTTCCTTCAAAGTTCATGTCAAGTGTTTCCTTTTCTGTGAAGGCTTCTTTGATTTTTTCTTGGTTCTCTGGCTCTCCAGATTATCTTTACTTCTCAGTGTATATGTTTCATCCCTTTGTTACAGTATAAACTCCCTGAAAGCAAGGATGGGCTTGGTTTTGTTTTTATATTCCTAGTGTTTTCCCATAGTAGGTGCATGACAAATGTTGAATTTAGCTGAAATAGTTGCAGAATTCAGTGGGGAAGCTGGGAAACAGAATATTAAATCTAAAGTGTCCATTTATTAAATATTAATTAATTAATGTTAAATCTAAAGGATCCATAGGACCACTCCTAAATCTAAACAGAATATTAAATCTAAAGTTGCAGATTCACAGAGTGTCTGTCCTAGTGTTCTGCCCCCTTATAAATGTAGATACTTGTGCCAGCAGGAATACAGTGCTTAGTGGGAGAGGGTGTTAGGGTGTTGGTGATTCCATCAAAGAGTTCAGTCCTCTGAGGGGAGCTTGTACACATTCTAGCATTCTTATGAGGAGAAAGAATTAATGGCAAAGATAACCTCAGATTATTTCCAGTTTGGTGTAGATCTTGAAATGACAGAATCATAGAGTTTAGAGCTAAAGTCAAGTTAGTTCTTTTTTTGCTTTTTTGGAGGGGGGAGGGCAGGGCAATTGAGGTTAAGTGACTTGCCCAAGGTCACACAGCTAGTAAGTGTTAAGTGTTTGAGGTTGGATTTGAACTCAGGTCCTCCCAATTCCAGGGCTGGTGCTCTATTCACTGTGCTACCTAGCTGCCCAAGTCAAGTTAATTCTTAAAGTCAGTTTTATAATTGATAGGAATAGAGACCCTGCTTCCTGGTTTGGGGTGGGTTTTTGGGTCTTTGTTTTTTGGATGAGTTGACCCCATAGACCACTCCTGTGGTCCTTCCAGTTTGGATCCATTTCCATAGGACCACTCCTAAATCATCCTTCTTTCCAGATGGAGTTTTGGTGAGGAATACTAGAAACCATAATAGTCAGGAATCTATACTGCCACCCTTCCTTGCCTTACCTGGGTGATGTACCATGGTCAGTCTCCTTCCTTCTCCAGTCTAGGATTCTGGAGATATCCTGACTGCCTGAGTGACTGTTTCATTAAAGTTGTTACTCACAACTAAGACCATAGTCATTGAGGAATAGAAGAGAAAAGAAGAAAACATTTTTCCTGAAGGCCATAGGGTTTTAGTTCCATGATTTAAGACAAAGTAGAACTAAATAATGAAGTTAATGATGCAGTTGAGTTTAATATTCCCTAATTTTTCTTACCCCCTTTCATTTTTTAACTTAAAGCTAGCATATTGTATAAATTCATAAATATACTTTCCATAGCAACTGCATGAATTCAGAGAAAACTGTTTATAGATTTTTTAACATTTTGTGGTTGAAGGATTGACAAAAGGCTATGGTGACTGTGTTCTCTCTCTCTCTCTCTCTCTCTCTCTCTCTTTCCCTCTCCCCCCTTCTGTCTCTCTTTGTTTCTCCTTTTCCTAGGCACAATAACCTTCGAGTACGGCCCAAAGGACTGTCCACTCTGGTGAAGAGTGGGGTCCCAGAAGCATTAAGGGCAGAGGTATGGCAGTTACTAGCAGGCTGCCATGACAACCAGACTATGCTAGATAAATACCGAATTCTTATTACAAAGGTAAGAGTCACTTTTTTGTTTTGTTTTCCTAGGAACACATATTAAAAGAATCCATTTTACATAGAGCTCAGATGGCACATTCAGTCTTTCTTGTCAACATGTGATAAATAGTTTTTCCTTTTTGTCTAGATGGCAATAAACAGTAAAAAACCAGTTACCTCTAAGTGTTTCTGGCCTTGGCTCCTCCTTGTTGGATTTGTGTTATTTTATAACAAGGGCATACCATATTGAATTTTATTTATATGTTAAATATTTCCTAATATGTTTTGGTTAACATTATGCATTTATGAGATTTATAAATATCAATTTCTCTGAGGCCTCAGATACACAAATGTAATTGAAAAATGAAAACAGCTTTAAAAATTTAATTTTCAAAATCTTTCTCATCCCAGGGAACCTAATGGTATGGATATTTTAGTCATTTAGTTACCTCCAGCCTTTTTCCATCGGAGGTTTTATGGGGACCATTGTGGGTGCCAGGTCTCTACCATGATAGTGTAGATAAATCTTGGTTTAGGTTAGCTAGGGGTTCCTCTCTCAGTTTTTACTTACTAAATTCCACATTTGCTGAGATTAAATTTAAAAAAAATTTAGTGTTACAAAGAAAGATGGTGTCCCATTGGATAAGAGCCCTTTGGCCCAGGAGAGGTAAAGTAACTTGCTAAAAGCTAGGTTGTAGCAGATGGGAGGATTACCCAAGAATTCTGATGTTTTCAAACTAATTCATTGACTTCCATGATGTTTTGTTTTTTTTAAATGAGGATAGCAGCAATAACTGGGATTGACAAAAGAGGAATAAGTGTCACATTCTTTTTTTTCCTTTCTTCTTATCCATCTGTACCCTTACTCCACCCTTAGGGCTTACTTGGTGATCATCTTAAATTTTTTCAGTGCCAGCAGTCAAAGCTAATAGGCCAAATGAAATAAGGCATTTGGAAGAATTCTTGTGTTATGACTTGAAGATGCCTAGGATCACCAGTATGGAGATGAAAGAACTCGCAGAGGCCATTTTTTCTCATACGTGAGGAGGTCCAGTAATTTTCTTATTGAATATTCTAAAACTCACATAGATCTGTGACCTCACTGATTTGAGAGTTCTCTTCGGTGGTAGAAATCCTCATCCATGTGTTCTTGCCCATTCCATGCTCCTCGTAAATACTCTCCCAGAAGTTCACCCTAGGGCATCTGTCCAATGTTCTAGAGGACTTTCTGACATTAGGAAGATGCTAGTGGGGCATTTAGAGTTTTCCTTCCATTTTCCCATGCCCCTAGGATCATAGGATCCTGGCTGCAGAACTGGGGGTGGCATCAGAGACCATCTGGTCCAACCCACTCTTCTTTGTCCACGGGGTACCCTGCTCTCTTGACATGTGACCAACCCATTTTTTGCTGTTAGATAATTTTTAGGTGGGTTGTTGGATAAGTAGAAAGAAGTGGTCCAAAGATATGTGTTTTTTCCATTCACAAACTGAATTAGCTTCTGAATAATTTCCAGCTGATTATATTTAGGAGGCTTTTCTTATTGGTAATGTGTATTAAAGACCAGTAAATGCCCTTTTCTGGCATGACTTATAGCCAGTGCTAGAGCAACCAAATAAGGTTAGGAATACAGGCTTGGTGATAACATCTGTAGGCAATTAATCACATCACCACCCAGTTCTCACTAAGGGATTGGGAGTTTTAATTAGGGTGGGGAGGAATATAGACAATAATATAGGATCTAATTGGGGAGAGACATTTTGACAGAGGGCAGCCTGAGTGCAATTGGCTATCTGGGGAAGGAGAGGAAAAGCAAGAGGTCCTAGAGGAGTTTGGATGAGGAAGTATGAAGGTGATAAAAATTCACTTGACCCATTTTGTAACTTTTGTTTAGTGCTCTTCTAATAAAATGCTGATGTCGAAATTGGGATATTAGGACTGGTATACCTCAGAGCAGTAAACCTCAGAATCCTCCAGTCCAGTCCAGTCTTCTCTATTGAGGCTAGTTTAATTTAGCTGTTCTGGTTTAGTTTGCTGTCTCCTAATCAAAGCCATCCTTTCTTTTATTGGAAGGAAGAATTAAAAAGAAAAAGGAAGGTATAAAGACATTTTATGCATTTTCTCCCCCCTCATTGTTGATTACCAGGTGGGTGCAATACAGTATTTGCACAATCTCCACATTTGTTCAACCTTTGGAACATATCTTTTGTCAATGACAAAGGTCTCCTGTAATTATTTGTAAAGGTTTTTCTTAAGTGTAATTCTGCATCTACTCACACTGCTATTTATCATTGGTAATGAAATCTTAATTGTGATGGTGATATACTATGGTATTTAGTTTCCAGCCTAAGAATGACCTACAAGGAAAAAAGGCAGAGAGCTATATCTTTCCCTGCTTTTTTTGGACAGCTGTATTGAATATGTGACATTTTCTTTCTAAAAAAAATAATCAATGCACTTAGTGGACAGTATAGAGACTATCAGGAAAAACTGTAGTCAGATAACTCTTATTTACTTTTTTTTTTTTAAAGCAATTGGGGTTAAGTAACTTGCTCAAGGTTACACTAGTCATTATTTATGCGTGGGTGCTCATTTTCTGAGGCCGGATCTGATCTCGGGTCATCCCAACTCCGAGGCCGGCGCTCTTACTCACTGCGCCACCTAGCTGCCCCTTTAGGGCAATTGGGGTTAAGTAACTTGCCCAAGGTTACACGGCTAGGTTTTTGTTTGTGCGGATTTAGTGTCTGAGGCTGGCTCCGAACTCAGGTCCTTCTGATTCCAGGGCCGGCGCTCTATTCACTGCGCCACCTAGCCGCCCCTGATAACTCTTATTTACAACAGCATTAGTTAAAATATGTTGTGGAATATTGTTCTTTCAAAAATGTATATAGGCCAGAGTTTATTTTAGAAAGGCAAATATAAACTGTTACATGTTTTTTAAGTATTATCAAAACTTAGGACTGAATAATAAAGTGTAATTTTAAGGAAATTAATCAGCACAGTTCCCAATTCACTCTGCTGATGAATGACAACCTAAAAATGTATGCGACTTGATTTCCTTCGTTAACTGTGCAGTGTGATTTTTTAGAAAAAGCTAACATTTTAATTCAAATAATTTAGAATCCTGTGACTGTGGTATTGCGCCTATCTTCAAAACTCAAAGTTTTTTGTAGGAGGAAGTCTAAATGGTATATTAAATTTTGTCTCAATCTTTCCTTTTTTTTATTAACCAAATGCTTTATTAACTTCTGGTTAACATCATTCATTTCCGCCAAATTTTGAGTTACAATTTTTTTCCCCCGTTTTTTCCTCAATCTTTCCTTTTGAGAAGAAAAAATGTATTTAACTTTTCTCTTATGAGAGAAAGAAGGGGACTTGTCCAAGCCACAAAATTAGATTTTTCTGGGTTATTATTATTATTTTTTTAAATGTCTCGTGTTTTATGTTTAGAGATGGAAATCAGGCAGACATTCAGATGGTGATGAAAGTTTGTATGTGTATACAGAGGGAGTTGGCATTTCTGTTATAAGAACATGAATGTAAGGAGAACCTTGGCCTGTTGCTGGTGATTGCTCCCTAAATATCAGTCTCTACTTTTTGGCCCAATTTAAAATGTCCTTTCTTGTTATATCACTGGGAGAATTTCCAATACTTAGGTTGGTCAAACATACCTGAATATATGATCGTAGAAGACTTAAATTGAATGTGTCAGATTTCCCAAGTGGTTTGTGGATTCTTGCAGAGCAGTGCCACTGGTGTGTATTTGTACTGGTGCTATCCTAGAAACTTCTCTGCCTTGGAGAGAGGTCTATTCTGGATTAAACTGAATTTGCATTTCAGTATATACAAGTTTCAAGTGGCACATTGGCAAGTTTCTTCTCTAGTCATACTTATATGAAATTTAGATAGACTCTCCTTTTTAATATTCCAGAAATTTATATCCACTAATTTCCCACACATTATTTGTCAAAATATAACCCCTTATGGAAGTAGTTCTTATTTTCACATGTAATATTTTGATTTTTAAAAGACAACTACCGTATCATTTCGTACCTTTCTCATTAATTCTTAACTTTTATGTTATAATACCACCTTTAGTTCTTAGTTTGGAGTAAAAAACCCTTCCCTTTTATTTGTGCTCAAACTTTGAGCTGGCTTATTATCAAGCTACTTTGTGTTTTAATCATAAGTGGTGCCTTTATCTTTGATTTTGCCATTTCTGTTGAATAAAGAGCATGTCCCATTGCAGCCCTGACCTCTGATTGCATGGTTCTAGTAGAAGAGACACAGAATCACAGACTCTCAGACCTAGAAAAGGGACTCCCTGGCCCCACTCCTAATGGAAGGAAGGAAACAAGCATATGTTTGGTACCTACTATGTTCCAGGTACTGGTCTCAGTGCTTTATAGATATTTCATTTCATCCTCACAACAGCTCTGGGAGAGGTAGATACAGTGATTACCCCCATTTGGCAGGCAGCAAAACTGAGTCAAACAAGTTAAGTGACTTGCCTAGAGTCACACAACTAGGAAATCACCTCCACAAACTGAATCCATTCTACTTAAGTCACCATCCGTCCTGGAGTGCTTATAATCTACCTCCTGTAAAGTAATTTGCATTACTTATAAATGAGACTTTATCCTCAGCATCACTTCTCCTAAGCTCATTAAATTGGGGGTTATTCTGATATAAAGAGACCAACTACTTATAAAGTAGTCACTGTAATTAGCTTTAAAGTGCAGTGTGGGGGCTTAAACATTTCCTTTCACATAGAATGCATGCCTCTCTCTTTTCTCCGTAAGAGGCAGAAGGAATCAAACGCACTACACAGGCCTTCTGGCCAGAAAACAGTGCAATTTCACTTTATCCTTTTTTAATACTTCCTCTCCCTTCAACTATTTCTAGTAGTAGCAGCTGCTAGCTAGTGGCTAATTTGATTTGTGTTTTAATATTCATTTACCTCTACATATTTGTTGCTTTTTTGGAGCAGATTAGTTTTATAAATTGACTCAGATGTTGTCTTAAAAACTGTCTCCGAGCTATTTTCTTAAATAGCATCTATTTTCACCTAGAAGAGTTAATAGAAAGAAATCATATATAGAGATGAAATTTAAAGGAATAAGTATCGAGACCCGCCTTGGGTTAAAACAACAACAACAACAACAAAGGAATCATTTAAGTTCAGGATGGAGGATGTGCAGCTAGGCAGTAGTAAATGTGAAAACTCAGTATGAATCACCAGTGTGAGTAGCACGGCAGCCCCCAAATGCTATGTTATCTTAGCAGTAATAGAGGCATAGTGGACATGTTAGCTCTTCTGTGTGCTCTGCTGTGAACCAGCCCCTTCTGGAGCACCGCTTGCAGTTCTGGTTCCAGTGTGTTATGAAGGATATTGACAGATTAGACTGAAGAAGCGGGAAGAGAAAATCAGCATTTCTATAGCTTCTCCTGTGTTCTGGGCACTGTGCTGAGCACTTCCCTGACATCATCTGATTCTTACAACAATCCAGCGAGGTCGATCCTGTTATTATCCCCATTTTATAGTTGAAGAAATGGAGGCAAACCGAGGCCAAGTAACTTGTGTGGGGCATCACACACAGCAAACTACAGCTGGCTATGAATTCCGGTCTTGGCTCCAGTCCCAGCATTCTGTTCTCTGTGCTGCCTTGTGTAACAGGTAGAAGTGGGATAATGGAAATATTGGGATAATTTTGAATGGGATAATGGGAAGTTTTGAGATTCTGTTATATAATAAGGTCTGTTGGAGGAACGGATGTTCAACTTGGAGTAAACAAGATTGTGTATAGGAGTAAAGATTGTGGGGAAAGAACAACCCAACATTTATAAAGCATTTACTATGTGACAGATGCTGTGCAAAGTGCTTTATGGTTATTACCTCATTTGGGGCTTGTAACAACCCTGAGAGATAGGGGCTATTATTATCCCCATTTTATAGGTGAAGAAACTGAAGCAAACAGAGGTTAAGTGACTTGCCCAGAGTCACAGAAGTAGGAAGTATCTGAGGCCAGATTTTAATTCAGATCTTCTTGACTTTAGGCCCAGCACTTTTCCCAGTGCCCCCAATAATAGCTATCTTCAAGTTTCTTTCTTTTTTTTTTAATAAGGATTTGCCTGTTTTCTTTGACCCCATAAGGAAACTGCAGAGAGGCAGATATAAGTTTGATATTAAGGAAAAAAAATTCCTGAGCATTAGGCTTATCCCCAAATAGAAATGGCTGATGTAGAAAACCGTGAATGTCTCTTTACAGAAGGGGCTGGTTCACAGCAGAGCACACAGAAGAGCTAACGTGTCCACTATGCCTCTATTAATGCTAAGATAACATAACGTTTTGGGGCTGCCGTGCTAATCACATTGGTGATTCACACTGAGTTTTTCACATTTACTACTGTCTAGCTGCACATCCTCCATCCTGAACTTAAATGACTCCTTTTATTAGGCACTGATGAATACTTGTAGGGGATATTGTAGACAGAAGTATCAGCTGGGTACAGGTTGTATTGGCTTAGCTTTGAGAGCCTTTCCAACACTGAGTTTGTGATTTTGTGAAAATCTGAGAATTTGTACCTGATATTTCATGAGGTATATTCCTTTGCATTTTTCATATCTTTCGGACAGAAATACTTTTCTTTTTATTGTACATGATAAAACTTGGAATTTGTATTATGTAAATATGGAAGCACGCTAAAGAAATTGGATTAGAAGTGGACAGAACCTTTAGAGATAGGATCTACCTTTTCATTTTGTGAGTAAAGAAACTGAGATTTGGATAAATTAAATCAGAGTAAGGTCAAATAGGTATTTAGGAACAGAGCAGAGATTTTGTCGTTAACTGCTTTCACTTATGTCTGACTCTTTGTTGACCCCATTTGAGGTTTTCTTGGCAAAGATCCTCGATTAATTTGCCATTTCTCTCTCTAGCTTATTTTACAGGTGAGGAAACTGAGGAATTGAGGGGTTAAAGGACTTGCCCACATAGCTGGTCAGTGTCTGAGAACAGATTTAAACTCAGGTCTTCCTGATTCCAGGACTGGCACTGTCCACTCTGCCACCTAGCTTCCCCCTCTAAAAAAAAAAAATCAATTTTATTTTATTTTCGGATCCAAATTCTTTCTCCTTCCTTTCCCTTCTTCTTCTACTGAGAAGTCAAGAAAAACAAAACTTGTTACAAATATGTGGTCATGCAAAGCAAATTCCCCCATTAGCCATGTTACCTCGTACCCTTCTATGAACTTAAAAGTAATTATCCTTTTTCTTTGCTGTTTATTCTCTTCCATTGTGTGAGAGAATATTATTTTCCTGCAGAGTTCATTTAATTCTTATGTGCATACCTATAATAAACCACCCAACAAAAATATATTTCTTTAAAGATAAGCTTTTCATAGCAGAAAAGCAGCATGACATAAACAGCTGGCCTTGGAGTTTAGTTATGAGTTTAGTTCCTGCCATTGACATGAACTGCCAGTGTGACTCCCAGCAAGTCTTTAACCTCTCAATTTCTCAGGAGATTCTCTCTGGTTTTGTTAAAATGACAACTTGTGTATTTGTAATGATAATGGGGGACTTACCCTTTCCCACCCTGGCTTCACTAGACTGATAAAATCAGAGCTCCAGACTAGAAGAATAGAAAACAAGATTGATGACCTGCTCATCATATCCCAGTAACCCTCTCTGTGTCTCGATTCCTGCTCCTTTTTATACAGCCCTAATCTAGCACCCAAACTCCTGCTTACATCACCATCTCCCTTTGCGTATCTTGACCTGCCTCTGAAAGAGAACTCTTGACTGTTCCCACACATCCTCCCCTCTTGCTGACATTGACAGAACTGTCCAGAATACCACCATCCTCTTAGTTTACACTTAGGTGCCCAACCATCGAATTGTCCTCAGCTCTTCACTCTCCTTGCTTGCAATCACACGGAACGGCCAGTCTATGGTCAAATTGTTTCTGTCTTCTCACCATCTACGGTCTACGGCCTGTTCTCTCGCCTCACTTAGCCACTGCTTTCCCTAATCAGGTCTCACCTGAGCTATTAGTGACAGACTTCTCGTTGCTTCTCACTGCCTCAGTCTCTCTGCTTTCCAGTGCACCTTTCACTCAGCTATCAAAGTAAATCTTCTAAAATGTAGATGTCACCTTGCCCCCTGCCCTCCTTGCTAAAACCACCTCAAAAATCAGGTATAAATTTCTCTGTTTGGCATTTAGATCTCTTCATAGTCTGGCCTTTCTCACCTTTCCAGTCTTCTTATGCTTATCTTCTTTTATGCATTAGGCAGTTCCACAACTCCTCTTCCCCCCACATCCTCCTGCAAGGTTCTCTCTCCTCCCCTCTGCCTCCTGAATCCCCTGGCTTCCCTTAGGACTTAGCTCAGATTCCATCTTTTGCAGAGTTCTTTCCTGGCCTTTGTCTCCTCTCAGCCCTCTCCCCCCCCCCCCCATTAGTACCTTTCTTCTGAGATCACCTTCCATATGGTCTGTATCAATACCTTAGCATGTACATAATTAATTGAATATTATCTCCACCCTACCCCCCATTAGAATGTGAGCTTCTCGAGGACAGGGTCTGTGTTTTTACATTTCTTTGTCTCATCATTATTTAGCACAATGCCTGTACACGGAGTAAGCATTTAATAAATTTTAGTGTTTGACTAGCAAATCCCTGCATAACTTTCTGTCTTAGAGATCAGAGGATACAGCCACTCCAGATGAATCACCAATAAGCTTTTGCTATTCTCAAGTCATATACTGTCTTTGCATTGTGTAGCGTTAGCCCTTTAGGTTTTCTGTTGTTTCCATTATGTTCTCATTTTAAGTATTTTTTGCTAAAGTGGTTATGAATAATCCCAATATAATTATAATTTCACTATGCGTTGTCCCTTTAGAAACAGTTAACTAGGAATCATTGGGTCTGGTATAGAGAATGCGTTAATTCTGACTTGGGTCACAGAACTGGGAGCACATTATGCTTATATACCAAGAACTTGGATATAGGAAAGAAAAAAAGATATATGTATACGTGTATATATTGTACATGTGCATATGTAGAATTCTGAAGTTTCTCTGAAGCTTATTTTAACAAGTCTAGCAGAACTGATTGTCATTTTCATAATTGTTGTCCATATAATGAGGAACCAAAAATCAGGGGGCTGTTTGATCAATCAGTCAACAGTTATTAAATGCCTACTGTGCCAGGTGCTATGCTAAACTCTTAGAGACTTTAGAAACATTTTATCTAAATCACAGTGTTCCCATGTATCACAGGGTTTTGTAGGTGTTACAGGCACTAATCAAGGTGGTGTTAGGTAGGAAATGCCGTCTCTTTAGAGCCTTATTACTATGGGTTGTTTAGCAACACTGGGGATTAGATTATTTTGATTTTTATTGAAATGTGATCAATTGAAATGATAATTTATTAGTACTCCCTTCCCCCTTTCCCTGTTCCATTGTCTGTTTCTCTCTATAGTTTTTCTTTTTATATTCTTGTAGTTTCACATTGATTTTTTTGGTTCTGTTTTCTTCATTGCACAAAATTGTTTGTAAATGTTGACTTATATTCATGTTCCTCATTTGCACAATTTTTAATTAGATTATGATATTCCGGTGGTATGCCATAACTTGAAGCACAGAATTTGTAATTTTATAGTGGTTGATTATTGTATAGTAATTGCTTTTTAAAGTTTGACAATTTATGTAGTAATTTTACAGTAGACATTGTAATATAGCTTATATTACTTGGAGTCAGATATGCTGAGTGTCAGACCACAGATTCTGAAAATGTAACCACTATGTAAAAGAGTTTGGTATAGAAAAGTCCATAGGGTAAATGGTAATTTCTTTTTCCCAGCACTAGCATCATAAAAAGGGTTTTGTTATATACATATAACAGTTCAACTTGATTTTTCTTTTAGTTATCTAGAAGACTATTGTAAATTTAAAATAACATGCTTTCAGAGGCCTTAATAAAAATGACTTCATATCTGAAGTCATATTTCATCTGTCTTCGTCTTTTTCTACCTCTGTTCTACTCCCTGTCCTACTTTGGCAAGGAATGGGGTTGGGAAAGGTTTTACATAGAAGGTGACACTTGATCTGAGACTCGAAGCATATCAATTCTAGGAGGCAGAAGTGAGGAGGGAGAATGTTTGTTCTAGGGATGAGGGACAGTGACAAGGTACCAACATGGGAAATGCAAGTTGGTGATGTGTGCAGAGACTTAAGTTGTAGAGTACTTGGAGTGGACTCCAGAAAGACTAGAAACAGAGGATGGATCCTGGTTAACTGAGCTTTTAATACCAAATGAAAGTGTTTATGTTTGACCTTCAGGGTAACATGGAGCTCCTGGAGGTTTCTGAGTAGAGGGGAGACTCGGTCAGACCTGTGATTTAGGAGAATTACTTCATTGGTTCTTTGTAGGATAAATTGGTATGGAGAAAGATTTTAGGCAGAAAATAATAAAGAAGTTATTGAAGTAGTCCAGCTGGACAATGATGAATGCTGGAAATTTAGTGAACCACAGAAATGGGGTTGCTTAAAAGAAGCATATCTAAAAAGCAAGGTCATATACAAGACAAAAATGAGAAGTAAGAACAAAATTCAATATGCACAGGGAGACTTCCACACAGCAGGAGATACTATCAGATGAAACAAAAACAAAAATCCATAATAGAGATAAAAAGGAAATTACATTATGCTGAAAAGAACATACATGACAAATATCCGTATTAAACTTATAAACTTCAAATGCAATACAGTCTAAATTCATAGAGGAAAAATGAACAATTACAAGAAGGCACAGACAGTAAAAATCGAAGTAGGAGAATTTGTGACCCTCCCTCAGATTTGGACGGATATATAAAATATGGAAATATAGAATTCAGCTGATTTATAGAAAGCTACAACTCAACAATTTCTGGCCTTTTCTGCATAGGATTGCTAAAGAATATGTGTATTTCTCAGCATCAGATGGAACTTTCATAGACATTCACCATGTGGCAGGGCACAGAGATATTATAAAAAATGAAGACAGAAATACTAAACATATCATTTATAGATAATACTAATAGTTCAGGGAATGCAAACAAAAGACATAGACCACAAATGGAGACTTAATGAAAACCTGAATGAATGGGCCAAAGAAGAAATCATAGAAATTGTTAATAATTATGCAGTAGAAAATGATAATGTCAAAATTTCTGGGATACAGATAAAGAATCCTCATAGGAAAACGAATATCTTTTAATTTATTGGGAGAAGGAGAAAGGGAGAGATAGATTAGGGTAAATTATCTCATATAAAAGAGTCAAGAGAAAACTGGTACAATGGAGGGGAAAAGCAGGAAGGTGAAAGGGAATGGGACAAAAAAAAAGAATATCTTTTAAAAACTATTTACATAAACAGAATAGAGAGGGGAAGAATTCATGAACTGAATATGCATTTAAAATTTAGAAAACCAACAAAAGCTCAAAATAAGCACAATAAAGGAGATAATGAATATTAGAAGAGAAATAGATAAATAATTCAAAAAGACTATAGAAAACAATAAAAGCTGGTTCTTTGAAAAGACTAATAAATTGATAAACCTTTGGCCAATGTAATTAAATAAAAGGCTGAAAATCAAATTGACAATAACAACTGAACAAGGTGAAATCACACCAAAATTAGAAGAAGTAGAATCGGGGCAGCTAGATGGTATAATGAACAGAGCACCGGCCCTGGAGCCAGGGGGACCTGAGTTCAAATTTGGCCTCAGACACTTGATATACTTACTAGTGTGTGACCTTGGACTAGTCACTTGAGCCCGATTGCCTTGCTTTCCCCCCTCCAAAAAGAAAAAAAGAAGTAGAATTATCAGAATTTATTATATGCTAACAAGACTGAGAATACAAAAGAAGCTGAGGAATATCTTCAAAAATATAAAATACCTAAAAAGAAGACCAAATAGAAATCTTAAATAATCCATTATCTGAAAAGGAAATAGGACTAGATGTAAAGAAAAGAAACCATCAGAAGAAGGCTGTAATGGAGGAAAGTTCTGGTCCCTCTAGAATTTCATTAGAATTTTGTCAAGCTTTTAAAGAAACCTTAATATCAATATTATACAAATTATTCTCAAAAATTAAGAAAGAAGATGGTTCCGATGGTTCCAAGGTTGTATAGCTGGGTGACTAGAAGATTTTGATGTCCTCAGCAGAAATAAGAGAGGTCTGAAAAGAGATGAGTTTGAACTGGGGAAGATGAGTTCTATTTTAGACAAATTGAATTTGAGGTGCTTGTAGGAAATGCTCTTCAAAAAATCTGGGAGGCAGTGGAGCATGGATTGGAATTGGAATTCCCAAGGGAAACTGGAGCAGAATATATTGATCAGATAGTTATCTGCATAGAAAGCCCTGTTAGGCGATGAGTTCACTAAGGGGTAGAATATAGATAGAGAACAGAGGAGGGTCCAGGATAAGAGTTATTTAAAGAAGTGGCATTGGTGCCATTGAGCCAAAACCACTTCCGAGTAACTTCTGCGTGTTTCTTTTCTTGAGGACAAGAAGGGCAAGTCCAGTTACTCTTTTATATGATGCCACTTAAAACTAGTTGAGAACAGCACCCCAAACCCCCCCAACTCGGAAATCTTCTTTTCTCCAGGCTCTCAGCATTACCATTTGCTTTAACACTTTCTCTAATGATGGTTTTGATGACCATTATCACTTTATTCTTTTTTTCTGGAGGGGGGAAGGCAGGGCAGTTGGGGTTAAGTGACTAGCCCAAGGTCACAGGGATAGCAAGTGTTAAGTGTCTGAGGTTGGATTTGAACTCAGGTCCTCCTGACTCCAGGGCAGGTGCTCTATTCACTGTGCCACCTAGCCACCCCATATCACTTTATTCTTGACAAGCTCTGTGTTTGCAGTATCTCATTTAAAACATTATAGATGTGGTGTCTGTAAATTCTTTGAGAGTAGAGTTTGCTTTCAGTTTTTGTACTTGTATTGCCACTGCCTGGAATGGTGTCTCACTTTAATCAGCTGGCTTTCCTGACTCCACTTTGTGTAGGAGGCGTTTCCTGATGTTTTCAGAGCATTTTATGACTTATCCTGGAGATCAGGAGTAGCCACTGGAGCGGGGAGAGACCGTGACATGGATATATCTCTTTTGTTGCTTATAACTCTGTGAGGTCAGCATTACAGATGTTATTCTTGTCCCCATTTTACATAGAAGGAAACATTCTCACAGAGGATGAATGACCAAATTTTATAATCACATGACTTGAGCAAAATTATACCATCCCATTAGAGTGAGAACTCCTGGAGGGCAGGGACTGGGTTTTGCTTCCTTTTGTATCTCTGGCATTTAGCACAATGTCTGCCACATGATAAGCACTTATAAATGTTAACCCGCTGATTGACTTGGAATTGAATTGAGGTCTTCTAGTGATAGATTATTGCCACTAGCTTTAGTATCTTAGTAGGGTCTTCAAAGGCCATTTATTCCATACTGTCTAATTTCTGTAACATGTCCAATATGTGGTCATCCAGATTTCTTTTTTAAAAACTAATTTGTTATTTTTTTTGGTTAATAAGTACTTATTTCCCTCTTTCTCCACCCTCCCCAGTTGAAAAGAAAAATGAAACCCATATAAACCTGAAGTCTTTCTTGAAAGGTCTCACCCATTCTACATTCAGATAGTTTTCATTATTAATTTTTTTTCTCATATCAAGCTTACTGTTGCCCCTTTGCAGTTTCCATGTGTTGTTGGTGTTGTTCCCACTGGGATCAGAGTAAGTTTAGTCTTTCTTCCACAGGAAAACCCTTTAAACATATGAAGCTGTCATCCTATCAATAAGAAAATTCCCCCCTAATAATAAATCAGATATCATGTATGGTTCAGTTACTGATAGAGGATACTGCCAGAAATTCCTGTCTTTCTCATAAAGGTCTATATCAGCCACTCAGTCAGTTAACTAGCATTTATTGAGCACCTTCCATATACAAGGCACTGTGCTAATTGTTCAGAATGCAAAACAAGGCAAAAGACAGTCCTTGCCTTCAAAGGGCTTACATTCTAATGAGGAGACCACATCAAAACAATTATGCATAGATAAGGTTCATACAGGAGAAACTGGAGGTTAGTCTCAGAAAGAAAGCATGAAGATTAGTGAGGACTGGGAAAGACTTCTTGAAGAAGGTGGATTGTGGTGAGAATAGAATGAGAGAACATGGGTAAGAACCTTAAAGTATACATCCTATGCTTTTTAGCCTCTTGGTCTTTGTTCTAAACATTCCCTGTCTCTAGAGTGTACCTTCCACCCTAGTGTGCACCACTGCCACCCACCTCCCCTTCTCTACCAGTTAAAACCTGATCAAGAGCCCTTTGATCAGAATTGTTCTCTTTTTGGACTGATCATTATCTTTTGTTCATACCTCTGTTATCCCACTCTGTTTTATGGTTGTTTCTAACTTCTCCTTGCTTGTAATTCTTTAAAGGAAAAGATCTTATGTCAGACTTAGAGATTTAGCATAGTTCTTTGTGTTCAGTGGGTACTCAACAAATGCTTGTAATATTAATTACTGTCCCATATTTCACCTCTTAACTAGTCCCATTCCCCTGCACATCAAAGTAAAATGTGTGTGTGCGTGAGTGACTGAGAGAGAGAGAGAGAAAGGGGAGAGAGAGAGAGAGAGAGAGAGAGATACAGAGGGAAACAGACAGAGACAAGCAGGCAGTAATTGGTGCTAAAATGTAGAAGACTAGTAAATATTAGAGAGAGAACTAAATTTTGTGAAATAATCAGAGTACATTAACAAACCTGCTATGGAAAGGAAAACTATTCTTTGACATAGTATCCTTTTCTGTATTTTACTTTCTTGAGCATGTTTTTATACAAAAAAAGCTTTATTTCATTTGTTCTTTTTAGACTAGTACTGTCCAAAAGCATAGTTGACTTGCTCAGTATGTAATGCGAAATGACTTAAGGGAAAATTATTTCCCCAGTGTGTAATTTGCTGTATATGACCATTGATCAAATATCTGGTTGAAACATATTTTACTTTAGAAATCACTATTTAAATTTTCAGACAATATGTTACATATTGTACAGTAAAATTCCATTACTGAAAATTGAAAGAAAAATGTCTAAGGTAGTATATGAAAAATTATATTTTTATATAATTGAATATAATTTGGTGAATGTTTAAAAGATGTCCAGTAATGATTATATCAGATATATAATTTCACATACATGTAATTTTATTATATGCTTCATAAGTGAATTAAAAATTACACTTTAATTGAATAGATAAATGGTTGATTTTACTTTTTATTACATAATTTGTATCTTTTAAAAGCTAATTAATTTTAAACTGTATATAAAATAAATGAAACTCACCATAAGGATACTGGGGTTCACCAGGAGGCAGGCATAGCTTAATTACAGTGATCCTCTGTTCTGTGTCATCACCTTGTCTAGTTGTAAGAAATGAGCTTTTTGATAGAATGGGGTTATCCCATCTGGGACTGTACTGCTGATATTTATAAAAGTCACAGTAAGCCTCTATTCTAGGACATTACTGATGAAGCTGTGGTACCTACTGTGTTTTCTTCAGCAGATCTGTGTTTCTCTTTACTCTATCCCCATCCTAGGGAAGAGCAAGGTAGAAAGTGATGGATTAGGAGGAAACGTTCATTATGTAATTTGAATGTTTTAAATGTGAGGATGGATTTCCTTAAGAGAATCTTTTACCTATCAAAGTATCATTGGGAGAGAAATTCTTTTGTGAAAATATAGCTTACTCGAATTCTTTCAGCTGAATGATGGAAATATAAATGCAAAAGTCTTTTCTCAGATGGTATTATTTATGTAAAAATGGTTGTGCTTTTTATATGTGGCTTTTGTATTTTCCTTTTGTAGGCCTTTTATATAGCCTGAAATTGCTGCTCATCTAGATGAGAAACATGAATTTGTATAGTCATCTATTTGTACATTTTAAATCATATTCATTAATTCAAAGACTAACAATTTGCTGGAAGCCAGCACTTTTTAATGTCAAAACATCCATATAATTTCTTTTTTGTTCATTTTTAGTTTTATTGAGGCCTTTTGGTTTTTCATCTCAGTAATTTTTTGAATGTACCATTCCCTCTTGCTCAACAGACTTTTCCTTATAATGAAATTTAAAAGCTAGCCAATATATGGATGATGTATCTAATAACACTTGTAACATTCCACACTCCTAGTCCCTCGTCCCTGTCTTCAGTAAAAAGACCATGGTGCGTTTTCTTTTTCAGGGCCATATTTGTTCATTATAATTAAACAATGTTTTAATTTTATTGTCCCTTCAGTTTGCATTATTATGGTCATTGAGTAGACTATTTTCCTATTTATGCTTATTTCAATAAGTCTTCATGTTTCTTTAAATTTCTCACATTTGTTCTGACTTTGTTTACCATTCTTTGCTAGTACAAGAGTGCTGCTGTGAATATTTCGGTGTATGTGAGACTTTTTGTTCTGTCTTTGACTTATTTGGGGTCAGCAGTAGAATCTTTCTCAATGGCCATAGACGCATTAGTCACTTTCTCCTGCCCCATGATTTCCAAGTTGCTTTTTTAAAACGGAGTCAGTTCTAGTGTATCATTGTGCCCGTCTTCCTTTAGCCCCATCACCACTGTGTCTTCCTGTTATTTGTCATCTTTGCTTATTTGCTGAGTGTGAGATGAAACCATGGAGTTAATTTAATCCATATAGTTTCAGTATTAGCACAACTACTGCCTTAGAAGAATTCTCAGCACTTTGCATTTTTGAGTATTTTATATTGTGCTGATATAGCAAATATAGTTTATGCTATTCTTTAGTTTGTAATATTAATAAGGTTAAAGTAACTGAAGGAAATGATGTTTTCTGAAGTTATCTTACTTTTTATGGAATTGGAGTAGGAGTGCGCTATTCAAAAGGAGGCTATTTTTTAACATAGTTCATTCAGAGGCATAGCGTTTCTGTAGCACATTGAAGCAAGGCTCTTATAATTTACTCATTAGAACTCATTAAATCTCTTTGAGGTAGGTGGGTGGCATTGGTTTTTTGCAATTTCATAGGTGTCAAGAAGTGTTCAGTAAATTTCACAGGATTGCTCATAGTGCTTTTCACAAGTGTGTAGTCAAAACTTGGCTGTTGGATCTCAGTTTTGAATTTAGGACCACTCGTTAAGGTCATCACCAAACATTTGTGAAGTATGTCTCGTGAATTAAGAGCTGCAGAATAATGTTTTTCAGGGCCTTTTCTTTTTCTCTGAATTGCTTCTCTTCTTTATATTATGCATGGGAATAACTGTGGTTTGTTAGTTATAAACAGTGCTATTTTGTATAAGTTTTCTTTCAACCACGAGTTTCATTTTCTAAGCCAGAAGCCTTGTCTAATGCAAGGATATGGCATTTTCAGCCTTCTACTTACTTTGGACCTATAGTTATATAAACACACCATCACTTAAAAAAAGTCTTCATGAGAATGTCCTAAAAATTCGCAAGTTGGGGAGAAGTGTGCTCCATGAAATATGTTTCTTTGTGTAACTACCTTTTTCAGCCTTTTAAAAATTGGCTTTCTGTCTGCCTTTGTCTGTGTGTTAATATGCAGTAGCGAAAAGAGCATGGATATGGAAGACTGAAGATCTAGCTCCAAGTATAGCTTGGATACTTTCTAGCTGGTTTTTTTCCCCCCTGTTCAAGTTATCTAACTTTTTTGGGCCCTAGTTTCCATACCTATAAAAAAAATAATATCCACACAGTTCAACACAGAGTTGTAAAGGAAGTGATTTATACATCTTTAAATACTACTCAAATATGAATTTTCTTTTATCCCCCTCTTTGTCTTTTTCTTTTTAAAAATTCTTCTTTCTCTCTCATTAATTCTCTAATTCTTTTTCTCTCTTTAAATTGTCCATAAATAGACCTGAATTTATAGTTACAATTGTTTAATTTACTTATTACCTAGATTTCTTATGTCCTATTAATTTTTAAATTATTTTTATTTTTTATTATTATTAATTTTTTTAAAGTATTGGAATGGAACATTTTTTTATGCCTCTCAAATCACAGAACTGAAAGTTCCAGTTATCGCCCAGCTGATTTTATTTGGTTTTCATTTAAATGGCCTTCAGTTAGAATTTTTCATTTTCTCTGTAGATCAGTTGGCTCTTAATTTCTCTTTTTCTTAACTTTTTTTTTAACTACTTCTTAATGAGTTTCTTCTACCAACTTAATGGTTAGAAAGTTGGATTAGAAATTATAAATTTGGGGTTATATTATAAAACACTCAAAAATTCTCTGTGTTTTCTTTCTAATATCTATTCTCCATTTAATGGGCATTCTTTTGGAGAAATACATTCTTCATAGCAGAGATTTAATGGCATCAAACTTCCAGCTCTCTCTTGCAAATTAATTTCCCAGTCCTTTCTGCCTTCTGTTTCAGCAAGTGGGCTGCAACTTTGTTTGGGTCCTTTTGGACTTGGAAATTTTGGGGCCCTTTGTGAAATGCTTTTACTTCTTTATGAAAGATGCTGTATAAAGACCAGATTTTTGGTCTTTTATTTTTATTATTTTTTATTTTATTATTGCTATTAGGTATGAGGGGAAAGCCCCAACATCTCCATTTGTAGTCTGAGCTTTTATTCAAACAAACTGAATATTGGGCTAAATAACTATTTGTTTCATTTAATCATTTTCAGTAAATTAAGATTATAACATCTTGATCACTGATAATTTCTAAACAAACTTAATTTCTTTTTTGTCATCTTTTTTTTGGTTGAAGGCTTTTATTTTCTATGCTTCAAGAGTTATTCTTTTAGACATCCTTCAGATAAGTACACAATACACAGTGGTTTTTAGATCCATATATTATTTTGTTATGTGAGGTTAATGGCTACAAATTCTCTTAAATTATATCTCCATTTTCTCCAATTTTCATTCTCTTCCAACATACTGGCTCCTTCTCTAGGGTCTATAACTACAGCTTTTATCGTCCCCATCCTTAAAAAAACTTACTCGAACTGATACTATCTGATGATTCTCTTTACCTCAGATAAACTGTGACAAGGTTAAATGATCAGCTGGGGGTCACACATTAAATAACTGAGACAGGATTTGAACCCAGGCCATTCCAGGACAATGTGCTCTAGTGGAAAGAGTGCTGGATTTTGACTCAGATGGACCCCTGTGCAAATCCAGTTCCCCCACATAGCAATCATATAATCTACCAAGGGCAGGTGGGTCACTTAAACTGCATGGGCCTTAGCTTCTCATCTATAAAATAGAGATAGAGAGAATAGAGAGAATAGGACCAGATGGTCTCTAAAATTACTTCCAACTCTAAATCTTTGCGTCTATAATTCTAAACATGGCACTCTTTCTGTTCTGTAATTGTTCCCTTCTTAGATTATTTAGTAATCTTGGAGATATTTTGGGGAAACTGATAAGGTTAGTGATGGTAGTTATAGTCTTATGTTACATAGTATTTTTCATTTGTTTCTTTCTGCTGCACTTAATTAAAATATGAAATATCAATTAAGATCCATATCCTTCCTTCTCCATCTAGACTGTAAGCTTCATGAGGGTGTAAACTTTGTCTTCTGTAAGCCTTATTTCTCCTCTAGCACCTGTAACTTTGTGGAATGAACAGATGGACTCAGGTAAAAACAGAATCACTTCAGGGACTTGTGACTTAACCGAGGTCATAGATTTACAGAAAAACAGGTTGAGGGTAACCACTTGACCTCACACCTGTAGATGAGGTGAGAGGATAACTACCCCAAGCTTGTGAAGACTTCCTAAGCAGAATGGAGTAATGAGAACAGTTTATTCCAGTGGCCAAGAAGGCAAAGGCAGCTGAAGCAGGTACTGTGGAGTGCTTAGAGCTTGGTTAGGCATTGTTGAAGAGGCCAAAGTCAGCCACTGCATCCCAGGCCATCGCCAGTCATCTTGACTTTTGTCTTGCCACTGGACTTCTATGACTCTGGAAGAGAAAGTGAGGCTGATGACTGTGCAGCTCTGCCTCACTTAAATCTAATTCATGGACAAGTCAGGATGTCATTGCTCTTCTTCAGAGATGAAGAATGAACAACATTATAGATAGGGGCAGCTCAGCAGCACAGTGGACAGAGTGCTGGGCCTGGAGTCAGGAAGACTCATCATCATGAGTTGAAATCTGGCCTCAGACACTTGGTGGCTGTGTGACTCTGAGCAAGTCACTTTACCCTGTTTGCCTTATTTTCCTCATATGTAAAAGGAACTTCAGTTGTCTTTGCCAATAAAACCCCAAATGGGGTCACAGAGAGTCAGATGTGACTGAAAAATGACTGAGCCAGCAACATATTTCATATAAGAAAACAGAGGCCCAGAGAATTTGAATAGTTTGCTCAGTTACATGAGAGGCAGACCTGGGAAATAAATCCACGTTCTTGGCTTCTAAATCCAGAGTTCTTTCCATTATATCTCTCTTTGCTCCCCCCCCCCACTCCCTATTTACAGCATCTTTGACTCATACAGCCCTACAGTGATGAGGATCTCTACAAGATGAGGGAATATTTAATTGAGCTCTTTCACTTAGTTTTTAATAGTCCCCATCTTTATGAATGGACTGCTTCATGGGTATAGGAGAGAAATAGTTGGTAATTTATTTAGTGATTATAATTAAAACAAAAACACACAAGAAAGTCCCCTGGATACTTTTCATCCTCTGTTTCTCTGATGTGATTTGCCTTTTCCCCCTGGAATTGGAAGCATTGGCATATTGAAACTTAGGTGTTTTTGCTCCCTCTTCCTTGAAAAGACCCTTTTTGACGTGTATAGGAAATAAATCAAGCTGGTTGATTGTGGTGAAAAGACAGTGTTAAGCTAATGCTGTAAAAAGAATCATGTTTCATCCTGGTAGCATGGGGTAGTCTTGCATTAAATGTTCTGGGACTAATTAATCAGGAAAGGACTCTAATTAAAAAGGAAACTGCTTACCAGCTGCCTGCTCAGGCTGTTTTACAGAGTGAAACTGTAGAGCTGGCTACTTGTACAACTTTCTGGCTACGTTCTGCCTTCTTATGTACCCAGTGAAAGAGGTTGAATTAAGGATTTCAGGGAGATCCTGCTTTATAATGACCTACCTAAGAACCTTTAGGAATACAACTTTGGATGTTTATAAGTCTGCTCTTTCTTTTGAAATACTTATAAATATTGGTATGAGTATTTAGAATGAAGTTTAATGGCAAAATGACAGATTTTTCATCTTTTGTTTTAAGTAAAATGTAGCACATTGCCAAATATAGTATATTAAAACCTTAAGGGACCATGATTTTGTTGGTTTGGGAATTTTTTCCATATAGGTTAATTGTAACTGCTTATCATCCATATTCTCAGAGTAATCAGAGGATAGGAGAGGTTAAGTGTGTCTTTCCTGTGGTTACAAAATTAGTGCATGTCTGAGGTGGAAGGATCCCAGGTCTTCCTGGGTTTCACGTCAAGCTCTGTATCCCCTTGTATTATGAGGCTTCTTTGTAAACTAAGATGATGATTCTTCATTTTGCATTTATGTCCCATGATCTTCGAAAAATTAGAATTTATCTTGCCACAATATGAATCTCTCAGGATTAATGACTGACTAATGCTGCTGAATAGGGTACTGTTAGCCTGTTCATTTGTTTGAATTACGTTTATACTTTTGTCATTTTAATCTTCTGTTGAATTTAAGTCCCCTTAAGTTTATTACTTTTATAATTGCTTGCCAGGAATAATGAATACTATATGAATTTCACAAATGTGTATAAAGCTTATCTGGCTTACATTTACATTTATGGTCTCAAAAAAATCAATAGTGTTTGGTACATAGTAGGTGCTTATTAAATGCTGCTTCATACATTCAGTTGTTTCTCAGAATATTTATGATTAAGGTACATGGTCTCAAGGTAGGAGATTATTAACATAGGCTGTAAAAATAGAAATAAGAGTCTCACAGTGCTTTGTAAAACATTTGATTCCTATTGAAAAATCATTACAAAATGGGAAAAATACATATGCACAAAAATTATTTCCTTAACTAGGAAGTCAACTCCATTCATATTAAGGGACTATCTAATTTGTTTTATTGTTTCTAGTTAGTTATGAAATGTAAAAATTGTGGCTACCACAGTTATGTGTAAGACTTACAAATGTTGTGATATATTTGGCTAGTGTAAACATGGCCTGCTCAAATGCTGGGTAACTGTACTTTAACAGGAGGCATATAATTCTACCAGTTTTGTGGCTTAGATTAAAAATATGTTTATATGTATACATACATACATGTCTCAGACTTTATCTCTATCTGTATCTGTTAAATGCTAGCAAAAAAAGTTTTTATCAGTCTGCAAAGTGGTCACTAGCCTGTCCAATGTTTAGCAACATTATAGTTCATGTCAGTGATGGCAGTGAATCAGTGCATGGATCCTCTGATTTAATCAAGATCTTTATTTTCTTTTAGGGTTATTATTCCAGTTATCCTTTAGAAAACTGGACTTGTGTTAATTCACATGGATGAAGCATATGAATATATTTTGCCTACTTTGCCAAAATATTATTATATGTTTGTTTATTTAAGCTCACTGGATTTAAGATTTGATTTAGAAATTTTAAGTAAAGCAGTATTAAAAAAAAAAAACATTTTTATTCTGAACTTAACAAGTACCAAGTAGAATGAGTATTTGTATGTACATAGAAGAGAAAAAAAGAGGATTGTACATGAAACCGCAGGTCTTTATTATGTACAGCTTACCTTTTAATTAACCTTCACAATACCTTTATAAGGTAGATAAATTGTAAATAATATTATTTTCGATTGACTCATAACCAGAATAGCAATGTTAAGAAATTCTCTCAAGGTCAAATGGGTCATCAGATGTAGATCTGAATATACATCTAAGATTATTGATAATATCTGCTATTCTAGGATCTTCTTTTATCTTTTCCACTGAGTATTGTCCCACATGTAAGACAATTGAGAATACTCTATTTTATGATAGAATGACTGGCTTATTGGAATTCTTGTCAATTAGTAGTTTATTATTTTATGACAGTAAATGTGAAAATTTATATTACTGGATTTTGGGGGCTGGGGAGATCCTTTCTTAGTAATGAAATCCTTTCTGAGGATTTCTATAAATATATAACAATTTTGTTGTTTTATATCTTGTCTAGTAGCTTTAAAATGGACATGTAACAGTAGGATAAAACCATCTCCCATCCTGATGCTATTGTCAAATTTCTGACAGATGTAACTTAATTTTCTAGATTCAAAAACAGTATTAGATCTTAGTTTTTTTTGAAGCAATGTGGGTGTTTTGTTTTGAGCAGATGAAGCAGGTAGGGACCTTATTTATGTAGCACCATTGCATTATAATATAAGCAACTGTCACAGGACTTGTTGTAAGATTTCGTCTATGTTTGAACCAAGCTGAAGAGATAGTGTAGCATGGTGGATGAAGGGCTAGATTAGATTCGGGAAGATCTTGTATCATATCCTTCTGCTAACAGTAGCTGTGGAAGCTCTGTGCTCATTGTGATGTTTGAAATAATTGTTTGATAGGGCTTCAATATGCAGTCACTTAGGCTAAGGGATACTAATGACCAAAATCATGTAAGCAATGGCAGAGAGCCTGTACTCCTCACCTATCCTGACCCTGTGTCAAACAAATAAAATAGCTGCCCCTGATGGGATGCTGCTCATGACTGACTGCATTGGCTGTGGATCCCCAGTTACTCAGTTGAATCCTTACCCAATTTTTGGTCCAGATTAGGAAACTCCCCTACCAGAGTCTGATATTGCTAAGTGACCCCAGGGAATTCTCCCCTCACCCACATTTAGGTCTGGTTAGGAATATGCTTGTTTACGACTACGTCCATCTTTAGAGTATGAAACTTGCTACCCAGATCTCCCTAAAAGCATGTTCCCTCACCAAGATCCAAGGGTAATATACCTCCTACTGTGTGGAAGGGCTGACATAATGATTAAAGCAGGTGATCATTTCCAGTTTATCTATGTATAGATTACAAATAAAAAAAAGAGATTCAGAAAGTTGCTGAATGACAGAAGGAAATAAGTTTAGGATTAAAAATGTGTGTGCTGAATCTCCTTTTTCTTTTTGCCACTTGTGTATTCAATAAGTGGAAGTTCATTTTAATATTGGCCCAAGTCATGAATATTCTGGTAAATGTGCGCCAAGAAAAAAAATAAATTCTAAAACCAAATTTAATTACTTGGGGATTATATGCTAACTTCTTGTATCGGTGCCATGACTTCTCTCCATTACTATAGACAATTGAAGTTGACAACATATCCTTTTGTTATTGTAAAAAAAAAAAAATTCACCCAGTGAGACAGATGCCTTAAAAACTTAAACATTTACAAATTCCTCATAAAAAAATTGCTATGTAAATATAACACTTTATATTGACACTTTGACCCAGTGATGCCACAAATAGGTCTGTACTCAGAGATCAAAGAAAGAGGAAAAAGACGCATATATACAAAAATAATTATAGCAGTTCTGTATGTGTGTGTGTGTGTGTGTGTGTGTGTGTGTGTGTGTGTGTGAGAGAGAGAGAGAGTGTGAGTGTGTGTGTATGGTGGCAAAGAATTGGAAATTGGGAGGATTGCCCATCAATTGGAGAATGACTGAACAAGTTAATGGTATATGTATATAATGGAATATTATTATACTATAAGAAAATGATGCAGAAATGTGGGAAGACATGTATGAACTGATGCAGAGTGAAGTTTAGCAGATCCAGGAGAAAAAATTATTAACTAATAAAAATATTGTAAAGTTAAAACAACTTTGAAAGACTTAAGAATTTAGAGCAGCATAATGACCAACCACAATTCCAGAGGATTCAAGATGAAACAAGTTAGCCACCTCCAGATAGAAAGGTGTTGTGGTCAGAGTACAAATTGAACCTTTTTTTTCTTTTTTTAGACATGACTAACATGGGAATTCTTTTTTGTTTGTTTGACTCTGCATGTTTGTAACATGTTTTGGTTTTCTTTCCTCCTTAGTGGGCTTAGGAGAGGTGAGAGGTAGCAAATGCAGATCTGAAAATAAAATAGAATTTAATTAAAATGTAATGGTATTATTCAGGTATACATATTAACTTTTCAACTTACAAAATGCTTTTCTTTCTTCTTTCTGAATTAGATAGTGAAAGCATCATTATATCCATTTTTACATAAGAGGGGGCTGAGCTCCAGAGAGGTCACACAATTTGCCCTAGATCTCTGTTGTACCCTAGCACTAGGGCTGATGCCAAAACTCAGGTCTTCTAATTGTTTTCATTTATTATTCTATTCACCTTGCCATGCTGCCTCATATAAATGAAAAATGATAAGCATAACAATAATATTAAAATACTTACTGCCTCAGTCTAAAGTGTTCCTAATTTTGGCCTATTACACTATTCATCATATTATGACCCTTTCATTTTACTTAAAGAGAAAACTTGGAAAGAAGGGCAGAGTTATTAGAAAAGGGGAAAAAATGACTGTTTGGAAAGGGTTGCTTTCTTCTAGGCTTAACTTTCTGCTTTAACTCCCGAAATGCCTAGTGCCAAGAACTGGAATTAAAATTCGCTTCTTTTAATCCTTGATCTGATATCACTTAACCCAGCACATGTATAACTAATACATTTTACTTACCAGAAAGATAAGTCCTATTTCCCTTTCCTAGTACTGTGTCAGGTCCAGTCGAAACAGGTCCATGGTCTTAGTAGAAACCAACAACCTCCTTCGTTGCATATAACTGGTAGAATTGATTTGAAATTGTCTTTTAAGGTGGTATAGAGCAACAGTGAAGTTTTAAGGTTGAGGTGAAAAAGTAAAAAGATGTGATGATTATTGTTCTAGAAACTGTTGCTTTTCTGGTTGAAGTAGAATAATAGCATGTACTAAAATCATCAATCTGCTGGACAAGACAGTCTCTCTCTACCCTCAAGAAACTTATATTCTAATTAGGAAAGCAGTACAGAAAAGGGAGCTAGAAGGAAGAGGAAGAGTACCCTGGTTGGGGCAAGGTGACTGGTAAGGAGGTGATATCTAGAGAGTGAGTCAGTTCTGTAGTAAAGTGACCATAACAGGGATCTCGGGGAAATATGGTCTAAGAAATGGATATAATTTATAATAGTCAATAATTACATGAAGTACTTGATGATTGACCTAAGCATAATCGTATAACTGTTATATATCTTTGCTGTATATTAATCTAGTTTCAGGATATATTCAGTATTAGATTAAATATGTAACAAATAATTTTTGTGGGAATATGTTTTTAATAATACTCATCATTCAAGGCTTACCTACTATGGTAATAACGGCTAAGGAGATTTGGTAATCTAACACTTTATTTTCATGTTTATTATCTGTCTTTTTCCCTTTATATACAATTTAATTTTGTTCAGCCAGCCCATTACTGAAAATTAGGAATATACCTTCTGTTTTTTTTTTTTTATTTGCCAAGGACAGATGTTTGATCATTAATGCTGATCTCTTAATAGTTAGATTTAAGTATTAAGAAAAGTATTGCTTCAGGAAACCAATTTGTAGCTTCTCAGTAAGAGAAGCACTTTAAATAATTAGCTCATTCAAAATCAGTAGTCCTGAGAAGTGTTGATGAGAAAGGACAGCAAAGATAAATGACAAAATATGGTAAAATGTGATTTTCTCATCTGCCCCTTTCAATACTTATTTTATAAAACTGCTTTATTGGTAATTTTGAAAAATAATGATGTCACTTCTCAGTAAATACTTTCCCCCTAGAAACCTTTATTATGTGAAGATAGTTAAACAAAACAGACTAACATGTAGGCCTCTCCTGAGAAGTAGTATTTCATTCCTTTTACCCATGGTCTGCTCCCTCTCAGCTAGGATGAGAGAGATAGGTTATCAAGCTACTGGAGATGACCAGTCATTGTATTGATCAGAAATTTTTGGCTTTCGGTGTTATTTCTCTTAAAGTATTTTGTAAATTGCTATTTTATTTCTCCTCATTTTGATCTCTATCAGGTCCAAGAAGTATTCAATCATTTATCAAGCATTATATAACTGCTGTATGACAGGTTTTGTGCTAGAGACTGTGACAAAGATGACACTGTTTCTGTCTCAGGAAGCTGACATTAGGGGAGATCACAGATGTATTACAAGCTGATTTTGGTGGGGGCTTGGAGAACTGTGAGGGGGGGGGAACTAGGAAAAGCCTCATGCAAAAGGTAGCTTTTAGGGAATGTTTGGAGCAAATTCTTAGGAACAGAGGTGAAGAGGGAGTGCTTTTTAGACATGAGACAGCCAGCATAGCAAAGCCACAGAGATGGTAGTTGGATAATTAATAATCAATTTATTAATTAGTCTAGCTGATAATCAATAAGCTGATTGTCAGTGGTCTCTCTTGGTTACCAAAGTAAAAACTGTGGAGATCACTGAATTCTTAAATACCTTTGGAAAAGGGGGTGCCGCTGACAGGTGAAAATCAGCTCTCATTGGTGAACTGTTAATGAGGGGGTAGGCTTTCAAATAAGGAGGTGGGCTGAAAGCCTTCAGTTCCTCTTGCCAAGACTTGGCTTGGCCTTGAGATTCAGCTGCTCCCAACAGTCTGGACAAAGGAATCCATCTCTATTCAGACCGCTCTGACTGATTTTCTTCTTTGTGAGCTGGGTTACCCCAAACTCCAGTGGAAGGATGCAAGGATATGGACTTAATGCGTTGGGGCTGGAATTCACCTAGATTAGATTCTGTTTACACTCTAAACAGAAGTAAGGTCTCCAAGATAGGAGCATGTTCCCAGAGGATTTGGCCAATTTTATCTATCAGCAATGTGCTTCAGAGACTGACTGACTTACAGAGGCTGGTCCCTGAATGAAGAAATTAAGAGGAAAAAGCCTTAATCCTAATTTAATAATTGGTTATTAGTATAATAGAAAAACAGTCATTTCTATCAAATGAATGATAGCTTTCCAGAATCCTTCATCATAGTATATGAAAGTTTGCATTTGTCCTGTTGTCCTTGATAATTTTTTTCCTTTTCTCTCAGCTGGAAAATGTTACTTACACGTCAGGTTTCTTCTTTTCCTTCGTCATAAAATGAATTGCAGAGGATTTCAGGAGTGCTTTGTGCCTATGCTTTGAATTTTGAACCAACTAATAAAAAAAAAAGATTGTAAAACACTTTGCAGGCTTTAGAAGGTTATTTAAATGCTAAGTAATATGCTTTGGAAGGAAAATGCTTTATAAATATTTATATTTAATAATTTTTGTATTTCACCTTTTGAAGGGCTTTTAGAAATATTTTAGCTATTTGAAAACATGTAAGAGGTTGGCTTCTCTAAGAGTCAGGTTCTGTGATCTGCCAATCCCTAACATTTGTTTTTGAAAGGACTTTAAGGTTCTTGAGAGCTTGGGAGGTAGCCTGAGCTTTCACAAACATTGGACCTACATGTGACTTCTTTTCTGAAACACTCTCCATTTTCTGTATCAGTTTATATTGTAGAATCATATGATCTCAGAAATGGAAGGGGCTTCAAAAGTCATTGTATCAAAGCTATATCTGAAGTGTAAGTGTTCCCCAGAATATAACCAGCAGATATGGTAGACCATTGTTCACTTGAATCTCTCTATTGATAAATGTAGTACTATGCGCTACACATGCTCGCTCTCTCTCTCTCTCTCTCTCTCTCTCTCTCCCCCCCCTCTCTCCCCCTTTCTCCCTCCCTCTCCAGTGTGTATGTGAATGTTTTTAAAATATGTAGGCCAAAGGTATGTAATCTAAGAAGCAATCCCATTTTATTTCTTGGGATAGAGAGAGGGAAGGGGAAAGCACCTCTGGGACTTGTTAAGGATTCTAAAAAGAAAGCCACAATTCCATTTCCTATGTTGTCCTATTTAGACCAGTGCATATGTTCTTCTCTTTGCCCATTGAATACCAAAGATCCTGTAATTGCTGTTGTAAGCATCTCCTAAAGGACTTAACTTTAAGGCAAGGGTGAGCACTGACCTTCCTGTGTTTTACAATGATTGTTCTCTTCACAGATTTTGTGCCTCTAGGGTAGGTAGAGACACTGTCTTGTGTAGCTTGACATTCTGGTACTTTTCCATTCTCAACCTGGCATTTAGAATCAGTGAAATGTGGAACAGGGAGGGCCACGTTTAACCTTTAATCCTCCCCTCTAGATGCAATTATTACCATCTTTCTTTAGCCAACTAAATGGTTTTCAAAGGCACTGTGAAATGTAAACATCACATGGACTCTGGAATACTTACATCTTTTCCCTGTCTAAGGCAGTTTCTAGCAGTCTTCCTTGTATTCTAGCAGGAACTACGTCAGAATTAAAGTTGGGCAGCAATTTGTTCCTTGTTCTCCTCACAAGAGAGGGAGGGAAGGGTGCTAGAGAAAGATGCTGAGTAATTTCAATCACATGACATGCAGTAACCTCTTTGAAAAAATCACACCCTTTCCCAAGTGTCTTATTGCTACTATGAAACCAAAACGGGAATAAATGTCAGCCCTTAACACATTCTATTGACTTATGTATAACATCATTCAAAGCAGACCTTTTTGTTCCATTTGAGCCCATAATTAACACTTCAGTGGCATTATACTTTTTATGCAATTTAAAAATGCATTTGGAAGTAACCTTTGGGAGGGATATAAGCAAAAATATGGCTTTTCCATCAATAAGTTGAATAGGTATTTTGACCTTGGTTTTCAAATCTCCCTAAGGTCAAATCACAGTAAACTAACTTCCTTCCTTCCTTCTTTCCTTCCTTCCTTCCTTCCTTCCTTCCTTCCTTCCTTCCTTCCTTCCTTCCTTCCTTCCTTCCTCCCTCCCTCCCTCCCTCCCTCCCTTCCTCCCTCCTTCCCTTCCTTTCTCCCCTAATTCAGGCCCATCCTCTGGAAATTTAGATAAAATGAGACACTCATAGGTAGTTCAACAGTTAACAAAAAGTTTACTTAGTTATAACAGAATATTCAACCAGGATATTGTACTTAGTTAAGGGTAGATGTAGTTGAACTCTTCCTTTCTGTAATAGCAGGACAGGGTATGGTGAGTCACTTGACCTGGGGACTTCTGTCAAGCCTTAAAGGCCTAATTCTAAGTGGGTGGGCTTTTAAAAAATTCCCATAGGGAATCCAGAAACCGTGTCAACTAGAAATGATACCTTCAGGAAGCTTCCTTATTACCAGTGCTGTTGGGGTAATAGACTAATCAAGGCTGGGGGATAACTTACTTGCCTTTTAGAGAGAAAGAACCTTAACTTGCTTGGGAATGGGAAACAGCAGACTGGTAGATATGGATCTTATCACACTTAGGTCATAGTTCTTCATTGGTATTTGTTATATTGTTCAACAAGATGGAATTTTATTTTCTAAAATAAATTCATGCTGAAATATTTTTGCCAGCAATTTTTAGTCATCATTACAACTCCAGATTATATGATCTAAAACCTCCATTAATTCCAGCCTCCATTTATTGTATCCACATCACTCTTTCTCTTAGTTGTTCTTACTCCTAGATTGATAGACCCTTAAGTAGGAAATTATTTTTAGACACCATATGAACCAGTATGGGATAAATAATCAAGATGTGGCTTTTTGAAAAAGCCTGAAAGTCTTCTCCTTTCCTTTAAGTTTTTTTTTGGAGGGCAATTGGGGTTAAGTAACTTGCCCAAGGTCACACGGCTAGGTTTTTATTTGTGTGTGTATTAAGTGTCTGAGGCTGGATCCGAATTCAGGTCCTTCTGACTCCAGGGCCAGCGCTCTACTCACTGCGCCACCTAGCCGCCCCGTCCTTTAAGTTTTAAAGTAAACTTTATTTACTCTGTTTATTGCTATGTCAGGTCACAAAATCATCTTCTCAGCTTTTAATTGTCAGTATTTCCACAGTGCAATTTACCCTTAGTGTTAGATCTAGATAGAAGACAAATTTAAGGGGAAAATACCATTCTCACATTTTGCTATTCAGAAAATGCCTCACACTGTCTTTAACATTTTGGTACCCAGTTAACATTTGTACATATAAGCATTTGAACAAATAGAACCAACGTATTTACATGTGTAAAGAGATTAATTGTCCCCCATTTCACTTTACAAAAATCTACTATCAGAAAATTCTTAATGCTTTCCTGAACACTTGATGCGAACTTGAAAGACTAAACTGTTAAAGAGACTATCCATTACCCAGCAAAAGTAATATCACCAGAAGAAAACAATTCATCCACCATAAAAGGAAAAATAAATCAGAACTTTTATAACTATCTTATGAAGAGAAAATAAATATTAGATGTTAAATAAAATTGTATTATTGCTTCATTCTTATTTATTTTAAAAGAATTTGAATATGGGTTATATAAATAGACATATAAATTTGTCACTTTATTGATCTTTATAAACATAAAATATTTTCTTCCTCTTATTCCTAGTCATAGTGAGGACTTCTATCACTTCCATAAGATTTTTTCCTATTTAAAAAAAACACCCCTAACTATTGTTTTTAATTCATTTGTTCAGCATATATTTAGTAAGACCTTATTATGTGTCAGATACTATGCTAGCCATCAGGGATACAAATATAAAATAAAAATAATTCTTCAGGGATTCTAAATTTTACTGTAGTGAAATATTATGTACAAAGATAAGTAAATACAAAATTTATACTGGGGAATGGGTAAAGGACCCTGGCAGCTGGGGGGATCAGGAAAGATCTCATGTAGGAAGTAGCATTTGGGTTGAGCCTTGAAAAGATTTAGAGACTTAAGAATCCTTGTTGAGGAGGAAGTGTATTCCAATCATGAGGGATAAGCCATGCAAAGTTAGGGAGAAAGGAGATGGAAAGTCATTTACAATGAACAGCAAATAGGCTAATTTGTTTGGTAAAAAACTGAGAAAGATGGAGTGGAGCATATCATAAAAAGACATTAAATACTAGCCAGTAGTGTTTATATTTTATAATGGAGGCAGTAGAGAACCACTGGAGATTCTTGAGGAGGGGGATAAAATAAAATAGCTAGATCTGTTCTACTTCAAAAATAGTGATTTTACATTTTTCTTGAAAACTTTTTTTCTAAAAATTTAATTGATATTTTATTTTTGTATTTCACCTGCATTTTCCAATGTATCTTGCCCCTCTCTAGAGAACCATAGATTATAACAAAGAAGGGAAGGGAGAGAGAAGGGAGTAAAAATTTGCTATGTGCTAGGAACTGCGCTATGAGTTTTTTACAAAGATTATCTCATATGATCTTCACAACAACCCTTTGAAGTAGGTGCTCTTCTTATCCCCAGTTTACATTTGGGTAAACTGAGGAAAACAGGGATAAGTGAGTTGGCCAGGGTCACACAGCTAGTAAGTGTCTGAAGCTGTAGTTGAACTTAGGACATAACAGTAGACTCAGTGCTCTGTCCACTGGGTCACAAGAACTTTCCATGGCACTTATTAACTATGTCCATACCACACCACTTGTACCTCAGTTTTCCCGTTCTTTCTCCACTTAGAACTTGGGTCCCTGTGACCCTCAGCTCCAATTACGACCTTTCACTTTTCTTGCCCGTAGGCAGCTCCACCACCTCCCTTCCTAGCCATCTCCATACCTTAATACCCCATGTGGTAGGGTCCCCCTCCTCTTTTCTCATTCTGGCTCTGAGAACCATAATCATATCAACATAACCATTTGTGGTAAGGATATAGTAATCAAATGAAATTACCCCTTGGCTGCTACTTCCTATATGTGTTATCTTCTATTAATATGTAAGATCTTTAAGGGCTGGGATTGTATAGCTTATTTGTACTTAATATCCTAAGTACTTAGTATAGTACTTGACATATGGGAACTTCTTTATGCTTTTTTCTCTGTTATTTATTCACTAAGATAAAAGTTTAACTAACTTTCAAGACTAACACATTGGAAAAACCTGATATAGCCTGCAGTGACCCATACCAATAACTCCCTTCCATCTGAGGAAGGTACGTTGTTTCTTCTTTGGGATCAAGCTTGGTTCTTGTTACTTCACAACATTCAGTTTTGATTTTTTTTATTCTTCCCATTTACATTATTAGAATCATTTAGTATGGGGCGGCTAGGTGGAGCAGTGAATAGAGCACCAGCCCTGGAGTCAGGAGGACATGAGCTCAAATGTGGCCTCAAACACTTAACACAAAAACTAGCTGTGTGATCTTGAGCAAGTCGCTTAACCCCAATTGCCCTCCAAAAAGCAAAAAAAAAAAAAAAAAGACTCATTTAGTATATTGTTTTTCTGATTCTGCTTACTTCATATAAATCTTCCTGGCTTCTTAGGATTTATCTTATTCCCTGTGTCTTATAGCACAATAATATTCCATTGGATTCCTGTACAGTACCACAACTTCAACCATTCCCCAGTTGATAGGCATCTGTTTTGTTTCCAGTTTTTTTCTACTATAAGTAGTTTTTCTATAAACATTTTGCTGCATATGGGGGCCTTTAAAAAATTGACCTCCTTGGGTATATATCTAGCAGTATGATCTCAGTCTCAAAGAGCATGAATGTTTTTGTCTCTCTCTTCACAAATTATAGAATGGCTATAAAAAAGCCAAATATCTATATAGTAGTATGTTCATCTTTCCACAGCTCTTCCAACATTGACCATTCTCATCTTTTGTCATCTTTGCTGATTTTCTAGTAAATTCCAGAGCCCCTTTAAATTTCTATTTCTCTTAATTGTTACTTAGACATTTTTCCACATGGCTGTTAACAATTTGTAATTCTTTTGAGAATTGTTCATATCCTTTGACACCCATCTACTGGGGAATTGCTTTTAGTTATACATACATAAATACATACATACATGTATGTGTATATGTATATATGCATTAGTTGCTTAGATATCTTGGTTTTCATACTCACCAGAAATTTTTGATATAAATATTTCATTGTCTATTCTACTTATCTCATTTCTTGTACAAAATTACATGTATTCAGAATAGTCTATTTTATCTTTTGTAATTGTCTCAAGCCCCAGTTTTTTAAAAAAAAGTTCACAAGTAGCTGTGAAAGGAACTTGATCTAGCTTTCTCTTTATTTTTTATCTTTTCAAAGTATTTAGGTCACATGTATATTTGGAGTTTATTGGATCATATGGCATAAGATGCTGATCTAAACCTAATTTGTTTCAGATTGCATTCTAAATTTTCCTGGCATTTCCTATCAATAAGAATCTCTTTCCTTGATAATTTATGTTTTGGTATTTATTGTACCCAGAGCCATTTATTTCTGATTTTTCCATGTCAAGTCTGTTCTATTGATGTACTTTTCAATTTTTTTAACCAACATCAAAAAGTTTTAATGATTGTGGCTTTATAGCATAGTGTTAAGGTCTGAGAATGATATTCTCTTTTCATTCCCAAAAAGTTATGATACCTAAAATCACATTAGCATATGTTTAGTATCAGTTCTTCAGGAGAAAAATATGTATTTTTTTATTATGTTCACATTGTTGCCTATCTGAATTTCAACTTGGAGTAAAGAAAGAGACTTGTTCTGACTCAGACTCTGATATTAGTTGTGTAACTGTTAGCAAGTCAGTTAATCTTTTAAGTTTCCCCATGCATAAAATAGGAATAATAACACTTCCATTACCTGTCTCACAAGAATATTGGGAGAAAAGTGTTTTTTAAACATTAATATTCATAGAAATGCAAGGTTTTTAAATTTAATAAAAATGATGGTAAAGCCAGAAGTGGAGTGGAGCCAGCTCCAAAGTGATCCTCTAAAAATACAGGTCTAACTGTGCTCAGAAATCTCCAGGGCCTTCCTGTAGACTCTAGGCTCAGACTCTTCAGACACTTAGCAGTCTGGCTGTGACCTGCCTTTCTAAACTGAATGTCCCTTACTCCCCTTCACACACTGTACAATTTAGTCAGACTGGTTCCCTTGCTGTTCTTCACATATAATGGCATTTCAAAGGCTTGGTTTGCCTTTTCTGTTTATTTATATGCATGCGTTTGCCTGAATAGAATAGAAACTCAAGAGCAGAAATTTGAGTTTCATTTGTTTTCAGTCTTTGTATTTCTAGTGTCCAGGACATCTCCTTGTACATGCAGAGCATTTAATAAATGCTTATTCTTTGATTCATGGGAGTCAGTGAAGATGAGGAGCAACCCTTCATTTGCCACCATTTAATACCTTAACCATCAAGATAGTACTGGGAAATTCTAGTGAAACTTGACTTGAATTTTATGATGTTTGTTTTGGGTGACTAGAAATGTGCAACCTTCATGAGTTGGTGTTTATAAATATCTGTAAAGGAAAATTACTTTAATTTACAAACAAACACCCAACCATACCTTATGTATTCAAACCAAATAAAAGGATCTGCAGGAAATAGGCTTTTATCAATCAGTTGACAGATTGAGCCTGCTGGTCTATATGTGAAATTAATAGGTGGGAAATTAGTCATGTGTTGTTATGGTGGTAGACATCTCCATATGCCACAGAGTTCAAGTTCATGTCAATGTCTTTTAAATTTTAATTATTTATTTTTGCTTGGGGGGGGGGAGGCAGGGTGATTGGGGTTAAGTGACTTGCCTAAGGTCACATGGCTAGTAAGTGTTAAGTGTCTGAGGCTGGATTTGAACTCAGGTCCTCCTGACTCCAGGGCTGGTGCTCTATTCACTGCGCCACCTAGCCACTCCAATGTCAACGTCTTATTGTATCTTTCTTAATACTTCATATTTTCTAGGTACAAATCTATTTTTAGTCAATCAGTATCATTTAATGGGAATGGCTCATAAAAGCTGTCTGCTCTTGAGATACCACTGAAATGTATCTTTATGTTTCTCTGTCCTTTTACCTTCTTTCTATCCACAAGAAGTTTCGTAAACACATACCATTTCTGAGAACCTAAAAATAAATAACATGTTTACTTTAATCATCCTATTTAGTTCTTCATCCCATTTTCTAATTTTTTTTTAAAAAAGGGCTCATGAAACTCTTCTTCAAAACCTTCTCCTCCTTGTTTGGCAACCAACACATCCTTTTAGCCATGACTTGAAAAGCAGAGGTTGCATTTATTATTAGCTATTTTCAATTTGCTGTCCCTTGAAGTGATTCCTGTCAGGGTTTTGTTCTCAGATTTCTTATTTTGCCTAGTTAATTTTATCATTTTGTTTTGAAAATAGCTGCTGAAATAATAGAGGTGTTTTGGCTGGCTCCAGCTGATGTGTTTGAGTTCACATTTCCTCAGAATTTGTAACAGGTACTATGGAGGATTGAACAGTTTAATGATTTAATTGTTCTTTTGAATAGCTTTGAATTCTCATTGAGAAGAGGAGTGTCATTCTCTCCTGCATTTTAAAGACAAACCTTCATTGTTCTGGATTGGAACACAGGTTTATCAAATGGATTGTGTCTTTGGAGTGCCATCCAACAGGACTGAGCCAGCATCTAACCATAGGGCATCTCTAATGTGTGTGCCAGGAGGTAGCTGACTTTGAGAATGGTGCAGGAGTAAGGAAGAGAGGAGAAACCTCACTGTGAGTATGGTGAATTCCACAGTAGTCACTCTTCTCTATCCCTATTTCATGTATCTTTCACTAGTCATTGTGAAGACAGGGACTCCCAGTGCATCATCCACACATCTTCCAGAGGGATTTTCCTATAGTTCTGGTCTGACCATGTTGCTCCTGTATTTTCCAACAGCTTCTTTTTGTTTGTAGAACCAAATAAAAACTCTTCTGGTTGGCATTTAAGTCTTCTGTACCCTGACCCCAACCTAGCTTTCTGTCATCATTCTCTTTCTCACATTATTTAGTTCAGCCAAACTGAACTTCTTGACATTCCTCTTACATGATTATCATGACTCCCTTCTTCATGCATTTCTACTGACTGTCCCTCGTCTGTTGACCATGCTACCCCCTCATCTCTCTCTCTTGGAACACCTAGTTAAGTTCCACCATCTTCTGCTTGAAGCCTTTTTGGATTCCTCTCCTCCAAATACTTTGTGTATAATTTGTTATTTTTGTTCAGTTGTTTCCAGTTCTTCATGACCCCCTATGAGGTTTTCTTGGCAAAGCTACTAGAGCGGTTTGCCATTTCCTTCTCTAGCTCATTTTTATAGATGAAGAAACTGAGGAAAACGAGGGTCACACAGCTACTAAATATCTGAAGCAGGATTTGAGCTCAGGTCTTCCTGACTCCAGGCGTGCTATTGATTGTGTCTTTTAGCTGCTCAATTTGTTTATATCTATATGTATACATATCTCTCAGAAGAGGAGTAACATTCTTGAAGGCAGGATTTTTTTTGTCTAGCAATACATAGTAGGTGATTAATAAATGATTGTTAATTGATTAGTAGTAGTTGTCCATTAAAGGCTTTTTGTTGGCTGTCTAATTTTTTTCCTTGGAAATTCTTTTAAAGTCCTAGATACAGACAGTTTTAATCATCTTGAATATGACCTTGAATAAACAAATTGGTTTGTTTTAGTTTAATATTGTTAGTAATTCTGCTTGCCCTTTATACAGTGATTTATAGACTATAAGATGCTTTAGTATAGGGTTTTATCTACCCTATAACAACTCTATGAAGAGATTGTGAGAGTATTATGATTCTTTGTCTCTGAAAATTATGATTATATGCATTTTATGGATGAAGAATTTCTGGTTTGACTTGTCTCATTTCACAGTGGGAAATGCTGCAAAGACTACTCCCTCCCTGTATTTAAGGTCAGGGCACCTGAGTTCAAATCCTCTCTTTGGCACTGCCTGTGTAACCATAGATCAATCATTTAACTTCTCATGAATATAGAATTTTAATTTTTAAAATTAGAGGGTTGAGTTAGATGATCTCTGAAGTTCCTTGAAGCTCAAAATCTATGATTCTGTAGTGGGAGAGATAGGAACCGAATCAGGGTTTTTTCCCTCCAAATTCAGTATTCTCTCTACCAAACCATGACTCAACTCTAACCTTGAGCCATCAAATCAAGTTACACAGGATATAGTTGCCATAAGCTTTTGAAAAAGATAGTTTTATTGATAGGTTTTATTTTTAAATCATAGTTATTTCCAGATATCATAGTCATTTTTATATCATAGTCATTTCCAAACTCCCCACCCTCTCTCTAGAAACTCATCCTTTTAACAAAGAATGATAGATGAACAAAAGCAACTTACTTGTTGACCTTGATATGCAATGATCTGCATCCTTGGGTCCCCACCTTTTTTCTGAAAGATGGGAGGTGCATTTCCTCATTTCTTCCCTGAGTGGCCTTTCAGTTGCATTCACTTCTGCTGTTACTATATATGAATTCACCAAAAAGTGTCATGAGCTCTTTAGCAGACATGTACTAAGTTACTATAGTTATTTTCCTTTGAATAATTATAAAAATGTAAAAATCAACTCTGTCCTTTTCTTTTCAGCTTTTGTGTATTATATAATTTTGTATTTTCCAGATATATAGAGTCTCAAACAGACTGTATTACTTTATTACTAACATCCTTAAATATAATGGAATCTCTGAGCCTATTTAGCCCAAGAATCCTTTCTCCAATATTCCCAAGAAGTTATCTGAACAAAAAGATTAGATTTTTGCCTTTCTCTAGTTTATCTGTCTTGTTTTGCTAGAATACATCTTCATCATTAACAAGCATTTACTGAGCTGGTATTGTGGATTTGCCAGCCCCCTGAATTTGATATGCATAAGGACTCAACTTGGAGATGCAAGTATCTATGTTGCTGTGGATTGTAAATTGTATTAATTATATGATTGTCAAATCTCTACTTTTTGCCACTTAGGTACAGCCTACATCATGTTGAATTATGTCTGATGTTAATTAGTTGCCCTTTTAGTTGTTTCGCTTTCCTTTAGAGAAAACCTTTTTGTCACTTTAGATAATAAATTCTTCTAGTTGAAAACTTTTGGGATGGATAAAAATTAAAGCAGAATAATGCAAGATCATCATTGAAAGCACATAGACCACCTTACATTATGAGGGGAGGCCTTAAAGAATCATACTATACCCAGTAGCTCAAGCCAAGAGAAATTATTGTTGTGTTGGCAAGCACTGTCATCATGAAGGCATTCACTTTCAGAATTTTTAACCTAGGATACAAAGATTCAGAGATAAAAGAGAGATCATTTGGTCTATAAGAAAACTGAGGCTCAGGGCACTGGCAGAAGAGGTAATTAACCAATGATTTTCTTTGAGAAAAAAAAGGAAAGAGGTTCAGATAGAGTAGAAGAATATTGAGAACCATATATAAGGGTTTGAATGGGATGGAAACATGCTACTTTGCTAATGTATTGTACTTTTTTCATTGTACTGGTTCTGTCAGAGGTACCATCATTCTTCCAACCACCCAAATTTGTTAGCTCAGAGCCTTTCTTCCATTCAATTTCCATTTCATAAACATTTATTAAGAGCCTACTATGTGCCAGGCACTATGCTGTAATAGTAATGGAATTTGAAGATCCCCTTGTATTGGCAAGCTAGTAGGTATTTAGCACTTAATTCCAAGCTCATGATTGTGTCAAGTATTAAGACCCAGAACTTGTGAATCCCACAGTGGGATGGACTTCCTGATGTAATAGGAAGTGGCTGGAACGAGGAGTTAATACTTTATATAAGGAAAAGCACCAGCTGGAGAGTCAGAACTTCTTGGAGCAAGCAGAAGGGAGGCTGAGGAGGAGAGACCCAGGCTGGAGAAAGTGATTTTGATTTTGAGAACACAGCTTATGGTGGCGGAATTTCTTCTGGAAGCCAGCTGGAACTTCTGCTGAGACTTTTCTTCTAGGAACTTCTGCTGAGACTTTTCTTGTGGTAACTTCTGAGATCTTCCAGGCTGCTAAGAACCATGCTGAAGAGCTACTATGAGTGAGAGAGGAGGATTCCTGCTTGAGGGAACTTGTTCTGTTGTGAAGGCTTGGGAATGTGGGTGTTCACTGCATTAATCATGTGTACCAACCCATGGCCCTGTCCTCCAGAGCATCCCATCAAAGGGGCAGAGGGTACAGATGAGACATGAGTGTCAGGCAGATTCAGTCTTAGAGGCTAATGAAATTTCCCAGTTATGAATTTCCTGGGGAAGAAAGGTATGATGGAAAATTCAAAAGAAATCCAAAAGCAGTGTAGTATATGGGAAATGACTCTGCTTCTCCCTTAATACCCTTTTATATCCAACCATTTCCAAGTTTTTTCATATTCTTCCTGCCCTGTATCTCTCATATTCATCCTCTTCTCTCTACTAACAGAGTCCCTACTCTAGATCAAACCCTCCTCACCTGCATCATCACAGTAATGGCCAAAATGGTCTCCCTTCCTCTCATCTCTCCAGTCTCCAACCCATCTTCCAAGGAATTACCAAAATAATATTTTTCAAAGACAGGTCTGAGCGCATCATTCCCTTATTTAAGAAGCTCCTGTTTGTCTCTAAGATAAAGTACATATTCTTCTTTTTGACATTTAAAGACCTTCCTTCTCTGGCTCCAGTCCATCTTTGTAGACTTATTTCATGTTACTCCCCCTCACATACTCTGTTCCAGCCAAACTGAAATTCTAGCTGTTCCTCATATATAACACTTTATCTCATGTCTTTTCATATACTGTGCCCCATGTGTGGAATAGACTCCTTCAGCCTCTGCCTCTTCGAAGCTCTGTCTCCATTTAAAACTCAACTCACTTGCCATCTCCTGTGTGAGACCCTTTCTGATACCCACCAGCTGTTAACACTATTGCATTCCAATTTTACTTTGTATATATTTTGAATTTGCTTATCTATGTATATGTTATTCTCTTCTTCCCTCCCTCCCTCCCTTCCCCCCCCAGTTGATTGTAAGCTCCTTGAGGGCAGGATTACCTTTTAGCCTTTGCTTTAATGCCCCACATAGTCTCTGATAACAAGTAATTACTTAATGAGTGCTTGTTGAACTGAATTGCATGGTTCATAGATTGAGGGTTGATTGGGACCCCAAACTTCCCTTTTTACAGAGGAAGAAAGGGAGGTTTTGGGACATTAAATGTCTTATCCAGGGTCACAAGGTAATGTTGGAAAAGGGATGTGAACCAAGGTCCTCTCACTCCAAAATCAGTGCTCTTTCCACGATACTCTATTCCTTCCTATGTACCTCTTCACCATCATTAAACATGTGTGTAAAATTTGTGAGTCTATATTAATGCTTAATAATGAGTTGATAACATGAAATATATGAAAACAGGCTGTAATAACTACCCCACCCCCGGCATATTTGTAATAAACAATAAGAAATCCAGACTGAATACATTTTAGGTGTAGCATTCAGATGGAGTGGCATGTATGTGTGCCCGCATATGCATGAAGCATTTGTTCCTGTCATTTTAGTTCTATTAGAGAAGCATTGTAAAAATTAGAAGCAGGAAACAGAATCAGAAGATCGAATCCAAATTTGGTTCAAATAACAAATATTGCTTTCAGCCTTTGACACTTGGCAGCTTTAAGTCTATCAATACAAATGAGATTCCCTCCCCCCCCCCCAACTTCTTTTGGCAATTCAATGTGGATAGAAATTTGAAGTAATGATTAAAAAATGACCTAAATTCTATTCAGGAGAATTTTTAAAAATTTGGAGCCTAGATCTTGTAACAGCCCCTTGAAATGTATGAGCATTTGTATTTCAAGTTTGCTTCTGAAAATTGAGTCATAGATGTTGCACTTCAAGCCAGCTGAAGGTCTGATTATTCCACACTTCACTGCTTTTAAAATTCCAGTTGCTATAACAACTTTGATATTTTTTATTATTTTTAGCACTTCAGTTGCCATAACAATAAATATCACTTTTTAAAAGTGTAACAAATTTTATTTTTCATTTCTTCCTTTATTTTTTTCTTTAATAAAGGAAGTAACCCCTTTCAATTAAAACTTTTTTTTCTTGTGTCATCCATTCAGTTAAAATTTGGGAATGTTAATCAGTTTTCAGACTTTTGAATAGTCTTTTTCAAGGTGGGTTCAGCTTTTATGCTTTTTCTTTTACATACCATTTCCCCCCCCAAAGAGAACAGCCAGATAATTTGTCTAGTTATCCAATTGGTGGAAAATTAATGATGGGATTTTGCTTAAGATAAAAATTTGTATTAAATAAAAATTAACTTAGATGTTGGCTAAAAACAACAGCCAGAAAAATAAAATTGTCTAGGGAATATGGGAAAAATGAGACAAATGCATTGTTGGTGAAATTGTGAACTAATCCAGCCATTCTGTAGAGAAGTTTGGAACTGTGCCCAAAGGGCTATAAAACCATGCAAACCCAAAGCCTTTGACCTAGCAATGCAACTACTAGGTCCATATCCCAAAAGAGATAAAAGGCAAAAAGAATATCTATATGTACAAAAATATTTATAGCAGTCCTTTTCTGGTGGCAAAGAATTGGAATTGAGGGGATGCCCATCAATTGAGCAATGACTGAACAAATTGTGCTATTCAGTTATGATGGGCTCTAAGAAATGATAAGCAGGATGTTCTCTGAACAACCTGGGAAGACTTTAATGAACTGATGCAAAGTGAAATGTACTGTGTACAAAGTACTTAACAGCAATATTGTAAGATGATCAGCTGTTAATAACTTAGCTCTTCTCAGTAGTACAATGATCCAAGACAACTCTGAAGGACTTATGATAAAAAATGCTGTCCATCCTCAGAGAAAAAACTGATGGTCTCTGAATACAGATTGGAACATACTTTTTAAACTTTATTTTTCTTGAAGTTTTTTGTTTTTGGTCTGTGATTTCTTTTACAACATGACTAATATGAAAATGTTTTGCATGACTACACATGCATAACCCATATATCCAGTTGATTGCCTTCTCAGTGTAGGGATGGATTGGGGTGGAAAGACAGGAAGGGAGAGAATTTGGAACTCTTAAGTTTTAAAAACAAGTGTTAAAAATTGTTTTTACATATTACTGGGGAAATTTTTTTTTTAAGCAATTGGGGTTAAGTAACTTGCTCAAGGTTACATTGCCAGTCATTATTTATGTGTGGGTGTTCATTTTCTGAGTCCAGATGATTGATCCTGGGCTGGGGCTCTTACTCACTGCGCCACCTAACCGCCCCTGAAAAATAAAATTTTAAATAAATTTAAAAACAAAAGAAAAGAAAGTTGCCTAACTGCAATTATAGGAGATCATTATTAGGATATGAAGGAGAGGTATATATTAGACAGGTATGGGTTGGGAAGAATCCCTAATAAGACAGAGGATAAAACAGGTGACAAAAAAGACAATTTCAGTTTTATAAGAGTAATAAAAGCATTTTCTTAGACAATGTCAATGCAGCTACAAGTGGGGAAAAAAGATGTAGATTAAAAAGAGCTTTGCATTAGATATTTTTGATTTAAAAAAAATTGACATCCAAAATCCATAAGAAATTCAAGCCATTGAAACAATTCCAAAAGGCTTATGATGGGAAATGCCAGCCACATTCAGAGAAAAAATAATGGAATATGAATGCAGATTGATGTATACTATTTGCTCTCTCTCTTTTGTTTCTTTTTTGTTAAAAGAATACTCATTCTCACAGGCTTGGCTCATTTGGCCAAGTGGTATGACCAATCTGAGTCTGAGATCATAGCTAGTCAAGGCAGTCCCAGACAGTTGTATAACTGGAATTTAACTGGGATTTCTTTCTCACTCTCATATCTGGCATGTTGTGACTTTGAGTACAAATTTTAACCCCCTGAGTCAGGTATACTGAGACTGTGAAAACAGCACAGGCTGAATGCATTTTCTCTTCCCTCTTATCAAAGGTTCTTTTAGGATGTTCAAAAGACCTCTCTCTTTCTCATATTTACTGGGACTTTACTTCAACAGATTTCTCGTATTCTTCTTAAAATGCTCTGTTTCAGTATGACACAATTTTCTGGGCATTTCTTTAGGTGACTGGCTTTGTGGTGGTAAGCCAGAAAGGGACTCCTCATCATTTTGTAAGGGCACTTGGAATGCTAAGAGGTTGGGACAACTTTTAGTATTGGCTATATCCTCCTATAGTCACTTTTAGTCACTTTTCCAAAACTGAAATCCATTTAGGAGTTTAAATTTCTACTTGGCTTAATTTTTTTAAATACACAGCACATTTCAAATGAGTAAAGCTAAGGCTTTAGTAGTGGCAAGAATTCTGAATTTGGAGTCACAGTCCTTGGCTAATTCCTGACTTTAATACTTATTGCCTCTGTGACCTTGGGTAGGTCACTTATCCTCTCTAGGTCACAGTTTCCTCAATATTAAAATGGTAGAGTTGGAGCAGATGATTTCTAAGATCCCTTTCAGATATAATTTTTTGTTCTTGTGACTTCAGCAAACATTTTAAGTGAAAATGAGTTGGCATGGTGGAAAAAGTACTAGGTTTATAGTGAGATCATGAGATACTTAAAAGCTTGCCATTGCCATTCACCTAACCTCTGTCCATCTCAGATTCTTCATCTGTAAAAATAAAAAACCTCATAGTTAATTAGCTTTCATGAGTGAGTATTTATACAATGGCATAGCGAAAACAGTTGATACAAAATGTCCTCCCAAAAGACTAAGATATACTCTGTCAGTCAGTCAGCCATTTAGTAAGCATTAATGGGCCAGGCACTGTGCTAAGTGCTGAGGAAAAGTAGACCTAAGCTTAGCAAGAACACATGTGGCAAAAAAGAATACATTACAGTGCCTGAAAATCCTTTTGTTGGAGTCCTCAAAACATTGTCCTGAAGTGTGTGCTCATTTCTCCACTGGGCTCTCCCCAGAATCTTGAGTCAGCTTTCCCCATCTCCTATATTCTAGTCTTTCCTTGGCTCTTAGTGCAGATTTTGCTGTCTACAGTTCCAAGGATGCAGCTGGGATGATGAATGGAAAATGGGAATCCTCAAATCTCGTAGCATCATCAAAGATCTCAAGGTGTTTCTCCAACCAAAGGATGGAGAGGCAGCCTGGGCTGAGGCCAAGGTGCACCCTTCACTCCTCCAGGAGATTTCTTCTCAAGGGTAGTTCTTTCTTGTTGTGCTATAGCATTTGTCAGGCTGCAAGGAATGAAATAATAGTTCCCTTTTTTGAAACATGATTTTCAGTGAATTAAATGAACATTCAAAAACATCATGACTCTTGTGGAAGTAAGAGATTAAGATAAGTTAATAGGATCCTTGATTTGGAAATGGAGTTTAAAGCTGTTGTAACATTTTGAAATTTAGATTTTATTCTGATTTTGTCTTTCTTGTGAGCATTATATGCTCTCTAGGTAGATCTCAAAACATTTAAAAAATCTCAAACTATATAAAACCTGCTCCTTTTCTCCATATCTCTCCATTTCGGTTGGTAGTACTTCAGCACCATGAATCATTCTAGTGCTTCAGTCATTTAAGGAAATAATCAAGACTTCTAAATTCAGGGACCAGAGAGAAGATATTGTGAAAACCAATGTTTAATACCCTAAGATGGTAAATTTGGTATCTCCTTATTGCTGATTCTGATGACCCTGGAGGAGATGACTTTTAGCAGTTCTGCTTCACTTTAATCCAGTTCATGGGCAAGTCAAATGTCACCCTCCTGGTGTCATTGGTCTTCTTTGAGAATGAAGGATGAACAACAACAGTTGGACAGCCAGATTCAATGGTGATGCCTACCAAACAGTGATTCTACACTGATGGAATGCCTCTAATTTCACTATGGGCCCTGTTGTTTCTGCTCAGTTTCTATTTGATCTTTATTCTGTTTTATGTATAACACTCAGAGACTCTCTGGTAATGTTCCCTTTAAAGGTTCTTTGGCCCTAATTCACCAATGAGAGAAAGGATAGGGGAATTAATAATTAGAGCCATCATAAAAAATGACAAAAATAAAATATCCAAATGGTGTCCACTGTAAATTTAGATTCCTAGCATTTCAGTATAAATGTAAATTAAAATCTAGGTATAGAGTGGTAAGAAACAGCTGAGGGGAGATGAGAAAATGACATTGGATTTAATGAAGAAAGAATCATTTATGGAAAAAGAAGCAAAAGAATTAGTTAGCAGTCCCAGGAGAATATTGGTAGGACTGATGGAAGAAACTCCTCTAAAGCTGAAGTTAAGGACCTACGTTCTCTTCTTTACCATGCCCTTTACTAATTGTGTGAATTCAGGTGGGTGTCTGGGATTTGGTTTCCTCGTGTGTAAAATTAGTACATTGGAACAGATTACTAAGATCCCTTTTTAACACTAAATCTAGGATCCTATAATCCAGTTTGAACTTAGAACATTTTGCCATCTCAAATGACCACCTAAATGGATTTTCTCTTTTGCATTTAGAACTATGTGTAATTATAGATTTTTGCCATTTTTTTTTATTTTATGATATAAGGTATCCTCAAAGTCTTAGTACAGTTAAAAAAATATAAATTCATATAAATTCATTCAGTATTTGATTTTTACATTTTCCCCAAATGTGAGAAATAAAATCACATAGATACTTATGTTAGTGGGTAAGAGCATAATTTAAAAAAAAATTATGTAGTGACCATATTTTAGTTGATGTACTAATTATAGATTTCTAGGGGGAAAAGGGGGCAGTTAAATGGCACAGAAATAGAATGCCTTACCTGGAGTCAGGAAGACTCATCTTCCTGAATTAAAATCTGGTCTCTGATATGTACTGGCTGTGTGACCCTGCGCAAGTCATTGAACCCTGTTTGCCTCTGTTTCTTCATGTAAAATGAGCTGCAGAAGGAATTGGCACACCACTCCAGTGTCTTTGCCAAGAAAACCCCAACTGGGGTCATGAAGACTTGGACCCAAGTGATACTACTGAGCAACAACAGAAGTGGAAAGGGGACTTAAGTAATTATGTAGTTCAGCTCTCTCCTTTTAAGATGAACAGATTGAGGTCCAAGGACTTGCTCAGAGACACACAACTGACAAACATTTAGTAGGCGCTTACTGTGTGCCTGTCACTATTAGGCACTTGGGATACAGACAGAAATGAAGCGTCCCCTTCCTCAACTCCTGATGCTGGGAAAAGACAAGACATGTATGTAAATACAAAGAAAAGTCCTATGAGGTGGTTAGATGAGGAAGCACTGGCTCTCTGGGGATAGGAAGTCTGAAGAGACTTGCTCTACATGGTGGGTGTTTGAACCAAGTTTTGAAGGAGATTAGGAATTCTAAGAGACAGAAACAGAATGGGTTATTGGCATGGAAGGCCACCAGAGCAATGCAGGGAGACAGGAGATGGAGGACGGTGTGTAAGGAATGATAACAAAGGCAATATGTCTTGGCCGTAAAATGTGAGCAGGGAAGTGGGAGTAATATATAGCAAGGTGGGAAAGGAAGATGGGAATCAGGTCATCAAAGGCTTTTAAAACCAAAGAGATCATAAAGGCCATAGTGAGCCATTGGACTATCTTGAGTAGAGGAGTGACATGGTCACACCTGATATTTAGGGAGGAGAGAGGCAGAGAAACCACAGGAGGCTATTGGTCTTGCTATGAAGTAATGAAGGCCTGACCTGGGGAGGTGACACTGTGAGTAAAGAGAGGGGGACACGTGAGAGATGTGGAGAGAGAACGGACAAGATTGTTTATGTGGGGTGGATGACACCAAGGGTGTGCATCTGGGAGATTTGGAAGTGGTCTAGTTAGGATTTGAGCCCAGCTCTTCCAACAGTGATCAGTCTGCTTCAGCCATGCTACCTAGTTGATTAAACTTCATCATTCTATTTCTCTGTAGCTCAGACTGAAAATAGTTTTATTTTCTTAGTAAAATCCTATCCAAGCCTTTGTCTGCAAGCTTCATTCTTGCTTTTCAATTTGTAACTTGAATATTTAAAACTTCTGAAACTGAAGAAAAGGAAATCCAGATATGTGATGTCTGTCTGAATGCCTAAAAATGAAACTTGTTTCAATTTAAATGGTACTTCTAGGAGTTTGTTCCCAAAATTAAGATATTTGCTTTCAAGTCTAAATTCATCATCCATTCTGCATTTTCTCTCTATTTAGCTCTTGTAACCAGATCTGATATTTCTTTTAAACTAAAGAGTAGAACAAAAAAATACAGGTATTTCATAGGTCTTTAATGAAAAGAGGAATCCCATTGTCTCTGACATTCAGATGTAAGTTATTTTTTGATGAACATAGGAGTGAAAAAAACTTTTGCAAAAACCATGTCATTTCATTGAAAGACCCATATACTCTTTCATAATTTTGTTACTGATTGTAATAAACCTCCTTTGTTTCCCCCATTTCCCTATTTTTGAAAATTCTAATGTTACTAAGATATTAAAAATAAGCTTTTTCCTTTTCTAATTCATTTCCAGAGACGAGTTATTGGACCCAAACAGAAATTATTCAAAATAGCATGTGTTTGCTTTGAAGTTATATGTTTTTAAATCTAGTGAAACATCTCTGGTGGGTCATATGAAAGATTCTTTTTAACCTTTTGCAGTTTTAGGCACAGAGAAGTAAACTAAGCAGATGATTTAGGGGAAGTTTTGTAGTTTTCAGCTCACTCTGCAAAGATTTTTTTCCCCTAGTTAACCTTTTCCCTTCTCCTTGACCTTAAACATTTCACAGGCTAGACTTTGGTACAGTAGAATCAGCATGCAATATTAATTCTACTATATTATAACTTTATTGTTTGGGTAATTACTTTAAATTCCAAACTTCAGTAGGGAACTGATTGGGGGCAATATGAAACTGATGATGAATTTCTGTTAATCAAAATATAACCATTTTGAGAGAAGGGAAAAAGTCCCATTAGTTTGGACTTATGAAGGTTTGGTACATTTAATAATTAATAAGTATTTTCTGCCAATAAGGATTAAATTTCTGCTGACTTATTCTTTTAGCCTGTGTCTCTTATGGTACCTTTGTAGTAGTTTCTCTGAGGTTTAAAGGTATATCTGCAGTTTTTCTCATGTTCTGCTCATCCAGAGGGCAGAATCTTGTGAAAGTGCTAGAAGGGAAGTACCTGGGAAGTTCCAAAATGCCATTAATATATTATAAGCATCGGTCAGTTCCATTGTCTTCATTTGTCATTCTTGATCGCAGCTTGCCATGTAAGGCTAGAAGCCTGCATGTGCCTGGCAACTGTTACCTAGTGACAGTTTCAGCTGCAGTAGCCATTGGCTGGGCTGTTGATTGGGGCAGAAGGACCGAGTCACCTTTCTGATGGGGAGTTCTTCTGCATCAGCTCAGGGTGATGAGGAGGAGGTGCAGGGGCTCAGGTGCAAGCAGTCATCCAGAGAGCGCCACTGTGAAGTGAGGAATCGCTATAGCCTCCTTGTAACTGCATCGCAGTCAATCGGACTCCCAAATCCGGCTGCACAGCAGAGCAGCTGATTAGAGTGGGTCTAGGTGAGAAGCATTGCCTGCTTCTTGTAACAAGAGAACCCCAAAGCGATTCCTTTGAAATAGAAGACATTGGCTATTGACAGTGGGGAATGCGTGGTGAGGAGCGTCCTGTGGATGTTATAAAAGAATAAAGAAGAAGGACTCCCCTCTATGGCTTGGTGATGTATCTGAGAAAAGAACTTTAAAAAGAATGCTTTCTATTAAACTGCCGCATCAGAATTAGAGGAAATTTTTTATTTCTAGTGCATGAGATTCCTTCAGAAGGCTCTGTGACTCCTAACAAAAGGACCTCTGAGACACTAGTACTTTTTAAAGGACTTTCAGCATCATATCCGAATGACCTTGGAGACCTTTCTATGGAGAGTGTTTCGTCCAGCCCTGCCGGATCTCCAGCATTTTAGACTCTAGGATTTAAATTTGCCTCGATGCTTTGGGGAGATTTTAAGACAAGACTGTCTAGTAACCTACCTAATGGCCCCTGCACTAATTGAGCATTTCCTCAAAATAGAACACAGAAAGAAAAGAAGAATTTTCTTAACATATGGCTGTTCTGTAACTGCAAATGTAATAAACGAGGTAATTTTCCAATCCTGGGAAAGCTAGTTGCTGAAGTAATTATTTAATATGCTGATCATCTAGTGAAGATAGACCAGGTAGAGCAGCCTAGAGGATGAAGATGTGACTGAAAATAACTGTGTAGTAAACAATGGCAGCATTTCTAGTCAAATCAGCATTTCATTAGCATCAGAGTAGAATGCAGACTGAAGTTTGGGGCTTTTGTTTGGGGCTTTTGAAAGGATTCCTGAGTTGTTACAAAGGTGAGAAATAGCATTGATTGAGCCATGCACTTTTTTGTCCCAGTTCATTATAAAGAATGTGACAGTCCAGCTAATGAAAAATATTCTCTGTTCCCGAGACTGAAACTGAATGCATGGATGATTTTTGAGGGGAGGGAGGAGGATAGGGGAGAGGCTTAAATTATGCAGCTGCCGCTGCCACCCATAACCGGAAAGGACTAAAACTGTTTAAACTGAAAACCGACTTAAAACTTCATGGGCTCATCTTATTTGGGGAATGTGAACTGATTGCACTTTATCTCCTTCGCTCGAGATGTTTTGTTTTCCTCTCCTACACTTGGAGGATGAACCTTGCTTTTCCTCCCCTTCCATTCTGCCTCTAAAGAGAATCTGCTCAATTCCTGTCCAAGTAGTGTTGAATCTTTGGGAATTAACCTTGACAAGAAGGTTTTCCTTACCTCTTTAATGAAAGAATGGATCATAGGGATGAGACAGGGAGTGTCATCTCCACAACAAATCACGAAGGCATAGCATGCTAGAGGGAACTTTTTCTAGGTTTCCAACTAAAAGCAGTTACTGACCTCCTGAAATTTTAATGATTTAAATGAATCTGAAACATTCATTTATATCATATCATTGCTGATCAAGGAAGCCCAAGTCATAGGAAGAGTTTTGTCCTTTTCTCATTCTCTCTAGTGGATCCCAAAGAAATTGCCTTTCTCAGGAGAACAATCCTCAAAAGCTTTTTCTTTCCCTACCCCATCCCCATAATGGCTGAAATTAAAAAAAAACGCCTTTCATTTTCCATAGTGCAAGATAAAGAATCTGTTTTCTTTAGAAGTGCCTTGTGTTTGTTAAAGGTAGTTTGAGAGCACTGGAAGGAGCTAACCAGTGGCCTTCTTTTCACCTCCTTCCTAGCTTATTTTCCCCCCACAGCTGAGGTGTGTCAGTGCTGAACTGATGCTGATGAAGATACTTGAGCAGTTCTGGGAAGCTAATCTGTGACAGAAGCAATTCGCAGTGTCAGCAGAGACAGCGTGAGCCACCAAAGTGCAGAGGTTAGCAGATGTTGGGCAGGTCATCACTGGACTGCTGTCAGCCTGGCTGCAGGGTCTCTTAATCCCAAACCATGAATGAGTCCAGGTTGACTGAACCAAGGACTCACAACATGAGCTTTGGCAATGTTTCCGAGCATCACTCCTGCCCACTCGGATTTGGCCACTACAACGCCGAGGACATCTGCATCCTGGAGACAGTAGTTATTGTCCTGCTGACATTCTTAATCATTGCTGGGAATTTAACTGTCATTTTTGTCTTTCACTGTGCTCCCCTTTTGCACCATTATACTACCAGCTATTTCATCCAGACCATGGCCTATGCTGATCTCTTCGTGGGAGTGAGCTGCTTGGTTCCCACTCTCTCCTTGCTCCATTATTCCACAGGTGTCCACGAGTCACTGACTTGCCAGGTTTTTGGCTACATCATCTCCGTGCTGAAGAGTGTTTCCATGGCATGTCTTGCTTGCATCAGTGTGGATCGCTACCTTGCCATCACCAAACCTCTTTCCTACAACCAGCTGGTCACCCCTTGTCGCTTGAGAATCTGCATTGTTATGATCTGGATCTACTCCTGCCTGATTTTCTTGCCTTCCTTTTTTGGTTGGGGCAAGCCTGGTTACCACGGTGACATTTTTGAATGGTGTGCCACCTCTTGGCTCACCAACGCCTATTTTACTGGCTTTATTGTTTGTTTACTTTATGCTCCTGCTGCCTTTGTCATCTGCTTCACTTACTTCCACATTTTCAAAATCTGTCGGCAGCACACCAAAGAGATCAACGACCGACGGGCCCGATTTCCCAGTCACGAAGTTGATGCTGCTGGAGAAACTGGACATAGCCCTGACAAACGCTATGCCATGGTTTTGTTTCGTATAACCAGTGTGTTCTACATGCTCTGGCTCCCTTACATCATATACTTTCTTCTGGAGAGCTCCCGAGTGCTGGATAATCCCGCTCTCTCCTTCCTAACCACCTGGCTTGCTATAAGCAATAGTTTCTGTAACTGTGTAATATACAGCCTCTCCAATAGTGTTTTTAGGTTGGGCCTCCGAAGATTATCACAGACAATGTGCTCATCTTGTATGTGTTTAAAAGACCGGGACATCCAGGACCCCAAGCCCAGAAAACGGGCTAATTCCTGCTCCATCTAAGGAAAACTGCACTGCAAATCAAGTGCAGTCTCTCTGAGAGTGGTTTGGAATAGTGTTTGGTACATCTGGGGATTTTCCATGACAGAAATATTTACTTGAATTGTTCACTATGAAATGACATGTAAACTAAAAGTGATTTTTTTAAAAATGGAAAAAAAAACCATGGAAAAGAAACCTAGAAAGGGAACACACATGAGACATTATTTATCACGTGAATATGATTCCTTTGAATTTGTGTGGTGGGAAGAGAAATTTATCAGTGAAAATTAGAAAAACAAATAAGTATCTCAAATCTTCCACAGGGCATATGATAACTGGCACATCAAAGCAGGTTCCTGCTGTGTATCTTTCTCTCTCTTTTTAGGAAGTCATTTCTTTTTCTTATTTTTCCCCTCTAGATAAATGCTGCATATTATATATGTAGCATGTGATAACATTTTCCATTAAAATTTACTTTTAAAATATTGTAGGCTTTTATCCAAAAACAATCTCCACAAAGCCTACACAGTAAATGTAGCTTACTAACTAGTCACATAACACCCTTGCATACATTTTTACAGTATTCATTGCTGCATAAATGGTCATCAAAAAACCAAAATTAAAATCACTTTTTTTAAAGGTGGAAGGTTTTTTTTTTTCTGTTTCTCAAAGTCTGCTATTCTATAGCCTCCTCTGAATCTTCTCAGCCCTCCCATTTTTCCTGCCCTAAATCTTTTGGTTTCGTATTCCAGAAGTGTCTTAGTTAATGAGGGAACGTACTTACTGTATGAGGTAATTACAATGTCAATAACCTCTTCCTTCCAAAAAAGCAACCTAGCTGGTTGTTATGGGGTGAGGGGGGAAACAATAGTCATTTGACATGTTCTAGTAGCTTTTAGAAACATTTTTTCCCTCTAGGTTGTATTAAATAGTTTTCTGTACCTAATATGGTATTTTTTCATAGCTAAGCTTCCCCCCCCCCACCTTTTTTCACTAACAAGGTTATTCTAATACAGATAAAAGAGACGCATCTAGTAGTGAGATATTACTCAGTGCTAGTTTGAATCATTTTCTTTTTCAAGTAAAATATTAACCCTTTTTATGTTGGGTCTACTACATAGCTTACTATTGTAGTTGCAAGTCCTTTGTGTGATTGCTTGCATATGCTGTATTTTTTAAAACAACAAAAAATGTAAATTATATTATGTGGTCTGTGCCTAATGTTTTCATAGCACATTGAATAGGTCAATGCTGTTTTCAATCTGCAGGATTGAAGCAAAATACACAAAAAACAAAAACTTGCTTTAAGAGAAAAATACTTTTTGTGCCGTTGTTAAATAGATATTTATTAGACAAAACTGTGTTCTTGGAGGAGGTGAGAAGAGAATTTACTTAATTATCAAATACAGGTAAGAGCTTCAGTATTTCCCTTTGTAATGATCTGCTTTCAGATTCAGAGATGAACTAATTTTGTAAGTGCATTACATGGGTTTGTGTAATAAGTTACCAGGGGTTCAGATGCAGCATGTTTGGGGAGGGTATAGGGTGAGAGGGTGGGTGGGAGTAGGGAACAGCACAGGGCTGTATAAATCTTACTTTGGACCGAAGCTGCCAGTCTTTCAGATGGATTTAAGTGTCTAACTTAGGAGTAATGGACTTGTTAACAGCTGCACTATGATTTCCTTGTTTTACCAAAAAACAAAAAATTGAATGAATTGTGCCTAGGATCCTTCACATTGGAAGCCAGCCATGTTTGCACACCAATGGTTTGACTTCAGAGGTCCCTCAAACATGAACATGTTGTTATGTTAAGGTTGTTCTGAACCCCTGTATGTTTTTTAAAATGTAAGAAAGATAAAAAATAAATAATAAAATAGTATTATATGTATCAAAATTGGACTTTGCCTCAGTTTAATGACATCATGCATTTAAAATGATAGAATTCTCTTTTAAGGGATAAGGATTTTATTATCTTAGATTTTTGTGATTGGGACCATTTTATGCTTCTGTAATTTACAATCTTCATTGGAATCTTATTTTTGTCCCTTGAACTAGATAGCAAGTTAAAGGACTCCTCCAATAGTAAGCCTACATTAAGGAATTTAAGTTACTTAGTGTTTGAAACAGAATCCCTTAGATTTAATCCATTGTTTAGGAATGCACTTTTTTATCTGGGCTTGGACATATGATGATAGGACTTGGTTCTATCTTTATGAATCTTACCAGAATACCTGTTGCTTCTGCCTTCCCAGTACATTAGAACTCTGTCCTTTCTGTACATATTTCTTCCCAGAACCCCTAAAATCTTGGCCTTTTTTTCCCCTATGAATGGTATTTTTAATTTTGATCTTTAACATTGAGTCAGAACTTCTGAATTGATTGTTCTTTGTTATGATTCTAAATCTGTCGGTTTTAATTCATTTTTCCAACCCACAGTAAATACTAAATATTAGAAGACCTTGTTTGTTCGTAGTTATTGCTTCCTCCTCCTTCAATGCAAGCGCACCGCCCCCCTCCCCACCCTTTTGCGTGATCTGGTGAGCCCAGTTCCTAAACTTGCCATTTTTGCATAAGATCAAACTGAAGCCCTCAGTTATAAGCCTTCTTCACTAAGTCAAGCTTAATAAATTTCCTTTTTTCTATAAAGGGAAAAATGTTCCCCCCGCCCCATTTTTTCCTCTTCACTAAAAAAAAAGGAGGGCCCCTCAGTCCCTTTTTAAGTTCTGTTAGGCAACAACTGTGAGGCAAGTTAGAGGTCTTTATAATGTTTCATTCAGCCCTAACTCAAGTCATTTCAGTTGCTTATACTGACCTTTAATGTGTATTTCTATAACAGGAGGATACTACTTTGAAAGTATTTTGTGATTTTTCGATGAGTGCTATTTCTCTTCCTCCCCCCTCCCCCCATTATTACCATTATTAAGTGGCATTCCATGGTTGTTATCCCCTAGGAATGTGAATAACAGCCATGAAATAATGCCTTGTGTGACCAGCTAAGGATGTGATTCTATGTATATCTTCACCAGGCTGATTCTTAGGAGGAGCTTGAGTACAAATGAGACTATACAGTGGCAGTCCTTCACCACCTTGAAGCACATACTTGCCCTTCAGTAATAGGCACTATGCTGTTTGTTTCAGTACAGATTTTGCAGGTTTTTGTGTAAAAACTTGTGCTGTTTTTAAAATTGCTAACATCTTTCTGGGCATATGCAAAATAGAAATGACTTGCTTCTCATATAGGCTGTCCAGTGCTATGCTTGACTTTCAGATGCATCAAGATAATATGCGTGAGATGATTACATATTGTTGAGTGATAATGCACATTTTATTTCAAATAAGTTTTCTAATGTGAGATTTCTAAGAGAAAAGCTCTGACTCTCTGAGGCCGTATGGCATTTAAAGCATTTTTTTTTTAATGTTACAGTCCTTCACAAAGTATTTAACTGATTCTTAGTTTGGAGCAAATGAGTCATACTGTTGGGGGACATTGCTAAGTGGTGAAATTTTCACAAGAAGCACAAAATCCAAGAGTGGGAAGAGGGACCTCAAGGCCTTTTTAGCCCAACCCACAACTTTGAAAGAAAATGAATTCCCACTACTCTGTACTCCACAAGTGGTCATCTCTTCTTTGCTTGGAGACCTAGTGGAAGAAGGTTTTGTAAGAGTTGTAGTTTTTAATGGAACTTTTCCTTAGTTCAGGTTTAAATTTACATTTATGCAGCTTTTAACCCATTGTTCAGAGTTCTGCCCTCTGGGGCTGAGCAGAATAAATGCAATCCCTCTTCCATTTGATAACTTTTCAGATTCTTGAGGATGATTATCCCCTCCTTTCTAAGTTTTTCCCTTTCTATATTAAGCATCCTTAATTTTTTCAGCCTCTGCTCATAGCATGGACTTAAAATTGTTCACAATTCTTGTCCTCGGGGCATTCTGTAGTTTATCAGTCTCTTTTCTACAATGTGGTGACTAGTATTACAGATGTAATTTTGTCATGGCAGAATACTGTAAATCTGTCACTTCCCTATTCCTGGAAGGTGTATATGTCATACTGAAGCACAAGATCACATTAGTGTTCTTGGCCACCATATTTCTTTTTTGACTCATTGCAGCCCTTTTTACAGATAACCTGTTGCCTTCTCCTTCTTATACTGGGGAAGCTTTAAAACAAAAACAAACCCAGACAAACCAAATGTAGGATTTGCCTCTCTCTGTTAAATTTCCTCTTACTTGATTTTACCAACATTAAGCTGTTAAGATCTTTTTGGTTTGTACTCTGTCATCTACTCAATTAGGTGTGTGTTCAAGCTTTGTAGCACTTGAATATCTGATAAGCATACCATTTCTGCCTATATCCAGGTCACTATTAAAAAATGTAAAACAAGATCTAAGTGCAGATCTAAGGGGCACTCGACCTCCTAAAGCTTTGTGATCACAGTCACAGAAGAAAATATGCACACACACACACACACACACACACACACACACACACACACACACACACACACACCATTGCATCCATATTTCATTAAGTCTTTGGATTCAATTGGACAGTGAACAAAAGCATTTAGTAAGCCATTTGGGAAAACTGGGATGTCAGTTATTCATGAACCAATCTTAACATCTTTGATGTAGCAAATAGATTTTGTTCTTATTCTTCTATTCATTCATTAGACAAGGAGGGGAAATTTAGAAGCCAGAGTTTTATTGACTTATGGGCAATTCACTTAATTTTTTTGTACTTTTGTTTCCTCATTTTTAAAAATAGCATCAACATTTCTTTTCCTTTCTACTTACCCTAGATTGTTTACTGATTAATAAAATAAAATTAGAAAAGCATTCAAGTTCCTTAGAAAGACCCTAATATAATCAAATAAGATTATTACTATCATGAGAACTAGATGATTATTAGCCTTAAGGTTCATGTTAAAATTTCAGAAGAGTGGTGTTACTGTTGTTAATATCATTAATCATCTTTGGAAATTAAAATATTGGTAATCTTAAATTTTCAGGTTTTTTTTTAATGGAATCTAACCTTTTGGGTATGTTTGTTTTATAAGCATAAGGATCAAGATATGGGCAATATAATTGTTGAATTAAATTAATGTGTTGTCAGATGTGAAAGTCCTTTGTTTATTATGTACTTTGCCCTTCTGCTAATAGATGATATATTCTGGTCTGTGGGTCCTTTCAGTTGCTTGTCTTCAGTTTTGATCTTAGTTATATTTTAGGATTAAAGAGAATTGGAGAGAGTGGCATATTTAGCAAACAAATATTCAGCAAGCAAAAGCATAGTCTTTGAGAATAATTTAGTGTTAGAAGAATTAAGTTGTAATTGTAAAGGATTAACATTTTAAATGTCCTGCTTTAGAAAATAGCAATTTCTTTATATTAGATGAAATGCACACAACATATACATAATCTGAAGTTATATAAATGATAAAAAGTTTCTGACAATTGAGATCAGGGCACAGTCTGATATTTGGTGGGGTGCCAAAACTTAAAACATGAAATAGCAACATGTATGAAAGAAATAACATTTCTGAGTTTTGAAAGTTTAGCTGAAGGGGCGGCTAGGTGGTGCAATGAATAGACCAATGGCCCTGGAATCAGGAGGACCTGGGTTCAAATGTGGCCTCAGACACTTAACACAACTTGCTGTGTGACCTTGGGCAAATCACTTAACCCCAGTTGCCCTCCAAAAAGCAAAAAAAGTTTGGCTGAACATTATCTGTAGATTCTAGCTTGACTTAGAATAATTTTTAAAAAGAAACTAATAACTTTATATAGATCCAAAGTAATAGCATTACTTTTATTGTAAAAATATATGTGGAATGTGAGAAAATAAGTTAGTTTCAAATGTTGATAAATAATAGACACAATAAAAATATACTTAGGAAAAAATAAAGATTGTAGTAGGTAGTAGTGTAAAATTTGTTTACTGTAATCTTAAGAAAAAATTATGTAGATTTCTTATAGTAAAGTGAACTTTTGAAAATCAGATTCTTGTATATATTTTAATGGCTCTTAAGCAAATATAACTTAATAAGTAGAAACAGCAGAATCCGGGGACAGTCATATTTACATATTTTTTGAATAAAATAGAATATATCTGTTATTTCATGTGTGCTGGATTTGGGGGCAGGTGAAGAGAATTGCTATTTTTGGAAAAAAATATTTAGATTAAAGGAAATGTGATAACATTTTATCCAAGAAAATGGTTTTTAGATTTTCCTTGAAATCACATTTTTGGAAACAAAATTTGATTCTAAGTTTTCAAGTAAATTAAATTATTATTAAAAGAGATCCAAGTTCTCTTTGTACAAGACAACTACTGTGTGTGCTTGGAATCCTTATCTTTTGGATTAAGAGTGTCTCATTTTCTTTTTTTTTTTCACATTAAAAAAAAATTACATTTTCCCCCAATTACATAGGAGTCTTACTTTCAAAATGGAATTTATATGGAGGTGAAATAGTCATGAATAAAAATCAGAATTAAGAATTAAATCTTTACTATTTGGAGGTTGTTAGTTTCTTTCTCCTTCCTCATTTCTAGATGAGTACTGAGGTATCACATAGCCTGTATTCCTTATTGGAAGTTCTTGGAGAAAATCCATTCATATGCAGAGGAAAAAAGAGGCATTTTAGAAATCGATATATAGGATGTTCCAGAAGTTTTGATATGATGTTAAACTATTAAAACTATAAAGAATAAAAGCTGTGCTAAAACTTTTGGGACATTCTGTACATGTACCAATATATGTTATATATATATGAAAGGGTCATAGGAATGTGTCAGTTTTCATTGATTTTTTTGCCTTCATTATTCCTTCTTTGTTAACTCAGTAAAGCAATTATCATAATTTAATACATTATCAACATTTATTAGACAGGGCTGTATCTTGGCTGAAGCACATATAGCACATATTCTCAGTTTTTATATATTTGGTTGGAGGCAATACCATTCACTGGCAGAATGGCCACAGATAATGAGAATTTTGATGCTTTTCCAAGTGTCATTTACAAAACATTTTGATATATGGCATTAGATTGCCAAAATCTGTGTCTCTATTTGAAGATAATACAATATGTTTAATCACTCCTGATATTTTTGAAATATCCAGTGAACCCATTTCAGGTGGTCTCTGGAGGGACCATCAAAGATCTGTAATGCAGAATATTTCTACCAGTTTTCATATGACCATGGTTTACAATTCATCCTGTGGTAAAATGTTTTTGTTCAGTGCAAAATCAATAATTATATGTTTTGTCAAGCATAATTGTGCAAACTAAATATCCACTCATTATAAAAGTAATTATTTGTATAACTAATGCTTTTGAATTGACTGATAACAAAAGATTTTTACAAACTTCAGAGGGTAAGAGCCCCCTTATTTTATGTTTAAAAAAAAAACAGAAAATAAACAGATGGGGCAGCTAGGTGACCCTCTGAATAGACCACCGGCTCCAGAGTTAGGAGGATCTGAGTTCAAATTTGGCCTCAGACATTTACTAGCTGTGTGACCTGGGTAAATCACTTAACCCCAATTACCTCTCAAACAACAGCAACAACATCATCATCAGCAAAACAGAGAAGGTATTTGGAATTATGGTAATTAAAGGCTGAAAAGGGACCTTAGCATCATCTGATAGCATTATTTTACAGATAGGGAAACTGAGTCCTGGAGAAGTGAAGAGAGCTGTTTGAGGAAACAGCTTGTAAGTGAAGGATGTCTTTGGACAGTTGTACCTTTGTGCATTTTCTTGTACCACATGGATCTTCTCAGGGTCAACCATCTAGTTAGTGGAAACACTTTGAAAAGAATATTAGAGTTGCCTCTTAATAGCATTACCTGTGTAAAAATGATTCCTGAATAATGTTTTATGCAGATGGTTGACTATCTGACAGCTTATTCTTGAGTATAAAGACTTTGTTGGTTGACATAGGAAAAATACATGAAATTTAATCTTTTTATTGACGTAATGGAAATGATTCTTTTAAATATGTATGTGTTTATTCCAATAGAAATATTTTCCTCAATCCATAATTTAAATAATGACATTGAGGAATAAGTTTAATTAGTTATATTCTCAACTCTGGCATTCCACAATTGAAGATCACACAAAGGGAAATACACTGGTAGGCAGCAGGCTTTACCATATTAGAAACAGAATTCCACAGGGAGAATAGGTTAAAGGATGGTTAAAGGATGTATGGGTTGCTCCTTTTCCAGGAGGGAGGAATAACTAATGAGTCACCTACTGAGCTGTGTGAGTGTCCTTGCAATGTCAGGAGATTTCTAGGAAGGTCCCCAGAATATTGGGTGGGCCATGTTTGTAGGATGTATGGGACAGTATGGAAAAAGAAAAACCTGACATGGGAAAGAACTGATGGGTATGAATTGTTGGAGGAAATACCAACATAGAAGAGTTCATTGATTCACCAAAATGTCAAAATAGATTTCCAGTTGATTTATCAATGATTTGGCCCTTTGAGTCCTGTTAATATATCTGTATATAAAGGAAGTTCTCTTCAGTTTAAAAAAACAACAAGGTAATCATCTTGTTTTAAGAGGTGTATTGACTAAATTAAAAAGACTGTCTGTCTACATGACTTTGAATAACTGTGCCATCAGAGTTGAATAGTGACCAAATTTACACTATTTACATTTAGCTTTTTAAAAAAAATTGTTTCATAGTCATATGCTTTTTATACACTGAGCTTATAATGGATTTTTAATGTAGTTTATAGTCATTATAGGACACATTTTTCTTTCACTTGGACAGAGAGTTTCTGTTATCAAGGCTTTTTTGAAGTCCTTTAATTAGAAGATTCTACAGACATAAATGCACAAAATTAATTCTCATTTATTTAGACTATTTGGGGAATGACCAGTCTGAACTACTAAGAAGTTTGAGTAGACATTTAGCTTTATATTAAAATTTGTAACGCTTAGTTGAAACACCTGCTTTGATGATATTGAGAAAATCGCCAAACTCAAGTGCTTCACTGTAAAAAGGCAGCCTTTCCAAAGTCCAGTTCTATTATTGAGTCTTCTTTGAAGCCTTCCTAGATACCCCATCCTCAAGTGATTTCTCCTGTTTCTGAATAATTACCACTTGTATACCTAGGGGCAGCTAGGTGATATAGTGAATAGAGTGCAGGTCTGGAGTCAGGAAGACCTGACTAGCTAACACAGACTAACTCTGTGACCTTGGCCAAGTGACTTATCCTCTATTTACCTCAGTTTCCTCATCTAGACAGTGAGGATCACAATAGCATCTATCTCCCAGAGCTGTTGGGAGGAGCAAATGAGATGATAATGGTAAAATGCTTAGCCTAGTGCCTGACACATATATAAATGTTAGTATGATTATTATCTGATTTTATATTAGGTTTGTGCACACATCATCTCTTGGATTAGATGGGGAGCTTTTTGAAGGCATGAGATGATGTCTTAGTGTTCTTGTGTCCCTCTTCATATCTGTCACCTATTCTGTGTTGTACACATAACAGGTGCTCAGCAAATGTACAGAATGGACTGTAGGGTCTAGAAAAATATTTTTGGATATTGGAGATGTGTTAAAGTGGACAGTGAAGTCTTGTTAAATGCCATAGGGGAGTCTTGTGGGGAAAATATCCCATAGTTATTTCTAAGTTATTAGAGTCAGTTCTAAGTAATTTCTAAGTAGTTAATGACGGAAACTCTTAGGTGCCCATGTCTTCATTTAGAGATGGTCTGTAGGACCATGTGAAGTGAAGTTTGTCTTTCTCAAGTGCCATGGAATGGCTATGAACCAAGTGCTGGACTTGAAATCAGTAATACCTGGGTTCAGATACTTCCTTGGACAGTAACCAGCAGTTTGACCACAGCGAGCTGCTGAAAGGCTCTGAGCCTCAGTTTCCTCCTCTCTAAAAGAGGAATAAAATGCCCGTTGTGATGGTAAATGAGATGATGTATGTGCAAGTGCTTTGCAAACTTTAAAATCACAGATGATGAGTTATTGTTGTTATCATCTGTCATTTTTTCAGTGAAGTTGAGATAGAATGGACTCTCCAAGTGACAATCTCTCTGTCATTATTTTATGCTTAATATTCATTGGACAGTTGTACAGGTTGATAAACTGCTTTTTGTAACTTAGTAAAAGTATTGGTAAGTAAGTTCATATTCAGTGAAGTCACTTGAAAGCATATTTGGGACAATTCCAGTAGGAAAAAAGATGATTGGGATGGATGATATGTGTACTTTATTGTGTCCCCCACACGGTTTTGATTTCTGCAGCTATTCCTCTATATTTTGAAAACTTTTCATTCATATAATTTTTTTTCTTTTTTGCTTTTTGGAGGGGCAATTGGGGTTAAGTGACTTGCCCAAGGTCACACAGCTAGTTTTTGTGTTAAGTATCTGAGGCTGGATCTGAACTCAGGTCCTCCTGACTCCAGGGCCAGTGCTCTATTCACTGTGCCACCTCGCTGCCCTCATTCATATAATTTCTAGAGTATGAATATTGGGAATTATGGCATCCTTTCAAGTATTTATTCCTAAGTTTTCCTGATTCATTGTTATATCTTAGAGATTTTGGGTGCCATAATAATAGTAGCTACATCAACAGTGATGGTGATAACAATGATGATAGAAAAGGCCATTATATCTTTTTTTTTTCCTTTCTGGAGAGGGGAAGGTGGGGCAATTGGGGCCAAGTGACTTGCCCAAGGTCATAGGCCAGTTTATGTGTGTGTGTGTGTGTGTGTGTGTATGTGTGTGTGTGTAAGTGTCTGATGCTGGATTTGAACTCAGGTCCTCCTGACTTTGGGGCTGGTGCTCTATTTACTGTGCCACCTAGCCGCCCCCATTATAACTTTTCAAAAATAGGGAAACTCTAAAACTAGGGGATAAAGGAGCAGGTATTAACTACAGGGTTGAAGAGTTATAGGTATTTGTAGGTAATATGAATAGCTTTCATATTAATTTTTAGAAAGATATTACTTCAAGGATACTTAATCTTTCTTGCGTCTTGGACCTCCTTGCCAGTCTGGGGAAGTGTACATACTCCTCAGAATGTTGTAAAATGCACAAAATAAAATATGTTTCATTAAAAAAGGAAACACTATGGGGGGGCGGCTAGGTGGCGCAGTGAGTAGAGCGTCGGCCCTGGAGTCAGAAGGACCCGAGTTCGGATCCGGCCTCAGACACTTAACGCATACACAAACAAAAAAAACCTAGCCGTGTGACCTTGGGCAAGTTACTTACCCCCAATTGCCCTCCAAAAAAAAAAAAAGAAAAAGAAAAAAGAAACACTAAAATGGTTATCAAAATAGTAAAAAAAAAACCCAAACCATTCATGAACTGCAGGTTAAGAATCTATGATATAGTTATACACACATAAATATGGAAGACGGGAAGGGCAGCTAGGCGGTACATTGGATAGAGTGCCAGTTCTGGTGTCAGGAAGACTCATCTCTGTGAGTTCATATCTAGCCTCAGATACTAACTGTATGATCCTGGGCAAGTTACTTAACTCTGTTTGCCTCAGTTTCCTCATTTGTAAAATTATCTGGAGAAAGAAATGACAAACCAGTCCAGTATCTCTGCCAAGAAAACCCTTAGTGGGGTCATGAAGAGTCAAACATGACTGAAAATGATCAAACAATAACAAAATGTAAGTTTTAACTGATTAGAAGAAATAAAGTAAAATGTCATTTATTCATAAGTCATTGTCTGGATGTCCAATGTCCAAATATTTTGGGAGGTGATTTTTGTTCAGATACAGTTTGGATTAGATGACTTCTGAACTTCTTTTTAACTTGATGAATCTCTAATTCTCTCTGGCAATCTCAGCTACCCCACCAACCATTAGGTCAGGGAAACAGGAAAAAAAAGTTGTTAACAGCCAAAACAGCATGGAGGACAACATTTAAAAAGTACTATGTTGAATTTACTATATCTTTTTAAAAAGAAAAGCAAGTTGGGCATAGTAGAGATTCTTGACTTCACATTAAAAAAAATAACAAAAATTTCTTGTCAAGTAAAAGGATAATGGATACACATTCCAGTGATGGGTGCCATTTTAGGTTATTCTTACTATGTGAAGGCTCTTTCTTCAAAGAAGAGATTGTCTACTGAGTAATGTCATATAGTAGAAAGAGCACAGGACTTTAGATCTGCCCTTGGGTGTGACCCTAGTTAAGTGACTTAACCTCTCTGGGCCCCAGTTTCCTCATCTGTGAAATGAGCAGTTTGGTTTAAATATTCTCTTAGGGTTGGGTCTTTTCTGGTTCCAAAATCCTAAAATTCTGTGAGTCTCTCCATTCCTCACCAAACATAAGGAAAAGCACCCGATACAGGCTAAGTATTCGTTCAACACACAGTTATTGGAAATTTCTATGTACAAAGATCTATATTCAGCTTTGTGAGAAATACAAAACTGTAGGAGTTTATAACCAACCTAACAGTGAGAAGTATACAGAAGTGACTACAGCAAAAGGCATTACAGAAGTGCATTATGCATGATTGAAACAAAAGTGCTATAGAATTTCAGTAGAGGGAATGATCACTTACCATTGCTATTCCAACTATAGCCAGATATTAGAAAGTATCTTTTGATGCCAGAGATCTGCCTTCTTCTGTTATTTCAGTGGCATGTAAGTAAATGACTCTGAGTCAGATGATCTGGGTTCAGATGCTATCCCTCTGATGCTAATTACCATGTTTGAACTTGGAAAAGTCACTTAACCACCCTGTACCTCATTTTCATCACCTTCAAAATGAAGGTGTTGAACTAGATGACTTCTGAGCTCCTTTTCTCTTCCATCTCTAGGAATCCATGTTTTAAGTCTGGCTGGGCTTACAGCTAGACCTATGAAACAGATTCATTCTCCTTAATGAATTATTTCCCTTATTTGGGGGGGGGGGGACTGGGTCATGATGCAGTTGGGCTCAACTATCCATTCCTGACTTTAAAAATATATACATAGGTCAAATTTTTTATTTTCATTTCTTTGAGGAAAAAAACAACACACCCTGAGTTCTTCTACCTCACATTATTTTTGGAAGTAGATAGTCCATAGTGCTTAAGTAATTTTTTTTTTTATTCAGTGTCACCCTTCATTTCTTAGTCAGGTACAACCAAAATGTTTTCATTTTTAGGTTGAGCATATTCACCTATGTGTTCAATGATTATTCCAATAAGGGACATCCTGACTGTAGGTATAGAGCTAGAAGGATCCTTGGAGGTTATATAATGCCATACTCTCATTTGACAGGTGAGGAAACTGCATCAGTGAGTTTAAGTGGCCCAGTGAGTAATGAAGCCGGGCTCTGAATCCAAGTTTTCTTGACTAAAGATCATATATTCTTTCCATTATACCATGGGACCTCCCCAGTGGAGTTGATTTGTAGCTAAAAGATGAACAGACTTAATATTTGTAAGCCCTCTATGTAGGAAAAGAAAAGAAACTTGGAAGCAGAAAAAACAAAATATAATTAATAAGTGGCCATACCTGCAGCTTACCTTGATTCTTGACACCATAATGCATAAGACCAAAGTAATTTTAGAATATAAGTTGATAAATGATATAGTCCCAGACTCTTGGTAAGTTTTAAACTTTAGTTAAAATGCAACCATTTATATCTGAAGTTTTCTGCTGGGATTACAAAACAACTATGAATAGCTTTCTATTATTTACATTTAAATAGAACTAATCAAATATTTATCCTGATCTTTGTGTTACACTGAATGGTAAGCAATTGAAATGTTATCTATTAATTTCTGACTTGAATGGTTATTTGTTGAGTCATAATGTCTTGTTTCTTTAAAATTAATTCATAATGTATTTCTTGGTCTTTATTCAGTTAGTCAAACACAGCAGAGGAAGGAATAAATGTTCTTGACCTTGAAGGACATACCTTGTTTAGCTCATTATAATGAACAGATGTGAGAATAATCTTTCTTATAAAGAGACGTCATGTTACTCCATCATGAGAAGACCCCAGTGGCCCTATATTATTTACCAAGTAAGGCTCAAACTTTATTCTTGAGAGTCAAGGTCCTTCACAAATTGGGGTCACCCTTCCTTTCAACCTTTATTTGATATTATTTTCCCCCTCTACATTCTACATTTTAGACAGATTGGACTATTCCTTGTGTTTTTCCAGACATGGCTCCAGGTCATTGCTCATGCTGTTCCCAGTGCTTAAGATGCTCTGTTTTGTGTATCGACTTCCTATCCATCCTTTAAATTCCAGCTCAGATGCCATCTCCTCTATGAAGCTTTTGCTGATGATCTTAGTTGTTTATATTTCCACTGCCCTACTTCACATAGCACTTTTTTTTTTGCCTCTCAAAATGTCCTTATAATGTAATACTAAATGTTTTAAGGACCCAGTTGTCTTCTTCTCCTACTAGCTACAAGGGGGAAGAAACTGTACTTTTTGCTTTGACACACAGTAAATGTTTGTTGAATGAATACTGTGCTGTGGGAAAAGAAGGCTGCAAGAAAAACTGGGATGTCTCCATGCTCGATCTGTTTGTTGGGCACAGCTAATTCCGTGGTGCTGAGGAAGTCACTTCATCCCTCTCAGCCTTGGGTTTCTCATCCTGCAGATGATACTCTACTAGCCAGAATTATTGGGACAGAACCTGTTCTTTTCTGAGGTGCCTAATCAAGGAAGGACTTAGTAAACGCTGATGAGTAGAACCCTTAACAAGTTCCCAGGTGAAACAGATAAAGCACTTCTCACCCACTTACCTGACTCCTGTCATCATGTGTGGGGCCTACAGACTCAGGTATCAGTCTTGTTAGGACCTTGGAGCTCTGTTTATCTGCTCTAACTGAATGCCCTGTGGCTAACCACTTACCACTTCTTGCACTTAGAATGCTTGTGAGTCAGAGTCACATTGAGCCTAAGCATAAATCCACTTTCCATTCCACTTCCCAGCATACTTTTCTCCCTGTCTCTCAGCCTGGCCCTCCTTCATTCCTATCCTTCTCCAGCTTCTTCCCTTTCTTCTCTGCTCCTTTATAGGCCTCCCTTGTTGTTATCCCTCTATTTCCACATCACTGAAATCTCCCTTTCTCCTGAAAGTGCAGGTTCTCACAGATCCAGGAGTAGGGTTTGCCTGTCCTTTATAGCCTATTGTTATTTCTTTCCAGTCTCTCTCAGCTACTCACACCCTCCAACCCCAACCAGGTGAATTTAATATAGATTTATGGCTTCCTTATAGAAGGATAAAGAGATAAGACAATGGGCAGTATTATTTGGGGAGGAGCTGATGTTTTTTGGCTTTGTATAACTACTCCCTAGCACCGTGCTCTCTTTATTAATTTATATTTGTTGGAGCAGAATAAAGTTTTGTGTTAGGAAGAACAGATGAATTGGGGAGCATCCATTAAGACATTTCCTGACAAAATTGAGATAGGGAATGAATTTGACATGTTCTATTCTTTGTGAAGCCATTCTGGCTCTTTGAGATCACCACTTCCTTTTGTAGATGCTCACTAGCTATTCCTTTAATAAGATGTTCTGATACTCTGCAGTAATCAAATTCAAGCCCACTTGTTTATAGTTTTAAGACTATATTGTATTCTTTCCTTTTTTAAAATCAGGGCATTTGCCCTCCTTAAGAACAGGGATATCTTTCCTATTCTTTAGTTTTCCAGAACTCACCAATATTGGGCCAGCAATGACATGCCTGCTTTCCCCTTCCCCCACCTCCCAGTCCCCATGACTGTAATTCATTTGAGCCCTGCTGGTTGGAGCTCTTTAGCAGCAGCCAGATGCTTTTCTGTTTTCTTCTTTTTTCATTCTGGGTATCAGATCCCTATTGGCTCCATTGATTCTGTCCTTTAGCAAAACAAGCCCCACCTTTTCTCCACCACCTATCTTCATTGTCCTATTTACCTTGAACAGTCTTTCTCCTCATATTTAATCCTCTCTTTTCCTCATTTAGCTTAAAGAGGCTTTTTTCTTGTCCTTAATTTTCCTCATTTCATTCTGAGCTTTAGAATTCCAGTTTTCTTCTTACAGTACCGTGATAGAATCATGCTCCCTTGTATTTATCCCTTTACCTACCCTTCTATTTTTTTCTTTTTAAAATCAAAGTTAGCTCTTAGTTCTACTTTTCCTGGATCATTGGAATTGTCTTTCTTTGTTTCCCAGCACAGCATCTGGCACTCACTAAGTGCTTAATAAATGTCTGTTGCCAGAATTTCATTCTTGAGAGCTCCTCATTCCTGATTCCCACCTGAGATAGACCCTGAGATCTCTTCCCTCCTCCCAGCATTGCTCTGATTTTCTGGATTTCAGAACCATGCCTCTGCTACAGTTTCACCCAGGAACTTTTGTGTCTTAAGGTCTCCTTACCCTGGAACATCCACCCAGCAGCTCCCATGGCCTTTTACCTTGGGATAGGCCTCATCTAGGCCATCCCCCTTCTCTCCTGGGTGAATTCTTTCTTTTGTGGAGGAAGATGGGGAGGGAATGAGCATTTACATAGTGCCCACTCTGTCCCAGGCATTGTGCTAAGTGCTTTACAAATGTTCTCTTGTTTGATCCTCAGAACAACAATCCTGTGAGATAAGCGCCATTAGCACCATTTTCACTTGAGGCATTTGACGCAAACAAAGAGAAAGTGACTTGCCACCCAGGATTGAATAGCTGGCACGCTTATGAGATCACATTTAAACTCTTCCTGAAGGGTCGAAGGTCCTGACTCCAGACCCATCACTCTCCATTGTACCACATAGCTGGAGCCAGCCTTATTATGAACCCCTCCTGTCCTAGTCACTGACCTTCCAGACTTCAGACTGCCTGCACAGGTGCCCTCGACCTCCCCTCCCCTCCCCTGCCCGCCCTTCCCTGAATCCTTTGATTTGAATCTCCCCAGATTTAGATGCATGTTGTCTTGTCCCAGATTTCTTTTGCCCTTTTACAAATTCCAAAATGGAGTAGTTTCTTTCCACCGAAGTTCTTGTTAATTCTCACCCCAGCACCCAGTTCCTCTTTGTTCAAGAGAATCATATTCAGAATTTCAGTTCCTCATGTTGGTTCCTTCACCTTTTGAAAGATGAAAACAATTCAGTAAATGGCTGGCTGCTCTGCTTTTGAATGAGAGATGGAGAGACAGAGGCAGAAGAGGAGGAGGGGGGAGAGACAGAAAAGAGAGGAAGAAGGGAAAAGGGAGAGGGGGAGGGAGGGAGAGAGAGAAAGAGAGAGAGAGAGAGAAGGAGAGAGGGAGAGGTCAACAGAGACGGAGAGAGAACAATGTATAGCAAAATTCTGATGTTTCCCAAATTCCTCTTTCTGTCAGTGTGGTTTCTAGTATACTCCATTTAAAATATTCTTTTAATAAAAATTTTTCCTACCATATATTCTTCTAATTCCTAGATTTTCTTACATGAGTATGTTTTCTTAATGTATAAAACTTCTTTCTCTCTTGTTGCCTACTTACCTTTTACCTATCCTGTTACTTTTGAGTTATGCCCTTCCAGAGACATATTTCGTTGATACCTACGGGGCTGAGAGAGGCTCCTTGCATTAGGAACTTTAGTTCATGTTACTTGTGCCCCATCTATATATTTTTGTCAGTAGACATCTGAAGCTATGGATTTTCTTATTGCCCCCTTTCTTAGATTTTTGTGGCCTATGAGTATCTGGGTGTCTCTGCCTCGGTTTTGGTTAATTTCATCTCCTTTCCCTTTCCTTTTGAAGCCCCTTTTGCAAGATTAATAGGACCTCTGGGTAATACATTCTCAACAACCTTTGTTAGGGGCACTCTTGACTCAGACCAGAACATACTATTCCTGTATGGCAAACTGTGGTCTGTATACAAAACCTATCTCAGATATTATCTCTTTACCAGCTTTTCACTTTCCAAATCTACCTTTTTCTTCTGAAGCTCTTTCCTTTGATAGGCAGGGCTGATAAAAATGAAACAAAAATTTCAAACAAAACAAAACACCGCCCATTCCTTTAAAGCTTTAGGTTCTTGCCCAGGACTTGAGAATTTTAGCAGTATTTTCTAGGTTCCTTCTGGCAGGATCATTTCTGTCCACGTGAGTAGCCACAAGTGTGGGGAGCAGTCATTCATTTTGACAGGTCTTGGGACTTTCATTGGCATGCCCTGGAAACATGCCCCAGGAAGATAGCCGTCTTCTCTGTTGTTTTTAATCAGCTAAGGTAACAAAAGGCTGCCTCTGTACCTTTCTGCAGGGAGCTGCTAACTGTCTCTCGTCTTCTTCTGACCCTTGCTGCAGACTCAATTATCTGGCAGCAGCCGCAGTCTGACCTCATCATTTTCGGTAGGACAAACCAGCTGCTCTTTCCTCAGAGGCGCTTGGCTTCCTCCTCTTTGGAGACAACTTCTTACCTATTAGGGAGCTTTGAGTGTTGACAGGTCCTGCTTCCTCCCTTTTTCCTCCATGTGAAAATCTTCTGCCTTCTCTCAATCCCAGGATTCCTTTCTTCCTCTTTAGATCTTTTTTATTCCCTTTGTTTTCATCATTTAAGCCCTTTGTCCATTAAAGAAAAAAAGAATACTTGGTTGATTATGACAACACACAAATTCCTCCAGCCCTCTACCTCTCCCTCCCTTTACTCACCTAGGCTGTCAACAAGTATTTATTTAGAACCTCCTTTATGCCAGGCACTTTGTTGAGTTCTGGGAATACAGGGAAAGGCAAAAGATAGTTGGTGATCTCAAGGAGCTTACAGTCTAATGGGGGTGTGTGGGGAGACAACATGCAGACAACTATGTACAAGTAAGATGTCTGCAAAATTGGAGTTAATCAGCAGGAAGAAGCGAATTAAGAGGGATTGAGAAAAGTTTCTTGCAGAAGGTGGGGTTTTAGTTGAGACTTGAAGCCAGCAAAGTTGAGGAGGCAGAGATGTAGAGGGAGAAAGTTCCAGGTATGGGGATATCAAGTGAAGAGGAATTGCAAGGAGACCTGTGTCACTGGATCCCAAAGTAAGTGGAAGTGAGGAAGGAGACAGAGGAAGTTAGGAGCCAGGAGGGGTGGGAAGAGACCAGGTTACAGAGGTCTTTAAAAGCCAGAGGTTTTTATATTCAATCAGTGAGGCCACGACTGGAGTTACATGGTCCATCTCATGATTTAGGAAGATAAGTTTGATGGTTGAGTAGAGGATGGGTTGGAACAGACAGAAATTTAGGGGAGGGAGACCTAACCATGGAGGGAGGCCATGTGGGTGTGAGAATGAGGAATTTCTTTTAGGAGAGCTACTTCAAGGACCAAAGAATGAGAGGAATCATCTAGGAGACCTGGGATGAGACCAACAGAAATGTCAGAATAATGATTTTCATTTGTATAAAGTTTTAAGCTTTACAAAATCTTTCATAATCCTGTTAAGTAGTAGTTCAGGTATGTGTAGGATTCAAAGCTGAGAAGGACCTTAGAGGTCTTCTGTCAGGACTTCTTAACTTGGCATCTCTCTGAGTTTGTGTTGTTAGATGCTCATAGAAAAGCATTTGCACAGAATTGGTTTGGTTTGTCATGCTCTGTGTTTTTATTTTATGCATTTAGGAATCTAGTTCTCAGAAGGATTCTTTAGGCTTTACCAGATTGCTAAAGTGATTCTGTACCTTACTGCTAAAAAAGGTTAAGAGCTCCTTGTTAGAACTCTGGAAACTGAAGGCTTGAATAGTGAAAGGCCTTTCCCACCCTCACAGGGCTGGTAAGGAGCAGAGGCTGGATCTGAACCCATGCCTTCCTAAAGGATTCCTTCCTTTCTAGCAAACCAGTCAGTGTGCGTTGACTCATCACTTACTTATGTGCCAGGCACTGTGCTTTTAGATGTACTCATGCCCTCCATCATGTGTTGTCTTTGTGATGGACAGGGCAGGGCCAGTGCCTTGTTGGATGAGCTCTTTCTCCTGTGGTGACTCACTTGATTTATTCATCATGCCCTTAGCTCAGCTCTTACCCTTTCTCCTCTGGCTTCTCAGGGACCTGCCAGCTGCTAGCTTCCATTCTCATCAGGAGCCGTCTGTGATGTCATATACTCCTGTACCATTTCGTTGGTTTGACTGTACATGTTGTATCAGCAATAACTTTGTGGTGTGTTAGTAAGCATTTAAGGAGGGCCTGTGTAATATTCAAGAATAGCTTAACCTTTGGGGATGTTCTGACCCTCTCTCCTTCCATCCCCTTGTCCTCATTCTCAAATCTTCCTTCTCTACTTAAAAAAAGTGCCCTAGGGGGGCGGAGCCAAGATGGCAGAATAGAAACAGCGCGTCCAAGCCACTCTCCCCCCAAATCACCTCCAAACTATGTAAAAGGGGACTCTGAACAACTTCTGGAGCCCCAGCACCCACAGAATGACACAGAGAAGCTAACCTCCTGCTGAGGACAGCCCAGCAGCCCTGCAGGAAGGACCAGCGCAGCACTCTGGGAGCCGCTGGTGGAGAGCTGAGCCCAGGTCCATGTGAGCCCCGGTTTTAGCGCCAGGGCAGCCCAGCCAGCAGCCGGCTGGAGGGACCCCAGATCACCAGCTGCTGTGGCAATTCCAGAATTATCAACACAGACATGCCTAGGACAAAGTGAGAGGTTAGTGCCCTATGGACTTTGGGACCAGTATTTGGGGAACGCATCGGCTTCCTCCCCTAAGGGCTAGAAGCTGCTGAGGAGACACACCATTTTACAGTTTCCAGTGGCAGCTCCAGCTCCTGGCCTGCGAACTGTAGGGAGATCCAGCGATCAGTCTTGGGGGGTAATCACTCTTGCTTTAGCCTCCCTGGATCTGGATTGTGGTCTGGGGTGGAGGTCGTGGGGTGGGTGTCCAGCTTGCCAGAAAGCTGTGAAGACCCCAGTGTTTGGGACGGAAGCTCCCTTGTCTGGTGGCAGAGTCCTACTGTGGCAACAAGCCCAAAAGTCAAGTAATTAAGTGGCAACATGCCAAGGCAAAGGAAACAAATTAAATAAAAAAATGCAACATTAGACTCCTATTTGGGTGGCAAAGAGGATTGAAGCATGGAACAGGAAGAGGACTGTGAGGTCAGAAATCCTGCTCCAAAAGCCCCAAAGGAAAATATGAGCGGGTTACAGGCCATAGAGGACCTTAAGAAGGACTTTAAAAATCAAATAAGAGAAGTGGAGGAAAAATTGGGAAGAGAAATGAGAAGGATGCAGGAAAAGTATGAAATGAGGGTCAACAGTCTGACTGAGGAAAACAACACCTTAAAAAATAGGCTAATGGGGCGGCTAGGTGGCATGGTGAGTAAGAGCGCCGGCCTCGGAGTTGGGATGACCCAAGATCGAATCTGGCCTCAGAAAATGAGCACCCACGCACAAATAATGACTAGCCGTGTAACCTTGAGCAAGTTACTTAACCCCAACTGCTTTATAAAAAAAAAAAAATAGACTAACTCAAATGGCAAAGGAGGCCCAAAAGGGCAATGAGGAGAAGAATGCCTTAAAAAGCCAAATTTGCCAGAGGGAAAAAGAATCTGAAAAGCTCACTGAGGAGATTCATTCCTTCAGAGTTAGACTGGAACAAATGGAAGCTAATGACTTTATGAGAAATCAAGATGCTGTTAAGCAGATCCAAACAAATGAAAGAATAGATGGCAATGTGAAATATCTCATGGGAAAAACCACTGACCTGGAAAATAGATCCAGGAGAGACAATTTTAAAATTATTGGACTACCTAAAAGCCATGATCAAAGAAAGAACCTAGAAATCACCCTTCTAGAAATTCTCAAGGAAAATTGCCCTGATGTTTTAGATCCAGAGGGCAAAATAGAGGTTGAAAGAATCCACCTATCACCTCCTGAAAAAGATCCCAAAAAGAAAACTCCCAGGAATATTATAGCCAGGTTCCAGAATCCCCAGATCAAGGAGAAAATACTCCAAGCAGCCAGGAAGAAAGAATTTCAATATTGTGGAAACACAATCAGAATAGCCCAGGACCTGGCAGCTTCTACACTGAGGGATTGAAGGGCATGGAATATGATATTCCAGAGGGCAAAAGAGCTGGGAATGAACCCAAGGGTCACCTACCCAGCAAAACTGAGTCTTTTGTTTCAGGGGAAAATATGGTCATTCAGTGGAATAGAGAGGACTTTCAAGCATTCTTGAGGAAAAAACCAGAATTGAATAGAAAATTTGACATCCAGACACAAGAAGCAAGAGATGCCTGAGAAGGTAATCTGGGAAAAGAAATCAAAAGGAACTTATCAAAGTTGACCTAGTTACATTCCTACATGGAAAAACAGTAACTGTGACTGGTGAAACCTTTCTCACTATGAAAATAATGGAAGAAGGGTGTGTGGTCATATGAATACATATGTAAATGTGTGTATATATGTTTACAGTTATACATGGAGAAAGGGCATAGGTTGAATTTGTTGGGAAGGAATGATACTTAAGGGGTGAAATTATGAGGTGAGAGAGGAAAGTGGCAAGAGGAGATGGGGAGAGACAGGGTAGGGTAAACTATCTCATGTAGAAGAAGCAAGAGGAAGTGGCTTCAGGGGAGGGGAAGAATAGGAAGGCAAAAAGGCAAAACCACATTCTCATTGAATTTGGTTCTGGGAGAGAATGACATACATACTAAAGGGGATATCTCAACCTGCAGCAGAATAGGGGGAAGGGGGATGAGAGGAGGGATGATGGATGGGAGGGCATTCTTGGGGGGAGGGGAGGTTGGAAGTACCCACTATAGAAGAGGGGCAGGATCAAGTAGGGAATGGACCAGGTGGGGTGTGGGATGGGTGGGAGGGAATTATAAGCAGCCTTGTCCAATATATCTACTATGGTAATATTTTGCATAGCTATACATGTACAACACATACTGAATTACTTATCTTCCCAGAGGGAATGGGTGACAAGGGAGGAAGGGAATGGATCTGAAATTCGAGGTTTTAAAATTAAATGTTTCAAATATATATAAATACTATTATCAATACTCTTTTGCATGTAATTGGGAGATAAGATGTGCAGGCATTGGGGCACAGAGATTCACCTTCCTTTAATGGAAAAGTCGAAGGGGGTATGGGAGAAGATATGGGAGAGAGCAGATTGGAGGAAGCGATATCTTGTGGGACTGCTATTCTGGGATGGTGGGTAGGGGGAAAAACGGGGAAAAAAAATTGTAACTCAAAATCTGGTGGAAATGAATGATGTAAACCAGAAGTTAATAATAGCATTTGTTTAATTAAAAAAAAAGTGCCCCAATATTGTGTCCAGCAGCAAGTAAGACTTTTTTGTTATTGTTGCTCATACAAAGCAACAATAATTTTTGACTGGGTGTACCATTTCTGAATGTTGAGTGCCAGTATGATAAGGGTAAGAGTAAATAAAGCAAATTGAAACACTAGGACTCTAAAATCTGTAGGACCATTAGGTAAAAACAGATGGGCTGTTACCTGCTATAGATCAGCTGGAGCCTAGAATACAATTGTCAGCGTAGACATGGGTCTTGGGATTTTATTGTCTTCTTCCCCCCTTACCAGTTCTCTGCTTCAGACAGTGTTACCCAAAACCAGGTGATTGACATGTCATTGCATATCTTGGAATTCCCTTTTATTTTTTCATTTCTGCCACAAGCCCAGCTTTCCATACCTTACTTTTAGTTTTGTCAATAATGTATTTTAATACTGCGCCTCCAGTTTTTCTTCCTTAGGTTTAATAATAAATAATCTTATGTCTCTTTATTAAATGTACCTACCAACTAAATGAGTCTGTATGGCTTATTTTGAAGAACACATCCTTGAAGGTTCGCAAAACATATTTTATACATTATCTTTGATGCTAAATGATGCAACAAAGATAATGTATAAAATATGTTTTGCAAACCTTCAAGGATGTGTTCTTATTACTAATTACTACAAATACTTATCTTTTTTACTTCTCTACTAATTACTACTACCAGCACCAGAACCACATTCACCCTCACCCTCACCATCACCATCATCACCACCATCATCACTGTTACTAGTACTGCTGCTACTACTACTACCACCACCACCACCACCACCACCACCACCACCACCACCACCACCACCACCACCACCACCACCACCACTACTACTACTACTACTACTACTACTACTACTACTACTACTACTACTACTACTACTACTACTTCTGCTACTTCTGCTGCTCTACTATTACAGTGGTGGTAGTAGGTAGGAGATATAAACATATTTGACTTAATTAAAGGAGGGAGAGAATATTACCAACCAGGGTAATCGGGAAAGGCTTCAAGCAGGCCATAGTACCTTAGCTGAGCCTTGAAGGGAGCCAGGTATTCTAAGAAGTAGAAGTGATGAGAGTGTTTTCTAACCATGGGGGACAGAAGCGTGAAGATGACAGATGGAGTGTCACTTTTGGGGAACATGAAGCAGGAGAGTGTAGCTGGGGTGTAGGGTCTGTGAAAGGCAGTAATGTGAAATGCCTGGGGATGGAGCCTCAAGCTCACATGTGAAGAGCTTTACACACCAGATCTTGGGATTTGTCTTTTATCCTAGAAGCAAGACCATTGATTTGGAGCTGGTAAGGACTTTATAAGTCATCAGCCCTACTTCTCATTTGATAGATGAGGGAAGCCAAGCCCAGAAAGGTTGTGACTCACCAGAGGTCATACAGGGAAGTTCAGGATGAGCTGGAATTTGAAGATAGCCCCATTCCTTCATTGACTGGTTCTTTATACATCCTCCATTTTAAGGAGAATACCCTGGTGCTCTTGCCTTCTGTTCCTCATATCTCTTTTCCTCTCTAGATTATATTCCTGATTCCCTACTAGACTTTTTCTATAGTCTATGCCCCACCTTCTGTGCTGCTTTTCCACCCTCTCATTTTCCAGTTTTTAGGAAATCATGTTGCCTTATTAGAATGTAAGCTTCTTGAGGGCAAGACATATCTTTTTTTTTTCCTGCTTGCATTGGTATTCCCAGTGCTCAGTAGTAAGAACTTAATAAATACTTCTTGATTTGACTTGATTGATTCTAGCATGCTCCACTGTCTATCCACTCTTTCTCCCAGCAGAAATTTTTTTGAGCAGATGCAGGCATGGTCAGACTGCAGGTTTGGGTATATCATTTTGGCAGCTCTGTGGAGAACAGATTGAAGAGAGGAGAGACCAGAATCAGAGAGGCCAATTTGGGGGCTACAGGATAGTGCAGGCAGAGGTGATGAAAACTAGTATTAGAGTGGAAAGAAGGGCAAAGATGGGAGGTTGGCCATATAGAATTCCTTGTTTTGGGAGTGTCTTGAAATGTACTTTACTGTACTTAATACTTCTTCTTCTGCTCCTTCCTGTAAGAGGTAATATATTTTAGGAATTTGAAGCTCTAAAGGGCTACAATATCTGATTTCATATAATTAAACTTTAATGGAGAGTATTATGTTATTTATGTCTTTCTTCATAGTAAGAACTCTGGTTGAAAGCATTTTTTCATGGGGTGTGAACCATACATACATGCAATACATATACACATATCTATCTATACATATACATAATGCACATTTTTAAAAACCATAATAGCACTTCTGTTTTCAGTATAACTTGCTCCATTGTTTTTGCCTTTCATTTTTGGTTACATAAAGCTGGTAAGGGATGTTTAAAAACAGCTACCTTTTCTTTTTTCTTCCTGTCCATTAATTGCATGATATTCTTGGACTGTTAAGTTTCCAGGTCCCAAAGTGACAGAATCCCAAGGCTTCTGTTCAGTTTTTAGAATCTGTATTTCGTTTGTTACCATTCAGAATACATTTGGACTTTTATTATTGTTACCTTTTTAACCCGTTTATTAACTCTTGATGTTAAGACATAGGAGAAATAGCAGAAGCAATTTGCAATAAACAAAAACTTTTGTGTTTAAATTCCATGAATTAAAACATCCTGCCTAAATTCCTTTGAAAGGATGTCTACTTGACAAACACCAGGAATATCATGGAACTTGGAAAACTCTTTTTTTCTTCATCTACCAAGAATTCTGAACTGAATTTAATGCTATAGATACCTTGCCCTAGTCAGTTAATTTTAAAATTCCTGTTGTCTTAACATAGTCGCCTTAAGCCTATTAATTACTGTGAGTATTTTAAGGTCAGGAAATAGAAATGTCATTTTTTATTATCTCCTAGATTATTCAATACATGTTTGTTGAACGCATTCCCTTATATGTTTGTATGTATGCATTTATATGTTAATATTTGCATACATATCTATATCTCTATATAATCACATTGCCTAAGGAAACGTTAGCATTTATGTTTCATGACAACAAGAGCTATTACCATTTGAGTCTCATGACAGCTCTGTGAGGTGTCACAAAACTGCAGAGTTGGAAGGGACCACAGACATCTAATCTATTCTCTAGGTGATGCAGAGAAAATCCCTTTTTGACAGAGAGGGTAATGATGCTTATGCTAATGGCTGCCATTAATTTAGCACTTTAAGGTTTGCTGATCCTCACACTAGCCCTCCAAGGTAGATACCATCATTATCCTCATTTTACAAAGAAGCCAAGACTGACCAAAGTTATGCCTTGCTCAAGATCAAAGACTAGTGTCTGAGGCAAGATTTGAACTTCTGTCTTAGCAGCTTTGCCCATGATAAGGGTTAATTTGTCCCCTTCTTAAAAGAGCTATGTTGTAACTGGGTTTCAGCCCAGGTCTTCCCAGTTCCAGGTCCAGAACTCTATTCAGTATGTCATGCTTCCTATATGACTTTAAGTATAGAATGTTTATAACTATATTCATATGGCTTAGAAGAATGAATTTATGGAATTCCCTATAAAAAAATCTATTACCATCCTCTTCTCTGTCCTGATCAGCTAGGCAACAGTAGGTAAGAGTGCTGGATTTAGAGTCAGAAAGACCAGAGTTCAAATTCTACCTCAGGCACTTATTAACTGTATGACCTTGGGAAAGTCAATTGACTTTTCTCTATGTTTGTTTATCTGTAAAATGGGGATAATAATAGCACCTACCTCAAAGGTTGCTGTGAGGATGAAATGAGATAATATCTATAGTACTGTACAAATCTTAGAGCACTATAGGATGCATTATGTATTACATGTGTTATAAAGCTGTATAGTAAACCTGTAACATAGAACACCATTATAACCTTCCTATAGTCATTCTGTAGTTTGTCTGCTTTCCTCTTAGAAACATGGCACTAAGAACTGTTTGAAATATTCTTGCATGAAGTATAGTGGTCTTACTCCTATTCTCATTCACTTTATTCTTTTCATTTCCTTCCATTAATGCATCCATAGTCTTTACAAGTGATCTCCAAACTTTTTTTAATAGCATAGCCCTATTAGTAAAATATTTTTGATCATGAACCCTGAATATATGTATGCTTGTATATCGTGTACTATTAAACTAAATTATGAATATAATAAAACATAAAATAGAAATTTAAACAAGATGAGATAAAAGGTAAATTATTATTTTGAAACAAATTTCAATTTATTTACTAACAGTACCAAGGCTTTTTTTTCCTCATATAAAAAAGCAACATGATTGAATACACTTACTATTTTAAAAATAATCTTTACTTGACATTTAATGATTCAGTGACCCAAAGAGCTGGTTCTAAGTTCAGTTGCTCTTGTTTTTTTGTTTAAATGACTATCATAACTACAAAGGATACCTCATCAGACTCATTTTTTTTCAGTCCCATCTATCTATCAATTACGAAAAATGTTTCCTGGAATGTCATCTAGTAAATTTCCATCTTCCTTGATATCAATCAGTTGTTGCAAAGTAATCAGAAGGTATTGCATTTTTATGTTTTTTTGGAAAAAAAAAGTACAAACTCAGACTCTTCATTTGGAAGATTTTTAATCAGGTTGGAAAATTCTGTTTCCAAGTTTTTAAAGTATGCAGATATTAAAGTTAAGATGACATACTTAAATCTTTTTTGGGGGCAATGAAAGCTTAACTTTTAAATGTCTTGCTCATCATGATGGCTTCATACTATCATTAGCTAATAGCTCAGGGCACGATATGTACTTAATGAAATTCATCATTAACCAAAGGGAATATAAATTCAAATTTCAAACAGTCTTAATAATTTCATCTTTTTTGGCTGACTTCTTGTCATATCTGATTAGACTGTCACTCTTTTTATCTCTAATGTGGCTGATAAAGACCTCATACTGGGGTAGATGTGTCAGCCATTTTCTTTTGTTCTCTTGTATTCACATTATTGCAATTATCCTTATTTTGTGTTTTTTTTTTTTTTGTAGGAGTCTTGTTAAGCCATTTCTCTATGTTATGACTATTAGTTTAGTCAAAAATAAATATACACAAATCCACTTAAACTAGTGAATGTAAACTTTGAATACTTTTCATTGTACCAAATGCAAACAAGTAAAGATGGCACTGTCAGCTTCTCTGGATTATGGAACTCTCTCCTTTTCCATCCAAATGTCTTGAGTGTAGTTCATGACATTGGAGCATCTTACATACGGACTGTGTGAGGGGACCATTGTCAAGTCATAAGTTAATTGTTTCTAAAACTTAATTTCTTGTTTTTAGATAAAAATAAAGATGAATAGAAGTTCTAACCTTTTCTTTGCACATTCCATGATTCATCTTGGCCACACCTTATTTCAGAGACCACCGGTATAGGCAAGAGGGAAGGATGGCTTAACTGAGTGCTTTAGCAATAGGCATAAAGGTCAGGTTAATGTGAGAAGTGTTGTAGGGGGAAGACTTAGAACCATTTGACATGAGCTTCTTATTTTGTTTTTGTTTTTTTTTTTTGCTTTTTGGAGGGCAATTGGGGTTAAGTAACTTGCCCAAGGTCACACGGCTAGGTTTTTGTTTGTGTGTGCGTTAAGTGTCTGAGGCCGGATCCGAACTCGGGTCCTTCTGACTCCGGGGCCGACGCTCTACTCACTGCGCCACCTAGCCGCCCCTAACATGAGCTTCTTATTAAGAGAGACTGTGTCTTCTATTTCATTTGTATTCCATCGCGTCTCTTCCCATGCTAGGTATAACTTTTAATTCAATAAGTTATTGCTGGGTATTTCCGTGAAAGATCCTATTGACTTGCGATTGAAACTTGTGTCTAAAGTGAGATCTAAGGGCTATTTGTGGATTCCATTATGTGGTTAAATTCAGCATTTTATCTCTAGTTTGAATTAACTTAAATTATAGAGGATATTCTATACTTTGTGTCAGTTAACAACAAACACACTAGTAATCACAGAAAAACTAGTAGAGGGCTTTGTCAAAATGTTATCACATTTCTTTTCTTTCCCTTCCCTGCTTTAAGGTTGATCTCTCTTGGAAACTAATGTAGGTTTTGAAAATCAAAGAGGTTAATGAAGTGTGAGGAAGGTGATGAAAATTATGATGTATCAAGTTGGCAAATGACTTTATGTAAGAAAGTTTGGATTATTGCAGGAGCCTTTTTCTTTTCAGGCTAAAGGTCTCTTTAATATTCATTATGGCCAAATATACTGTCAAGAGACAGTATGGTAGCTTTAAAGTCAAAGGACCTGGGTTCAGATCCTGGTTCTGGCACTGTCCATCTTTGTTACCTTCAACAAGTTACTTAATCTTTGAGTCTCATTCATTTCTTTGTAAGTGAGAAAGTGAGGACTAAATGACCTTCAAGATCCTTTTTAACTCCAGATGTATGATCTGATAGTGTGACTCCCATGGTCCATGGCATAGGACTGATTAGGTTAATCTACCTTATATGGAGGGTATTTGACATTTCATTAAGTAATTGCCCCAAGTGAGTCCATGAGACACTCTTGTTGAATTTATGTTATAGTCGGTTTCTAGTGAATTTACATAAAATGAGCATAATGTAGGATCATAAATCCAACATTTATAAAATGCTAATATGCGAAAACTAAGATTATTCAGAGTTGTCTCAGAACTTTTTTCTGCATGTAAGAGGGACCCTTATAGGTGTGCAGACAACCTAATGTGCAAATCGATGTATTGGGACCACTATAGCAGATGTACAGTTTTGTGGGTGTTATATACAGAACCTCATATAGAAATGACTTGCCTATCAGGAAAGTACATATAAATGAGAGCTGCAGGTGGGCAAGGAAGGCAAAAAGAGAAATATAGCTATTTTAGGATATTTCATATTGATGTGCTAGGGCTCCTGGTCAGCAACTGACTAATGTCTGCCGTTATTCTGATGGCTTTCAATTTCATGATTGACCAGATAAATTGAATTGATCACACCTGAAAAGAGTGTGGGACTAGAGAGGAGATAGATTTTTTTTTTTACAGTGAATGTTGAGTAGGAGATAGCACTTCAGGCTGTTTGGGATGAGCCTGTTCTAAATAAAATATTACCTGTAACCTTAACATCCTGAAGAATAAAATTATCCTATAATCTATGAATTTAAAATGCTTCCGTTTCTCCTTGGCTTCACAGCTAAGCAATATACTAAAAAAAACTAATTAAATAAAAGAAGGAATATTCTTGTATTTGCACAGACCATATTGAATTTTTATTTGATTTTTTTATTCATTTAATTTTAAAGGGCTTGTTTTATTCTTCTGAATTTTCACATAGCTGAGCAAAGTGTTATGGGGGAAGGAAAACACAAATGGTAAAAAAAAATACAAATGTTTCTGCTTTGGTATAGCAATATTAAACATATGCTTGTGTGTATTTTTTCATATCTTCATATCTAGTAATATAAATATAATTATGAATTTATAACAAACACAGGTAAATTACTATAAGTCATTTAAATGTTTGGATTTGTGCCTTAGAAATTAGGCCTTGATCTGTGTGCATTGGTGGACTAATTAAAGGCATTTTGATTACTAGTAGGTAAATAATAGCAATATTTGTTTATGTGGCACCTTATGGTCAGTGTCCTGATGTGCTAGAACATCACATGTCACTACTAAAGATTAGAGGTATATTAACCAAGGCTCTGACCAGTGTCTCTTCTCTTTCTGTAAGCTCTCACTTGGTGACCTCATTAGCTTCTGTGGCAGCTAAGTGGTGAAATAGATAGAGCATTCAAACTAGAGTCAGGAAGACCTGAGTTCAAATCCAGTCCTACATAGTATCTTTGTGGTCTTGAGCAAATTGCATAGTCTCTGTTTGCCTCAGTTTCTTCACCTGGAAAGTGATAATCATAGTAGCATTTCCCAGGGTGTTCATGAGGATCAAAGGAGATATTTGTGAAGCTGCTGTCCTAGTGTCTAGCACACAATAGGTGCTATCTAAATGCTTGCTATTTACAGCCTGATCTTTCTGGAGTTAATGCACATTACTCCCTTCCATACTTTCTATAGCCCAGCTCTTGTTACTCCTGTTGGCCTTCTTGTCATTCCTCACATACAGTGTTCCATTTCCCATCTCTACTTTTTCACCGACCATATGTGCCTTGTGCCTGGAATGTTCTCCCTTTTGTTCTCTGCCACTTGGGATCTCTGGTTTCTTTTAAGACCCAGTTCAGCAATTGCCCACTGTAGGAAGTTCTCCCCACTTAGTTGCTAATATCTTCCCTCCACTCCCCAAAGCTACCTTTTCTTTATGTGCTTATATATTTATATTTTGTGACACTGTACAGGGCATGTAGTTAGTCATTCAGTCAACAAGGACTATTAAATCCCTAATATATGTCAGGCACTGTATTAAATGCTAGGGTTACAAATAAAGGCAAAAACATCCTCCCTCCCCTTAGCCACAGAGTCCCTGCCTTCAAGGAGCTCACAGTCTAATGTGGGAAACAACACATAAACAGCGGACATATTTGGGATAAGTTGGGTATAGCAGAGGAAAGGTACTAAGATTAAGGAAACTGGGAAAAGTTTCTTGCAGAAAATGGGACTTTAACTGAGACTTGAAGGGAAGCCCGGGAAACTGGGAGGGAGAAATGAAGATGGAGAGTTCCAGACATGGGGGCAGCTGTCGAACATGCTCCAGGTCAGGAGATGCAGCATCTTGTGGGAAGAACCACAAGGAAACCCATGTGACTGGATCACGGAGTATGTGAGGGGGAGTAAGGAATAAGAAACTAGAAATACTGGAAGGGGCCAGGTGTATAGCTTCTGTAAATGTTTGTGCATCCATTTGGAAGGCAGTGGGCATTCAGACCACAAGCATTTAATAAGTACTTATTATGTGACAGCCATTGCTGTCAGTGCTGGGGATCTACAGAGAAGGAAAAATATGGTCCTTACTTTCAAGTAGCTCCCACCCTAATGGAGGAGATGGAGCAAACTAAATGTAAGCTCCCAGATATAAAAGATAAATGCAGAGTAAATGGGAGGTTATCTCAGAGGGAAGGCTCTAATGGGGGCTGGGGGGCGGGGGGAGAGTGTGGGAAGAATGGGCAAAGGCCTTCGCAGAAGATAAGATTTGAGGTTAGCCTTGAAGGAAGTCAGGAAAGCCAGGAGATGGAGGTAAGGAGGCCACTGTCACTGGATCACTAATATTTGAAAGGGAATAAAGTATAAGAAGATTGGAAATGTATGAAGAGGCCAAGTTTTAAAGTGCTTTGAAAATGCTAGAGATCCTTGAGAAGTCAGTTTCCACCTTGTTTCTCCACATTTGAGCATTGAAACCACACACAGTATGTCCCTGCATTGTCGTGTGCAGATACTGCACGTGGATAATTTTTGGCTCATAAGCCAATTCGGAGGATGTAATTTGAACTTAATTTCATTGTCTATGATCCTATCTCTACCACAGTTAGTTGTGTGATCTTGGGCAGGTCGTTCAAACCTCTTCTAGACCTTTAAAAGACCTTTTTTTACCTCTAAAAGGAAGGAGCTGAACTAGGTTGTCTAACCTGTTTTAACCTGTTTCTTCAGGTTAAAAATTATTTGATTTTAGGGGCAGGTAGGTGGTGCAGTGAATAAGAGCGCCGGCTTTGGAGTTGGGATGACCCAAGATTGAATCCAGGCCTCAGAAAATGAGCACCCACACATAAATAATGACTGGCTGCCTAACCTTGAGCAAGTTCCTTAACCCCAGTTGCTTTAAAAAAAATTCTTTGATTTTTAATAAGCCTAGAAAATCTCTGCCTTAAGGAATGTGCTGAACAAAGAAGAAAGACCTGTGTTACCAGAGAGAAAAAGTTAACATCATTTGCTTCTGGCCTTTAGCAGAAGTACCAGGAGCTGTCTCTGGTGCTACTAAGGCCTTACATTAAACCATTGTGCTCCACTTGGTTCTGTCTTTGGACTCATATTTCTTTTTCATCTTCTGTCATACCCAATGTAATACATAAATGTAAATGCTTCCAAAGTATTTGGGTGTTGTTTATTTTCCCATTCTCCATAAGTAAGTAGGCATTGAAAAAAGACCTTACACAGAGTGGGACAGCTTCTTGGAAGCTGTCTAGTCTAACTGATTGGTATCTTAACAGAAATCTGCTCTACAACTTCTCTGTCAAATGATTATTAGGCCTCTGCCCGAAACATCTAGTTCAGGGGAACCAGCTACCTCTCAAGACAGTTCATTTAGCTTTTGGGCAGCGTTAATCATCATCAGTTCTTTCTGTAAATCAAGTCTAAATTTGCTTCTATGTAATTTCTGCCAGTTATTCCTACTTTTGCTGTGTGGAGTCAAACCCAACAAATTTAGCCCCTTTCCCTTTCCCGACACTTCCCTTCAAATAACTGAAGACAGTTTTCATGTCTCTTCCAAGGTTTATTTTCTCTTCTCTAAGTACTGTCAGTTCCTTTAACTAATCCTCATGGCGTGATAACCAGGCCCTAACCTTCCTAGTCACTCTCTACAGGATACTTTTTAGTTTATCATCATCCTTCCTAACATGTAGACCTGAACATCATGTTCCAGAAGTAATATCTGAGCAGGACAGAGAAATTGAAAATATCGCTTGCCTCACTTTTGACATTTTCACTCTCAAGAAAGCCCAAGAATATGTTCGCTTTTTTCTTTCTTTCCCTCTGATCACAGTGTTGAACAAGGAAGGGTGAATGGAGAGCTGGCCTTAGCCAAGAAGTCTCATTGCTAACACGTATTGGCTGCATAATCCTGGCCAAGTGACTTAACCTCTCAGTGGTCCCTGCAGCCCAGAGTTGTAGAGCAATTGCTCCTCTGTATTGGGAAAGGGCATTTCCACAGGAATTTCCTACAGTAATGAATCCCAGGCCAAACCTAAATGAAAAAAAATCACATTCATTGACTCATTTGGCAATTTCATTTGCCTAAAACTTTGAGCTCTTATTTTGGATGAATGGAATTGGGCCAAGTCATTACAGTCTTGTACTTTTGAAGTCAGTTTTCTACCCAAAGTTGAAAATTTTACATTTTCTCTTAAATTTCATCTTATTTAATTCTACCATATAGTCTTGCATATCAGGTTATTTTTTTTTGTCATTTGTCCTGTTACCTTTCTCTCCTAAATTTGCATTGTGCAAAACCAACAAGCCTACACTTGACACCTTTACCTAAGTCATTGATAAAATGTTAAGTAACACAAGACTGGTCACCCATAGTTTTTGGAAAGTTTTCAGTTTTGGATATATGCCATTAACTGTAACCTTTTCTTCTTTATGCATCTCTTTCCTTTGGCTCTTTCAATGAAAACATTACAAAGATTTACAAGTTATTAACCAAGTTTGCTTCTTACTTTGACTTCTGAACTCTCCTATAATTCAGACTTTGAGAAGCCTTCTGAGTATCTGGGACCAAATCCACTGACTACTTCACTTTTGGAATTTGAAACAGCAAGTGCAAAGTAGTCATTATCAAATGTCCTTTCATGCTAGATTCTAATGCACGCTTGTGCTCACACACTCACAAAACAGTGCTAAGACTTGGAATTTAACAGATTAAAAACATAAAGGTGTTTGGGGAAATATTCTGACAGTAGAGATGCTTAAATATTAGGCAACATTTAGTAAAAAATGAGATTTCCTTTTGGATTTTATGTAGTGCTGAAAATACCAGATGGCCTTCATTATTATTGAAAAGCTAGCATGTGAAGGATCGCTGGTTTTGTCAGTGTGGGGAAATAAAGCCTCCACTGACTGTGACTTAATGGATAAGTTCTAGGGAAGTGCTTGAGGCACTTAAAGTTAAGTGAGTTGTCCAGAATCACTCAGCCAACAAGTGTCACCGGTGGGATTTGTACTATCTGATATACTTAGGCTGGCTATATTACTGCAGATCAGCAATAATTAAATATAATCTTGGCTCATATTTATTTATGTTGTGTGTTAAGGGAGGGAAAGTGCTCATCACCTCATGCCTGTGCTGTTAGAGCCTTTTTGTTGATTTCCCAGCCTGGTCTTCCTACTTTAGCTAATCCTCCACTCACCTCCTAAATAATCTTCCTGAGGTATAAGTCTAGCCGTGCTACCCTCTTTCTCTTCCTCCTCTCCCTCTCCATCTCAATAAACTCCAGTAGCTCCGTATTACCACTGGATAGAAGCTTGGGATCTTAATAGGTGGGAGAAAGGAGAGAGTGAATTCTAGACATGGCATGGGGCAAAGGTAGAAGGATTCCATACAAGGAAGTAGCTGGCAGCTCACCTTCTCTGGAGACTTTAAGTGTTTAGAAGGGAAGTTTGGAGTTCGGTCATGCTGGCCTTTAAACGTCATATTATGGGGTTTGTATTGTACGGAGGCTCAGAGAGATGAAAGCTTGGCTATGGTCACATAGTTTACATGAGTCACTGGGTTAAAAATTAGGCCTCTATTGACTGACTCTGGCCCACTTTCTATAAGCGGCTCTGCCTCTGTAGTATGAGATTCAATGTCTTTTGCTTTGGCCCATGACACAGATGCCACAAGGTTCCCTTGGAGTCATGCTGAGGCTGATTATTCATTATCGAGAAGCCATTATAGCTTTGGTAGATAATTGAAGTAACTATTTAAAATGAGGATTATGAATTTTTCCCATTAGAAATTTTTTTCTGCTTTAATGAAAACTGGAAGTTAAAGATTTTTTTTTCATTTTCCCTTGACAAACAAAATCCATATGGTCCCAGTCTTTATTTGCATTTGAGGAGTGTATTTACCTTTAAAGAATGCGTAATGTCTCAATATGCCTCACTTAGATAATATTCTGTGACATTTATGAAGATTTCATCTCTTATACTAATACGAGCATCACTGTAATGCTGCCAGCATAGGCAGGATTATGTTGTCTCCAGTATTTTAAAGGTGTCTGTAATTTTCTTGCGGAGTGATTTTCTCTACTGATGCAGGCAGTATGCCCTCCTTTCCTGAAAAGAATGTCTTTACTGTGCCTGTGAAAGTTCATCACCTGGTGGCCAGGCTCCTGGACATGGTTGGTCCTCAGGTGACCCATCCTGCCCGCCTCTGTCACTGAGTCCAATTTCATAGTTTGGACCTGTCAGAGCTTGTCCTCTGCTGGCAGACTCCATGATAATCACCTCCAGGTCATTATGAACCATCAAAGTAAGATTTTAATGGAGGCTTATGCTGATTACATTATTTAATGCTTGCATTTTTGTATTTCCTTTATATTTTTACATACTTAGCCAGATTGCTTTTTTTCTCCCAATAAGATAGTTTCCCCTGTCTTTTCAGTATATAAATGAAAGCTTCAGAATTTGTGTTAATTACCTTTTAGGAAGACAGTAATAATTAAATAGGTGGCATTTACATAGTGATTTAAGAGGAAGAAATTATTTACATATACAGAGTATCTAATTTGAGCCTGAAAACAACCCTATCCAAGAAGTGCTGCCAGTATTATTATTGTTCTCATTTTATGAAAATGTTAACTGAGGACAAGAGGTTAAGTGACCTGCTCACTGTCTCACAGCTGTTTAATGTCTGCAAAGAGATCTGAACATAGACAGTTCATAGTCAGTTAATATTTATTAAGCACCTGCTATGAAACAGGTACTATATGCTAAGGGGTGGATCCTTACCCTCATGGAGCTTACAGTCTAATGGGTGAGACAGCATGCAAATGGTTCATTACAAATCAGTGTCTACAAGGTCAGCTGTAAAGAAGGAAGGTTCTTGAATGAAGGGGCGGGGGTGGATCAGGAAATAGTTCTTATAGAAAGTGAGATTTTAGCTGGACCTGGAAGTAAGTCAAGGAGGAAACCTGAATCTTCCCAACTCCTTTAAGTCCACTCTGCTGCTAAAATACTCTATTCTATACTAATAGAATAGAAGGGGTTAAACATACACATATATACACACATTAACCATTTTTCAACTTTTTATTATCTGTGGGGTTTCTTAATGTGAAATGAGGATAGTTTAGATAGTTGACATTCACAGATGCATTGAAACTTCCTTTTAAACATATTGTGATTTATGTTTTTCTACTGTTCAAACTTTTTACCTCTAAGAACTTAACGTGTAACCGATTAATCACTGGGTTGAGTTTAATCTCTTTTTTATCTCCTGTACACCCTCTGCTGGAGGCTCTTAGACACATTTAGTTACTAACTCACTGAAAATGAGGGGAGGAGTAATAGTAAAGGTCTTATATAATACACACCCCAAATAATTCAGAGTTAACTGTATTAAAATGAGTATGTTAATGCTTAAAATCCAGGTAGCCCTAAACAAAGAAATTTTCATTCAGTTTCATCTGTAATAGGATTCCATAATGCACCATGAAAATGAGTTTTTGTTTGGTTGCTAAAAATGGTCATGGCTAAAATCTGAGCATATTGAAAAACAAATGAGCTGTGGTATTTTAATTTCCAAGGGGCCCCATTTGAGCAGTTCAGAACAGTAGAGCTTTGTTTATGGAATGTAGCATTATCCCCTTTTTAATGGACTTTTAGCTTTCTTCATAGGAGTGTCTGAAATGAGGCATGAGGTAGTCCATTAGGTGATTAGGTGTCTGTGAAAATCTAGAAAAAATGACAGCCCAAACCAGCAGGGTTTTCAGAAAAGACTTAGTGGAATTTTAGAAATGGAAAGGACACTTGCTTGATGCGTCTTGTGCTTGCTTCCTCCTCCTCCCTTCCCGAGTGCGCCTCCCCCGCCCAACCTCCATGCTTGGATGAATGTCTTGCTGTTTGGTTGTCTGTGTTAAATCTGATGGACAGTTCAAAAATCTATTTTAGTGTGTATGATGGAAAATTTCTAATTCTGCTAGAGAAATTATAAGTGAAAAAGTCAAAATATATTCTGTAGGTCAAAGAAGGCCAAATTCTTTCCTGACTGATTTTTGTCACTTAGACAGTAACAGAGAGGGGGAAAGGGGTGTGATCCTCTTGTCTGCTTTACAGGATGTTCAAAATTGAAAGAAGATCATTTTTTCAAGATCATTTTTCATATTTCTCAGAAATAGTTCTAGGAACTGAGTACATTGTATAAAAGAGACTGACAGAAATGAAAAAAAATTTAAATGACTTTTGAAGTTAGGAAATCTTGGTAACTCCTAAATAGCCTGTACATTCCAGAAAAGTAATTTTACATGTATTGCTTTCTCTCCCTTTCCTGCTAATACATTCCCCTCATCTTCTATAAAACTTTGCCCAGATATTCTCTTTTCCTGGAAGTCTTCTCTGGCTAACTGTGCTCCATTCTGATCATTCCTTTGCCCTGCATACCACTGCATACTTAAATATTATATACTCAATTTGTACTTTGACAGCTTATCCATTTTAATACATTAGTTAGTGATTATTTTCTTGGTGGTTTTACTCAACTTAATTATAAGGTAACAACTCAGTAAGCATTTATTAAGTGCTTACAGATAAGCATATAAGCAGAAAGAAAAAACATTCTGTACTCCGAAGGCACTTAAATTCTAAGGGGTAAAGATTCATAAAAGGAGGATGGAAGGGGTGACTGTGGTTGGAGGGTTGAAAAAGTCCAGAGAGTCAGGAGTCCAGCCTGGAGAAGAATGAAGTCATGGTTGGATTGGGTCTCTTCTTTAAATGGGAAGTTCTGGAGGGAACTCTAGTCAGCTAGAGGGAGAGACCTCAGGGGGTAGAGGGCCTTGGTGTGGAGTGAACTTTCAGGGTGAAGAGTTTTCTGTGGCATGGTGGAGGAAATGAGAGAATCAGGAGTACAGCCTGGAGAGGAAGCCCTTGAGGACACAGAATGTCTTCTATTGTTGTTGGATAGCCATTCTGCCTAGTAAAAAAGCTCAATGATTTTTTTTGTGGGTTGGTTAAGGAGAACCACATATATCATAAGTCACATTGCTCTAGCTCTGATTCTTTGCCAGCAACCTAAAATACTTTTGAGCAATGGCCAGTGTCATAGTTAGACAGATATGGATGTTGACACCTTATTGGTACAACCCAGAGAAGGAGCACCATGTATCTGCTTGACCCCATTCCCTTTTTATTGATACTTTCACTAAATGTGTTTGGCAGTGCCTTCTTGTTTGGTCAGTGAAGTGAGACATTATGAACAGATTATGATATAGAATTATAGAGCTAAAAGGAACCTTTGTAGTCATCTGGGCTGACCCCTTCATCTTTTAAATGAGGAAACTGATTTATAGAATGGAAATTATTTGACCCAAGGTTCCATTAGGTATATTTTTGGGTTCCTCTGTTGCTTTTGTTCTGCATGGCCTGGTATGCTCTATTGGGCACCCATTCTATGCCAGTATTTAGTTTGGTGCCTGGCGCATAGTAGGTGATTAATAAATGCTAGTTGACTGACTCATATTCTCTAGAGATCAGGGAGTGAGTAAACTTAGTCAAAAAGATAGGCTATTCTAGATTATATCTATAACAGGCAGTTAAATGGCATGCAGTGGGCCCAGAGTAAGGAAGACCTGAGTTCAGTTCTGCCCTCACACACTGTCACTTTGGGCAAGTCATTTAATCTGTTTGTGTCACTTTCCTCAACTGTAAAATGGAGATAGGAGTATTTACCTGAGAAGGTTGCTGTGAGGATTAAATAAGAGTCCCTAGCATGTGGTAGGGATAAAAAGTTGTTCCTTCTGTTAGAGACAAGATGGCGGTCCCTTTGATTGGTTAGCCCAAGGATGATAATGAAATTGTAATCCTGAGTCACTGGAGTGATTGTGGAGCCTTTGACAATAATAGGGAAGTTTGGGAGAAAGATAATGAGTTCTGTGTTCCTCTGTTGGATTTGGGGTGTCTACTGGATGCCAGTTTTAATTTTACCAAAGTCAGCTGGTGATGTAAGACTAGCTTAAGAACCAGCCTAGGGTTGGATATATAAATCTATAGAGAGATGATAACTGAACCAATGGGAGTGAGGGTGTTATCAAATGAGAGGATTAGAGAGAAGAGGACTCAGGAGAAGCAATAGAGACAGGAAAAGAGGCCAGATCGGGAGGAGGAAAACCAAGAGGGGACAGTGTCACAAAGCATAACAGAAAAGGAGGAGTCATGACTCTGTTAAGTTGTAAACTTCTGAATGGTATGGGCTGTCTTTTGCCTCTTTTTTTATCTCTAGTCTTTAGTGCAGTGCTTGGCACATAATAGGCATTTAATCAATGTTGATTGAGTGATTGTTAAATGCTGCAGGGAGGTCAAGAAGGATGCATGCAGATTGAGAAAAGTCATCACATTTTGTGCCAAATTTTTCACAAGTCATAAGTGAAAGAGTCAGGGTTGGAAACTTAGTCTTTCTTTGAATGCCAAATTCAGGGCTTTCTACACATGCAAATAGCAAACAATGGTACTCCTTAAGTGAATATTAGATAATACAGACTCCAGCAGCCTCTGAAAGCTCAGATGTAGAGAAGAAAGTAATATACTGTTAATTATTTTTTTTAAAACACAAATATTGGGGGGCGGAGTCAAGATGGCAGAGTAGAAATAGCACTTTTGCACAGCTCCAGCTGCCCACTTCCCCAATCCACGAAAAAGGAGACTCTGAATAAACTCTGGAGCTACAGAACCCACAAAATGACACAGAGAAGCTAACCTCTCACTGAGGACAGCCTGGCAGCCAGGGAGGGAGCAGCCAGCCCACCACTCTGGGAGGCAAGCTCAGGTCCTGCATGAGCCAGAGGTTTTAGCTCCAGGGCAGGCCTGACCAGCAGCCAGGGGTAGGGACTCCAGAACACCAGCAGCTGTGGCTGTTTCCAGAATTATCCACACATAGATGCCAAGAACAAAGTGAGAGATCAGTGTAGTTTGGACTTTAGGACCAGTACTTGGGAGTGGAAGGCTACTGAGATGCTTCAGCACAGCCGCAGCCATGAGGCAGCTTCAGCTCCTGCCCTGCAGACTGCTGGGGGACCAGGCAATCAGTCTGGGGAAAATCGCTCTTGCTTTAACCTGCTTGGGTCTGAATTGCAGTCTGGGGTGGAGGTCCTGGGGTGTGTGACCAGCCTGCCAGAGAGTGTGGAGGCTTCAGAGAGGGCACCCAACTAACACCTCCATCAGCTGAGAAAACCCCGGCATTTGGGACGGAAGCTGTCTGGTGGCAGAGTCCTACTGTGGCAAAAAGCCCCAAAGTCAAGTAATTGAGTGGCAACATGAGTAGGCAAAGGAAGCAAAATAAAGAAGAGTACCCCAACCTTACATTCCTACTTTGGCAACAAAAAAGATCAAAACATGGAACAGGAGGAAGACAGTGAAATCAGAAATCCTGCACCAAAAGCTTCTGAGAAAAGTATGAATTGGTTACAGGCCATAGAGGAGCTTAAGAAGCAGATATGAGAAGTGGAGGAAAAATTGGGGAGAGAAATGAGAACGATGCAAGAAAATTATGAAAGGAGAGTCAACAGCCTGACTGAGGAAAATAACACCTTAAAAAATAGACTAACTCAAATGGCAAAAGAGATTCAAAAAGGCAATGAGGACAAGAATGCCTTATAAAGCAGAATTTGCCAGTTGGAAAAAGAATCTCTAAAGCTCACTGAGGAGAGTCATTCCCTCAGATTTAGATTGGAGCAAAGGGAAGCTAGTGACTTTATGAGAAATCAAGATGCTGTTAAACAGATCCAAACAAATGAAAGAAGAGAAGGCAATGTGAAATATCTCATGGGAAAAACCATTGACCTGGAAAATAGATCCAGGAGAGATAATTTAAAAATTATTGTACTACCTGAAAGCCATGATGAAAGAAAGAACCTAGAATCATCTTGCAAGAAATTCTCAAGGAAAACTGCCCTGATGTTTTAGATCCAGAGGGCAAAATAGAGGTTGAAAGAATCCACCAATCACCTCCTGAAAAAGTTCCCAAAAAGAAAACTCCTAGGAATATTATAGCCAGGTTCTGGAATTCCCAGATCAAGGAGAGAATATTATAAGCAGCCAGGAATAAACAATTTGAATATTGTGGAAACACAATCAGGCTAACACAGGTTCTGGCAGCTTCTACACTGAGGGATTGAAGGGCTTGGAATATGATACTCCAGAGGGCAAAGGAGCTGGGATTAAAACCAAGAATCAGCTACCCAGCAAAAATGAGTATCATGTTTCAGGGGAAAATATGGTCATTCAGTGGAATTGAGGACTTTCAAGGATTTTTGATGAAAAAAGAGTTGAATAGAAAATTTGACATTCAGATACAAGAAGCAAGAGAAGCATGAGAAAGTAAACAGGGAAAAGAAATCATAAGGAACTTATCAAAGTTGAACTATTTACATTCCTACATGGAAAAACAATAACTGTAACTGATGAAATCTTTCTCAGTATGAAAATAATTGAAGAAGGGTATATGGACATATGAATACATATGTGAATGTGTGTATAAATGTTTATAGGTATACATGGATAGATGGCACAGGTCGAATTAGGTGGGAAGGGATGATACTTAAGGGGTGAAGTTAAGAAGTGAGAGAGGAATGTGGCCAGAGGAGATGGGGAGAGACGGGGGGTGGTAAACTATCTCATGTAGAAAAGGTAAGGGAAAATGGTTACAATGGAGGGGAGAACAGGAAGGCAAAAAGGCAAAACCTTATTCTCATTGAATTTGGCTCAGGGAGAGAATGACATACATACTAAATAGGATATCTCACCCTACAGGAGAGTATGGGGGAAGGGGATGAAAGGGGGGATGATGGAAGGGAGGGCAGGCTGGTGGGGAGGGAAGTTGGAAGCACCCACTTTTGAAAAGGGACAGGATCAAAGTAGAGAATAGAACAAATGGGAGGTGGGATAGGAGGGAGGGAAATATAGTCAGTCTTTTACAATAGATCTGCTGTGGTAATGTTTTGCATAGCTACACATGTACAATATATACTGAATTGCTTATCTTCCCAGTAAGGGTAGGTGACAAGGGAGGAAGGGAATGAATCTGGAATTTGAAGTTTTAAAATCAAATGTTTAAAAATATATAAATACTATTATTAATACTGATTTACATATAATTGGGAAATAAGATATGCAGGCATTGGGGTATGGAAATTCACCATGCCCTACTGAAAAAGTCAAAGGGGGTATGGGAGAAGATACGGGAGAGAGCAGATTGGAAGAGGGAATATTCTGTGGGACTGCTATTCTGGGGTGGTGAGTAGGAGGAAAATGGGGAAAAAATTGTAACTCAAAATCTTGCGGAAATGAATGATGTAGACCAGAAGTTAATAAAGCATTTGGGGGAAAAAAAACAGCAACACAAATATTGCTTCTCTTTGATTCTTGGTTCTAGATAGGTCATTAGACAAGTGGAATATTCCATTCCCTTCTTTTCCCTTAATTAGTATATTAATAAATATAAATGCATCATTATTAATAAGTATAAATGCAACATTATTTCATAGTCAGAGTGTTACTTTTATATTTTTTTCTGACTTGTTGTACATCAGCAGCTCCTTTACTAATTCTCTCCTCTCCTCTGCCAGTCAGAAACAATTTTGTTTAAATGACTGAGTCTCCTGGGCAGCTTTGTACTACAGTGGATAGAGTGTTGGACCTGAATTCAAATGTGGCCTCAGGTACCTGCTGTGTGACCCTGGAGAAATCATTTAAACCTCTGTCTGCCTCAGCTTCCTCACTTGTAAAATTGTAGAAATAATAGCCCCTCCCTCCCAGAGTTGTTGTGAGTGCAAAATGAGCTGATCTTTGTAGAGGCCTGACACATATAATAAGTACTCTGTAAATGCTAGCTATTATAAATTTTAAAAATTTTCATTATTATTATTATTAGTTTTACTATAATTATTCGGTTGCCTTATTAAGAGATATTACATACATCTAGTCTCTTGAAAGGCTCAAACTATGACCTAAGACAGCTGGGTAGATTTTCTAGTCCACATCCTCTTTCTCACATTGAGAAGTCCTAAAGTAGTTCATTGGTTTATCTAACATTGCATAGGGAGTCATGGTCAGAGGAACTGAATCCACTTACTTGACTCTAGATCTAATGTTCTTTCTACCATAACACACTGTTTCATACCAAGAAAGATAATCTTTTAATTTCCCACAGAAATGAAGACTAAAAGAGAAAAAAACTCATGCTTCCAAATGCTATAGTGCTACACTACTAAGTAATCCTTCTCTCAGTCAGCCTGACCTTTATGCCAACATACTTCGTCCTCTTAGCCCACCTGCTCCCCAGTCACCAGCATATATATGTAAGCTGATCTGGACTCTGATAAGTCAACTCTGTTCTCTTTCTCACTCCTCTAAATATCCTGGGTAGTTTTAGTCCTTGGTGGAAGTATATGTGGAATTCCCTCCAACCCCAACACTTGATCTCCCTGTTCTGTGCCCAGATATGGTGAAAACCTGCTGATGCCCCAGATGCCACTTGTGTTTTTTTCTATGTGTGTGCCTCCAACCCATAAAGTGTCCCATTCTTCTCCCTTCACTGACAAAAATGTGCCTTGTTTAAATTGAAGGGTTAAAGGCAGAAAGAACAGTATGGTACTGACTATCTTTAGAATTTAAAAGATTGTTTAATCTGAATGCATATCTAGCAGTAGTAGAGAACATCTTAATGTTTTAGCCATATTTGCTTCTGGTATTTGAATTTTCTACAGGTTATTGTGTTAGTCCTGCAGGGTCATGGGGATTTGTTCCACATACTGACTTTTCTGCATGCATGCCCACCAGCAGCTGCAGGAAGACAAAATATAGTTTGCAAAACCCGTGGACTTCCGTTTGGAGATTTTTAGGTGACAAGATATAGCTGGATAAGTAGTGTCAAAAGTAATCCTGAAGAAACCTTATAAAGGGATGTGATAGTTTGCCTAAATTGAAGAGTATCTTGGTAGAGTGGAAAGATAACTGAAGCAAAGTCAGAGGATCTAAATTCTAGTTCTTTCTTCTCTATCAGTTAGCTGTGTGACTGGGCAAGTAACTTAATCTCTCTGGGTTTCTGTTTTCTTCATCACAAATGCCATGGTAATATTCATTCATATACACAAATATACATATACATACACACATGTATATGTATACATATATAAATAAATTTAAGTTTTATTTAATCATGTTAAATCCACATTTTACAGCACTGAGGAAACTAGGTATTTAAAGGAAAGTTGTATTTCTTTTTTTAAAAAATTCATCAGAGAATAAATTCACAATTTTCTCTAGACTGTAGCATAAATACAAATCTTTTATATAAGTGTATATTTTTAGTTCGTATTTTTCTTCAAAGCTATATAAATGTCCTAAATAAATGTTAACTAAGATTTCCAAATTGGCTAATGGAGAAAATTAAACACCGTCCTTTATATTATTCAACACAAAATTTAGCATAGGTTATAGGGAAATGAACACGGCAGTTCAGTAATTGTTGATTAATTAACCTCATGGGAGTATTCTTGACAGTAATGGGATTTACTAAGAGGGGAGGGTTGGGACCAAAAAAAATTAAAAAACAAAGAGGGGAGGGTTGAGGGAGGAGAGGGAAGAGTTTAGGGGGGAAAGGGAACATGATATCTTTATACAAATATTTAAAGGGTATATTCAATTCATGTAAAAATATAAGGATCAACTCTTAAAAAAACAAAAACAAAACTTCATTAATATTCCATGTAAGTTTAAGGTGGGGATCTATGCAATTTGCCAATCTTTTTATTTCTAAGAATTCTTTATTGGAAGATCTCTGTCAACTCCCCCTAGCATTTCAGAGAAGTTATCTTTTTTCTACACATATTTTCCTTCAGTCTAAATCTTTTCCTTTTTCTGCTTGTACTAGCTAGACTAGAAAGCTGATAATAATCCTTGATACATATTCAGATTCACAAAGAGAAATCAACCTTTTATCAATGCAGTAATCAAGACTTAGCTTTGATTTTGCATTTACTGTTGGGTTATTTCAGATATTGATCAAAACAATTGTAATACCTTTTCTTGGAAACTTCTTAATTTTAAGAATACTTCAGGTTCCATAGACCAAAGAGTTGGAGATCTGTTTAGAACTCACTGTCCTTACTGATTTTAAAGCATCTTAAAATCTAAGGTACAAAGGTGTCCCATCTGTTAAGTCTTGGCTCTTAAAATTGAGGAATTAATGAATGGTGGGTGAAGCAGTAGTATAAAATAATTTATGTACATTTTCTTTTATCTCCTTAGACTGCCCAAAAGGTAAAATTTTTAGTGAAACATTACAGACTTCTGAAAGAAGGGAGCAGAATTCTGCATTTTCTTTTATAACCAAGATGTTCTAATTAAATGATTCATTTTTGTAAGAAGTTAAAGCACAACATGATGACTTTGTACATAGTAGGTGCTTGGTAAATTAATGAATGAAGTTGTCTTGGGATTTGGGCTAAGCCCCTCCAAAACATCTGTTTCTTCCAGCACTTGTCAGTTATTACATTTATGCTTAATTTACCAAAGGACCAAAATTGTTCTCTATCTGAAAGATAGAGTTGCTTCTTTAATAAAAGGACACTTAGGAATTCGGATAACTGATGAAATGTTTAAGACAGTGTTTAACATTTTAAAAGCTTGTCATTCAGAGAGGTTTTTCTTAAATGACATCTTTTCACTTCTTAAAATTGATTCTTCTTTTGCTCATGTCTTTTTCCATTCTGAGTTGTGTGGGTGGTATTTATATAAGACTTAATTGATTTTCTACAAATTATTTAAAACGAAAGGGCACAGTAGAGGTTACAGTTATTAGATAATACCAGAAAAAAAATTAGTGCCATCTAGAGTGTTCTCTTTAGCAAACTGAATAGCATGTAGGAAAGTGACTTAAAAGTGGTACTTACATGATTAGCCCACCAGCTCTCAAAATTTGTTTTAATGCTCTCTTTATACAGTAAATCTAAAACCCTTAGGGAAGTGTTTGAAGTCACTTTGCAGTCTATCTCTACCCTTCCTATCCAAGCTCCTTTCTTGTTATGTATTCCATACTCTTCTTCAGAGACATCCTGTCCTTGACTGCCTCCATGATATCAGATCATAAGTCAGCAAGCATTTTAAAGCACTTACTTTGTACCAACATCTGTGCTAAGCTCTGGAAATACAAATATAGCAGAAAGACAGACAATCCCTGGCCTAAACGACTTTATGTTATAATGAGGAAAGACTACACATAAAAGAAAACTGGTGTGTGTGTGTGTGTGTGTGTGTGAGAGAGAGAGAGAGAGAGAGAGAGAGAGAGAGAGAGAGAGAGAGAGCGAGAGCAAAAGAGAGAGAGAGAGAGAGAGAGAGAGAGAGAGAGAGAGAGAGAGAGAGAATGTATATATGTGTATGTGTGAAGACCCTGTGGAGATGAGTGAGAAGTATAGCATGGAGAAGAATGAAGAAATTTTTGGCCTGGCCAGTTGTTCACAAGGTGAGGCATGGGGTGGGGAAGGCAAAGATAGGGTAGTCAAAGGGTAAGATGACCTTCTAGAGTGAAGAAGTTTCTATAGTTTGTTAGACAAAATTCTTTAGATAGCTTTCCTTATGCTCCAGATGTGCCTTGTTTCTTGAAACCCCTTCCTTTGGTTTCTTACTCATCTCTTCCATCATGAAACCTTCACTTATTTACATTGGTAAATAATGTGGAAAGGAAAGAACTGCCTGGATCATTCCCCTGAATTTGATACCAAAGCAGACAACTATAATTTAGAAGAATAGCAATGGAGAGATCCAGAAGTCCCTAGAAGACAAAGTATAAGAAAGAAGCTAGTTCAGGAAACACATTGTAAGCCTGGTGTGTTCTAGTTTTTGATGGGAAACATATCTTATTTGGAGATACAATGGTGTTCTCTCTTTTGAAAGCAAAGTGCCTAATAATATCTTGACTTGTCATAAAGATAGTCTCATTCTTTTAAAAGCAGAGAAATCAAGAAGGACTACTGACTGCTATTCTTAATCTGATTGTCACCAGCAAGAAGGAATTGAGTACTAGAATGGAAAGCCCTTCTGATAAAAAATTTAAAATAGTTATTTATTGTTCTCTTTTTTTGCCTCCACTAGACAATAAACTGTTTGTGGCCAGAAACTTTATTTAATCTAAATTTTATATATGAAGTAGGACCTCGCACGGGGGCCTGCACACCATATTTGATTACTAAATATTCATTCATTGACAACAGCAAAATAATTGAAACTGCTTAGAAATGATAACGACCAGTTAGCTTCAAAGAAGAGGAATGAGAACATATTTTCTTTCCTTATTTGAAGAAGTGAGAAACCAGTTGCTATTTACATTCATTCTGAATGGTTGTTGTTGCCTCACTCAAATTGAAAACCTGAAAAGACTTTAGATTAAAAGGACCAAAGTCTCCCACTGCATCTTGGGTTATCTCCAGGTGTCCTGATCGATATCTGGCCACTGGAGCCAGATGGCTCTGGAGGAGAAAGTGAGGAGGAGAAAGTGAGGTGACTTTGCCCAGCCCTTCCTCACTCAGATCAAAGTCAGTTGTAAGTCATGTCATCATCTCCCTGATATCATGGTTGTCTTTGAAAACTAAGGACAAACCACAGCCATACAACCACAACCTGAAGAGGTGAGAGACTGTGGGTGTGGAGCATTATATGTAAAACATAATAATGTTGGATGTGTTTCATGTGTTAGTGCTTATGAAGTATAAATTTTTATTTTTCATTCTTTGTTCTAAGAGATGGTGGGGGCAGTGATCATGTCAAGGTAAAGAAATATATGAGGAAATATAAGTCATATAAAAACAAAAGGTAGAGATAATTTTAAAAAGTAAATGTTTCTCTAGTGTTGAATGAATCTTTGTATACCCAATACTTTGCATATAGTATGGATTAAAAAACAATTGTTGAGTCTTGCTCTTATATACCTCAATTTTCTTCTTCCTTTCCTTTCCTTTCCTTTCCTTTCCTTTCCTTTCCTTTCCTTTCCTTTCCTTTCCTTTCCTTTCCTTTCCTTTCCTGTCCTGTCCTGTCCTGTCCTGTCCTGTCCTGTCCTGTCCTGTCCTGTCCTGTCCTGTCCTGTCCTGCCCTGCCCTGCCCTGCCCTGCCCTGCCCTGTCCTGTCCTTATTTGTTTTTGTTTGTGTGTGCGCATTGTGTCTGAGGCTGGATCTGAACTCAGGTCCTTCTGACTCCAGGGCCAGCGCTCTACTTACTGTGCCACCTAGCTGCCCCTCTTCATATTTCTTAACAAAACTAAATCTTATGTTTGGAAATTGAAAGATTAATGATACTTTTAAATTGGTTTAAAAATGTTTGCTGTTATTTCCATGCCATAGGAAGTGGATTATTGAAAACTGAATGATAATATACTTTATATTCTTAGGTCCTTTAGTAATAAATTGAAGACTACACCCAACTTTTTTAGACTATTCTATTGAAAAAGGCAAATACTTTGAAGAGAAGAGAAATTGCAAATGGAACGTAAATTTAAGAAAAATTATTTGATGTTTATTATCTTTAGATAAGTAAAGCATTTTTTAAAGCATTTAAGCTGCAATTCAAATAATAGAAAACAAGATAGTTCTTGCCCTCTAAGGGCCTACATTGTAATGGGAGAAGACCACATTGAAATGGAAACTGGAGATTTCTCTAGAGTTCCTGAGGCTGTGAGCCAAACAAGATAAGGCAGCAGCTAGTTTATCAAAGCTCTGAGTGGCACCAAAGGTTATATGCAGTTTTCTGCTTGGGAGGGAGTCCGTAAAGGTGATGACTGATAATATCCAGGAAGTGGGTATCTATTTTGTAATTATGAAGAAAAATAGGCCAGTTAACAGTATCAAAAAAGAAAGCATGAGTAATCAATTTAAACAAAATCAAGTAGTAGTATCCTCATAACATTTAGTGTTACCATATTGATTTTCTACAAGGTGGAACTTTATACCTATAACAGTTATTGTCTTCTGTGATAGTGATGTCATCTTGACCCCTAATGAATCCATCAGTCAGCAGTATTTACTAAGTACTTACTGTATGTTAGTCCCTGTTCTGGCTTCTGGGGATATAAAAACAAAATAATTAATGAATTAAAAACATTTATTACATGTTTAAGAGGTCCTGAGCATTGTATTAAGTACTAAATATCATCCAGACACAGTCAGAGACTGCCCCTCAAGGGACTGCTCTCAAGGAGCTTATATTTTGGTTCAGAGAGATTACACATATATGATAGTTTTGGCAAGATAAGGTTATTCTGGTTTGAAAGCCTTTGGTTAGTAAATGTAGCCTTATGGGAGGAGATTGAAGAGGGAAGGGTGATAAGGAGGGGGGGAGGGTAAGTGGTTCTGCCAGGGATACCTCCCTGGCATCCAGTCTGGAAGGAATTCACCAGGCTCAAGCAAACTTTGAAGCTGAAGTTGTAAAGTTTATTGTTACACTGTAGAGAACAGGGGGCTAGATTCTTATGGAACCTGCAAACTCGCAGAGGCCGCAGGCATAGTTTTAAGGTGTCAATTATGCTAACTAGGTGAGTAAGGGTGGGATCAGGGAGGAGTTAAGGAGTGGTCAGTGCTCAAAGGACCATACACTTTTAATATCAACTGCGCAGGTGTATTGCCCATGATTCACTGGGAAATAGCTCAAGCGGGGCTAACTGGAGGTGTGGTTTTAGGCCTGACAGGTCACTAAAGAGTGCCCAGTCTGCCTCCCACCAAGGTCATCAGAGACAGTGTGGGTATATAATTGACTAAGGAGTTACCCTATAGATAAGGTATTGAAGAATTTATGGTGGGGCTGGCCACTCTAAGTAAGGGAGATAACATTTCCATAACTTATTGTTTCAAGCAGAGATAAACAGGTCAGGAGTTGTTGCTGGGCAGAGTGCTGGAAGGGGGAAGGGGCAGAGTCAATGCTCTGAGGCTGGCGGGGGTGGAAATGTGATCTTACAGACTGCTTTGACAAATTGATTTTACAGACATAGATCCCAAAGCACCCCATTTACAAACTGATGTTACAGATTGATACTACAAACATATATACATCACAAGGACCCCATCAGAGATTGACATACCCTTTCCAGTAGCAATGACAGTATTGATTTGATTATTGTTCCATTATGGGGAGCTTGTAGAGGGTATTGGGGACTACTGGGTAGATAGCAAGATGATGGCCAGGTCTTAAGATGAGGAGTAGCTGGTACTACCTAGACAGAATGGGCTATATGAGGTATACCCAGGTAGTATAGCTGACCCAAGTTGGGTCAGCTTTTTTTTTGGGAGTTGCTTTTCTACCTCATATCTTGGGTATAGGAACAGGGCTCCTTCCAAGGAGGTGGTAGTCTATGGTAAAACACTATGTACATATCTTAGTACATACAAAATAAATACCAAGTAATGGGCTTGATCACCAGCAACTGGAGTTATCTGGGAAAGCTTTATATAGAAGGTCACTCTTGAGCTGAGCTTTGAAGGAAACTAGAATTTCTAAGAGAGGAGGAAGGAGTACATTCCAGAAATGGGGTTTGTGTAAAGGCAAAGAGATAGGCCACTGAATGTGACAAAAGGAAGGTTGATTTAACTAGACCTCACAATGTATGAAAAGGAGTAATATGGAATAAAACTGGGCAGGTGGTTGGAACCAGATTGTGAGGGACTTTAATTGTCAGAGAGGTGTTTATGCTGACTGCTAAAGATTCTAGATTCAAATCTTAGAGCTAGTGGAGGTTTTTTTTGTTTGTTTTTTGTGCTTTTTGGAGGGGCAGTTGGGGTTAAGTGACTTGCCCAAGGTCACACGGCTAGTTTTGTGTTATGTGTCTGAGGCTGGATTTGAACTTAGGTCCTCCTGACTCTAGGGCCAGTGCTCTATTCACTGTGTCACCTAGCTGCCCCAAGGAATTGTCATTCTTTAGGAATATCTGTGTGAATATCATATTTAGGAATATAGAAGAAGGATTAGAGAGACCATTTAGGAGGCTGTTTCAGAGAAAAGGTGATGAAAGGCTAAACTAGGGTAGTGGATGGAAAATCTAATGGGATTGAAATGAGAGATATTGAGGAATTTATAAGACTTTGGCAGTTGATTTGGATATGTTGGTGAGGGAGAGTGAAACCTAGATTGCTGCCGGATTACTAACTTGGGTTACTGGAAAGGTGATAGCTCATTCAACTGAAATAGGAAATTTGGGATGGGAGGAGACACACAGATAGACAGACAGACACAGTGGAGGGAAAAAGTGTTTGGAAAGTTGCCATGTACCAGGCATTCTGCTAAACACTGGAATTACAACTATAAATAAAAAGAAAGTCCATGCTCTCTAGGAGCTTACTTTCTGTAGGGGAGAAGTCGATATACATAAAAGGGAGATGGAGAGGAAGATACCCTCAAGGTGGAAAAGTAGTTGGGGAAGCCCTGGGCTGAACCAGGTTTGAAATGAATACAGAATGGGTACTTCCTAAAATGGAGGTCCTAGGGAAGAAGTCACTGATCGGAGGAAGAACCTGTGAAGATGGAGGTGGCACCAGTATGAGGGAACTGGGGTGGTTGTAGAGAAGCAGTCTGAAGAGCTGAATTTGACTGGATAGCTAACTAGGAAGTCATCTGCATAAATATGCTCATTGAACTTTTGAAAGCTGATGAGGTAACCAAGAGAGTAAAGAGGGACCAGGAGAGATTTCTAATATATCCACAGTTAGGGAGATGGGATATGAATTATAATCCAGAAAGGAAGCTGTGGAGAGATCATACAGGTTGGAGGAGAACCAAGAGAGAACAATGTCAAGAAAACCCAGAGGCAACATTGTGTAGGAGGGGAAGGTGGCTTATAGTGTCAGACACCATAGAGAGATCAAGAAGGAGGAGGGCTCAGAAGGTGATTGGTAATGTTAGAACAATTTCAGTTGAATGATGAGGTCTGAATCTAGATTGCAGAAAGTTGAGAAGTGAGGGTTGAGGAAACAGGAAACAAGTGTAGGGTGTTGTTTTTTAATGAGTTTAGCTGTGAAAGGGAGGAGAGGTATCTGACAGTACTTTGAGGAGAAGCTTGGGTCAAGTTTAAGGATAGAAGAGGAGGGTCCTGGTGGCTTATAGACAACAGAGAAAGAACCAGAAGATAAGGAAAGATTGAAGTTTATAGCAACCTGGGGGATAATCATAAAGGCAAATCTTTCATAAGTGATGGGGTAGGTGGTTGGATCCAGGGTATAAGTAGTGACTCAACTTAAATGTACATGCTGTATCTTTACCAGTAGAAAGTAAGTTTCTTGAGGGTAGGAATCTCTAGATTCAAGCAAGGTACATTGTATAAAGTATATATTTAATAAATGCTGAAATTTAAGTGATATATTTTTCAAAATGTTTTGTTTTAGAAACAAAAATGATATTACCCACATACTACCACCACTACTGATAAAAGCTCACATTTATATAATGCTTAGCTTGTGCCAGGTACCATGGTAAGCAATTTACAATTGTTATCTCATTTGATATTCACAGCAACCCTGGGAGGTAGGTGCTTTTTATTATCAACCCCATTTTGCAGATAAGGAAACAGATGCCAAATATGCTATAGCATATAAATATGCTAAATATAGGCCATGGTTTTACTGGAGAGAAAACTTCATTCTTAACTACTAGTCCTCCTTTTTAACTGAGGTCCCCCATGTTAAACTTGATCAAGTACCTAGGAATTGTTAATGCTTTCAGATTATTGAAGTTAGTGAATAGATAGCAGTCAGTTAGAAATGACAGTTGTTCAGAAGAAAATTATTCATTTTCAGTGTTCTGGCAACAGCTTAAAACATTCTCAGAATTCTGGCTAATGGGTAGTGTAATGTAAAAATGATAACATGAATTGCAAACAAAGTAATTTCATTCCCCCAAAAATGAAATGTTGCTATGAATTCTGTCAGTGCCTTATTGTTTTTATATTGTATATATTTCATTCCATGTCAGAATAAAGCCTCATATTTGCCACTTTTTTCTACATTTCTATCAATTCTCCCAAATATGTTTTTTAGCATTACTGTCAGTTCACTTTTTAAAAAAATGTCTTAATTATACCACTCGGGAAATTTAGAGAAGGAAAATAAAATACCATATAGAGAGAGGAAAGTTAAATGCTATCTGTTACTTTTTGAATTGCAAGAGAGGCTAATTTTTTTTTTTAAATCACTGCTAGTCTAGGTAGTTTCTAGCAGTTACTGCTACTTCAGAGATTAACTTGTAGGAGAAGTGGTCTGTCATTGTTTATCCTACTTACCTATGATAGACTAGTGTGTGGCATAATTATGTAGATGGCTTATCTAATATAGTCCCTGAAAACCTAATAATTAGGTATAAAATTAGATTCTTAGTGGAAATTTTAACATGGCCCTGAAAAGAATGCATTTTTCAAGAGTGAAGAAAAAAATATATCATTTTTAGATACCAAATAATTATTACTTGCCAAGTACCACTGATTTTTCATCTCTTTCATGTCTTTGTCAGAATCGAGTTGACTTAGATTGAAATGGGCTTCCTTTATTTCATGATTATTAAACAACTCTTTTTAAAAAATGATTGTAAATATAATAACTATAAAAAAAGTCATTCAAGCCTTACCCAAACAACCTAGAGTTTAACAAGACACAACCAAAAGAATTAATAAACAAAAACCAAGCATAATAAGATGTTTTATCGCCTTCTAGGCCTCCCCAAGATTCTCCCAACTTTGGCTTTGTTTTCTTTCCTTTTTTGCATCATTTTATAAACAAGTGTATATTTCTGGTACTGATTATTTCATTCTGCATAATGTATGTAAGTCTTTTCAGGTATCCTCCTGCATATCATTTTATGATACTATCACATTAATAAACTCTAAAGCATAAATTCCTTAGGGCAAGAACTAATTTTCATTGTCTTTTAAATCTGAAGCATCTGACTTAATGCCTTGCATATAATGGGGGCTTAATAAATGTCTGTTGAATGAATTAACTAACCCATTTCTACTTGTGAGATATGCAGCTTTTTAAAAATTTCTTTTTTTAATATTAAAAATGGGTTTGGGGAGTGCTAATTTTATACTGTGTGAAGGTCATCTGCCATTATCAGAACAACAGGGGAAGAAAGAGAGCCCAGAAAAAGTGAAGAGAAACAAAATGTGCTGCAGGAGGAGTCACATAAAAAAAGAGTTTACCTTTTCCTCAGTAATAAGGAAAAGAAACATGGAATCAAGAGAAATTGCATATGGAACGAACCATTACTGGGGCACCGAAAATAGAGACATTCTAGCTTTTCTGGGTCTGAAGTCGTAGGGAGAAATTCAGTTTGAGAGGAAGACGTGTATTACCCTTCCTTCTCTGCAGAGGTGAAGCACAGCCAGTGTGCTACAGTGCTTAGGAATATTTAAAGAAAAAATCCAGTGATTTCTGGTCTGGAGTTTAAAAGGAAGAGGTTGCTTGTCTGAGATTATCCACTGGTAGGCAAGAGGTGCGATTGTTAATACTGTCCCATGTGTAATTTGACCCCGAAATCCCGGTTACTCTGTAGAAATTATTATTATTATTATTATTATTATTATTATTATTTTGCCTTTTTTTGGAGGGCAATTGGGGTTAAGTAACTTGCCCAAAGTCACATGGCTAGGTTTTTGTTTTGTATGTGCATTAAGTATCTGAGGCTGGATCCGAACTCAGGTCCTTCTGACTCCAGGGCCAACACTCTACTCACTGCGCCACCTAGCCGCCCCTGTATTTTATTTTTTAAATGGATAACTGAAAGAATAATAATTTTGATTACTTCCAGTGGGGGAAATGTATAAAAACAGAAGATAGATCTATATTACAAATTGGAAAGAAAAAGTACCCCCTTAGTCTCTTACATGGAAGTAACCAGAACTTTATTCCTAAAACTCTAACAGTACAGTTCTTGGTGTCTCCCTAGGGCTGAGGCTGATAGTGATACATAGAAAACTAGGGCTGAAAAAGGTTAGAACTATAAGGTCAGAAAGCTATTTTAGGCTAAGTATTGAGCAGCTAATTGGATTATGGGACTACACTGAGAGATATGTACATCTTTGAATCTCAGGGGCCAACCCACACATGAACAAGGAATCCCTTTACAACACAGCTAACGAGGTTTTCTGGTTTGCTTTGTGGTCTCTAGTGAGAGAGAATACTACTACGCACCTTTGGTGACTGGTTCTACATTGGACAGCTCTAAATTATTCTTACGTTAGTTCTGGACTTTCATCTTTTCTTTTTACCACTCACTGCTGCTTAATCTGCCCTTCAAGGCCAAGCAGAAGAAGTTGTCTTGGTACAGGGGAAATCACACTAGAGTTGGATTCAGAAGACTGGGGCCTAGATCCCTGACATTTTTTTTTAAACTTGGGTGTTCTTGGGCAAGTTCTTTAACCTTTCTAGACCTCACTTTCCTCATCTGTGAAAGAGGGGGAGGATTGAACTAGATCCTAATCTTTGATATATGATCTTAAGTCTGATTCCATTCAGAAACTACAGAAGCTAAAGAAGCTAAAGATAACTTCTCTTTTATCCTGTGCCGGGGTGGAGAACCTTCGACCTTGAGGCCTGTCACTTGGGCCTTTTCACTCCCGGGATAATTATCTTTAACCTGTCCTCATGTGATGTGAGAACCTTTACCCCTCTGATTGCCTGCCCTCTTGTTCTCTAGCATAGCATTATCCGTCCTTAAAGGTAGCATCTAGAAAGGAATGTCATATGCCCAGTGTAACCTGACCAGCATATTGTCTCCTCTGTCATATGACCCTGGAAGTCCTTACCTGTAGAAATTGTATTTATTTTTTGCTTTTTGGAGGGCAATTGGGGTTAAGTGACTTGCCCAAGGTCACACAGCTAGTTTTTGTGTTAAGTGTTTGGGGCTGGATTTGAACTCAGATCCTCCTGACTCCATCACCAGTGTTTTATTCACCGTGCCACTTAGCCACCCTATTTAATTTTTTAAATGGCTGACTGAAAGAATTAAGATTCTTAAGAATCTTAAGAAATATATGAAAATGTATGAAATATAAGTATTTAATATATTGTATATCAATATAATAATATAAATATATGAAATATAAAAAAATCTGTGAAGACAGAAGATGGGCCTATGTTACAAACTAGAAAATAGAGGTAACCCCTTAGTTCCTTACATGGAAGTAAGCAGAGGCAAATATGTTTGGGAATTTGCTGTTAGTTTCGCATATGATATATCATTTGACCCTGAGCAAATCACTTAACCTATATTTAGTTCAGTTTCATCACCTGAAAAATGGAAATAATAATAGCTCCCACATCCCAGGGTTGTTGTGAAGATCAAATGAGTAAATAATTTTAACATGCTTATCTTACAAGTTCTACTTAACTTTTCAGATGTCTGGTTACCTTGAATATATGTAAAAAGCCCAAATCTTTCTAAGTAGCAGAGACAGAAATTTTTTACTTCATCTGTTCTGACTTGAGAAAATGAAGGTAAAAGACATTTATATTTCAAAGATTTACAGAAATCAATCTGAATCAATATTTTCAAATAAAGTGGGGATATCTTTCCAAACCTCTTTAAAGAGCTTGTCTCAGTGCCTGGCACATTGTAAGCATTAGATAAATGTTAATCACTATATTTACCTCAGTAGCTTCCATTTAGAAGGTTGTAATGAAATGAAGAAATATCTTATATTTTTGATTCCTTTGTTTTTATGACCTTATCTTCAAATTAAATCGAACACAGTAAGAATTCCTAGCAGCCAGAATCTTAGAATATTAGTTTTAATGAAGTAACATGTCATTAACTTTTAGATTTTTTTCACATTTATTTTTTGTTTAAAGGATATTTGAAACACGCCCCCCCCCAATTCTGTTATATGATCAAAAGTTTCCAGTAACTGAGTTTTGTTATTACCTTTGTAACTGAAAAAGGCTGCTTTGTTTCTAAAATATAAGCAACCTAGAGGTCCTGAATGCTTCATTTGTGCTTGTGCATCTCTATTAATGCCTAGAAGATATGTCCTGGCACTTGTTCTCCTGTACTGACTGCTTTCAAATGCATTCTGCTCTTCCTGATTTCCATCTCTGAGGCTTTAACAATAGGGTGATTACTGTAGCATCCCTCAGAGGGGAACACAAGCTGCCTATCAACCAAGTACCTTGCAGGCTTGATTTGTTTCTGAGATCCTGTTAGTTACATGTCTATTACTTCAATCACATTTAGAAATAGGATTTTGAAAAAAAGTCATTTCATGACTTTTTTTTTTAATTAATTTATTAGTTTAGTTTCAGTTAACAAGATTCAATTCCATAGTTCCTTGATTTTCAAATTTCCTTTACTTCCCTCTCCCCTCCCCTCATGACAGCATATAGTACAGTATAGGGTCTGCAAATGCATTCATAGTAAACATTATTCCAATTACAAAGGCATATTGTACTAGGTGGGATGAAAGATGATAAGGAAGAAGTAAAACCAAACAATGAGAAGAACAAGATCATTTAGTTTGCTTCCATCAGGATTCAGGCTCAGTTCTTTCTAGTTATATCTCTGGATGGCGCATTTCTCACTTTCTTGAGTCATTCGAGATTAACTTATATCACTGCATTGCTGAAAAGAGTCCAGTCTGTCATAGTTGGTCATCACAGATATGGTATGTCTGTGATTGTATACGAATTTCTTCTGATTCTACTCTTCTCGCTCAGCATCAGTTTGTATAAGTCTCTCCAGGTAATTATGAAATCCGTCACTTCCTCGTTTCTTATAGCACAATAAAATTCCATTACATTCATATACCACAACTTGTTTAGCCATTCCCCAATTGATGGGCACCCCTTTAGTTTCCAATTCTTTGCAACCACAAAAAGGGCTGCTAAAAATATTTTTGTACATATGGGTCTTCCTCCCACTTCTATGATCTCTTTGGGATATAACCCTAGAAGTGGTATGGCTGGGTCAAAGGGTATGAAATTATTTATAATCCTTTGGGCATAATTCCAGATTGCTCTCCAGAATGGTTGGATAAGTTCACAACTCCACCAGCAATGTATTAGCGTTCCAATTTGCCCACATCCTCTCCAGCATTTGTCACTTTCTTGTTTTGTCATCTTAGCCAATCTGACTGGAGAGATGTGGTATCTCAGAGTTGTTTTGATTTGCATTTCTCTAATTAATAGTGATTTAGAGCATTTCTTCATATGCTTATAGATATCTTTAATTTCTTTCTCTGAAAATTTCCTGTTCATATCCTTTGACCACTTATCAATTGGGGAATGACTTGTATTCATATAGATTTGGCTCAATTCTCTATAAATTTTAGAAATGAGTCCTTTATCAGAGACACAAGTTGTAAAAATTCTTTCCCAATTTCCCACCTCCCTCTTGATCTTGGTTACATTGGATTTCATTCCTTTTTAAAGTTTTTAGTTAGGTTTGGAAAGATCTCCCCACTTAGCATATTCATTTTTGTTTGTTTACTTTAAAAATATTGATTCAGATTGATTTCTGTAAATCTTTGAAATATAATTGTCTTTTTACCTTCATTTTCTCAAGTCAGAGCAGATGAAGTAAAAAATTTCTGTCTCTGTTGCTTAGAAAGATTTTGGGCTTTTTACATATATTCAAGGTAACCAGACATCTGAAAAATTAAGTAGAACTTATAAAAAAAAAAATAATGTGATTGTTATTTCACACAATCTTTCTTCCCATTATTAGGTACAGATTCCAAGGTCAGCACAACCAGCCAGACAATTGTTAGATGGATGGAATAGTCAAATATATAAAAAAAAAGCAACCAAAAAACAACCCCCAAACTCTTACACAGTAACTATCCAACTGAGATGATTTAGCATGACTTTGGTAAATTCTGTGTTGCTCATGAAGGCTAAGAATTAGCTATATAATTTGCTTCTGCCTTATGCTATGTTTCAGAACAAATCTTGCCTCATCATTTTCACTGAGTTCTGTGAACTGCTTCCCTCATCTCTGTCAGACTCAAGGGGTCACCCTTTCCAGAGGAAGAATCTATGCTGTTGCTAGCGGTGTATTGAGTGTTGAATAGTGGTTAGCAGTAGTTGAGTCCCTAAATTCTCTTGGGTTACCTACCTTTCTTTAGTTATTGGCTGTTATTAGCAGTCAGATATCCTAGCAGATGTAAACCTTTATGCTTAGAATTGTTTTCCCACTAGTCTTAAGACATGCCAAATACATTCCAGGACAGCATTTCTGATCAACCTGGAGGCAGTGCGGTCATATTTGCTAAATCAGATTGAGCTCTTGTATCTAAAATTCATTTGGGACATTAAAGTTGCTAATTGATAAGTTCTCTTAGGAAATTTAGGAGGCTTTTCTAGAAAAGAGGCCCCTTGCATGTTGGGTTACACTTTCTCTGTGTTTTCATATGTACCTTCTTCCAGTTTGTGGCCAGATACTTTGACTCTATAGAAGTTTGTAGTGCTGGCAAGTAAATGTGTACAGTGCCATGATAAAAGTCCATAAGATCCCAAACATAATCAAAACTGCTTATCTCTTTTATTATTATTTTGCTTTCTGTGGGTTCTTTGAAACTTTATCAGGGCCTCCATATAAACTTCATTAGACTTTTCTTTCAAGCAAGCAAATTGAACCCTTAACCCTTGGCTTCATTTAGAATCGTGGAGAGTTAGTACATTTGTTGGAAGGCACCTTAGAGGCCAACCCCTCTGTTGGGGAAAAGGGACAAACATTTCTTAAGTGTCTAATTATGTGCCACACTCTGCTAAGCACTTTACAAATCTTATCTTGTCTGATCCTCACAACAACCCTAGGAGGTAGGTGCTGTTATTATCCCAGTTTTATTTGGGGGAAACTAAGGCAGACAGCAGTTAAGTGACTTGACCAGGATCACATGGCTAGTAAGTATTTGTGGCCACATTTGAACTCAGGACTCCTTGACTCCAGGCTCAGTGCTTTCTCCACTGTTCCAGAAGTAAAGTGACTTGGTCACAGTAAAACCCTAGTCTCCTGAGTGGCCTAAGTTGTTTTTCACCATGCCACCCAGTTAAAATATCAAGCAAAGGTATTAAGAGAGGCATGATCTCCAGGAATAAGGAAATGAGAGTCCTAGTGTGTTCTGCTTGGTTGGACCCCCTCTGGAGTGTTATGTTCAATTGTGGGTGTCCCAGGCAGGCAGGACACTGATAAACTTGAGAGCAGCCAGAGGAAGGTGGCCGGACAAGGAATTTGAGTTTGTGTCATATGAGGGTTGTGATTAACACATTGTTCTCACCTCAGAAATCATCTTTTTTCTTTTGTATGGTCTTCTGCTAGATATCTTATTGTTCCATAAGCCCCAATCTAGGACACTCTCTGGAATTTTGGAAAAACAAAGCTATCTCACTCTGAGATTCCTTTTTATCCAAGTTGGCCCCTTGTGATTTGTTGTACATATACTATGTCAAAAGTAAAGGGCCACCCAGCCGCGCCTGGAAGTTGAATTTCTTAACTTTCCATTGCTAAGCTTCTTGGCCATTCTTATCACCTAGAATTTACTTGGTTGTTTTTCTTTTCTTTGCATTGTTGTAGTCATTGTATATATTGTTTTCCTCTTTCTCCCTTCATCACTCTGAATGAGTTCACAGAAGTCTTCTAAGGAGGTTTTTATAATCAAATGCAGTCAAATAGGGACATAAAACATGATTTGGACTGCTGAGGTCAGGAAAGGAATTTTAGTCTAAGCTACCCAGGGATGATGGGTGGGGCATCTGGGCAATAGATTATCATATCCTTTCCAGTAACAATATTAATGTGATTTAATTTTGTTCTCAGAGCAGTATAGATAGAGTAGGAGGTAAAAGCAGGGTAGTCATGACATAAGTATATGGTGGTGGAGCTCCTGGTAAAATGCCCATATTGGGTAGCCCCTGATGTCATGGTGGATCATTGGTTTTTATATGAAGTACTTCCAGGAAAACCTAGCTTCAAGGCTTGTCTCTCATACTTACTAAACTGTGTGACCATGTCCTAGTAATTTAACCCCCCAATACCCTCAGACAATTCTCTAAAAATAGAAATTACAGAGTAATAGGGGTCGTTCTTACCTTTGAGTTCTCCACAGCAAAGAAATGACAAATCCAGACCTACTCTCTCTGTCCCTATTCCCAGAGATGCATTGCTACATACTCTTATCATTGAGGATTAATATGTCAGTAATTGTTCATATTTATGAAACAAAATATTTTAAAGATGTGTTTAGTTTATTGTGATGATTGTTAGACCACTTTATTACTTTCCCTTGAAGTCCTTGTAATTGGATGGGGGTGCCAACACACAAACAAATATCTACAAACGTATATAGGATAAATAGGAAATAATGGCCGGAAAGCACTAAGATTAAGAAGGATTGGGATTTTATCTAATCAAATCCTTATGTACATATACATTGTACCTTGTGCTAGTGATGCTGTTAAATTGGGCCTAGTCCATCAGTTATAATTTGAACAGTAGAAATTTAGTGATTTCGAGGGACTAACCTAGACATAAAGTAATGATTCCTTCTGATACTCTCTTTACATAGCTTTCTTATTTGTCATAATGTCACAATTATGGGAGGTTTTTTAGAAGTATAGAGAAAATTAATTTTCAAATGTTTATGCACAGAAATCCTTTTACCAAGTATCCAAAGTGATTGGTTTATCTATTAGCTTTAGCCTTCTGGTGGATGAGATAATATGCTGTGAGAAGATCGGAAGGAGAAAGAATGACACAAAGACCCTTCGTAAGCCAAAAACTGGATAAATGATTCAGAATAAGCCAGGTATACAGACAAAGCTAGGCTATCACAATAGCACCTATCATAGCATCTCTGTATATGTGACTTCCAAATGTAGCCCTCTTCTCTTGCTAGATTTCAGATTCTACTTTGCTAACTTCTTGATGGTGACCTCCATTGTAGTGTCACAAAAAGATGCCATGTCCTTCATGTCTTCCTCTTTTCCAGATTTCATTTTGTCTTTTGAGAGCATTACCAGTAACTCTCCCAGTCATGCAGGTTTGTAACCTTGGAGTTAACCTTGGGTTTTTCCTCTCTCCTTCAGTCTATATCCAGTAATTTCCTAAGTTCTGTAGATTTGACCTACACAAAATGTCTCCCATCCATCATTCTTTCTTTTCACATAATTAACTCTCAGGTCCTACTGACTCCTTTCTTGCCTAGACTACAGAACTCATCTCTTCCTCTGTTTCCTTCCTAGTCTCTTCCCTCTCCAATTCATTCTCTCTATACTACCAAAATAATCTTGTTTTTACAACACAAGTGTACACATGTTGCTTGCTTAACAAACAAACAAAACCAATAAGAACTTTATTTGTAATTTATTTATGATAAAATTCAGTTGCCTTGTTATTTTAGTATCTTATGACCAAGTAATTAATTTTCTTGATCAAAAAGACCATCTGTTTGGATGTCCTAAATAATCCTGAAGTGTCAGCCCTGCGCCTCACTCAGTACAACTTGGTGCTTTTGTCCTTTTATGAATCCTCCTGTCAGGATTCGTATTTAAATGTTCTCCTGGTTTCTTTTTCTTTGGGTTACCCCAATTAGGATTTTAAAATGAGAGGGGAATCTAGAGAATAAGACCACCCCCATGCACCATGCAGAAATCTTTCATCATTTCTTTCAGGTGGCCCTACAACCTTATATTCTATTTCTCCTCTGATTACTGAGCAAATGCTTTGTTTGCCCAATATGTATGTTCATTACAAGTTGGAACATTTTTCTTTATTCTTTTTGTAACTAACCCAGGCATCTAAAATAGTGCTTTGCAAATTTAGTGCATGTATTTAATAAATATATATTGAATGAGATAGATTTAGAGATCTATTTCTTCTAGAGTACTAACAGAATCAAAGAAATTTTTAGTCCAAAGGAGGCCTCAGTAGTCATCTTATTCAAACCATAACTAAAAGAAATCTCCAACATAGCATGCCCAGCCAGTGGCTGTCTAGCTTCTTGAGAGAACTTTAGTGAAGTGAACTTGCTACTTCCCATGTTACCTTGTTTGAGATAGCTCTGTGATAGGAAATTTTGTAGGAAAGGACATTAAGATTGAGAGGGGTTAAGGGACTTGCCTGGTGTCACACAGCTAGTCTAAGGCAGGCTTTTAACACAGCCAAATTCCATATTGATGCTGACCACTCCATCTCTAGACTCCATGACTTTATAGTGACTGTCCACTGTGCTTGAAATGTTCTCTCCACCTCTGCCTCAGCGTCTCTGGTTTCTTTCATGTCTTAGCCTTCAAAACCAAATATTTCTCATGCTCACTGGTTGGCCAGTAACAGGCCCTAGCCCAAGCATCACTTGCTCAAATAATAAACAAACGAGAGCTAAAATTCCACCTTTTACAAAAAGTTTTTTCTAGTTTCCTTTAATGTTTATACCATCCATCTGGGATTATTTCCAATTTGTCCTCTGTGTGTGTATATAATTTCCTGTTTGTACATTGTTGCTTGCATGTTGTCTCCCCCATCAGATCGTGAGATCCTGGGGAGCAGGGACTTTTATGATTTCCTCTGTATTCTGATGCTTAGCACAGTACCTGGCACATGGTAGACACTCGATATTTGTTGTCTTGACAACTTACAAGAGACCTTTAAAATTGAGCAAACAAAGCAGTTATACAAATGTTATGAGTATTTCAGTAATTCAGAGATCCTTGTTTTCTTTGGTAGGGATATTCCCTCTAATATACAATTCTTTGTGACTTAGTAGATGATCTTTGAAAATTTCCAAAACTGAATAATTGATCCCCCGTAGCCATTTTGAATTTAACTTGACCATTACTTCCACAGCCCATCCCAGACTTGTACTTAGGACTTTACCAACTCTACACTGAATCATCCTGCTTAGTTACAGAGCCCCATAGATCTCAGGGTCACATCTCCACCAGACAACGATGAGGCTTTCTGTGTGTGTGTGTGGGGGGGGGGTGTTGAGAAACTTTTCTTTCCCCCAGGGCTTATAAATTTATTCTGTGCTGTGTTTCCCTTTTGGGGATACTGGGCCTTCTTCTCTCCGTATAGTTGAGGGGCCTCTGGGGATCATATTCTGGTTATTATTCTAGTTTTTTTTTCCCTATGGAGTCTGAACCAGCGGAGAGCAGATCTATAGGGAGGGTATGGAGACTCACTTCTGTACCCCTTATTTGTTCAACATATATTTAACTTGCATTTGTTGTAAATTAAATCTATGCTCTCACTGTCTCTCTCATACACTCTCTCATACATATGTGTGTATAAATATACATGTATATTATTTGTTTTTTACCTATGCTTTCTCTTCTCCTGCTCAGGTATTTTATTTGTTATTGTTGTTGTGGAATCCAGGGGGTCATTTTCTTACCTTGTTAATATAGTTTTTCATCATTCCTGCTGCCTCTTTTCTGGGATGGTGTTGATTGCTTCTTCAGTTAAATGAAACTACAGCTGGAGATAAATTGGTTATGGTTTGATGGCATATGATAAATACACATGTCATTGGTAATTGTATATCCTACCCAATAACTAGTTCTGTATTCTGAGAGATTTTCTCCTGAGAGTGCTGGGGGAATTGTTATAGTATCATCTATCAGAAGGATACCTCGAAGAAATGAATGTTCTCTCTGGATGGAGGACTATATATTTTCATCATAAAGCTAGCTGAATTTGCCTTAAGTGTTTAATCCCTTCTCATACTACTAACAATGACATCAAATGTATTTTGTCACTGGAAAGGATTGAATTTCCTCTTTAGGAATAACCAAGCAAGATTTATTTGTTTATAACATCTCCAATAGCACCCTTTTTATGTGTTCATTTTAATTCCTTTTGGAATCCTGGCAAATTGGAATTTGGATTTTAATTGGATTGGAGGAAGATTGCACTGTACTCTCTTTTTAAAAGAAAATCTATTGGTAATTTTTAAATGTTCAGAGAATTATATAAATAGGGATGAACAGAATCTATTTCAGGGTAAGGTAATTACAGCATCATTGGATAGAAAATCTCTGTATAAAAATAGCCAGCCTCAGATGGTTTTGGAGAAAGGTAATTAAAGTTGGAGAAAAAGGAAAAATACCCCTTGCTTTGCTACTTTATTTTAATGGCAGGCTTAGTGCCCTACAATCAAAACACTGAGTCCTCACCTGGAAGTTTCTATGTAATAAAGACTAACCTGTTGTTTCTTCCCCAAGTGAGATGTCTCCTTTGCCTGTCTTCTATGTTCTGTGGAAGGTTAGAATTTATAGTGTCTATCTGGTATATAAATGAAGCATCTTTGTCCCTTTAAAAATGTTTATGTATTTTTATGAGATGGCTAGCTCTGTATCTATATAAAGATACTGATTTTTTATTTCAGAATTCAAAGCTGAATATATATACATATATATGTGTGCATAGACACATATCACACACACATATACACACACACACACAGACACGAGTAGTGTCAAACATAGAGGTTCAAACCCAAGAGACAATGGCACCACCCTGCCATTTGTGTAATCAACCAGTCAATATGTGGCATGATGAGTTCTGTCATTCTACATGTCCCAGATCTATGGGACAGCTAATCTTGGGTTGGATTTCCAACAAAATCACAGTTAATCATTATATTTTCCCCCAATAGTACCTTCAGGTTCGTGTGTGTGTGTGTGTGTGTGTGTGTGTGTGTGTGTGTGTGTGTGAAGAGATGAGATAAGAATGCTTTATAGTGGTGATCATTTGAAGGAACTGGAGACATTTATCCAGAAGAAGAGAAGACTTATGCAGATCATGCTAGCTGACCTTAAGTACTTGAAGGGCTATCACCTAGAGGAGAGATTGCCTTCTTCTGTTTGGCCACAGAAAGCAGAATTAATGTTTGGAAGTTACAAAGAGGCCAATTTAGGCTTTATGTCAAGGAACAGCTTCTTAAAAAATGAGAGTTGTCCAGAAATGGACTCAGCTGCCTCAGTAGGCATAGAGACTTTCTCCTCTCTGTAGGTCTTTAGGCAGAGGCTGGGAAGCCACATGTCAGATATAGTGTAGTGGATATTAATTTGGTTAAAGAGTTGGACTGGATGACTGGGGATTCCTTTGGCTTAAGAGTTGGACTGAACATGTGTGTATGTGTGTGTGTGTGTGTGTGTGTGTGTGTGTGTGTGTGCGCATATGCGCCTTGTAGGGAGAGGCAGCATGGAGTAATTAGTACAATGAGGATTTTATCCTTTTTTCTTGAATGGGCACTTCATTAGTAAAACATTTTTAGCATGTACACCTAGTATGTGTATATTTATTTAGAAATTAATATATATTTATAGTATGTGATACTAACCTATCACACACAATATAAAAATACACAAAATTTAAAAATATTTTATTTTATTAGTGATATAAAGCCTTTTTTTCATAAACATTAGGATTGAATAGGTTGCATTATTTTAGAAATATCCCCATTAGTGCAGATTTATGAATGATAATTGTTCTTATTGTAAGTACGTATTTAGTTAATTTGATCAATGAAGCTAGCCAAAGTAGATGATTTTTTTTCTAAAGATACTGTTTGTTGGAAGATACATAATGCACACATTAAAGATACATAATGCATACATTAAAGATACATAAAGATACATTAAATAATAGATCAGAAAAATGCATGAACAGGACAGCAGGAGTCATTTCTCTCTGTGTAGGGATTCACCATAGACAATACAAAAAAACCTAAACAACCAGAATCAAGAAGCAAACTGTCTGATTTTAGTTCAACAGAAAGATTTTAACATAAATATAATACTGATTCCTTTACAAGGTTCTGCTTAATAGATAGTATTATACACTGATTTTCAATTTGTGTTTGTCAGTGTTAATTGTTTTTCTATGAGTATTGAGAAGTATCAAAAAAGTTTTATTTGCCTAGACCATAGAGTGGAGAAATGGGAATAAATATACTAAGATTGAAAAGGTTGTTGTTGAGTTGTTTCAGTCATGTTGGATTCTTCATGAGCCCATTTGAGATTTTCTTGGCAAAAATACTGGAGTGGTTTGTCATTTCCTTCTCCAGCTTATTTTACAAATGAAGAACTGAGGCAAACAGTGACTTGTCCAGGGTTACACAGATAGTAAGTTTCTGAGGCCAGATTGGAACTCAGGAATATGATTTTTCCTGACTTCAGGCTTGGCACTATATCCACTGCACCACTTAGCTGCTCTGAGAGGTAGGTTAAGATAAGTTCAGGAGTGCTGTAATGCCAAACAGAGATGTTGATATTACATTATAGCTTCTCTAAGGAAGCCACGGGTATTCTTTCAGTAATGGGTGACATGGTCAGACCTGTGCTCTAGGAAATTTTGACAAGAGGGTGATTTGAAATGATGAGACACTTGGAGCAAGGCGATGTATTAGTTGGTCATTGCTATAGCCAAGAAGATGATATAGGAAGCAGTGGTAGGTTTTCTGGGGGCAAGGATTTTCCTAATTGCACCTGTCCAGCTGTGGTCATGATTAGGTTATAATTGCCCTGAGAGGCTTCTGCCCTGAAGGGGAAGGGGGAGATTGGGAGCTGGAAAAGCAGAGTTTGGGGTAGTATTGAAGGATAATACATAAAAGTTAGGTATGATTATGTTGGAAACAAGCTCCAAGATAGGCTTTCCCAAAGATGTGAGACATGTGAGATGATAGAACTCATCATTCAACTTACTGATTGGTTGATTACACAAACCTTAAAATCATTCTATGGCCTCTTGGTTTGGGCTTCTATTTTAGTAATCATTGAATTAATAGATAGAGAAATGGCCAGATTAATTTGGGATACAGATCTAGCCTCTGACACATACAAGATCCAGCCTCTGACACATACAAGTTCTGTCACTATTGACAAATTTCACACCCTCAGTGACCCACTTACTTCTTTAAGTAAGTTTCAGATGAATTGCTTACAAGTAGAAGTTTCCATATTGGGAGTTTCCTATACAGATCTACTGAAAAAATTCTAGCATGACTGTATTGCATATGAATTGTTCTTAATGATATTGAATATTATTTTGAAAATCCTGATGTAAGGAAGTTTGTGCAGGGGAGAGAGAGAGAGGGACGGAGGGAGGGGGAGAGAGAGATAACACAGGATAGTGTTTGAAGAGTTAAGGATCATGAATACAAATGTATTGTACCTTTATCTTGAGACTTCAATCTAGTTTTAGGCACTACCTTCATATTTTATGTCCCAAAGACAAATTCTCCAGGGATTGTTGTTTTAAACAGTGTCCAAGTTCTCCAGGAAAATTATTGATATGCCAGTTTTCAGAATTCTAGGTCAACTGGTTATTACCTTACTAAATTCCTGACTTGCTACCACAAATCTGCAGATCCATGGAGTATTAGAGAAACTAGAGGGGTTAATCTACTTGTCCTTGGATCATGGAACTATTGTTCTCTGAAAATGTGACCTAGGATTGTAGGATTATGAATTTTGGTTTTCTTTTGCTCTTTCTATCAAAATAACATATATACTTGATATGTTGCCTGTCAATAAGAAGACACATTGTTTTCCTGACTCAGGAATTTCTACTTAAGTGTACATGATCAAAATATTAAATTTTTTTGCTTATCTCCTCATTGTCAAATTAGGATGTGATTTCCTGTCTTCTAGGGATGTAATGGCCCTTCACTTGATGCTTTATATAGGGGCTAGAGTATGCAGAACAGTGTTTCAGAGTAAATAGAATCCTATTAGAGTTCTACTTCTGCTGCTTAACTAGCCAAGTACTTTGGATGAGTCACTTGGCTCTTAGAACTTTACTTTTCCTGTCTCTAACCTAGAGATGACATTTCTTGCATTCTGCATCTCTTAGGATGGTTGTGAAGATTAAATGAGTTATTGTACATAAAGCATGAGGTAAGTGTCAAACTATAACTGAGTCGTCGTTCTCCTTATTATCACAGAAAGCACTGAGGGCCAAGAGTTAGTGTTATTGCCACTAACATTGCTATTACTATGATATACTTCAGTTTCCTCTTCTGCCATTACTGATGCCAGCTATTAGCCACAGCCAGAGGCAGACAGAATTCTGGACTAGAAGTGCTGGCTTAAAAGTGGAAAGTCTTATCTTCTCATGAATTCACTTTAACTGTATTTGAATATAATGAAGGAGTTCTTTGTTTTTTTCCCACCTTTTTAGAATTAAAATTAGGTTATCATTCATTTAATATAATCTAGAAATACTTTAGAACATGATTAGGCAAGTAAAGAAACCACTGTGCCATTGAAAAGCCAGCTGGGGGAGAAATTCCCCAGAGGACTTGGTGGAAAGTCAGGACATATAATCAGATTGAGAAGACAGACCCAGAATACCTACAATTATTCCAGTAGTGTTGAAAAAAAAAACACACCACAATTTGAATTTCGTTTAAATTGAAATATTCACTTTCTAATTAATTTAGTTTTCAGTGTTTTGAATTAGTGCTATCTAGAACAGACTGGCTTAATTGTAAATATTTAGTATTATATAAGGGCTGTCTATGTTCCATTATTGCTAGGGAAAATTGCTTTCTTAACAGCATCTATTCTTTCCCATTTGAAAGTATACATCTCTATTTAGTTCCTACACCATTGCTTTGCTTAGGATAGGAGCTAGTCCATTGTGCTTAATCTATATAATCATACCTTCTATGCTAGGTAAAGGCATTTAATTTCAGAATCTCAGTTTTATTTTAAAGACATTGTGTGTTCCTTTGCTCTTCTAAATGACCAAAAGTATCTTCAATGTCAGATAGCAAATATCTTTTAAGCACCTGTTATGTGCATCCTGTACTTGGAAAGCTGGAGAAAGACAAAGCTTCGATAAGTTACAGGGCTTACATTCCTAGTAAGCCTAGCCTTTTATTCCAGACCTTCTAGTCTATATAAATTACTGTATGGTAAAGACTTTTTCAATACTTAAAGAAGTTAATTCAGACTATTCACTGGAAGGTCAAATACTGAAGCTCAAGCTTAAATACTTTTGCCACATGATGAGAGGAGGGGACTCATTGAAAGGGACCCTGATTTTGGGAAGGGTTGAAGGTAAACGGAGAAGGGGACAACAAAGGATGAGATGGATAGATAGTGTCATGGAAGCAATGAACATGAGCTTGGACAGACTTTGGGAGATAATGGAGGATAGAAAGGTTTGGCGTTCGGTGGTCCATGGGGTCAGAGAAAGTTGGATACCACTGAACAACAGCAAAATGCCTTTTCAGGTTAGGTAGGCCAAAAACCTATAGAACTTCAAACTAAGAAATAACATTACTACTAGGATAATTAAGCTTACAATATTTTAGCTTTCTAGTCTTATAATCTTTTACGAAATTTCACTGAGGAAGCACTTGAGATACGGTACATGCAGTATTATACTTGAAATGAGCCTGGAAGCAGTGTTGTGTTTCTGATACTGATGTTGTAGCACAGCCTGCTGAGTAGTCCATGAAAGCTCAGCCAAGCCTGTCCATGTCAATTAAGCCAGAGAGTAAAGGTTATTTAGAGTGAGGCCTGGAGTTAGCCAGAGACAAAGGCAGGGAGAGTCAATATAACCTTGCTTATCCCACTATCTTCCTGAATTTGCCACATTCCACTATTTCTCAGACATTTCTATCTGTTAAATTTTTTAAGGCTTGGAGATTTCAGCTCTATTAAAGTGGTTAATACTTTGTATTAACTTTGTGATTGCTGACAATAGGTTTTTAAGGTCCTTCATCCATTTTTGTTCTATCCTTTGTAATCTAAAGCTAAGTTTTCTTAGTAAAAAAGAAACAAATTAGGACCCAATTACTTTTGACTCCTCTTATTGTTAGTATGATATATTTAACTTGGCACCTGGTTTTAGATGTGAGGACAATGGGAGAAAGAGAAGTTGAAGATGATTCCAGGTTCCTCAGTGTCTGATAAAATAAAAATGTCATTAATAGAAATGGTAAAGGCATGAGGAAGAACTAGTTGTAGAGGAAAGGTGACCAATGTTGTTTTGAGTAGAGTTTGGGAGAGAGGTCAGAGGTAGAGAAATTGAGTTGGGGGTTATCTTCATGGACATGATAATTGAAGCCATAGGATTTTCAAAGGGAGAAGAGGGACAAGAGCTGAAGTTCTTAACATTTTGTGTATATGTGTGTGTTATGGATTCCTTTGGCAGTCTGCAAAGCCTATGAACTTCTCAAAATGTTTTAAAATGCATGAAATTTCATATCTATGATTTTCATTTATTTGTTTATTTTAGCAACAATTTTCTTTGTTAAACAAATGCTTTATTAACTTCTGTTTTACATCATTCGTTTCTGCCAGATTTTGAGTTACAATCATTTTCCCCCCATTATTCCCCTACCCAACCTCCCAGAATAGCAGTCCCACAAGATATCGCTTCCTCCAATCTGCTGTCTCCCATACCTTCTCCCATACCCCCATCGACTTTTCCATTAGAGGAAGGTGAGTCTTTGTGTCCCAATGCCTGCACATCTTATCTCCCTATTGCAAGCAAAAGAGTATTAATAATAGTATTTATATACATTTGAAACATTTAATGTTACTACCTCGAATTTCAGATCCATTTCCTTCCTCCCTTGTCACCCATTCCCTCTGGGGAGATAAGTAATTCAGTATATGTTGTACATGTCTAGCTATGCAAAACGTTATCATAAGGGGCAGCTAGGTGGCGCAGTGAATAGAGCGCCGGCCCTGGAATCAGAAGGACCTGAGTTCGGAGCCGGCCTCTGACACTTAATCCGCACAAACAAAAACCTAGCCGTGTAACCTTGGGCAAGTTACTTAACCCCAATTGCCCTAAAGGGGCGACTAGGTGGAGCAGTGAGTAAGAGCACCGGCCTCGGCCTTGGAGTTTGGATGACCCGAGATCAGATCCGGCCTCAGAAAATGAGCACCCACGTATAAATAATGACTAGCCGTGTAACCTTGAGCAAATTACTTAACCCCAATTGCTTTAAAAAACAAAACAAAACATTATCATAGTAGATATATTGTACAAGGCTGCTTATAATTCCCTCCCACTCATCCCACCCCCCACCTGGTCCATTCCCTACATGATCCTGTCCCTCTTCTATAGTGGGTACTTCCAACCTCCCCTCACCCCAAGGATGCCCTCCCATCCATCATCCCTCCTCTCATCCCCCTTCCCCTATCCTGCTGCAGGTTGAGATATCCCATTTAGTATGTATGTCATTTTCTCCCTGAACCAAATTCAATGTGAATGTGGTTTTGCCTTTTTAGCCTTCCTTATTCTCCCCTTCCTTTGCAACCACTTCCCCTTGCTTCTTCTACATGGGATAGTTTACCCTACCCTATCTCTCCCCATCTCCTCTTGCCACTTTCCTCTCTCACCTCATAATTTCATCCCTTGAGTATTCTCCCTTCCCAACAAATTCAACCTATGCCCTCTATCCATATATAACTGTAACCATATACACACACATTCACATATGTATTCATATGACCACACCCCCTTCTTCCATTATTTTCATAGTGAGAAAGATATCATCAGTCACAGTTATTGCTTTTCCATATAGGAATGTAAATAGTTCAACTTTGATAAGTTCCTTTTGATTTCTTTTCCCTGATTACCTCCTCAGGCATCTCTTGCTTCTTGTGTCTGGATGTCAAGTTTTCTATTCAATTCTGGTTTTTTCCTCAAGAATGCTTGAAAGTCCTCTATTCCACTGAATGACCATATTTTCCCCTGAAACAAAATACTCAGTTTTGCTGGGTAGGTGACCCTTGGGTTCATTCCCAGCTCTTTTGCCCTCTGGAATATCATATTCCATGCCCTTCGATCCCTCAGTGTAGAAGCTGCCAGGTCCTGGGCTATTCTGATTGTGTTTCCACAATATTGAAATTGTTTATTCCTGGCTGCTTGTAGTATTTTCTCCTTGATCTGGGGATTCTGGAACCTGGCTATAATATTCCTGGGAGTTTTCTTTTTGGGATCTTTTTCAGGAGGTGATCTGTGGATTCTTTCAACCTCTATTTTGCCCTCTGGATCTAAAACATCAGGGCAATTTTCCTTGAGAATTTCTAGAAGGGTGATTTCTAGGTTCTTTCTTTGATCATGGCTTTCAGGTAGTCCAATAATTTTTAAATTGTCTCTCCTGGATCTATTTTCCAGGTCAGTGGTTTTTCCCATGAGATATTTCACATTGCCTTCTAATCTTTCATTTGTTTGGATCTGCTTAACAGAATCTTGATTTCTCATAAAGTCATTAGCTTCCATTTGCTCCAGTGTAACTCTGAAGGAATGAATCTCCTCAGTGAACTTCTGAGATTCTTTTTCCATCTGTCAAATTTGACTTTTTAAGGCATTCTTCTCCTCATTGCCCTTTTGGGCCTCCTTTGCCATTTGAGTTAGTCTTTTTTTTAAGGTGTTGTTTTCCTCAGTCAGGCTGTTGACCCTCATTTCATACTTTTCCTGCATCCTTCTCATTTCTCTTTCCAATTTTTCCTCCACTTCTCTTATTTGATTTTTAAAGTCCTTCTTAAGGTCCTCTATGGCCTGCAACCCGCTCATGTTTTCCCCTGGGGCTTTTGGAGCAGGACTTCTGACCTCACAGTCCTTTTCCCGCTCTATGCCCCCAAAATAGGAGTCTAGGGTTGCATTTTTTTGTTTCCTTTGCCTTGGCATGTTGCCACTTAATTACTTGACTTTTGGGCTTGTTGCCACAGTAGGCCTCTGCCACCAGACAGGGGAGCTTCCGTCCCGAACGTTGGGGTCTTCACAGCTTTCTGGCAAGCTGGATACCCACCCCAGATCTCCCCCCAGATCACAATCCGGATCCAGGGAGGTTAAAGCAAGAGTGATTCCCCGCCCCCAAGACTGATCACTGGATCTCCCTACAGTTCGCAGGCCAGGGGCTGAAGCTGCCACTGGAAACTACAAAATGGCCTGTCTCCTCAGCGGCTTCTAGCCCCCAGGGGAGGAAGCCGAAGCGTTCCCCAAATACTGGTCCCAAAGTCCATAGGACACTAACCTCTTACTTTGTCCTAGGCATGTCTATGTTGATAATTCTGGAGTCTCCACAGCTCCTGGTGTTCTGGGGTTCCTCCAGCCGGCTGCTGGCCCTGCCGCCCTGGGGCTAAAACCTCGGCTCAAGCGGACCTGGGCTCGGCTCGGCTCCTGCACGCTCCGTGCTGCCAGGTCCCAGACCGCTGCGCTGGTCCTTCCTGCAGGGCTGCTGGGCTGTCCTCAGCGGGAGGTTAGCTTCTCTGTGTCGTTCTGTGGGTGCTGGGGCTCCAGAAGTTGTTCAGAGTCCCCTTTTACATAGTTTGGGAGGAATCTGGGGGCAGAGTGGCTTGGACAAGCTGTTTCTACTCCCGCAACAATTTTTAAAGTTTTGAGCTCCAAATTTTCTCCCTCCATCCAGCTCTTCTACCAATTGAGAAGGCAAGCAATGTGATACCAGTCATACACGTGGCACAAAACATTTCCATGTGAGGCTTGTTGCAAAAAAAGAGAAAGAAAAATAAGATGAAAAAAATATGCTTCATTCTCTTCTCAGATGTCATCATTTTTCTCTCTGGAGGTAGATAACAATTTTCATTATAAGTTCTTTAGAATCGTCTTGGACCATTATTTTGATTAGAGTAGCTAAGTCTCTCACAGTTGATCATCCTTATGATATTGCTGTTACTGTGTACAGTGTTTTTCTGGTTCTGCTCACTTCACTTTGCTCCAGTTCATATAAGTCTTCCCAGGCTTTTCTGAAACCATCCTGCTTGTCATTTCTTATAGCACAGTAGTATTCCTTCACAATCATATACTACAACTTTTTAGCCATAATTTTTTGCCATCACAAAAAGACGTGCTTATAAATATTTTTTGTATATACAGTTTCTTTTTCTTTTCTTTGATCTCTTTGCGTTATAGACCTAGTAGTGGTATTGCTGGGTTAAAAGGTATCCACAATTTTATAGCTTTTTGGGTATATTTCCAAGTTGTTCTCCAAAATGGTTGGACCAATTCACACCTTCACCAACAGTCCCTTAATGTCCCAATTTTTCCACATCCCCTCCTGTATTTATAATTTTCCTTTTCTGTCATATTAGCCACTCTGATAGGTGTGAGATGATACCTCAGAGCTCTTTCAGTTGACATTGATCATTAGTGTTTTAGAGCATTTTTTGTATAACTATTGGTAGCTTTGACTTATTTTGGAAACTATTCACATTCTTTGACCATTTATCAATTGAGGAATGGCTCTTATTTTTATAAATTTATCTCAGTTCACTATATAATTGACAAATGATACCCTTAGAGAAACTTGCTGTAAATTTTTTTTTTCTGTTTCTTGCTTTCCTTCTAATTTTGGCTGCATTTGGTTTTGTTTGTGCAAAACATTTTTAATTTCATGTAATCAACATTACCTCTCTTACTTCCTGTAGTTTTCTCTACCTCCTGTTTGGTCATAAACTCTTCCCTTACTCACAGATCTGACAGGTAATCCTTAATTTGCTTATGACAATAACCTCTTAACGTATATAGGATTAAGAAACTGATTATATTGAAATACAGTTTTCAAAATGATTTTTAAAAAACAGGTTCTTGGACTCCAGGGTAAGAAAAGAGGATTAAAGATAGAACTTGAAGGATGTCTACCTTAAGAAAAAGAGAAGGAACCAATCAGAAAGGTAGGAGTGCCAGAGGTTTTTGGTTGCAGAAAAACATCAGTAGGAAGTAATTTAAAGAAGGTAGAAATGGTAATAAATAAATAGATGCTACAGATAGGTCTAGAAGGATGTGGCTTGTTAAAAAAAAAGGCTTTTGATTTGGTGATTAGATGATCATTTGAAAAACTGCTTCAGTTGAGTGGTTAGAGTGAAGTAAGATTGTAAATAAAGAGTTGGTGTTGAGGATGTGAAGCTGAGAATTGTAGGTTAGGGTGGGGGTGCAATGCCTGTTTGAGTGAATAGTCTTTGTAGGATTGGGACGTCTGAGAATGTATTGAGGCAGATAAGTCAATTGAGAAGGAAAGATTATTAATGGAAAAGAAGAGATGATTCATGGAACCACATCCAAGAGGAAGTCAAAAGGAATAGGATTACATAAATCCAAGCCAAAGTATTTGCTTCTGGTAAAGAATGGGCATTTTTTTTTTTTTTTTTGGCCTTTTGGAGGGCAGTTGGGGTTAAGTAACTTGCCCAAGGTCACACGGCTAGTTTTTTGTTTGTGTGTACATTAAGTGTCTGAGGCCGGATCTGAACTCAGGTCCTTCTGACTCCAGGGCTGGCACTCTACTCACTGTGCCACCTAGCCGCCCCGCTTGAATGGGCATTTCTTTAGATGCCAGGGTCCTTCCCAGCTCGAAAATCCTTATAAACTAGTTCCCAGCGGTTGGGGTTTTTGTGGATTTTTTTTTTTTTGTAGTATCAGAAGTTCTTAGCTACCATTCTAGTTGTGGATCTATATCCTTCCATCTAGCTCTTGGTTATACTTGTATGCTTTCAAAAAGAATCTCAACAAGGTGAAATACAGCTTGGGAATGATTTCTATTTTGCAATAACTTTTGAAATAAAGAAATCTTTTGATGGTAAGAATTATATTAAATCATCATCTGCTTCCATTCCTTTTGTCTCAAACATTCTCTAGATTGCCAAGTACTAAGCCCTAGTCTGAGTTCATAGTAGACATTTAGTTAAATGCTCACTGATTGATTGATTTGGTCCTTATATTATAAGCCTTGGGATCTTTTTATTAAAAGTTTTCTTTTCTCAAGTAATACCTTTTTTCTCTTATATTATTTTATACTGCATATCATATACTCTCTTCTGTACAAATTAAATCCTGTATCTGAAAGTGCTTTGAAAATTTGAAAGTTTTATACAAATATCAGTGATGATGTTTTTAACTATATTACTGTTTGCAATATAGTGCTTCTCGGTTATAATACTCTGTTTCCATCTGTTCTAATTCTAGAAGAATTCTTTTTTTTTTTTGCCTTTTTTTTTTTTTAGGGCAATTGGGGTTCAGTAACTTGCCCAAGGTCACACGGCTAGGTTTTTTGTTTGTGTGCGTTAAGTGTCTGAGGCTGGATCCGAACTCAGGTCCTTCTGACTCCAGGGCCGGCACTCTACTCACTGTGCCACCTAGCCACCCCGAAGAATTCTAAACTACATTTTTCTCCGTATTAAAAATCTTTCTTAATGCTTATTTTCTCTGTATCTTCCCTAAGGACACACCTCAAGTACTTTAATCAAATGAAATAAGTTATTTCAACTACTAATACCCATCTACCTTATTTACCATTTACAGCCAACTTTATAGATAGGTCTGGGAATAGAAAACCATTAAGGGCCATTCAGTATATATCAATTAAATTCCAATTGAAATGTTAAATTACCTGCACTCCTAATAAACACAATCAGCAAAATAAAGAAACATCACAGTATCTGAAGAACTGCATATGAAGGACATCATGCTGTGGTGGTTATAGGTAAGTAGGTTATAATACTTTTGAAAAGTTTTTAATTGATAATCTCATTTTTATATCACTTTCATTTCTTAATATTCCCCTCTTGTACTTATTTACTTAGCAAGCTATTGCTTGTTTTTCTTCCACTGGTTGAAGGATGAAATTATCACAAAAGCAAATCAAGAAGTTTTTAGCTGCTTTGCTTTTGGACAGAGATGGAGCTCTGTCATTTTATCATTAGTTTTATCATAGTGCCACATTTTCTCTGTGCCAGGCTTTTGATATATTTTTCTCAAATCTCTCATATATTTCCTCTTTTTGTATAGGTCTTTTATAATGACAAGATCATTTGCAATTCCTCCTTGATTTATCTTTACCCAAATAATCTCCATCATGCATCCCTCCTCTGGTTCTTGAATTTCCTCATATGAATATGCTTTCTTAATATATAGTGCTACTCCCATTACATATGTACCTCTAACCCGTTCTATTTTTTTTTTTAAATAAGGTATACCCAGCTAGGGCCATGATACTGTATTAGCCTTTATGCCACCAAGTATCAATGGTACCTCTGAGATCAACTTTGCTTATTTGTGGTAGGACCTCTAGTTATTCTTATTTGTTGATAAAACTTTGGGCATTTGTATAAAGATGTATGAGGCCAAGGGCTTTTCTATTGTTTCCTGTCTCAGATTCTGTCCCTTGGGTACTTCTGGGTATCTCGGCTCTTTTTCTTTGTAGCTATTTTCTCTGTTATCTACTTGGGAGATAAACATAGGCAGTCTTCTCCCTCGTCCCATTGTTTTTAATTTAAAGCCCATTTGTTTAAATTTAGAAGATACCCAAAGAATATGTTCTTACCAGCCTTTGTTAAGTACACTCCATCCCTGGCAAGAAATCTGTCATCCTTGTGTTTTAAGCTGTAGTTCAAAAATACCAAATCCATTTTCAGATACTACCTTATTAGTCAGCTGTTTATTTTCTGAATTAATTTCCTCCTATTTAAATGGAAATAGTAATAATTCTTTTATCTATAATAATAAGAAATTCCTAATAAGAACAGGAGTTAAAAGTGTCATCAAGAAATTGTATGAGAAGAGGATATGGGTTGGTCACATGGTAATGGATTACTGATATACTACCATAGTAATTTACCAGAATGAGATGAAAACCTCTAGCATTTTTGGTTGATCCTTTGTGATAAAATTACTTTAGGACAGGGTCAAAAGTTGGACAGGATGGGCATGCATGGATGAGTTGTGAACTGCATCTTTGGATGAGATTATAGATGCATTTAAACATTAGAGTATCTCCGTCATAGAGTTGTTTAGAAGATTGATACATGGAAAGCACCTTGTAAAACTTGAAGATCTACAGAAATGCTATCTAGTATTGATATTATGGATTTTCACTCTATTTTAAGATCCTTGTGGACAAGTCATACTTTCTGTTTCCTTTGTAGGTACCATAGAATTGTACCCATAGTGACAGATTTACACAGGGGTTAACTTTTTTGTGTCATGCACTACTTTGGCAGACTAGTGAAACCTGTGGGCTCCCTCAGTCCAGAATTATTTATTATTATTATTATTAATATTAATATTTATAATATTATTTGAATATTTAATTCAAATTTAAAACATGACCAAAAGTAGTATTTGTGAATTCCATATGTTCAAGTGAAAGATTGTTAAAGAACAACTGGAAATCACTAGAGTCAAGAAAGATGAATTTTTTTTCCCCATACCAATATTTGTATGCTTAAAGAGACAACATCTACATTGAGTTTATACTTTAAAAGACTAATCATTCAGTAAGTCCTATGTGCCAGGAATTGCTAGGTGGGTTGGGGCAATAGGATACAAAACAAAATTGAAACTGTCTCTGCCCTCCAGGATCTTATATTTTATTAGGATAGACCTTGTCAAATTCAATATTAGGTTATGGCCAGGGGTTGGGGAAGGAGGAAGAGTGAATACTGATGGCATGGAGATTAGGAAAGCCCACCTTTTGCAAATGGCATTTTAACCAAGCCTTGATGGAGGGTCCCCTAATGAATCATATAATGGACCAGTTTTCTAAATCATGGTTGTAGATTTTTAGAAATATGGCAATAAATATAGTTCCAAACCCTGGTGTTGACTTCTAGCTGAGCAAAAAACAAAAGCCACAAAAAATTCAACATCATGAAAGTAGTGAACTTTTTTTTTTTTAGAATTTCTAGAGGAAAAAAAGGCTGCCAGAGGGCCATAATAATTGGGGTGGGGGGATTTTAATTACTCAGTTACTATAATCTGAATAATCATTTGTAAACCCCAAGGTAATTACTGTTTAGGAGAAACCATAGAGTTGTTCTAAAAGGGTTGGCTAAACATTCCACCAGTGTAAGCATGTTTTGGATCTTATCCTGGAAATGAACTCAAGAATTTGAGCAGAGCAGTGCTGACCCATTAATTATGGTTATGTTTGTGTTTCCTCTAATGTCATTATTTCTGGTTTTCTTTTGATTGTTTCTTGAAAATAATGGCTTATATTGTAATATGAATTGCAATAGGGTGTATGTATTTTAAAAGCATTAAAAATGAATAGTGGAAGTTTGATTTATTTCATGTGTATGGTAATAATTGGTTCAAGATACCAACATGACATAAAAATGAAGAGCAAAAGCAAATCTGGAGCTAGAATATAATTCTAGGAGCTGTCCAAATAGATTATGAACCCATGGTGGCTGATGGCAAGAGAATATAGTAGTTCCATGTGTTTCCCTTTAATATGTAAGAGGGAGGGGTTGGCAGGCACAAATTGAATGTATAGAGGAAACTGTTCTAAATGAAAGAGTTGGGAGGAGCAGTTCCAGTTTCATCCAGTGTGAACACTTCTAGTGTTTGTTTGGTCCCGTCTGGGCTTGGCTTGCTTTTGCCTCAGGGTCTTGTCTCAGTTATATTTCTGGTGGGCTGGGGAATCAGTTATACCTGTGATTTAAGGCTCTCCTTTTCATGGAAATTTGCATTTTTCTAGGGGTGTTACTATTTATCTGTTCTAGTTTGTGAGGATTTAGGGGAGTATTAACTGAGGTTGACTATCTTTGTTATAGAAATCTTTGGATCAGCTCTTAATTAAATTTAGAAGATACTCTTAAGTCATTCCATTTGTATTGTGTCTGTCTGCTATGTAGAAGGTACTAACTAGGCTAGACTGGGAATACCAGACTAAAACTAAATTGTTGCTGCCTCACAACACTCACCAGGTATAGAAGTGGAAGGTCCATGTTGTGGAGCAAAAACTATCAGTCACACGGAGGTTCAGACCTGAGAAGGCTGAAAAGGGGATGTATTTTAAGCCAGTCAGTCTTTGTTGTTGCTGCTAAAGCAAACATACCTGTTTAGAAATAGTGCCAGAAGAAAAATGTCTTTGCTTATAACAAGAAATGCCTCATTGGATACTATTAGAATGAGGAATATTGTGCTTTTATTGTACCTATAGCTAACATGACAGCTATACATTGCTAACTATGCTTATGCTATTAACATTTTAATTAACCTTCCGGGATGTGAAGTCACTGGACTCTAAACAACATTGTCAGCATACAGCCACTTAGAAGGCAGAGGCTGAATCCAGCTTTCAGGTCCTTTCAGCACCATTGTGTATATATGCTTTGTAGTGATGAATATCAAAACAGCAGTTAATTATAGTAGTACCATTTCTGTTCTTCACCTCATTATCTCTGTCTTGCACGATTATTTTCTGTTGCTGCTGGCTCTACAGCATCAGGCTTGGCACCAGTGAAGTGTGAACACAATGCCAGCACTGCATTGAGCCCCAGAATAGAAAGACAGATGGCAGATTGGGCTATTTATAGTAGAGCCGATCTGCCTGAGGTGAGCATCTCTGCCGAAATGGTTCTTATCAAGAATGTTTTCACTTATTAAAGGGATAAGGAAATAAAACCCAGTGAAAAAAGTGACAGTCCAGGACTCTGAGAGCAACAATTTTGCTATAGATTGCAAAGCAATTCCAAGTATTGATTAGCCATTCTAGAACTGTCTTTTTTCTCCCTTCCCCCCAAATAAAGACTTCAGGTTTGCAGCATTATTCATGACTGAGCTTGAGGAATTTATTGTTCAGTGAAGTTCTGCTGCCATAGCAACTTGGGTAGAATGAATTTTAATTACTAGGAACAATGTAGAGTTCTGATAAGAACTAATCATTTATTGCACTAATGGAACTACCCATGGTTTTTTGTTTTGTTTTGTTTTATTTTTGTTACTCTTTATCTAATTGCTTATCTGCTTTAAAAAAAAGAATGCAAAGCAGTGTTGTTTCTCATTTTATTTATTTATTTATTTTTTAAGATGAAGTGTGCAAAACTCCCCTTAACTTTTACATCTTATTTCCTGGGCTGAATATGCTTGATATACAAAATTGTATGAGACACTTAAGCTCTCTTATACCCTTTAGGTGCCCAATTTCAAAGGTCAGTGGGTTCCCCCACTTCCAATACTAGTCACAACCACTTTGAAATATAACTGAGATGACCAGGGAAACTCCGTCAGAGAATTTGTATACCCTCAAAGTCCCCCAAATTCATACCATAATTTTGTCTTTATATAAAGAAAAAGCAAGTTGGCTAAATATTCAGCTTTTTAAATCATTACAGTGGTTTTGTACAGGAACATTTAAAATTAATTTCCATATTCAGTAGATCCATATTAAATTAAAATCTTAACAAAGAAGTCTTGTTTGAGGCCATGTTCTAGTGCTAGTACTAGAAACTATAATTCTGGTTAGGTTCCTCCCCCTTCCTCCTCCCCCCGCCGGAAATCTTATGGAGAGTTTAAAAAATTGATATGTTAGAAAAAATAATAAGGTTTTTAAATAACTTATTTATTTTTAGTTTTTAACATTCACTTCCATAATATTTTGAGATTTTAATTTTCTCCCTCACCCTCTTGAAAATAATAAGTTTTTATTAGGCAAAAGTTTGTCATGCCCAAGCTTGTATATCCTGTCTCCATGCCTTGCATGTCTTAAGTGTTTTCTTGTTTCCCTCTATCTCTTAAAATCCCAGGCTTCCTCAAACACTTAACTCAAGTACTGTCTTCTGAATTAAGTATTTTCTGAGCCTCCTAGTTACTGGTGCCTCTCCTGCTACCAAGTTACTTTATGTGTTATATTTACTTAAATGTATAAATATTGTTTTTCCCAACAGAATATAAGTTCCTAGAGGGGAAGTAATTTCATTTTTTTTTCAATGCCTAAAACAGAGTCTGGCACATAGAAATACTTTATAAAGTCCAGTTAGACTGCAAACTCCTTGAGTGCAGGACAATTTTTGCCTTCCTTTGTATATCTAGTGCTTGGCACTTACTAGGCATTTAATAAATGCATGTTATTGTCACATAATAGAGTGCTGGGAGATTGGTTTATACTGTTTAAATGGGTGACTGGAATGGCATGGAAGCTTTATATATAACTTAGGGAAAGGTTGGTAGTCTTTTATTAACAACTACTTGACATAATTTGAAAGTTGATAATACCTGATTTTTAAAACATGGCAAAAACATAGTTAAAATTTTAAATTTAGGGGCGGCTAGGTGGCGCAGTAAGTAGAGCGTCGGCCCTGGAGTCAGAAGGTCCTGAGTTCGGATCCGACCTCAGACACTTAACGCACACACAAACAAAAACCTAGCTGTGTGACCTTGGGCAAGTTACTTAACCCCAATTGCCCTCCAAAAAAAAAAAGAAAAAAAATTTTAAATTTGTATATAAAATATGTGTGTGTGCTTTTGAAGGAATGATGTCTTTCCTATCATTTTAATATTTTATTCCTCCTTCAAACCACAACTTAAATGCTTCCCTTCTTCCTTCCTTCTTGCCTTCCTTCCTTCTTGCCTTCCTTCCTTCTCTCCCCTTCTTAAAACCTCCCTCCCTTCCTTCCTTCTTCCTTCCCTCCTTTTCTCCCTTTCTTAAAACCTCCCTTCTTCCCTTCTAGTTTTCCTTCCTTTCTCCCTCTCCCTGTTGGCTTTATGCTCAAGCCTCCTTAGCTTAAGTGATCCAGAAGGATCCAACAGTCCTTTCTAGTACCAGAGATTATAGGCATGCACCGCCATGTCTAACCTGTGCTTCCTTTTTCATGGAACTTTTTTTGTTTCTGCTAAGCTAATGTCACTCATCTTTTCTTTTTGTGGTTTTTGCCCCTCTCATGTATTTAACATATTTTAATTTGAGTTATACTTTTTTGTGTATTTACCTTAGTACTTCTGATAGATGATAGAATCATTGAGATCATTAAGAAATTGTTTTTTGTATTGTCCCACAGTCTTGCACAGTAAAAGCTTGCTGAATGAGTATGGAATGACTGCCTAATAATTTTTCTGGAAATAAGTCAGCCTGCATTTTTAAGGGTCTTCTACACATCAGGCATTCTCCTAAAAAGTTCTATAATCCCTTTCTTCAAGGAACTTGCCTTCTACTAGGGGAGGTATACACTACATTCACAGATAAGTTTATGTGGGATATATACAGAGTGATTGGGGTTCACGATCAACTGGATGGAGAAAGGCTTTTTGAAGTAGGTAGTACCTAAAATGATATCTGAAAGAATCTCAGCTCCAAGAGGTGAGCGTGAGGAGGGAGAGCATTCCCATACATGAAGGACAGCCTTTCCAAATGCACAAAGGCAAGAAATAAATGAACATGTAAGGGGAACAGAAAGTAAATCATTGATGACTAGAGCGCTAAATGTGTGAAGCCAATCAATTAGTCACTCCAGTAGCATTTATTAAGTGTCTAGTGTATGCCAGGTACTGTTCTAAGTACTGGGGATGCAATGACAACCAGCAAGAGAAAATGCAGATAACTATGTCCAAACGAGATAAATACAGAATGCCTTGGGAGTTGTCTAAGAAGGAATACACTAAGATTAAGGAAGACTGACAGTGGCTTCCTGCAGAAAGTGGGCCTTTGTGAAGTCTTGAAATAAATAAACCAGAAAAGCCCCAAAGCAGAGAGAAGAGGGAGGGAATTCCAGAGATGGGGGAGAACCAACAATAGCATTAAAAGTTAGGAGATAGATTATCCTGTGTTAGGAACATAAAGAAAGCCAGTATCATTGGTTCACAGAGTATAGAAGGGGAGCATGCTGGTATAAACTATATGAGAAGACTAGAAAGGGAGAAAGGGGTCATGTTATGAATTATCTAAAAGCTAAACAGGATTTTAGATTAGATCCTGGAGGTAGTAGGAGTTTATTAAATAGGAGGATAACATGGTCAGATGTGGGTTTTAGGAAGATCAGTTTGGCAGCCAAGTGGAGAATGGACTGGGATGGAAAGAGACTTGAGGCAGGGTGACCAACCAGCAGGCTATTATAATAGTTCATATTCCCTGGGATGGAGGGTCTGCACCAAGGTGGCGGCAAAAACAGAGAAGAGAAGAGGGCAGATGCAAGAGATGTTGTGAACATCAGGACTTGACACTTGATTGGATATGGGTGATAAAAGAGAGTGAGGATTTGAGAACACCTCAGTTGTGAAGTCGTGTGACTGGGAGCAGCCACTGGATCACAAAAGAAGTATCCTTGACAGCAATAGGAAGGGTAGGAAGATGGGAGGACTTTTTTTGGTGGGGGCGGGGAGAGAATGACTTCAGTTTTGAACATGTTGAGTTCAGGATGTCTCTAGGATATCCAATTTGAGATGTCTAATAAATGGTTAAGAGAGGCAAGATTGGAGGTTATGAGAGAATTTAGGGCTTTATAAATAGATTGGAAAATCATCCAGCTTTGAGTTAATGATTGAAATCACATGAGCAGATGAGACCACTGAGTGAAATAGTAGAGAGCAAGAAGAGGGACTAGGACAGATGCTTGGGGGACCCCCATAATTGTTGGTCATACCATGTGTAAAGATCCAGCAGAGGAGATAGAAGGAGCTATCAGACAGGTAGGAGAACCAGGAGAGATTAGTGTCACGAAAACCCAAAGAGAAGAGAGCATCAGGGAAAAGAAGGTGATTGATAGTCTTTAAGGTTGCAGAGAGGTCAGGAAGGATGAGGAGTGAGGAAAGGCCATTAGATTTGGCAGTAAGACTTCTCATCAACTTTGGAGGGAGTAGCTTGAGTTGAATGATGAGGTCAGAAGCCAGAGTACCAGGAGTAAATTGTGAGTGTAGTGTGTCATCAGCATGGAAGGGTAACCAGAGGCTGCATTGTAAAGGACTTTAAGAGCAGGGGGATTTTGTATTTTGTCCTAGAAGCCATAGGCAGCTTCTGCGCTTTGAGGAGGACAAACATGTACACTGTTAAGTAAATGTAAAAAATAGATAAAGTACTTGTAAAGTAATTCTGAGAGTAGAGGGCAGCCATTAGCTTCTAGAGGGATCAGGATAAACCTCATGCAGAAAGTGGCATGTCACGTGAGCCTTAATGGGGGGTTCTAAGAGGAGATTGGAAAGAAGCGTTAGGTGTGGGTGGTAGTCCAAGAGGCCAGAAATGGAAGACAGAGTAGTGGGAGTGGAAGAGCCAAGTAGGTTGGCTTTACTGAAAGAGAATCATGCGAAAGGGAATTATATGCAAATAAGCCTAGAAGGGTATACTGGAAGCAGATTAGGAAGGACTTTAGGTACAGTCTGGGCTACAGCTGTGGCAGTTCAGTTCCCATGACCTTCTTTGGGAACCACTCCAAAACAGAAGATAGATCATTGATAGATCTGAAAAGAAAAAAAAAGATTTCTATCTAGTGTAGTAGCATCCTGTGATCTCCCACTCACCATCTCACGCCTGTCTATTTACAGTAATATCACATTGAATTGTCACATTTTCAACATAATATTCACAGATTAGCTTAAGACCACTTTCAACCATCTGTTGACTAGTAAATATTAGCCCCGTCACTAAGTGGTTTGTAAAATGTTTGTAGTATGATGGATTCTAAAATCATGCAGTATTTTGAATAATAAATAAACCTCCAACTGCTAACTGAAGTATTTTGGATGCTAACTTATAAAAACTATAGTGTGCTGCAGCTAATGTAGATTTTTAGTGTTCTGTCTCACTAATTGGCCAAGAATGTCAGGTATTTATCTTTATTTTCTCTCTCCTTTGTAGCTCCCACCCCATCCCCACCTTCCCTGGCACAATGTCATGGACGTAATAGATACTTAACAGATATTTGTTAAATAAATAAATTGGATACTCTCTAGTAGTGAATCTCTTACTTTCCTAAAGGGAAGAATCAGTTGATATGAGCAGACATCTCCTCTGGTGTATTTTCATTAATTTCATTATTCTTGTCTACATATACTAAAATCTTCGTGGAAAATTATGTTTTACAGAAGTGATGTATGAATCACAATAGAGAGAGCCAGTGAGGAGGCTATAACTTCAAACCTATGCTTGTATTCTATAAATCCTCACATTCTGAGCCCCTCAGCACTGTACTTTAGCAGGTGTTATAGTTATAAAACAATCTAAGCTTCCATATGTGAAGAATGTAGATTCTTTGGCCTATATAGATAACACTTAACTTCTCTTGCTTGGCCAGGTAATTTATGCCTCCTCATTTTCCTTTAACCTTTTCCTATCTCCTTATCTCCTTCCTTTTTCACATTCCTCTTCATGCCTATATTTTTCTTTCCTCCATTCTGTACTGGGAGAAGAGGGCAGCTTTTTGAGAGGAAGTGGCACTTGATACCTGTTCTTCTAATACATGAGCCTGCAGGAGCTAAATATCTCTATGTTCCAGATACTTCCTTTGTACTAGCTATCCCTCCTAGTCTGAGTCTCCTACATTACCATCATACAGTAATAGCAAATGAGGTCCTCACTTTTATGTTCACAGTTCAGACCTTCTTTTATTGCTCCTAGAATATAGTTTGCCATTTAAGAAAAAAAGTCCCAGTAAAAATGTTCTTTGAATCAGATATGAAGGAATAGGGTGCAAAGGGAAGTTATTTTAAATAAACCACAAGTATCAGTGAGAGCACTGACTTATGATGGTTGATCCTACCATGTTAGGCTCTCTTTTGATTCACCTCTGTTTTGTTTCACAATGGAGTATGTTTGACTTGCTCATGAGCTATTGCTTGTTTGAGAGAGGCAATTAATTCATTGATGTAGCACATCTTTCCAAAGTCTAACCATTAGTATGAGCTATATTAGACAAATTAATTTAAATGGTAGCCATAGTTAGAAATTCATCTTAGTTTTTGATGGTGGTTGTACTCATTGAATGTTAAGTGAACTGATTACTTCTGTAAATGCCAGTCCTTTGGAATGTTTCTCTAATGTTCACTAATCTTATTTCTTTAGGCTAAAAAAGGCTTCCTTTCTGGCATGACTTTGCTTTTAAAAGTATCTGTTACCATGCCTATTTTCAATGGTGTCCCCGAGCAGTACCTTCAAATCCTGATTATTTTGGTGAAAGAAGTGTACTATAATCTTCCATGAACATGTTAAATTCTGTTCTTTTGCTTTCTTGAAGTCCAGCATTACCATCTGACTGCCAGCATTTCCTATTAGATGTTGGGAAGGCATCTCTAACTCAGCATATTCCAAACTGATTATATATACTCCTCTAAACTTACCTGTTTATATTGGGGGCAGCTCTTTCTTAGTCATCCAAGTTAAGAACCTTCCTGTCATCGATGACATCTTTGATATCTTCCTTTCCCCTCAAATCTCCTTCCCCCTGGCCAACATTCTTTTAGTTGCCAAATTCTGTGAGTTTCTGTCCATTTGTCATTCGTACCAAAACATAATTCACCTCCCTGTTTCTAATCTCTTCCCTTTCCAAACCAGCCTCTAAACAGCTGTGAAATTTATATTCATATAACACAGATGACCATGTTGCTTCCCTTCAAAATTTTTATTGACTGCTACTATAGAATGAAACATAAAATCATCAGTCTGGCATTTAGAGCTCTCCACAGTATGGCTTCCATCTATTTTTACTATCTTATTTCATATTACTTTCTTTATTTGCTCTCCATACTTCTCAGATAGGCCTGATACTTTTCTCCACAAATGAAACACTAGTCTCATACCTTTGTAATTTTACAAACATGCAAAATTAATTTCATGTTTCAAATGCACAGTCTTCAGCTTCTTAGAATTTCTGTTTTTTGGAAGATGCTGGAAGAGATGTGGAAAAATTGGGACACTAATGCCCTGTTGGTAGAATTGTGAACTAGACCTGGAGAACACTTTGGAACTACGCCCAAAAGACTATAAAACTGCGCATGCCCTTTGACCTAGCAATACTACTGCTAGGTCTATACCTCAAAGAGATCATAAAAAAAGAAAAAGGATCTGTTTGCACAAAAAAAAAATTTCTAATAGTTCTTTTTGTGGTAACAAAGAATTGGACGTTGAAGGGATGCCTGTTAGTTGAGGAATGGCTAAAAAAGTTGTGATATGTGATTGTCATGGAATACTATTGTGCTATCAGAAGTGACGAGCAGAATGGTTTCAGAAAAACCTGGGTCTGAACTGATGCAGAGTGAAATGAGCAGAACCAGGAGAATACTGTACATAGTAACAGCAATATTGTAAGAATGATCTACTGCGAAAGACTTAGTTACTCTGGACAAGACAGTGATCCAACACATTTCCAAAGTACCCATGATGAAAAATGCTATTTCCCTCCAGAGAGAGAACAGATGAATTCTGATTGTAGATTGAAGTATACATTTTTATACTTTATTTTTGTTACTTAATTTATGTGTTTTCTTTTGCAACATGACTAATATGGAAATATTTTGCATGTCTTCTCATGAAAAAAAAGTCTTCCTTAAAAAGGCAGTTCAAGTACAAACTCCTGATTCTCTTTTCTCATACTCCATTTAGAAATAACTTTGCATAATTTTATATATATTTTGTATAAGCTTATCTGTGCAAATGGTATCTCTCCCCATACCTCACCTCCCACCAGCATAATATAAACTCCTTAAGAGCAGAGATTTTTTTGGTCATTGTATTTTCAAGAACTTAATACAGTGACTTGAATATAGAAAGTGATCAATAAGTGTTTATTGGGTTGTTGAACTGACTAGAACTACACTTTGTAATAGGTGTTATATTTGGTATAAATAAAGAATGCAAATTACATGTTCAAACAAGATGTAATTTAAATCCAAAAGTGCATGTGAAAGAAGCATTTCTAATTCATCTTAATGCTAATGCCTTCCCTTGGTGATTTCCTCCAAGAATCTCATCCTGTCTGTATCTTGCTTGTACCTGGTTATTAGTATGTTGTCTCATCAATTAGACTGAGCTCCTTGAAAGCGAGGACCATTCATCATCATCATTATTATTATTATTATCATTTTTTTTTGTTTTCCTTTGTATCTCCAATGCCTTAGCACAATGCTCAGCACATAGGAGATGCTTAATAAATGCTTGATAACTCCATCTGACTTGAGAGATGATAGTATTGTTTTTGGTTTTGTTTTCTTTTGGTGTTTTTTTATGATGATCTTCTATGTTTGCATAAAAATGTATTTAAGATGAGGTTGCATTTTATCTTTGTGCCCAGTTGGGGGTGATTTAAATATGAATAATTGTAGGCATTCAGACTATGGATAGTATTTATCTTTTTGCATTTAACTTAAGAATTAAAACCTAGGGTTGTATTCTCTAAATAGAAGGTAAAAAAAGAACATTAAAATCTGAATGATTGTATGTTTCCAGTTTTAAGGTGAGTGACCATATGAGGTTTTTTTTTTCTTTTTTGTTAATACTCAAGGAATTTACTTGATGTGATAATTTTAGTTACTTCCAGTGGATTATTGGGGCATGGAGGTTCTTAGAGATGTCTGATCTGACTTGTTTTTATGCTGCATCCCAAGGAAACACTAACACTAACACTATCACTGTCTCTGTAAAAAAGAATTTGTTGTTGTTGAATGGTTTCATTTGTGTCTGACTCTTCGTGACCCCATTTGGGGTTTTCTTGGCAAAGATACTCTAATGGTTTGCAATTTCCTTCTCCAGCTCATTTTACAGATGAGGAACTGAGGCAAAGATAGTTAAGTGACTTGCCCAGGTTCACACAGTTGCTGTGTCTGAGGCTGGATTTGAACTCAGGGAGATGAGTCTTTGTGACTCCAGGCCGGGTACTCTATCCTGCCATTTAGCTACCCTATAGGATACTTTGAGCTGTACTATTGTGGGCAAAATTCTAAATGATCTCCAAAACTGTAATTTGTTTTTCGGAGTTTTGTTTGTCTTTCTTTTAGATAAATGAATTAGTTTTGCATTCATTCTAATTTAAGGAGATTTATTTGTGTCTTCCTTGTGCCTTCCTTGTGTACTACTACTACTACTGCTTAGTTCCATCACTTATGCCTGTTTACATTTGTGAGAACCTCTCTGCAACAACCAGAGATCTTAGTATTCCCAGCAAGTAGAAATTAGATGAATTCAGGACAAGGACATTCTATTTTCCAGTAAAAAAAACATAATAATTGGATGCCTACAAATAAAATGCAATAAGTATTCAAATACATGAGTATGGATAAATGACTAGAGCACCTTAAAATCATTGTAATTAAAGCACAACAGAATCCAATTACCTTGTTAAAGAAAAACGCAAGAAGCATAAAGAGGATATAAAAAAATTGTATTGGATTTAAGAAGGGAACTAAATAATGATATACATAATCAGTTAAGCTGTACACAGCAAAGCCAAGGGAAGCAATAAAACATCAAGTGAGTTCCAGCTGGGGGATTAAGAAAGGCAATTTAATGCATAAGTATATTGAGGGAAAGGAAATATCGAGGAAAAGTAGGTCCACTGATAAAAGAAGCAAGATTAAATTAAGGATGATTAAAAAGAGGTTAAGGGACTGGGATGTTCTTTTTTAAAACCTCTCATTTATAAAATAATTATATAAAAGCAGCTATAGAAAAATAAAAAAATAATTATCACCTTATAAGTTGTTAGAACAAGGTAAGAAGATACTTGGGAAGCTAGGACAAATAAATTAGTGGGTCCCCATGACTTGCCACCTAGAATATTAATAAGATGTCAATAGACATTTTATGCCAAACTAATTTACTGAATCTGCAGAAATATTGAAACAAACAATGGATACCTGAGGAAAGGCTGAAAAGGTTATCAAATGTCACAGAAATATAAAAAGCAAAATTGTACTGGGAATCTAGAGACTCATTTTCTCTTGGATTCTCTATTATGACCTTCACTGAATCACTGATTTCCTTTTCTGTTAAAATGAGAGGATTCTGGGATAAATAATTTCTGAATTCTCTTCTGTTTTTGTAATTTCTGATTTGAATGAGATAGTAAAGAAAAATTATTCTCTTCTAAATGATTTTTAATTTACTTCTACTCTAAATCTATGATTTGATTGAAATAGTAAAGAAATGATTTCTAAATGATTTTCAAATCCTCTTCTATATCTATGAATCTATTATTTGATTATATAGTAAAGAAATATGATTCTAACTTCTGAATGATTTTCAAATTTTCTTCTATTTCTATATGTTTATGATTTGAATGAAATTGCAAAGAAATGTCATTTTCTCTTTTGGCGTAATAAATCTAACTTTTGTCCTTGCTAAATATGAAGTCAATTGAAGAGTGTGTCTCATGATCTAGAAGACAACTAAACATACTGTGCCACTATTTTTAAACATGGTACCCCAGGGATTCTCCCCACTTTGCTGTTTTCCTGGACTTTGTTATCTCTAGAAACTCAGAATTTTGCTAGATAAAATTATTTCTGAAACTTACACCTCCTTATCATCTTCTCTCCCTGGAGCCCTTTTGTCCTGGCTGGAGAGGGTGGGAGGTGAATATCTTGGACTTCCTCCCTGATTCTTCACCATTTAAGGAGGGTACACAGAGAAGTCTCCTCATCATTTCTCATCTGGCTGCTTTCCTAGACTTCATCATCTCCTGAAACTCACCATTCTGCGAGATGAAATCAACAAAGAAACTCACACTTCCTCAGATAATTTCTCACTCCAGCTGCATAATTTCATCACTTCTACCCCCATCCCCGATTTTCTGTTTCTCCTTTTTATGTGTTGTCTCTTATTATATTGTGAACTTGACCATCTTATACTTTTCTTTGTGTCTTCAGTGCTTAGTATGTTAAGCACATAGTAGGTGGTAAATAAATGTTTATTGACTTGTACTGAATAAAGGACACCCTTTTTATGCTATAGCCAACATTTGATTACCCAGCCTTATGGAGCAGGAGTGGAATAAATAATTCAAAAGCCACTTCTTAATTTTGGAATGTCCAAAGAACCTGATTCCAGTGCTTGCCCAACAACTAACTAGTTATAAGGCCTTTCACAAATCCCTCGTTTTCCCTGCACCTCACTTTGCTTATTTATAAGATGAAGCAGAATTGGAACATTTGGTGTCTAAAGTCCCTTTCTTTTATATAATTCTGTCACCTCTAATTCTTCATGCTGACCACTCCTTTCAGCTATCGTCATGTTAGAAATTAATAGTTCCTCTTTTAGTTTGTGTCAAAGCACTGAATAAAGGCAAGTTATTCTCTTGTAATAGACAGCTAGGTGCTGCAGTGGATAAAGTGCCAGTCCTGCAGTCAGAAAGACCTGAGTTCATATCTTGCCTCATATACTCCTGAGCCATGTGACCCTGGACTTAATCTTGTTTGCCTCAGTTTCCTCATCTGTAAAATGAGCTGGAGAAGGAAATTGCAAACCATTCCAGTATCTTTATCAAGAAAACCACAAATGGGGCATGAAGAACTGAACAACAATAAAATTCTTTCTCTGTTCTTTCTCAGGTACACATAGTAATAACCTGGATTTCATAAGTCTTCCTTCCTTTGCATCAAGTTACAGGGAAGATTACAAAATTAATAACAATGACAACAAAAGCAACAAAAAACCTCCCAAACCTCCCAAGAGAAAGACACCTCCTTAGAAAGATACCTCCCTCATGGAAGATATGTCAGCAGAATAAGTAATTATACAATTGATTGTAGGTGCTGACTGATCAGCTTGAAAGCTATATTTACCAAGAACTTCCCTTTGTTTATTTTGTCCATGATAAACCCAGGTAGCAAATTTTTTCCACTGAGTTGAGTAGCAGTATAATATGATGGGAAATCTGGTGAAAATAAGGTGTGTTTTTTCTTTCATGGATGGAAGTAGGCCCTACACTAATAATTGCTATTCCTTTTTAAGGTTGCCTTAGTTATTTGTTTAAAAAAATAACAAAACAGGGGTGGCTAAGTTGCTCAGTGAATAGAGCACTGGCCCTGTAGTCAGGAGGACCTGAGTTCAAATCCAGCCTCAGACACTTAATGCAAAAACTAGCCGTGTGACCTTCGGCAAGTCACTTAACCCCAATTGCCCTTCAAATAGCAAAAAAATAATAAAAAATAATTAAACAGTACCCAAAGAAATATAAAATAACTATAAGGAATGCATGGGAAACTTCACTCTGGCTAAGGCTTTTGTTGTGATTCTGAGTTTTTAATGTGGTATATTAATTCAGACAGTTTCTCATTTAACATTTTTGTGACTATTTTATCTTTATATGTCCTCAGAGTTTTAAATGGAAGTTCTTTTTTAAAATAATGTAAACATTTCCTTGCAGGCATTTAATTTGTATTATAGTATGATTGCTCCCAGAAACCCTTATTAGAATTTCTGAGCCTTTTCAAGACTATATTTGTTTGAATTTGAACACTGAAGGGAAGGGGGTAGGAGGTAGGAAATGAGAAGAAGGCAACTTGACCAGTTGTCATGGCCCAGAAGTGTCACTGACGTGCCTTAAGAAGGCATTAGCTTTAGTTGGTGGCAAGTATTTCCCAAGAAAGATAAGTTAATAGTAGAGTGGAGGAGATGGATTGGGAGAACAAGGATATGTCAAGGGGCTAAGGGTTATGCAAAAGGCTAAGAAAACATGTAGTGGGAAAGAGGAAGTTGGAGAACTAGAAAGCTAAGATTGTGATCAGAGAGTATGATTTCACAATTTGAAAGCATAAAGGGGTTATAATGATGGGAGATGAAAGGCATACTGACCAGTATGTTGCTGAAGTGCAGAGAGGACTCATGTTGTTGAGGAACTGGCCAGTCAGTAAACATTTATTAAACTCTTACTCTGTGCCAGGCATTGTGCCAAGCCCTGGGGATTCACAGAAAGGCAGAAAATAGCCCTGCTCTCAAGGAGCTCACAGTCTACCAGGGGAGACAGCATGCAGATAACCACATACAAGCAAGATCTATACAGGTAGCCCCTTAGGCTTGTAAGCTAGGAGTTGTCCTGGATTCCTCACTGTCTCTCACTTCTCAGTTCCACCTTTGCAACATTTCTCAAATATGTCCTCTTCTTTTCTTTGACATTGCCACCATTCCTCATCATCTCCCACCTGGCTGATTGTAGTAGCCTGCTGGTAGGTCTGTCTGCCTCAAGTCTCTCCCCACTCCATTCAGCTACTGGAGTGATTTTCCTAAAACTGAAGTCTGATCGTGTCACACCTTCCCCTGTCAAATAACCTATCATAACCTGGCCCCCTCCTACTTTCCAGTCTTCTTACACCTTACTCCCCAAACACGTACTATTTGATCTGACAATGGCCTCCTGCCTACAACAAGACACTCTATGTCTCAGGGTCAGGCATTTTCTCTGGTTACCCCCTATGCCTGGAATGCTCTTCCTCCTCAAATCCAACTACTGATCTCCTGCTTCTTTTAAGTCTCAGCTAAAATCCAGTTTTCTACAGGAAGGCTCCCTAACCCCTCTTAATTCTAGCGCCTTCCCTCTTTTAATTATTTCCTACTTATTTTATATATAGCTTGCTTATGGTTGTTGTCCTTTGTTCTCAAAGAGGACCAAAATGACATCACTATGCTAGGGTCAAGTTTTAGTGTGTCCGACTGTGGCTGATTAGACCAATATGAGTTAGGAATGTTCTACTACAGGGTGGGCACAAATATTTGTGTGAGCATTTGGAGTGGAATCTTGTTTATACGTATTTGTTTGCAGGTTGTCTCCCCCATTAGACTGTAAGCTCCTTGGGGGCAGGTACTGCTTTTTTGACCTTTTTTTTTTTTCATCCTCAGCATTTAGCACAGTGCCTGGTACATAGTATAGGCCCTTAATAAATGTTTTTAATTGATTAAAGGTAATCTCTGAGAGAATATACTATTGTTAAAGGGGGTATGGCAGGAAGGGCTACTTGGAAAGGTAGGATTCTATCTGAGACTTGAAGGAAGTAAGAGAAGTCAGGAGGTTAAGATAAGGAGGGGAAGAATTTCAAGTGCATAGGTCTGCCTGTGGAAACTTTCAGAGTCTAGAGATGGAGTGTTGTGTGTGAGGAATAGCAAGGAATCCAGAGTTGATGAATTAGTGTGTATGTGAATGTGTGTGTGGGGGTTGGTGTATGGGAAATCTCACTGGGGGTTAAGATTGAGAAGACTAGCAAGGTAGGAAGGGAGCTGGCTAGAAAGGGTTTGAAGGCCAAATTAGATTCTGTATTTGATCCTGGTGGATGCTTGGTCCAGTTGTTAAAAGGAGTCACCAGTATGAATATGAAGTCTCAGAGGATGGAATGAAGAGGATTGTGAACCAAGTATTGAAGTTGTTAAGAAAATGAGTAGAGTAAAGGTGAAGGAGCAGCAAGATTCTGACTGGGTAGAACTGAGGGTGCAATATGGCTTAATGAAAAGAGGTCTAGCCTTAGAATCATGAGAGCGTGGGTCAAAATCCTGCCTGAGTCATATATTACCTGTGTGACGAAGGACATAGGATCACAGCTAGAAGGGGCTCACATTGAGAGCATGAGGAAACTGAGAGAACAGAGGTGACTTGCCAAAGGTAACACAAGTATCAGCAAGCATCTAGGCAGGATTTGAACCCGGAGCCTCTGGTTCCAGAACCAGGGTTCTCACTTAACCTCTTTATGCTCTAGGCAGCTTCCTCAGACTTTTAATTAGAGACAGATTGTTTATCTGCACAGAGGAAGTGTTTCTACAAAAGAAAATCCTGACACTGATGAAATCACAGTGTCTGCCCCCCCAAAAACCCCCAAACCAAACAAGACCTGTAGGTCATTGATGCATGTGTGGGGAGAGGGTAGTATAGATGGATTTTATGCACAAGAACAGAAAAAAGACCTTTGGGTCACACATTTAGTAGAGGGATGATTTAGAAGTGGCAGAGGGAAACAAGGAGCATGCCCACCCTTCCTCCTGGCCCTGAGAATTTAGGAGAGAACAGTGACCCCACTGGAGTCAGTTGCAAAGTATGTGGTGTCTTCTGGGGTTAATTAAAGTGTTAATTGAAGGGCATGTTAAGTGAAAATTGTTGAGGATAGAGTGGGGTTTCCAAAATCCAAATTGGGATTCATCCCAAGAGAGGACAACTGGAATTGAATAGAAATTAGAATGGGGCTAGTTCACATGGATAGTATAACTTGAGGATGTCCTTATGCTGGGCAAGCAAGACTGGATTAATAGAATTTGGGAACTAATAAAATGGGAGGTGTGTATGCTTTCTATCTGTAGTACTAAACTGATGTGAGATCCCCAAGTAGGAATCCCCACTTAGCAGAAATTGCCAGTTTTCTGTCCTTGGCATTGAAACAGAATTATAGAATGTTGGTGTTTTGGAACACCAAATTCCCTATGGAATCTCAAGCCTAACTGAACATCTCTCCTTTAATAGTGGAGAGAGGAAGGCAGGCATTCACGTGTGCAGAGGCAGGAACTCTGAAAGATGTTTGTGGAACAGGGAATAGTGTAGTCTGGTTAATATAGAGTGTTCATGGAAAGCAGTCAAGACAAAATGTCATGTAAGTGCATAATAATGCTCAGGGAAGGAAGAAATATTGAATTAATCTGGAGGAAAGAAATAAAAATAGGATGCTTTGCTTTTTGATTAAGAATGAAATGGATGAAGTATTTTTTGCAATTATATAGTGGATCTCTAGGGCTGAGGTAAGGCGGCTTAATAGTGCTGTGATTGCTAACTTCCATATTTTTATATTTGTGGTTACAGCCAGGGAGCTTTTTCATTTATAGTGAAGCTTATAATGTCTGGGAATGTGTCATCCCACTGTAGAACTTTGAATTCATTTTTCATGTGGATTTCAGCATTTTCTTTATTCTGATATTTGTCTTGAATTTCATTATAGGTGGAAGATTTAAAAAAAAATTAAAACCAGAGAAAAGCATTTTCTGCTGTCTGCCAATAAAAATTCACAATGGCTTCAGTTATTTTTATTTTCTTGCTTTTTCAATAAAAAAATGATGAAAACAGAAGTCCTGTGATTCTTAAAAGGTTCTTATATGTATCATATTTCAGAAGCATTCTTAGCATTGGGTGGTAGTGGAGTAAATGAGATAATATTTATTTTTTTTTAAAGTACCTAGTCCAGTGACTGGCAAATAGGAGGTACTATATCAATATTTATCTGTGTTTTGCCTGCTCCTTATACATGCAGGTTGAGTTGTTATGGTTAGGTGGGGCAGTAGTTCCAAGTCTTAAATCTGCTAAATCAACAGAAGTGGATGCTGATTTCATTCTTCTATCTTGGGGCTTCTTTACTGTTAGGCATGGTTATATTTTATCATCTCCTAAATGAGCATGATGATACTTATGCTACCTGACTCACCAGGCTGTTGTAAGGAAAACATCTGGCAAACCCCCAAACATGTTATGCCATCATGTATTTTTTTAAAATTAAATTTTATTTATTTTGAACTTAAAACAACAAAAAAGGAGAATTTTGCAGATACTCATAGTTTCCATTTCATACTACTTGCTTTTTAAAAAAGTTATGTAATAAATTTCACACATTACTTTCAAAACTGCCCTGCTTGTCCTTGCCTCCTTCTGAATTCCTTTCTGTACATTATTTTATTTTTTTCAGTGGTCCTATTTTTTTTAGGAATGAGAGAGAATCATTGTTATTTAAGTTTTTTTTCTAGGTAGATAATTTCACTTCTTTTTACTCCGCTTGCATTGGATATGAAATTACTCTTTCTGGGTTTAATTTTGGGGGAACCTCTGGATCTATAATTATCCTTTGTAGTGGTTTGTGTCTTCTTTGGTCTATTCTTTTCTTCAGCCTTAGTTCCAGGGCTGGGGCTTTGTGTCAGGGTCCGGCTCTGCCCCTTGTTGCACTTTTGGGTGGGATGACACTCTATGTTCATCTTGGTTTCTTTTATACCAACTTTCATGGAGAGAAAAGAGGAAGATCCCTAACCTCAAAGTTACCTTCCTTCTAGTCTAATATAAGCTGTCCACTTAACTCCCCTTTTCTATCATATTTCTCTGGCATTGACCCTCTGAAAGTAGCTATATAGGGATGAAGGGAAATAATCAATTTGCTATGAATTTTAGATTCTGAAAAGATTAAAGATGAACTTCAAGGAAAATAATATTCTCTCTGATTATGAAAAATCACCCTGATATTATAGCATCTTTTCATCTTTCAGAAATTGCTTATCAGCTTGTCTCAACTAGCCATCTTTTCCTATGCATTTCATTTTCAGAAAAAAATTGAATAAATTGAAAGATTAAGTTCAATTTCTGTAGTGAAAGAAACACACAGAATTTTTTGCCCTTGGAAGAAGGCATCTTTTCCCATTGATTTAATAGGCAACATTGCTGCTATACCAATTGCATCTGTAGATATTCAGATAACACCAAGTATTGCTCTTCCAGTAGGAATTTTTTGCCCTTGCCTTTCACCTCAGGTTTTCTGCCACAGCATGTGTGTATTTTTCCTGGTGCAAGTCTCCTTTCATCAGTATATTAATTATTGATGAGGTCTGTACTTAGAGCATTTATTCAAAATGAATAATTTCAGTGGCAGAAAAAAAAAAAGCCCACTCTGGAGATTTAAATGTATTGCCCTTTCACAGCATTTTATATTGCTTGCCTTAAAGGGCAAGATTGGGTGTGAAAGGCTCCAAAGTGAAAATAATTTGTCTGGTTTGCACTCTACTGAAACTGTGTACATATACGCCTTCCATGAAATTGTGACACATTCCTCGGATGACTGAGAATGACAACTTAAGTGAATACCAAAGGGAAAGAAAAGTCTTGTGTGGGTGGAATTAGATATTTTTGTTTTCTTTAAAAAAAATTTCTCAAAAGAAGCAGTTATAATATGTTTAGGGGATCAGTTAGTGATTCTGTGGCTAGCAAAGGATAATCATATCAAGCAGAATATAATGTGCCACTAACTACAGCTGATACCACCTTTTGAATCCATGTTACCTTCAAGGTGGGGACCTCCACACAGGTCTTATCCCAGTGCCTCACTGGGGTAGGGAGTTTGCCCTGGTTAAATAGGGTTGCTTATTTAGATCAAGAGGGGATGTTATAGAGAATCTAGTCTACCCCCTTCATTTGGCCAATGGAAAAGAGATGTGGAGAAGTTGAGGGGCTAACTCGTCATCTGACTATAAGTAGAAGATCTGGATTATGAACCCAGCTCCTTTGACTTCAGATTTGATGCTTTTTTCATTTTTGTTTCTCTGTATCTCAATATAGACTCCCTGTGATTTTGGTATCTGTACTAGGAAGACAAGCCTACCCATGATTGGGGAGCTCCTAACTATAAGGGCAACTTCTAGATGGATTAAAAAATACTGTTTTTTGGATTTTTTGCTGTAGTTCACTTCACTCTGCCATCTTGGCCCGCTTCTGTAGTTCACTTCAAATATAGACATAGAAATATAAACTTCTGTTAACTGTTGCTTTAGGTTGCTGAAGATGGGCAGTCATTTGAAATTATTATTATTATTTTTACTGGATAAATACTTGATCCTCTGACTTCAGGCAACACTCTCCTGTTATTTTCATTAGATTCTTTGGAATCACAATTTCATTTGTTTCCCCTCCCCAACTGTGAAGGTAATTTTGTACCTCTCCCTCAAGATGAGCTTTTGTATTCAGCTTGTTGTTCTGTGACAGAGATGAAAATCAAATTAAAAATAAACCATAGTCCTAAATGCAAGTGACAACTGAATGAGTTGCTGTGACAGTTCACATTATGTGGATGAACTGAATGCAAAGTGGCTTAAGGAGATTTGGGAAATTAAGAGCTTTATGTGGTATTAATGAGGGCATTAACCACTTAATTTTCAGCTCCTCCTTTAAGCCCTGTACTTCCAAAAACATGCCAAACACATTTTCTGTCATTCTGATGAACTTTCAGAATAAACTGAACAAACAGCCTGGTCTTCATTACCAATAAAGATCCTTTGGTAGTGTCTCTGTTAGACTCAGTTCTTAGAGTTGTAGGAACATAGATTTGTATCTGGAAGGGATGTTAGATACTATTTACTTCCTCCTCTCTGGGTTTCCAGGACACTGTTCTCCTGGTTCTCTTCAGACTTGTCTAAATGATCTTAGTCTATCTGTGTTTCTAACTGCCCTCATCCCTCCACCCTCCATTTAAAGGGGGTAGCCTAGGGTCTTGTCTTGGGCTTTCTCATCTTCCCCTCTATATTCTTTCTCTTAGTGATCTCATCAACTCTCAAGGGTTTAATTATCATCTCGGTGCAGATGACTCTCACATGTACTTATCCATGTTTCATCTCTTTCCTCAGTTCCCCTCTGCCTTACCAAGGGGATATTCACTTGGATAGCTTATAAGTACATCTGCTTCCCTACTCCATTCCGTAAAACTCTGTCATCATCCACTGTCTCCTGTTTCCTTCTATTCATTAGCCACAGAAGATTGACCCTTACTCCTTTTTAAGCTAAACATCAAAAAGTAACTTTTTATCTTTTCCCATTAAGCCCTAACTGCCTTCCCCCTTACTTTCCTTGTTTCTGTTGAGGACACTATGAACCTTCCAGGTACTCAGGTTCCCAAATCTCTTCAGCCTCAACCTTTCTTTCTATTTCACTCTTGCCCATATACAATCAATTGTAAAATCTGTTTGATTCTTTGGAGAATTAGAGCTCTCAATAAAGGGAGTCTTTATGAGGAACTTACTGCTCCACCCTCCAACCCTCTATTCCAAGGGAAGAGGCAGCTGAGGGGCCTGAGAAGATGTCCAGTCAGTCTGCACAGGAATGAACGAACCAGGTTTCAGGTGATCAGCCTATCCTGGGAGAGGCGGGATGTTTTTTGGACTTGAAACCAAGCTGAGGTGCTGATTGAAAATGCTTCCAGTCCTTTATTACCGCTTGCCTGGAAAATTGAAATAGTCTCTTAATTAGTCTCAACTTCCCATATCTTTTCTCCAGTCTGTCATCCAGAGAGCTTCCAAATTGGTATTTTTAAAGCTTGAGTGTGGTAATATCATTCCCCTGCTCAAGAAGTTTCAATAGCTCTCCATTACCTCTAGCCCATGCTTGGAAAATTTTCCTTCATCATCTTCTTTTGGAATCCCTAAGTCCATTGAAGGCTCAACTCAACTACTTCTTTACAAGGTCTTTACTGATTCTCCCAGTTGTTAGTGAGCCTCCCTCCCTGCCAGTATATTTTTACTTCATTTTTATTTTATGTTCACTCATCTGTGATTGTGTTTTCCCACAATAGAATGTAAGCTTGCTTAGGTCAGATACTGTATTGATTTTTGCCTTTTTATCTTCATCCTTCCACACGTTCCCTGGCACTAGCAGGCAGTGTTAATCACCGCTTGTTGAACTGAATCTCCTCCAGCTCCATCATTTTATAGATGAGGAAACTCAAGCCTAGAGGTGAAATTGTCTCGCCTAATATCACATAGTACGGATGGTGGTAGAGCCTGGATCCTTACCCAGGTCCTTTGACCCCTGCCAAAAATGGACATTCTTTCTTCCCTTTGTAGTTGTGATTAAATGGATCTCAGGAAACACATATTTGCTGAGACTATGCTCTTTACCATGCCCCATCTATGAATGTTCCCTGCAATCTAGCTAATATTATAATAGAACATTAGAGGTGGATAGGACCTTCAGAACCCAGAACTAAGCAGGTGATGGTCCTCTTGCCCCTGTCCTTGTTATATCCCTTCTAGAGTATTGTATTTAGTTCTGGGGACTGCATTTTAAAAAGTACATTCTTCACAAAGCAATCCACATGTAATAGAGATTTGCAGATTCATATGTAGTCTCATTTTTTGTTCTGCTTATGTGGAAATGCTATTGTTTTGTGTTTCTTAAGTGCAGAATGATTTTCCAAAGTATATTTGTAAACTGGAGAGTGTCCAGAGGAAAGCAACCAAGATGGAGCATGACCTTGAGTTCATGCCCCAAGAAATATTGGTTAAAGGAATAATTATAGGTCCCTTAACCTGAAGAAAAGGAACTAAGAGGGAACTTGATAGCTGTCTTGAAATATTTGAAGGGCTGTCATATGGCAGAGGGATTAGACTTTTCCTGTTTGGTCTCAAAGGATAGAACTTTTGAGAATTGGGGAAAAGTTACAAATAGATATATTAATGTTTGCTGTAAGGGAAAACTTCCTAACAGTTAACTAAAAGGAAAATGAACTGATATGGGAAGTGGGTTCCCCTTCTGGTGTATGTCTCTGACCACAAACTGGTTTATCTTGGGAATATTGTAGTGGGATTCTCTTTTGGCTATGGGTTAGATCATATGGCTGCTGATGTCCCTTTTGATTCCAAAATTCTCTGAAATCCTTTAGTCTAATTCCTTGTTTACTAGATGAGAAAACTGAGGTCCATATTAGCAGAGCTTGGACTAGAACTGACATTTCCTGACTCTTATTTCAGTATTTCTGCCCTACCATATTCCTTGGTATTTGCCCCAACGTATATAGCCTGCCTCTTGAAGAAAAAAGGCTTTTCCCCTGGACTCCCTCCACCCTGTTTTCCTGCCTTCTTTTGTCTGTTGTTCCTTCCACCCCCATTAGATTTTAAGCTCCTTGATGGCAAAGACTGTCTTTTTTTTTTTTTTAATTAACTGCATCTCCAACACTGAACACAGTGCCTGGCACATAGTGGAGGCTTTATAAAAATTTTTTTTCATTGGATTTGCTTTCTAAGGTTCTTCCCTCATTGTCCATACTCAGTAGATTGTTTCTTATACTTAAATATTGAACAAGATAGCTGGTCTGACACCATTAACTAGCATAAACCCTAGTAGGTGATTTTCATGAGTTAATGTGCATTAAAATTCACAACCTAATTACCTGTGCTTTGGGTGATGAGCATTTTGAAACTTCTAGCCCATCATCAAGTTCCTATGTGAAGGCTTTTTCTCTTGTTATAAACTGCCACAGTTTGTGCTCTTCCTGTAGCCTAGACTTTGAGACCTAAAGGTGATATTAGTGCCATAATTAGTACAGGCAAGAGTCTTAACACCAAAGGAAGGTTTCTTAGGAAGAAATCATTAAGAAATTTCATTTGACAGGGAGGAGCCAAGATGGCGGAGTAGAAACAGCTCGTCCAAGCCACTCTGCCCCCAGATTCCCCCAAAACTATGTAAAAGGGGACTCTGAACAACTTCTGGAGCCCCAGCACCCACAGAACGACACAGAGAAGCTAACCTCCCGCTGAGGACAGCCCAGCAGCCCTGCAGGAAGGACCAGCGCAGTGGTCTGGGACCTGGTAGCGCACAGCGCAGCACTCAGGAGCCAAGCCAAGCCCAGGTCCGCTTGAGCCGAGGTTTTAGCCCCAGGGCGGCAGGGCCAGCAGCCGGCTGGAGAGACCCCAGAACACCAGCAGCTGTGGCGACTCCAGAATTATCAACATAGACATGCCTAGGACAAAGTAAGAGGTTAGTGTCCTATGGACTTTGGGACCAGTGTTTAGGGAGTGCGTCGGCTCCCTCCCCTGGGGGCTAGAAGCTGCTGAAGAGACACGCCATTTTGTAGTTTTCAGAGGCAGCTCCAGCTCCCGGCCTGCAAATTGTAGGAAGATCCAGCGATCAGTCTTGGGGGGGTAATCGCTCTTGCTTTAACCTCCCTGGATCTGGATTGTGATCTAGGGTGGAAGTCGTGGGTGGGTTTACAGCTTGCCAGAAATGGAAGTTGCCCCCCACACGTTCGGGACAAAAATTCCTCTATCTGGCCTTAAAGCCATAGTGTGGCAACAAGCCCAAAAAGTCAAGTAATTAAGTGGCAACATGCCAAGGCAAAGGAAACAGAAAAATGCAACCCTGGACTCCTATTTTGGGGGCATAGAGCAGGAAAAGGACTGTGAGGTCAGAAGTCCTGCTCCAAAAGCCCCAGGGGAAACCATGAGCGGGTTGCAGGCCATAGAGGACCTTAAGAAGGACTTTAAAAATCAAATAAGAGGCTCGGGGAAACAGCAGCAGGCACGATGTCTGGTCGCGAGGGTGGTAAGAAGAAGCCTCTGAAACAGCCCAAGAAGCAAACCAAGGAAATGGATGAGGAAGATATAGCTTTCAAACAAAAACAAAAAGAAGAACAGAAAAAACTGGAAGAGTTAAAAGCAAAAGCTGCTGGGAAGGGACCACTTGCCAGTGGTGGGATTAAGAAATCTGGCAAAAAGTAGCCGATCCTGTGTAGATAAAATGGTGATCCCTGTTGGTTTCTCTCTTGCTTTGTGACATCTGCATTTCTTACTTCAACATCTGTTGCCGCCCGAAGCCAAGATTAAGTGTCATCTTAATGAGTCTATTGTACATTGTAATAAACTTTTTTTAAAAATCATAAAAAAAAAAATCAAATAAGAGAAGTGGAGGAAAAATTGGAAAGAGAAATGAGAAGGATGCAGGAAAAGTATGAAATGAGGGTCAACAGCCTGACTGAGGAAAACAACAGTTTAAAAAATAGACTAACTCAAATGGCAAAGGAGGCCCAAAAGGGCAATGAGGAGAAGAATGCCTTAAAAAGTCGAATTTGCCAGATGGAAAAAGAATCTCAGAAGTTCACTGGGGAGATTCATTCCTTCAGAGTTAGAATGGAGCAAATGGAAGCTAATGACTTTATGAGAAATCAAGATGCTGTTAAGCAGATCCAAACAAACGAAAGATTAGAAGGCAATGTGAAATATCTCATGGGAAAAACCACTGACCTGGAGAATAGATCCAGGAGAGACAATTTAAAATTATTGGACTACCTGAAAGCCATGATCAAGGAAAGAACCTAGAAATCACCCTTCAAGAAATTCTCAAGGAAAACTGCCCTGATGTTTTAGATCCAGAGGGCAAAATAGAGGTTGAAAGAATCCACAGATCACCTCCTGAAAAAGATCCCAAAAAGAAAACTCCCAGAATATTATAGCCAGGTTCCAGAATCCCCAGATCAAGGAGAAAATACTACAAGCAGCCAGAAAGAAACAATTTCAATATTGTGGAAACACAATCAGAATAGCCCAGGACCTGGAAGCTTCTACACTGAGGGATTGAAGGGCATGGAATATGATATTCCAGAGGGCAAAAGAGCTGGGAATGAACCCAAGGGTCACCTACCCAGCAAAACTGAGTCTTTTGTTTCAGGGGAAAATATGGTCATTCAGTGGAATAGAGGACTTTCAAGCATTCTTGAGGAAAAAACCAGAATTGAATAGAAAACTTGACATCCAGACACAAGAAGCAAGAGATGCCTGAGGACGTAATCAAGGAAAAGAAATCAAAAGGAACTTATCAAAGTTGAACTATTTACATTCCTATATGGAAAAGCAATAACTGTGACTGATGATATCTTTCTCACTATGAAAATAATGGAAGAAGGGTATGTGGTCATATGAATACATATGTGAATGTGTGTGTATATGGTTACAGTTATATATGCATAGAGGGCATAGGTTGAATTTGTTGGGAAGGAAGAATACTCAAGGGATGAAATTATGAGGTGAGAGAGGAAAGTGGCAAGAGGAGATGGGGAGAGACAGGGTAGGGTAAACTATCCCATGTAGAAGAAGCAAGGGGAAGTGGTTGCAAAGGAGGGGGAGAATAAGGAAGGCTAAAAAGGCAAAACCACATTCACATTGAATTTGGTTCAGGGACAAAATGACATACATACTAAATGGGATATCTCAACCTGCAGCAGGATAGGGGAAGGGGGATGAGAGGAGGGATGATGGATGGGAGGGCATCCTTGGGGTGAGGGGAGGTTGGAAGTACCCACTATAGAAGAGGGACAGGATCATGTAGGGAATGGACCAGTTGGGGGGTGGGATGAGTGGGAGGGAATTATAAGCAGCCTTGTACAATATATCTACTATGATAATGTTTTGCATAGCTAGACATGTACAACATATATTGAATTACTTATCTCCCAAGAGGGAATGGGTGATAAGGGAGGAAGGAAATGGATCTGAAATTCGAGGTCGTAACATTAAATGTTTCAAATATATATAAATACTATTATTAATACTCTTTTGCTTGTAATAGGGAGATAAGATGTGCAGGCATTGGGACACAAAGACTCACCTTCCTCTAATGGAAAAGTCGATGGGGGTATGGGAGAAGGTATGGGAGAGAGCAGATTGGAGGAAGTGATATCTTCTGGGACTACTATTCTGGGAGGTTGGGTAGGGGAATAACAGGGGGAAAATGATTGTAACTCAAAATCTGGTGGAAATGAATGATGTAAAACAGAAGTTAATAAAGCATTTGTTAAAAAAAAAAGAAATTTCATTTGAGGGGTGGCTAGGTGGCACAGGGAGTAGAGTGTCGGCTCTGGAGTCAGAAGGACCTGAGTTAGGATCCAGCCTCAGACACTTTACTCACACACAAACAAAAACCTAGCCGTGTGACTTTGGGCAAGTTACTTAACCCCAATTGCCCTCCAAAAAAGCAAAAAAAAAAAAAAAAGAAAGAAAGAAATTTTATTTGAAGAGTTAAAACATCACATATATCAGAAATATATGTTCATACTCTGAAATGACTACAAAGGAACTGTGAGTTGATAGAATTGGAAAGGTTTCATTATTTGATTCTGTTTTTGTCATTTAAAATTCAAATACACAAAACTGGAGATTGGAGGGCTCAGGTGTTAGACAAGAAACATGTGCTATGTGGACTCCTGCAGAACTGTTTATATTTCCTGAATCCCAAAAGAACTGCTGATTTTTCATGGAAAATTCTGATTAATGTTCTTTTAAACAGATACATTTTTATATATTGAACTTCCCTTTCTTTTCCCTTTTGTCTTGTTATTTGGGATATTAAAATGAAAAATATTGGCAGCATTTGAGTTCATGGGAGAGAGGGAGAAAGAAAATCACTTTATTTCCTTAGATTTCACCATTTTTTTTCTTTTTATTTCCTTATGTGAAGTGTAGAGAAACTGAGAATCCTTCCAGAAGGACCTAAATAGGATCAAAGAACTATAGAATTATAGAATGACAGAATTGGAAGGAACCTTAGGGATTTAGTGGCTTTTCTCATTTAAAGGTAGAGAAACTGAGGCTTAGAGAGAAAAGGGAAGAAAAATTATGTAAATCTATACTGAGTTCATTGTTTTAATTTTTTCTTTGATTATACCATTTTTAGGTGACCTACCCTCCCCCATTTAGCAGGAGTTCTCATGTAATGAACTTACTGTGATATTAGCTTTCATTATGATAATGAATGAAAATAGTAACTTTACAGATGGAATTGTAGAGCTGTTCTTTTCTTGGCGTTCAAGAAATGTTTTCAACCATAGGAATAGATTGTGTTCTCTAAAAGTCTCACAGAATCTGAGAATGCAAAGTGGGGGCAAGTAAGAGAGAGAAACAAGGAGCGATTCTAGGGGAGTGACTCCTTAGGGGAATAGCACAGCATTACAGATCTCCAGAAATGTGCTTTAAATGAACATGTGTGCCGAAGAGCTAAAAACATGTTTAGAATTGTATGTGTGCATAATATTCAATAATAGTTTATCTCTGTATTATATACTTGATCAAGCTTCTTTGTGTTCTCAGTTTCATGAGAATACTGAAAACCTCAAACTTCATTAGTTTTCACCCTAAACTTTCTTCTTCAGAATTACTTAATTCATCTTCCTAATTTCTGATTCTTTTGCATTAGAAAATTACATTTTTTGGTGAGCATAACTTCCTGTCATGATTTAAGTATGGGTCCTCCTGGCACCAGCTCTTCGAATAGTCATTTGACATTAATATGATTTTAATATTTATTTAAACACAATTCTAATTATGATTTTGTATTTGTGTTAGTTTGAAAAGTGCTTCTAATATGGCATATTAAATATATCTCTTCTAAAACTGCCTACAGAAATTAAATTTGACTCAAAGATCAGTTGAAATTTACTAGTCACAGATTACATGCAACCTCAAATACTGTATCCAAAATGAAGCAATGATAAAGAGATAACACTTGGAATTAAAATATATTTTTCTCAGTGGTCTGTTCAGTTTGTTGGGAAAAACCCCTGCTTTCATTATTTGTACATTTATTCTTGGAATGCATTTCTGATCTATGTATTATTAATGAGATTTGTGTGAAAGACCCCAGTAAAGATAAAGCTGTTTTGTATTAGTTGCAACCCTTGGGAGAAATTCTCAATCCTTTAATCTTGTCTTGGTTCTGTTGATATACTAAGTGCACGCAGGTATAGCATTACATAAAACACTGGCCAAACACTCGTTCTTTAGGAAGCAATCTCCGCATAATAAATATTTTAGACAGAAGCACTTAAAAGTGAAACATAAGGGACTCTTTCTGACTAGGGAAGCAATATTAATATTTGCTGTGTTATGAGCCCAACTCTTCCTACCCCCTGAGAAAGTAACCTGTCATGAATACAGGGAGCAATGTGCCCTTGCTCCTTCTGTTCTGCCTCATCCAGTATGATTGCTTCAGTCTTTGTCTAAGTCCCAGGCTCACTGTGCCACTCTAACAGCACAGCCTCCAAAGAAGATGGGCTTGGCTTTTTTGGCCCCCATATTCTCCTCAGTCATCGGACATCCCTCTCATCCAAACAGAAGCTTGCTTAACAACCTCCTTTTACAGTATCTCAGCATTAGAAATGACCTTTCAGTAGTGAAATGCAGTCCCTCCTCCTCCAACTCTCTTAAAAGCTTAGCTCAGATATCTCCCTGTAGCCCTTTCTGATTCCCCCAAGTTGTTAATACATTACTTTGCACTTATTCTTCTATCTTTATATTGTAGCCCCCTTGTAAAAGAGAAACTCTTTGAGAGAAGGGATTGTTTTGTTTTTGTTTTTCTTTTTTTTTTCTTTTTTGTCTTTGAATCCCACTTTGCACATTATAGGCATTAAATCAGAGTCTTCTGACTTGAGCAAGTGGCTTTAAGAACCATGGAGAAAAGAAAGCTAAACAAACTGAAAGTGAGACTGTTACCTAATTCATTTACTTTCTTGGGAGAGAGACTCAGAATTACAAGACTTTGTGGCTAAAATTCAGATTTAAAAAATAATGTACCAAATAAGCCATTAAATAATCAGGGTAAATTTGTATGTCAGTTGTCTTGGTTGACTATGAAGTCATGTTCATCATAGCTCACATTAATATAGCATTGTAAGATTTACAGAACACTGTTTTCAACAATATGCTGAGATAGGTTATTATTGCTTTATAGATAATGAACCCAAGGCTTATACACATCATACAATTGGTATGTGTGTCAAAGCTAGGATTTGAGCCCACGTCCTGATTTTAATTCTACTGCTCTTTGAAATATTCTCTACTTCCTCTTATATGCAATATGTGATCTTTGCATTCTTGTTTCCGGTTCATTGATAACTATGCACAGTTTATCAGTAGGCAGAATATGAAGATTCTTCAGTGTTCACTTCTTTTCCCTTCACTTCCAATTCTGGGCCATATTTTTTCTACCTTGAAGTTAAAATGAAATCCAGTATTGAACTATCAATCCATGTTTGTTATCTAACTAATGATTCAGGTTAGCTTCTTCATCCTTAAGAATGAAGAAACCTGAGACTGGAGAGATCATAGCATCATATATTTAGAGCTGAAAGACTTCATAGATCAGCTAGTCCATTGATGTTTAGCTCTAAAAGAGATTTGGCTTCTAAATATTACAGAAAGATGCCTGCAGGCTGTATATTGTCTTTAAAAACCACATATTCACATTATCTGTGTTTTATTGCATTTTTATTCATTTTTGTTAAATATTTCCCAAATATATTTTAATTTGATTCTTCCACAGGCTGGAATGTTGTAGGCCTGGCCCCAAGTTTTATGCCTCTGATCTAATCTAACCCCTACAATTTACAACAGGGGAAACATTGGCCCAGGGAGGTTTTGTTGCCAGTAAGTGGCAAGGATGTAATTTGAACTCAAAGTTTCCTAAAGTTGTGCATGAGTGGCTTAATGCAAAAGGAAACATTTTCGTATGTCTTTCAAATGAAAGCTACAGAACATCCAGATTAATTCCTCCTTGGTGTCTGCCAAATATCCAGGGCTGTCTTGGACTTCCAGGCAGTTGGTCAGGCCTTGGACAAACCTGAAGAAATTGAAGGCTGTGGGGGATAAAGAATAGGAGGAGGCAAGCAAAAGCAAAAGTTCTAGCACCAACTTTTTTTTGAAATTCATTAGTGACATCATTTTTTTTACTTAATAGTATTCTCTGTCTCTGAAACTGAGAGTTTAGCTCTTGCTGTTTCTGAGGCATTGTGGCAGAGTGAATGGAGAGCTGGCCTCCCAGGGGCCAGGGTCAAGTCCTTTCTCTGGTCCATACTGTCTATCTGATCATGGTCAAGCCACTTAATTAACTTCTCCGTGTTCTAGGCCACATTCTCTGACTAAAGGTTGCCCAGAAAGTGCCAGCCTCCATGAGTAGAGGGAAATTTTTCACACAGGATTTACTTATGTCAGTGAAATGACGTGTCCAGCTCCTATCCCTGGCCTTGTTTCTGCAGTTGAATCTGTTAAAACTTGTCCTTGTTTTCACTTAGCTCTATGTCTAATTAGTCAGTGAGAAACTGAAGGCAGAGTGTTCTCGAGTGCAACCATTTGGTGCAATTTTCAGGTTATGCATCATTTGTGTGAAGATGAGGCAGTTAATTACAGGTAGCTAATCTAATAAGGACCCCCCCCCCCCACCAGCTTTAGTATTATTAAGTGCACCAGGATATCTTAGCCAGCAGAGCGTCCTTTCCAATACAATGAGAACATAAGTAGAGGCCAGTGGCCAAGCCCCTTTAGAGGTAGAGGATTATTTAGCAAAATATGGATGAATCTTTATAGTGTTAATATTTCACCATTCAGAAGACTTCAGTCTTCTCCTTTCTGTGTGTTGTTTAAAGTCAGTGTGGTACAGTGGATAGACTTCCAGCCTTGGAACCAAGAAGACCTGGGTCCAGGTTTTGCTTTTTAAAGCTGCTGGCCGATTCCGTGCAGTGTTTTGGACAGCTAGCTCTCTAAGACTCCGAGTTACAGAGAAGATGTTGACCTACATTGGCAGAGTGAGTTTCCTCATGTGGGAGTTCACACAAGAGGCACTGGGATAGTGGATGGAGTATTGGACACCTGGGTTAGGAAATGTGTTTATTAAGGACAATGAGCTTTTATTCTGAGCAGATCCTGTGGCTGTCATGAGTGGTTCTCTCTGTGGCACAGGAGGCTGGCGTTTAAAGGCAAATTTGTGGATCTTTTCCCAGCTTGCTGTTGCTTGTGTACTTTGCAGCACCTGTGAATGATCTCACGGTTTGAAGGCAGTTAAGAGAGAGCATGACCTTCAAGTCAGAGCCAAGAAATTGTGTATTCTATTTCCAGATTTTTACTTGTTTACTCCATGACTTTGACCAAATCCTTCACTTTTCTGGTTGCCCATCTTTAAAAGGGAAGGTCATTCCTCTTGATAAAGGGCATTTGAATTCTTTGCAAACAACAGAATGACTCTGCCAAACAGATTTTTTGGGATATGTTTTGGGATTTAAAAATGGAAATAATGATAGAATTCTAAAAATGCAAATATATTATTATATACTTATCTAAAATGTTAATGACCTTACTTTCCCTTTCTAGCTTCATGGAGTTAGAGTTGTGTAAGCCGAACAGAGGACAAAAACCTATTTTTTCCTTCTAATTGGGAGAAGTATTATTGTTAAGGGGACAGCTAGGTGCAGTGGGTAGAGCACTGGTTTGGAGTCAGGAGGTTCTGAGTTCAGATGTGACCTCAGACATTTACTAGCTGTGTGAGCCTGGGCAAGTCACTTAATACATATTTACCTCAGTTCCTCATCTATAGAATGGAGAAGGAAATGGGAAACCATCCCAGTATCTTTACCAAGAAAACTCCATAGACAAAAGTCCATGGGGTCACATAGAATTGCACGTGATGAATTATCAATATTATTAAATCTTAGGCAAACTTCTTTGCCATTGTGGCCCTTAATCCACGAGTTAGAAGTTTGGGCCAAATAGAAGTGTTTCAGTTATCTGAAAGCTCATTTTAGAGCTCATTTAGCTCATTTTAGTGAGATGTGAACAATCTCACTAGAATAGATAGATGCCTGTAGTTTATTGTTTTTTTCTCAAATGATAAGCAATATTTCAGAAACTTCAAATGTCTGTGCTCCAGAATGCTTTACTCTCTGTTTCTATTCAGTCATTCGGAATAGAGCAAGACAAACAAATATATATATATAAACATACATATGTAAAGATTCAGAAGTTATTCCATAGTCTGTTTAATTAATTCTTGATGCTAACCATGTTTACAGTTACCAGTGTTTCAGATGTTTTCATTGTCCCCTGTTTCCAATCATTTCTAACTTAACCTTCAGTGATATTATTTTAATAACCTATATTTCAGCTACCAAAAAGGCATGTTTGCATCTTCATTTATTGAATATTTTATAGACTCAGGCTAAAATTCCCAGGAAGCTTAATATATAAATGAGAACTATCACAAAATCAATATAAAATTTAAAAGAAACTCTCTTTCAACTCTAAACAGTTCCTTACTTAGCTATGGCTGTCCAAGGAAAAATTGAAAAACTCAATGACTGATAACCTCCGATAGTGAAGGCAGATGCTATGTAGCATGTGCTGTCATTTTGTTAATGTATCTGAATAGCTGTCCTTGAGTCTTTCTTGAACAGTTTTATTTTACCCTCAAGACTAAATTCACACTCTCAAACTCATCTGTCTTTTTATGTCCATGTCTAAATCAGATAGTGAAGTTAAATGCACTTCTGGACATGTCAGACAGAAAAGTCTGCCTTGTTATCATCCTATGGCATGCTACCAATCTTACATTTCTATGACCTTTCCTCCCTGAGGGTTCAAGAACAGAACTGTGAAGTGGAGAACATCTATAGAGTTGGCTTAATTCAATTCAATCAATATTTGTTGAGCACTTACTCTAGTTAGCTATTTATTAGGACAGTGTGAGAATGGTAAACACAGTGCCTTGTACATAGTAGGGACTTGATGCTTGTTGAATGAATAAATGAAGAGGTGGATAAATCAATATATACTTAGTGATAATCCAATCTAGAATCCTGATTTTAGAGATGAAGAAAATGAGTCCCAGATGGTAACTTATGTAGGGTTAAGTTGCAGAGCTTGCATCACAGACCAAATTTTTACCCCTAGTCCAATGCTCTTGACATTACTCAACGTTTCTGCACACTCCCAGCATATGTAAAGTTCATTACAATTAGAGTCTTGAATTTAGATTATGTGTAAATAGATTAAAGATGGAAAGTTTTGGTTTTCTAAAAATATCCTTGGAAACAGAATAAACTGAGTAATACTTTTGCAAAGCTAAGCTAGCTTGCTCCAAAGTCTAGAAGCCTAAAATTAGCCCAGGCTGATCCTGAAAGCAATGAAGAGGAACCTTAATTAGCCCTGGTCATTGGGGCCTGATTGACCTACATCTGACAGCCCAGGTCCTGAAACCCTGGAGAAAGAAGTGGCCTTAGGCTAAGCCTGACGCCAGTACCAAATGTCCTGAGACTAATGTAGCTAAAGGAGGTCGAATACTGGGTAGAGTAGCAGTTGAGGGGTCTTTACTTCCTCCAGTTCAGAGGTTCTAAACCTTCTTTTGTGTCATGGACACCTTTGGCGGTCTGGTGTAGCCTGTGGACCCCTTCTTAGAATACTTTTCTAAAACATGTAAAATAAAATACATAGAATTACAAAGGAAACAACATTTAATTTTTTTTTGTATATACGATTCATGGACCTCCAGAAATCTTGCTGCATTTGGAGTTCAAGCAAACTTCAGAGACCCATCAGTTAAAAATAGCTCAAACAACTTTAACTTCAGAGCAGCCGATAGAATTGAAGGCACCATAGATCATAGTTAGGCTAACCCTCTTGTGTTATAGATGCGGAAACTGAGAACGAGTAAGGTTAAATGATTTTTCCAAGATCACTCAGCTAGTTCCAGAGCTGTGAATAGAAAACAGATCTCAATCACTTTTCATTAAACTTTTCAGTATAATGTGCTGATTGTTGTCAGTTTGTGTTAAAGGCCCCAGAAGTTGGAGCTTTACCTAAGTCCCTTTCTTGATTTGCATTGTCATTGTCTGTCAAAGGTAATGGTGTATATTAACTAATCCTACCAGAAACTATCCATTCATTGGATACATAACTTCTAAAATGTTCATTTTTCAGTTTTAATGAGTATTAAACCCTTCCTAACTAAACTCATTATCATCTTTTTAAAAAAAAAATACCTGGAAAAGAAATACCTACACTCTTGTAGCAGTTACTCCTTTTTGTTGAAATGTGATCAGTGCAAAATAGAAATTTTCCTCTCACAGCTTTACTATGCAGGTTGTTCAGTTGAAATAACTTAGAGTTTAAGTTATCAACCATTTCAACTTTGCATTTATAAATGATTCTATAAAATTTTGTGATGTTAGTTTTTCATTAAACAGTGCTTTTTACATCTAAGCAAAATATGGTATGATAGATAAGGTATCATAAGGTGAAGTGTTTGTTTTGATTTATATGCTATGATTCTATGTCAGTCCCTTTATTTAAAAAGACATCTTGTACTTGTTTGAAATAATTTCTTCTATTTTCATGTAAAGTACATTCTTAGAAATGAAAAATTAACATTTTCCCACTAAATTAAGGAATTGATTGTCTGCGAAAAGTGTTTAACAGCAATGTAGATCCAACAAATGATAACATGGTCACTTGTCAAGCTGTTTTAAAGATAATTTAAACAAAACTCTAAAATTCTTCTTAAAAATGATACAGGTTAGTTTTACTTTGTCTTATGGCTAATAACTTTTCATTAAATATCCCTTAATTATTATAATAAAATTTGTGAATGTGATATTTACCTATGTTTTATAGCTTGATGTTTTCAAAGCCATTGACCCAGGAGACAATTTTATTTGTTTTTTTTTTTCTGAGTTCTTTACCTGTAATTCTGATGCTGCTTCCAAGTTTATAGTAATGTTTTGGTCATGGGATTCTGTTTCTCTCTCTCTCTCTCTCTCTCTCTCACATACACACACGCACACACACACACACACACACACACACACACACACCCCTTAGATGAGCTGAATAGCTTTTTTTTTTTTTTGCCTTTTTTTGGAGGGCAATTGGGGTTAAGTGACTTGCCCAAAGTCACATGGCTAGCAAGTGTGCCAGGTGTCTGAGGCTAGATTTGAACTCAGATCCTCCTGACTCCAGGGCCAGTGCTCTATTCACTGCGCCACCTAGCCGCCCCTGAATAACCTTTTTGTATTAAAAAAAGAATACTTTATTAAAACAAGCAGTGAAGCTTGCTTTGTATATATTTGTCTATGTGTTGTCTCCTCCATTAGATTGTAAGCTCCTTGAGAGCGGGGACTATCTCTTGCCTCTCTTTGTCTTCCCAGCACTTAACAAGGTGCCTGCCATTTATCAGGTGCTAAATAAATGTCTATTGAGTGATTGATTAACTACCTGAATGAATGGAGAAGCATTCATTGAGAAGTGATGCAGACTTACACCAGAGTGGCAGCTATGTCAGTGGAGAGGAGGGAGGAAGGTATAGGAGAGATGTGAAGACAGAAACGACAAGATTTAACAGTAGAATATATATGCAGGGTGAGTTCAAGTAAGGAGCCCAGGATGACACTGAGGTTGTTAATTAAACCTAGATGACTGGGGAGATAGTAGAGCCCTTGACTCTAAGAAGATAGTTGGGAAGAGGTGAAGACTTAAAGTTTTATGTCTCTGGTAAAGGAAGCTGAGAAGGACAAGCCAGATTGGTGGGAGGAAAACCGGGACAGAGCCATGTCACAAAATCTCAGAGAAGTAAGAGTATCCAGAAGCAGGGGGTGGCCCACCGTGTTGGATCCTACAGAGAGGGTCAAGATGAATGAGGGCTGAGAAAAGGCCATAGGATTTTGCAATTAAGAGATCACTGGTGACCTTGGAGAGAGCAATTTCAGCTCTGGGGTGTTATAATCATTTGGCCTCTACTTGGCACCTTATAACTTACTTAAGGAAAGGCTCCATTTTGTGCTTTACTGCTACAGTCCCAGCTTGCCCAGGTAGCTAAAAAGAGATGAATTATCATGTGATATCACTGGCCTTTGTGTGCCTATCCTCCTCACTGCTCTTTTATCTTTTATTTATTTATTTTTTTGCCTTGGGGCTATATTGTCCCTAAGGGCATCTAGGTGGCACAGTGGATATAGTGCCTGGCCTGGAGTCAGGAAGACTCATCTTTGTGAGTTCAAATCTGGCCCCTGACACTTACTAGTTGTGTGACCCTGGGCTAGTCACTTAATCTTGTTTGCCTTAGTTCCTCATTTGTCAAATGAGCTGGAGAAGGAAATGGCAAACTGCTCCTGTATCTTTGCCAAGCAAAGAGTCAGACATGACTGAAAAAATGACTGAACAACAACCTTGTCTTTTCTCCTTTTAGTATTTAACATTTATTTTGTTCTTTCTTATACTTGGTCTCATTGTCATCCTTTAGGCAGCTCTACATAAAGGCTGCTTTCAAAAAGACCTTGGAGTTTAAAAAGCCTAAAGAACTCTGAATATGACTTTCAAAATGTACTTCAGTAGAGAATAACAAGAACATTCAAGAGAGACACACAGTGGTTTCTCCATAGTTACCTTGTGTAGAAATTCTAGACATTCCTTTTGGAATAATGTAGTCCATGTTCATAGAGGACAATGAGAAAAGAGTGTATATAGTTCAGTGTACATGAGTGCAGAGGTGGTGATATTTTGAAGAGTCTGGATATTCAGTACTGTGGTTCATAATATATTCAGTTCATTTTGTTAGCCCAGAAACTTTTTTTTTTAACAGACTTTTACCTTTCTACTTTCATGGTTTCCCAGGAGTTTCTCACAATATCACTTCTTAAGCATCTGCATGTACTCCTGCTGTCATATGCAGCAGCATATCGTCACAGAATGCACTAGTTCAGATTGGGCAAGTTTACCCTTCCAAATAATGTTGTAGTTTTGGGGCCTCAGTTGACTAGGATTCTTTGACTTTGGGAGCTTTGAGATTAGTAACATCTACTATTAGTCACCCCCAATATTGTACTAGGGGGAAGAGGGAACTAGATAAGAATGGGTGTTAGTAAACAAAGTATGGATGGGGAAGCAAAATTAAGAAAAGCACATCATCGTTTCTTCAGCAATATACTTTTCTGTCACGAGGAACTTATATTCTCTATAGGACAAATACAAACATTTTATTTTAAAGGAATTACTTAAATGGGGAGTGTCTGTTAAGACAATGACCAGTCTTTTGCTATTAGAAACAGAAGGACCAACCACTGAGCTTGCTAGATCTTCTTTTCTTACAAGGGAAGAATTTTACATTCATAATCATGCATTTTGCGTTATCCCGGAAACAACTAGAATGATACAATTAGGAATGTCATTGTGCTGTCTGCTTCACAGGGAGAGCTGGCCCTTGTTTCCTCATCTATATGATGAAAGGATTGGACTAGATGATCCTCAAGATCCTTTTCAGCTCAGAATTTCTGAGTCTATGGTAGTGTGCACCATGAGAGGAGGAGTACCCAATCTTAAAAGAGCCATCTGTGTCTGTTTTAGTTATTATAACAGAGTAGAGGAGGTCATGAGAGCTTCTTAATACAGCTTTTCAAAAGAGTGAGGGCTCAGTCGTTGATAACTACAATTTGAAAATAATTTTCATCTCTTTTTTAAACTATGAAAGCAAAGTCCCATTGTTTTCCATTATGAAGTATTCTGAATATTAAAAACATGAATGAAAACATTCATGGCTCTGTGTTTCACTCTTGCTTGTGATCTAGCAAGATCTAGCAAGAGTGAAATTCACAAGAATTGAAAAACTAGAGGTCAGTGATTTTTTTGTTAAACTTTCCTTGAAATGGAGATTTCTCATCTTCACCCTTGAAATCCATACAGCATTCCTGATGAGGAGTGTAGGGTGCTGGTGTAGTTCAACACCTCTCCTATAGCTTTGATTTTTAAAGTTTCCCTTTTGCTAATGCCGGAGGCCAAACTGTCTTGAGCTGATAACATGAGAGACTTGATCTCCAAACACTTCTCTTAACCTCAGCTGGGCTTTTCAGATGCTTCTGATTTTAAAACAATAGCAGACTCAGTTCATTTTCACTGTTTAATGGGACTGAAGGCAGAATTGGAATATTGAGTAAAGGTTTTTTCCTTGAGCCTTTCAGAAAGCTCAGATTTCCTTAACTTTCAATTCAGCTTGTGAGGATTGAAGTTGATGGGGAAAAGAATAATGGTGGCTAGTGTTTGTATAGCACTTTTAGATTTGCAAAGCATTTTACACACATTGTCTTATTTGGTCCTCTCTGTAATCATGTGAGCTAGATGCTAATATTGTCCCCATTTTATAGCTGAGGAAACTGAGACTGAGAGAAGTTACCTGATCACTCAGGATTACACAACTAGGATGTGTTAAAGGTGGGATTTGAACTCAGATCTTCCTGCCTCCAAGCCTGTTTCATCCAATATATTCAATATATTATTTTGTCTCTCTTGGCCATAGATTTGGTTCTCAGAAAAAGTACTCTGTGTTGTTGTTGACCTTTCATTCTCGAAGAGGACCAATGACATCAGGAGGGCAATGACTTGACTTGCGAGTAAATTGGATTTAAGTCTATGCCGGTCAGCCTTAAAACAAGGATAGAGATCAGTGTGTCAGAAAAGCATTAGGGGGGTGGCTAGGTGGTGCAGTGAATAAAAGCACCAGCCCTGGAGTCAGGAGAACCTGAGTTCAAATCTGGCCTCTGACACTTAACACTTAACTAGCTGTATGTCCTTGGGCAAGTCACTTAAACCCAACTGTCCTGCTTTCCCCCCTCTCTGAAAAAAGAAAAAAACAACAAAAAGAAAAGCATGAAACTTTTATGGTACTTCTATGTCAGATTGAAACTCTAGGCCTTCTTTCTCTTATCAAAATATCCCTCTGCTAGATGGCGGAGTAGAAACAGCTCATCCAAGCCACTCTGACCCCAGATTCCCCCCAAACTATGTAAAAGGGGACTCTGAACAACTTCTGGAGCCCCAGCACCCACAGAACGACACAGAGAAGCTAACCTCCTGCTGAGGACAGCCCAGCAGGAAGGACCAGTGCAGCGGTCTGGGAGCTGGCAGCTCGGGGAGCCGAGCCGAGGTCCGTGCGAGCCGGGGTTTTAGCCCCAGGGCGTCAGGGCCAGCAGCCGGCTGGAGAGACCCCAGAACACCAGCAGCTGTGGCGACTCCAGAATTATCAACATATACATGCCTAGGACAAAGTAAGAGGTTAGTGTCCTATGGACTTTGGAGGAGACACGCCATTTTGTAGTTTTCAGAGGCAGCTCCAGCTCCTGGCCTGCGAACTCTAGGGAGATCCAGCGATCAGTCTTGGGGGGTAATCGCTCTTGCTTTAACCTCCCTGGATCTGGATTGTGATCTAGGGTGGAAGTCGTGGGTGGGTTTCCAGCTTGCCAGAAACGGAAGTTGCCCCCCACACGTTCGGGAGGAAAATTCCTCTATCTGGCCTTAAAGCCATAGTGTGGCAACAAGCCCAAAAGTCAAGTAAATAAATGGCAACATGCCAAGGCAAAGGAAACAGAAAAATGCAACCCTAGACTCCTATTTTGGGGGCATAGAGCGGGAAAAGGACTGTGAGGTCAGAAGTCCTGCTCCAAAAGTCCCAGGGGAAAACATGAGTGGGTTGCAGGCCATAGAGGACCTTAAGAAGGACTTTAAAAACCAAATAAGAGGGGTGGCTAGGTGGCGCAGTGAGTAGAGCGTAGGCCCTGGAGTCAGAAGGACCTGAGTTCGGATCCTACCTCAGACACTTAACGCACACACAAACAAAAACCTAGCCGTGTGACCTTGGGCAAGTTACTTAACCCCAATTGCCCTCCAAAAAGGCAAAAAAAAAAAAAAAAAGAAAACCCAAAACAAAACAAACAAACAAAAAAAACATATAAGAGAAGTGGAGGAAAAATTGGAAAGAGAAATGAGAAGGATGCAGGAAAAGTATGAAAATGAGGGTCAACAGCCTGACTGAGGAAAACAGTACCTTAAAAAATAGAGTAACTGAAATGGCAAAGGAGGTCCAAAAGGGCAATGAGGAGAAGAATGCCTTAAAAAGTCGAATTTGCCAGATGGAAAAAGATTCTCAAAAGTTCACTGAGGAGATTCATTCCTTCAGAGCTAGACTGGAGCAAATGGAAGCTAATGACTTTATGAGAAATCAAGATGCTGTTAAGCAGATCCAAACAAATGAAAGATTAGAAGGCAATGTGAAATATCTCATGGGAAAAACCACTGACCTGGAAAATAGATCCAGGAGAAACAATTTAAAAATTATTGGACTACCTGAAAGCCATGATCAAAGAAAGAACCTAGAAATCACCCTTCTAGAAATTCTCAAGGAAAATTGCCCTGATGTTTTAGATCCAGAGGGCAAAATAGAGGTTGAAAGAATCCACAGATCACCTCCTGAAAAAGATCCCAAAAAGAAAACTCCCAGGAATATTATAGCCAGGTTCCAGAATCCCCAGATCAAGGAGAAAATACTCCAAGCAGCCAGGAAGAAAGAATTTCAATATTGTGGAAACACAATCAGAATAGCCCAGGACCTGGCAGCTTCTACACTGAGGGATTGAAGGGCATGGAATATGATATTCCAGAGGGCAAAAGAGCTGGGATTGAACCCAAGGGTCACCTACCCAGCAAAACTGAGTCTTTTGTTTCAGGGGAAAATATGGTCATTCAGTAGAATAGAGGACTTTCAAGCATTCTTGAGGAAAAAACCAGAATTGAATAGAAAACTTGACATCCAGACACAAGAAGCAAGAGATGCCTGAGGAGGTAATCAGGGAAAAGAAATCAAAAGGAACTTATCAAAGTTGAACTATTTACATTCCTATATGGAAAAGCAATAACTGTGACTGATGAAATCTTTCTCACTATGAAAATAATGGAAGAAGGGTATGTGGTCATATGAATACATATGTGAATGTGTGTGTATATGGTTACAGTTATATATGGATAGAGGGCATAGGTTGAATTTGTTGGGAAGGGAGAATACTCAAGGGATGAAATTATGAGGTGAGAGAGGAAAGTGGCAAGAGGAGATGGGGAGAGACAGGGTAGGGTAAACTATCTCATGTAGAAGAAGCAAGGGGAAGTAGTTGCAAGGGACGGGGAGAATAGGAAGGCAAAAAGGCAAAACCACATTCACATTGAATTTGGTTCAGAGAGAGAATGACATACATACTAAATGGGATATCTCAACCTGCATCAGAATAGGGGGAAGGGGGATGAGAGGAGGGATGATGGATGGGAGGGCATTCTTGGGGTGAGGGGAGGTTGGAAGCACCCACTATAGAAGAGGGACAGGATCATGTAGGGAATGGACCAGTTGGGGGGGTGGGATGAGTGGGAGGGAATTATAAGCAGCCTTGTACAATATATCTACTATGATAATGTTTTGCATAGCTAGACATGTACAACATATACTGAATTACTTATCTCCCCAGAGGGAATGGGTGACAAGGGAGGAAGGAAATGGATCTGAAATTCGAGGTCTTAACATTAAATGTTTCAAATATATATAAATATTATTATTAATACTCTTTTGCTTATAATTGGGAGATAAGATGTGCAGGCATTGGGACACAAAGATTCACCTTCCTCTGTTGGAAAAGTCGATGGGGCTATGGGAGAAGGTATGGGAGAGAGCAGATTGGAGGAAGCGATATCTTGTGGGACTGCTATTCTGGGAGGTTGGGTAGGGGAACAACAGGGGGAAAATGATTGTAACTCAAAATCTGCTGGAAATGAATGATGTAAAACAGAAGTTAACAAAACATTTGTTTAAAATAAAAAAATAAAAAAAATAAAAAACTTCCACCTGCCAAAAAAAATAAAAATAAAAATAAAAATATCCCTCTGCTGTTTTTCTGTCTTCTTGATCCTCTGTCCCCTACCATTCCTTCTCTCCTGGGCAACCCACCAGTAAGCCTGCCATTAAGCCAGTTCTATCCTCCGGTTGCCCTGGACATAGAGGCAGATTATGTGGGATGGCTTCCCTGCTCTTTTCTTGCTCCATGTTAGAAATAAAGGATGATCTCTTCTCCAAAATATACTTTCCCAAGAGACTGTATTTTCAGACTAATCTCAGGTTCCCTACAAGGTCCCTTCCAACTCCAAATCTGTGTGTCAAGTTTGAGGCCCTTGTAGGAAGGGAGGAAGGAAACAAGCATCTCCTCCTATGTGCCAGGTACTTTATAAATATTATCTTACTTGATTTTTAGAAACAACCCTGAGGAAGTAGGTGCTATTATGGTCCCTATTGATAGCAGTGGGGGAAACTGAGCCAGAAAGAAGTTGTGACTTTCTCAAGTACTAAGTGTTTGAGTTAGGATTTGAACTCAGGTCTTCCTGATTCTAAGCCTAGAGCACCCCCCAGCTGCCTCATGATATTGTCTCAAATGCTAAGACGTTCCTGCCCTCCAGGAGCATACATGTGTCTGGTGTAGGGAATGGGGAGTCACAATACAGCATCTGTAGAGAAGTATGAGAATTTGAGAAGATTAGCAACTAACAAAATCTGGGAAAGCTTCAAAGGTGAAGTGTTTGAGTTGCGACTGTAAGGAAGTAGCAATTTGGAAAGGCAGTTTTGAAGAATAAATGCATTTCAATTATGAGGACTTGCAGGACCATAGTTCATCACCTCATAGTTCATCTAATGCAACTGCCTCTTTTATAAATGAGAAATGGAGGCTCAGCAAGGTTGTCCCTTGTCAAAGTTCACACTGGGTATCAGGGGCTGAATTTGAACTCAGTTCCATAAGTTCTCTTTTTCTGCTGTTCTGAAAGCTAAAAATGTTGATTCCAGCAGAACACCTGTTAATTCATATTGGATGGGATGTTCATTGTGTAAAGAAGAGCAAGGTGAATCAAGTACAAAGATTCACCTGTAGAGAAATGATGTATACAGTTTGGTTGGGAGCCATATTGTGCCTTAAAAGTCAAGCTTAGGGGTTTGCAATTTAGCCTAGATGTTATAAGGAGCCATTGAAAGGGTTTTGTTTTTTTTTTAGCAGGAGTGACATTCAAAAAAGCAGTTTTAAAAATTAGAGTAAAATTCTCTTGGCTCTGAATATGTAATAATGCTTGTCGCAATTGTAAAAATCCTGGGTTGATAGAAAACCAGGTTTGTGAATCACTGACTTTGACATAATATAAGGAAAACCTAACAGAGCTGTTCAGAAATGGAATTGGGCTGCCTGGCTACATACCAACTTCCCTCACTGAGCAGAGGCTGGATGATCTTTGTCATTGTTGTAAAGGGGACTTTTGGGTCTCTGGTGTGGATGAGTTGGTTGAGGTGACCACTGAGGACTATGCTTATTCTAAGAGTCTCTGACTGTATGTCACGATCAGATTTTAGGGAAGGAAGAAAGAGGCCCTTCTAAATATTCTCTTCAATCCTTATTTAAACTCTCATCTTTTTAGTAAAAAAAAAAAATTCATTGTGCTCTATGTGGGCTGTGTGTCAGATGCCTCTTGTCATAAGCAGAGGTGGGCAGATTTGATTCGTTGCCAGGTTCTGAACCTTTGGAGCAGCTGAATTAGACATTGGTTGAATTTTTACATTTCACAGTGACCTTGTTTGCCCCAGTCTCCCACCCAGGTGTCTGCACCAAAGGGAATTTGATGTAGGGAATTTGATTATCTTATTTAATTCTCACAACCACCTTAGGAGGTAGGTGCTATTATTATTATTTTGCCTTTTTTTTTTTTTTAGAGGGCAACTGGGGTTAAGTAACTTGCCCAAGGTCACACAGCTAGGTTTTTGTTTATGTGTGCATTAAGTGTCTGAGGCTAGGTTTTTGTTTGTGTGTGCATTAAGTGTCTGAGGCCGGATCTGAACTCAGGTCCTTTTGACTCCAGGGACGATGCTCTACACACTGTGCCACCTAGCCGCCCTTTGGTAGGTGCTATTATTATCCCCATTTTCTTAATTGAGACAAACATAGGTTAAGTGATTGGCCCAAGGTCCCACAGCTTGCACTCACATCTTCCTGACTGCAGGCCCCACACTCTGTCCATGGCTGTGCCTAATAGTGATAAAGAGTAGCCATCAAGTTTTAAAAACTAGAGCTTCACCAGATGTTCTAGACATTTTAAATGCTTTTTCCCCATTTGCAGACCTTTTTTTTTTTTAATCCTAGAGTATAAAGATGTCCTTGACTCAGATTCTTTTGTGTGGGAATTATTTGCTCACCACTGGGAACCCCCTGTGACTCCCTGATCCCTCTCTCCTCCCCACCCCCCCCCCCCATGGATTGTAGAAAACAGACTTCATAGATTCACAGATTCTCTGGATTGCAAAAGACCAGTTCTTACCTAAACAGGAGTTCCTTCTACCATCCCTAAGAAGGAGCCATTTAGCTTTTGCACAGAACTTTCTTTGGTGAAGTTATTCAATCCAATCTCTTCCTTTCCCCCAGAAACATTGGTGCTGCCTCTGAGCTCATGCAGTTTCATGAATCTGCTTTGAAGGACTAGGGACTCAGTAGATAACCTGACCTTGATGAGGACATTGTCAGTAGGAAACAAACTGACTTCTTGTTGTTTTGGAAGAGGTTGGGCTTATCATGTGTTTGTCCTAAGGAAAGATTCCAGCTGCTAAGAACCCAGGCCCAGATCACAGACTCTTAGAACTCTGGGGCTAGAAGAGATCTCAGTGTTAGGTTATCTAGTGCCAAATCCATATTTTGCACATGAGGAAAATAAGGCCTACAGAAGGAAAGTGACTTGCCCACGGTCACACAAAAACAGAGCGAGGACTAAAACCCTCAACTGCCAAATACAGTGTTCTTTCTGTTATATTATACTACTTTTTTTTTTGTTTCTACTTCTGTCACCTTCATTTTATTCATAAGATGTTGCAGATTTTCAGTAATGAATAACGGTACTAGAAGTAGACATACCTTATTTTATGATGCCTTTCTATTGCTTAAGTCTCTGGTTATAAATAACCTTAATGATTGATGTTTTGTATCCAGGTAATTCCCTTCTTCCTTCTCCCGCTCTTTTCCCCTCCCCTCCTTCACTTCCCTCCATCCTCCTTTCTTCCCTTTCTCCTTAGTCTTTCCCCTCCCCCATCCTTTTCTTCTGCCGTCTTTTCCTTTTAAGCAGCACTTCCTTCTACCTCCCTACTCTGCTCCTTGATCTTTTCTCCTTATCCACTACCCCCTCTGCTCCTGGCCTCTGCCACTCTGCCTCCTCTAACCTTTTTTAGTCTCATCTTTTCTTTTATTTTCCACAGAACTCCTTTGTATGTGTTAATATTGACCTGAATGTCCCCACAACATTTATAAATTATTCAGTGTCAAAGCTTGAAGCCAACGTTTGGGCTCTTCTTTGACACAGATGACTTTAAATTTGTAAGACAGACTAAAACTCTGTTGAAATTGTGCTGGAGAACTAACATCACAAATCCAAGGAAATTCAAAGCAAAGGCTTCACTTACCATGACCCATTTTACTGAGGTCAGAAGAGTACACAGAAACATTTTTTAAAATGGGGTGCTACTTTGGAAGATGATCTGATATATTCAGGTTCATGTAAAATGTAGTGTGATTTCTGAAAGCTTTTGATCAAAGTTCTTTCCAGTTATATTACAAGGCAAGCATGCAGCCTGTAATGGCACTTAATAAATGTGAAATCTTCATTTGTAATTCCACATTGTAAATCAGACAGCCGGATGTTCCACTTAGTAGCATATAGTATTATACCTACAATTTTCCTAGTCCTAACTTAGAGGATTCTGAGCCACAGTAGGACTCATCACTTTAAAAACAAGATATAAAATAGCAAACTTTTAACTTAGGATTCTTGATTATGTTCTCACTGAATATTTCCAGGCCTTTGATCTTCCTTTTCCCTCTGTTAGCCTGCTTCCATAGTGATTTCACCGTTTCTCTCTCTACTTTTAGAAAGCAGGAAGATACATTCCATTTAGCTACTTGTGAATAACAGCTCTGGCAAAAGTTTGCTCAGAAAAGAGAAAGATATTATCTCCAAACTGGTTAAAATTTGTCCATTTTGCTAATCCATGCCATTACTGCCCCTCATTAATACAGCCAGCTAAAATTGGCTAAACTTTGTTTTCCAAAAGAGTCAAAGCATTTGAGAGTCATGAGGAACCTTGGTGACTACCTAGTCGAACCTGTACATGAAAGGAATCCCTCTACAGCATAACCAAGGAATGATCCTCCAGCATCTGCTTAAAGACCTTCAAAGAGGGAGAACCCATTGCCCTTGGACAGCTCTGATTGTTAGGAAGTTTTTCTGACATAAAAACCCATTTGGCCTTTTGCAAACTTCCACCCGTTACTTCTAGCCTTGTCCCCTAGAGCTAAGCAGCACAAATCTCATCTCTTCTTTACATGTCAGCCCTCCACGTATCTGAAAATAGCTATCATGTCCTTCCAGAGTCTTCTCTTTTTTAGGCTAATCATGCCTGCTTCCTTCACCATCCTGGTTCCTGGTTCTTCTCCTTTAGCTACTTTGCAGCAAGAAATAATGGATTTCAGTGAATAGCATCTACCTCCCAGGTTTGTTGTGAGGATGAAATGAAGTAATATTTATAAAGCTTTTAGGCCAGTGCCTGCCACATAGAAGATGCTTAATAGCTTGTTTCCTTACTTCTTTCCCACATATATTTTAAAACACTTCTAAAGCATTATGGGCAGCTAGATAGCACAACAGATAGAGTGCCAAGGCTTGGTGTCAGGAAGATTCAACTCCCTGCCTAGGTTTGCCTCAGTTCCTCATATGTAAAATGAGCTGGAAAAGGAAATGGCAAATTACTGCAATATCTTAGCCAAGAAAACCCCATAGGGGGGTCACCAGGAGTTGAACATGACTGAAATGACTGCAGAACAGCAAAAACAACAACAAAAGAACTACAGTTTCTTCAAAATGGGTGTTCCCTCCTCTTATATTGTTCCTCCTGTCCAGCACGGCTGCTCTTTTCCATGCCAGTGCAATGGATGGTTCTGTATCTTGATGTTTAGTTCTGATCTCTGTACTCAGTTAAGTTAATCATCCATCCTCATCAGGTCTAACCTTTTAAAGCAAGGATCCTTAACCGATGGTCCATGAACTTGTTTAAAAAATTTTTTTAATAAATATATTTCAATATAATTTGTTTTCTTTGTAAACCAATGTATTTTACATACTTTATGCACTTAAACACTATTCCTAAAAGGGTTCCATAAGCTTTTCTAGACTGTCAAAGGAATCTATGATCCAAAAATATTTTGGAACTTGTTTTAACTTACTGGTAGTATCGTACAGTCCTTAGCCCAAGACAGTGCTTATGCTCTGTTGGGAGAAGCTTCAAAAACTTAGGGTCGCTTCCATGCAAAGATGAGTCATCAAAAAAGGACTAATATTATTAGTAAGTGGACATTGCCATTATTTCATTCCTTGTTCTATTGAAAAAAGAAGATTTTAATGAATGGTGTCAGATACTGAATGAAAATCGATGCTATAATTCTGCTGGAAATCAGCATCTTATTTTCAGTGGTACCTTCTTTATGCTGAAGAGTTAGAATAACTTTTTAAAATGTTATTTTCATATTTAGCACCTTTATAAAAAAATAAGCAAAAGAAGAGTTGAAGATCAATGATATATTTTGAAATTGGCTCTTAAAATAAAGATGGTATCCTTTTGTAGGCACTCTTCTTGTGAATGGAATAAAAGATACTCAATGTTATATCTATTTTTCTGATTGAAGGCTATGTTGAATACTTAAAAAGACATTGCCAATCTCTTTTTCATACTATCATATTTAAATTATTTTAGTTTTATTTTGTCCCTAGGTGTTGCAATAAAATTTTCAAAGAATTGTTTTTTACTTTGAAAAGAGTCATGAATGTATCAGTGAAATGATATCATTGACATTTGTACTTAGTGAAATATTGAAATACTGTTCTCTAGTGTCAAGTGTTCTTTTAACCTGATTGTTCTACTTTGTGCCCAGATCAGGTGTTGTTTTTGGAATTCCCAAATATCTGTCAACAACCTAATTGCAATACATACTAATTGTGTTCAAGCAGAAAGTTTCATGTTTTAGCATTAGATGAGATGTTGGACTAGAATCAAGGCATTAACAATAAAATTTATGAAGGACTTGTGCTATGCCAAGCACCATGCTGTAAAAACAAAGAAAAAGCAGAAGTGATCTCTTTTCTAAAGGAAGGAGTTTGCATTCTATTAGGGTAGACAAGATGTTCATAAGTTGGTAATACACCCACAAAAACTACCTCACCTTATAACCATAAATTTTTCTATTTTCTTTTTTCTTTCCTTTTGTTCTTTAATTTAAAAAATAGTTTTAATAAGTTAAGGTAGAAGGTAGGGAACTTTGTACACCATTCTACTGGCAATATTTTCAACTCCAATGGATTCAATTACCCTTCTGCTGATGACTACCAGACCTATATATCCAGCCCTGGTTTTTCTCCTGAACTTAATTCCTGCATCCATAACTGGATATTGCATGTTGCCAATTAGATGTCCATGGGAATCTTCAGATCAGCATCTCCAAAATAGAAGTCATAATCTTGCCTTCCAAAATTTCTCTCTCTCTTCTTCCTCCTCCCCCCCTCCTCCTCTTCCTCACTTATTTATTTCTTTTGAGGATATGAATTAGGGCCTCCCACTATACCAGTTAGAATGAGGGTTTCTTGAACTCAAGGAGCTTAAAAATGAAAAGACTTGATTATTTTCTCCTACCCATTTAATTTTCCTCATTTGGCAGCAAGCCTCTCTCCAAATGAGTGAGTATGTATGTATGTATGTGCCTTGTTCATATTTGGTGCATAATTAACATCTGTTGATTGTGAATGTTTTGTCTAATTTGTAAACTATGAATTTCTGTGTAAATGTAAGGAATGGTATTATCCTTATTTCAGTTTTTCTCTTTGTCTCTTTCATTCCTTCATTTTTGCCTTTTTTTTTTTTGTCCTATTTCATCTGTTAACTTCCTTTTCTCCTCCTGGTTTTGCTGGCTTCCTCTGAACTGAGTCTTGAAGAAAGCTGTTCCCTGTTTCCTGAAGTGTTAGTGTCTCCTTTTTTAGATTACCTTCCATGTATATTGTATCCACCTAGTTATGATGTATTATTTCCTTCATTGGGATGCCCAACACTTAGCACAGTGCTTGCCTCTTAGTAAACTTAATAAATGCTTGTTACTGACTCTTCCTCTTTTTTACTCCACCCCTTTTCTCCCTATCCATCCCCTTTCCTCTATACCTACGCCAGTCTGTCATTCAATAAACATTAATGAAATGCTTGCTTTGTGCCAATCGCTGTGCTAAGTGCTGAACATACCAAGAAAAAGGCCCTGCCTCTGTCATATGGAATTGAAACATGTATGTCCATATAATTTTATGTTTGAATTCATGGAAATGTTTTTATTCTTTGTTATTAATTTTTTTATGTTCTGTTGTACGAAGAAAAAAAACACTCAGAGAATTTTTGCTTTGTTTTAAATAACTTCTACAGAAAAAAAAAGGTATCCCATGATTGGTCTAAATTGTTTTCAGTGGATAAATAGCTGAATATCACAGTGCCAGGTTACTAGTTTGTTGGTTTCTGGAGATGTCTTCCTTAAGGATATTATCACTTTTTACCCTTTGTTATCATGTGCTTGGCAAAGTTTTCCTGAAATCAGGACATTTCTATATTATCCTTTGAAAATATAAGTATTTTTGCCCTTTTGTTAGTTAATAAAATAGGATAATTTAAGCAGATTCTTGCCTGGAGTCGGGGAGCTGAAATAATGGATAGGTTTTCTTTCCTTTTTAATACTAAGATTTTCTACAAAAATATTTTTGTAAGAATTTAAAGTTCACTCATGAACCTCTAGGCAGAGATAATTTCCTTTGGTTCCATTTTGTATCAATCATTTCCTGCCTCTTAGGATTAACAAAAGCAAGGCTTTGTTTTAACACTGAATTTATGAAGTGTTAATTAGTTGACAAATTTACATATCAGAGACTAGTAAGAGAGGTCTCTGTTATGTTTGTTCATTCATGGCAGGAAGTGTGACCAAAAAAGTTGGGAGGAAACTGATTTTAGCCTTATCATAGCCTTTACATAACAGTTGTAGGTTATTATAGAAATTAAAAGATTAAAACTAGGGCTTTGAAATGTATTTCGTTTAGGGGAGGCTTAATATTTTGAAATAAGGCAATAGAAAAGTTCCCATTTTAAAGTCAGGCAGCTTTTGCATTTTAGAATCTTAGGGTTGGAGTCAGGATGACCCAGATTTCTGCTTCTGACATTATCTGTGTGACCATAGGCAAGTAACCTAACCTCTCTAAATCTAAGTTTCTTTAGCATTTATTAGGCAACTACTAAGTGGCAAGCATTGTGCTAAGTGCCTTACAAATATTCTCTCAGTTGATGCTCACAGCAACAAACTGAGGCAGACAAACATTAAGTGACTTACCCAGGGTCACACAGCTGGTAAGGGCTGAGACAGAATTTGAACTTGGGGCTCTCTGCTTCCAGGTTCATTGCTCTCTCTACTGTGCTGCTTACTTACCCTAGGAACAAATTCCTAAATCTTTAGAGCAGTCCTGAAGTGGAATGGGATATCTCAGGAAAAAGTGAGTCCCACGCCTGCCCCGAGGTTTTCAAGCAAATTCTGGGTGATCACTTGTCAGGCAGATTGTAGTAGAGGTGCAGGCACCAGAGAGCTCCAAGTTCTTTTTCACCTCCAACCTTCCGTGATTCTGTGAAAAACTTCCTAGGGGAGGTATCGTTCGAATTCATTCCTAAAGGATAAATAGAGTTTGAGGAGTGGATCTGGGTGTAGGGGAAGGGTACTGCAGGCTGAGAGAGCAGAGGGAGCCAGACAAAAAAGCAGAAAGTAAGGATGTTAAAGGTTCCATAAGGAAAAAGAGTCAGAAAGTTTGGAAAGGCTATCCGGCATGACCGGAAACTTAAAACCAACCGTTGTCGCCTGAGCTCAATCTGTTAAATACAAAAAAGAAAGCTGTTTCATAAGACCCTGAAACAGATGAATGCTAAATAGACTTATAAAATGAAAATGCTGTAGCATCAAATATTAATATTTTGCTAGCAGCAGGCAGCACAAATGTTAATGGCTGGCATGCATTTGAAGGCCTACTTAACTGTGAATTTTATTAGGACCATTTCTCAGAGCTGGAGTTATAAATGGGCTTATAAATGAGAAATCAGCCACCTCTCTAGGGAGCAGCAGGTTCTTTGAAATCTTAATTAACCAATCACACTGATCTTCTCCTCTTTCAATTGCCAACACTCAGTTAAATGCTGAAAGAAACATTGTCCAGCTGGAGACAACTTAAGAACTAATGAGAACACCATTCTTTTACATTAAAATAAATATAACCAGAAATGCAAAACAGAAGAATAAAAAGCCGGATTCATTTTTGCTTGTTTGAACTTCTTTTTTAACCTTCTATATTAAAAAAATAATGAATGACTCTGGCCTGGAAATGAGGAAAGTGGAAGGGAGAATGAAGAGTAGAGCAGAGACAGACGTGGCAGCTGGTTCTCCTTATAGAATAAGGCCCACTGTAATCAAATATGGCTTTGGATGAACCACTTTTCTTTCTTAGAGAAGGCTCCAAATAGATCCACTAAATTTTCTAGGGAAGATAAGTATCTTCTGCCAAAATGCAAATTAATATTTGCCCTACAGGTGATTTGTAGGGCAAAGGATGAATCTTTCTTCTTGCCTATTGGTTCTCCATATCAGGTACCAAAATTATTTTCCTCAAGTGCAGTTCTGACCGTATTACTTCTCTACTCAGTAAACTCCAGAGGTTCCCTAATGTATCTAGCATCAAATATAGTAATTACTGTCTGACATTTAAAACCCTTTACAACCTGTCTTCCATCCACTTTTATATATTGCTTGCCTCACACTATACAGTATAAGGTCAAACTGACTGTTTTACTGTTCTCCCTGAACCCATTGTCCCTTGTCTGGAATGCTCTCCCTCCTTTCCTCCACCTGGTAGAATCCCTACTTTCCTTCAAGGTTTTAATCCTGTGAATCATTGCCACATCCCTCCTTTTGATGATGAGCCCTCCCACATTGAGCTAGGCAGGTCATTTTACCGTGAAAACATAACCTAATTCAATTCTCAGACCTGGAGCCACTCCAGCTTTGTAAAGATCAGTGATACTTTGTGCTCTGCTAACATAGCTTTTGAAAACCCAGGGCCACTTCAGCTCCATGATGGGGCATCTGAGAAGGATAAAATGGAGGGCTTACTTAAAAGTTGTATATTACTAAAACGGTATTTTGCTGCATGTTACTAAAATGTTATTTTGCCTAAAAGAAAAGCCACAGTATTTTGCACTTAGATTATAAAGAAAAATTGAATGAATGAAAAATTCCAAAATAGCACAAGCAATTGAGTCAGTAACTTGTAAAGAAATGTAACTGAAATTCTGGTTTTCCTCTATTTGATTTGGGAACCTTTAGGTCTTGATTTTTTTTTCTTCAAAAATCAGCCTTATATAAAGCCCCTTAGGACTTGGTATCTCTAATCCTTAGTACACAGTCTTAAATGTTTAATATGATCAGCATCAAGTTAGAATAAATATGTTTTCTCACATTAGGGTGAATGACCCTCCTGACTCTTGCCAGGACAAGCTTGCTAAGTATAGATGTTTGGCAGTTTTTAGGTATCACCTCTGATAATCCCTTTTGCTGATTGATGATCTTTAAATGAATTCCCATGTTCATTTTTTAATTCATTGAACAAGTGCTTATTAATTGTTTTAGGAGGAGATGTAAAAATTAGATAAGATCTAATCTCTTCCCTCATGCAGCTTAAGATCTAGTAAGGGTCTAAAAAGCAAACACACCTCACTATAAAATATAAAATATCTTGTTTTGGTGTAGTGAAAAGAGTACTCAATTTGGATTCACATCCTGGAAGCACCACTGACTCACTTCTTGTGTTTGGACAAATCACTTAATCTCTTTGGACATTAATCAGTTTTCTCAACTTCAAAATGAGGGAATGGACTACTTGACCTTAAAATGTCTCTGAATTCATGGTCCTTTGATAAGTGCATTCCAGAAGTGCTCTGTGAGGTACAGGGGGAATATGGCTACCAATGGGAGGGAGTTCAGGAAAGATTTTATGGAGTAATTAGAATTCAGTTTAACCTTCAAAAATGGGGTGCCATTTTTTTATATCAAGAAGGAGGAGAGCAGTATTAAGGTTAATATTTTCCTATCCCGAACTCTTTTAGCACCAGACCTAAAGATTTTCGATCCATCCTCTGGAATTAAAAAAAAAAAAGACAACTTTAGGCTTGAGGAAGGAAAGCCAGAGGATAAAAGTCTGTGGATATATTTTTTAAAATAAGATATGCTTTAATCGAGCTTCATTTTTACCCAAAATAGTCATCCAAAGTATAGCATCTGTGTTGTACTTTAGGAATCTCTGAATTATGTAAATCTCTCACTCTATACATAAACGATTTATATTAGATCCTACTTATAAAATTAGAACATTCCTTTCAATAGACTTTTAACTTAAAGTTTTGTTATTTTAAAAAGGCTCTTCAGAAGTATGATTAAGTTATTGAGGGTAATGACCTCATATATTTACTGGGGTTCCCAGGGCATCTGGTACAATGACAAGGTTTGTTTGTTTTGTTTTGTTTTTGTTTGTTTTGCTTTTAATTCATCGATTATTTTTTAACATTCATTTTTTAAAATTTTGAGTTCCAGATTCTCTCCCTACCTTCAGCCTCTCCCTCTCCCATTGAAAAGGCAAGCAATATGATATCAATTATAAACATGAAGTCATGAAACACATATGTCGCCCCCCCCCACACAAAAAAAACCCAAAAGGTGAAAAAAGTAGGCTTCAATATGCACTGAATTAATTGGTTCTCTCTGTGGAGGCAGAGAACATTTTCCATCATGAATCCATTGCAGTTGTCTTAGATCACACAATGACTAGGTTTTAAATCTCTGTGGACACCAGTAACCAGCTCTATACTAAAGTAATTTTCGGGCTGTCAAGCATACATCAGCCACAGTGTTGGCTCTCAGTGTCCAGTGTGTCCAGTACTAATATTTGTGTTGTGCTCAGCCCACATAGCAGCATTTCAGGGCAGTTCTAATGAGGGGTCACCCCACTTTGAATCACCTTTTCTCTGTAACCCCTTCCTGCCTTGATTGCATCAGAAAGTCTGAGTAATCTTAAGTAGGCAGTATCAGGAACTTCTCAGGATTATATTCTTCTGTGACTGGCTCATATCACTCTAAGCTCTAGAATGTTTGAGAACTTTGGAGGGGTCGAAAAGGGAAAGGCAGAGTCATTTCCACACAGTGCATCCTCATTTAGCCAGGAGTTGGCTGAGACTCAGTGAAGAAATCTGGGACACTTGTACATCTCCCAACTTTCCCATTATCTAAATTTCTGGATGATCCCAGAATCTCTGAAGTTTGCTGGTGCTCTCAGCAGCTGTGTGGTTTGTCAAAGGGTACTTTGTACAAGTACTTCAGCAGAACAGAACACTTACCTTTTTAATCCTTTTCCTTGCTACGGTTAATAAAGTGTCAATGAGTCTGTTTCCTTATAATCACTCACCAACCAAAAAAAGAGTGACTATAAATTCACTTTCATGCCATACTCTTACTTTATCTTTGCCTTTGGAATTCTGTGGTACCTGATTAAATTGTTTTATAATTTTTGTCAGTCATTAAAAGAAAAGTTATATAAGCATTTCTATGAACCTATCTTTTGGAGAAATTTCCAATTTTTTTTTAACCTTTTGGAGCATTCTATGGAACAAAATGTTTAGGACCACTTTTTTTCAACATATTTCTCCCTATGCTTTTAGTATTTTTTTTTTTTTTTGGAGGAGGGAGAGGCAGGGATATTGGGGTTGAGTGAATGCCCCAAGGTCACCCAGGCTAGTAAGTGTTAAGTGTCTGAGGTCACATTCGGACTCAGGTTCTCCTGACTCCTGCCCCTCCCCTATGCTTTTAAAAAAAATGTCTGAAAGCTGTATGTACAAGGAAAACAATGGTGCAAAGCATATGAATCTAAACAAGTTTACCACTTCTTCCACTGAATACAGTAGACTTCCCTCATTGACCCAATAAAACCTTGCTAATTCTCTGGCCTAATGCACAGCCTTAACTAGTTCCTAAGATAATTTACATTTCAGAGCCTCCAGCACCTACCACCTTAAAGATCTGCTTATTTGTAATTAATTAAGGGTGAGGGGTCCCTTTCTTAAAATTTCTGATGGGTCTGACTGCAGGGTAAGTTTAAGGAACTCTTATTATACCACAGCCACAAAGTCTGTCCTCCCTCTTCCTTGTCATTCAAAGATCCATCCCTAAATCCCAGCATTACTTTTTTCCTGTTTCCAGTGTTAAGGGAAAGGGTCAGAAGGCAGTGGCCTCCAGTTTGAAATATATCCCAGAATACTCCCCCTTAGGTCAATAGGTCAAAAACATTTGCTCCACAGATAACGATTACCACACTAATATTACTACTGTGTCCATAATTGCTCAGTTCTCTTATGGCAGAAATGTATCTTCTGCTGGTAAGGCTATAGTACAAGACTGGAATAATATTTCCAAACTCTGTACTGAGTTTGAGTCTGTATGTTGGTTTTTCAAGCTGAATTTTTTTATGGGGCATGAATTCCTGCCATGTTATTTGATTGGTATTTTTTTTGATTTGTGTCAGATGAAACACATTATACAGTGAATTAACTTTCTGTAGCATCTTTGTCATTTATTCATGGGTAGGGGAATATTTTTCCTTTAATCATCTTTCGTGTCTTTTGGAACCTCAAACTAGCCTTTTATTTCTTAATTTGATCATATTTTCCAGGTCATCAATTCAATTTCTTTGTGTCTCACAGACTTGGTACTCTCATTAACAATAGTGTCTATCCATTGTTATCTCAATGTCCTCATTTTCCCTCTTAGCCTCTTTCAGCCTTAGACCAAAGCTTTCTGATTCTATTCAGAGCAGAAACTAAAGCTTTTAACTAATGCATGTTCATTTCTTACTAAGTCAATTTAGCAAAACTTGAGAAGTCTATACGACTAGTTAATAGTGAGTAGAGTTTCTTTTTGGCCAAAGCACCAAGGACTAAATGACATAGTATGGGATTATTTCAGCCACAGTTATAACATTGGAATCTCTGGAACACAGTGAGGCAGCTGGTAAGCCACTTAAGTAGGGCAGTATAGTAATTTAAAACTAGTGGAGAGGATCATACCCTAGTTGGGGATGTTATAATATTAATTTCCAGTCAGGTCAATGATTCATGCTGTGGTTCTCAAGTACTTGAATCCCTAGTGAAAACAGAACAAAACAAACACAAACGAGCTCTACTACTCATTAAACATTTTTTCTTAAATGAAACAAAATCTTTTCTTTCCTACATACTCACATAAACACTTTGCCTGAGGTGTACCTATGAGGAATCTAGTTTTCTGTGCAATATTATCTTAGCTAGCCCCCCTTTCCTGCTCTTCTCTGGGAGAGTGTCTCTCTTGCATTAGAGGATCCCCCTTGTTCATTGAATGGTTATGTCCCCCTGAAGGTCAGGGAGCCACAAGTGTCAGATCAGTCACAAGGCCAGTATACTGTTTCATGCTGACCTAGTTATTCTTGTAATACCTAATTTGTTTGCATCTTTGTCCTTAAACACAGCGCCATTTTACTGTGACAATAATTAAAAACAAAATTGTTAACCACAGAACCCTTTTTTGGTGGTTCAAGGATAGTGTAGATAATCTTGTCACAGGATTCTATCAGTGGAAGAATAATTCTTGCCTAAGGACATATTCAAATCAAACTTTCAGTTATGTTTGTCAGGGATGATAGGAACAGAATATGATATGCCTTCTGAAGTTCAGTTACCTTGAGTGACTTGGCAGGCTTTCTTAGTTTTCCTTTTCTGCCTGTGGGAGAGAGTGTCATTATCAGCTGAGCTTTGAATACTTGCTTAAGGTTATAGACTACCTGGCCAGGAAGAAGTGGATGGGAAGTATGGGAGACAGCTCAGATGCCTGGAATGATAAACAGTAGTAGTCAAAGCAGACTTCAGTTATCCAGACTCGATGTCTGTCTGTCTTAACCTCCTTTACTGTCCCTTCCCCATCTCCATCTCCCTTGGCCACCCCCCCCCCCACAATGACTTTCAAACTTACCTGAGTGATAGGTGGAGGAGCTAACAAGTAGAAATGCAGTTCTGATTCACCAGCAAGTTACTGGGGTCAAAATGATGGGAACCCTGAAAGGGGTGGGACTTCACTCTTAGAATTTGTTATAGAAGAGAAGAAATTAGGGCAGATGGGAATACTTTAAATGGAAAGAAAGGAAATTTTAAGGGATTCAGAGCAAACATAGGTAGGATTACATAGACTTTAGTCCATACTACAGGGGAAGTCAGTCCCAGAGAGATGGGAAATGTTCAGTAATGAAGTTCTGAAGACACAAAAGAAAACCATTTTAATGGAGAAAAATAGTATTTGTCTGGTGAGACCAACATGGATGCAAGAAGAACTCATCAGGTGACTTAGATTAAAAAAAAAAAAAGAAATGCATGAAGCCCAGAAACAAGCCTGCATGAGATCATGTTTTTCTCAAATTGCACCAGTTAAAAAAGAAATTTACATGGTAACTTTGTTGTATATTTGGAGGGGAATAACAAGTTGTACACGGAAGATTTGCGGTTTCATGTGCAGTCATCTTTTTTATGGTACTGTGCTGCTCAAGTCTTGTTTCCTTTCTTTTGCCAAGGAGAGAATTGACTTTTGCTCTAGAAAAGACTGGACAAAGGTAATTAACAAAGAATTGGTGTTCAAAGTAAGTAAGGAGATGGTAGTAAGAGAGTACCTAGATGCTCTCAATGAATTCAGGTCACCTGACCTGGATGAACTGTATGCTCTAGATGACAGTGTTGGGATCCAAAAGGATCTTGATGGGTTGGATTGTTGGTCTTTATTTAATAAGATGAGATTCAATAGAGATAGATATCAATTCTTATACTGGGTATGAAAAATGAACTTTAGGAAGTGTGAGGTGGTAGAGGAATTGTTAGCATTATTATGAAAAAGATCTGGGAGTTTTATGAGTCAGCAATATGTGGCAGCTAGGTAGCACTGTGGATAGAGTGCAAGGCTTGGAGTCAGGAAGACCTGAGTTCAAATTCAGCCTTGGACACATACCAGCTGTGTGACCCTGGGCAAGTTACTAACCCTGTTTGCCTCAGTTTTCTCATCTATAAAATGAGCTGGAGAGAAGGAAATGACAAACCACTCTAGTAATCTCTGCCAAGAAAACCCCAAGTGGCATTATGAAGACTTGGACATGACATGACCAAAACAGCTGAACAACAACAATGATATATGGCAGCCAAAAATAGCTAATGTAATTGCGGAGTGCATTAAGGAGTCATAGCTTCCAGGAATCAGAGGACAACAGGTCCATGAAATTCTGCCTTCATCAGACCTCATCTAAAATAACGTATCTAGTTCTAGGCACTGCAGGTTAAGAAGGACATTTAATACATTGGAGAGTGTCTGGAGAAGGGTCAGCAAGATGGTGAAGACATTCATTTCCTCTGTGAGGTTTGGGATGAAGGATCTGAGCATGTTTAGGATGGAGAGAAGAAGACTCAGAAATGGTGTGGTAGCTGTCTTCTGGTATTTGAGAGGGCAGTCTGGAAGTACACGTTGGAGTTGGAATGCAGTGGGATGATGCTCATATTCTATCTGACAGTTAACACACATGAAATTAATTTTACTGGGGCGGCTAGGTGGCGCAGTGAGTAGAGTGCTGGCCCTGGAGTCAGAAGGACCTGAGTTCGGTTCCGGCCTCAGACACTTAACACACACAAACAAAAAACCTAGCCGTGTGACCTTGGGCAAGTTACTTAACCCCAATTGACCCCAATTGCCCTTGAAAAAGCAAAAAAAAAAAAAAGTAATTAATTTTACCATAGCAGGGAAAGGATATTGCTTAAAGAACACAGAATTAAGGTGGGCACAGCTTCTGTGTTAGTCATCTGCATGCTATTGGTCAAGAAACCTGAGAAGCTCTTTCCTCCTGATGGGGACTGACTTTTGGACTCAGGCCATCCAGATTCAAATCTTGACTTGTCCACTTATCAGCTGTATGACCTTGGGCTAGCCACTCATACCTCTATGGTCTTCAGCTCTTCATTTGTAAAATGAGGATGTTGAATGACATGACAAGTTCTCTTTGGGTTCTAAACCATATCATCCTATGATTTTAGGGATAATGATTCTTCTTACTGGTTACAAGTGGTAAGAAAGGAGAGGGTAACTATAATCTATAGTTTCTCTTTCTGTTATGCATGTTCCTGAATTGTTAGGGAGAACATAACATAATTTTTAAAAATACTTCTTTGATTATGTAGCATTATACTTTTTTCAGGTCAAGTTGTAGTAGTCAGTAAAATAAAATTTTAACTGTCTTTATTTATAACTTTTGAAGTGTCATTATTGTAATGCGGTCCTCTATCTTTCCATTATTTGTTATGCTGCTGAAAAATAAGTTAGTTTTATCTATGAAGCATTATAATTGAGAAGCCTTGAATTGAAATAAAAGGTTTAATTTTTGCCTATTTCAACTTCAATGTAGTTAACCATTTTAAGCCATTTCAATGAGTAAAAAAAAAAAACATTACCTTACAAACTGCTACATTTTAATATGAGAGAAAGAGAATGAATTTCAGTTTTTGAAAGATTCCTGTTTGTTTCCAGCAGAAAGCTGATCATATGAATTATGTGGTTCATCTAACACTTGTGGAAAGAAGGTTAATTGAAGAACAGCAGAATGTTTGCACACATCTCAATGTTTAAAGATTATTTTGATATGAGGTTAACAACTACAAGGTAAAACTCTGAAACAATATGAACCTGAGAGAATCTTTGGGATAAGAAAATTGCCTTAAAGGCAACATTAGAATTTCATTTTCCAGTGTCTATCTTAAAGTCAAAGTTTGCCATTTCATTTTTCAATAGATGATGAAAAATTAGCCTTAGATTATTTTCTTCCTTGTCTTTGAGTCCATTATTCAAGTCGAAGTCTCACCAGAAAAAAAAATTTACAGTTAATATTTTATCAGTTGAGAGCACAAGCTCTGGCGGGTCCTGCCAAGCCAGAAAAGATGCAAAGATGGGCCCATTGATAAGTCTGTTGTCCAAGGATCAGCCTAGTTATGTTCAGAAAGGCTTGTCACCATGTTGTATCTCACAAGTCCTATTTCAGAATCTTGAGATATTGAAGTTTTATTACTTGCTTTTGTTATAGAAAAAAAGTAATGTTGACCTTGTTGACCTGGTCAGCTTTGCTTGATAACAACGTAGATTTTACTAGCCACCAAGAAACACAATAAATATTATCCAGATTTAAATATGAGGAAACCTTCCAGTCTGTTATACATATCCTCTTAGGAAGATTTGTGGTATAGCATAGAGAAGAGCCCCACATGATGAAAACATTTGGAGAGCTTTACATCCTGCAAACTGCATTCCATCCCAGCTATCTCCTCACCAGCTGGCTATATTCCAACCATCATCTGCTTCTCTCCTCCATCTTAATCATTCTTGGGTCCACTTGATCTGATAGGTGAGTTTTCATTCACCTTCTCTTGTTTGGAACCAGGCCTGTACACCATTTCTTGGTCAATTCCACACTATGCCATGGTGTGTCTTTTGCCCCTTCCTGCTGCCCTCCATATATTGTCTTTCCTCTTTAGAATGTAAATTGCTCCTTGATGTCAGGAACTGTTTCTCTTTATTGGTGGAGGGACTGTCTCCATTAATGAAAGTGACCTTTATTGTATAGAATTGTTGAGTTCTTGAGCAAGGATTCTAGAGGTCATTGAGTTCAACTCCCTGGATAGAGAGGTTCTTCTTCAGCATCTTGAATGAGAAGGAATTCTGTTCCTCACATTTCATTTTTAAGGTACTCTGTTGCTTATACGTTCATAATACTGAGCCACATTCTTTTTCTTGGCATTTATAACCAGCCCTTGATTCTAGTTTAGAATTTTGGTATCAAGCAGAATGAGTACCATCCTTCTTTGATATTCCAAGTGAAACTAGATATTATGTGCATGGTGTTGACAAGCTCTTGATTTGGAGAAAAATAAATGTGTAATTTTAGTCCTAATTTTGTCCTGAAGTTGTTTTATATACATATAAACTTTGCTAAGGAATAATTCACTTTCCATACTACTTTTGACTGAGTTAGGAGCTACATAAAGAAGTTTTTAGTTTGTTAAACCACCAAGAAAAGGCGTATGAAATGAACCACCAATGAAAAATCTTACCTAAAAAACCTGTGGTTATACTCCATTATTGTATTGTATTCCATCACCTGAATGTGGCTTTGCATGATAAGTCTTGAAATGTTTTCATCATTTATGAATGCATCTGGTGGTGCGCCAAAAAACATTTACTGTGAATACTACCATTTACAATTTTCTTTTTTTCAACCAAAATTGATCAAGTTGTATGTATGCCTTGTCACAGAAAAAGATTCCTACCCTCTGCTGAATGAGGTATAATTAGAAAATCTGTAAGGGGGTGGGGGAAGCAAACAGAAACATACAAATAAGTTGAAAAATTCTGATATGGTTCCTCCTTTTTCAGTAGAAAAGACTTAACATTGTATGCTTCCAGAGAAGTAAGTTATAATTGTTAACCAACATGTCGCAAAAATTATTTGACCATGTGCATTTATTGGACCAACTTAAACTATTTCATTCCACTAAGTAGAGTTTGTAATTGATATCTATTATGTTCTTCCAGGAACAAAGACTTCTATTCTTTCCTATTTCTTTCTTTTCCAAGTAGTAAAGTTATTGTAATCAATGTAGTTTATACTTTCAGGTCAGTGAAACTCACATGTTATAGAGAAATGTACTCTTTATGAATGAAATACAAATTTTTCCTGGTTCACTTGAGTACAGTCCAACAAAAAATTATGGAATGATTCCAGTATGTAAATCACTCTTTTGGGGGTAAAACAAAGATGAGTTTAAGACTTGGACCTTGTTCTTAAAGAGTTTGCAGTCTATTTGGAAGGAAAAGGATGTGGAAAGGGATATGACAGTTACCTAAATAATTATAGTTTAAAAAAAAAAGCTCTAATATGAGTGAAAGTAACAATACTGTAGTATTTTACGATCACATTTTAATAGACTGTTTTGGCATTCACGTCCAAATGTGAAATTACCACATATCCCAAGGGTTTCCTATTCCATTGAAATTATTAAAATCTGTCTAGGAAATAAACAATCTCTCGTCCACTTTTTTCCTTAATAGGGAGAATTGTTTGTTACAAACTACCTTCTCCCTTGGTGGGCATAAGCAAGTCAGATAAATTATATCTCACTGAATGTGCAAATTGTCCTTTTTAAAAAAGTTTACATCCCATAGATCAGCTGCGGTTTTTGAATGGGAATATATGTATAGGAACAAATAATAACCAGTAAACAGAGGTAATATAGACCTTTTAAAAAGCCTTTTATCAGGTGTACAATCATTGTTTAATTAAAATATGAGTTACTCTAAGAGAGAAGAGTTTGTTTTGAGTTGCAATTTTTTCCCCCATTTTTCCCCTAGCCAACGTCCCAGAATAACAGTCCCACAAGATATCCCTTCCTCCAATCTGCTCTCTCCCATATCTTCTCCCATACCCCCTTCGACTTTTCCATTAAAGCAAGGTGAATCTCTGTGCCCCAATGCCTGCACATTTTATCTCCCAATTACATGCAAAAGAGTATTGATAATAGTATTTATATATATTTGAAACATTTAATTTTAAAACCTCAAATTTCAGATCCATTCCCTTCCTCCCTTGTCACCCATTCCCTCTGGGAAGATAAGTAATTCAGTATGTGTTGTACATGTCTAGCTATGCAAAACATTACCATAGTAGATATATTGTACAAGGCTGCTTATAATTCCCTCCCACTCATCCCACCCCCCACCTGGTCCATTCCCTACTTGATCCTGTCCCTCTTCTATAGTGGGTACTTCCAACCTCCCCTCCCCCCAAGGATGCTCTCCCATCCATCATCCCTCCTCTCATCCCCCTTCCCCCTATTCTGCTGCAGGTTGAGATATCCCATTTAGTATGTATGTCATTCTCTCCCTGAACCAAATTCAATGAGAATGTGGTTTTGCCTTTTTGCCTTCCTATTCTCCCCCTCCCTTGCAACCACTTCCCCTTGCTTCTTCTACATGAGATAGTTTACCCTACCCTGTCTCTCCCCATCTCCTCTTGCCACTTTCCTCTCTCACCTCATAATTTCATCCCTTGAGTATTCTCCCTTCCCAACAAATTCAACCTATGCCCTCTATCCATATATAACTGTAACCATATACACACACATTCACATATGTATTCATATGACCACACACCCTTCTTCCATTATTTTCATAATGAGAAAGATATCATCAGTCACAGTTATTGCTTTTCCATATAGGAATGTAAATAGTTCAACTTTGATAAGTTCCTTTTGATTTCTTTTCCCTGATTACCTTCTCAGGCATCTCTTCCTTCTTGTGTCTGGATGTCAAATTTTCTATTCAATTCTGGTTTTTTCCTCAAGAATGCTTGAAAGTCCTCTATTCCACTGAATGACCATATTTTCCCCTGAAACAAAATACTCAGTTTTGCTGGGTAGGTGACCCTTGGGTTCATTCCCAGTTCTTTTGCCCTCTGGAATATCATATTCCATGCCCTTCGCTCCCTCAGTGTAGAAGCCGCCAGGTCCTGGGCTATTCTGATTGTGTTTCCACAATATTGAAATTGTTTCTTCCTGGCTGCTTGTAGTGTTTTCTCCTTGATCTGGGGATTCTGGAACCTGGCTATAATGTTTCTGGGAGTTATCTTTTTGGGATCTTTTTCAGGAGGTGATCTGTGGATTCTTTAAACCTCTGTTTTGCCCTCTGGATCTAAAACAGGGCAGTTTTCCTTGAGAATTTCTTGAAGGGTGATTTCTAGGTTCTTTCCTTGATCATGGCTTTCAGGTAGTCCAATAATTTTTAAATTGTCTCTCCTGGATCTATTTTCCAGGTCAGTGGTTTTTCCCATGAGATATTTCACATTGCCTTCTAATCTTTCATTTGTTTGGATCTGCTTAACAGCATCTTGATTTCTCATAAAGTCATTAGCTTCCATTTGCTCCAGTCTAACTCTGAAGGAATGAATCTCCTCAGTGAACTTTTGAGATTCTTTTTCCATCTGGCAAATTCGACTTTTTAAGGCATTCTTCTCCTCATTGCCCCTTTGGGCCTCCTTTGCCATTTGAATTAGTCTATTTTTGAGGTGTTGTTTTCCTCAGTCAGGCTGTTGACCCTCATTTCATACTTTTCCTGCATCCTTCTCATTTCTCTTCCCAATTTTTCCTCCACTTCTCTTATTTGATTTTTAAAGTCCTTCTTAAGGGCCTTTGAGGCCTGTAACCCGCTCATATTTTCCTTTGGGGCTTTTGGAGCAGGATTTCTGACCTCACAATCATCTTCCTGTTCTATGCTTCGATCTTCTTTGCCCCCAAAATAGGAGTCTAAGGTTGCATTTTTCTGTTTATTTTGTTTCCTTAGTTTCCTTAATTACTTGACTTTTGGGCTTGTTGCCACAGTAGGCCTCTGCCACCAGACAGGGGAGCTTCCGTCCTGAATGTTGGGGTCTTCACAGCTGTCTGGCAAGCTGGATACCCACCCCAGATCTCCCCCCCAGATCACAATCAAGATTCAGGGAGGTTAAAGCAAGAGTGATTTCTCCCCCCCCTCCCCCCGCCCCCGACTGATAGCTGGATCTCCCTACAGTTCGCAGGCCAGGGGCTGGAGCTGCCACTGGAAACTACAAAATGGCATGTCTCCTGAGCGGCTTCTAGCCCCCAGGGGAGGAAGCTGAAGCGTTCCCCAAATACTGGTCCCAAAGTCCATAGGGCACTAACCTCTCATTTTGTCCTAGGCAAATCTGTGTTGATAATTCTGGAGTCACCACAGCAGCTGGTGATCTGGGGTTCCTCCAGCCACCTGCTGGCCCTGCTGCCCTGGGGCTAAAACCGCGGCTTATGCAGACCTGGGCTCGGCTCTCCGCATGCTGGGCGCTGTGCTGTCGGCTCCCAGAGCGCTGCTCTGGCCTTCCTGCAGGGCTGCTAGGCTGTCCTCAGCAGGAGGTTAGCTTCTCTGTGTCGTTCTGTGGGTGTTGGGGCTCCAGAAGTTGTTCATAGTCCCCTTTTACATAGTTTGGAGGTAATCTGCGGGGAGAGTGCCTTGGACGTGCTGTTTCTACTCTGCCACCTTTGCTCCGTCCCCCAAAAACTATTTTTCTTATCATTTCTCTACTTACATAACAAAATGGTTCCCTCTTGCCTTTGGTAGAAAGTCCATTTTCCTCAGCTTGTAATTTAAGGACCTTTTCAATCTGTCTCTTCTTCTTTGTCCAATTTGATCTTAAACTATTTCCTACATAAACTTTATTCACTCTGATCATCTTATTGCTCCATTCACATTTCCATGTTTAGTCCTTCTGTTCTTTCGAAGAGTTTGTTTTGCTATGGAAAGAAAAATGATTAAGAAAAAAAGGAAAGAAAGGATAGGGATAAATGAAAACTTCTTTGATTAGAGAAATATTAATAGTGGAGTGCTAGAAGTCAGTGATAAAACAAGTTTTATATGCTACTCCTTTTTAGAATTCTCTCTTCCTTTGACAATACTATATATATATATCTATTTATTTCTCTAATTATTCCTTTCAATCCTGGAACTCTTGCTTTGGGGCTCTGTTGTCTTGATTGATAGTTAGCTCAATCACCCATCAAATGTAGGTTTGACTCCAGCTATTCCCCAGCCATCATCCTGGTGTGTGTCCCATCCTTCACCCTTTTAGAGTTCTAGAACCATAATAATATTGATTCTCTCAATACTTCTGGAAAAGATACGTCAGTTAACTCCCCAATGGTTCTACTCACCTGTTTCAAATCCTTTAATTTTCCTGCCCCAAAAGTCTTTCCCTGAATATCCTTACCCTGTGTGTGTTGTTTATCCCTATTGGAATGTAAGTCACATATGAGCCTACTAATCCATCTTTGAGCCAGTATATGAACAAGAACCAACGCCAGATACTATGGTGTTCCTCACAATTATCCCTCTGTGTTACTGACCCAGGTCCTGAAACACCTCTGGAATACACAGTCTAGGCCATAGACAGCAGTACTCAGGTATATGTCCGAGGAGGCTGTTTTGCACTCAAGAATTCTTTCAGGATTCTGTCAAATGCAACCACTTTTTATAAGGATCTTCCCTTCCAGAACAGATTTTCTTCTATGGCTACTATTTATTTTCCCCTTCAAGCCTCTCTCTTTTTACCTGTACTCACTGTTGATAGTCACTGTGGAGGCCTATATTGTTCTCTGGTCTCATTTCTTCGACCTTTAAGTCAATGCTTTGACTTTCAGAGCATTGCTAGCAATTTGCATGTAATGCCCAGAAAGCAGATTATTCCTAATATGATTTATTCGAGAAGACAGGGCTTGCTTTTTGCTTCAGTATTTCTTCAATTATGTTCAAATCTTTACCCATAATTCAAAGCATGAAAGCTGGCAGAGAGTCAAGGTTTTTCTGTTGCTGTTTTCAACTAATGGTTTTCGTAGCATTCTTGAAACAGGAAGATACTTTTACATTTTCTCCTTTCCCTCTTGCAAACATCAAGGCTGACTAAATCAGATCTACCCCTGTAAACCCATCTGTTTGCAAGGAATTGCAAGTAGGCTTGCTAGTAATATTTCAGCATAGATCTGACAGCAGTGTGGAACTAAAGGAGGGGTCCCTGTGGAGTTCAAACAGAAAGCATGTTGTAAAGGTCAGATTTTTAAAGGCCTAACATTAGCTGTCAGCTGACCAATTGTGGCTAATAATAACCTGTCAATGGTCATCTTTATGTACTAACAACATGGCATAGCACCCGTTAAGTGGCAGTTGTTATTTGTCATAGACTTTAAAGGTAGAAGGAATCCTGAAAGGCATTAAGTCTTCATTTGATATGAGAAAACTTTAATGTTCAAGATAAAGAAAGAGTCCTCAATGGCTTATTTGACTAAGGTCAGAAAGTAGATTTATGACTTGAACTCAGTTCTTCTCTTTCTGTCTAGTGCTCTTATGTCTGATGTTGGTGAAAATTGAAGCTAATACTTTGAATGAGGAACTGGGGTAAGGAAAACAGTGTTGTACTTTTGAAAATAGGACAAAGAAAAGAACAGTTAAATGATTAGAAAAGAGAAAGCATGGCACAGTGGGAAGGGCACTGGCTCTGGATTCAAATGTTGACTACCTGTGTGTCTTTGGATAAGTTCTATAATTTTTCAGGTCCTCGTTTTCCTAGTCTGTAAGATGAGGACATTTACTCAATGGCTTCTGAATTTCCATCTAGCTCCAGGTCTGTGATCCTATGATTTTTTGATTATTCTTTGAGATATTACTTTTATTTGTTGTTGTTCAGTTGTTTCCATCGTGTCCAACTTCATGACCCCTTTGGGGGTTTTCTTGCAAAAGATGCTGGAGGCATTTGCCATTTCCTTCTCCAGCTCATTTTGTAGAAGAGGAAACTGAGGCAAAGTTAAATGACTTGCACAAGGTCACACGTAAGCTAGTAAGTGTCTGAAACTGGATTTGAACTCAGGAAGGTGAGTCTTCCTGACTCTAGGCCTGTTATGTAATGGATATACTGTGCCCCCTAGCTGCTCATTATTTTTAAATTCCATTCATTGATTAAGTCGGGAAGAGTCCCCTGAAATTGAACACTTTGCCACTTTGATGACAGTATAGAAGCAACCATATCAAAGACAGTAAGTTGAAACCATCCAGACTTTGTAATCTTGCTGATGCTTCTGTGCTTTCCTTCTCCCTTGCCCCCATGATAAACAGGTAGCTGACAATTCTCTCTAAGGGTTGTAAAAACTCCAAAAGAACACGAAGTATTATAAGCATATCAGTGGTGAAAAATTTTGAAGGATTGATAGTATAATATCTGCAATAGTAAAACTAGAAATTGAATCCACTTCTAAAATGATCAAAATTTAATTGAAGTGTTTGTCGTGCATTCTAGAAAGTGGTGTTTAATGGATTTCCATTGCAACCTCAATTCCCCTTTCTTTTGGGACATAGATTTTTATCACTATTCAGACTGATGTCTTTTTTTTTTAAGAATCATTTAGTTTTGTGCTTTAAAAATTTGGAAATAAAAAAGTAAAGTCTTTATAGAATGAGTTTAAATTCTTTGAGAATATGTGAATTCTTTATTCCCAAGAATAAGCGGAATTCAACCCTTACATAATTTTTGTCCCAGAAATGCCCTCCGGAAACAGAGCAAAACTCCTACGACCTTGCTTATTTCCATGTGACTTAAATGAATGGTGGTAGCCAAGGAGGTCCCCTTTCTCTTCCTTTTTCAGTATCACACTGCACCCTTCAATCTCTAAAAACAGAATTCAGAACAGCAACATGACCTTTGACAAATATGTTCCTACTTTGTCCCTGTCCCTTCTCATGTTAATTCTCTTAAGTTTTTTTCAGATGGGTATACATGCTAATTTTTTAAAAATAAGTTTTTCAATTATCAAGCATTTATTGTTTTTATTTCCCTTCTGTCTTCCCCTACCCACTGGAAAAAAGAAAGAAAGAAATATAAAACCTACATTCTGCTTTTTTTACATCCTTGAGTGTGTCTTTCCATGTTTGAGGGGTAGGAAGGAGATTATCTTGGGAAAAAATTGGAAATTTTAAGACATGTAGAATCTTTAAGGTTTAGAATCACTATGAATCCTTTGATTTATACCTATTATGCATGCAGTTGTGCTTTAGTTCTTGGAGGCTTCCACATAAAAGGTATAGAACCTACTGGGAAGAAAATTCTTTTTAAAAATAGGTGGCATTTCTCTAGTACTTAAAGGTTTACAGAACTCTTTACATACATTATCTCATTGGCACAGGTAGTTCACAGATCATGTCAAGATTCATCTATACATATTACAAAAGAGCACTAAGCCTCAGAGTGGTAGTGGAGGTATGCTCATCCTGAAGGAACATCCTCCTTAGTGTTTTTTGAGGGTCAGTGGAACTCAGTGATGTGGTGTCCCGCAGAGGACCCAGATTCTGAAGTTGGAAGTTATCCTTTCCTCTCCCTGCTTCTTATGGACATGTCGCACAGAGGATTTTTAAAAAATGTCATTTTACAGATAAGGAAGCTGATTCCTAGCAAAGTCAAATGTCTTGCATGACATCACATAGAGAGAAGACAACTTGGTTCAAAACCAGATCTTCTGACTCCCTATCCATCTTGATTTCCACTATTCGTCTACTTCTTGGACACTGAGAAGCAGCTAGGTATTGCAGTGGTTAGAACAATATACTTGGAATCAGGAAGACCTGAGTTCTAACCTGCCCTTAGACACTCATTAGCTTGTATGACCCTGGGCAAGTCACTTGAGTATTTTGTGCCTCAGTTTCCTCATCTGTAAAATGAGGCTAACAATACCTACCTCCAGGGTTTTTGTGAGGATAAAGTTAGATATTTGTAAAGCACTTTCCCAATATTAAAGCTCTGTATAAGTCCTATTGTTATTGCTATTAACGATTCTAGTAGTGTGTTGTACTGCTTGACTTTCATTTTCACTAAAGATATATCTAAGCAAGGTAGCTAAAGTGCTTATTTAGTTTGCAAAATGGAAATAGGAAAGGGAATGGAAAAACAGCAGTTTAAATTGTGCTTGTTCTCACATCATGAAGTTCCAGGCATCATTCCCCAGAGTACCTGAGTATGTGGGAAGAATATATAAATGTCCAGATACAGGGAGTCTTAAAAAGTAAACCTAAAAGGGAAAACTTAGTCAAGAGTCATTCGAGTTGGTGGTCACTAAAAGTGCCTTCCTAGTCTAAGTTCCTACAGTTTTTAGATTTTTGTTTCTACAGTCTAAGGCTAAATAAATTCCCATGATGCCTTGCTCCCCAGGCAAAACTTCTAGGATCTTCTAGGCCATTTCCTGATAAGAACTGCCTCCTAATATAGTTCTCCCTTGGGTAAATAGTGTTTTCTTTTATCAGCTTTCCAGGTAATACCTAAATGAAGACTGTTATTGTAAAAGATTATCTTCTTTCTCCTACTAGGAAAAACCAGGGCAATAAAAACATGAACCTGTCTTTCTAAAAACTCATTTCCCATACTTGGAATACTTAAGTACTCTTCTTTTAAAATGAAAATTACTTCAAGGTCTCTCCCCTAAATCCATTTTTATTGCCCTGAGTGGATTCTTCTTTTTTCTTTTGCAAGTAGAAACTCACTCTGTGTCTCATTGCAAAAACTGAGGAAACTAAAGAACCATTTGACTTTGGTTCTGTTGCTAGTCAGAAGGGACATTTTGTCTCCTATCTTCTCCTGTAAGCCAGCAGAATTTCCTTAAAACTTATTTGCAATGTTTTGAGTGCTTGCTGACAAATATAGAGCTTTGCAGTCTGTTTCCTTTTTTTAACTAGACGATATAAGGTCTAATTACCAACCAGAATGAAGTAGAAGCTGAGTTGAAAAGAGATAGGAAGAAAAGACATTGGCTTAACTTATAGTTTTTGATCAGTTATTCCCATCTTTTCTTAATTTTCTGGGCAAGAGAGAATAAGAATTAAAATTCATTAAAGAAACTCACATCTTCAAAATTTCCTTTTCTTTTATTCAGGACTGGGAAAGAGACCTAGTCAAATGTTTACAGATAGAAGACATTAAACAATGCTTTTAATTTGCAATTAGCACTCTTTTGTTGCTGGCTGGAAATGTGTGGAATAAATGGCACCCACTAGGGTTTCTGGAAGGAGTCAGGGCCCATTTTCTTGACATTCAGACAGATACAATAACCACCATTTTAAAGAATAACCGAACACCAATTGAATGAGAAATTGTTTCCTACTGGGCTTAGAATGGTACCCATATTGAAGCTTCTGGAGCCTGTCTTAATGAAAAATATTACTTTGTTTCTCTTAGGCAGATGAGATCTTCTATAGGAGCTTGTGGGCCTTATTTTTTTGAGGGCTGAAGTAACTGGATTGTTAACCTGATATAATCAATTGGGTTGTCTCAAGGATCTTTTCATGTTTATAGCAATTTCATGTTATGTTCTCACATTTTTTTCTTTCTTTCTTTTTTTTTTTAGGACTCAGCCCAGGAGAGCGTTATAACACGAGACATTCATCGAACATTTCCTGCACATGATCACTTCAAAGACACTGGAGGAGATGGTCAAGAATCCCTTTATAAAATCTGCAAGGTACAGCCTCTCCATCCTGATTTTTCTTCTTTCTTATAAATCAAAAATAAAGGACTCTTTTCCAAGTCTACATCCTGAGTTCTGCAGACTTATTCTATATTTAAGAATTGTTTTATTTCCTTTTTGCAGCTTTGGTATGTGTAATATTAATAGTCAGTGGATGCACAGTATTTTCATTACATTCTTCCCTGTAATCGTGTACCCTCAAGACTCAGTCCCCAAACATTATCCTCTTGACTTGGAATCCTGTTTTATGTGAGCTAGAGCATGGTATGGCCTCAAGTTTGCTTTGCTTTTATAACAAGGTGAGCCAAAGATTCTCTCAGTACAGAAATAGAAAAACAAAACACAAAGAATTACCAGCTGGCTCTGTCCATCTGGAGAAAGTACATAAGGATATCAGGCAAGAAGTCAGTCAACAAGTGGTTATTGAGCATTTATTATGTACTAGTAAGCATACAAAGAGAAAAGAAAACCTGGTTTCTGATTATAAGGAATCACATTCTAGTGGGGGAGATAGTGTACAAATAACTATGTATATTTTCTCAGACTCTCTTTGTCTCTTTCTGTCTCTCCTCACACAAACTCTCTCTCTCTCTCTCTCTCTCTCTCTCTCTTTCTCTCTCTCTCTCTCTCTCTCTCTCTCTCTCTCTCTCTCTCTCTCTCTTTCTCTCTCTCTCTCTCTTTTCTTTTTTCTCAATAGGAAGGTAATCTCAGAAGGAAGGTACTAGTATAGGGGGGAGAGGAATAGTAGGGGAGTGGGTAAGGAGTCTAGGAAAAGTCTCTTGAAAAAGGTGGGATTTGAACAGAGTCTAGAAAAAAGCAAGGGAAGCCAGGAGGTAGAAGTGAGGAAGGAGAGGAAATGATGGAAATGGAACCATCCTCATTTTTTTAGTCAGAGGTAAGAAAAGAGAAAAGATTAGGTTTACTCTGGTTTTGAAAATCTCTATCTACTCTGATAATATTGAGTTCCTATGACCTGTCTTCTAACTTGATGTTTTGTTTTGAAGTGTCTCTCTTCCCTCCCATTGTTAGAATGCCTGCAAAAACAGTTTTCAAACTTTAAATTTTGATATGCCTGGAAACCAAAGCTTTTCATGCCTGCCAGCATTTTAATGTAGTAGCATAGCCTGTGGCAATGTTTCTCATTGCTGTCCTTCAAAAATCTCATTTCCTAAGACTATAGAGAATGCAAAATTATCTTCCTTATCCTTCAACATATAGTAAAAGATTTGTGATTTCATCAATGTGGGGGAATTCCTATGGTGGGAGCTCCCTGTGTGACATTATCAGTAAATCCTAAGACACTGAGGTTGTGATTTGACTGATTTCACTGGTCAGTGTCAAAGATGGCATCTGGATGCATATCAACCTACGTATTCTGTGTGCTCTTCCACACTGTTTTTATTGATAAAAGAATCAATACAAAGTATCCTGAAACCCAATATTAACCAACAGTTTTATCCTTCACCCTCTCAAATAGGTTATCAGATCAGCTAACATTTGACCTTATTTTTAAAGACTAACAACATTCAACTTTTAATCAGTAGAAAAATGACCAAAAGTCAGTTAGCAGCAGGTTGAAAATAAAAGAGGACCTAGTTAATTCATTAAATCAATAATCAACTTCTAAATAATCAAAAGTTGATATTTCTTTTGAAATATGACCTTTCAGTGGTCAGTCAGTTGTACTTTTAGACATAGTTTCCTATTGGTGGGGGTATTATTTAAAAATTACTTTTAGTATTATGTCTGCTTTCCCTCATTAATACAGTAGGTTTGGAATTTAACCACTGGCAAAAAAAAATCTCTTTTAAGAATGTAGCATTTTCAGACTTATATGATCATTCCACTTGGGTCATGCCTGCTTTTTTCTGTGCTTTATTTTTTTTTGAGAAAAATCCTGGCCATTATGAAGGATAATAGTATAATTGTGAATATATTCTTCTTTTTTATTTATTTTTTTTATTTTTTTATTTTTTTGCCTTTTGGAGGGCAGAAGGTAGGGCAATTAGGGTTAAGTGATTTGCCCAAGGTCACACAGCTGGTTTTCATGTTGTGTGTGAGGCCAGATTTGAACTCAGGTCCTCCTGATTCCAGGGCTGATGCTCTATTCACTGTGCCACCTAGCTGCCCCAAAATACTCTTCTGAGAGATCTTTTTATGTGGGATGTATCATCCACAGCTGAAAATATATAAGTGACTAAAACTTAAGAGCAGACTGACCTCTCTTTAGTAGGCAAAAAATACATCATTGAGTTTGACAAGAAAAAAAAAAGATACTGTATACCATCAAAAACCATGCATGATAGCTCTACTATAGAGTAAAAAAAAAAGACATTTTCTATTTAAGATTGTCTTTTGTAAGCTGACTTTATAAAAATTCAGTTAAAAGCAAAATACCCCAAACTATATATTTAGCCTACAAGTTTGTTGAAAAACTAACAATTATTTACTTCAAATTGAACACCGTTCTCTGAATATTGTGGCTTGTAGTTCAGGCAATCACATTTTTGTTTGTTTTCCAGAAGTGGGGAACCTGTGGCCTTCTAGGGCCTTGGGTGTGACCTTCTGAGTCCACATTTTACGGAAAAAATTCTTTTATTAAGGAGATTTGCTTTGTGAAGTTTGAATTTAGTTAAAGGGCTGCACTTGAGGACCACATGTGGCCTTGAGGTCTCAGATTCTCCACCTCAGTTTTAGATATTGACACTCATTCCTGTTAATCAGAGAATAATTGTTTACCATTCTTTGATTGATATTGGATGGTTGGCTTGGGTGGCTACAATACTCAGTGGATAGGTGTCAGGCCTGGAGACACGAAGACTCATCTTCCTGAGTTCAAATCTGGCCTCAGACACTTACTAGCCATGTGACCCTTAACCCTGTTTGCCTTAGTTTCCTCATCTGTAAAATGAGCTGGAGAAAGAAATGGCATACCACTTTCTTTGCCAAGAAAACACCAAATGGGGTCATAAAGAATCAGATATGATTGAAAAAAGATTGTAACAAGAACAATGAAAACAGGAATGGTCACTACCAAATTAAATTTGAAGTGGACCATGATAGAGACAAAACATACAGTGTTCTTAGAATGAGTAAGAAGATATTGGGAGAATTCCAATTATATAAAGTTTAGAAAATAGCTCTAATTTTAAGGATGGAGTAGTCTGACATTGGAATTGAAAAAAGTTTTTTTTATGGGCCCTGGTGAAATGAGAAATGATCTGAGCTGTCAGATAAGAGGGAAGACTGTTAAAAACTTCCTGTCATGTTTTAATGGGGCTGTCAATTCTGGTTTCTTCTCTTAATCTCATCTTCCGACTAAAAGGAAAGCAAGACAGTTCAAAGCTTCTGTTGTCATGAATTTGTGTGAGGAAGTTGAAAATCTTAAGTCAAAAAATTTAGGGATGAAAATAGTATTGAGAATTTGGCAAAGTTTTCTACAGCCACTAAAGGGACTAGAACTGTCTAGTCAAACTGTCAACTGCTTTGTGCTTCTGGTTTTTGCTAAGTCAGTTGCACATATCAAAATGGTACTTGGAGAGATAGGCAAGAAGAAACAACCAATGAGTCAAAACCTTGGTAATTGACTCATTATTAAAGAGATTTCTGTACAACTTGGGCAAGTTGTAGCTTGCAAAACAAGAAACCACATGTGTCTTATGGTATAGCCAGTTTGTAATACCAATAATTATAGCCTAGATAAAGCATTGGATATTTTCATGAGCTAAGTAATGTAAGAATTATTATACCCTTTTGAATACGGGTAAATTGAGGCCCAGAGAACTTAAGTGATTTTCTCCCACAGTTACATAGCTAATGTGGTAAGAGCCAAGACTTGGGTCCAAGTTTCTGACTCTATGTTCAGTGTTTTTCCTAGTATTTCAAGTTATCTCCACTTATATGTTAGGTGTTGGTTGTTTGCTTTATAGCTAGTGCTCCCAAGGCCCTCTGCTGTCATTTTGAAGATTTTTGCTTAATAGTTCTCATTAGGTTTGCATGATTCTGACTGTAAACAATGGGGTAGCATTTCCTGATCTATTTTCAGGTTTACACCTCTTCATAAGGACACCAACAGTCCAGTGTGTCAAAGTAAACGTCAGAAATATTGTTCTCATCATCATAGATTAAAGTGACCTGTCATGTACCATTTAATTTGCGACATGTTGCTTTTTTCATTTTCTGATTAAAGAAACTATTTTTTGAAAAAGAGGCTACTGCTGTGACTTTAATAGTGGGAACTGAATATATTTCAGGGAAATCAATAACCTGGTTTTTCTAGGTTAATAATTTGATTGCAGTGGTTTGAAAAAACAGCAAAAAAAAAAAAATAAGCCCACCTTTCTTTCCCTATATATCTTCTTTTGGCAAACTATATTTATTTAGTCTTTACCACAAAGGTGAAAGTTGCATTTCTGGTACTGTTGAGTGGGCTTTGTGATTCTGTAAATATGCAAATCATCATTGAGTTTTTTTTTAGCTTCTGATGTAATCACAGAATTTACTTATCTCACTTATATTTTTCTGTCTCAACTGGCATTTCTAGCAATAGGTCTAACCAATTATTTTCCCCTCATTGATTTTTTTTTTAATTTTGGTTATTTGTCTACCTGATTTAATATTGATCTCACACCAGGGGCGCTTAAATGTCCTTAGGTTTAATGGCAGTAGTTGCTACACATAAAAAAGGCATTCGTGACCATTTGTCCTTTCCCATTGCCCATCTCAAATGTCACTTAGTGTCACCAGCATACAAACCTCCTCCTCTCGTTAATTTGTTTGGATCTTGTACAACATCACCAACCTAGCTGTATGTTGGATAATTTAGTCCATTAACAAATTTGCACTCTCTTTTCACTAAGCTAATTAGTTCAAGTCCCTCATTCAAATTCATTAAATATTAATTATCCAATGAACTTGAGAAACCCCATTTCCCATTTATTAGTTAATCAATCAACAAGTATTTATTAGGTCTGTTCTGTGTGCCAGGCACAGTACTAACCAATCACTGAGAGTGAAAATACAAAGAATGCAACAGCCCCTATTCCCAAGAAGCTTCTATTTTAGTCGGAGATTCAGTGAGTACGTTAAAAAATCAGTAAATAAATAAATATAAATTTGGACCAAATAGTTAGATGTAAGGTATTAAGGGAGAGAGGGCACTAGAAATTGGGAGGAATCAGGAAAGCCTTCCTGAGGATGGTGTTGCAGATGCAACAACTTAAAGGAATAATTACTCTTACTCATATTTTTAATAAGTATAAACACACACATATGTAAGGTGTCCCAAAAAGTCTTAATGAAGTCTTAAGCTATAAGTTTTTTAAAAAAGTAGTTTGGGTTTAACCATTGTCACCACCAAAGTCTCTCGTAACTCTCAAAATATAATTAATTCATTCCTCTTCACTTGTCTGGAATCTCAGTCTTTAATCATTTACCTCTCTTCAGACAGTGATAAGAAATTATACATTGTTTTTTGTCTTCAGGATTAGCCCTTTCTCTGCCTTTTCTTCAGGAAACAACCTTCTATATACTTGATTGCTAACTCCTCACAAACCTTTTATAAAGTTTTTTTTAAACAGGATTTCCTTAAAATAACCATAAAGACAGTAGCTCTCTTAAGAAGGAAGCCCTCCCTTACCTTCTCTCTTGGCTGTATAAATAAATGCTTCATACGTCTTTGTGGATCACAGATAAACACTAACTTCATAGAGAGTTCACATTGTAATTTTTTCCTCTGGTTTTACATTGTTGTTTAGAAAGATACTGAAGTGGTTTTCCATTTCCTTCTCCAACTCACTTTACAGATTAGGAAACCAAGGCAAACAAAGTTAAGTGACTTGGCCAAATGCACACAGCTAATAAGTTCCAAGGCTAGATTTGAACTTGAGAAAATGAGTCTTCTGGACTTCAGGTCCAATGCTCTATCCACTGTACCGCCTAGCTGCCTCCTGTTTTTCCTAGATCCCCAAAGATTATAGATAAATAACATGGCTGTGTTTATGGGCAGAAGTGATTGACATCAGTTTTTTTTTTCAACTCTTCTTCAAGCTTTCAGTCCATACCATCTTCTCCCAATATTTTATTGTAGCTCTTTAAGCCATATGTTAATAATATATGTAGCTTTTTAATATAGACTGATTTAGGAATTACATTTGGCTATTGGGCTCTGCAAAAACAGTGTTAGGTAAAACAGGATAAAATGGCAGCTAATTTAAGGATGGATGCTATAAATAGGAGGTATGCCCTTGAGTGGCCAAAATTTGGAATAAAAGTTCTTAACGTAGGTCTTTAGTTAGACCTAGGAGTATAAATTGAAATTTTACCCAAAGCTTTATTTTACCACTGATTTACACATTGATGTCAGAAATGATTTTGTTTTCCTCAAGACCATACTCTCTTAACCAGAATATCTACTAGTTATTAAGGAGCTTTTTTGGACAGGTGAATTACAGGTCTAGAGATTGGTCCTGGATAAACTCAGCTATTATGCTACACCAAATCCTGCTACTTTCGTAACTAGTGTTCCCCTATAGTTGACATTTGGTCAACATTAATTGCCAGAAGAATCATGAAAAAATATTCCAGTGATAGAGACCCTCATGAGTTATTCTCTCTTTGTGATAATGACCCTTTCAATGAAGATCATGGTCTAACTTGCATTGGGAGGAAATTTTGAGATTAATAAATAGGTTTTACTGTGTATTAACTTAACTTAATACATGTGGTATCTCCTTAGAGAATATATGGTCCTTCAGCGCAGGGGCTGTTTCTTTGCTTATTTCATAGTATAACCTTGAATTGAATTAAACAATGTGTTATTGATATTATTTTGAAACTTTATTGGCAAATCCAGTGACAAGCACTTATTGAATGCCTACTATGTGCCAGGTACTGTCCTAAGCACTGGGGATACAAAGAAAGGCACAAAACCCAGTACTCATCTGAAGGAGCTCACAGTCTCATGGGGAGATAAGATGCAGAAACTGTGTACTAACTATCTACAGGATTACTTAGGGAAGTCAAGAGCATTAAGGCATATCGAGAAATGTTTCTTGTAGAAGGTGAGTTTTTAGCTGGAATTTGAGGGAAGTCAAGGGGCACACACAGAGATGAGGAGGGAGAGCATTCCAGAGAAGTGAGAATGCACAATTCATAGCATTGTAGGCTTGGAACCAGAAGGGATCTTAAAGGGTCCCTAGCCCAACATCCTCATTTTACAAATGAGTACAAGAAAGAATAAGTAACCCCAATCCAGGTGGCTCAGTGGATACAGGACCAGGCCTATAGTCAAGAAGACCTGAGTTCAGATGTGGCCTCAGACCCTTACTAGCTGTTTGATTCGGTCAAAGTCACTTGCCCTCTGTTTGCCTCAGTTTCCGCATGCATAAAATGGGAACAGTAAAAGCACCTACCTTCCTAGTTTGATGTGAACATCAAATAAAAGTGTTCATTATAGTGCCTGAAACATTTTTGTTGTTGTTGAATCATTTTAGTTGTGTCCAGCTTTTTGTGACTCCACTTGGGGTTTTCCTGGCAAAGATACCGCAGTGATTTGCCATTTCCTTCTCCAGGTCATTTTTCAGATGAGGAAATTGAGGCAAACTAGGTTAAGTGACTTGACCAGGGTCATTCAACTAGTAATTGTCTAAGGCCAGATTTGAACTCAGGAGGACAAATTTTCCTAACTCGACCTGGCACTCTATCCACCATAGTGGGTGGCACGGTGAATAGAGCATCGGCCCCTTTCCTTCCCTTTGTATTGGAGACAGGCCCCCTGGTAGCTGTTCCCTTTAATTGGTTCACGCAAGGGTGATATTGAGGGTATGAACTTGAATGACTGTAGAACAGACTAGACAATACTGTCTCTACTAGGTTCTGAAAGCTGAGATGCCAAGAAGGAAATGACATCTAATATCTTTTTTAAAAGATGCAAATGTTGTTCCTCCTTGGTCCTTAAAAAGCAAGCAGCATATTCCATTCCTTTCCATTCCCCTCTGCCCCAGATTACTCATACACACACACATGCAACATTACTTCATAGTGAAATCATTACTTTCTAATTTTCTTCTGACCTATTATGTACCAGAAGGTTCCTTACTAATGAAAACGATACATAATTAAAAGATTTTGAAGACCTCTGACCTCAAATATTATGCTAACCAGTAAAGGGTCTTCATATATTTGGTAGGCTAATGTTTTAACGGGTGCCTCCGTGTTTGTCTGGGACTGTGCCGGAAGCCTTTTCAGCCCATTAGAACTTAGCATAGGTAATGATCTTCTGGAAGAGACTTTAGAAACCTGGGGTTGGTTACCTCTATGCCACAGTGAGTTATTGGAATATTTCATATTTGCAGCATTTTGTACTGGAATGGTGTCAAAGTGGGAAGAATCTCCCTTGATTGCTCAAAGCCTTCAATTTCATGTCATTTCAGTAACCAACGTTAAATTTTTTCTTTCTTTATATTAGTTTTAAAGAATATTCATTATCCTCAACTGTACACATTGCTAAGGTTGATCCAGGATCATCTATGTTTTCAGGACCAGTACATTTCATTTGTGGATGATCAAAGTTGACTGTGTTTCCAGGGTTCTTAGATTTAATTTGTTTTATCCATGCCAGAAAACAGCAGCAACTACCCCTGGATCTGAAATTAAAGTGAGAAAGATACACTCTCTATGAACTGTATAAAGTATAATTTGACAGACGACTGAGTTGAGGATCTTTTGATGATTTGTTAAAATTTAATTATTCTTGGTATTCCTATAAGTTGTTTTTTTCTAAGGTCCTGCTCTTTGTTGGAAATTTTACTACCGTATAACAGTATATAATAGACATATAAGACATCAGATTTTCACATGGATTCCATTAGTTGATTTCTATCCCCCAAATGGGCACAAAGAAACTCTTTTGCTTGTTTTCTAGGACAATAGTTAGGATCAAAAGGCAATGCTTTGCATTGTATGTACTGGACTCAAAACTTGGAGGTTTGAATCTAGGCTCTGCCACTTTTCATCTAGGTAACCTTTTGATTACCTCTGTTCCTCAGTCTTCTCATCTGTCAGATGGACATAGTCATACATGTACTTTTGACATCACAAAATTGTTGTGAAGATCATATCCGATAATATTTTCAGGCTGTTATATAAATGTTACTGACAATCCTTAAGAGAACTTACCTCTAAAAGTGAGATCTTTCTTTTGATGTTTTTCACTAACTTAATTTTTCTGACCTTCAGTTTCCTTATATGTATCTTAAAGATAATAATGTATTTTTTCTTTTTATCTTAACAGATTGTGGTAAGGAAAGCACTACATAAATATGAACTAATATCAAAGAAATTCAATTGTTTTGTTTCAAGAGTAGCTTTTTTTTTTGGTCTACCACTACTTCTGATCATGTCACCAAACTTTTGAGAACCTTTATCCCCTTCAGGACAGTACAGAAGTATAATTTATAAATGACAAAGGGACTTGTAGTTTGTTTTTGTGTTTTTCTTTATAGTTTAGAACTTGCCTTTTATGAGCTGACTTCTGATAGTTGTAAAACTTTATTATTGTTCCCTGCATAGGATTATTTTGCTATCTTGTCGTTTTAATTTACATATTAATAAGATACCCCTTCTGTGAATCTGTGCTCAGCTGAGAAACTGTAATGTGATTTTCAAATATGGATTTTTCTTCTGAGACTGTACCAGTGAAAAGGTCAAGTTTTTAAGGATGGAGTGCTGGAAAGAGAATGAATGATTTGTTATGCTATCAAGTGTGCCTGAAGAGATTTAAAAAAATTTCTCTCGGCTCTCAGTCTGAAGTCCCACAAGAGCTTTTCTGAGATGGCTTTGTACTTTCTGTGGAGCCAGCCTATTCTTTTGCCTGGAAAGCTAATTGCAGCCACCAGACCATTACTAGGGGAAAGAGGAGAAGACGGTAGGATTAAAATGAAGATAAAAATGGAAGGCAGAAATAAAGGGATCCGTGTAAATCCTAAGGGTTTCATTCTAGTCACTACTTTTGGAAAGTAAGATTAATTTCAAGGAATAGAAGTGAGGCTGCTGAGCAGCTCCCTACATAACTGAGAAATAAGGGAATAAAAAAGGAGCCTGGGCAGGGGTGGGGCAGGGTGGTGGAGGGACATGACAGACGGAGAAAATAATGCTGCTCCTGTTTTCTTCTAAAGTTGACTTTTCATAAAATAATGCTAACTCATATTTCTGTGGCACCCTAAGTTTTACAAGTAATTTTCCTAACAGTGGTTTTAGGTGAGGGCATACACAAAATTATCAACCTTCTTACCTCTAGTGCATATAATCAGCTCTCAGCTGTCAGTCAATATCTTCTTCAATTTATAGGACCTTTGTTATATTTCCTGCTTCTTGCTAACTAATTGGACTAGAGCTGTTAATGTCTTTTAAATACTGGATCCAGGTTCAGAAATGCCCACATTCAGATCCTAACTTGGGCAGGTTGCTCGCTCTGTGCGAGTAATCACTCAACAAACATTTATGAACTACCTACTGTGTGTCAGGTCCTACTGTGTGAATAAACAGACAAAAATGAAGCAGTCCCTGCAGTCAAGGAACTAACTGTCTACCAGGGAACCAATACGATTAGAGACAAAATGTATGTAAATATGAGATTTTGGGGGACAGTGGGAAAGGTACTAGTAGTTGGGGACTTAAGGAAAAGCTTCATGTAGGAAAATGATGCTTGAGTTGAGCTTTGAAGGAAAGTAGGGATTCTCAGAGGGAGAGGTAAGGAAGGGAGACTGTCATATGCAAAGACGTGGAGACCAGAGATGAAAGGAAATTCAAACACAAGAAGGAAGTCTAGGCTACATAGTAGAGTGTTTGAAGGGTAGTACTGTTGTTGACCAGGGCTGACTAGGTCAATCCAATTGCTCAGGTTTGATATTGGAACAAAATGAAACATTGGTAGAAATGACTTATGTAAGAAAAGGAGATTTCTTTGGTCATGGCTGGGGATGGATATTCATCAAGGATGTTCAGGGAGGACACTATATTGATTCAGCTGAGTTTAGCTCCCTTGCTTCCATTTATTTCCCATGGCAGTTTTCGGGTCCAGCATTAACTCCCAGCTGAAGCTCCTGTATGACTTTGTCTTCTTGGGCTAAGCTAAGGAAGTCACTTTGGTGGTTAGAGTCTTAGTCCCCTTAGCCAATGAAATCTTGGGATTGACTTTAATACTTTTTAGGGTAAAAGTAGCCTCATTTGTTTGAGACAGGGGCCTAGGCTATTGCTCCCACCACAATTTTCCAGTAAGTCTGGAAAGACAGTCAGGAGTCAGATTGTAAATGGTTTTATATGACAAACAAAGCAAATTATACTTTTTATTACAGAGGCAGTAGTGAGCTTTTGGAGCTTCCTGATCAGGGGATTTATAGGGTTAGACTTGTACTTAAGGCTTATCATTTGGGAGCTGTGTGGAGAACAGTTTGAAGGTATCGGAACTTGGAGGCAGGGAAACCAGTTTAGAAGCCATTGTAGTATTCCAGGTGAGTGGTGATAAACAACCAAACTTGGGGGAGGGATCACATCTGAGAAGAGCAAAGTGAATACATGCAAGACACATTTTGGAATTGAAATTGACAGTTAGATGATTTTGGCAAGAGAGGCTTAGGGACAATGTGAGAGTTTCAGGATGACCCTGAGGTTGCAAACTTTTGTGAATGGAAGGATGGTGATGCCTTCAACACAAATAGGAAACTTTACAAGAGGGGCACATTTATGTGAGGGCAGAGATAATGAATTCTGTTTTGGACATAGTGGCTTTCAAATTCCTACAGAGCATCCAACTGGAAATGTCTACTCTGAAGTTGTTGAAGTGGGCTTGGAACTCTGGAGAGTTCTGCTGGATATGCAGATCTGGGAGTCATTTGCATTGAGATAATAATTGAAGCTGTGAGGGACTCATCCTCAGTAGAAGATGTTGAGAGAAAAAAAAGGGTCCCAGGATAGTCTTGGAGTTCATCTACAGTTAGAGGGCAGGAAATGGATTAAGATCTAACAAAGGAAACTGAGAAGGAATGGTCAGATAGGTAGAAGAACTGAGAGGGAGTTGAGCCATGAAAACCAAGAGAGTGTATTCAAGAAAAGAGGGATTAAGAGTGGTCAGATTCTGTGGAGAGGTCAGGAAGGATGAAGACTGAGAAAATACCATTGGCTTTGGCAGGTAAGAGATGGTCATCACCAGTAAAAAAAAAGCTTTGGGGGCAGAGCCAAGATGGCAGAGTAGAAACAGCGTGTCCAAGCCACTCTCCCCCCAGATCACCTCCAAACTATGTAAAAGGAGACTCTGAACAACTTCTGGAGCCCCAGCACCCACAGAACTACACAGAGAAGCGCAGTGCTCTGGGAGGTGGCAGCACAGCCCGCAGTGCACGGGGAGCCAAGCACAGGTCCCCCTGAGTCGCGGTTTTAGCCCCAGGGCAGCCAGGCCAGCAACCGGCTGGAGGGACCCCAGAACACCAGCAGCTGTGGCGATTCCAGATTTATCAACACAGACATGCCTAGGACAAAGTGGGAGGTTAGTGCCCTATGGACTTTGGGACCAGTATTTGGGGAACACGTCAGCTTCCTCCCCTGGGGGCTAGAAGCCACTGAGGAGACATGCCATTTTGTAGTTTTCAGAGGCAGCTCCAGCTCCTGGCCTGCGAACTGTAGGGAGATCCAGCGATCAGTCTTGGGGGCTAATCGCTCTTGCTTTAACCTCCCTGGATCTGGATTGTGATCTGGGGTGGAGGTCGTGGGTGGGTTTCCAGCTTGCCAGAAACGGAAGTTGTCCCCCCCATACATTCTGGATGAAAGCCCAGCCATACTGTGGCAACTAGCCTAAAAGTCAAGTAATTAAGTGGCTACATGCCAAGGCAAAGGAAACAAATTAAACAGAAAAATGCAACCTTAGACTCCTACTTTGGGGGCAAAGAAGATCGAAGCATAGAACAGGAAGAGGATTGTGAGGGCAGAAATCCTGCTCCAAAAGCCCCAAAGGAAAATATGAGTGGGTTACAGGCCAGAGAGGACCTTAAGAAGGACTTTAAAAATCGAATAAGAGGGGGGCGGAGCCAAGATGGCGGAGTAGAAACAGTTCATCCAAGCCACTCTGCCCCCAGATTCCCCCCAAACTATGTAAAAGGGGACTCTGAACAACTTCTGGAGCCCCAGCACCCACAGAACGACACAGAGAAGCTAATCTCCTGCTGAGGACAGCCCAGCAGCCCTGCAGGAAGGACCAGCGCAGCAGTCTGGGAGCCGGCAGTATGCAACGTGGAGAGCGCAGGAAACGGAGCCGAGTGGAACCCAGGTCTGTGTGAGCCGAGGTTTTAGCCAGCTGGAGGAACCCCAGAACACCAGGAGCTGTGGCGACTCCAGAATTATCAACATAGACATGCCTAGGACAAAGTAAGAGGTTAGTGTCCTATGGACTTTGGGACCTGTATTTGGGGAAATGCGTCGGCTCCCTCCCCTGGGGGCTAGAAGCCGCTGAGGAGACACTCCATTTGGTAGTTTTCAGAGGCAGCTCTGGCTCCCAGCCTGCAATTAATTGTAGGGAGATCCAGCGATCAGTCTTGGGGGGGTAATCGCTCTTGCTTTAACCTCCCTGGATCTGGATTGTGATCTAGGGTGGAAGTCGTGGGTGGGTTTACAGCTTGCCAGAAACGGAAGTTGCCCCCACACGTTCAGGACGAAAATTCCTCTATCTGGCCTTAAAGCCATAGTGTGGCAACAAGCCCAAAAGTCAAGCAATTAAGTGGCAACATGCCAAGGCAAAGGAAACAGAAAATGCAACCCTAGACTCCTATTTTGGGGGCATAGAGCGGGAAAAGGACTGTGAGGTCAGAAGTCCTGCTCCAAAAGCCCCAGGGGAAAACATGAGCAGGTTGCAGGCCATAGAGTACCTTAAGAAGGACTTTAAAAATCAAATAAGAGAAGTGGAGGAAAAATTGGAAAGAGAAATGAGAAGGATGCAGGAAAAGTATGAAATGAGGGTCAACAGCCTGACTGAGGAAAACAACACCTTAAAAAATAGACTGACTCAAATGTCAAAAAAAAAAAAAAAATCAAATAAGAGAAGTGGAGGAAAAATTGGGAAGAGAAATGAGAAGGATGCAGGAAAAGTATGAAATGAGGGTCAACAGACTGACTGAGGAAAACAACACCTTAAAAAATAGATTAACTCAAATGGGAAAGGAGGCCCAAAAGGGCAATGAAGAGAAGAATGCCTTAAAAAGCCGAATTTGCCAGATGGAAAAAGAATCTCAAAAGTTCACTGAGGAGATTCATTCCTTCAGAGTTAGACTGGAGCAAATGGAAGCTAATAACTTTATGAGAAATCAAGATGCTGTTAAGCAGATCCAAACAAATGAAAGATTAGAAGGCAATGTGAAATATCTCATGGAAAAACCACTGACCTGGAAAATAGATCCAGGAGAGACAATTTAAAAATTATTGGACTACCTGAAAGCCATGATCAAAGAAAGAACCTAGAAATCACCCTTCTAGAAATTCTCAAGGAAAATTGCCCTGATGTTTTAGATCCAGAGGGCAAAATAGAGGTTGAAAGAATCCACAGAGCACCTCCTGAAAAAGATCCCAAAAAGAAAATTCCCAGGAATATTATAGCCAGGTTCCAGAATTCCCAGATCAAGGAGAAAATACTCCAAGCAGCCAGGAAGAAACAGTTTCAATATTGTGGAAACACAATCAGAATAGCACAGGACCTGGCAGCTTCTACATTGAGGGATTGAAGGGCATGGAATATGATATTCCAGAGGGCAAAAGAGCTGGGAATGAACCCAAGGGTCACCTACCCAGCAAAACTGAGTATTTTGTTTCAGGGGAAAATATGGTCATTTAGTGGAACAGAGGATTTTCAAGCATTCTTGAGGAAAAAACCAGAATTGGGTAGAAAATTTGACATCCAGACACATGAAGCAAGAGATGCCTGAGAAGGTAATCAGGGAAAAGAAATGAAAAGGAACTTATCGAAGTTGAGCTATTTACATTCCTGTATGGAAAAACAATAACTGTGACTGATGAAACCTTTCTCAGTATGAAAATAATGGAAGAAGGGTGTATGGCCATATGAATACATATGTGAATGTGTGTACCTATGTTTACAGTTATATATGGATAGAGGGCATAGGTTGAATTTGTTGGGAAGGAAGGATACTCAAGGGGTGAAATTATGAGATGAGAGAGGAAAGTGGCGAGAGGAGATGGGGAGAGACAGGGTAGGGTAAACTATCTCATGTAGAAGAAGCAAGGGGAAGTGGCTGCATGGGAGGGGAAGAATAGGAAGACAAAAAGGCAAAACCACATGCTCATTGAATTTGGTTCAGGGAGAGAATGACATACATACTAAATGGGATATCTCAACCTGCATCAGAATAGGGGGAAGGGGGATGAGAGGAGGGATGATGGATGGGAGGGCATCCTTGGGGGGAGGGGAGGTTGGAAGTACCCACTATAGAAGAGGGACAGGATCAAGTAGGGAATGTACCAGGTAGGGGGTGGGATGGGTGGGAGGGAATTATAAGCAGCCTTGTACAATATATCTACTGTGGTAAAGTTTTGCATAGCTATACATGTACAACACATACTGAATTACTTATCTTCCCAGAGGGAATGGGTGACAAGGGAGGAAGGGAATGGATCTGAAATTTGAGGTCTTAAAATTAAATGTTTCAAATATATATAAATACTATTATTAACACTCTTTTGCTTGTAATTGGGAGATAAGATGTGTGGGCATTGGGGCACAGAGATTCACCTTCCTCTAATGGAAAAGTTGAAGGGGGTATGGGAGAAGATATGGGAGAGAGCAGATTGGAAGAAGCGATATCTTGTGTGACTGCTATTCTGGGAAGGTGGGTAGGGGAAAAATGGGGGAAAAATTGTAACTCAAAATCTGGTGGAAATGAATGATGTAAAACAGAAGTTAATAAAGCATTTGTTTAAAAAAAAAGCTTCTCTAAGTATCTGTGTCCATATAGATTCTTTTTGCCTTTCTTTGAGCTCTTTGTGACAAAAACTTACTAGTAATATTTCTGGGTCAAAGGGTATACATAGTTTACTAACTCTTGGGGCATAGTGCCAAACTAGACATTGCCCAAATGATTACACAAATACCAGGCTCCATCAACAATCCATTAATATGACTTTTCTTTTAACAATATTGTAAAAAAATAAACAGCTTGATTCAATGCAAAGATCAGCTATGATTCCAGAGAATCGGTGATGAAGAATGCTACTCATTTCCTGACAGGGAAGTGATAGATTAAAGAGACGTATTTTTGGATATGGATATATGAGAATATATTTTGCTTCATTTCACATATATATATATATATATATACACACACACATACATATATACATATGTGTGCATATATATATACATATATATACACTTATATATACATTTGTTACAGGGGGTTTTAAATTTTTTACTTTTTTTCCCAATGAGTTCCAATGAATTGAGATAAAAAATGCTCACTCATTTAAAAAAATTTAAAAGAGATAATTGATAACTTTGGATTGTACTTCAGTTTTCAATTAAGTGGTAAAGAATGAAGCCAAATTGCAAAGGGTTGAGTGAATGAGAGGAGAGAATGTGGAAGGCATGATCTTGGATTTTTCTAGGAGTTTAGCTATGAAAGGGAAGATAAGTATAGAAGGAGAATGATAAATGTAAGTGAAATTTTTTTAAGGTGGGAGAGAACTGGGCATGTTGAAATAGAGAAGGGGCAATGACGGAGACTGAAGATCAGAAAAGAGGTAAGAGGTTTGTGATACTCTGCTGAAAGAGATTGAGGGGAATGGTATGAGCAGAGGGCCTGAACTTGATGAGGAAAAAAGATCAACACCCCTGAAATAAAGGGGAAGACATTGAGTGATTATGGCAAGGAGTCTTATGATATTAGAGTATGATGGTGTGGAACAATTAGTAGTATGCAATCTATTTGTCACTTTAAATCTTTATCTGTAAGGAAACTCCATTTCTGCCTTTCAAAAAAAACACCCAAAACTATGTGACCTTGGGCAAGTCATTTAACTTACGGAGCTCTGTTTCCTCATCTATAAATAAAGGGCATGGACTGTTTCTGTCTGCTTTTAAAAATCTAACAGACTTCCTTCCAGCAGAAAGATTGAAGCAGGGGTGGCTAGGTGGCGCAGTGAATAGAGCACTGACCCTGGAGTCAGGAGGACCCTGAGTTCAAATCCAGCCTCAGACACTTAACACAAAACTAGCCGTGTGACCTTGAGCAAGTCATTTAAACCCAATTGCCCTCCCCCCCCCAAAAAAAAGAATAAAAAAAAATTGAAGCCAAATCTGGAGTTTTACAACAAGGTAACTTTATTGGTGAGATTCAAGAAGTGAATCTTTTCAAACCTAGTGTTTCCTGAGGTCTTACAGGACAGGTCTGGTCTCTGGAAGGATAGTACACATATAATGAAAAGCTAATGAGGCAGTTATGAAACCATTTCCATGGTCTCTGTTGAATGCTATAGCTGCTCTTCCAGACTCCTGACAGCATCTGAGGTTTATTTCTGTTTCCATGTTGACTTTATTTTTGTGGCCCTGTTAGTCCTCAGGATGCCCCTTTATGCCTTCTCTCTTCCTCTCTTCACTTTCTTCCTCCTCCTCCTTCTACGTCCACACTTCTCAGAAGGGAGCTTGGGCAGGGTCTGTGCTTCTAGAGCATCTCTTTACAGCCCTGAGGGTTACTTTGTGAAAATAACTAAACACATGGAGTTTCCAATGAGTCATTTTGTTCTTTCTCTTTTGTAAAATGGTTGTCAGATCCTCTTAAGAAGGTAGTGAGCATCCTACGTCACATGACCCTTAACCTCTCTAGTTGACATCATTCTTCAGCTATAAATAAGAGTGTTTGAACGGATCATCTCTAATAACATTTTTGGTTTTCATGTTCAGGGATTTTATGTAAAATTATCTTATAGTACAAGGAAGTGAAATCACCTTACTGTTATTGATTGCATGGAACAGCTTCCCCTTCTCTCCAGCTATCCAGACCTCCCCTCCTAGCTCACTTCCTTCTGCTACTCTCTCTAAGAAGCCACCTGCTCCCTTCTGCCCCCTCACCTTCACTTGATAAAATCACAAGCTTCCTTCAGAGCACAATTCAGGTGTCCCCTGCCCTCTGTGAAGCCTTTGCTGAACCCTTCCTAATTAATTTTGCTTTCTCTCTTAAAATGATAGTATATCACTTCAAGTATGCTTTTTGTATTTATTTGTGTGTATGTAATTTTGCTTCTCCCTTATCACATGTAAGCTTCTTAAGGGCAGGAACTGTTTTCATCCCTGCCCTCATATCCTCAGTGCCTAGTACAGTGACTTCTTTTGGGAGAAACCCAACATTTGTATTAACTCTGTACATAATGTTGTGCTACATTTGCTTCATGTACGTCACCGTGAGGACAGAATTCATGTCTGACTATCACACTAGAATGTACGTACATTTCAAATGTTATCTCCATGTGACCAGGGCTCTTTTTTCTATATGTTTTATAACATGTTAAGGGCACGATTGAAATTATGTGTTCTGGGCCATAAATTCTGTATTAGGAAAGTGGTTCCCCCTTAACAAGGTTTGCTTTTGATAGATAACTATCAACAACTCTCTATAAATTATCTTTAAGATGTCGTTTTCTGTTTATTATAAGCTTTTTTAAAAAGAATACTTTAGCTCACTTTTATATTGTCAAGAGCTTTTTCCTTAGTGTTATATAAAGGGAAGCATCCATCTAGGAATTCTGCCAGCTCTATTAGATAAGAAAATCACTTTGTAAGTGAATATTTGTGAGCACATCTAACCTTCTGTGTTTGTCTTCTCAAGTATTTAGATTTTTCCATGTCAATGGATCTATTTTTAGAGGCTACATCAGGTCCCTTGTTTTTACAAGCATACAGGATAAGTTTAATAACTTTTTTTTCAAATAAAGCTTTTGTTCCCTGGTGAATATTTGCTGGTGGGGTTATCATATTTTCCTCTCTTTATTTTGGATGTCTTCTGGGCTTAAATAGGACTTTCTCCCTACATTAAATGATGAAAAGAAGTTATATCCTTTTTTCTTAATAGATTGGATTCTTTTTTTTTACTACAGGTAGTAAAGGTCCTATTCTTAAAAAGGCAGTGAACCTTAGAATTTAAATACTGGGTCAGGCACCATCTTGTGTGTACACACACACACACATACACTCTCTCTCAATCTCTCTCTCTCTCTCTCTCTCTCTCTCTCTCTCTCTCTCTCTCTCTCTCTCATGGCTTATTATTAGGTCTCTGACAGATGATTCCGAATGATATCTGGCAGTTAAGAGTATAGTATCCCCCTCACTCCTCCTTCTGTCTTCAAAAGGTTAACATGGAGACTGCTTCTTTTTGGCTTTCAAGTATACTTTTGCTTAGTGAAGCTCTCCAATATTTCCTTCATTCATTGCAATAATTTCTTTTTAAAGGCAGCATTATATAGTAGAGTGAGTATTGCATTCATAATCAGGAGATATCTGGGCTCCCTCCAACTTATACTATTTACTCAGTGCATAGCCACAGACAGTTTTAACCTCTCTGAGCTTCAGTTTCCTTATCTGTAAAATGGAACTAACAGTATCTCCAATACCTATCTCACAAGTATAGTAGGAATCACTAAGACTTTTTTTAAAGCAATTGGAAAAATTTGTGTATATGTATAGCTAGCAGAGAGGGGACTGGTAGATAAACAGAACCATTAGGTCTTTGCAATAGCCCTGCTATTTTCCTTCCTAAATAATAACTGGCTTTTCCATCTGCCATGAACTGAACATAAACATGAGTTCTCTTTTATGTGTTGGGTCCCAGTTAGAGTGTGAGCTCCTTGAAAGCAATGACTATGTCACTTTTCTATTTGTATCCCTCATGATTAGCAGACTGCTTGACATGTAGTAAGCACTTAATACTATTCCATTCCATAGAACACTAGTTCTTAACCTGGGGTCTGTGAACTTGTTTAAAATAAATTTGGATGAATGTATTTCAATATAATGTTTTTCTTTAGTATTTTATTTTTATGCACTTAAAAGCTATATTCTAAGAAGGGGTTCCTAGGCTTCAGCAGACTGTGAAAAGGGGATCCATGACACAAAAAAAGATGAAGAACTTTGTATCTAAAAAAGAAATAGTGATCACAGAAACCCAGCATGGCTTTATCTAGAACAGATCATGCCATATTCTCATTTCCTTTTTAAAAGGGAGGGTTCATATAGTGAGAGAAACTATATCTGGAAATGCTTATGGTGTGACAACGAAAAGTATCAATAAAGCATTTTTTAAAAAGAAAAAGTAGCATGCTAGCTAAGAATTGGGATTAGTTTTCTAAGAAATTCATATCATTGCTGAAGGTTTTCTCTCAGTGAAGCAAATGTCTCCTAGTAATTATAAAGTTACTTTCAGGTTTCTTTGCAGTATTGAGAAGCAGAGTGGGGTTCTGCCTGAGGGTTCCTCTCTTCTTCCTCCCCTACACATAGATTTTCCCATCTGAACACATTCCATTCCCCCAATATATGCCACTCTTTCTTTTTCTCTTTCAACCTTCTCTGTCATTGCTATTTCTGCTCCCCTGATTGGTGCTACTTTTATTTATTCCTCACCCAACACAAACTTTCTAGTGTTTGACCTTTTCCATTATGCTCTTTTCTTACCTCCATCCCCCTTGATCTCCATCGCAAAGAATTCAGAAGGAAATGAATGTCCTCACATTTCTGACCTCAGTATTGTGTTCTCTTGCTTCTATTAGAAATGCACAGTCCATTGATAATATACGTGAACGGGGCCAAATCATAGTCTGCATTGAAGGCAAAGTAGTTTTCTTGGCAGTTCATTTCCCAGCTAATTTATCTCATGAGACCACCAAAAACTGCATTTAGGACCAGACTTTGCCACACAGATATTAAACAGTAATGGTGATGATCTCTTATCCATGTACTCTGCAGTCTAGTGACATGGAGTCTTCTTGCTGTTCTTCATATATGACATTCCATCTCCCTGCTTTAAGCATTTTCACCAGCTCTTTCCCATGCCTGGAAATTTCTCCTTCCTCTTTTCCACCATTTGGGTTCCTTCAATTTTCAGCTAAAGTCCCACCTTTTGCAAAAAGCCTTTCCTGGTTCTCTTTAATTTTTGTGCCTCCTCCCTGAGAGCTTCTCCAGTTTATCCTGTATCAGATATAGCTACGAGTCAGGAAGAATTGAGTTCCTATTGAGCCTCAGACACTTCCTAGCTGTGTGACGCTGGGCAAATCACTTATATTCTGTCTGCCTCAGTTTTTGCCGTTGCAAAACGGGCATGATAAATAATAGCACGTTTGTTTGTTGTGAAGATAAAATGAGATAATATTATAAAGCCTGCCTTCCTTCCTTTCACAAAGGCTCTAGATTCTTGAAACAGCAATGGAGAAATACCATAGTATAACTTTAGCATCATTGTTTTTTTTTCTGGCGATGATGTGGCTGCCTGAAAAGCTAGTTTTCCCCCATGACTGAGTTTTGTGAAGCTTTCTTTATTGACTTAAAATTGAACAAAAATGAGTTGTTAAGCATGATGATTTTTGATGAAGGGAAATTGAGTGCCACAGATATAAGGGAGTTTTAAAAAGTGTATTCCTTTCATTTTTTTTTGTCCTTAGTTTTGACTTAATTATTATAGGGAGCTTCATGGTGAAAAGCCTCTGTTTACCAATGCAGATGATAAGTGTTTTGTACATTATAGTCTTTGAGAGCTGCCTGGTGAGGGAGGGGGTTACTAAGTAATTTGCACAGGTTTACATAGCCACTCACATGAGTCAGAGGAGGGACTTTTGAACTTAGGTCATCATAACTGAGGCTAGATCTCTCAGCACATATGCCATGCTCTTTCTAAACTCATTAAAAGTCATTGCAGTTATAAAAAGCACAATGAAGAATGTCAGACTATTTTTATATTCATTTTCTCCTGCAGGAGTTATGTCTTAGGTAAATGTTAAAGCCAACACAATTAAACTTTACCCGTGTCCTGTGTTTTAAGGTCTAAGTTTGTCTAGTGAATGTATAAATGGATCATACTTTTTAATATATCACATCAGACCCACCCCACCCCAGTCCTAGATCAGAAAATATAGGGTCTCCAGAATACCAAACTCTCCCTGACCAGTGTGTCATACTGGCTCAGGATGTTTCCCAATTCTCTCTCCCCTATCCATCTTTCCTTCTGATTCAAACACCAAACTTTTGTTTCTATGGATAAGGATAACTTCCCATCTTTTAAAGACAACTAAGTTCATCATAATGTGGCATGACTTTTAGAAATAGTTTTCAGCTGTGGGGGCAAGCAGAATGAACAACCTAAGAACTGAAGCTCTTTGAGAATTTCTAGAAGGGTGATTTCTAGGTTCTTTCTTTGATCATGGCTTTCAGGTAGTCCAATAATTTTTAAATTGTCTCTCCTGGATCTATTTTCCAGGTCAGTGGTTTTTCCCATGAGATATCTCACATTGCCATCTATTCTTTCATTTGTTTGGATCTGCTTAACAGCATCTCGATTTCTCATAAAGTCATTAGCTTTGAGGGGGTGGAGCCAAGATGGCGGAGTAGAAACAGCTCATCCAAGCCACTCTGCCCCCAGATTCCCCCCAAACTATGTAAAAGGGGACTCTGAACAACTTCTGGAGCCCCAGCACCCACAGAACGACACAGAGAAGCTAACCTCCTGCTGAGGACAGCCCAGCAGCCCTGCAGGAAGGACCAGCGCAGTGGTCTGGGACCTGGCAGTGTGCAGCGCGCAGAGTGCAGAACGCAGGAGCCGAGCTGAGCCCAGGTCCCTGTGAGCCGAGGTTTTAGCCCCAGGGCGGCAGGGCCAGCAGCCAGCTGGAGGAACCCCAGAACACCAGGAGCTGTGGCGACTCCAGAATTATCAACATAGACTTGCCTAGGACAAAGTAAGAGGTTAGCGTCCTATGGACTTTGGGACTGGTATTAGGGAATGCGTCGGCTCCCTCCCCTGGGGGCTAGAAGCCACTGAGGACAAACGCCATTTTGTAGTTTTCAGGGGCAGCTCCCGCTCCCAGCCTGCAAATTTGTAGGGAGATCCAGCGATCAGTCTTGGGGGTAATCGCTCTTGCTTTAACCTCCCTGGATCTGGATTGTGATCTAGGGTGGAAGTCGTGGGTGGGTTTCCAGCTTGCCAGAAACGGAAGTTGCCCCCCACACGTTCAGGACGAAAATTCCTCTATCTGGCCTTAAAGCCATAGTGTGGCAACAAGCCAAAAAGTCAAGTAATTAGGTGGCAACATGCCAAGGCAAAGGAAACAGAAAAATGCAACCCTAGACTCCTATTTTGGGGGCATAGAGTGGGAAAAGGACTGTGAGGTCAGAAGTCCTGCTCCAAAAGCCCCAGGGGAAAACATGAGCGGGTTGCAGGCCATAGAGGACCTTAAGAGGGACTTTAAAAATCAAATAAGAGAAGTGGAGGAAAAAATTGGAAAGAGAAATGAGAAGGATGCAGGAAAAGTATGAAATGAGGGTCAACAGCCTGACTGAGGAAAACAACAGTTTAAAAAATAGACTAGCTCAAATGGCAAAGGAGGCCCAAAAGGGCATTGAGGAGAAGAATGCCTTAAAAAGTCGAATTTGCCAGATGGAAAAAGAATCTCAAAAAGTTCACTGAGGAGATTCATTCCTTCAGAGTTAGACTGGAGCAAATGGAAGCTAATGACTTTATGAGAAATCAAGATACTGTTAAGCAGATCCAAACAAATGAAAGAGTAGAAGGCAATGTGAAATATCTCATGGGAAAAACCACTGACCTGGAAAATAGATCCAGGAGAGACAATTTAAAATTATTGGACTACCTGAAAGCCATGATCAAAGAAAGAACCTAGAAATCACCCTTCAAGAAATTCTCAAGGAAAACTGCCCTGATGTTTTAGATCCAGAGGGCAAAATAGAGGTTGAAAGAATCCACCGATCACCTCCTGAAAAAGATCCCAAAAAGAAAACTCCCAGGAATATTATAGCCAGGTTCCAAAATCCCCAGATCAAGGAGAAAATACTCCAAGCAGCCAGGAAGAAAGAATTTCAATATTGTGGAAACACAATCAGAATAGCCCAGGACCTGGCAGCTTCTACACTGAGGGATCGAAGGGCATGGAATATGATATTCCAGAGGGCAAAAGAACTGGGACTGAACCCAAGGGTCACCTACCCAGCAAAACTGAGTCTTTTGTTTCAGGGGAAAATATGGTCATTCAGTGGAATAGAGGACTTTCAAGCATTCTTGAGAAAAAACCAGAATTGAATAGAAAATTTGACATCCAGACACAAGAAGGAAGAGATGCCTGAGAAGGTAATCAGGGAAAAGAAATCAAAAGGAACTTATCAAAGTTGAACTATTTACATTCCTATATGGAAAAGCAATAACTGTGACTGATGATATCTTTCTCACTATGAAAATAATGGAAGAAGGGGGTGTGGTCATATGAGCACATATGTGAATGTGTGTGTAGATGGTTACAGTTATATATGGATAGAGGGCATAGGTTGAATTTGTTGGGAAGGGAGAATACTCAAGGGATGAAATTATGAGGTGAGAGAGGAAAGTGGCAAGAGGAGATGGGGAGAGACAGGGTATGGTAAACTATCCCATGTAGAAGAAGCAAGGGGAAGTGGTTGCAAGGGAGGGGGAGAATAAGAAGGCTAAAAAGGCAAAACCACATTCACATTGAATTTGGTTCAGGGAGAGAATGACATATATAATAAATGGGATATCTCAACCTGCAGCAGGATAGGAGGAAGAGGGATGAGAGGAGGGATGATGGATGGTAGGGCATCCATGGGGGGAGGGGAGGTTGGAAGTACCCACTATAGAAGAGGGACAGGATCATGTAGGGAATGGACCAGGTGGGGGGTGGGATGAGTGGGAGGAATTATAAGCAGCCTTGTACAATATATCTACTATGATAATGTTTTGCATAGCTAGACATGTACAACATATACTGAATTACTTATCTCCCAAGAGGGAATGGGCGACAAGGGAGGAAGGAAATGGATCTGTAATTCGAGGTCGTAACATTAAATGTTTCAAATATATATAAATACTATTATTAATACTCTTTTGCTTGTAATAGGGAGATAAGATGTGCAGGCATTGGGATGCAAAGACTCACCTTCCTCTAACGAAAAAGTCGACGGGGGTATGGGAGAAGGTATGGGAGAGAGCAGATTGGAGGAAGTGATATCTTGTGGGATTACTATTCTGGGAGGTTGGGTAGGGGAATAATGGGGGGAAAATGATTGTAACTCAAAATCTGGTGGAAATGAATGATGTAAAACAGAAGTTAATAAAGCATTTGTTTAAAAAAAAAATAAAGTCATTAGCTTCCATTTGCTCCAGTCTAACTCTGAAGGAATGAATCTCCTCAGTGAGCTTTGGAAATTCTCCTTCCATCTGGCAAATTTGGCTTTTTAAGGCATTCTTCTCCTCATTGCCCTTTTGGGCCTCCTTTGCCATTTGAGTTAGTCTATTTTTTAAGGTGTTGTTTTCCTCAGTCAGGCTGTTGACCCTCATTTCATATTTTCCTGCATCCTTCTCTTTTCTCTTTCCAATTTTTCCTCCACTTCTCTTATTTGATTTTTAAAGTCCTTCTTAAGGTCCTCTATGGCCTATAACCTGCTCATATTTTCCTTTGGGGCTTTTGGAGCAGGATTTCTGACCTCACAGTCCTCTGACTGTTCCATGCTTTGATCGTCTTTGCCCCCAAAATAGGAGTCTAAGGTTGCATTTTTTCTGTTTAATTTGTTTCCTTTGCCTTGGCATGTAGCCACTTAATTACTTGACTTTTGGGCTTGTTGCCACTGTATGTCTGGGCCGCCAGACAGGTGAACTTTCATCCAGAATGTGTGGGGGACAACTTCCATTTCTGGCAAGCTGGAAACCCAGCCACAACCTCCACCCCAGATCCAGGGAGGTTAAAGCAAGAGCGATTAGCCCCCAAGACTGATCGCTGGATCTCCCTACAGTTCGCAGGCCAGGAGCTGGAGCTGCCTCTGAAAACTACAAAATGGCATGTCTCCTCAGTGGCTTCCAGCCCCCAGGGGAGGAAGCCGACGCATTCCCCAAATACTGGTCCCAGAGTCCATAGGGCACTAACCTCTCACTTTGTCCTAGGCATGTCTGTGTTGATAATTCTGGAATCACCACAGCTGCTGGTGTTCTGGGGTCCCTCCAGCCGGTTGCTGGCCCGGCTGCCTTGGGGCTAAAACCGCGACTCAGGCGGACCTGTGCTTGGCTCCCTGTGCACTGCGGGCTGTGGCTCCCAGAGCATTGTGCTGCTCCTTCCTGCAGGGCTGCTGGGCTGTCCTCAGAGGGAGGTGAGGGAGGTTAGCTTCTCTGTGTCGTTCTGTGGGTGCTGGGGCTCCAGAAGTTGTTCAGAGTCCCCTTTTACATAGTTTAGAGGTACTCTGGGGGGAGAGTGCCTTGGACCCGCTGTTTCTATTGCGCCATCTTGGCTCCACCCAGAACTGAAACTCTTAAAAGAGGCAACAGTCATTTGTAAGCTTACTCCCAATTTTTCTCCCAGGGAGCTCTCCAGAGTGCTGGACTGCTTCAGTTTGAGCCTTTCTTGGTTCTAAATGAAACAAAACTCATCTCTGGTTGTACTGAACTTTGCTCTTCTAGACTTCTTTTAGCTCTAATACTTGATAACTCTACTTGGCTATGTTCCAGAATAGTATCCTAGTTCTTTGGTCTTCTCTTCCCACATTCTGTATCCTTCCAGCCCTCCTTTTTTTCTCCACCATGCTGTGTGTGTGTGTGTGTGTGTGTGTGTGTGTGTGTGTGTGTGTGTGTGTGTGTGTGTGCTTAGCTTCTCAATTAGTATAGCTCTCATAACTCTTCTTTTTCTTCCTTTTTTTTAAAGCTGCTTAGTAGAGTGTAGATATGTCCAGTGTTCAGATTTCAACCTAATGGTTTATTTGTTTAACTAATGGCTCATGTCGTTATTAATGACTCTTAGCAAGTCAAATTTGTATTTGTTGAGCCTGACTAGGTGGTAAATCATGCTTGTATTTATTCTTTGGTTCAAAGCCAGCTGTTGGAGTCCCTTTCAAATACTCTTTTGATTTGTTCTTGAATCAGAAAGGATACTCTTATGAGAAGAGTAAAAATAAATAATGAAAGAATAAAGGACCATGCAGTTAAAATTACTCACAACACAAACTCATTTTTTCTTATAGTTTTCTATATTGAACCATTTTGTAAAAAATAAAAAAAATTAAAAAATGAAGGTTGACTCTTCAATAGCATATTGGTAGCATGTTAATATATTGTACTTTCATATTTGTTATGCCATTGATTGAGTTAATATAGTGTAAAAATGCCAGTTGTGTTTAGCATATTTGTTTAGATTTGGGGAAGTAAATGGTCTAATTTTGAAGTCCTGTATTTATTTGTAATTCTGTACATGAAAGTTCTATTACCCATTTTAAAAAAGTATCACTAGCTTCTTGGAATTTAGAAAATATTGCAAGATTTGAATGAACAAGTGAGTGTGTGTTCTATGTCTACACAAATAAAATAGCAGATACAGTTCTCATTATGAAGGAGCTTAAATTCTACTGGGGGCGACAATAGACATAGGGGTGTGGTGATACAGGGTAGGAGCACTTTGGTCAGGAAAATTACAGAGATACTACTCTTTACAGGAACAGAGTTGGTTTGATCATGATTCCAAAACTGGAGGGAATGATGTTTACTGTAGTAGACATCAACATGTGGGGACTCATGATTATTAACTGAAGCAGAAAGGAGAAATGAGAATGGCAAAACACAGACAGATTGATGAAAAATAAGCAGGTGGGTAGATTTATTTAGGAACAGACCACATAGACCTTTTGAGATGAAGCAGTCCAAAAATTGATTGGTATAAATCTATTTTAAAATATCTAGTCACATACTGTAATAAATCTAATTTCAGGTAGAAGCCAGTAGTTACTGACATGGAAGGAAATGTGCCCCCAGAGTCATAAAATCAACAGAAGCTAGATATCACAAAGAAACAAATTAGAAGCAAAGGGAAGCAATAGGAAGGAAGAAAAAATGACCTAATTTCATAGAAATTAACTAGCCTGTGAGATAACAGCATCTGAAATGTCACATCTATATCTACCTCTATCTGTATCTATATCTGTATCTATACACAGATCCCTTTATTTGAGATTTTCATAATGTCCTCATTTGACTTTATTATTCATAAACCCACAGCATTTATATCTGAAATTATAACAACAGTAATAATAGCTTGAATTTATGTGCCTACTATGTGCCAGGCACTATGCTAAGTGCTTTACAAATATTATCTCCTTTGATATTTATAATAATGCTAGAGGGTAGGTGCTATTATGATGCCCATTTTACAATTGAGGAAACTGAGGCAGATGGAACAATATCATTCAGCTAATAATTTTTTGAGGCCAAATTTGAACTCAGGTCTACCTGACTCCAGACCCAGTGCTCTATTCATAATACTACCGAACTGCTTGTAAATAGGAACGGATGCATGTGGACAATATTGTATGTACTTGGTGAACACAATTGTTTTGCCTTATTTCATTTCAACCTTTAAAATAACTTACTGTAGTAAATAAAATCTCTGTACCTTTTAGTCAGTTCATATCACTGGGAAGGTATGATCTATTGTAGAATATAATTTGCAAAATCTTGACTGTTTTATTTCTCATATTTTCATCAAGAATATACTCAGTATATCATTGTCATAAGAATTTTGTCACTATGAGCAAGTAATCATTTGGGTCAGTAGATGCTGATGTCCTCTCTCTCACCTTTTTTTGTTTAATAGTACTGCTCTTAGTGTTTTCCTCATCATTTGCTGTGTTCCCTTCTATTAGATTAATTGAAAATAAGGTTTTTTCCCCTAAGTATTCAAAATTATGTTACCTCAAACTTGGATTTCTCTTGTTCATTTGGTCTTGTTCAACCACTCTTCCCAGTCACATCTTGGTCTGTTTCCTCATGTAGCACCTCAGGTGCAGAGGTATTAGAATGAGGCTGTCTGTCATCATTGTATGGTAGTAACTGATAAGAAAAAAAACCGTAGAAATGCTACAAAATCTGTTGCTTTTTCTAGAAGTTTGTGACCAAGCTTTGGACAGATTCATTTTGTCTTTCATTGATTTTAGAGGGTAATTTTGAGACTACCTATCAGATATGAAAGTCTAGCATTAATATAACTAATGCCATACTTCTTTTGACCAGAAATAGACAATACATATAATTGCTTCTTTAAAAGAAAAAAAAGGCCCACATGCCTGGACTGACATTAAGACCATATATCATCCTAGAGGAGGATGTTTGTCCTCCCATTTTGTAATTAATTCCCAAAGAAGAGAAGACCTCTGTGATTTTCAAAGCATTGTGCTGGGCCATTTTTCTCTTGATTTCAAAAAAAGAATAAAGCTTGCAAACTGTAAGTCAATGTGCTTTGATTCCTGTAAAACATTTGTGAATACATTATTTAAAACTAAAGTTCTTAACCTGGGGTCTGTGAACTTTTTCTTTTGAAAATTATATTTGAATATAATTGTTTCCTTTGTAATCCTACACATTTTATTTCACATTTTTAAAAGTATTATTCTGAGAATAGATCCATAGACTTCACCACAGTGCCAGAAGGGTCTGTGCCACAAAGAAAATGGTTAAGAACCCACAGTTTAAAAGATGACTCTTGTACATCTAGAAAAGGAGATGGCAGGGGGTGGCTAGGTGGTGCAGTGAATAGACCACCAGCCCTGGAGGGGCTCAGGACTCAGGAGGACCTGAGTTTAAATCCGACCTCAGACACTTAACACAAAACTAGCCGTGTGACCTTGGGCAATTGACCCAATTGTCCTCCAAAAAACAAAAAACAAAAAAAAGAAAAGGAGATGGTAATCACTAACAGTTAGCATGCATCAAGAACAAATCATGGTAGACTATGCCCATGTCCTTATTAAGCAAGGTTACGAGGGCTGGTGGGTATAGTTTACCTGGATGTAAGCCAAGCACTTGACAAATCTCTCAAGCTATTTTTGTAGTTAAGAAAGAGAAATGTATAATAATTCAGAAGTGTCAAATTTGATACCCTTGCAGCCTGAACTTGATGAAAATGCATTATCTAATATTTGGTAATAAGTAGCTCCTCCCCTAAGACCAAATAAAAAGAGAATTCTCAAATTCTTTTACTTCTGGAGGTTAACCAGGAAACTGGAGAGAAACTGGAGAGCTTCTCACACTCCTTTAATCTGCTCTGTCCTCTTAACCCTCACTATTCCAGTTGTGTGGAGATTCAAGCTTAGCAATACTGAAGGTAAAATACTTAAGGGCATAATGATCATAGGGTAGAACTATTTGTGACCCTAAGTGTGGTAAAGTCTGGTTTAACTGAATTTCCTTTTGATAATAATAGTTACTGAGAAATGATGCTAGAAAGGCCACCATCTGAAGAAGACCACAGGATCTTCTATTAGCCCTATTTTAGTACTGAGAGAGGTTCTATACCAGTCCATTTGAGTGGGACCACATCAGCCAGGTTCATCTCTTGGTGACTTTAGTTATAATTTATTATCATGGCTATTAGCAGATATTGTGTTATTACTCCTAATGTTGCAGTAGAGAGAATTATGCTAGTTTTGAAAGATTCCATTTCATCAAAAAATGACATATAGAAATGTAATATGTCGTGTTTTTAGCAAATCTGACAGGAACTTAAAATGTATGATTTGGGGTAGTATTCCATTTTAAAAAATAGATAATTCAGAACGAGGTGCCATTCTACTTTATTTTGTTCTGATTAGCCAACTATAAATAACCACAAAATCCTAGAAATGTTCCAGCTTGCTTTAAAAAAACAACAACAACCTGAGAACCACAGATGTTTAGGGAGAATGAATTTTTTGGAAAATTAGGAATCAATTAAGTATGTAATTTAAATTAATTTCTGTTGACTGAGAAGACAAATAGGTGATGCTCGAGCTGCATTAACTTTATGATAGTTAGGTACCTTCAGCATGAGATAACAAATCTTCTCATTTTTTTTTTACCATTTGGCTATGTACCAAATGTCCTACAGGCTCATTAGAGTGTCCTTTGTTCAAAGTGGTGTATGCACATAGAGTATGATATTACTGACTACCATATTGGATGGTTGTGGTGGCTGTAGAAGGTTCCTTGTGGTACTCTGGTGGTGCAGATTTGTTCTTGGATTGTAGGAGGATTTTTTTTTTGCTTTCTTTTTTTTGAAGGGGGGAAGAAAGGGCAATTGGGGTTAAGTGACTTGCCCAAGGTCACATGGCTAGTTTTGTGTTAAGTGTCTGAGGTCAGATTTGAACTCAGGTCCTCCTGACTCCAGGGCCAGTGTTCTATTCACTGTGCTACCTAGCCACCTCAAGATTGCTAAATTTGGAGCCAATGGACCAGTGTTAAACCATGACTGCTATTTACTGTCTGTATGATCTTATTAAGGCACTTAACAAATTTTTAGTGCCTTGGTTTTTTAATCTTTGAAATGAGGGTAATGGATTCTGTGACCACTGAGGCCTCTTGCAGTTCTAAATATAGAGTGTTCCAAAAGTCTTAGTGAAGTTTTAAGCTTTTTTTTTCTTTTTGCAGGGCAATTGGGGTTAAGTGACTTGCCCAAGGTCATATGGCTAGTAAGTGTTAAGTGTCTGAGGCCGGATTTGAACTCAGGTCCTCCTGATTCCAGGGCCGGTGTTCTAGTCACTGTGCCACCTAGCCACCCCGAAGTTTTAAGCTTTAATAGCTAAGTCCAATTTGATGCAAATAATGAACCTGAAATAGGCAGGTTATTTGAATGTATACTAGATATTTGCATTGTGCTTGAACTAGTTACCATATTTAAATAATTATAACTTCAAATAGTACAAATTCAAATACATGGGACTATTTCAGGAGACTCATTATGTATTCTAATAGGGACCTAGTCCTAAGATCTTGGGGACACCCTATATATGATGAAGCAGAGGGAAAACTACTTAGACCCACCCCTTATAGGAGTTTTGCTTCAATGTGTTAGTGAAACATAACTAAGCCCCCTACTTCTTCTCAAGATAATAATAATGATGGTATCTGATACTTTAAGGTTTGTAGTTAATTTATAGGTCATGATCCTCATGGCAGACCTGTGAGGTAGGTCATTTAATCTCCATTTTAAGGATAAGGAAACTAAAACTAAGGTTGAATAATAATAGCCTTATCTTATTCATACAGTAACCCTCAAATGGGTCCTAGAATTTACCAATCCGAGGGGCTTGGCCCCCTCTTACAGAGGATTTTTAGGGCATACTTTAGCTACTTTGAATACTCCTGAGTTCCAGTTACATTGTGCTTTAGGGTCTAGACGAAACTAGATCTTCCTCACTGTTGCCTACACCTTTGATATCATCTGAGAGTAATGTAGCAGTTGTGGTATACATACTGGATTTGAGGGAATGGTGTAACTGGAACTAATGTCCCAATAAAAAAAAATGCTTGACCATGTGGGTGCCTTCTGGTTCTCCTTTTCACCATTCTTCATCTCTCAGCTCCCTAAATGCTTATTTTAATGTTTCAAGCACACAAGAAAACTTTAAACATGTCAAAATGCATCAGTGATAATAACATTTAATTTTTCTTTTCCCCCTTCTCATCCTCTAGGCTTACTCTGTCTATGATGAAGATATTGGCTATTGCCAAGGACAGTCTTTTCTTGCTGCTGTACTGCTGCTCCATGTAAGTAAATTATTGTGTAAAAAAGTGAAACTTCTCCCAAGAACTTCGACTTTTAAATAATTCATTCTTCCTTTCTCATTGATTGCCTGTTCCCAATAAAGATTACATATAGAATTTTCATAATGGAACATTTTCTTATTCTAACCCATATTGCTCACACTGGAACTATTTATTAAGAGAGTGAATTTTTTATCTGGAATTATCTTTATACATTTATTTGTATGTGTGTATGCATGTGTGTGTGTATATCTATATCTATATCTATCTATATCTATATATATAGAGAGAGAATTTTTGTAAAGATAACATTTTTAGTTGAGAAATATGTATATGACTTTCATTTCCCATTCAGTTGTTTTCAGCTATCTGTCGTATCTGATTATTCTGTAAGATCCTTAGGATCATTCTTGTTTTATCTTTTTTTAAGCTTTTTATTAGATCTGGGGATAGACCTTACGTTGAGGTCCCCAACTATTATGTTTTGATTTCTATTTCTCACTGTAATATGTTTAGCATTTCCTTTAAGTACATATATTTTATATGGTTTGGGGGGGGTATTTTTGTGGGTTGTAGTTATTATTTTATTATTATCTATTTATATGCATAGATGAAGATATTATTTCATTATTTATGGTACCTCTGACACAATGTAGTTTTCCTACTTATCTCATCTAATATTTTTTTCTGTTGCCTTGTCTGAAGTTATGGTTCTATCTCTGCTTTTTTAAAAATTCATCTTAAGCATTAAATTCCTCTCCAGATCTTCATTTTAATTGTGTGTAAATCATTATATTTCAAGTGTGTTTCTTGTAAACAACCTACTGTTGGATTCTGCTTTAGAATCCATTCTGCTTCCTTCTTTCTTTTTATGAATGAATTAATCACATTTATACTTATTCATATGATTTTTAATTGTAAGTTTTCCTTCATTATATTGTTTTATACTTTTTTTCTCATTTCCCCAGTATCGCATCTTTACAAATAATGTTCTTTGTAAAGAAAGTGACAAAAAAAATGAATTGTCTACAGCAGTAGTAATCTTTAGACAGCATAGTGAATAGAGTATAGGGCCTGAAGTCAGGAAGACTCATCTTTCTGAGTTCAAATCTGGCCTACCAGTGTGACCATGGGCAAGTCACTTAATACTGTTTGTCTCAGTTTCTTCATCTGTAAAATGAGCTGGAAAAGGAAATGTACAAGTCACTCTAGTATTTTTGCCAAGAAAGCCCCAAATTAAGAGTTAGACGTGACCATGACTGAACAAGTAATCTTTAATTAAGGTGATCTTTTCCAATTCTTCTCCTCTTCCTCTTTTCATCTAGCCTAGTCCCCAATCCCTGGTTTTTATGCTTTATTTTTCTCCTTTTAATCCTTCCTTTATGATCCCTCTCTGAAGCTGAAGTTTGTTTCACTTATGACAACTTCCCCTCTGACTCTGCCCTTTTAAAACTCACTCTCCTTCTCCCTGTACATGCCTATTTCTCTGTTGAAGTATTTATGGCATTTGAGGTATTAATAGTTCTGGTTGTTTTTCCCCAGTGGATCCTTTCTTCTTGTGAAATCAGAACACAGAGCAGTACCACTTGCTCTGCTGTGTTCTGTGTCAAGCTAATTAATATAGTTAATAAACTCCTGTGGCTTTTTGTTGCCCTAGGAGTAAATACAGAATTCTTTGTTTGGCATTCAAAACCTTTCACAACCTGGTCACCTTCTACCTTTCCACATACCTGCCCAACACATACTCTCCTATCCAGTGACACTGGCCTCCTTGCTATTCCACAAAAAATACTCCATTTCTTAGCTTTAGGCATTTTCCCTAGCTGTCCCCATGCTTGGGGTTTTTTTTTTGTTGTTGTTGTTGTTGTTGTTGTTGTTTTGTTTTGTTTTTTTGCCTCTTTTCATATCCCCAGCTCTTAGCACAGTATTTGGAATACAGTAAGTGCTTAATAAATGTTTATTGATTAAACATAATAATTGCCAATATGGACAATCTGCAACCCTATTCTACCCTTGTCTGCTTCTTAGGTTTATAGAAGCAGGGACAGTAAAATGTCTGTAGTACTAATTCAGTCAGTAGAATTATTGGAGCCCAATCAGCCAATATTTCAGGATTCCAACTAGGCCTTAATAGCTAGTCTTAGGGCATATGAAGCCCCTAAACTATAATTCCATTACTTTGCTATTTCTTCTCCTCATGACGTTTTAAAATAGTAACATAAACCTTTTGTATTCTAAGCTTATGTTTATCCCAACTTTGGTCTTTTCCATCCTTAAAGAGGAGAAGGGGAAAGGGAAGAGAACAAACTTTAAATGCCTACTATGTGCCAGGCATTATGCCAAGCCCTTTATAAATATTATCTCATTTTTTACTTGATTAGATTCTGCTACGGCAGAAGCTATCAGTTTCATTAACATTTTACAGATGAGAAAACTGAGGCTTAAAAGATGAAGCCATTTGCTAGTGTTCACACAACTTGTGAATATTGGAAACAGGACTTGAACGTAGTTCTTCTGATTCTAAGTCCACAACTTTACAACCACAAGCCAGGCTTATGAGTTCAGTTTAAAGAAAATGCTTCTCTGAGTAATTTGTTCAAAATCCTTGAACAGTATTTTGTTAGTGTATCAGTGTCCAAATAAACATAAAACTCAAACAAAATGTTTTGTTAATTTTGTATTATATTAAAAAATATATAACTGCTGCATATTTACACGACACTAGCCCACCAGTGGTTGAACCATACCTGAGACAAATTTCCAACCACAGCCCCCAAAGTAAAACCTTATGTGTCCTAAGCAGATAAAAAGAATGGGAAAAAATATTATCGGTATATTTAAACAGATTCACAAATGAACACCAAACAAAAACTAGATATGGTCTATGTCCTCATGTTAATCTGACAGTTTTTCTTTTCTTTATTATTATTATTATTTTGCCTTTTTTGGAGGGCATTTGGCGTTAAGTGACTTGCCCAAGGTCACATGGCTAGTTTTTGTGTTAAGTGTCTGAGGCTGGATTTGAACTCAGGTCCTCTTGACTCCAGGGCCAGTGCTCTATTTATTGTGCCATCTAGCTGCCCACTCTTTTTTTTCTTAAAAAATATAGTTATAGCCAATTTACATGCTGTTCTGAGTCTAATGCTCTTTCTTTATGAATGTTTTGATATTTTTTCTTCCTTATTATTTTTATGACATCCTGATATCCCCTCATGTGAATATGCCATAGCTTATTCTCCTATCTTCCAATTAACAGATATGACAATTCCATGTTTTTCCATTATGAATAAAACAGCTATCTATACATTTTTGTCTGTATGATTAATTTACTTTTCTTGCTACCTTTGAGGTAGAGTCCTAGCAATGGAATCATATGAATAACTTATTTTTTGGTTCATTGAATGTAATGTCTGATTTTGAAAGAAAAGGATAAAGGACAAACTGATTCTGTGACACCTTTCACAGTCTATTATGCTATCAGTAAAGCAACTTTAGTCATTGCTTAGATGATTAGAGAAATCATATGAGTTCTAGCTGTATTGTGGGGCCTCAGTGCCATTTGACAAAAGTCACTTCTTTCAGTCCATTTGCCATTGGGTGAGATATCCCCTTTCTTTGTGCTAAAGAGATATGACTTGGTGGTTTCCATCAGGTCCTTTCTAGGTCCATAAAGGTTGGGCAGTTAGTTTTTTTTCTAAGAGAAAAATCATGAGAAGACCTAGCTTTGAATCTTGGTGGTCTTATTTTGCCGCCTGTACTTAAATCTTGGACAAATCCTTTTCCTTGGTGTTTTACTTTCTTCAGCCTACATACAATGATATAGGTTATATCTGGGTTCCTTAATTTTTTTGTGTATCATGTGTCTCTAGGAGTCTGAAAGCTATCAACTCCTCAGAAAAATATTTGTAAATGCAGAAAATAAAATATGTAGGATTACAGAGTAAACCAATTAAATTGAACACAATAATCAAAATGCATTTTTTTAAAATTTCACAAAGCCTAAATTAAGAAACCATGGGATAGATGATGTAGTAGCTTGATTACAGCTCAAACTTGCTATTGTTCTGTGGTTTTTATACCTTCATTGACAGCAGCAGTTTCTTATAGAGAGAGTAAGTAGTCATAATGACCTGAAATGCTAAAAAAGTATTTTTAAAGTACCTTCTGAAAAATCAGATATTATGTTTAACAGAATTCCGGCATGGTAATTTTTATAATGTTATGCTCAGAGTTAATATCTATTGTCCATATAGGGGTACCTCTCTACTAAAATTAGAATGTTATATAAACTAGACCCACTCAGTTTGGAAGTTAAGTATATTCTTAAATTTTTTTTGTCAGATATAAAAGTAGTAAAATTTGGGATTGCTTAAGAAATAGATAAACTAAGTGATTTATATTAGGTTTTTGTGGGAGGGGATTGTAAAGGAGCTGCTAATTTTTTAAATCATTTATATAGACTATTACCTCTTTTTGCTTCTACACCAGGGGTGAGGAGCCTGTGGCCTTGAGGCCACATGTGGCCCTCTAGGTCCTCAGGTGTGGTCCTTTGACTAAGTCACAGAGCAAATCCCCTTGATGAAAGGATTTGTTCTGTAAAACTCATGGTCTTGAGACCTGTAATGTTAATGGGATATAAGCTCTTCCTTACCTATTAATAAGGCCTTATATGGAGCTCATTGAGGGATGCTTGCTTAGGGGAGGCTTGCTCCTAGGAAGGCTTTCACACTATATATATATATATATATATATATATATATATATATATATACTCTGGGGGTGGCTAGGTGGCGCAGTGAGTAAGAGCGCTGCCCCAGAGTTGGAAGGACCTGGGATCAGTTTCAGCCTCAGAAAATTAGCACCCACACATAAATAATAACTACCCGTGTAACCTTGAGCAAGTTACTTAACCCAAAGTGCTTTAAAAAAAAAAGTGTACATACTCTGAGGTTAGCATTTTGCTTTGGGGGCTCGCTCACTCATTGAAAGAGTATTCTTGTGGTTTGACCAGATGAGACTCTGGGTAGCCGTTAAGGAGCCCTCCTTTCCCTCCCCCCCCACCCCCGATTTGGAAAAACCCAGATTTTCATTCTTCTCTCCCTGGTCACCATGGATGTATTGCCTTGGTCAGACAGTTGGATCTGTCTGTTGGTGTGTGCCAATTTGTTGGGTCTTTATTTCTCTGCTTGTGTTTTCTCTTTTCTTTGTTTGGATTTTCTCTGAAGTTCAGGGCGCTGACTTATCCCCTGAACTAATGAATATAATTAAAAAAAATTGTTGACCCCTTGATTAGCTATCTTTCCTAGTAAAGCAGATTTAATAACTTGTGCTATCAGCCATTCTGGGTATGCCAGTATGGTTGCCATTACAAGGTCGCAGACTCTTCTCCCCTGTCCTGGACATTGTTGGCAGCACCATATTAATCATTGTCAAAGCCTGCTTTCCTTCATAATGCTGTTTTTTTTTTTTCTAGACCTATGTTGGTTTGTATTTTATATTCATAGCCAATGAGGGGAGAAATACACAGTGAATGAGATATTTAAGAACAGTGAATTATAGTAAAGTATTTACCTTTTTCCATGGAATTTGCCACTTTTAAAGATGAGTGTTATTGGGTTCAACTGAAGTAGTTTCAATAAATTAATGAACATCCCTTGAAAGTTTCCAAATGTTTTGGTGAGAGCCTTTAGCACATGTTTTTCAAGTAGGGCTTAGACAGTAGAAGCATTATTTATCACAGGAAAAACTATTCATTACATGCATGATGCAGTCATACTGATTTGTAGGAAGTTTATCACTTACCACAGAGGGAGAATTTTTATGATCTGGTTACTTAGAACTCATAGAGTTACAGTCTTTTTTTGAAAAATAATTTGCATTCTCTGCTGTGTTTTATTCAACAGCTTCTACAATTAGTTATATTGTAAGTTAGTAATCAGCATGTTGACATTTGGATTTCAAATGGAATTAAATGTGATTCCAAGTATACTATTGACCATCCTAGAATTTCATAAATTCATTTGGGTAAATTTTCCTCCAAGTAGATTTCAGAAAAAAATTACTTTAAATAATACATATTTAATATTTTTATTGAGGGGGCGGCTAGGTGACGCAGTGAGTAGAGCGTCGGCCCTGGAGTCAGAAGGACCTGAATTCAGTTTTGGCCTCAGACACTTAATGCACACTCAACCAAAAACCTAGCCGTGTGACCTTGGGCAAGTTACTTAACCCCAATTGCCCTCCAAAAACCAAAAAAAAAAAAAAAAATTTTTTTATTGAGGATCTAAATATTTTTACCTTTGAATTAAATAAATATTTAAAACTTTCTTACTCTAATTTTTATTGATGTGAATTTAGAAGCTTTCCACTTATTTTAAAAAATCACTAAATTTTTTTGAATGAGCCTAGGAAGATTCAAAAGTTAACATAAGGATAGCATCTCTGTGAAATGCAAATTGTTATCGAATACTTACAACTGTTCAAATTTAATACTTCCAAAGAAATAGAGAACATCAGATAGGAACATGAAGAGGATTAATTTTGGAATCTTTATTGTTCTGGGCATGTTTTACAGGTATGCTCCTGTATACCCTCTCCCCTTGTTCAAAATAGAAATTGTAAGTTTTCTTAAAGAGGTGCCAAAGATCATTTTCACCTGAGGCACTCTTTTTCTCACTCAGTCACTCCATCAGTCAAAAAGCATTTATTAAACATTTATTGTGTGCTTAGGACTGGTTATTTAAAGAAGGTTAAAAGGTAACTCCCAAGCCCTCAAGGAGCTCACATTTTAATGGGGGACACAATATATAAATAACTATATATATATATATACAAGTTTTGTAGAGAAAGTGGAAAGAAAACTGAGAAGGGAGTTGCTACCTACTATGTGGAAAGCATTATATAAGAATAATGCCTCAAATCAAAGAACTATAATATAGTTCTGATTTACTTGGAAGAACTGGACAGGGTGTTGTTGTTTTTGGAGGGACTTTGGAAATCAAATAAGCAGTTCTAGCAAACAAATAATTCCAATATTACATAAATTATTAAAAAATAGGAAAAGTAAGCATCTTATCAAACTCCTATGAGATAAATATAATACTAATATCTGTACCTGGTAGAGATAAAGCAGAGAAAGAAACCTACATACTAATATCCCTAATGAATAATTAATATCAGTGCAAAAATATGCCCTCCTCCCACATTATATTTCTTGCTCTTGGCACAATAATTGAGATCAGTACTACTGCTTTTGGAAAGAGTATGTCAATCAATCACTTTGTTTCTTTACATTTGTTGTCTGTCCCTTATGCCTGGAATGCAAGTTGTCTTCTTCCATACTCACAAACCTTATCCTCCTTTAATATGCAGTTCAGTGCATTATGTGCACTAATGTGTAGTTCAGTGTAGTTGTATGAAGTCTTTACTGATTCTCCCCATTTGTTAATCTTCTTTCCTTTCTCAGACTTTCTTTACTTTATGTTTATTTGTGTATATGTTGCATTACTCTAGTTATACTGTAAATTCTCTGAAAGCTAGAATGTTTTCAGTGTGTTCACTCATGCATAATAGGCACTTAATAATGTATATTGTTCCACTTGGAAGTCTTGAAAATAATGGTGTCCTTAAGACTTCATACATTATAAAGTTTTCTGTTATTTTTGTTGTAATTAGCTGTGCTGGTTAGTTTGGTTAGATCATATGAATGTGGTTCTGAGGTCAAGGTCATGGTCTTAATCTCTGACTGGGTCAGTTAGAATTCATCTCTTCCAAGGGTATAGCCATTGTGTGCATGTGTATATATGAGACTACAGATGGAATAACATATAGATTGGCCATTGTAGCCCATCACTTCTGTAAGAAAAATAAAATACCTTACAGCATGTACCATACAGATGTTACATTAGCCACAAGGCTGCTACCACTGCTGACACAGATAATAGTCTCAAAGCAGAACAAGACATTATTATTTTATTTTAAAAACTGACATCTCTAAAATCATAGATGTATATGCCCCAATATACAAATTAATTATTGTACTGTATTTTGACATATGGAAAGCTCTCAAAAGATAATAGTGTCTACAAGAGTTGCCTTCTGAATTGATGCTAAAATGTGATAGATCCTAGTTTCCTAAAATTTTTAATAATTAATAGGAAATCACTCTGTTGCCAAGATAACCTGCTTTGTCTTATTTTCCGTGTTTTCTTTAGCTTGCTATTGAACAACATACTTATCTTTTCTAATTATTATTCACTAACAGCAATAATCTTAATTGAAGTCAGCATGACACAAAGTAGAGAGCTGGCCTTGGAGTCAGAATGACGTGGGTTCAAGTGCCCTCCCCCCTTTCACATACTAGATTTGTGACATTGAGCTGGTCTCTGAACCTCTCGGTGGTGCCAGGAAGCTCTCTAAGACTTTGAATTGTTGGATGGTTAACTCATCCATCTGCATTGGTACTTGGAGCTTCTTCCTTGCAAACCCCTTGTGATTTCACAAGTGAATTTGAATGTCATAGTTCTCTGAGACCCAGTGTAAGGAAAGGAAAATTACATGTGCCCTTGAGGGGGCAGTATGTAGGAGGATGTTAGATATTAGAAAGGGCTTTCACGGAGAAGGTGGTATCACAATTCGGTCTAAAGAAAATAACCTACTACAGTAGATTTTTAACATGGGGGCAAGGGAATGGGGGAGGGGGAGAATCCATTCCAGATGATACCTGAAATGGTTTTGGACAGGGGTGGGGAACCTGTGGCCTCGAGGCCATATGTAGCCTTCTAGGTCCTTGGGTTTGGCATTTTGACTGAGTCCCAAGTTTAAGGACAAATCCTTTTATTAAGGGGATTTATTCTAGGAAGTTTGAATGCAGTCAGAAGTCCTCAGGTGAGGACCTGGAGGGCCACATGTGGCCTCAAGGCTTCAGGTTCCCCACCCCTGGTTTAGGCCATTGCACAAAGGTAGGAAGAGACAAGATAAGAAGGAGGAATTATGAGCCGTGTGACCTTGGGCAAGTTACTTACCCGCAATTGCCCTCCAAAAAAGAAAAAAAAAGAAGGAGGAATTATGGATGTTCAGTCATTTTTCAGTTGTGCCCAACTCTTTGTGACCCCATTTAGGGTTTTCTTGGCAGAGATTTTGGAATTTTACAGGTGAGGAACTGAGGCAAACCAGATTAGATGACTTGCCCAGGGTCACACAGCTAGTGAGTGTCTATCTAAGTCCAGATTTGAACTCAGGAAGAAGATTTTTCCGGACTCCAGACGTGGCCCTCTCCATTCACTGCTGCTGTGAAGGGGGAATAGAGAGTAATATATGTGACTGGAACATAAACTTCAAGAAGGGATTATATAAAGTAAATGTAAGTGGAAGTCAGATTATAGAAGACCTCGAAGTGCTAGGGTCCCAAAGAAAGGCAAAAGCAATCCCTTCCTTCAGGGTGGGCACAGTGTAATTGAGAAGACAACATAGAAAGAACTTGGCACAAAACTAGCTCTAGGCAGGATAGATTGGAGATAAATTCAAAGGGAAAGGGGATTGGAAAAGACTTGGAGAGTGGCGGCTAGGTGGTGCAGTGAATAGAGCATGGGTCCTGGAGTCAGGAGGAAAAGACTTGGAGAAGATGGGATTTTCAGCTGGGACCTGAAGGAAGCATGGGAAGCGAGGGAGCAGACAGGAGGTGAGAAGAAAATTCTGAGCCGAGCAGGTAGCCTATGAAAATGCACAAGATGTTTACTGAATGAATAAATGAATATCTAAGGCACTGTGCTGGTAAATGCTAGGGATCCAGAGACAAGTCTACTCAAATAGTAACACAGTAGATCTAGGACAGTGGTTGGCCAGGCACTCCTTGACTGTGGTCACAGTGGCTGGGGACTTTCACCACCTCCAGACCTTTACATGCCCTGGTTTGCTGGCTCTTTCTGTAAGGGAACTAGCCTCCCCAGTGATTCAACTCTACCCCTCTCCTTGGATTTCTTGAGTTTTTGGAGGGGGCAGTTGGGGTTAAGTGACTTGCCCAAGGTCACAAGGCTAGTTTTAGTGTTAAGTGTCTGAGGTCAGATTTGAACTCAGGTCCTCCTGACTCCAGGGCCAGTGCTCTATTCACTGCACCACCTAGCTGCCCCACTCCTTGGATTTCTTGAATTTGAATTTCTACCTTTGTAACATGTAGTTTTATTTCCACACAGAAAAGAGAATGCTAGGCAATACTAGATAACAGAATTATTAAAGCAGAATCCGGTAACCTCTTGCTGCTTGTATTTTGCTACTAGTTGAGAGACTAATACTTAGGCATCATTTTGACATTTGCAGACAGTTTCTTTGCAGAGGCTGATAATTAACCATTTATGGGTGAACACTAAGTAGGCTCTTTCTTTCCATAGTCTCTCTCTATCTCTCTGTATCTGTTTGTTTCTATGTCTGTCTAGCTCTTTCTCATCCTTATATTTTGGTGCTTCAGGTAGAAGAGGGCTGAGGGGCTGAGGCCACTCCTTTAATATATCCATAAGTCCAGTTCAGCAACCAACTAAGGGACTTTTCATTGACACACAGTACAAACTTCTGAATTGTTATGGTGGAAAGGAAGCAGTTAGAGGCAATGTGTGTCTGCCTTGAGCAGTAATAATATAGCGTTTATTTAGTGCTTTAAGATTTGCCAGCTGCTTTACAGATACTTCATTTGATCTTCACAGTAGCCCTAGAAGGGAGGCGCTATTATCATCACCATTTTCTAGATGAGAAACTAAGTCCCAAGGAGGTTAAGTGACTTGCTCTGGGTCAAGACCATATTTGAATTCAGGTTTTCCTGAGTCCAGGTCAGTCATTTTAACTCTGTATTACCTCACTGCCTCCAATGACAGTGAAAGGAGAGGGGGAAGGAAGCAGGCCCACTTCAAGCTATCAGGCACATGCCTTGGTTACAGACTGAGCTTGCCCCAGGCCTGGTAGGGGAAAGGGCTAGCTAGTTACAAAGAGAAAAAGATAAACTAAATTGAATGTGGACTGCAGATTCCTTTTTAATCTTTGGACAAAGAATAGTGCTTAGATTTCTATTTTTTTCCCAGAGGATCTGGATTCTCTTTCTGGCTTATCATAGTTATGGCTTTTCCTTTTCCTCCAGAGGTTTGTTTTCAGATTTTTTTTCTCTCTTGTATCTGGCAGTATATTTGAACAGTTTTGTGATGAGATGGTTTCTGAGATTCTGTATTAGTTTAGTATAAATGACCATAATAAAGATACTCATTGTTAATTATACCATAACTGCTAAGGAATTTCTTGAGATTAACCTAGTATTTTTGTGTGGCACATACATGAACTAAAAACGTGGGGCTTTACACCAGTTTCTAGGATGGGAGATAGGGGATGAACTCAATTTATTCATCCAAGAACTGAATTACATAAGCTGATCCCATCAGAAAAAGGATGAACTCTATGCAAGCCTGGATGAAATAAAGAGATATTCTTGCCTGTCCTAATAGAGCAGAAAGGCTACAAAATTGAACATTATTTGTTACTCTGCTTTTCAGAAGTAGTTTTTGTTTTTTTAGATGAGTCAGTAAACAAGCATTCATTAAATCCTTGCTATACGCCAAACACTGCTAAGTAGGGATACAAGACCTACAGAAACAATCCCTAACTTTAGGGAGCTTAAATTGTAATGTAAAGGAAGGAAACAAGCATGCCAGGAACTGTACTAAACTCTTGACAAATATTTTACTTAATCCCCACAACTACCCTGTGAGGAAGGTACTGTTATACAGTGTTTAAACTACTTGCCCCAGGTCACTTACCTAGTAAAGTATCTCAGGCTGTATTTGGACTCAGGTCTTCCTAACTCCACTTCCAGGGCTTTATCCATGGTGCCACCTACTTGCCTCTGGGGAAGATAACATGTAAATAACTGGGAGAAAGGAAAAGGGGGGGGAAGTGGGAAGGAAGAATGAGAAGGAGAGAGAGGGAGAGGAAGAAAGAAGGGGAGAGAGGGAGCGTGAGAGAGACAGTGGAGGAGAGGAAGGCAGGAGAGAGGTGGGGAAAGAAAGGGAGGGACACACACACAGGAAGGGCAGAGAAAGACAATGGAAGGAGGGAGAAGAAAAGGGAGGGGAGAAGGGGAGAGAGGGAGGGAGAGAAAGAATGATGGGGAGGAGGGCAGGAGAGGGGGGAGGTAGGGAGAGGAAAAGGAAGGGAAGGAGAAAGAATAGGAAGGGAGAAAAGAAGGAAAGAAAGGGGAGAGAGACATACAGAGAAAGAGGGGAAGGGGGAGAGAGAGAATGGAGGGAAGAGGGAGAGGACAGTGGAGAAAGGAGAGAGGAAGGGAATAAGAATTTTTGGAAGGAGAGATCATCCCAGAAATAGGGGAACACCACTACAAAGGCATAGAAGTGAGAGATGTCACATTTTGGGGACATAGGCTCATGAAGTCAGATTAAGAGAAAATGGAGGGGAGCAGTGCAGTTAATTGATGCCTGAATATGTGCACACTTGGCTACTTAACCCATAATACCTACTACTGGCCTTATACAACAGGGGTGGGGAACCTGCAGCCTCGAGGTCTATGTGACCCCTTAGGTCCTCAAGTGTGGCCCTTTGACGGAATCCAGACAACTGTGAAGTTCCCCACCCCTGCACTAGACTGCGCTTCAGTTTAGCACCTCATCCAGCCATCCAGTCAAGTCATCTTGCCATCTATCTGTTGCCATGCACATAGCACCCCCTCCAGGCCAGCCTGCTTCCCCCCTCACCAGAAGAAACTCTCTTTCTTAGTTCCCCCTATCATGTCTTGTCTCGCCACTGAGAGTGTAAGCTCCTTAGGGGGGCAAAGGCTGTCTCTTTTCAAAATATATGTAACTCGGTGCTTAGCGCAGTTCCTGTTGCTCATGAGCATTTAGGAAAGGCTTATTCATTCATTCATTCACTTTCTCTGTGAATGCTTATGTGATCCCCACAGCTGTTAATCTTTCCTTATTCACTTTGCCTGGAAGTAAAGGCTACTGTTAAAAAAGGGGGGGGGGGGGCTAGACCCATGACAAGAGCAAGGATGATGAGGGAACAGCCCAACTCCCTGGTCTTCCCTTGGTGTATTCAAGGAAGACGCCCAGCATGTTGAGGGGATCCCCTGCACAGACAGGCATACTGATTTAGAATCTGCACTAGTAGAGGAAATATCCACATGAGTGAAACCACTTAACTACTTTTTGCCTCAGTTCCTCACCTTGCAAAATGATTTGGCAGCTATGTGGTGTGGTCAGTAGAGTGCTTGATCTGGAATTGGGAAAATCTGAGGTCAGATCCTGACTCAGACACTTACTAGTTGTGTGACCCTGGGTATGTCACTAAATGTCTTTCAGGCTCAGTTTCCTTTTCTGTAAAATGTAGAGAGTAGCCCTAATTTTGTATACTTTAAAACAGTGTTAAAGTTGCTATTTTAGGGATTCACAGCCTTGTAGACAGGTCCTTACTGTCATGGGCCTGTTTATAAACACATAAGTTCATACTTGAGTAGAGCTGATAAGGCACATACACAGATGACTGTGGGGACCGTAGTGGCCCCTGCCTGTGACAGGGTTGTTGTGAGGATAAAATGAGAGTATGTGTGGGGCACACTGCAAACTTTCATAGAGACGCCAGCTGCTGTTATAATTATCATAATCATACTGTATCCCCTTTGAAGCCCTTTGCAGCTCTGAATCTGTAGTCCTAACACCCGTGACCTAAGTGCTTGCTGTATACCAGGTATAGTGATAGACAGTGAGGAGACAAGGACAGAAATGACCATCCCTGCCCTGAGAAGCTGCCATTCTACTGGAAGGAAAAAAACATTCACAAGTAAATATAAAAGCAGGTGCAAAATAAATACAAAGTAACTTTGGGGGTGAGAAGTGCCCACAGTTTTGTGGATGGAGAAGGTGGCACTGGAGTTGCTTGGGCTTTAATGGAACTCTGAATTTTGAGAAGTGGAGGCAAGGAAAAACAGCCTTACAGTTAATTAATTATATCAATATAAAGAGAATGGATTAGAAAGCGAAGAGACTGCAGGCAGGGAAACCAATTAGGAAGCATTTATAGTAGCATAGGCAAGAGGTGATGAGGTCTGAACTAGGGAACTCAATTAAATTCAACACTTATTAAGCCTTCTCCATGTTCAAGACACTGGGGTACTGACAAAAAAATGAGATAGTCCCTACTGTTATGTAACTCACATACAACATGCATATTTGTATGTAAGTAAAAGGTTAATTTGACAGCCAGCTGTACTTACAGCTATACAAATGACAGGCAGGAGATAGAAGGGAATGATTTCCTAGTATTTAAAAGGAGGAGCGAATATTCAGGGGAAACTTTGCTCAGCTCTACCTATCAAAAACTGCAAAGGAGAAAAATAAGGTGGGGACTGGGGGAAGGCTATTAGTTTAAACTGATAAAGTGTCACTTAAAGTGACAGTTTTAGTAACAGTGATGAGGAGTCAGCAAGTTCAGATGATGTATTCTTGGAGTTCTAGGACAATAATGTGAGGATGGGAAGGTCCAGGGAAGTTTTGTTTGAAGGGTAGGAGATATCTAGGCATGAGCCAGGAGACATTGAAGTTGGGGGTAGATAATCCCAGGGTTAATCTTCTGCAGGAGCCTCGAAGAGGTGGAAAGAGGACATAGGGAGTGATTAGCCTTAACAAAGAGACAGATTTAGGAAATTTAGAGACTTGAGCAAAGGAAGAGAAGAAGAGGGAAGGTATAAATTTTGACTTTGAAATATGGAGTACTGGAAATAAAAGAATCTCACAGAAACCTCCTAAGTAGGAAGAGAAAGGGAAAAGGGGATATGAACTTGGTGGCAGAAGGGATTTAGGAGAGAAGAGAACTCTGGGAACCACTTTGATGAAAGCCTAATTTATAAAACAGGGAGGAGTAAAAGAATTGCCTTGTAGCAGTGAGGGCCCAATTGAGATTAGAAAGCATGAATTGGTAGTACATCTAGTCATCACAGTTTCACAACTTTCTTCCAAAGCATTTTCTTTATTCCAATAAGTGCCTACTAAGTGTCATGCTCTGGGCTAGGGATCCAAAGACAGGTGCACATTCTCCAGGTGGCTCCTTCTTGGGCTCTGAGGTGGTTGACTCTGAACAAGGCTGGGTTGCTCAATGTCTTTGTGGTGGTGTGGGAAAGGTGGAGCATCATGGGAGTGGCCCAGATGTCAGTTGTAGTCCTCAAGTTTCTTTGTTTTTTAATGATTACTCTTTAGATCTGGCTTAGATGTGGTCATTCAGCCAGTTGTAAACCCACCTAACTGCTGTCATTTAGATCACCTCTGCTTTGTTAAATGCCTTTTGAAATGTAGGTGTGCCATATGTACACCCCCCACCCACCTCTCCATGCTGTCCTCATCTACCAGCTTACTGATCCTTCTAAAAAACAGAAGTAGTAATATTGTTTTGGCATGGCATGTTCTTGATGAAGGTATGTTGGCTCAGGGATGATTGCTTGTCTCTTAAAATGTTAACAAAATAAACGAGACATCCTGGAAATCAAGCTCATCATCCCAATGTTTTATAGCTTCTGTTTTTTCACCCCTAAATTGAGATATTTACCTAATTCCAATTTAGTGGCACCTCTTCCAGTTCCATGCTTCATGATTTTTTCAGAGATCACTGATAACAGTGCAGCAATCACAACCACAAATTACTTTCATCTAGGTCTAGGAGATAGTTTATTTAGATTCATTCATTGATGTCACCTTAATGGTCCTTTAGGTGGCAGTTAGATAGCTCAGTGGATAGAGTGCTTGAGCTGGAGTCAGGAAGAACTGAGTTCAAATCTGTCCTTAGACTAGCTATGTGACCCTGGGCAAGTCACTTAACCTCAGTTTGCCTTATTGCACTGGAGAAGGAAATAATAAACCATTCCAGTATCTTTGCCAATACAATCCGTGGACAGTATGGCCCACGAGTTCATGAAGAGCCAGACTCAACTGAACAGCAATAACAGTACTTTTACTTCACTTACCTTGAGTTTCAGCTCCCTGTTAGCCATTTAATCGTAGCCTTCCTAGTCTGAAGGCAGATAGCATGACTCATATGTAAACAAAGGAGGACTCGTTTTTTTCTAATGGTTCTTTGGTAATTTCATACACTAGCCACAGCTCTGGAGCCAGTGACAGAGACAGTTAGGCTGAGCATGTTTCATAATAGGTGGCTTTGTATATGTGTATGCCTCTGCCGGCTGGCCCAGGACAGGTGGGTGACTAGTAGTTACGCAGTTACTTATTCCATATGACTTCAGGGTTCTTGGTGTCCTCAAAGTACTCCCCATTGAGCTACCCACATCACTCATATGTCATTACATCCACACCTGTCTAATCAATTAACAAGCATTTTCACTAAAAGTGAAGTGCTATGCTATGTATTGGGGCAGCTAGGTGGCACTGCGGATAGAGCCCTGGGCTTGAAATCAGGAAGACTCATGAGTTCAAATCCAGCCTCAGGCTCTTCCTAGCTGTGTGATCTTGGGCAAATCACTCAGCCCTATTTGCCTCAGTTTCCTCCTCTGTAAAAAGAACTGGAGAAGGAAGTGGCAAACTTCTGAAGTACCTTTGCCAAGAAAACCCCAAAATGGGGTCACAAAGAGCAGGACACAACTGAAAAGACTGAACAGAAATTATAGGTATTAGAAATAAAAGAACAGAAATTAAACGGTTCCTGCCCTTAGGGAGTTTTCATTCTCTTGGAGGAGGGGTGTGTGTGTGTGTGTGTGTGTGTGTGTGTGTGTGTGTGTGTATACACACAAATTATATTTTAAAAATATAAGAATTTTTGCAGAAAAGGGAAGAGGCACTAACTGCTGGGGGGTGGGGTTGGGAAAGGCTTCTGTAGAAGGTGGCCTATTAGTGTTTTTGGCTCCAGTTAAGACTCAGCTTAAATTCCTACCCTCTGTTAAGAGGGCATCTTTCCTGATTCTCCCAGTAACTCTAGTGCCTTTGCTCCACAGTCCTTTGTAACAGGGCCTGGTTTAAGTGCTGAGGAAGCAGATATGAAAATGAAAGTCTTCTACCCTCAAGGAGTTTCCATTCTATCACACTGCAAAAAACCTATCAGATTCTCTGCTGTTAGCAGATTTTTATAGGGAAGAAAGTGGTGCCTAAACGTTTTGTTGGGAGAGGAGCACAACTAAGGGGGTAGAAGGATTTTAAAAGGTAGATCTGGGGGTCTTACAAAAAAATGTTCTTTCTATATCACTATTTTGTGGGAAGCCATGGCAGCAATTTTTCATGAAGGCCTGTGACCATTTATACAGCAAAGTAAGACCAGAAAGGAATTCCCCTTCATGTTCCTCAGTCATTCTCATTGTATTTTTCCCTCTCTAGATGCCTGAAGAACAGGCATTCTGTGTTTTGGTGAAGATTATGTATGACTATGGCTTGAGGGATCTCTACAAAAATAACTTTGAGGATCTTCACTGTAAATTCTATCAACTGGAACGACTCATGCAGGTAAGATCAGAATCACTACTTTTTGTCTGTTGGTGAGGGGAATCTGACAAGCCATTCCAGGGTGAGTGAGGAAGTTCTATTTGGTATTGTACAGATGTTAGAAATGAGCACGGGCCTTGCCTAATCTCTATATGAGTCTTAATACCCATCAGAAATTAAATTTCATTAAATTGTCATTTACATTTTGAAACTTATTATGTCTAACACATTAAAGATTTTTATTTTAATAAAGTACATTTATTTGGGGGGAATTTTCTAGAGCTACTAGGTATCAGACTGCCACACTATTGATGTGAAAGAATTAGGAGAGTTATAGACAAAGGATTCAAAATGTTATGAGCTCTTCCCAAATTAACAAGTACACAGGCCAAATATAGGTCTAGAAGCAGGAAATCTTTTCAGTTTTTCCCACACAAGTCTCATGGTCCTATTCACTGTTAAAATGGAATATCAAGTGAGACTTAAGAACAAGGTCATTAAGAAATCGAGGGGAGGGGAAGACTATAATATATTTGGATCTTTACAAGCATTTAGAAGCAAGATGTTTTGAGATTTCATTCTATCAGTTGTAATTTTAGGATCATTCAACTGTTTTAAGTTTTCATTTATAGGGAAAAAAAGGTTATGTTTTTGAACAGTTTGTAACCTGATGGCATAAGGCATTATCTTGATACATAAAGAGTTTATGTTGTTGAAATAGCAGTAGATGGCTGTTGGCTCCATCTGATTTGGGTTGATTTTTGCGTTTTTCTTCATGAGATGTAATTAGGAGGACATCATATTGGATGTAATTGCTTAATTCTCTAACCTCCCTAGCCTAGCTTATTATATATGGTGAATGAAGAGCAAGAAATCTTGAAGTACTATGAAGTAATACTATGATCTATCTACAGTGTAACCATTTGAAATGAGCCCCATTTAAAGTACTTGGAGGATGTATATGCATTTGTGATAATTTTAAAGCAGTCACTCTGTGCCACAATTGATGTTTTCCCAATGGTTTAATTATGGGAATTAGAGTAAGCATTACCCCTATATTTTGACCTTGGCTTCTCAGTAATTAAAATGGCTTCGTTAATGCCCCATATTTTGCTTTTCATGCTTTTGGAGATAAATTATAACTTCTTCTTAGTACATGAACATTTCTTTAATTAACTGGGAGAGAAAAAAAAGTAAGTTCTCATACAAGGCCATTTTAGTTTTGTACAACATACTGGAGCAATTTCAGTAGTTGTTTGGGTTTAGGATGTTATGGTGTACAATTATTGTAAAAGCAAAATAAAAATGTTTATGTGTTGTTGAGTTGTCTAAATTCCAAAGAAGCCATTGCATAATCTGGAAACTAGATGAATTGAGGCATAAAAAGTTAGAGCTTGGAAAATAAGATGATTTAATTCAACTCTTTCATTTTATAGATAAGGAAATGGAAACACAAAGTGGTTAAGTGACTTGCTTGAATTAAAAAAAAAATTAGTTCATTGAAAAGACAGAACTAGAAATCAGATGACCTGACTCCAAACAAGGCTTTTTCTGTTATGGCAATCTCCTTTGATTTGAGTTGGTCTTAAAAGAAAGGATACAATTTTTTTCTTACATATTTGGGCATTGAACCATTGGTGGGGCTGGTGAGGCTATCAAAACATGAATTGGAGTTATAGAAGTGGTCTTTCTCTTTTTATCTCTGTGCCTTTTTCTAGCAAAAGTCTTGTTTTGCTAAAGGGTAAAGATTTTCTGAAGAGCAAGTGACATAGACATGGTGTTGTGTTCATATCATAGTTTTATTTATTTTATTTGCTTGCTTACCTGTTTATATAATCCAACGCTTGTCCTTATGTCACTTTTCTAATGTTTCCTGATATGGTAAATCTTAGAAGGTGAGTAGATAGAATGATCATAATCTATAATGATGATCATAATCAGTGGAACCTTCATAATCTGTTCTGGCTGGAGCGTACCCCGTGGAGCATTTGTGAAGTTGGGCTGAACACTCCTGAACACTTTTAGGGAAGCACTTACACAGGTGACTTCCATATCCCATAATCATTTAAACCTGACCATGAGATTTTGGAAGTGGCTCAGGGTAATTCAGCTCAAGTCCATGCATGTTCATTGGGGTATGCTCTCATTAGAGTAGATCTGGAGGACTCCCTTGATTCCCCTTGTTACATTCACACTTATTTTAATATTTTGAGGATCTGGGATTATATCGCTGTGTATATCCCTGTACTAATGCAGACCATTCACTACCCCTCTATAACTTAGCAGATGTGGCCAAAAAATGCATTACTCTGCAACTAGTGATAGATCTCCCTTGTATTGGTCTGACTGCCATTGGGCAACAGATACAGTCTCTTTCTGAACCTGTACTGGCCTGAAAATCTTTACAGATGGATAGAACCTTCAGGATTTGCTGGCACAGTCTTTCAGAATGCAGGCTCACCTCTACACCATTATGAGGCATTTGAGTTGGACTGAGATTGAGAGATAATGGCTGTATTGCCATAAAATTCTAAATCAGCAATAACAAAAACTTTTGGTGCTTTTACTCCTTTCCCTTTTCATAATCTACCTTGTTGTCTTCTTATTTGTGTAAATGTAATGTTCCTACCTGAGACTGTGAGTTCTCAAGAGCAAGGATTATATTGTTTTTCATTTGGGCATTCCCATTGCCTAGCACAGCAGCTTGTACCTGTTACCTAGTAGATTCGAAATGAATATTTGCTGACTTAAATTCCTCCTTCCTCATTTTTCCTCTTTAAATTCTAGGAGCAGTTACCAGACCTGCACAGCCACTTCTGTGACCTGAACCTGGAGGCTCATATGTATGCATCACAGTGGTTTCTCACCCTCTTCACTGCCAAGTTCCCTCTATGCATGGTCTTCCACATCATTGACTTACTGCTTTGTGAGGTACAGTGTCTATCTTGGAAACCTAAGCCAACCTAGAAAAATTCCATTTTGGAATTTTTACAGTTTTCTGTTTTCTCTGCTTTTGTTATCAACTTTAAAACAAATTCAGAAGAAGCAAAAAGTTTACTATTTTGGAATATAGAACAGAAACCTCATTTCAGCTATAGGATGGTTCTTAAAATATAGTTTTGTTGCTACTGAACATTGTTATGTCACTGCAGTGAGATAGGAGTAGGGGCTGAGCCTATGATTTCACTGGCATGGGAGGAAATTCCCAAATGAGGAAATTCTTTTTACCAGCACAGATTGATGCTTTTTAAAAAAAATCAATTTAAAGTCTCAGTTGCCTAGAGCACTGAGAGATTAAGTGTAGGTCACATGGCCAGTCTATGTATAGGTAGGACATGAACCCAGGTCTTTCTGTTTTTGAGACCAGTTCTCTATTCAACATGCCACCCTAAAGTAATGGAATTAAACTAAGGTAATGTAGTTTGTAAATTAAGGTAATATAGCTCAAAACTAAGGTAATGTAATTAAATAAACTATGAATCTGGTTAAAATGGATAGAAGTAACTAAAATATAGTATAAATTATACTATACCAAGTATACTATATTTATAATTAAACATACTATCAAATAAGGTTAAAATGAATACCAGTAAATTAAATTAAGTAATTTGATTAAAGAAAATATCACTATAAACTTACATTGAACAGTATTGTGTTAAATATTAAAGATGTCCAACAAAAGAATTTTAACATAATTTTATATAAGAAGTATATATGTCCACACATTTGTGTGTATGTATATATAATTGAATTATGAATTTCAAATTAGTGGGATCTAAATTAATGCAGTTTTTACTTGTGTGCTCAATCCATAGCTATTCTATATGTTCATGGATTTAGCTGAGGTTTTTGCTATATCATTGAAAGAGAAATAAGTAGGTGATTATGTGGATTATATTTGGTTTTTTGCTGATTTGGTGGAAATAGCTTTTCACTTAAAAATAAAATCTCTATCATATTAAATTCTATCATGTGAATTAGGAAAAAAATGGATGTATCATTTCATTTTAAAGTGTAGATATGTACTATAGGCATATATAAAGTTAACTTGCCATAGTATAGCAAGTTAATCTTGGAGTCAGGAAAGACCAGAGTTCAAATGGCTCAGATGATGCTGTGCAAGTCACTTAACTTCTCACTGTTTCATGCAACTCTCTGAGGCTTTAAGTTGTAGAATAGGTGTTGGTCTGTATTGGTAGAAGGAGTAGAAGGAGTAGAAGGAGTAGAAGGAGAAGGTAGAAGGAGAAGGAGTTTCCTTCCCAGGAGTTCCCTGTATCATTGAAATCATAAATCTGGACCCCCCCAAAAAAAACGTTTGTACACGTATGTGGGGGTGGGTGGGAGGGTGCAATACAGCTATATCAGTGATTTTTGGCTACAACTCTTGAAGATTACTTACTGTCAGAAAGATTGTGATCTATTTTGGTAGAATACCCATGTCAACAAAAACATGGATCCTTCATGGAATGGATTATGAATGTCTATGAATATAGACACAAGCATTACCCTTCTCATATATGCCTATACACATCTTCCCTTCACCTCCTTACCTAGTTCATCAGCAAAAGCACAAAAGTAAAATGTTCTTGGGGGTGGCTAGGTGGCACAGTGAGTAGAGCATCGGCCCTGGAGTCAGAAGGACCTGAGTTCTGATCTGGCCTCAGACACTTAACACACACAAAAACCTAGCCGTGTGACCTTGGGCAAGTTACTTAACCCCAATTGCCCTCGAAAAAGCAAAAAAAAAAAAAAAAAGTAGAATGCTCTATTTTTGCCTCTTTTGGACAAGTGCAAAGCTTTAGAACAGCGGTTCTTAACTTTAGATCCTTGGATGACCAAGGGGTGCATGAATGGATTTCAAGGAGTTTTTTAATTTGGATGGGAAAAAATTTACATCTTTATTTTCATTAACCTCTAACTGTAAATTTAGCATTTCATTCAAAAAAAATTTTTGGAGGGAAGAAGGCAAGGCAATTGGGGTTAAGTAACTTGCCCAAGATCACACAGCTAGTTTTTGTGTTAAGTGTCTGAGGCTGGATTTGAACTTAGGTCCTCCTTACTCCAGGGCCGGTGCTCTATTCACTGTGCCACCTAGCCGCCCCTTAAATTATTAAAACAAAAACAAACATTATTCTACAGACTTCACCAGGACCCCAGAGAGGTCCATGACACAAAATAAGATGATCTTCCTAAACATGAAAAATTGAAATGTATCAGAGTTTATGGGCTGATAGAGAAAGTTTAAATTTCTTCATAGTAAGAATCATTATCCTGACTGAGCTCTATTTCTACTTTTTACTTAGTTAATTTACTCTACAAATTAGTTAGTCTCTAATTTCTTCTTGACAAACAGCTGCTTGTGATTTACTTCAGGTGTGCTAATAATATAGGCTCTATTAAAAGTGTTGAATATTGGTAGAATATACCTTTATATATATATATTCCATATATATATATGGAATATATATATGTTTTAATATATATAAAATATATATATATTCCATGTATATATATATATATTCCATGTATATATATATATATATATACATGGAATTTGGCAGGTTGTTGGATTTTTTTTTAGTTTGTAGTATATTTCATAAGAATATCCTATGCAATTATTCACCAGAAGGGAAATGAAGATGGAGGCAAAAGGAGCTGGAGATGGAAAGGACTGAGATTATTATAGCTAACAGTAATATAATGCTTTAAGGTGTATAAAGTGCTGCATATGTTATTTTATACTTAACCTCACAGCAACCTTATGAGGTAGGCCAGACAGGAGTGATGTTACCCTATAAGATGAGGAATCTTAGGCTCAATTCTTGGTCCAGTATCCCATGGCTAGTAAGCAACAGAACTGAGATTCAAACCCTTCCATTCTCTTTCCATTTAGAATAGCAGCCATACTCTTAACTCTGAAAAATAAATATTGATAATTTAAAATGTAAATGATCTGAAATAATAAATATTGATGACCCTTTTCTATTAGGTTATTTCAGAATGGTCCTGATAATTACAGCTTGGAACAGAAATGCAGACATAATAAGAGTCTAAAACAGTATCTACCCAATCACAGTGAAAGCCTGTGGTACGGGTCAGTACCATGATCAGTACCATGGACAAATCCATATGTGGACCTTTGCTTGCACTATTCCCCATGCTTGTAATTTTTTCCTTATCTATTCTATACCTGCTAAATTCTGATCCATCCTTTAAAGCCTAGATTAAATGCCATCTCTTTCATGAACTTTTCCCTGATCCCCTGGTGCATAATGAGTCTTGGGCTTCACATGGACAATCTTTGTTTTGTGTTTGATCATATAATATTATATATTTTACTTAGCTTTTTATTCACCTTCTAGACCATTAACTGCATGAGGGCAAGGACTGTGTGATGTGAACTTTGTATCTCATCTGTCACCTAGTACAATATACTGCATTCAGTAGATATTTAATAAATATTTGGTGAATTAATGGAGAAAAATTACTTTGTGGTATAAATACAAAGGAATATTTTCATTACTTCATCTTTCATCCTGTTGTAGAAATGTATTGGGAAATAGTGGATAAAGTCCTGGACTTGTAGACTAAAGACTTGTCTTGCCTTGTAACTAAGTGTGATTCTGGACACGATAGTTCATCTCCCCCTGCCTCAGTTTCCTCCTCTGTAAAATTGGGATAATAATAGCACAAAGTAATTGTGAGCATCAAAGTAGTTAATACATGTAAAACATTTTGCAAATGCTAAAGTTCTCAGTAAATATGAACTGTTATGATTATTTCTCCTTTCCTGCTGGAGTTGACAAATATTTAAAATCCTAAAAGATGCTACTGTGCTAGAGAAATGTCCTGAATAAAACATCTATAGAAACTGGTCCCTATAAGATATCTTCATCAAGCAAGCAATTCACATTTTCATGGTATTGCATTACTGTTTTGTTCCAGATGTGGACATGTTGATTTTCAAAATCTCAGATACTCTAAAAAGAGGCAGTGTATTGTTCTACAAATTCATTTATTCTAGAATTCTTTTACAAAGTGAAAGAGACTATTAGGTAAAATATATCAATAACTAAAAAGCATGCAGTCACTCAATTCTTTCCCATGTCTCCTTCCAAAAAATATTTAAATGTCCTACAGCCGTTGAGAAGCTGTGGTTGGGGAAAAACAAACAAAAAACCTTTCAAGAAGAAAAGGGAAGGATGTAAAATTTGATAGTGCTTTTTGTTGGAAGCAAAAAAGGAAATTGCAGATTGAAAAAAAAATTCCTTATAAGTCCTCTTTCCAGGTTGAAAAAAAATTCCTTGTAAGTCCTCTTCCAGATGAAGACATTTGAAATTAAAGTAAGAAGGGACAGCTAGGTGGCATGGTGAGTAGAGCACAAGCCCTGGAGTCAGGAGGACCTGAATTCAAGTCCGACCTCAGACAATTAACACAAAAAACTAGCTGTGTGACCTTGGGCAAGTCACTTGACCCCAATTGCCCTCCAAAAAAGCAAAAGAAAGAGAGAAAGAGAGAAAGGAAGGAAGGAACAGAGGGAGGGAGGGAGGGAGGAAGAAAAAAAAAATTAAAGTCAGAAAGAACATAGTTTGAAAAGAGTTGATAAAATTTTACCCACCCAGTATTCATTAACTCATTAACTCATTATTTTCTTAAATAATAAGGGGAAAATAAAAGAAGGGTCTATTTTTTTTTTTTGCTTTTTTTGAGCGGGGGTAGAAGGGTCTATTTTTTAAAACAACCTTTTTGTGCTAATGGACTGTTTCTTTGCAACTTTAGAATAGAAAGAAGTTGAACCATTGACCTCAACTGAAAGTTTTTAGCTCTTTTTCTTTAGCCAGTTGGGATTCAGGAAGTTTTCTGTTCTTTGTTTTTCTGCCCTCCCCTGCCCCCAGCACCTTTTCCAATACTCAGTGGACACCAAGAGCCTCTAGCACTTTCAGTCTTGACAAGTTAACTGACTACCCTACGCTGAAATTAAAATCTTTCTATAGTTTCTTGAAGTTTAAAAAAAACATCTTTGACCCTTTAAATTAGAGCATATTTCCTGCTTTTGTTTTAAACTTTTAGGGTGCTGAAAGCCTCAAAATGGATAGCATCACTACAATGGGATAGATCTTTCTTTACAGACATTTTTTCAGGAACTGTTCTTCAAGGAAACATAGCTATGGGATTTTTCTCAGTGCTAGACTTTGTTTTTTCTTTCTTACCAATGTTAGGTTGCTACTTAGATGTCATTAGGCTTCACTGGTATAAGGAAGATAGAAAACTGTAATTCCCACTTATGTTTGAAAGTTTTCTTAAAAGTAGTACTTGGGGGGCGGCTAGGTGGTACAGTGAATAGAGTACCGGCCCTGGAGTCAGGAGGACCTGAGTTCAAATCTTGCTTCAGACACTTGACACACTTACTAGCCATGTGATTTGGGCAAGTCACTTAACCCCAATTGCCCTCCCCCTCCCCCCCAAAAAAAGAAAGAAAGTAGTATTTGGTCTCAAGAATAAGGACTAAAGGTACTTTGACTGTCTAACACAATAAACAAGGAGTTTTCTTATCAGTACAAATACACTGCAGTCATTCATGACTTGCTTAGGTCCCTCTTAGTGAGATTCCCAGCTTCTGGCTACCTTTAATTTGTCTTCAGTCCCATGTCTTATGAGCTCATGAGTTATATCACAGAATGAGAGATCCACTTTTCTTATCTCTTAATTTAACCAGGTAGCAGAATGAATGTTGAAGCGGTCTCTTCAGCATTCATGCTGTAGCTGGCATATTAGAACCACCATGGGGAAGATGGCTATTAAAAGGTCTCTTTCCTTACTGGCCATGCTATACTGTCAGAACTCCATCCAGCACAGTGGAGCTCCAGTGCTGTCATCTGATTCACCTAGCTCCGTAGATAAAGGCCCCCCTGAGTCCTGGATAGCAGCTGCCTGTGGCCACTTCAAAAGGAGATAGAATCAGCTTAAGCCTCATCAAAACAATGTGCAGCAGGCCTTTGCCCTGCCTTGTCTCTTGTGATAACCATGCTGGTTTTCCAGACTGAGTTTGTACTGAGAGCTCTGACTTTCCACACTTTGACTAATGTGTCATTTTGTGACTTTGATCTCAGACTTCTGGAACTTATGCTTCATGATTGTGTCCTGTTTATGACTTTTCCCTCTGTGTTTGTAAACAACAGGCTAGCTTGATTGCTCACAATTCTGCCCTCATACTGTCTATTCTAAACTTATCTCTTCTTGAGCCTGCCAAAAGGTAGCTGGTATACCCCATTATGAATTCTTGTTCGGAAGCCAAAATTTGTTGTATAGAGCACAAATCCCTGTCCCGCTACATCAGTCCTTCAAGTGCCTTCCTAGAGATAGCTAAGGGCATAAAGGATAGAGTGCTGCTGTAGGAGCCAGGAAGACCTGAATTCAAATTTGACCTCAGCCACTTATTAGCAGTGTGACACTGGGCAAATTTAGTCTCCTCATCTGTGAAATGGAGATGATAGTAGCACCTACCTCTTAGGGTTGTTATGAGTATAAAATGAGCGTATATTTGTAAAAGTGCAAAGTTTACTATGGAAGTACTATGGAAATGTGCAATGACAATAGAAATTTGAAGATCTTCCCTGCCCCTTGATAGGCCTAAGGGAATTTGAAGATCTTTCCTACCTGTTAATAGGCTGAATATAATCACATGGAGCCTGTGGTGGGAAGAGTTTGCTGAATGGGTGAAGCAGAAAGGGTGGAGCAGAGCTGAGAGGAATATGGGAGTCAGAGCAGTTAGAAAGGAGGGAGGTGAGGATGGAGACAAGCAGACAGTTAAGACTGCATGTTTGTTTGTGGAAGGACCAAACAGAGGAAAGGCTTTGGGATAGTGTGCCCTCTGCAATGTTATTGTGTATAGATTTCTTTGTTGCTATGATTGATTCAGTTTTCTGGTATTGAAATTTGTCTTTCCTGGTGTGTGAATAAATGTTTTTGCTTCTGTCTTCTATGTGGAGAGTCTGTTATATTTTATGATTCATAATTATGCTTGCTTTGATGTTGTGAAGATTGCCTTGGTGATACAAAGTGCTAGCTATTATTATTATTGCTTGACCCTGACTTTTATTTAAAATATTTTTCTTTTTGGTGAAAAATATTAAGCATGACATCTGCAAAGTTGAGTGCTCTATGGGATTAAAAAATCTGCTGATATTCAATACTTCATATATTCAATGGATTCTAATTCTTTATATGTTTGTTCATAATATATTTGACTATATTTTAAAAGATGTATTGTGAAGCTTATCAAAATTAAAATGTAAAATAATCTATATAAATTTTTTGAGATAGCCCAGGGACCTTCACCTTACTTTGGTTTTGGTCCTTTCCACTTCTCCCCTCTGAAATATAAGTGGTTGAAAACAATATCTCTTACATGTTTTCAGCATTTAACAGTAAGCCCATATTTGCACAGTGATGTTTGATCCTCATGAATCTTCCTAGGGTGTTTTGCTTAAATAATGTGCATTCTCAGACATCTCTAAATGGTTACTCAGGATTACAAAGAGAGTTATTAAGGGAGACTGTGGAAGTGCTCATAAATAGAGACCATGACTCCAGTAACCTTACCTGAAATATCATTTATAAATAGGAAAGGAAAGAGAAATTATGGTACCATGACCCACACCATTAGCTATTCTTAGCTTGAAGTTGAATCTGAACTTGAATGATCAATTGAGAATTTCCTGACTTTTATGGTGACACCATCTTCATCTTGTCTGAACGTGGTTTGCATATGGTGCAATACGTGGCCTTGCATTGAAGGAAGCCTTTATTTATGCGGTACCTTGATCTATGCCTCCTCTCTGAGAAGGAGATTTTAAACATGCATATTTACTCTACATTGGGAAATGGTATTGTGGTCTCTCATTTTTGTGGTATTAGAACCAAAATTAACCTCTTGATAACAATAAGAATCTAGAGATGAATTATTCCTAGGTAGTTATTGATACAGAAAAACCTCATTTATATAGCTCTAGACTGTCTGAGTTTCTACTTTAGCCCACATCACTGTACAAATTTATCACCTGTCCTTTTGCAACTAAGTACTACATTACAAAGTGTTCCAAAAGTCTGTGCAGTTTTGAAGCTTAAATTGGGACATCCTCTTACATTTTAAAGCTTTGGTGTGCCCTCTGTTAACACTCTCTTTTTGTGATGACAGTGGTCTCTCAGAACTTTCTACAGTTATCCATTATTTAATTAATAGAGCAGCCCACAGTGGCTAATGTAACTACTGTAATTTCCTAGTTGGAATTCTGGAAGGATTTCATACATTAGAGCCTACCCACCCATTCAGAATCCTCCCCTTGGCAAATTAGAAGTTAAAAATTTAAGGATCTGCTTACAAATCATGGAGTATTTAATGTCCAACTCCAATGGACCTTGGAGAATATCTAGATGAAGCTACTCATTTGATAGAAAAGGAAGCAGTACCAGGGAAGTTACATGGCTTGCCCACTGTCATGGAGTTTATCAGAGGGAGAACTGCTACTCCTACATGTTCATGAGATCATACTGCAGAGTCTGAGCCTTGATCCTATTCTTTTAACCCAAGTCAATTGTAGAAGGTTATGAAAAAGATTTATATAAAATGCAGACACCAGCTAATTCCTGTAGTTAATGGTTAACAAATAGCAGTAACTCCCTTTTATGTAGTGCTTTGAGGTTAACAAAGTTCTTTTCTGTGTGAAGTAGGTGTCTAACTAACCGAGCTGGTATCCAGTAGATCTGTGCCATCTTTATTGACTCTCCATATTTTTAAACTATCATGGTCTGTCTTCCTAGTTCTTAATTAATCTGGATACTTAAGATTACACTATCCTTTGAAACTGAAAATGCTCATAGCAATTAAACCACTTGTATTCAAACTCTCTAGAAAAATTTAAAATCTAGAAAAGTATAGCCTTGATCAGTTTCTTTGTAAAACAGTTTTCACAGTCAGCTTTTGAATTTTGTATCGCAGGGTAGTAAATAATTTTGTTTTCTTGTTTTAGAAATAATTATGTAAAAGTTAATTGATATCTTTAGGGATTCTTCCTCTGGAGTAGGTACTCTGAAGGTTAAAACTTCATTCTCAAACAGCAGTGTCCCTCAAATGCAAAACATCTGATGTTTACCCACCAATGCCCTGATAGGAAATCCCTTTTATTCACAGTAGGGTAGAAATTTATTCACTATGGATCTGTAAGTTGGAAATGACACCAGACTTCTGAACCATTTTCAAAGCATACATTTTTCTAGTAGAGTTTTATTAAAGGTGTCATGTAACTGTCAGGTCTTATTTCAGATCTGTTTTGATTATTTTAATGTTCTTCTGCAAACTATGTAGAGTTCTCTAAATAGTTCCAATTGTGAAAATAATTTCTAACTAATACTTGTTAAGAACTGACGTTGCTTCCAAGATATTTCAAACTTGGTACTTATAAATATACTACTCTGCCCTAATTTTAAATGGTTTTAATTACTGATATTTTTTTAAAAAACACTGTAAGATCACAGAATCAAGGAATGCCAAGGACCATGTTAAAACTACTTGGTAATAGTGGATAGAATATTAAGACTTGGAGTCAGGAAGGGCTGAGATCAAATCTGACCTCTGAGCCTAGTTAACTGTGTGACTGGGTAAATCACTTAACCTTGTTCAGTTTCAGTGTCCCCACCTATAACAAAAGGAATGATGATACTTTTAGTATACACCTGGCAGGACTGCTGTGGGATTTTGATGAGACAATGTACCTACCTACATGAATCTTCCTGGCTCCAGGCCTGGCCCTCTATCCACTGGGCCACCTAGCTGCCCACCAGTATAAATAGAGCATCCAAACCTTAGGGAGCTCTGTATGAGCTTTACCAGAACAGCTTCCATTGTTTTTGGACTGTGTGGCTTCTGAGATCCCTTTCAGCTCTATGAGTCTCAGAAATGAGCTGCCTCCACCATCCATTTACATGAAGAGCCACTGTCATTTGCAGAATCATCAGGCTTCCTTTCCTCAAGGGTTGTTTGTGGCATCTGTTCCTTCTATGGGATGTGCAGTCAGTGGCTGTATCTAGCTTTTCAGAAGAGTAGTTCCCCTTGTGAGAAATATGTAATGATAATTACATTGTAATGATAAGAAAAGAGTAATGATAAGGTGTAATGATAAGAAAAGAGAAAGAAAACAAACCTTTATATAGTACTTACAGTGTACCAGGCATTGTGCTAAACACTTTACAAATATTATTTCATTTGGTCCTCAACAAAAACTTTTTGAGGTTGTTGTTGTTGTTATATGGTCATTTTTCAGTTGTGGCTGACTCTTTGTTATCCCATTTGGAGTTTTCTTGGCAAAGATACTGGAGAGGTTTGCCATTTCCTTCTCCAGCTCATTTTACAGATAAGGACATTGGGGCAAACAGGGTGAAGTGATTTGCCCAAGGTCACACAGCTAGTAAGTGTCTGGGGCCAAATTTGAACTCAGGGCGATGAGTCTTCCTGACTCCAGGCCTGGCACTCCATCTACTGTGCCACAGAGTTGCCTGTGATGGCCTATGTTTTTCTCATTTCCATACCATGAGTGGGAACAAGGTGAGAGGGATTACAACAGCTAGCTGTGAAGGCCTTTTATTTTGTTTTGAGCAGAATTAAAATCATTGGGGTACCTTTGTCTTCTGTTGGTACAACCAGTAAAGAGATTTGGAAACTTTCATCTCATGCAATATATTTTCACTTACACCTTGAGTTTGAAGGCAAGACTCTAAAGAGTCTTTGAATCATTGTAGTTTGGCATGATCACGGGCTTTGCAGATCATGTCGTCCTCCTCTTCAGTCCTCAAGAGCTTGCTTCTTTCCCCCCAGACTGAAGTAATTATTGCAGTGGTCCCAGCAATAGCTGATCCTTTGGGAGTTTCCCAGCCATCCTCCATTGTTTGGTACCACATTTCTTAGCCATTCAATCACATTTTGATCTTCTTTAGTCTGGGTAAGTCCAAAAGTCTTAAACAAAGGTATTGGGCCTGTTGAACCCCATATTGTGGTTTATAAAGTAGCTTGCAAGAACTGCTGCTCTTGCTTCCTGATTTAGCACTGTTAATCCTTTTCATGAGACTATTTGTCATTGTTCTGATCATCTCTCTACTCCTACAACATTCAGACTGTGTAGTAAAAGTCAGCTCACTTTACTCACTACTGCTGGCAAGTAATCCTTGAATGTTACTCTAAGCAGTGTAATAGAGAAGAGTTAGTCTCGCATCCTAAAGGTAGGGACTAACAATTCCTTGAAGTTTGATCCAATTCATAGTCTTAGCTTACCACTTGGAGGTGAAGGCATTTGATAAACACAACTACATTGCTTTCATATAAGAAAGTCCTGTCTTACATAGAGGCTAGGTTCTAAAATCAGTGCATAAATTGTAAATCCCACATAGTTAAAATAACCCTGGAAATTGCTTAAATTACCGAGAAGGGCAATGCAATATCTCTAAACAATGTCTAGTACTATTAGTAGATAAAAATGGACTAGAGTCTCTCTTTCAAAAAGGCAATTTCTCTTTTAAGAAAGTAAATGAATCTGAAATAGTTGCTATAGAAACACAATCACAGAATTCCAATATGTGAGAATTGGAAGGGGCTTCATTGTCCGTTTCTTTCAACCCCCACAAAAGATGCCCGGTATGACATACGAAACAAGTAGTCATTCAGCCTTTACTTGAAGATCTCCAGAAAGGATAATTCTAATTTTTTGGAAGTATTTACTAGCCGACCTAAATTTGCTCTGTGTGTGTGTGTGTGTTTGTGTTTCTCCTACCATTGCTCTTGGTTTTTCCTTCTGGGGCCAAATACAATTCCAGTCCCTCTTGTACTTGACAGTCCTTCAGATACTTGAAAATAGATATCAGCCCCCATCTTCCCTCCTACCCCCACTGAGTCTTTCTTTCTTCAATTTACCAGTGTCCTTAAACTAGAATTGAATGCAGTTTCCAGATGAAGTCTGACGAAAACAGAGAGCAGTTGGAGGAGCACCTTTCTTTTCATGGAACTTACGCTTCTTTTTAATGTAGCTCAGGACCACATTTGCTTTTTTGCCTGCTGCATCACAATACTGAGCTTGCAATCTGCTTAATCCCCAGATCTCTTTCAGAACAAGTATAGTCTAATCATGCCTCCCTCACTGTGTACTTGAGAAATTATTATTTTTTTGGATCCAAATGCAAGACTTTATATTTTTTCCTATTCAGTTTCTTTTTATTTGGTTCAGTACAATACTTGAACCTTTCAGGATCTTTTTGTGCCCTGATTTAGTGACCCAATGTGTTATATCCATCCCTTTTAACTGTCATCTGTTGATGAGCACACTATCTATGCCTCTATCCAAAGGCCTGGTTCAGATTCAAACAGCTGAATATAAATTTTATTTCCTATCATAGTCATGCAACTGAGTTGCCAATCTTAAGTTACAGTAGAACAAAAATAAAAACAGATAAAAGATTTAACTGGTATGAGAAGTGATGATTGGGGAGAAGAATCTCTTAAAAGGTCTTTATTTGTAAAAATGATAATATTGTGAGGTGATCATATGACTCTATAACTGTTTCTTCTTTCATTTTCACCACGGAGCAAGAGAGGACACAAACACAAGGAGATCAAAGGCAGTGTGCCAGGGGCTTTCTAGTCTTCATCCTAGTTCTATCACCCTAAACAGAATGAATAGACTTTCATAGGTATGATGATGAGATTCTAGAACCCACTTTGGGTGCCAAGATGCTTGGACTACCAAGGGTCATGATAGCTAAGATTGACAGAAGAAACCTGGCTCCAAAGCATATGCTCATTGAGTGCAGTGGTGTTCCATGACTGTTTAAATCCTCTCCCCATCCTTCCCTCCCTTTCACTTTCTCCCTTCTCCCTCCCTGCCTCTCCCCCCCCCTCTCTCCCCCTCTCTCCCCCTCCCCCCTCTCTTTCTCATAGTTTCTCCTCGTTTCTTTTCCCTTCTTCCTTTTCTCTTCCCCCCTTAGCACTTTTTCTTCCTCTCTTGTTCTCCTCTTCTCTTCCCCTCTCTTCCCACTTTTTTCTCATTTTCAAACACCTATATTTGAATACCTATAAGTCAAATGTGGGTGCATTTTGATTCCTTTGTAATATCTTTTTAAGCTAGCTAAGGGATGGAACCACTTAGAGAAAAGATTGAGATGAAGTAACTAGACTAAACTTTCCTTATCAGGGCTTTTACAAAACCATTTCAGTTTGGTTTCTTTGCCTTAGAATTCTATTTGCTATGTCTATCATCTTATAAGTCACTTCAATTAAATAGATTAGGCAGCTACCCATTTAAAAAGGAATGCTGAATCAAAGTTTATATACTGTATAATTTTGCCAGGAACTAGCCGTCTTTTCTGCTTTTAGACATTTTAAATCCTTAGTCTTTGAGGGAAAGATTAAAAATAGAAGATGCAGAAGCAATATGCCCCATCCACAGGAGCTCTGAGAGAAGACATTTAGAACATTTTTAGCTGGCAGATTGTTTATTATGCAAATCCACTTAAAATATCACTTGGTCATATTGCTGTATGACCCTTATAAAAATGAGAAATGTGAAGAGTACTAAGCACTCAAGTAACATCTAGATAGCACCCATTTCTTTTCCATTAAGTGGGAACAAAGAATGTTTATTTCATATTTATCAGTCCTCCACCTTGATTAATAAATACATAAAATAAAAATATATAAATATATGCCTTGGAAAAATCTAACTGAAGCCTTTTCAGATACTGCATTAACCCTCTTTCATTCAGAATCTCCAGACTGGTTCACAAAAGTAGTCGACATTAAAGACTATCTCTGACCTTAATCTTTTTAGGAACTATTCTTATCATGGTCCTGCTGAATCTTGTGATCCTTGCAGAAAAACAGTACAATTACAACTCTTTAATAATGTGTACTAATTTCGTTTTCAATGTTGCCTTGGTTTTTCATATTTTGAAGTGATGGACCACAGTCTCAGAGCATTAATATTTTATTTTCTTCTATTTTCTAAGCTAAGCATTCCTTGTTACATAGTAGTTCCCTGAGTCATGATTAGAATACCATCTCTGGTCCCTCCCTCCCATTTTTAACATTTGGTAAATCCATTCATTTTAGACATGAACCTTAAGGCATGAACCTTATTTTCTTGTTAGTTTTTTTTTTTTTTAAGGCAGGGAGATTTTTTTTTTTTTTTGCTTTTAAAAATTAGGCTAATGCTAGTTTTAAAAACAGAATGAAGGTGGCGCAGTGAGTAGAGCGGCGGCCCTGGAGTCAGAGGACCTGAGTTCAGATCCGGCCTCAGACACTTAAGGCGCACAAACAAAAACCTAGCCGTGTAACCTTGGGCAAGTTACTTAACCCCAATTGCCCTCCAAAACAACAACAACAACAACAACAAAAAACAATGAGAGGGCGTTTTACAAATTTAGGCATTCTATTCATGGAAAAAGTAGTAACAAATTATGTCTTTTCATCCCCTTTTCACAAAAAGAAGACCTTTCACATTGACCATTTAATGATAATACAATTCAGTACAATATAGTGTGTATGGAACTGGTATTGTGTTAAGCTGGGAATACAAAATAAGAGGGGAAAAAAACACCAAGGAGTTTCCAAATCTACTGGGAGGAAATCAGCACAAAAAGAAGCTGAAAAAGGACTGAGGTCCTTGAGGGCACTTCTGAGGTATGAGTGCCAGAGCAGAGATAATCTCCTTGATGATGAATTTCTTGGTGATGAGCTTCTCCTGGGGAGAGGATGATGATGGTGGAGTTGAAACCAGTGATGATATTTTCGTTATAGAGATTTGTCTTTTCCAATTCCATTCAACTTTTAAGTGCTTGCTATCTGCAAAACATTGTGCTAGACCTTGTAGAAATATAGGAAGTGACACATACCTACATTTTAAAAGTTTATATCCTACTGAGGTTGGGTTGGAGGAGGCATATAACTAGTGGTAGAGTGGTGGACAAATGTAATTATATGGAGATGTTTGGGGCAAAAGAAGACATCCTGATTGAGTGATCTAAGAAAATTTGAAGAGAGAGAGAATGCTTCCTATGATGGAATGAGGGAAGACATTCCTAGAGAGAAAGTAGGTTGCATCTGAGCTGGGCTTTGAAGAAAGAAAAGGATTCTGAAATGTCAAGATGCCAAGGGAGTACATTCCAGGTACGAGAGTGGACAGTCTGTGCAAACTCACTCAAACAGGAGAGGGAGGCATATTGAATTCAGAATACAGTGCACAGTCCAGGTTGACAAAACAGAGTATGGGAAAAGGTAAAATGTGAAAGAAAGCTTAGAAGGGTAGGAGAGAGCCAGTGTGGGAAGCACCCTCAGTGCCAGGCTGAGGAGTTTGAGATACTGTAGTCTCAAGCAATGGTATATCACTAAGAAGGAGGATTGGGTGGAAGAGTAGCAGTCGGGCCTGTTCAGGAGAAAATAAGGTTGACAGGTGGGCAAATTTGATAGGTTGGAAAGAGAAGAGCCAGAAGACAGGGAGACTCTAGAAGAATATTAGAGCTTTAGTTTTGAGTTCATAAAGGACTTAACAGTGGTTTACAATGGTTTGTGACAGTATGAGTGGAATGGGTGGGGCAGACAATAGAGATATTGTGTGGGTAGAATCAGTAACCTGAAATGTCTATGCATAGATAATGAAAATTTAGGCAACAAGCAAAGGGAAATCAAGATTTTAATGGAAGGACGCAAGTTGGACTGTCCCAAGTTTCACTGAGACTTAGTGAGATTAAATCTGTGATGGGAATTTATCCCTGGGTGGTTATAACTTAGTTAAAAGAAATAGGATAGGTAAAAAGGGGTAGAGGAACAGTTAGGATGGATATTAGATAAAAGATAAGAAAAGATATTATATGAGAGACTCCAGGAGCCTGATGAAGTAAGCATAGTGGAGAGAACATTTGGGTAAAGGAGGGAGCAGTGATTTTGTATTTTGTTATTATAGTGTGCTACAGATGCCCTAGACAGAAAGAAGTAGGCGGTTGGTACACATGTAGACCTGGCACAAATGTATGCTGTCATCGCGAAGGGGAACTTTGGTTATGCAAACTTCTGCCACAAAGTATTATCCAGCTATTTAGTCACCCCCTCATGCCACAATATGCTGTGGTCTGGAAATTAAGGTTTAATCCCTCTGAGCTACCTTCTTAACCACATGATCACTTGCCAAATCTCTTTTCTCCTCCACATTCTTGCCTTTAGTGGTTTGATAAAAAATACTATGTTGCTAAATTGTTATTCCTGTATTTTGAACTGTGGCCTAGAAATTGAAGTCTAATCCTCTGAACAGCCTTCTTTACTAGATAATCACCTCCCAAATCTGTTTTTCTCTTCTGGGGCCTTTGTCTTTAATAGTAACAGTGATGAAAAGACCACCTATATTCCTAGCATCTTTAGTTCCTTGTTCAAGACTTCATAGTCCTTAACAATGGATCCTGGATTTCTTCTGGTGGTATCATTTATGCCCATGAACATATCACCAAAATTGGGTAACAGGCATTAGGTTTAATAAGTCCTGGGGACTTCTTCAGTGAGTTCTGTTTATCTAGATCAGAGGTTCCCAAACTTATTTGGGGTACTGCTCCCTTCTAAAAAATTACTCAGTATCCCCCATCTACTTTTTTTAAACCTTTAGTGGTTTTTCTGAAATTTGCATAATTTCAAAAATGTATACATATATATTTTAAATCCCACATCTTAAATTTAATAAATTATTATAAACTTGTAGGTTTTTACCCTGCATTGTAATTTTCATTATGCATTATTGTAATGTTAATGGAATAGAAAGATCTTCCCTGTCCATTAATAGGGCTATATGACCACATGTCCCCTTTTCCCTTGGAACAGGAACCATATTCCCAGGTCTAATGGAAAACAGGTCTTTCAGTCACGGATTTCTTGTAGCTTTCATAGCTGTGATACATCCTAAGTCACATAGAGCCCATTGGGGAAGGAATTTGCCTAAGGAAGAGCTTGCTTAGGGGGAAGCTTGCTTATGGGGATTCTTGCTTATAGGAAGGCTTTCAAACCTTTTGGTACTAAGTTAATTAGGCACTGAGTCATGACAGTTGTAGTACCTTCTGATTCTAAGCCTATTAGTTGGAAACTATATATATTTTCTGAGGTGAGATTTTGCTTTGGGGACTCACTCATGAGAAAGACTTTTTAATTCCCTGATTGACTCTGAGTAGCTATTTGTTAAGAGCCCCCCAACTACTCAGATGTTGGTGCTCTCACATTCGGGTGGTGTATGTAGGTGGTTGTATTATTTTATTATATTTGTATTATATTATTATTTTATTCAGTCGGAACTCTGTCTTTTGGATCCCTGTACTAATTCCTCTATGGTTAATTAAAGTAAGATTGTTGACCCCTTTAAAGCTGTCTTTCCTTTAGAAAAGCAGGTCAAAGAACCTGTGGTAGCAGGCCATCCTGGGTGTGCTGGGGTGCTTGCTAATACAAATACTGCATCATATAACTGTATAGTATCATATTGCAAACAAGTCATTACGTGCACATATTCCTGCCCATGCATCCTGGACTTCCCAACAATGCTCAGTACACTTGTCTGCCAACACTTGCTTGTTAAGACCTGTCAGCAGACTTGCCCACTGATCGGTTGTAATTTGCATTTTGTGTGTTTTTTTGGAAAATAACATAATCGCTATGACTTTAACTCTGTTACATAAGAGATGAACAGTTTTTCAAAATTTTCTTCTTTCTTTATACTTCCACCACCCTGTTATTTTTATTCAATACCCCCTAGTTGCACCTGATACTGCTATTGCCTCCTTGGATTGTTCCAGCACCCCTTGGGGTGGTATCACCCACTTTGGGAGCCTGTGCTAGATCAAACAGATATTTATAAAGAGCTTAGCACTGTGCCTTGTCTGTAGTAAGTGCTATAAAATGCTTATTCTCTCCCCTACTTTCACCCTAGTAGACATATACTACGGCTGTGAGTTTATCTGAACTACCAGTCTACTAACCCTATCAAAAGAGGAAATAAGGTGAGTCTACCATGAATAGTTCTTGATGAAACTTGTCTGGCTCTTGGTGTTTACTTTCTTCTTTTCTAAAGGCTTATAAACCATCCTCTTAATAATATATTCTAGTATTTTGCCAGGAAGCAAGGTTAAGCTTGCCCCAGTATGTTTTGCACATGCTTCCTTCTCTCCTTTCAGAATGGGGCTATTTCTCCCACTATTCACAGTCTTTCAGGGATTACTAACAGAGGTGGTGATTATAGTTACCAGTTCTTTCTGAACCCTGGCAAGGTACTTCATTTAGCCCTGGTGACTTGAACTTCCTGAAAGGGTATCTAAGTGATTTCTTATCATCTCATAAGGCCTAAACATTTTATTCGTATGTATCAATGTAATACCATGAGTTTTGAACTAGTTTAAAACTCGTCCTTCCACCTAACATTTCACCAGTTTTATGCTCTCCTCTGAGCTACCTTGGGCATGCTTGACAGGAGATCTCCTGGTGTAGGGACAAAAATACATATATTACTGTAGGGAAGGAAATAACACAAAACAAGTTGGCCTTTGGTGCAGATAATCTCATCAGGTCGCACTCTAGTTGAGGGCCCATGAGGGTGCTAGACATTAAACAGAACTTAGAAGAAAACAGTTGATCCTGAGGGCGTTTACCCTCTAATGGAGGAGTGACTCCCTCTGATGTCTAGAATAAAATAGAAAATTTCTGTTTTTAAAAACTCTTCATTGGGGTGGCTAGGTGGCGCAGTGAGTAGAGTGTTGGCCCTGGAGTCAGAAGGACCTGAGTTCGGATTTGGCCTCAGACACTTAACACACACAAAACAAAAACCTAGCCGTATGACCTTGGGCAAGTTACTTAACCCCAATTGCCCTCCAAAAAGCAAAAAACAAAAACTATTTATTACTTGTCTCTTTACTCTTTCCTACTTTTCTTACACTTTACTCCCCTCCACGTAGTCCGTGTTCTAGTAATGGTGACCTAATGTTTTTCCCACAAGATGCCCCATTTCTCAATTCCAAATATTTACCCTGTCTCTTCCTCTCTCCATCTTCCTCTCAGGACACCTGGCTTCTCTTGCTTCCTTCAAATCCCAGCAAAAAATTCACTTTCTATAAGAGTCATTTTTCAAACCCTATTATTGCTCTGAGATTACTTCCAATTTCTTATTTGTACATACTTGTTCGCTTATTTTGTTTCCCATTAGACTGCAAATTCTTTGACAGCATGGACCATGTTTGCCTTTCTTTGTATCCTCAGCACTTAGCCTGATACCTGGAACATAGCAGGTGCTTAATAAATACCTGTTAACTAAAGAATCAATATGAGTGCGCTACAGTTCTGTAAAAAAGCATTATGAGAGCTGCTAAAGGTAAAAATGAACTAGAGCTACCACAGAAAGCTTAGAACTGCCAGAGGGGGCCTTAAAAATGCTATTTGGGAAGAAAATAAACGTCAAAGAAGGGCTGGGACCTCTGCTTGGGGGGAAGGGATAATAATAATTAACAACAAAGGGAACACAGAACTGGGCAATTCTTTTTAATTTTTTTTTTGGTGGCAAAGAAAATAACTTTTGGAGAGAAAAGGACAGAACTGCTAGGGAATTGACATTCAAGATATATTGGATTTGGGAAGACATAAATGAATTGATGAACAGTCAAGTGAGCAGAAGCAGGAGAACATTATATATACAGTAACAGCGACATGGTATGATGATCAATTGTGAAAGACTTAGCTATCCTGATCAATATGATGATCCAAGGCAGTTTTGACTCATGATGAATGATGCTATCCACTTCCAGAAAAAGAAATGATCAACCCCAAGTATAAACTGAAGCATAATTTTTTTCTTTATTTTTCTTCCCTTTTTTGTAACATGCTAATATTAAAATATTTTGCATGATTTCACATGTATAATTGATATATTGCTTGCCTGCTCAGTCAGTGGGTCTGTATAGAGAGACAGAATTTAGAATTCAAAATTTAAAAAAAATGAATGTTAAAAATAATAAAGAAGCAAATAGATAAATAGAATTTTAAATGATGTATAGTGTGAAGACAAGAAAACGTCCTTGGTGTAGAGTCAAGATGGCAGAGTAGAAACAGGACTTCCATGGGGCTCTGGCTTCCACCTTCCCCAATTCATGTAAAATGGGACTTTGAACAAACTTTGGAGCTACAGAACCCACAAAATGACAGAGAAGCTAACCTCCCGCTGAGGACAGCCCGGAAGCCTGGCGGGTAGTGGCCAGTGCTGTGCTCTGGGAGCTGAGGCCCAGCCCTTGTGAGCTGGAGGTTTTAGTCCCAGGGTGGGCCTGACCAGCTACCAGCAGGAGGGACCAGCAGCTGTGGCGGTTTCCAGAATTATCAACACATCGATGCCAAGGACAAAGTGAGAGGTCAGTGCAGTGTGGACTTTGGGATACAGTAGTTGGGAGTGCATCGGCTTTTGCCCTTACGGTGAGAAGCAGCTGAGGTGCCACGTGCCTGCAGCCACAGCCACATGTGCTTGCTTCAGCTCCTGGCCTGCAGACTGTAGAGGGACCAAGTGACCAGGCTGAGGGGTAATCACTCTTGCTTTAACCTGCTTGGATCTGGATTGTGGCCTATGGTGGAGGTCCTGGGGTGTGTGACCAACTTGCCAGAGCGTGTGCAGGCTTCAGAGAGGGCACCCAACTAATACCTCCAGCAGCTGAGAAAAACTCAGCATTTGGGAAGGAAGCTCCCCTGTCTGGTAGCAGAGTCCTACTGTGGCAAAAAACTCAAAAGTCAAGTAATTGAGTGGCAACATGCCCAGGCAAAGGAAGCAAAACAAACAACAGAATCCAACATTAGACTCTTATTTTGGGGACAAAAAGGATCAAAGCATTGAATAGGAGGAAGACAGTGAAATCAGAACTCTGGCACCAAAAGCTTCAAAGGAAAATATGAGCTAGTTACAGGCAATAGAGGACTTTAAGAAGCAGATAAGAGTGGAGGAAAATTAGGGGGAGAAATGATAATGAGGCAAGAAAATTATGAAATGAAAGTTAACAGCCTGGCTGAGGAAAATAACACCTTAAAAATAGATTAACTCAAATGGCAAAAGAGGCTCAAAAGGCAGTGAAGAGAAGAATGCCTTAAAAAGACGAATTTGCCAGATGGAAAAAGAATCTCAAAAAGGGGGGGGAGGGAGGCTAGGTGGTGCAGTGAGTAAGAGCACTGGCCTCAGAGTTGGGATGACCTGGGATAGAATCCAGCCTCAGGAAATGAGCACCCACCCATAAATAATGACTAGCCGTGTAACCTTGAGCAAGTTACTTAACCCCAATTGCTTAATTAAAAAAAAAAAAAAGAATATCAAAAGCTCCTTGAGGAGACTCATTCCTTTACAATTAGATTGGAGCAAATGGAAGCTAGTGACTTTATGAGAAATCAAGATACTGTTAAACAGATCGAAATAAATGAAAGAATAGAAGGCAATGTGAAACATCTCATGGGAAAAACCACTGACCTGGAAAATAGATCCAGGAGAGATAATTTAAAAATTATTGGCCACCCTGAAAGCCATGAAAAGAACATAGAAATCATCATCCAAGAAATTCTCAAGGAAAACGTCCCTGAAGTTTTAGAACCAGAGGGCAAAATAGAGGTTGAAAGAATCCACAAATCACCTCCTCAAAAAGATCCCCAAAAGAAAACTCCTAGGAATATTATAGCCAGGTTCTGAAATTCCCAGATCAAGGAGAGAATATTGCAAGCAGCCAGAGGTAACGCAGGATCTGGTAGCTTCTACACTGAGGGATTGAAGGGCCTGTAATATGATATTCCAGAGGTCAAAAGAGCTGGGATGAAAACCAAGAATCACCTACCCAGCAAAACTGAGTATCATGTTTCAGGGGAAAATATGGTCATTCAATGGAATAGAGGACTTTCAAGTATTCTTGATGAAAAAACCAGAGTTGAATAGAAAATTTGACATTCAGATACAAGAAGCAAGAGAAGCATGAGAAGGTAAACAGGAAAAAGAAATCATAAGGAACTTATCAAAGTTGAACTATTTACATGCCTACATGGGAAAACGATAATTATAACTGATGAAATTTTTCTCAGTATTAAAATAGTTGAAGGGAATAGAAATACATATATATATATATATATATATATATATATATATATATATATATAGTCCATATTGGAGAGTATATGGGCATATGAATACATATGTGATTGTATATATATATATATATATGTTTACAGGTATACATAGATAGAGGGCACAGGACCAATCTAATAGGAAGGGATGATACTTAAAAGGTGAAATTAAGAGGTGAGAGAGGAATATAATGAGAGGAGATGGAGAGAGAGACAGAATGGGGTAAACTATCTCATATAGAGGAGGCAAGGGAAAATTTACAATGGAGGGGAAGAACAGGAAGGCAAAAGGGAATGGGTCAACTTTATTCTCATTGAATGTGGCTCAGGGAGGGAATGGCATACACACAAAATAGGGTATCTCACCCTACAGGAGAGTAGGGGGGAAAGGCAATGAGAGGGGGCATGATGGAAGGGAGGGCAGGCTGGTGGGTAGGGAATTTGAAAGCACCCACTTTTGAAAAGGGACAGGATCAAACTAGAGAATAAAGCAAGTGGGAGGTGGGATAGGAGGAAAGGAAATATAATCAGTCTTTTACAATATATCTACTATAGTAATGTTTTGCATTAGCTACACATAGGGAGGAAGGGAATGAATCTGGAATTCAAAGTTTTAAAACCAAATGTTTATATATATATATACTGTTATTAATACTATTTTACATGTAATTGGGAAATAAGCTATACAGGCACTAGGGCATGGAGATCCACTATGCCCTACTGGAAAAGTTGAAGGGGAACATATATTAGACAATCGTATAATTAAGTGCATCCAGACTGCTTCAAGGGAGAGCCTTGAAAATGTAATCACTGATGATTCATTGTTAACTTGGACAGAGATTCCAGTGGAGTATACCACATATCTGTGTTTGAACTTAAACATTTTTATCAATGCAGTGGATAAAGGCCTAGATGCTATGTTTATCAAACTTGAAGAAGACCCCAAATTGGGAGGGATCTAATAGATTAGATGAAAAATCTGAGATACAAAAAGCTCTTGATATAGTAGAACATTGAGCTGAATCTAGCAAGCTGAAATTAAATGGAGATAAATCTTTTGCTTGGATTCAAGAAATCAACTTTACAAGTATAAAATAGGACCATGGTTAGACCAAAGAGTTGTTCTGAAAAAGATCAGGGGGTTTTAGTAGACAGTAAAGTTAATATGACTAGCCAAAAAAAGTAAAGCCCTTTTGGGCCACATTAAAAGAAGCAAAACAACACAATGCAAAAGAAATATGGTCATCCTGCTGTACTCTCTTACGCTCAGACCTATCAGAAGTCTGTGTTTAGTTCTGGATTACAGATTAGGAAGATTAATCACTGATTAGAAAGGAGATCGATAAACTGAAGAACGCTGAGTGGCAGACAACCAGGGTGGTGGAAGAGGTGCTTGTAGAGGTAAAGGTTCCTTAACAAACTGCACTGTGCTTACTATTTTTTGGCAGTACACAACATGTGAACACTGAATACAAAAGAAATTTGAATGATAGCAGAGTGAATTGTTTGGGCCGTCTTTATCATTATCAACTATAGATACTATGTGCAGTGCTCTAGGCACTCAAAAAGGAAAACTAATGCATGCTCCTTGCCCTTTTAGCAGCTCTCTGTGTTTCTATTCTTGTATAATCACATATGAGAAAAACAAGGGGGGTTTCAGGTACAAGTCTTACCTAGAAATGCACTTGTCTCTATTCCTAGGATTTTAAAAGGGAGAGCATTCCAACAAAACTTTCCTCAAAACACACCAGCAATGCCTAGTGTCTCCCTGATTGGTATAGGTTGTCAAGACTGTTGGATCCTCTCTGGTGCAGAAAGCAGTGTTAAAATATTTTTTTTTTCAAATTTGCAGATGACAGCTGGGAGGTTTAGCTAATATGTTGGATGATAGAGTCAAGATCCTGACAGGCAGCACCATAGGACTGAATTGTATGAGATGAAATGAAATAAGAATAGATGAGGTAATATTTGTAAAACACTTTGCAGACCTTGAAGCACTATATAAATGTCAGCTATGATTATTATTGTCAGTAGGCAAGGGGATGATATCCAGGGACAGGTCTCGGGGTACAAGCAGAGCACTGATCTAGTATCCATGATAGGATGATGATGATGATGATGATAATAATAATGATGATGATGATGACAACGACGATGACGATGACGACTGACCCCTAGAACTTTAACATTTAGAATCACCATGCATACATTATCTCATTTGGTCCTCACACTAACTCTGTGGGTAGGTATTACAGGTTTTGTTGCACCCATTTCGCAGTAAAGAGTAAGTGGTCCTAAAGCTAGCCAGGAAATGTGAGAGGCAAATTTTGAATCCTAGTCTGACTCAAAGTCCAACACTTTATCTGTGAACCCCATACCAGGGTGACCACTTTAGTTATGTTATTGTAGGGATTCCTTTTAAGGTAAAGTTTTGACTGGATCTCCAACTGATGAATCTCCAACTCTAAAATTCTGTAATTCTCTGGTTAGTATAGACATTCCAGCCTTCTAATTATTTAATCTTTTCTCATGAGTCTAAAGAAATGTGCTGCTGAGGGTGGCTAGGTGGCACAGTGAGTAGAACACTGTCCCTGGAGTCAGAAGGACCTGAGTTCGTATCCAGCCTTAGGCACTTAACACACACAAACAAAAATTTAGCTGTGTGACCTTGGGCAAGTTACTTAACCCCAATTGCCCTCCAAAGAGAAAAAAAAAAATTTTTATTTAAAAAAAGAAATGTGCTACCCATGCAATAACTTCTTCCTGGCAGCAGCACATTGATGGTTCTGCAGCCCAACAGCACAGGTTTGTTTGGATTCTTAAGAGATTCTAAATGGTTCTTACCCAGCCTTTACTGATGACACATTTTCTCAGTAAACTCTCATTTGCATCACTCAGAACATGAGGGTTCCATGGAATATGGTTTAGAAATACTACACTAGAAGAGTTCTGCAGCACATATATCTTTGGTTCTCAGTTAGAGCTGGGCTATCAGGGAAGGTGATGGAACCCATTTCCCCTTGAGCTTTCTTTCTTCTGCTTAGCTTAAATCTAAGAAGTTAGATTCAGAAGGAATCTAACGTTTATATTATTTCAAGGTTTTTCAAAGCATCTTGATTTTAAGGTTAAGTTCAAACAATTCTATCTGCTATTTACACTTGTGCAGATTTCCGCATTGTAAGGTTCAGAAGGCAGCAGATAAATTAACATGTTTATTTTCAAAAAGTGTTTTTCTTTACTTGAGTATTTACTATAAATTCCTTTAAATACTACATTTTATTATTTGTTTGCATTAGTAACTATTTCACAAAGGGGACTTCTAGGTAGAGAAATTTAAAAAGAAAATGTTCTGAGCCCCCTTGAAGTACCAACTATAAATACTAAATATCTCTGAGATGAAAATAAAAAACAGTGAGATAACATAATTTATGTCCAACCTCTCAGGAACATATCCCTGAGATATATTAAAAATGTCAGTATTATTTTCTGTTCAGAGGCAGCCTGGCATAGAGAATAAAGCATTATACTTGGAATCTAGAAGACTTGTGTTCAGATCTTGCTTCAGATAGCTATGTGACACTGGGCAAGCAATTTAATGTGTCTCACTCTCAGTTACGTCATCTGTAAATGGGGATAATAATACTACTTATCTCATGGGGTACTTGTGATGATCAAATGAGATAATGATGTAAAATAATAGACAAATATCACCTATTTTCATTATAATCTCCAAACTGAATCCATTTGGTATTTCAGTTTAGCTCTTGATAAGTCATTTATATATTTGGGAATTTTATTTTTTGTTGTTGTCTTTTTGGCAGGGGGAATGCAGGGCAATTGGGGTTAAGTGACTTGCCCAAGGTCACACAGCTAGTACATGTTAAGTGTCTGAGGCTGGATTTGAACTCAGGTCCTCCTGGCTCCAGGACCAGTGCTCTATTTATTGTGCCACCTACCTGCCCAAGTATTTGGGAATTCTGAGATTGGCATTTTGAGACCATGCCTAGGAGGAGCCAAGCCACCCCATTCAGCATTCTCTGGACCTTGCAGCCTCATTGTCACTTGATTATGTTCCTTACTGCTTTTCTCCTGCTGTCCATCCTTCAAACCAGACCTCCAGAGATCATACCTTGGAGGAGCTAGCAGTCTCATATTTTGCTATGAGTCTCATATTTTAAAAAATTATCAATAACTTTTGTTTTTACCTGTCATACATTTCTCACTGTATCCCTTCTTCATGCTATACCTCATGAAGTACTGGAGTGTTTTTTTTGCTATTTTTGGTGGAGGGAAGGCAGGGCAGTTGGGGTTAAGTGACTTGCCCAAGGTCACATGGTTAGTAAGTGTTAAATGTCTGAGTTCGCATTTGAACTCAGGTCCTCCTGACTCCAGAGCCTGTACTCTGTTCACTGCACTACCTAGCTGACTTGAGCTAATTTATTTCTTATAAAAGAGTAAAATTAGAGAAAGAAAGAAAATAATTCTATAAAAATAGCCAGTATATAAAAATATTTGATGTTATATGTTGTATTCCATGCCCTTGGGAAACTACCCCCTCTCCCCACTTATACAAATGAGAGGGGAGGTGTCCTCTCCTATTTCTTTTGTGGCCAAGCTCAGTCATTAATTATAATTTGTCAATGTTAAGTTTTGATTGTTTTGTTGTTCTTTCCATTTGCATGCTTCTAACAATTTTATATATGTATTATACACATTTATTTATGTATATATTTTGTATGCTTTTTCTGGTTCTGCTTATGTCAGTTTCTGTCAGTTCAGAAACTACTCCCATATCTTTGCCAAGAAAACCCCAAATGGGATAACAAAAGTCAGATATAAATGAAAAACAACAAATATTTCCATCCTTCTCTGTATTTGTCATGTTCATCATTCTTTATAGTACAGTCACATTCCATTAAATGCATGTTCCACAATTTATTGTCATTCCCTGATGAATTGATACCTACTGTGTTACCAGTTCTTAACTGCTGCAGAAAGTACTGCTATACATATTTTGGTGTGTATGAGATTTCTTTTTCATCATTGATCTCTTTTGGGTATATACTTAGCAATAGAATCTCTCTGGGTTAAAGAATGTGGACATTTTAGTCACTTTTTTAGGCATAATTCCAAATTGCTTTTCATAATGGTTGTATCACTTTATGGCTCTATCCATAATGCATTGTATACTTATGTTTCTGTAGCCTCTCCAACATTAAGTATTCTATTCTCTTAGTAACTTTGCAAATGATGAAGCCATATCTTAACTCTCGCCATTTTCAGCCCTACTATGGTTCTCTGTCATTCTTTCCCCTACTTGCCATCTCTTGGTATGAGAACTATAATCAAATCAGAATTTCCATGATCTTTGGAAAGGACACGTCAGTGGACTGCTTCCTTGTTTCAATTACCAGCTTTGTGACTTTCCCATAACTGCTTTCCTTGGCCACCACTTCTCTATTTATGTTGTCTTCTCTGTTATTATGTCAGCCTCTGGAGGACAGGGATCGTCTCACTTTTCTGTTTCAATACACAGGGCCTTACCATGATGCTTGGCATGTTGGAAGTGCTTCATAGATGCTTTTCACTCTGTGATCTGCTTGGAGATGCTTTTAAGGATCCCAAGCATTCTTATACTATGATTTCAAACCTTTCCCTGTATGAGTCCCATTTCACTCAGTAGTCATGTTCATATTATCTCCCTTCACACACTCTGTTCTAGTCCAGCTGGTCTGCTTGCTAGTCCTTATATATAAAACACCCCATCTCCCATCTCCCTGCCTGTGCAGAAGTGGCCCCTTGTTTCTGGAATGCTCAGTTCTACTTACTGTATTTTAGTATCCCTAACTTGCTTTAAGGGTCAGCTCAGATGCTCTTTCTAACAAAAGATATTTCTTGATCCCTGGTATATTAATTATATCTTCCTTTTGAGATTAAAATGTATTATATTACATACACTTTATATTTACTTATCTGAGTTCGTGTTGAACCTTTAAAACCCAAGTGAAATAAAATCTGCTTGATGGAAGGGATTATTTCATCTTTGTTTTTGGGTCCCTACCACTTAGCACATATTTTTTTTTAATTTTGGTTTTGTTTGTTTGTTTTGTATGTAATATAGACTTCATGAAACTTTATTTGAGTTAAATTGTTTTTTATGTTAAATTCTGGCATGTAGCTTTTAATCTTTAAAATACCAAATCATTTGGTTACCAGAATTACTCAGTTTCTCTTTCTAAAGCATTCACAAAGTGTTTGGCAATATTTGGTCCAGACCTGTAATTTTGTCAGTGTAGTGAGCTTTCAGTAAGGAAAATGTTCTCTACCAGTACAGAGTAGCAGCTGTTCAGTGATGTTTTAAAGTCTTAGAGAGTTGCCTAAAAAACTGAGATGTTATGTGAATTGCCCGTGGTCACAGAGCCAGTATATATCAGAGACAGGTCTTGAACTCAGGTCCATTTTGAATCCAAGACTGTCCTTCAGTCCATTCTTGCCATGCTTCAGGAGAATTCGAACTCCTTGAGGGTGGAGACCATGTCTTTTGCCCCTCCTGTATCCCTGGTGCATAATATAGTGCCTGGCATATAGTAAATATTTAATAATTGCTTGTTGGCTGATTTCTCTCTTGTTTAACAGTACATACTTTATTTTGGGATACTTTTATTGAAACTGTCATGGTTCTTTCCTGATGAGGATTATATTCTAATAGCAAATAAGAAAGATAGCAAATACCTAAAATTCATGTTAGGTCAACTGAAATGAACAGATGATGTCTCTCCCTATCACTGCCATCTATGACATTAATGGGTTTATAGAAATGTTGAAGATTTCATGGAAGAAGAAAAATTATATTTTTAAATGTAATATCAACTGAGACATATCTATGGAGAATAAGAAATTGAATTTCTTATGATTTATCTTTGACTTTCTCCCACTTAACCTAATTTTTACTTCCATGCTCAAGAATACTTTAAGACTGAATGATATCACCTCAAATAATGGTTTTAAACAACATCAGTTGTAAAGTTATAGATTTGTAGGGAACGTTAGACCAGGTACATAATAACTTTGTATAGTTTAGTTTTCTTTATTTTCTCCTTTTCTCTGCTGTGGTTTCTCAGAATTGGAACAAAGAAGAAACCACAAATGAAATAAGGTAGTGTATTACAGTACATTATAAAGATAGGCAAGTTTTTTTGGTCAATATTCGATCCATAGAGCCTGCTTTACAGAATTTGTCCCCAAATCCAGAAGCTTTGTGTACAGAAAGGACTGAGAATGTGAACAGATAAATTAAGGGGTTGTTTAATTACTGTCACAAAACTGAGGGGAAAGGCTAGTGCTTCTATGTGATAACAGGAAGGCAAGAAAATATGTATAGGCACAAGACTATGTCTACAAAGTCAGATTTTGCTACCTATCAACCCAGGAAATTAAAATACATAAGAAATGTGTTACCTTTTAAATATGCAGAAGCCAAAGGACTCTTCCTGAATAACATTGTTTCTTGGCTCTTTTAGGGGGAGGAATCCCTGTGCTTTGTCATTTACCTTGCATGTAATGTAATGTTCTGATCTTAAATGACTTTCCATGGCACTAGTAACTATATATAGCCAGCAGCACTTCATGGGTTTCATATTTTTCTTTGTATTCACATAGTTCTCAAAGTGCTCCCCTGAAGGTCCAGATCCAGGCCCCAGTGGAGTTGTATTTATAAGAATGATCAGAGATCAGATACCACCTTAGCCATGTCCCTGGCACAGGAAGTGGGGCAGATATTTACCTGTTTAAATTGGTTCTCTCAGGACAATATAACAGGGAGGGAAGTGAGTGTAACTTAGAGAAACTTTGGTCTTTTTTTTTTTCTTTAAACTGAAATATGATTCCTTCATTTCTTCTTACCTCTTGCTTTGCTTTTGGTAAGAGATTTGACTGATTGCACAGCACAGACCAGAAGCACCATATGATGGTTTATCTCACTCTCTTTCCTCCAAGATTTTCATTTTTTATTCTTTCATTTTTCACTCCTGAAAATTGTATAAGAAATGTGTCTCTGGATTGTCTTTTTTTTTTTTAAAGAGGCTTAGAAGGAAGATCATCCATCCCAAGATCAGACAGCTAAATAATACTTTCTGTTTGCCTTTTGGACTGTGCCATTCACTTTTACCTTGACCCAAGAAGGGTAGTGCTCATATCCACTTGTATTTTGAAGAGACATTGTTTTGACTTGGCTTTCTCTCTAAGTTTGCCTTGTGTTTTGTGAGAATGCTCAATAGAATATGGCATCAAAGAAAATAAATTAGTGAGGGGCCAATAAATACAATTCTTCTCCAGTAACCTAAAAATATAGGTAGGTAATTTCGAGGAATTTTAAAATTGCCTGTTGCTCAAAATGATTTTCAGAAGAAGGTAGTAATCATTGTATGGCTTTTTTGCATCTCTTAAAGAGAGGATTATACTTTCGGTCTGTTTTGTAACTTTACTTTTCCCTGTGGACTTTTATTCTGGAATATTTGTGGAGAATTTCTAAGTTAGGCTTTGGGGACAATATTTCTAGTAATAAATATCACTTATAAATTAATTTACATTAGATTTTTTCCTTAACTAAAATATTTTTCTCATTAAACCATCTCCAGGGCAGGAGGGGGAGGGAAAAAAATTGTATAATAACTTTGTTGTATATTTAGAAGAAATAGCAATTTGTACATAATAGATTTGCAGTTTCATATGCAGTAATCATTTTTATTTTTCTTTGTCATGGAAATGCTTGTTTTATTCCATAAATTAAAAATAAAATAAAAAAATTTAAAAGCTACCAAACTATGGATCACCATGATTTGTTTTTTCCCCTGAAAAACCAACTTTTCTTTATGTTTTATGCATTATCACATTGGGTCTACTAATTATCTATCTCAATTATGGAACTGTTAGATTTGGGGCCATTTTCCATCAGGCAATCAGTTTTAGATAGCTTGATTTCTTTTCGTAATCCCTTCCTGATGCACAGCGCCACCTGCTGCTGGTAAGCAAAAGTTGATTCTATAGTCCTATGAAAATAAAAAACAACAAAAACACAACTTCTAAGATGAGAAAATTAAGTAGTGAAAGCCTTGCAATTGGATAGCTGATCATTTTAAAGTTTTCAGGACAGTAATTTAAATTAATTTGTGACATCTAATTTAAAATAGAATAGTAATGATTCAAACCTGTAATCTTTTTCATTCTGAAGTCCTATGGCACCTATTTTCTGTAACAGAACTTAATTCTCGACATTTCCTTGGCTTATTTTATTCTTTAACTGTTCCTTTCATAAGACTTTCCTCTATACTCACAAGCCCCTACATTCTGGAATCTATATCTTATGTGTGTGTGCCCTCTGGCATCTATCATGATCTTGGATGTAGAGTAAATAAATGTACAATAAGAAAGTGTTCCTAGGTGTTATAAACACAGCATTTTTAGTAGCCCTTGATAAGTTTTTGAAGTTACCAATTTAAAAAATAGATAATACTCTAGGGACGTAATTTTAAGATGCATTGGAAGAATAATGTCTCTAATAACAATAATAATAATTCACATTTTTATAGTGGTTTAAGATTTGTGAAGTGCTCTCATAATTTTGTTTGATCAAGGTTGGTTGATTCTGCTCTACTATGTACTGCTCAGGCACCAGTTATCATATTTTGCTCAAATCTGATCACCTCATTCTTTTAGGGATACAGATTGAAATGCATCCAAAGAATGTGACCAGTGTGGGGATCTCAGGAACTGGACATTTAGTATAGAGAAGAGAAGGCATTATGATAGCTTCTTCTGCTATTTGAAGAATTATCATGAGGAAAATATACTTAGGCTATTTACCTTCAGATAGCCCAGATAGATGAAGAGACAGAGGTTATTGGGAGACAGGTTTTTGACTTAATATAAAGGGAGGGGGACACCTTCCTAACAGGAGCACAAATGACTGCTGCCTCATGAGCTCTTCTCCACCCTGGGGGGTGTTTTGGCACAAAGTCAGGGGTCATTTGTCAGATTGTACCAAGAACATTCATGTGTCAGGTATGGAGTAAGACTAAATAAGTCATCTCTCATACCCTTTTAAATGATGAGGTTGTACATGCCAATGATTCTCCAAGAGTACAACTATTAAATTTAGAGCAGAATTCATCCAGGAGTCACCATCATACATGGTTCAACCCTGAGTTAGATACCCATCCTAGAAAATGGGATTGGTAAACTCTCAGTTTATTTTTTTTTTCAATTTACTTATTTATTTTTAGTTTTCAACATTCATTTCCACAAGATTTTGAGTTACAAATTTTTCTCCCCATCTTTCCCCTACCCCACACCCCAAAATAGCAAGCCTACTGAATACCTCTCTCATCCCCTCCCAACTTTCTAGTAGGGCAAGATGGATTTCTATACCCTAGTGCCTGTGTATTTTATTTCCCAGTTGCATGTAAAAAACCAAATTTTTTAACATTTGTTTTTGAAACTTTGAGTTCTAGAGTCTTTCCCTTCTTCACTCCTCACTCATCCCCACTTGGAAGACAAGCAATTCAATATAGGTTATATATGTATAGTTGCACAAAACATTTCCACAGTAGTTATATTGTGAAAGACTAACTATATTTCCCTCCATCCTATCCCACCCCTCACTTATTCTATTTTCTACTTTGACCCTGTCCCTTTTCAAAAGTGTTAGCTTCTAACTACCCTCTCCCCCAATCTTCCCTCCCTTCTATCATCCCCCCTCTTATCCCCTTCCCCTCTGCTTTCCTGTATGGTAAGATACCCAATTGAATGTGTATGTTATTCCCTCCTTAAGCCAAATTCAGTAAGAGTTAGATTGACCCTTTCCCTTTCACCTTCTTGCTCTTCCTCTCCATTTTAACAGTTTTCTCTTGCCTCTTTTATGAGATAATTTACCCTAATCTATCTCTCCCTTTCTCCTCCCAATATATTCCTCTCTCACCTCTTAATTTTATTGTTTAGATATCATCCCTTCATATTCAATTCATCCTGTGCCCTCTGTCTATGTATACATGTACATACATATACACACATTTACATATATATTTATATACACATACACCCTCCTATGCATACATATATATATGTATGTGCATGTATACATATATACGTATATATATGCCCTTCAGCTATCCTCATATTGAGAAATGTCTCATGAATTACAATTATTGCTTTTCCATGTAGGAATGTAAATAGTTCAACTTTAATAAATTCCTTATAATTTCTTTTTCCTGTTTACCTTCTCATGCTTCTTGTATTTGAAAGTCAGATTTTCTGTTCAGCTCTGTTTTTTTCATATAGAATGCTTGAAAATCCTCTATTTCATTGAATGACCATATTTTCCCCTGAAGCATACTGGGAAGGTGATTCTTGGTTTTAATTCCAGCTCCTTTGACCCCCAGAATATCATATTCCAAGCCCTTCCATCCCTTATTGTAGAAGCTGCTAGGTCTTGTGTTATCCTGATTGTGTTTTCACAATACTCAAATTGTTTCTTCCTGACTGCTTGCAGTATTTTCTCTTTGATCTGGGAACTCTGGAATTTGACTACAATATTCCTAGGAGTTTTCTTTTTGGGATGTTTTTCAAGAGGTGATTGGTGAATTCTTTCAATTTCTATTTTGCCCTTTGGTTCTAGAATATCAGGGCAATTTTGCTTGATAATTTCTTGAAAGATTGTGTCTAGGCTCTTTTTTTTTTTTTTAAAGCAATTGGGGTTAAGTAACTTGCTCAAGGTTACATGGCTAGTCATTATTTATGCGTGGGTGCTCATTTTCTGAGGCCAGATCTAATCTTGGGTCATCCAAACTCCGAGGCTGGTGCTCTTACTCACTGCGCCACCTAGCCGCCCCTTTAGGGCAATTGGGGTTAAGTAACTTGCCCAAGGTTACACGGCTAAGTTTTTGTTTGTGTGGATTAAGTGTCGGAGGCCGGCTCTGAACTCAGGTCCTTCTGATTCCAGGGCCGGCGCTCTATTCACTGCGCCACCTAGCCGCCGCTAGGTTCTTTTTTTGATCATGGTTTTCAGGTAGTCCAATAATTCTAAAATTATCTCCCCTGGATCTATTTTCATGGTCAGTAGTTTTTCCAATGAGATATTTCACATTGACTTCTATTTTTAAATTTGTTTGGATCTGTTTTATAGTATCTTGATTTCTCATAAAGGCATTAGCTTCCAGTTACTCCAGTCTAATTTTGAAGGAGTTATTCTCTTCAGTGAATTTTTGAAATTCCTTCTTCGTCTGGTGTATTAAGCATTTTTAAGGCATTCTTCTCCTCATCGGCTTTTTGGGCCTCTTTTGCCATTTGAACTTTTTAAGGTATTATTTTCTTCAGTATTTTGGGGGTCTCCTTTATCAGGTTGTTGACTTGCTTTTCATGATTTTATTGCATCATTCTCATTTCTCTTCCCAGTTTTTCCTCCACTTCTCTTACTTGATTTTCACAATCCTTCTTGAGCTCCTCCATGGCCTGTGACCAGTTCATATTTTTCTTGGAAGCTTTTGATGCAGCAGTTCTGACTTTGTTGTCCTCCTCTAGTTCCATGCTTTGATCCTTATTACCCCCCAAAAAGGACTGTATGGTCTGGTTGCACTTCCTTTGCTTTCTCATCTTGCCAGTTACTTGACTTTTGAGCTCTTTGCCACCGTAGAACTCTGCTTACAGAATGGAGAGAGCTTTGTCCCAAATTGCTGGGGTTTTTTGTAGCTGCTGGAGCTATTAGGAGGGTGCCCTCTCTGCAGCCCCAGCAAGCTCTGGCACACTGTCCACACACCCCTGGACCACCACCCAAGACCACAATCCAGATCCAAGCAGGTCAAAGCAAGAGTAATTACCCTCTGAATGGTCACTTGGTCCCTCTACAGTCTGCAGGCCAGGAACTCTGGAAGCAGCCACACAGCAGCAGCTACAACAGCTGCGGCTCTATCACTTCTCACCCCAGGGGCAGGGGCCAGACCATGCTCTTCTGTTACCCATTTCCAACAGAGTTCCCCACTGACCTTTTATTTCCTCTTGGTGTTTATGGGTTGAAAAGTCTGGAAGCATCCATAGCTGCTGGTGATTCACTCTTATGAAGTCTGCTTTGGCCAGTCTGGGCTGCCCTGAGGCTAGAACCATGGCTCCCAGTGCATCGTGATAGACCTTTCCTGTCAGCCTGATAGGCTACTTTCAGCAGGAAATCTGTTTCTCTCTGTCACTTTATGGGTTCTGTAGCTTTAAAATTAGTTTAGAGTCATTTTTTTGCAGGTAGCCCATGCTGAGTTTGTGCTTTTACCCCTCCATCTTGCTGGGCTCTGCCCTCAGTTTATTTTTTGTAGAATTTTTTTTGGAAAGCTGTAGAATATAGGTTCAATGTACTTTAACTTTTAACTAACCTGAATTACAGCATCTGTTGAATTGGAAGTCCAGTGTCAGCAGGTGTCATTTTGTACTCATGGTACAAAGGAAAGGTAGGTTTAGGTCATCAAAGCAATAGGCATATCCCACTACATACATTACCACTTCTAGCTTTCAATGTAAATGTTTATTTAATATAATTTCTCTCAGGGGGCTGTCAGAGATATAGAAACACTACTGTAGCCAACAACAAAAATGGTGGGAAAATGTACAAAATGAATTTTGCTGTGTGTATTAAACTTGTTTGCATGTGTCCCCTGGTTACTCCTCTCCAAGATCATCCTTCTGTCCCACCACAACCCCTCCTTTCCCTGTAGCCTCAAGCATCTTCATTCTCTATCTTTGATGATAGGCATCCAAATGTTCTTTTTCTTGTTTTTTGCCTTTATTCCATGAATATCACTTGATATACTTTGAACAATGATCTATAAGCATGGAAAAGTACCAGACTTTTGTTCTCTGTTATTTAATCTTGTATTTGGATCACCAGAATATATAACAAGGAGTTCAGAATAGCATAGGGCAGTCAAGAAAGTGGATCAAGAAGGCTTGGGTCTTAGGCCAGTGTCTGTTTCTTGTGCCTTCCTGTTAAGATGACCTTCTTTCTTCATTATTTACATGTGTTTTGCTCCTTTAGGGCATTTACCCTGGATGGCATGAAGAATCATTTTGCCTTTATTTGTATCTTCTGCATTTTGCACAGTGCTTAGCCTTTAGTAAATACTTAATAAATGTTTGTTTATGGACTGACTAACCTTGAACAAATCAGCCTTTCTCTTTGGACCTCAGTCACCTCATCTATAAAATAAGGCTCTTATATTAGATAGTCTCTGAGGTCTTTTCCAGTTCTATATTTTATGATTCTACCTAATGGGCTTAGGGATCTGAATGACTTGCAGTTTAAAGATCAAGTTACCCACAGTAGTAACATTAATCTCAAAGAGATCCCTAATGGGACTTGTATGCCACCAGGCCTTAATACATTTGCCTGAAGATTGCAATCATCAAACAAAATGTTTCATTGGAGTCAATTCAGAATTCAACTGGAACTTATACTTCCATTTAAAATCTGTAACCCCAATTACCCTATCTGGTGCCTTTAAAAAAAAATAGAACTGAACAAATAATTACCAAAACAGCTCCCTATAAATTCTAGTTGAGTAGCTAAACTTGGAAGAAATAGGAATTGCTTCATTACTTGAATTTCAAAATCCCCAGAAAAATAAATTTTTTAACCCCCTCTCAATGTCAAACACTTTCTGATTTATTTCATCTGAACCTGCTTTCTTGAACCTTTCAAGCACCAGTGTGAACTTTTGCAGGATACAGTGTCTCTGCAACCACATTTTTTTCCTGTTAGAATTTGTGTTTCAAGTTTATACCAAAGGACATTGTACTTGTTCATACCAGTACAGATTCATAGGCCTTTGCAAATCCTGAGGACTCATTTAATCAAGACACACCAACCAACAATCCAAAAGAAAATTTCAGTCTTAAAATTATATCTTTTAGTGGGGTAAAAAGCTTTGTTTAAAAGTAAAATGAATGACTAGAACTTTCATATTTCTGCTCTTAAGACCATGGATTTTTCTACCCACAGAGTCGGCACCACCATGGTTCAAAGTTTTGAAACAATTACTAAATTACATAGGCTAAAATATTTTTAGAAATTATTTCTAAGACTGACAGTCTAATTTTCTGCCTCTAGACAGAACTACTCTTGAGACAGTTCATATAAATGGATATCCACCATTTTTCTTTAAACTTTCTAGAGAAGTAGAAACTTATTTCAGGATTTAACAACTCTAGTCCTCTTAGAATCTTCCTGAGTCTAGGAAGAATAAATTACAGTATCTTTTCTTATGTGAAAATGAAAGATTATTATGTCCAGGAAGGGTTAGGGTAGATTGTCAAAAGTAACCTTTCATCTCTAAGTTTTTTCATCTAGCACAACTAAACTGACTTTCTAGTATATTCTTTTCTACTCTACCTCATAGTATTTTCCTTAATTTATTGTTACAGTTTCAAATTGTAGGGTGTCTAGAACATCCACTAGTCTAAACAAATACTGTATTCCATGCAAATGATTATAAAACTACTTCATACTGTGTAAATAAGCCTGTTTCTAGAAACTTATTTTATACTGTCTAGTAACTTGCTTACCAAATATCTTCCTGTGACCTGGATCTCAAAAGCACCCACTGTGTTTCAATCTATTCAGTTTATTCTTTCTTTGAGTCAGTCCAGAGAGGCAGTATATTATAGTATGGCACACTAAACCTTCTGATCCCTCTTCCCACCTTGCTGTCTGTGTGACCTTGAGTAAGTCTTTTAAATTTTCTAAGTATCAGTTTTGTGGGATTTTTTTTTCACTTATAAATAAAATGCTTGGACTAGATGAATTCAAAGTACCCTCAACTTCTCTGTTCCTATGATGAGAATCCAAACAATCAAATTTCAAGTCCCCAAAGTTACTATGATATTTTGTAGAATATGAAAGTTAGAAGTTACTACGGGACCCCTATTTCTACACATAGTAGGACTTTTTCTACAGCATTTTTTTTTCTTCTCTCACATACTCAACCAAAACCTGCCTCCTGGCAATTCCCACTCAGTATCAGAACAAACCTAATTCTTCCATAAGACAGATCTTCAAATATTGAAGACAGCTATTATCTCCCTTCTAAGTCTTTTCCCAGTTTAAATATTCCCAGTTCCTTTATGTGGTTCTCGGACAGCATGACCATAAGACTATTCACTGTCATGGCTCCCCTCTTCTGGACGCTTTCCATCTTATGTGTTCTTCCTCCAATGTGATACACAGCACCAAAGAAGAGCTATTAGAAGACACCTTCCAGAGCAGGGAGCTATCTAGGTGTGGATCATTACATGTATTTTTCAAAATTATTTCAATGTATTGATTAGATTTTCTGATTTTTTCTTCTTTTGTTTTCTTTAATTTTTTTTTTTTAAATATGAGATAGTTCTTTAGGAAGGGACATGGGGGAAAATCATTGTAGAAAAAAAAGATATCGGTGAACATTTCTTTAACATTAAAATGCGATGCCCAGACCTGTACACAATACTCAGGATGTGTTCTGACTGGGGCAGAGTACAGGACAACTGTCACCTCCCTATTACTGGACAGCTGACCTCTCTCAATATGATCTAAGAAGATGTGGGCTTTTTCTTTTTTCTTTTTTTTGGAGGGCAATTGGGGTTAAGTGACTTGCCCAAAGTCACATGGCTAGTAACTGTGTCAAGTGTCTGAGACCAGATTTGAACTCAGGTCCTCCAGACTCCAAGGCTAGTGCTCTATGGGCTTTTTCTTTTTGATAGTCACAGCAATATTTTGATTCTCATTGAGTATATAGTCTACCATAAACCCCAAATCTTTTTAAGATAAATTATTAGTCATGGCTTCCTGCTCTCAGAATCATAGAATTTGAGAATTGAGACTTCAGCAGCCATACACAAAAGGAATTCTCACCACAAAATAATAATATTAAATAATATTATTATTTATTACATTAATAGCATTGCATTAGCTAGCTTTGTGTGGCTCTTTGAGGTTTTCAAGTTACTTAACACATAATGTGTGCTTTTATCTTCACAACAACCTTGGGAAATAGGTCCAACTATTATTCCCATTTTGCAGATGAGGAAATGAAAGGAGGCAGAGGGTTGGTGACGCAGCTGCCAAGTGTCTGAGGCCAGGCTTGAACTCAAGTTTTCCTGATTCGAGGTCTGATACTCTGTGCACTGCAGCACCTGACTGCCTCCAGCTCCCCAGCAAGGTTATCATTGAGCTTCTTTTTGTATACTTCCAAGGAGGGGAAACTCAACACATCTTGAGGCAGGTTATTTCAGTTTTGAACAACTTTAAATGTTAAAAGTTTTTCCTGATATAAAATCTAAATTTGCTTCTATCTAACTCTTATCCATTGCTTCTGGTTCTATTCTCTAGGGCAAGTCATGAATCTAAGGTAGTTGAGGAGAGGTCTTATGTCTGCCCTGAGTTTTCTGTTCTCCAGCATAAAATATACCCAGGTCCATCACCTGATCCTCATATGGCATGGATTTGAGCACCTTTATCATCCTGGATATTTTTCTCTGGCCTCTCTTCAGCTCATCTACTTCCTTCTTAATCCAGGACACTCAGAGCTAAAAACACAGTACTCCAAATGAGTTCAGATTAGGACAGAGTAGAATGGCATTGATCACAGTAGCTTTCAGTCTATTAATCCTTTCTAGTCTTTTTTAGGCCAAGATTAGTCAAAAACAAACCCCAAAACTAAAAGGGTTTTTAGAATTTTATTAAGTCAGTCCAGTAGAGGAGAGAGCTGGAGAAAGGTATGACTCTTTCCTCAAGTCTTTTGAGGTTTGTATTATATAGAGTTAAAACAAAGATATAAGGACAAGCATCTGGAGAAGTTTCCAGGTAGGGTTGTTTGAGATGTATGTCAACGGGTAGGTCTCAACATTCAACATTCTCAAAATTTGGGTGAAATTGAAACGTAAGCTTTTGGAGAACAAGCTAAGACCTAAGACCTAAGACACAAGATGTGTGTGTGTGAGGGAGTGGCCAGGGGCGGTGGGGAATGACCTGAACAAGTGTTTTAGTTGATCCAAAACCTGGGTTGACCTAAAACAAGACTTGGGTGGGAATTTCAGCATTCCTTGCAGCTAACTTTCCTGAAGGTCATCTGATGTCAGCATGACCTATAGTAAGTTTTCGGTTAGATAATTTCTAGCCGCATAAAGCTAGGTTCAAGCAGAATTAATAAATAGTAAATTATTATTCACCTCTCACCAGCTCTGTTGTCCAATCATGATTTTTCTGTTTTCTACTTTTGAAGGTGATTTTTTTTAACCTAGCATAAAATTTTAGACTTTTTTCCATTAAAGTTCTTCTGATTAGAATTAACATAATGCTGTTACCTGTTGTGTTTTTTGGAGCCCATCTCTGTCTTCCACTTCCTTAGCTATCCACACCACTCCCTAGCTTTGTTTCATCTGCAAATGTCATGAGGATATCATTAATGACTTTGTTCTAGTTATTGATAAGGTTGTTAAACACCAGGGCCAAGCATAAATCCCCAGGGTCCTCTACTGGAAGACCACAGAGTGTTTAATGAACCATTAACATCTAGTCTTTGAAATCTGTAGGCATCCAGTCACTTATGGATCCATCTCATTATGTTATCATCTGATCCATAGGTCTCTTATCTTCTCCACAAGAATAGTCTGAGACAGCTTATGAAAAACTTTACTATAATCTCAGTAAACAGTGTCCTCAGAATTACCCTCATGTGCTCATTTAGTAAACCTTTCAAAAAAGGAAATGAAGTTGGGGCAGCTAGGTGGTGCAGTGAGTAAGAGCGCCGGCCCCGGAGTTGGGACGACCCAGGATCGGATCCGGCCTCAGAAAATGAGCACCCACACATAAATAATGACTGGTTGTGTAACCTTGAGCAAGTTACTTAACTCCAATTGCTTTAAAAAAAAAAAAAAAGGAAATGAAGTTAGTCTGGCATGACCTGTCTAGAAGACATGCTGAGTCTTTGTAAACACTGCTTCCCTTTCTGAATTTCTAGCAACAATTTCATTAATGATCCCAGGTTTCTCCAGGAAGAGGTCAAGCTCACTGGCTTATAGTTTGCAAACTTGTCTCTTCCCCACCTCCCTTTTTTTCCTTAAAACTAGGGCACTATTTGCCATTCTTCAGTCCTGTGACCCCTCTTATTTTCCATAGTTTTTCCAGTAGTACTAGAGTTGCTCAGTAGTCACTACTGCCAGTTCTTTTAGGATTTGAGAATGTAGGATATCTGGGCCAGGTAACTTGAATTCATCAAGAACATCTAGGTGCTGCTTTATTACATCTTTACTTATCTTGAGTATTAACTTCCAATCAATCACTTTTGTTCTGTCATTTCCAGTGTGAAGGTCATTTTTGTTGGCAAAGAAAAAAGCAATGAAATAAGATTAGTTCTCTGTTTTCTCTCTATCATTTATCATCATCCCATCCTTTGCATCTATAGTTTTTCCTTGTCATCCTCAGCTCATTCTGAACTTCAGCATTCCTGACACAGTTGTTGTAGGACTGTGTCATCTTCTCATATTCTTCTTCTGTTTCCAGGTTTGACTTCCATTATCTTTTGGGGTTTTTTTTAATCTAAATTGAGTGGAGAGTTCCCTTTGTATCTGCATGGGTATCATCAGACAAATCCTATTTTTCCTTCTCATTGGATTCCCCCCCCCCCTTTTTGTTTTTATAACTTCATTCTTGAGCATCTTCCACTCCTTCAGGTCCGACTTCCCCTGAAGCATTTTTAATCTATGGGATCCTATCTTTTTTCTGAACTCAATGTAATCTACTTTCCTGAAATCTCAGGTACATGTCAGGCTATTTCTGGATTTCCTCTACTCTTCTCATAAATTCTAGGATGGAGTAGTCAGTTGCCCCCCAAATTTCTACCATTTTCACCCCACTCTTCTACCTCTGGTGTTCATTTTATGAAGCCAAAGTGTAAAACTTTACATTTGTCACCATTAAGTTTCTGCTTATGAGATTGGATTCAGTGTTATAGCCTGTTAATATTTCTTTGGATTGTGACTCTTTCATCCAGTGCATTAACTGTTCCTTCCATGTTTTTCTCCATATTTGGTGATTGTGCTATCTCTACCTTTATCCAATCATTAATACAGAATCTTAAACAGAATCCTAGAAATATGAACTTAGTGCTGAAGAAAATCTTAGAAGTCAAACAGTCAAACTTGCTTATTTTACATATGAAATGTCTATACAAGTGTGACGAGCATTTAGGTTCCCTAATCTATAATAGCTTCCAAGTATAATATATAATCCTTTGCTATATGAAAAATTCTTCTGATCTTACTTAAGTCAAAGTAATAGGATCGAGATATTATTGTATCTCAGAATTAGAAGGGATTTTAAGGTGATCTTGTCCATTCCTTACCTGAAAAGGACCTTTGCCTCCAAATAATTTCCCAAGAAGTAGGCATCTAATCACTGCACTGAGAGCTCAAGTGTTGGGGGTGCCTTTTAACTCCTAAGATAACCTGTTCTACTTTTGTAAAATTTTGTTGTGAAATTTTTCCTTAGATCAAGCTAGAATATGTTTCTCTGTTACATTGACCAATTATTTCTCATTCTACTCTCGAGGGCCAAGCAAAATAAGTCTAATTACTTTTCCACATTGTAACCTTTCAGATACTTGAGAGTAATTAAAGTGTTCCTTCTAAGACTTCTTTTCTCTAGCTAAATATCCCTGGTTCTCTCAACCAATTTTCATGTGCCATGATATGAGATACCTGCTAGATGTATTCCAGCTCACCAGTGTGCTTAATAAGCTGGTGAGCAGCACTGGACACAGTACTCAACATGGGGGCAGACCAAAATAGACCACCTTTGGTCTATCACTGTCTCCCTTTTGAGTACTTTGCTTCTATTAATGGACCATAGGATCATGGGATCATGACTATAGAGCTGATAGAAACTTTAAAGAACATTTAGTTCATTCCCCTCATTTTATGGAATTGGAAACTGAGACCCAGAGAGAGGAAGTAGTACCTTTCTTAAGGTTTCATAAGTAATAAGTGGCAGTCATGATTTAGGTGCCTACCTTGGTTTACCTAACATCCCATTAACTTTTTGAAAGTTCCATGCATTGTTGATTCAATGAAATTTACATTCCATGAAAACCCTCAACTCTTTCCTTATGAATTCTTGTTTACTTATGTTTCCCTCATCCTGTACTTGTGTGGTGAATCTTTTGAACACAAATGTAGGACTAAAGTTAATTACTTTTTTTTCTTATTAGATCTGGCCTATTCTAGTTTTCTGAGATCTTTTGGCATCCTAATTCTGACACACAGCTTTTTAGTCATGCCTTTCAGTTTTGTGTCATCTTAAAATTTAATAAGTATGCCATGCATGCCTTCATTTGTTGCATTGACAAAAATGTTAAGCTACCAAAACTAGATCAGAAACTTATAGCATTCCACAAGAGACCTTCCTCCATCTTGACACTGACCTATCAGTCAACACTGTTTTGGTCAGTTGACCAACTAGTTCTGAATCTATCAAACCATATAAGCATTTAGCTCATATTTCTTCATTTTCTTGCAGAAGGATAGTGATTTTGTTAATTACCTCCATGAAATCATTTAAATATATTGCATTCTATTTTCATCTCACCTCATTTGCCAACTTACTAGCTAGTCTTTTCAAGAAATGAAATCAGTTTTACTTTTCACAGCTTAATGTTTTGTAGAGAGGACACAAAATTTTTTTTAAGGATGGAAAATTTAGTAACTATAAACACAGATGCAAGGAATTGGGATTTCTTAATAACTAACATTCAAATAATTTTAAGGCTTTATACACATAATCTTCTCATCGGGGTTCTTGTAGAAAACCTTTGAAGGAGGTACTATTATCTCTGTTTTTCAAAAAAAGAAACAGAGAAGGGACAGCTAGGTCATGAAGTGAATAGAGCAATGGCCCTGGAGTCAGGAGGACCTGGGTTCAGATCTGGCATCAGACACTTAACACAAAATATAGCCATGTGACCTTGGGCAAGTCACTTAACCCCAATTGCCCTCCAAAAAAAAGAAAAGAAAAGAAACAGAGGCTAAGAGAGAGTAAGTGACTTGCCCACAGTCATACAGCTGGAGATTTGGAATTTCCTAATTCGAAGAGCACTGCACTTGGATTGGAGTCAGAAAAATCTGGGTTCAAATACTGCTTCTTTCATTTACCAGCCATGTGACCATGAACAAATTACTTCATAGGTCTGATCCTTACTCTTCTCATCAACAAAATGAAGATAATTATCCTTTTACTACTGTTTTTACAAGGTTATTGTGAGGGTCAGATGAGGTAATGTATGTAAAGAGCTTTGCAGACCTTAAGCTGATATACCAGTGTAAGTTATTATTATCTCACTATGCCTCCTTGAAAGGAATTCTTCCAATACATGAAGGATTACTAACAGCTGTTCTCCTTTTCCTTTGAGGACAGAAGAGAGGAAAGAGTTTTAAAAATTGCAGCACAAGAAGTGACAGTGAGACAAAAGACAGACCATTCATTAGAGTAAGGGTTTTAAAACACCGGAATGGGAGAAAGATCTTGGAATCGACTTCCCTGGTTATCTTCAAGATCTTTCTACATTGGCTTGGTTTCGGCTGTCCCAAATGGAAGAATAGAGGGACCAAATGACATCTAGAGTTCCTATTTAGCCGTGTGAGTCTGTATGTACTTTCTCAAAATGGAAAGAGGAAATCAGATGACTTCCCTCTCTCGGAGCCTGATTTGTGAGACTGTCAGTCCTCTTCCTATCAGGTCTCTACTGGACTTTATCTTTCCTGAAGCCATTTTAAACAGTCCAGCTAGCAATAAGAAATGACTACAAAGGCCTAAATTAAAAGAACTCACCAATACTCTATTGGGAGGAAATAAGCTATGAACAAATCACCTTTGCCCTTGATATTTTATAAGTCCTTAAATCCCTTGATCTATTTTTGCTTAAACTTTTAGCTTGTAGTTTCTAGTAGCTTTTTTGAGAGCTCAGGAGTGTAGAGTTTAGTCAAACGTTTTGCATACATTTTCCATATTGCATATGTATTTTAGATCCCACCTAAACTTTCTCACAGTTGAAGGAGTACTAGCACAGGAGTCAGAGAAGCCAAGGTTCAAATCCCACTTCAGCCACTTGCCTGTGAGTGTAGGAGAGTCACTTCAGTTTTACAGACCTTGGCCAAATCCCTTGACTTCTCTGGACCTTGGTTTTCACTTATGTAAAATAAGAGGGTTCTAGGGGTCTGTTTAGCTCTATATCAACAAACCTCACAACAGGACCATTTGGCTTTCATTTTTCTCTTTTATCATTCTGTAGAAGAAGCAACCTGAGCAGTATTCATTTGCTCATTAAATTTATATTTGATGTGAGAGTCATGGAATTTTAGATGTGGAAGGAACCTTTAAGGACTACTTAGTCCACTCATTTCATATGATAGATGAGGAAACTGAAGCCTAGAAGGGAAGGAACTTGCCCTAAGCCATCCCATAAGAAGGGAAATTAGAGGAAGATCTTCTGACTCCTAATCTGTTGCTCTTTCTGCCATAGGGACAGAGGTGGCTCAGGGGTTAGAGCACTGGGCCTGGAATCAAGAAGTCTTGAGTTCAGATTTGGCCCCAGATACTTGCTAACAGATACCCTGGGCAAGTCAACAGTGAAATGGAGATGCTAATAGTACCTACCTACAGGGTTGTTGTAAGGTTAAATGAGCTATTATTTATGAAGGACTTAGCACAATGCCCAGCTTGTAGTAGGTGGTCAGTAAATGCCTCCTTCAGGCCTCCTACATGGTAACACTAGTAAAGAAAGTAGCCAGGTCAGGGTCAAAAGCCAGAGTTGAGGTGGTATGGGGCAGAAAGAATGTGGCAGGCTGTCTCTAGACACGAGACATAAATACAAAGAATAAAACAATTTTGCTTCCTAAGATCTCTTTCAGACAGTTTCTTCTCGTGAAGCAAATTATAGTGAGTTATTTGGGGACTTCCTTCACATCCCAGCTGTGAAGCACTCTATTCAGGGGTTGAAAGGGACCTCATAGGATTGGGGAAGTCTGGGGGCAGGTGGTCCTGTAATTCAGCCCCTTCATCTTCTTTGGTCTAAGAATCCTCCAAGTCAGGAACAATGCTGGGTTCTTTGGGAGTAGTTAGGAGGCATTCCCAGAAGCTGGGTAGTGCCTGAAGTTTATGGCTTTGTTGTTGTCTAAGTAGTCCTCCTGGAATAGGGTCACTCATAGCCAAGAATATTGTCTCTGGACCAGAGATTTAGAGTAATTGTGTGAGATTTTGAATGCTCATCAGGAGTAAGGAAATGGCAGAACATCCAACCCAGTAAACATTTATTAAGTGCCTACTATAGGCCTACTATATACTAAGCACAGGGGGGATACTATTAATAAAAAGAAAGACAGTCCCAACCCCCAAGGAGCATTCTGATGGGAGGAGACAACATACAAAGGGAGACAGGAAAAGTGGAGAAGGGAAGAGGGGGATTACCTAGTAGGAGAGCATCTTCTTCTGTAAGTTAAAACCTAGAAGAGGAGCAGATACAGAGTGGTTGTTGTTAATTCCTTTTAGAGTTTTTTTCTTATTAGATATGAGCTGTTTGTCCAACTTTCTGATGCAGTGGATAAAGAGCTAGGCTTGGAATCAGGAAGACTCATCTTCCTGAGTTCAAATCTGATCACAGACACTTATTAATTGGGTGGCCCTGGACAAGTCACTTAACTCTGCTTCAGTTTCATCATCTGTAAAATGAGATAGAGAAGGAAATCGCAAACCATTGCAGTATCTCTGCCAAGAAAAAATGGAGTCGGGAAGAATCTGAAAGGTCTGAAACACTGAAAGGACTGAACAGCATAAAGAAAGGTGTTGGGAGGGTTTGGTACTCTACCCTCCAGCGCTCCAGAGGAAAGAGGAGACTGAGGAAGATTGTATCAGTCGTGGCTTGAGTTAGTAACATGGCGCTGAGATTAGAGGTGACGAGCCTGCCCTGGGAGGGGCATCTTGCTCTGTGGAGTTGAAACCAGACAGAGCAGCAGATGCAGAGTGGAATGATCATGCCTGAAATGTGGTTTACTCTTTTAGGGATGAATTATTCCCTGAAAAAACTTTTGCCATATAAGTCATGATTCCTAATAGAAAATCTATTGAGAGGTAATTTAGTCTTCTCTTTAAAAAAATGGATAATTATTATTATTCAGTGGTAAGAGGTCATTTTCTTCTGTAATAGTGTGAGTTATTAAACTAATGTGGAAAAAGTACAGTGTAAACTGTCCTTATTTGTTCTTTGTGCCTGATGAGAAACAGCAGAAAATCATGATACCTTTGCCAATCCCAGGACTGTTTTTGGCATTCAGGAAAATTAATTACTTATGAGAATATTTTATTAGCACATATTATTTCTTCTTGTTTCCCCCTTTAATTACAACTTAATGATAATTTCCTTTTTAATTTAAGGTTTAGATTTTTTTTTGTCCAAGGAGTAGGGGGATGTGATCACTTACTTAATAAGTATGAGTCCATTTGGCTATCATTGCAAGGGAAAGTGATTTATGGTGAACCAAAGAAATTCCCCATTTGTATTACAAAATGTAAGTTACATAGATATATAGCTAAAATACTGGGTTTGGAGTTAGGAAGAGTTGTGTTTAAATCCATCCTTACTAGCTGTATGACAGCATCACTGAAGCCTTTTTAAAAAAAAAAATTTTGTTGTTTTTAACATCTTCCATAAGATATTGAGTTTTAAATTTTCTACCTCCTCCCTACCCTTTCCCTTCCCCAAGATGGCATGAAGTCTGATATAGGCTCTATGTATACATTAATATTAAACAGATTTTCACATTAATCATCATGTAAAGCAGAATGTGGGCGGAATCATGAGAAAAAAGAAACAAAACAAAACAACAAAAGGAAAGGAGAGCAGATAGTGTGCTTCCATCTGCTTTCAGACTCCACAGTTTTTCTCCAGGTGTAAATAGCATTTTCTATCTCTTTTAGAGGTGTCTTAGACCCTTGCATTGCTGACAAGAACCTAGTTTATCAAGGTCAGTCATGGGCGTTACTGTGTCCAGTGTTCCCTGGTTCTGCTCATTTCATTCAGCATCTGTTCATAGAAGTCTTTCTGGGTTTTTCTGAAGTCCTTCTGCTCATCATTTCTTATAGCATGGTATACATTCATATATCACAATTCCCCAACGGATGGGCATCCCCTCAATTTCCAATTCTTGGCCACCACAAAAAGAGCTGCTATAAATATGTTTGTACATACAGGTCCATTTCCCATTTTTATGAGCTTTTGGGGATACAGACCTAGAAATGGTATTACTGGGTCAAAGGGTATGCACATTTTCATATATAGCCCTTTGGGCACAGTTCCTTATTGCTTTCCAAAATGTTTGGATCAGTTCACAACTCCACCAACAATGCATTAGTGTTCCAATTTTCCCACATCAACTGAAGCTTTCTCAGCCCCCAATCCTCATCTGCAAAATAGAATCATCATTATCGTCATCATCATCATCATCATAACTAGAATTTAGATAATTCTTTTTTTTGCCTTTTGGAGGGCAATTGGGGTTAAGTGACTTGCCCAAGGTCACACAACTAGTTTTGTGTTAGGTGTCTGAGGCCAGATTTGAACTCAGGTCCTCCTGACAACAGGGCTGGTGCTCTATTCACTGCGCCACCTAGCCGCCCCTTATATTATTCTTTAAAGTTTGCAAAGTGTTGCTAAATCCTCCAAATGACCCAGGAAGGTGGGTGCTTTTGTTATCTCCATTTTACAAATCAGGAAGCTGAGGATGAGGGAAGGTAAGTGATATGACTGTGGTCACATAACTAATAAGTTTCTGAGGCAGCATTTGAACTCAGATCATCTAATTTTCTATCCATTGTGCCACTTCAGTATCTTTAATATCTTAAGTATCCCTCCCTCACAAATGAAAAAATCTTTGTGAAGTGCTATAAAATTTAAAGCTCTCTGTAAATGACCCTACTGGAAGTTGGTGGTCCATTTCTGAATTTGCATGTCTTTTTGAAAAATAATAATTATAACAGCTGATAGTCATGATTATATAGAATGCCTTATATGTAAGTAAGTGTCCTAGGAAAATATGGTTAGCCCCTTTTTAAAAAATTAAGAACCTGAGGCAGAGAAAGATTAAATCATTTGCCCAAAGTCATTCAGTTAGTCAGTGGCAGAGCTAGAATTCACCCTTGTGTTGTCTGACTTCACATCCAAGGCCCTTTCTGTCATGTCTTTTTCATTGTGATACCTGAAATATGTATCTTGAATTTGTTGAACTAATCCCATGACATTTGATCACAACAACCAATATTCAGCAGTTTTCATGGTGACAAACTTAATAGTCTTCTGGTAGCAGATACAGAGTAACAGACAGTGAATCCATAACCATTTAAAATTTTTGAATCATTATTGATACTCATGGTGCTAATTAATTTTTAAGTTACTTAAAATGTAATCATTGACTTTAAATTATCTTGCTATTTTAAAAGCCTTCATTAGACTCATGCTTATTTGAAATAAAGAAATGAAATCTTGATTTATTGCCTTTGCTGGTCATGGGAAACTACAGCTATCTTATGACAATAAGTTAATGCCTCTATGATTGTCAGAAGGATTGTTTATTAGGGAAATTTTTGTGTTCCTTTTTAGTAATATAATATAATTAATATTGATAGTTCCCAGAATGACTGTTCAATATCTTAGCTTCATATATTATATATTATTGTAGTTACTTGAACATTCAACTTTCCTTTTTAAGTCAGACCAGTCTTGTGTTACTTGACCCTGGCATATATAATACCATGCCTGTTGCCATAGAAGAATTTAAATCTTGTCTACCCTTGGAGTTTGCCTTTTGGGTGAGATATAACTACTAAAATACCTCTCTGGCATCTATAAGTTAAAATGTATTAACTTTATTTCATCAAGGTATAGTAAAAAGAGCAATGAATTTGGCATCCAAGGACTTACCTTTGAACCCAGGCCTTGTATACTTATTATGTCTGTGACTCTGAGTAAGTTGGGTAATATTGCCATCTTTCTGCTTTTTCATACTTAAAATGAGTGGAGTAGATTAGCTGGCCTCTAGGATATGAGAAAGCTCTTATATCTATCACCCAGTATCTTATAATACTAAGCTATTTAGTTCCAAGATTTGTATATAGTTAAAGTGCCCTATCTAGTCTCTCCAGAGCTCTTCCCCTATGTAATCCTTAGCCAAAAGAGGGAGACTTAAATGCCAGATCATAGATTGAAAGAAGGCAGAATGTAAAGCTCTTCCTTGGGGCCAGCAAATCAGAAGCTGCTGTGCTAAGGTCCAGGTGGCTGGATTTGCAAAATAGTTTTAGGAAAAAAGAACTCCAAAAGACTTGATATACTCATAGAAAAAAAAAAAATGCAAACTCTCCTTGGATCATCCAAGAAACTATGGCAAAGATGGGGACAACTGCTTCTCAACAAGTCCCCTCCTCACTTTCCATGCACAACCCTCGTACTGTTTGCTCATTTTCTGTATCTTCCATTTGGTTACTTCTTTTCCTCTGAAACATATTAATCACTGCTTGTGAATTTTTCTACTTTCTTTTTCCTTCCCCCTTCCTTCCTTCCTCTCCTTCATCCTCTCCCTCTCTCCCTCTGCCTCACTTTCTGTCCCTCTTCCACTCCTCCATCTCTACCTCTCCCTCTCTCTCCATCTCTCCCTCTCCCTCTCCATCTTTTCTTCTCTATCCTTTTCCTTCACCCCCTCTCTGTCCTTTTCTCCCTCTCTCTCCCGTTCCCCCTCTCCTCATTCCCTCATGCTCTTTCCCTCCCCACTTCCCTCTTTACTTCTTCCTCTCTCCCTTTCCTTCTCTCCATCCCTCTCCTCTATTTCTCCCTCTCTCCATCTCTCTCCCCCTTTCCTTCTCCCTTTCTTTCTCCTTCCTCTCTCTCCTCTCCCCTTCCTCTTTCTTGCATCTTTCTGAGGGTTCTCTTTCCTTTTAAGGAAAAGGAAACGTTGCTTGTTTTCTTTGACTCTCAGTGTTCCAAGCTTCACACTTGACTGCAAGTTCTCCTGCAAATCTGTATGAATTTTGCTGTCTATAAGCTTGAAATGTCAGCTTCTGCTTAGCTTTCAGGCTTCTTATCAATCTGAGGTTTGGCTTCCTCTCCCTCCATGCACACTGGTTTGATTCAGAATCATTGGATAATCCCTCTTTACTCTTAAAAGTTTAGTGATGAGATGTACTGACTTACCATTTCACCTCCATATCAGTAGTCAATAAAATCATTTAATACCTTTTTTGGAAGTAATTTGTTTGAAACTTAGTGCTAGTAATTATCTAGAAGTTAGCTTTTCAAATTTTAGAGAAAATTCAGGGTGACACTAGTCTTGGCAAAGAAACCGGAAAGAAAGCTAAACCAAAAATATACACCAAGGTACTATCAAGGATTTGTAGAAAAATGATTTTCTGTGCTACAGCTCATGGCTGCTAATTCTTCCTAAAGATCTATTTGGGAAGAATCTGGAACCTGGCAGCCTTTGGGAGTTTGTATAAGCAGTTTCTGCCATCATTTATGATTAGTCTGGTAGAAGAAAATAGTGTTGACATAGTGTTTTCATATTGTTGTTAATTACTAAATGATTAGTCTAGTGCCTATCACTTTTTTTTTTTGCAGGGGAGGAGCTACTTCTTATTTCATTAAAGTCTTGTGATCTATTTGGGGAAATGAGGAAAGAGATGCTGGCAGTACTCACAATTAAACCTCTGAATGGATGGATGTAGAGGGATGCTGATACTAAATTCTGGGGTTGGGGGAGAGTAGAGTTTAGGTAGACGGTTGACAGTTAAGACTGGGAATGAAATTAGGCATCCTCCTAGCAAATCATGGTGGGGGTTGGGGTAGAGGGAGAACAAGCAGAGTAATAGCAGTGCCAAGTTAGAAAATGCCTGGTTTAAGGTCTACCAGAATCACGTGTCATATTTTATTAACTGAGGCCCAGAGAAAGGACATGCCCTCCTAAGGTCATATAGCTGTAGCTAGTAAGTGGGACTAGAGCCCATCTCTTTTGATTCCAAGGCCAAAGCTCTTTTTGCATTACTTCTCCCAATCCATTGGTTAGGAATTGCTAGATTAACATATATGTATTGAGTGTATATGTGGAAGAAGAATCCAGAATAGTCAAATATTTAGAAGCCTGGCCATGTACATATCTTATATAACAATGTGTTTTCTTAGCCCAGGAACTTGTTATTCTGAAATGTTCTTTAGCTAAAGGCTTTTCGAGGTTATCTTTGGTGGGAACAGCTAAACTTCATTTCTCATTCAGGTAGTTATTGAAAAATCTAATTTTGACCTTAACCTAATAGCTTTTACATTCCAGAAAAAAAATGTACTTTCTATTCTCCTTCATGAACTAACTCAATTCTTATCCTCATTGACTGCCTGTATCATGGACACATGGTTGCTTAGTCACCTAGGATTTGAATTGTTCATGTTTTGTTTCATTTGTTTCCTCCCCCTAATGATATTATATATTCCTTCTAGGCTGGGCCTGGCAGTCTTCCTTTGTATTCCTGAGTGTATAACCTAAGACTAGATGCACATTTGATATGCAAATGATTGTGGAATTGAATATGTGCTAGGCTTGTTTAAAATAATCTTTCATTTGAGAAAACTATCCAAGCACCTAGATTTATGTGTCTAATTTCATGTTGCAGTAGTTCGTGATATCAAGGAATCTCTGCCACCCTCTCAAGAGAGCTTTTCTTTCATAATTTCCAATAATATAAAATTACTTTTAGGGAAACTATGAAAAGCTATTGTCAGCATCCCATCCAAAGCCTGTTCAGGGAGCAAAGCTTGAATTTTAGTGCTGTGATACTGACCTCTAGTGGAGAAAGTTAATTGTCCATAATTTATTTTTCTGTAAGCTCTTCTATCAGACAGTGAAGACTGAAGTTGTCTTCCAAGTCTACATTGTATCTGGAAGAATTTGAAAGACCTTTTCTAATACATTACTATGGTCAGAGAGTAAAAGCCTTTTTAAGGGAGGTGTTCATTAAACAATGTTCTGGTGTAATCACAATATCAAAAACAAACTTACAGAACAATTTTCAGTGAGAAATAATTTTAATGGGTTTTAAAAATTATCCTTTTTTTAAGATTGCCTAGATTTCTTCCTGTATAAGCAATCTTATATAAGATACTCTCATTTGATCTGTTGGGGACCTCTGACCTAATAAGCACCAAATGTGTAACTCAACAAAAACAAAAACTGGCAAAATATTTTGAAGGGTGTACCACAGGCCAACCACATCCTCTGTATTAGGGATTTTTTTTTCTTGACACCGGAACCATAAATCTCTCAAATACTTTTTAGCTGAAAAAGATAACTTTCTATGATATATTAATGAAATCACAGATCCATGGGAAAATGTTGAAGTTAGGAGAGATGAGTTCAAATCCCACATCTAATACTTATAAGCTGTATGATCATGGATGAGCCACTTCCTGAGTTTCCTGAGAAATTTCTCCATTTCCTTATCTGTAAAATGCCATAACAATACTGTTAGTACCTTTAAGCATTGTTGTGGGGATCAGATGAGACAAAGTATGCAAATAATACTGTAAACCTTACAATTATTTAGTAAATTCCAGCCATCATTACATCATAACAGAATAGTTGGAAGTGACCTCATTTGCCATATAGTAACAAACATAACCAAAAAGAGATTTCTGCTACAGCATACCCCATTGATCCTTCATCCTTTGCTTAATATCTATAATGAGGGAGAGCTCAGTAAGTAGCTCCTGAATTACCCTGTTTCTTTTAAAGATAGATTTAATTCTTCTTTAAAAGAGATTTTTAAAATTCTTTTTCTTCAGTCCCAAGTTCTCTCCCCCTCCCCCCAGCCAAGGAGAAGGCAAGAAAAACAAAACTTATTATAAATATGTATAGTTGTGTAAAGCAAATTTCTGTATTAGCTATGAGTAGCTTTTATTCTTTTTTTTTTTTAAGCAATTGGGGTTAAGTAACTTGCTCAAGGTTACACGGCTAGTCATTATTTGTGTGTGGGTGCTCATTTTCTGAGGCCGGATTTGATCTCGGGTCATCCCAACTCCGAGGCCGTCACTCTTACTCACTGCGCCACCTAGCCACCCCTTTAGGGCAATTGGGGTTAAGTAACTTGCCCAAGGTTACAAGGCTAGGTTTTTGTTTGTGTGGATTAAGTGTCTGAGGCCGGCTCAGGGCTCTATTCACTGTACCACCTAGCTGCCCCGGAGTAGCTTTTATTCTTAAGAAAATTTAATTAGATTAAACTTAAGTTGCATCTCTGTAACTTCTTTTTATTATTCTTGGCACACCATACCCTGCCCCACCCCTACCCCAAGGCCAAATGGAACAGAATAGCAAATATCTCCCAAGTGATCACGACCCCTTAGCCTTTATATAAATATATATATATGTATACACACACACACACACACACACACACACACACACACAAATACATATATAATATATAATATGTATTTTAAATTTTGCTTTTTGGAGGGCAATTAGGGTTAAGTGACTTGCCCAAGGTCACATGGCTAGTTGTGTGTGTGTGTGTGTGTGTGTGTGTGTGTGTGTGTGTGTGTGTGTGTGTGAAGTGTCTGAGACCAGACTTGAAGTCAGGTCCTCCTGACTTTAGGGCCAGTGCTCTATTCACTGTGCCACCTAGCTGCCCCACCCCTTAGCTTTTATTTCCCTAAACTAAACATTTCCAGTTACTTCACTTGATTTTCATGTAATCTTCACCATTCTGGTCAGTCACCTGTCTGCTTTCCAGAAAATTTATTAGTATACTTCTTAAAATATGATGTTCAGAGGTGAACATCATATTTTAGATTTTGTCTGACTAGTATAGAACACATCACCTCATTCCTGGAAGTTATACCACTCTTAATGATGCTCAGCATTGTATTAGTTTTTGGAGTGACCATACCATACTGTTGACTCATGTTGAGTTTACAGTTTGCTACATCTTCCTGATTCAGGCCTAGTACCCCCTTTTTGGACCAGCTGTGCTGACTAACCATGGTTTTCTCATTTTGTAGATGGGAAGCTGATTTTTCTGAATCCAAGTGTAAGATTTTATATTTATCTCCATTAAATTTTATCTTATAAGATTTATCCTAATGCTCTAACCTTTCAAGATTTTTTTGGGTCCTAATTCTTTCCTCCAGTGTGTTAGCTTTCCCTGCCAGCTTTTTGTCATTTGCAAGTTTGCTGATTATATCATCCCTTGAACCATTAACAAGTACTCTTGAGTCCTGGCTTTCATTCAGTTCTTAATTCATCTTCTTATATTATCATCTAATCCATATCTCTTCCTTTTCTCCACAAAAATTATATAAAATACTTTATCAACACATTTCTCTCATCTACTAGTTTAGTAATCCAGTCGTCTCCCCCCCCCCAAAAAAAAAAACCCAACCATGTAAAGCTGTGAAGTTTAGTCAATACATAGAGCAGCAAGATTGGAGAGTTGTTGTTTTTTCAGTTCCAAATTCTCTTCCTTCCTCCAGCCTTCCCTGACCCATTGGAAGGGCAGGAAATACGATACCTGTTATGTGTATGAAGTCATGCAAAACATTGTCACATTCGCCAGGTTGAAAAAAAAGCCAGAAAAGTAGAATGAAAAAAATAGCTTCAGTTTGTAATCGGAGTCCATCAGCTTTCTTTCTGGAGGTGGGTAGCACTTTCCATCACGAAATCCTTCAGAATTGCCTCAAATCATGATCTTAATCAGAGAGCTAAAGTCTTTCACAAGTGATCATCATATGGTATTGCTTGTTACTGTATACAGTGTTCTCCTGATTCTGTTCACTTCACTTTGCATCAGTTCATGTAAGTCTTTTCAAGTTTTTCTGAAACTATCCTGCTCATCACTTTTTATAGCATAGTAATATTCCATTGCAATCATATACCACAACTTATTCACCATTCCCCAATTGATGGATATCCCCTCAGTTTTAAATTCCTTACCATCACAAAAAGAACTGCTAAAATATTTTTGTATATATGGGTCTTTTTCCATTTTCTTTCATTTCTTTGGGATTTAGTAGTGGTTTTGCTGGATCAGCATGCATTCATTATGAGCATAGTTCCAAATTTTTCTTCCAGAGTGGCTGGAGTGCACCTATTTTTCTTTGTCCCCTCTTGTGTTGGTAATTTTCCTTTTTTATCACAGTAGCCAATTTGCTGGTTTTGGCTGGCCCCTCAGAGTTCTTTTGATGTGCATTTCTCTAATTATTAGAGACTTGTAGCATTTTTTTTAAACAAATGCTTTATTAACTTCTGGTTCACATCATTCATTTCTGCCAGATTTTGAGTTACAATTATTCCCCCCCCCCCCGTTTTTCCCCTACCCACCCTCCCAGAATAGCAGTCCCACAAGATATAACTTCCTTCAATCTGCTCTCTCCCATATCTTCTCCCATACCCCCTTCGACTTTTCCATTAGAGGAAAGTGAATCTTTGTGTCCCAATGCCTGCACATCTTATCTCCCAATTACAAGCAAAAGAGTATTAATAATAGTATTTATATATATTTGAAACATTTAATCTTAAGACCTCGAATTTCAGATCCATTTCCTCCCTTGTCACCCATTCCCTCTGGGGAGATAAGTAATTCAGTATATGTTGTACATGTCTAGCTATGCAAAACATTATCATAGTAGATATATTGTACAAGGCTGCTTATAATTCCCTCCCACTCATCCCACCCCCCACCTGGTCCATTCCCTACATGATCCTGTCCCTCTTCTATAGTGGGTACTTCCAACCTCCCCTCCCCCCAAGGATGCCCTCCCATCCATCATCCTTCCTCTCATCCCCCTTCCCCCTATTCTGCTGCAGGTTGAGATATCCCATTTAGTATGTATGTCATTCTCTCCCTAAACCAAATTCAATGAAATGAATGTGGTTTTGCCTTCCTATTCTTCCCCTCCCTTGCAACCACTTCCCCTTGCTCCTTCTACATGAGATAGTTTGCCCTACCCTGTCTCTCCCCATCTCCTCTTGCCACTTTCCTCTCTCACCTCATAATTTCACCCTTTGAGTATCCTCCCTTCCCAACAAATTCAACCTATGCCCTCTATCCATATATAACTGTAACCATATACACACACATTCACATATGTATTCATATGACCATACACCCTTCTTCCATTATTTTCATAGTGAGAAAGATTTCATCAGTCACAGTTACTGTTTTTCCATATAGGAATGTAAATAGTTCAACTTTGATAAGTTCCTTTTGATTTCTTTTCCCTGATTACCTTCTCAGACATCTCTTGCTTCTTGTGTCTGGATGTCAAATTTTCTATTCAACTCTGGTTTTTTCCTCAAGAATGCTTGAAAGTCCTCTATTCCACTGAATGACCATATTTTCCCCTGAAACAAGATACTCAGTTTTGCTGGGTAGGTGACCCTTGGGTTCATTCCCAGCTCTTTTGCCCTCTGGAATATCATATTCCATGCCCTTCAATCCCTCAGTGTAGAAGCTGCCAGGTCCTGGGCTATTCTGATTGTGTTTCCACAATATTGAAATTGTTTCTTCCTAGCTGCTTGTAGTATTTTCTCCTTGATCTGGGGATTCTGGAACCTGGCTATAATATTCCTGGGAGTTTTCTTTTTGGGATCTTTTTCAGGAGGTGATCTGTGGATTCTTTCAACCTCTATTTTGCCCTCTGGATCTAAAACATCAGGGCAATTTTCCTTGAGAATTTCTTGAAGGGTGATTTCTAGGTTCTTTCTTTGATCATGGCTTTTGGGTAGTCCAATGACTTGTAACATTTTTAATGACAGTTGATAGCTTTCATTTCTTCTGAAAACTGGCCTGTTCATTTCTTTTTCTGTATATCAGTTGTGGAATGATTCTTGTTTTTATCAGTTTGACTCATTTCCCTTTGTATTTGAGAAATGAGACCTTTATTAGAGAAACTTACTGTAAATTTTTCGTTTTGTGCTTTCCTTCTAATTTTGATCACAATTTGTGTGTGTGTGCAAAAACTTAATTCAGTGTAATCAAAATGATCCATTTTACCTCCTGTGATCCTTTCAACCTTTCTATCATGAACTCTTCCATTATTTATAAATCTGACAGGTATTTTTCCCATATTCTCCCATTTGGCTTGTATTATCCTTTATGTCTAAATGGCATACCCATTTTGAGTTTATCTTGGTATAGTATGAGGTATTGGTCCCTGTCTACTTTTTGCCAGACTACTTTCCAGTTTTGCCAGCAGTTTTTTGTTGAACAATGAATGAGTTCTTGACTCAATAACTTGGGTTCTTTTGGGTTTATTGAACACTAGATTACTGTGGTCATTTATTTCTATATATTGTATGCCTAATATATTCCATTGGTCAACCACTCTATTTCTTAACGCCTACCATATTGGCTTGATGATTGCTGCTTTTTAGTATAAGTTTGAGATATTGTATTACAAGGCTGCTTCACTTTTTATTCAATTCCCTAGATATTTTTAACTTTTACTCTGCTTTTTCTTATCTTATTGCTATCACTAGCATTTTTAGAATAAAATTGGATAATAATAGTGATAATGGATATTCTTGTTTCACCCCTGATCTTATTGGGAAGGCTTCAAGTTAATTCCCTTTACAGATAAAGCTTCCTTTTGATTTTAGATAGATAGTACTTATTTTAAGAAAAGCTCCATTTATTTCTGTTCTTTCTAATGTGGTCAATTTTGCTTGTTTTCCTAAAATTGAACCAACCTTGCATTCCTGGCATAAATACCACCAGGTCACAGTGTCATCACCATGTTAGAATTTTATTTAATTTTTTGGTATCAATATTCATTAGGGAAGTTAGTCTGTAGTTTTCTTTCTATGTTTTTACTCCCCCTGGTTTAGGTATCAAAACCATGTTTGTGTCACAGAAGGGATTTGGTGTGAACCCACCTATTTTTTTTTTTCAAATAGTATATATAGTAGTAGAATTAATTTTTTTAAGGCTTAATACAGTTCACTATCTGGTCCTGAAGATTTTTCTTAAGGAACTCTTTTATGGCTTGTTCATTTCTTTTTCTAAGATAGGTTTATTTAAGTATTCTATTTCCTTTTCTGTTAATCTGGGCAATTTATATTTTTGTAAATATTTATCCATTTCATTTAGATTGTCAGTTTTGGGAGCACAAAACTGGGTAAAATAACTCCTTATACTTGCATTAATTCCTTCTTATTTATGCATTCATTCTGTGTTTAAAAACTCAAATTAGCCAATAGTTTATCTATTTTATGAGTTTTCCCATAAAACCAGCTTCTAATTTTATATATTATTTAATTAAATTTTTTTACTTTCATTTTTATTTATCTTTCCTTTGGTTTTCTGTTTGGGTATTTAATTTCTGTTTGGGTATTTAATTGGATTTCTGTTTGGGTATTTAATTGGAGATTTTTAATTTGTTCATTTTCTAATTTTCATTTTTTAGGTGCATGCCCAATTCATTGAGTTGCTATTTCTCTCTTTTATTGATGTGTTTAAAGATACACATTTTCAAGACTGGAATTTAAAAGATCTTGTCACACTGAAATAATGGATTAAACTTAATAAGATAAAGTGTAATAGAAATAAATGTAAAGTCTACCACTTGAGTTCAAAAGCTGAAATTCACCATTACAGGTTAGGGTAGAGATTAATAGGTGCTTCAAGTCAAGATTGTGATGTCAGTAAAGCCGCTCTGTAGGGTGAGTTTAGCCAAGTCAAGCCAGCATGCTTTTATTAAGCATTCACTATGTTCTAGGCACCCGGGACTAATTAACAGATGTGTCATTCATTTTTTTCAGTTGTCTGACCCTGTGACCCCATTTAAAGTTTTCCTGGCAGAGATACTGGAGTGCTTGCCATTTCCTCCTCTGGGTCATTTTACATATGAGGAAACTGAGGCAACAGAGGTTAAGTGACTTGCCCAGGGTCACACAGCTAGCAAGTGTCTGAGGCTGGATTTGAACTCAAGTCTGTTTGACTCCAGGCCTTGTGCTCTATCTGCTTGCCCCTAACAGATGTACTAAGCCCTCATTTTAAAAAGCATAGTGTCCAAAACATGGAGATTTTAATTCCATTTGTATTTGTTTTGGTTAGTTCACATGTAGAGTATTTTGCCTGACTTTAGGTGCCCTCATTTTAGGAAGATTAACTGTAGGGTAACAGGCAAGGGTAGCAGGAATGGAGAAAGTGCCATATTAGTACTGACTTAAAGAATTGGGGATGTTTAAACTAAGAGAAAAATCTAGGGACATGAAATTGTTTTCCAATATTTGAAGAAAAGGAGCCATGTAGAAGAATAATCAGCTTTGTTTAACTTGGAGTCAAAGGTTTGAGTTTGGAGTGATGGGTCTGAACTGCCCCAAAGTGGATAGGAAGGGAGGTGCTTCCCCCTCTTGCTGGAGGCGTTTCATCATCACAGGCTGCACCACCCCTTGTCAGGAATGGGGCAGGTCTCATAGCAAGTCTGGCAGTTCTATCCAAAGTCCTTTCTCACTCTGAGATACCCAGAGTCAATATCAATTCCCTGTTTTGTTTTGCTAGTGCAAACCACTGCCTCTGACATGGAAAGCATTATTTATCCCTCAATTCAAGTGATATGTTTTGACTGCAGGGGCGGGGGGGGGTCTCAAAGAACTTTTCTGTCTCCCCCACCACCAACTGGAGCTGTTAATCCTGACTCAACTTTGTACATTTTGTCCGTGTGCATCTGTATCTAACCTGATGCAGTTGTAGTCTTTCCTCCATGGTGTGTGTGTGTGTCTGTGTGTGTATTTCCGTTTCTGGGTACCATTCAATTCCTTCCTAATTCAGCCTTCTGTTTCATGAGGCCCCCAGGTGATGATGGAACTTGGCACTTTGGGACATCACCTTTCCACATTTGCTGCTGGTTCCTGACAGCTTCTTAGCACATCAGCCCGTCAGCCTCCTCAGAGCCCGAAGCTGCCTGCTTACTGGGGCTGGGAGGGTAGGCCTCAACCTTTCAGTTAGTTCACAGCTGGCAGCTTTTCTTAGTGGGGGCTGGTAGGGTCTCTATTGTTGGCTCACCTCAGTCAGCACTTGATGAGCTGTACTTTGAGGCAATTATTTAATTTGGGGCAATTAATTATAGGTGTTGCTCGGTGCACAGTCTTTGCCACATCTTGATTGAATTTTAAAGCAGAAGAATTGTCATGTGTTGAGGAAGTATTTCTGCATCCACCTGTGCCCTGGGCTTGTCAGCAGGAGGACGAGGCCTTTTACAAAAAGCTAGTCCTTTTGTGACCTTGCACGTTTAAAGCAATTCTCCTTTTCTTTCTTTAATCCTCAGCTTTTCAAAGTGAGAAATACTTGTTTCACTCTTATCCCTTCTTGGTATTCTTTGTGAAGTGAAGGATGCTATCAATACCACAGTAACAGAAGGAAACACTTTATGATTTCCATTTCTAATAAAGTAAAATTCTCTTTCACATATATGTTGTACAGCTAGGTGACAAGATGGATAGAGCTCATAAAGTCAGGAAGATCTGAGTTCAAATGTGGCCTCAGACATTTGCTAGCTGTGTGACTTGGGGCAAGTCACTTAACTTTCATCTTCCTCAGTTTCTTCAACTGTAAAGTAAGGATAATAATAGTACCTACCTCCTAAGGTAGTAATGAGGTTGAAAGGAGATGGTTGTAAAGTGTTTTAAAAACCTTAAAGCACTGTATAAAACCTAGCCGTAATCAGTCTATTGACCAGCATAGCCATTATGGGTTAAAGATCATAACAATATACTGTAAAGTTATTGCCTCCTTATAAATCTCGAGTTCATAACCCGGAATCTGTGGGTCACTTGCAGTACATCTGAGAATTTGGATGGGAAAAAAATTGCAACTTTATTTTCATTAACCTCAAAATGAAATTTAGCATTTCCTTCAGTTATTTAAAAACATTAGTCTGAGAATGGGTCTGTAGGCTTCATAGACTGTCTTGAAGGGTTATGACCCAAAAAAGGTTAGGAATTTCTGCTTTAGATGAAAACTTTAAGCACTCATCATAACTCTATGGTTCTCAAAACTTGTCTGTTCTATAAAAGGACTTTTTTGATATTCCCTCCCTCCAGTCAGCCCTCTTCCTTAAAAATAAAAGGGCAGGAATTACACATTGCCGATAAGGCAATATAAGGTGATAAAGGATAGTAGCATCTGATCTCTTTCTCATCTAAAATACAATTGTAGTTTTATATGATTATACTAAGTAGGATGAAGGGAAAGTAATTATGAAAGTAGGCTGAGAGTTATTGATAAGGGGTTGGAGTGTGCCAGAGAGCAAGGAGTAGCCAGAACCTCATCTCCATCAGCCTTCAAGTCTCTTCCTGGATTGCTTACTGGCAGTACAGACTTATGTTCATAATTAAACTTTTTATGTTGCCTGAGAAACCTGCTCCTCTTTCTGATTTGACTGTTTCTCTCAGTGGTACCATCCATCATCCTATTGCCCACGACAGGGGTAGGGAACCTGAGTCCTTCAGGCCATATGTGACCTACTAGCTCCTCAAGTGCAGCCTTTTGACTGAATCCAAACTTGATAGAACAAATCCTGTGGGCCTGAGGCCATATATGGCCTCGAGGACACAGGTTCACCCCTGTTCTAGGTTCAAAACATTCGAATTTTCTTTAACTCTCTGCCTTCCTCTGTTCTCATATCAATTCATCAGTGACCAATTACTGGAAATTCTACTCTTGAAATACCTATTTCAACTGTCTCCTCCTCTCTTTTCCCATTGTCACATGCTTTTCCGGCACTCTTCACCCCCATGGACTCATCAAAGCCCTCCTATCAGACTGCCCCACCCCTTCTTTTTTCCCCATTTAATACTGCTGAGAAACTAATCTTTATTATGCATCTATCCAATATTGTAAGGCTTCTGTTAAAAACAACAGCCAAAAAAGAAATTCATTCCCTTTGGTTACTAAATAAACTTCCATTTCTTTTTTTTCCCCTTTTTGGAGGGCAGTTGGGGTTAAGTGACTTGCCCAAGGTCATGCAACTAGTAAATATTAAGTGTCTGAGGCTGGATTTCAACTCAGGTCCTCCTGACTCCTTGGCTGGTACTCTATTCACTGTGCCACCTAGCCACCCCTAAACTTCTGTTTCTTTTGCTTGATATTCACAGCCCTCTATCTCCTTGTGCCATCATAACTGTACAATCTTAGTTCCTAGGTGTTCCCTGCTATCCTCTCTGTGCTCTACAGAAACCTCACTGCTTATAAAATACCAAGAACTGAGTCTTCACAACAGAGTGTCAAGAAGGCATCCTAGGACAGTGGACAATTGGCCCAATTTCGAACATCTCTGTTTTTGTTGTTGTTCAGTTGTTTCAGTTGTGTCCAGCTCTTCGTGACCTCATTTGGAGTTTTCTTGGCAAAGATACTGGAGTGGCTTACCATTTTTTCTTCTTCAGTTCACTTTACAGATGAGGAAACTGAGGCAAACAAAGTAAAGTGACTTACCCAGGGTCACACAGCTAGTAAGTGTCTAAGACCAGACTTGAACTCAGGAAGATGAGTCTTCCTTACTCCAAGCCCATATGCTATTCACTGTGCCACCTATCTGCCCTTTAAAATGCGTTGCTATCATGATTATATGTATTATAGTATATAAAATATTTAAAGTAAATATTTACCTTAAAAATTAAAATTCCCTGAATGCATACTCTAAAGGTGCTTTGTGTGCACTTATGATTTTTCTCATTCTGTGCCTGGAATCTTCTTATTCCTGCCTCTTATTTATTCCTTTCCTGCTTATCCTTTAACATCAAACTCTTAAATGATACCTATTCTAGGAAGTCCTTCTTGACCCTCCCTAGTCAGTAACAACCTTTTCCCTGTGGATCATTCATAGAACTTTTCTCACAACTTTCCAGTACATTTATTTTGTATTATAATTAGTTGTGTCTGTATCCTCTCCTTCTCCATGGCTCTTAAGTTCCATGAGGATAAGAATTATCTACTCTGTAAACTTTGTGTCTGTAGCAGCAAGCACTCTAGCATACCTGGGATGGCTGCTAGCACAGGTCCTTAGATCTGCTTTTCTAAAGGAAAGCAACTCAAAATGGGTTAACAAACTTACTTTAATCAGTCAAACGTATATCATTTACCTAGTTCAGGGGAAAAAATCAGCACCCTGAACTTCACAGAATACAAACAAGTTATAAACAGAAGTTACAAGCAGACAGAGAAACAGATCAGCAGACAGGTTTCCAGCTGTCTGACCATTATATCCATATCTAGTCAGAGAGGGAAGCACCAACATCTGGGTTTTCAAAGCCAAGGCCTCAGTGGCTGCCCAGAGTCTCTTCTGGTCAAATCACACAACTCCTCCCAAAGTGAGCCCCAAGCAAAACCTCACATCCGGGTGGATATAGCCTTCGCCTGGCTCAGAGAATGTTAAAACCCTCTTGACCAATCACACAGCAACAAGGTGTGGGCATTCCTGAAAAACAAGCCTCCCACCACAGGCTCCAGGTGACCACATTCAGCCTATTAGGGGGCAGAGTTTATTTTCAAATCAGGGAAGGTTCTCAGAGTCACTTAAGTCTATCAAAGGGCCTAGGGGCAGGGAAGATCTTAGATTCCCATTTCCATAACAGTGTGTCACTAGCATATTTTTTTGAACGCATTAGGCACAACAGGGTTTTGAATTAAATGTTTTGTTGAATATAAAGATATAGGGTGGTGGCCATAGTGTTGGCACAGTTATAGGCATAAAGCATGCTCTCATACAAAACTCCCACCTTAGTAGTGCTCTGGGGACTTCTATATTTTAAAACTACTAGAGAGTAACTCAACAAAGGCTCCTCTTCAGAAGGAATATGGGATTTGAGCACACCAGTAATCCTTTGCTGAGGCAGACTAGGCTTTATTTAAATTACCCAGATGTTTACACAAATTTTTATGCCTAGAGTCCCATCATATCTCCTCAATATTACCTTAAAACTTTTCTCTTGGGGTGGCTAGGTAGTGCAGTGAATAGAGCACTGGCCCTGGAGTCAGGAGGACCTGAGTTTAAATCCGGCCTCAAACACTTAACACAAAAACTAGCCATGTGACCTTGGGCAAATCACAACCCCAATTGCCCTACCTTTCCCCTCCAAAAAGCAAAAGCAAAAACAAGAACAAAATTTTTTTTCTCTCCTTGAAGGAAATCAGGGTACACACAGTAAAGTAAAAAACTTGGTAAAGTGCAATATATATTTTTAGTTCAGACATTATAAGGAGAAATTTTTAGGGAGAAAACATTTTATTTCAGATCTTCTTTTTATTGATTTGAGGAAAGTTCCTGAATGTTCCCATCCTTGCATTCTAGGTTGACAGGGAGAGGGACAGACTTCAATGCATCCCCTCCTTTAAGACAAAGCAAAAACCTTTAGGACTTCACCTCCAGACATGAAGGGGATTCACTATTTTATGATATTTTCTTAACAGGTTTATTGGAAATTTTGTGCTTGATGTAGTAACCAGGCTATCTCTGGACCTAACATCTCAAAATTGAATAGTGATTTTCCTTAATAGTTATTCAACGTGCATTCTGACCTTTCCTGGATCTAATGAGTTGGCTGGGACCAGCACTGAAGGACATCCATGTAGGTCAGCCATTAACTAAACTGTGAATCCCTTCTGTAGCACCCCTGGACATAGTATCAATCCATCTACATTTTCAGAATCTCTAGTGTCTGAGAATTCATGATATTCTGAAGCAGCCTGTTCCATTTTTGGACATTGTATGTTCAAAATTTTCCTTCCTATAGCTTCTACTTAATGATCTGCCTTCTTCTCTTTCTGACCAAACAGAACAAATCTATCCCTCATTCATATGGCAGTTCTTCAAGTGTGACTCTAAAATTATCTTAATATTTGTGAATTTGTGACCATTGAATTATTCAGTGCTCATTTTAGATCATTCACAATTTTTTTTATGGATAAAACCCAAACCTTTGTAAATTAATGATACAACAACACTTCTTTTAACCAATATTATCAAAGAATGTATTCTACAAAAGTACATTTTCCAAATGCTCATTTAAGCACTCCTCCAATTATATGAGGCAGTTAAATAGAAATAGTTCTAAAGTATACACTTGGCTGTCTTCTTGGATGATGGACATTCCAACTGCTACATCAGCTCCTTAAGAAGGTACAGTCAGAAAAAGGCCTTCCTCTGGCACATTGAGAGACTCTTTTACTGAAGGACATGGATGAAAATGTCCCAGAGGAACTATGGAGAATTTGACTCTGTGCCTGTGGGAGAAATAGCCATATTGATGGGATCACAGTTATGATATAGGGCCTAAGGAACTTTTGGTTATGTGTAGTGGAAAGATCTTGGCTCTGACACAAAATGTGTGTCCTAGTGTGTGTGTAATCCATAACCTCACTGAGGCTCAGTTTTCTGAGAAATATTTGCAGCCCTCCTTCACTGGGTTGTTATAAGAAACTTGCTCTACAAACCTTCAAATGCTAAACACATGAACTATTGTTATTATTTACCCAACATTTAATGTTTGTTTTAAAGTTCTAGGATGTGATTTGTAAATTGTTTCTATCTCTTCCCTTATGAAACTTAACTTCTTATTCCTGGTAGTATGTCTGCCTCAAAAGGCAGTGGGACATGGCCACTAATGCCTTTTCTTCCCTCATCTTTCCAGTCTTGTTCTTTTCTAATTTATTATGGCCTGGGAAACCACATATCCATGCTTATTAGAATTGCAAATAAAATGAAAGTCAGTAGATTGATCAAGGGTCACTCTTAGGTGGTAAAGTGTACAAGCATGTGGTTCTTGATTATGTTCTGGACATGTAATAGGGTTGTAATGTTTGTTGATTGATTTTACCTGATTGAGGGATGCCCAAAGGTATTATCTGTAGGTAAATGAGCTGTTGCTATAGTGCTCTGTTAGGGAAGTAGTATGGCTGAGAATGACTTAAAAGGTTTTTGTGGTTAAGTTGTTGCAGTCTTGTCCAGCTCTTCATGACCCCATTTGGGTTTTTTGTTTGTTTGTTTGTTTGTTTTTGCAAAGATATTGGAGTGGTTTGCCATTTCATTCTCCAGCTCATTTTATAGATAAGAAACCGAAGCAAACAGGGTTAAGTGACTTACCCAGGGTCACACAGCCAATAAATATCCGAGGCCAGATTTGAACTCAGGAGGATGAGTCTTCCTGACTTCAAGCCTGATGCTCTATCCACTGTTACATCTACCTACCCTGACTTAGGAGGTACTAAGCTAAAAAGAACGAATGTGCTGGAGAATTTGCCAGGAAAGAACTTACCAGGAAAAAAAATTCTGAAGAACTCCATTTTATTATTTATGGTACTTTCAGGTTGGCTTGGCTTGGTCTAGTCTGTGCTAACTGACTTTATAAATATTTCCGTGAATGTTGTCTGCCTTTGTGCCTTAATAACCTTAATGTTTCTTCAAACTCCACTGGGCTGAATCAAGACTTTATATTTAGATCCAGTATGACTTCCCATGATTTCATGTGGTTTTCCTCTAAAAGTATTTTGCCTAATTTTATGGTCCTGATTTTATTTAGGAAGCTTTTTTTTTACATAAAAGATACTAAGGAGGAAGAGAAAAAGGTCTGAGTTCAAGTTCGTTCTCTGTTACTTTGACAAGTTAGGATCTTTTGGATAAATAGTTATGGAGAAGAGAGGAAGAATGTGAAGAAGAATGTTGGACATATCCAATAGAGATACTCTCTCCTACAGTCAGTCAACACCTATTGGGTACCTGCTATCTACTGTGCACTCTGCCAGGTGCTGGTCACAAGAGAAAAATGAAACTCCTTACCTTTAAAAACTTACATTTTCTAAGAGGAGAAATTGTATGCAAAATAAATGTGAGGTCATTTTGGCTCTATTAGTGTAGTTTAGAGATGAGGAACAATCAGCAATGATCCCTTCCTTAGCTTTTTGTTAACTAGAGAATCCAGTTAAGTGCCCCCATCAAGTCTTCCTTGGCACATAGGAATTTTCATCTAATGAATGAGAGGTTAAAGCTTAGTTTTACATATTAAAGCTTGATATTTAGAAATATTTCCTTTCCGTTTTAGGTTTCCCCCAAAATCATTGTCATCTTGGGCAAGACTTTTATCATCTAACAGCCTGCTAGAAACAACCCTAGAATTTGATAAAACATGGTGCCCTTACATAAAAACAGTTTATAAGAAGATGACAGAAAATGTACCCTTCCTCTATAGATAGATAGATAGAGATAGAGATCCTCAGGGAAAGTTAGTGTATCTGTGTTTGGGGATTTTAATTGTGAATTTTGTTATTGCTGTTTGGAATTTTCGCAGAAATGCAGGAAAGATGAATAAAACCAGTAATAAATATAACAAGTGTGTTTAGCCCATCTTTTCTTTTCTTTTTCAGGGTCTCAACATAATCTTCCATGTAGCTTTGGCACTCTTAAAGGTAAGTCTCTCTTTGAGTTTTAAAACTGTATGGACTTTCTGCCTACCCATAAGACTAGAATGACCTAATATGAATTTTATTTTTCTAGAGCATAAGGTTAAAGAAAAAGAGTTCATATAAAATTTCAGTATTGTTATTGTTGTTGTTTCCCCTTTGGGATTATTGTAAATCAATTGGAGTTGGCGGTGGGAAGTTAGGGAGTAATATATGAAATCCTTGCTAATCCATTAGGAGCATAAATAAAGTGTTTATTTTAATGGTGGTTGAACCTCGTGAGAAAATGATAAAATCTAGATTGCTTCCAAACAATGCCAGTACTTCTTAAGTTTTTTCTTGCCAAAATCTAGTCATTAGAGATAACCTGAACATATAATCAAATTATAGAGATGCTTCAGTAGTGTCCTGGATAGCAAGGGGCCAACTATGGTTCAATTTGAAGTTGTTTCCCTACTTGCAGAAATAATTAAAAATATATTGGAATTCAATTATTTCTGTGTTTTATAATTTTATACCAACAAATTCATACAGTACTAATGCTTTTGTGTAAACAAGACATTTGCTATGAGGTTAAAGGAAAGAGCCTAAGCAATCTTTACCTTTCATCATTCTGTTACTGGAGTGGCATCTGTAGAGCCTTTGAATTGAGACTCAAGTTTAGATCCCATTTCACACATTTATAAGCTCTGTGACTTCAGGCAAGTCACTTGATTTCCCTCCATCTCAATTTCCTCATCTGAAAAAATGGAGGTAATAGCAGCCCCTACCTCACAGGGCTGCTGGGAGAACCAAGTGAGAGCACTTATGTAAAGCACTTTGCAGACCTTCAAGTGCTATGTTTTTGTTTATCATAATCCTCATTATCATTGGATGAGTTTTATTAAAAGACAAAATGCTGGTGGCCTCCCCGGCCCCAGTTAGCTATGCAACCTCATGATATAAAAAAGATATTGGGGGCGGCTAGGTGGCTCAGTGAGTAGAGCGTCGGCCCTGGAGTCAGAAGGACCTGAGTTCGGATCCGGCCTCAGACACTTAACATGCACAAACAAAAACCTAGCCGTGTAACCTTGGGCAAGTTACTTAACCCAAATTGCCCTCCAAAAACAAAAACAAACAAACAAAAAAAGATATTGGACTTGATATCCTGGGAGATCCCTCCAAAGCACCACTATCACACTTGAAGTAAAATGATGGTTTAATGGTGCCATTTTCACTAACTTCCTCCTCTCTTGGAGACCAGTTTGGAGAGAAGGGCTTTTGTGGGCTCCCCTTTACACAAGCATTTTCCATGCTGTTCTTCAGAAGCCTAGTGTTCTAAGTGATATGAATGGGGCGGGGGGAGGAGGATTCAGTGTAAAAATGATAATGTTAGGGGTATTTTCTCATCTAAACTATTTCATTTCAGGGATTTTGTTACAGGGGACAACTGAGATCATAACCCCTTTTTACAACTTTACAACTTGGTAGATGGTTTTTGACTGGAAAGATCATCACCCTGAGACCAGCCTAGTGGTCTCTGAATTTAGCGAGGCTAGTCTTTGGATGAGAAACATGCTTAGGTCCTTGGTCCACATTCAGAGTTCCTCCACAGCCTAACAAGACCTGCCAAATCTTGTATTCTGCTGATATATCCTACCAGAATCCAAAGTCAATTCCCTGGTATGGTGAGACTTCAAAGAACTTGAGTTGACTTTAATCTAAAATATTAAATATAAAATCATATATATATTTATATATTCCAGAGATTCTTAAGACATGAAGCGTTTTTCTGCTATGGAAATAGTTCTTATTTCTTCTTTTCCTCTGAATATTCCCAGCCTTCTTCCTAGTGGGGGGGGGGGGGGGAGGAAGGTGGTATATATGACTTACAAAGCTACCATAAGAAGCTTAATAGTGAGGTGAGACTTGAAGAAATAAGAAAAGAATAGGGAATTAGATGACTGAAATGTAAGAAAGACACTTTCTCAGTCCTATTACTAGAGTAGTGTAGAGATTAGGACTCCTGGAGTTTAGAATAATTGGCATGCGTAGCGCTCTACAGTATGCATTACATAGATTATCTCATTTGGAACTCACAACCCTGTCCAACGAGGTAGGTGACATAGGTATTGTTATCCCCATTGCACAGATGAAGAAACTGATACACTTTGGGCATTAGGGTATCTTGCCCATGGTCAGTCCTCACAGTCAGGGTCACTGGTGGGGTTTGAATTCCTATTGCTAGTCCACCCGCCATGCTGTTTTCTCCACTGTGCTTCCTCTTGGAGAAGTTCTGCTGAACACAGAGCCTTATGGAGGCTCCTGCTTGTGAATACAGGGATAACATTTACAGGGACAGCAAGAAGTGCACAGCCATTATTCTAGATCCTATGGCCCCCACGGAGAAAAAAGGAGATACAAGTACAGGCGATAGTCCTTGTGCAGAATGTCAGCGTAGGCCATGCATACAACATGGGATGTGTGGAGGAACCTCACATCCACAAAACTTAACCTGTTAGCTTTACTGTAGTTACAAATAGAACTTTTAGAGCAGCCTTCCTTTAGTGGTCTGTCTCCCAAATATCCCACAAATTATTTCTGAGTGGATTCATAGAATGTTTGAACTGTAATGATAGGGTCATTGATTTAGCGCCAGAAAGGACCTCAGAGATCATATGGTTTAACCCCTTCATTTTTCAGAAGAGGTAACTGAAGCCTACAAGAGTGAAGTTATGTACTCAAGGTGGTCACACAGCTTGGAAGTGACACATCTGAGAAAAAATTTTTTTTAATTGTCAGAGCTATGGGGGTAAGGATATACAGGTACAGTGCTGTTCCATTCTATTTTCGTATTTGGGGAGAAACAAATTTCTTGCTAGAGAAAAAAGCAAGTAGGAATGTTGTTTTCTGATAAGAATGATTGACTTAGAATAGTATTGTTTAAAGGTGCCTCCTTTTTGAAAAGTGCTTGAATGCCATGTTGGACGTTGAGTCTGTCAAGTAAGGAAGAAGCTATGGAAAAGTGAGTAAGGATGAATCAGTGGAGTAGGTGGCATAAACTGTTAGCCTCATTTAAGACAAATTAAGTGTCCCCTGGGTGAATGAGATAATATATACCTTGACTGCTGAGCTTTCCTTTTAAAAGAAAAATAATAAATTAGCAGGGTGTAGCATATTTAATTTTTATTTGTTAGATCATTAACCACCACAACCTAATGAACACATATCCCATGCTCGATACTTTAAGGAGCTGTGATTGTGCAGCTTATGTAATCTCTTCACTATTGCGGCCCTCCCATGTCTTCATGGGTTGTTTAATGATCACATGTAGCTGAAAACAAAAGCATGGCATCATTATCTGGGAGCTGCTATTCTGGGGGTGAAGCTGGTGTCCAAATTTAGTTAATCTGGTTTGCAGACGACAGATGGAAAGATATTGGCAGATCTGTTCTCAGGGCCTTCCGGGTGGTAAGACCTGCCAGAAGTTAGGTTCTGCTGGCAGAGCCCTTGAGAACATCACCGTGTCATCTCGAGGCACCAGAGAACTTCTGCTGAGGAATTAGACTGATGGATTGTGAAGGAGGCAGTAGTTGGTCATGGATAGGGCTTTAGAATGGGGCACATGACTTCTAGTGTGACTTTAATAGCAGTAGAAGGGTGAGCTCGAACAACTACTCTGACTTGTCTGTAGGGAAAGTAGGGACTTGTAGCTGGGCCCCTCTTATGTTATTCCACAGTTAGCGGGCAGGTCATTTGGAGACAATACTCGTGCTACCTACCTCATAGAGTGATTGTGAGGAGAGTGAGCCGGGTGTCTTTCAAAGAGGTGACATGGTGATATCCAGATCGAGAGCTTAAGATATAAACAACCTTTGTAGTGTTTGAAAGACTTGGGGAAATGGAGGGAAGTCCAATGGATGGGAAAGGGAATGTTAATTTTTGGGGAAAGCATGCAACCCTGTTTGGCTAGACAGAATGTGCCTAAAGAGGATCAATGTCAGGGGAGTCTGGAGAGGTAGACTGGAGCTGGATTGTGAAGGGCTGCAAATGCCAAACCAAGTTTTTGTTTTGTCTTAGAGGCGATGTCATTGTTGTGGTTCAGTCATTTAATTGTATCTGACCCTTTGTGACCCTGTGGACCATATTGGCCATGGGATTTTCTTCACTAAGATACTGGAGTACTTTGCCATTTTCTTCTCTACTGGATTAAGGTAAGCAAAGGTTAAGTGACTTGCCCAGGGTCACACAGCTAGTAAGGGCCTAAGGAAGATTGGAACTTGCTTCTTCCTGACTCCAGGTTTGGCGCTCCATCCATTGAGCCCACCTAAGTCCTATTACTTTTAGAGGGAAAAGAATAGGGAGCTGCTGAATGATCTTCGGGTGTGTGTGTGATAGCTTTGCTTTATGAATATCAGATTATCACATGCATGGAGGGTGAATGAAAGACCTGAAGTAGGAAGAGCAGTTAGGGAGATATCTTAGTAATCGAACACTGCTAAAGCCTGACCTAGACGGGTAGCCTTGGCATGGAGAGAAGGGGGTGAATTGGAGAGTTGCTGTGGATGAATATACCCCATATAAATGTGTATATACATAGGTATACGTATATCTTTACTTGGTAATTAAACTAAGAAATATTTACTTCTTTTTGCTCTAAGTGTCCCATAAAAGTATGTGAATCAGAATTCTGTGGTACTTTGGTTTATTTATAAACCTGGGAATCATCTGCCTCTCCTGGACGTGGTGCCTAACTGTTCAGGCCGTGGCATCTCATTTTGTTTCATAAGGTTCTTTCCCTTTGAGATTCATTTCTTCATATCCCTACTGTCCTTCTTGCCCGGTTAACCTGAATCACATACTTAGTCATTTGGGGGATCTCAGCAGAAGAGGAAAAAAAACTCGAGGCTCTGACCTTTAGTGAAAATGATGATTGCTTTGTTTTTACAGCTTCCACAGAAAGTGGGTCAGTTTCTCACTTAATTCCAGGGAAATTGTCTTTTTGCTCATGCAAAAGTTTAAGCACTTACTATTTGTAGTCCCAGCTACTCAGATCCAAGTCACCTGTGGTTTTTTTTAAAGAGAAGGGCTTTTCTTTCACTCCTCTCCTCAACCCCTCCTGACTCCTTGGACCCCTCCACCATGCCCTAGCAGCTGTCAGACCCTGGAAGAGCCCTTTACCCCTTGGTGTCCCCCCCCCAACTCCATTTGATGTGTTCCTCCTGAAAACCTCCATTTGAGGAAGTGCCCACAGCAGCTAGACTTATTCCTTCACTCTCCCACCTCTGTTCCCTACACCCTCCACTTTCACTTTTTCACTCCTTTTTGTGTGTTGCCTTCCCCCCATTAGAACGTAAGCAGAGGGCAGGGGCTATTTTTCTTTTTGCTTATATATGTAGTTCAAACACTTAGTGTAGTGACTGGCACATAGAAAGCATTTAAATGTTCCTTCAGGGGCGGCTAGGTGGCGCAGTGAATAGAGCACTGATCCTGGAGTCAGGCAGAACTGAGTTCAAATGTGGCCTCAGACACTTAACACACACACAAAAAACTATCTGTGTGACCTTGGGCAAGTCACTTAACCCCAATAGCCCTCCAAAAAGCAAAAAAAAAAAATGTTCCTTCAATTTACTAGATACCTATGCAACCCTTCCTCAAATACTCTATGACTTAATTGGTGTGGGTACTCCTTCCCCCTACAAAGGCTGTAATCTTTCCATGTCCTCATGTATTAATATATTATCATGTAGCTCATTGTGACCCCCCACCCCCACCCAATTCTGTCACCTGCTGTTCAACACCTAGATGATGGACTTTTGACCTTGACTAGGTTGGTCCTTATACCGTAGACACATAGTACTACACATAGCAGACACATAGGTACTCACTGAAACTAGATGCAGAGCCTCTCCAGGCAGGTAAGATGGCCAGAGTTTGTGTTTTGCTGGCACAGCCTTCAGGAACACAGGGTCACCTCCATTCCACAGTGAGGCAGTGAAGTAGGACTTCACTTGAAAAAAAAAGTTATATAATCTGCTTGTTCAGTTTTTTCTTTTTCTTTTCTTTCTTTTAAAAAATTCCACGCTCTCAGCATTTACTGGTTAGTTGCTGGCTTCTCAGATGAACAAAATGTGCAGAGATGTTCTGATCATCTTTGCTGCCCTTTCAGCAAGAAGCAGCTTGATTACGTGGGAAAGAAGAACCACGTTGTCCCTGAAGAATTAATTTTGTGTGGTATTGCCTCCAGTTTAAGTCAGAGCCTACATGTTTGGACATGAATGTTCCTCTCCTCAGCCAAGCCCCTGTGTGTCACTGGCAATGTTAATTTGACCATCCTCTTAAACTCAGTATTATGAGATTCTTCCACTGTTTACTCCCACAATTTTGACGCTGTTTTGCCTAGACTTAATATAATCCTTTATCGCCTTTTTTTTTCTTTTTAGAGGGGGGAAGGCAGGGCATTTGGGGTTAAGTGACTTGCCCAAGGTTACATGGCTAGTAAGTGTTAAGTGTCTGAGGCCAGATTTGAACTCAGGTTCTCCTGACTCCAGGGCCAGTGCTCTATTCACTGTGCCACCTAGCCACCCCATCACCTTTTTGTGTTCCCTTAATCCCTTCTTCACTCTCCTTCAACATATATAGTAAAAAAAAAAAAAAAACCAACTTCCTTTCAGACCTATTTGTTTGTTCTTTACACACATCTCCAATGTAACCTTCCACACCCTGCCCCCCCCCAACAAAAAAAAATGCCAAAGACATCACACCAATAAAAAGAAAAGGTTACACAACACCTTTATTTTATTAAACTCTGAAGCTGTAGAGAACAGGAACTTTGATAGGTTGCATTATGCCATTTAAAAATTGTTCAATAAATATGAAATTAGTAGTTTCCTATTCAGCTAATGGAATGACAGGGGGAGGAGGAAGTGAAGGAGGGCAGACTGTAGGAATGAGCACCACAGAGAAAATGAAGTGATCAAAAACCACAGTTGAAAAACTGTCCACCTTCCTTTTATTTTGTTTTTCAGCTGTTTCACTCATGTCCAACTGTTCATGATCCCATTTGGGGTCTTCCTGGCAAATCATACTGGAGGGGCTTGTCATTTCCTTCTCCAGCCCATTTTAGAGATGAGGAAACTGAGGCAAACAGAGTTCAGTGACTTGCTCAGGGTCACACAACTAGCAAGTGTCTGAGACTGGATTTGAACTCAAGAAGATGAGTCTTCCTGATTCCAAGCCCAGCACTCTATCCATTGCACTACCTAGCTGCTCTTACCTCTTGCCTGCTTGGTTAATTTTACCATCTTTGTTCTTCTTCCTTTGTCTCTACCTTTTTTTTTTTAATTAAAAAAATTTTTTTTTGCTTTTTGGAAGGCAATTAGGGTTAAGTGACTTGCCCAGGGTCACACTGCTAGTTTTTTGTGTTAAGTGTCTGAGGCCAGATTTGAACTCAGGTCCTCCTGACTCTAGGGCCAGTACTCTATTCACTGCGCTGCCTAGCTGCCCCAAATCAGTAAACTTTTTACAAATGATTATGGAATTGAGGGGTAGTGTGTGTGTGTGTGTGTGTGTGTGTGTGTGTGTGTGTGTGTGTGTGAGAGAGAGAGAGAGAGAGAGACAGAGAGACAGAGAGACAGAGACAGAGACAGAGGAGAGAGAAGATAGAAGGAGGGAGTGCTACTTTAGAACAGGGATTGTCTTTTTCTTTTCCTTTCTTTTTTTTTTTGTATTCCCAGCATTTAGCACATTGCCTAGCACACATCTGGAGCTTAATAAACATTTATTGATTAATTTTATGTGTATGTGTGTGAGTGAGTAAGATCAAAGGAGAAATACTTCTAGTACTTACCTTGTTTACTTACTAATTAATTCCATTTAGATTAGGATTTAGTAAACTTTAAATCTGTTTCTGTAGCACAAGCCTCTCTCATATACTATCTATTTCTGGGAAGGAAGAAAGTTAAGAATCACAATACTAATAACTAGCATTTATTTCTGTAACATAGTATTTTAAAGTTTGCTGAGCACTTAAAAATTTCTCATTTTATCACTATAACTCTGAGAGGTCAGTGTTACTCATTTGCCATGGGTCAGGTCTTCCTGACCTCAGCTCTAGCACTCTCTCTAGCTGTGTATAGAAGAAAGTGTGCTTTTGGTTAAGACAGATAAACTGCTCTTTTGGAGGCATGGCTACATTCCCTGAAGGAAAACTGTTCTCATAGAAGAGCTTCAGATGTCTTCGTTCTGCTGACATTGGGGAGGATGCACGTAAAAGGACGCTCTGTTCACTTGAGGCATTGGTCATAATAGAAAATGTACAAACTCCTCTTTTCTCTTCTTCCTGGTCCCCATTGAGGACATTTAAGTAGGCTTCAGATTGCAAAATGAGTTTTGATACCTGGAAATGCACTGGGAAAATCATTGCTGAGGTTTTGTTTGTTTTGGTTTTTGAATTTAAGCCTTCTACTTTCTAATTTGTCAACCTAAGCTACTAACTTCCATTTCTGTCTTAGTAGTTAAGCACAGTGATCTCAGTGCTTCTAGTTTGGATTATTTTTACTTAGATTTCTGCAATAAAAAAATCAGAGTTCTAAAGACCTGTTTAAAAACCCACCAGCTAATTCTATAGAATCTTCCAGTGCTTTTTGCAGGATTCAGTGACTTGTTATCATTCCCATGAAGGTCTATCTTTCTATTGATCAGTTGGTGGCAGTGTTATCCAGCTCTTGACTGTGGAAGCCAAAGCTTCTAGGCCTTGACGTGGAGCTAGGAAATCTCAACATATTTTCCTTTATATCTGGTTTTTCTAACTTGGCTAACTACTTAATCTTTATCTTATTTCATGACCTATTTACCAGCCCCCTACTTAATTATGTTTATGTTTTCCTCATATTTATTTTTAGTACCAAACTCTGAAAAATCAAAAATACCTTAGAAGCCTTGTCTAGTCAGGAAATTTCAGAGATATATAAATTGTGCATTTCTACAGAATTTTCTCTGAAGGTTATATCCCAGTTTGATACCTGGCTGGTATTATACTTATTAAGTACTTCATAAGAGCCTTGCTTTCATTGCCCTGGGTTTTCTTTCAGGAAAAATATCTTCTAGTAGCCACTCTTCTGATGATAAGCGTTCTCAGCTTCTGTGGTCCTTCGTTAAGAGTCTATACCTGATCCCTTACTTGAGTCTTTTTTGTTGTATAAAATATCCAAGATCCTGTGTTCCATGGCTGTACATTGCCTTTGAGATTCTGACATGCCACAGCAAGGCATCAGCATAGGATATTAACAAAGAAGATTATTTGTCATACGGGGTATCCTAAAAGTCTAAGTATTTTAAACTATTTGAGTTATTCGAGCTTAAAATATCATTAAGACTTTTTTTTAAGCAGTTGGGGTTAAGTAACTTGCTCAAGGTTACACGACTTATTTATGTGTGGGTGCTAATTTTCTGAGGCCAGAACCGATCCCAGGTCCTCCTGACACTGGGCTGGCACTCTTGCTCACTGCGCCACCTAGCTGCCCCATCATTAAGACTTTTGAGACACCCTATATACATACCCCTTTTTACTTTTTCAAAACACTCTTTCCTCTGTTATTTCACTTAAAAAATTTGGAAGACTGAGGGATGGCAAACTGACCAGTCACTGCCTTTCACACTCCAATAGTCAGTCAATTGTTTTTGACCTCAGAAATCATGGGTCAACCCATAAAACTTCATTAATTTAACACGCACTAATTCAGAAATTATGATACCTGTAATTTGAAAACCTATATGATATGAAATAAATTATTGTGGGTATTCTAATGTAGGATAAAAAGCTTCCTTCAAGACTCAGTTCAAATCACACCTTCTGCAGAAGCCCTCTCTGAGTCCCTCCTTCCCTCCACCTCCATAGTTCCATACCTCTCAAGCTACTTTCCATTTATACTCTATAATCTCATAGGAAGATTTTATTTTTTTGCTTGTGGCCTTCCCCCATTAGAATGAGTTCCCTGACCTTTCTCACTTCCCGGCCATCTTGGTGGCAGGTCTATGGCTGAGGTCCTCCCACATCGAAGGCAGGAAGATGGTGATCACAAAGAAGATGAAAAAGTCGCTGGAGTCCATCAACTCGAGGCTCCAGATGGTCATGAAAAGCGGCAAACATGTGCTAGGCTACAAACAGACCCTGAAAATGATCAGACAAGGCAAAGCCAACAACTGCCCAGCCTTGAGGAAATCAGAGATCAAATATTACACTATGTTGGCCAAAACTGGAGTACATCACTACAGTGGCAATAACATTGAATTGGGTACAGCATGTGGGAAGTACTACAGAGCATGTACACTGGCTATCATTGATCCAGGTGATTCTGATATCATTAGAAGCATGCCAGAACAGACCAGTGAAAGGTAAACTGTGTAAAAGTATACTTTAATAAACCGGGCCAAAACTTGTTTAAAAAAAGAAGAAGAAGAAGAAGAAGAAGAAAAAAAGACAAGAAGAAAAAAAAAGAGAGAAAAAAAGAGAAAAAAAAGAAGAAAAAGAAGAAGAAGAAAAAGAGAAAAAAAAGAATGCATTCCTTGAGAGCAGGGACCATCTTTAATCTTTCTTTGTAACCCCCAGCTTAGTAAGATTTGTGCCATGCTTAATAAATATTTGACTGACTGACAGTATATAATTTTGATAAAAGATATGCTGGATTCTAATTTGGGTCTTCCTGACTCCAGGTCCGGTGCTCTAGACACAGCATTGTATAGCTGCCAGTAGATTAGAAGATGGCTGGAAGTCCAGAAGATCTAGGTTCAGGCCTTTTCTTTGACAGATATGGCTTCTGTAAGCATGAGCCATTCAGGACCTAGGTGCCTTAGGTAACTCTTTAATCAATTAACAAACATTTATTAAGTGCCCACAATGAACCAGCTACTAGAACTATATATAAGTTAGTGTGGTTACCTATCTGTGTCATTGGAAGGAGTTTCCATACTGGAATTTCCCCTCATGAATAAACACACAGATTCGAATTTTTTAAAAGAAAATCAAATAAAATAGTTTGCTAAGCAGTGGAACAACACAAATGTTATCTGAATGGGGGACAAAGGGAGGGATGATGTTTAAGTTACTTGAATGAAGGTAGACAGATATTTTAAATACTTTAAAACTCTTTTAACCAATTGCTTCTAATATAACCAGCACATCATTCTGTTATTCCTGAGTCATTGAGGTTTTCTAACATAGTCATATATTGGGTACATAGAATAGGAGTCTGTGGACTGTAATTATCCTTATCAGAAGTTCACACACATACCAAGACTCTCATCACAAATCTGAGAGCTGCCTCCTAGTACTGGCCTGATGGAGTCAGCATCTGTTCCACAAATCTGTGCTGAAGCCTCATTTTGGACAGAAGGAAAGTTTTTCCTCCTAGTTGCTGAGGACTCTGTAGGTCAAATTATTGATCTGTCTGCTTGCTGAATAAAAGATCCCAGAGAAGTAGGATAGCATAAATAGCTGGGAGCCACTGCCGTCTCTATGAATCAGTTCCTCAAGTCCATGATCAGTGATGACTACATGCTAGTCAGAAATAACAATGAAAAGATTGTAAGCTTACGCAGTCCCTGTCTAGAATATTACTAATTGCCAACAGAGAATCAGAGTGCTTCCATAGCCTAAACACGTGATTGTGCCCAGATCCTGTTCTGTGCCTTGTCAAACTCCATTCTGTTCTGGCTAATCACTCTATATCAACCACAGATCTGCAAAAGAGGCACCATCCAGAGACTGGAGAATCCAGTCTTGTAATCTACACTTTCTGTAATTCTTACTAGTGTGACCCTCAGGGTGAGATAGACATAATACCTAAAATTCTGATGGGGCAAGTGACCCACGATGAAAACTGAAGCACGGCACCATGATACTTTAGCCAGATATGGGAAACTCACCTGAAGCATTTAAAAAACCATTGTTTGATTCACGTGATGAAGAAGGCTCCCCAGAACATACTAAAATTCACTTAGTTTTCCCCCCCAAAGACCAACAAAACCAAACAGATCCTGACTGCCATTTTGTCTGCCTTGTTTGCTAACCTTTTGGGTAAGGAGAATTTTCCTGATAGGTCTAAATGATAATGGTTCATATCCTTAGAATAAAACCAGTTAACTCTCTTTGGAATGTCATCTGCACTAACGAAGAAAATGTCTCTCGATGCATATTCATATTGAAATTTTGTTCAGCACAGCAGAACAATATACATGCTAATATAAAAAAAAAAGAGACAAGTTCTTTTTTAATCCTATGGTCTAATTTCCTTTTGAGATCATAGTTTTTATGCCTCTTGGATTAAGTCTTGGGTTATATGTCATTTTCATTTAACTCAAAATCTAGTGAAAATATAGCAGTACAGACATAATAGTGTTTATATGTAACCCCTGTCCCAAAGCCCATTGGTATGGGACACTTTTCTTACTAGGGAAGGTGATGGCTAAAATGGTAGACTATTTTGTTCTCCTTTTGTTTACTTATACTGTACTGGACATTGGCCTAGCTCATACTTTACTCATTCAAATCAGGAAGCATTTGGAGTCTGAAAAATCTGATTTTGGGTCTAGCTTCTGACCCACAGTGGCGGGGCAAACCACCTACCACCTGGGGTGGGCAGCGCCAGGCAATCCATCTGGACCAGAAGGTACGGAATAATTATAGCTATTCCTTGGTAAAAGGAGTTTCCTCACTGATAGTTCCTGACCCTGGATAAAATCAAGGTCTACTAGACCCACCTTCCCCACTCCAAAAAAAAAAGGAAGGAAGGAAGAAAAAATGCCATGCTAGGCACTGGCAATATAAAAACAACCAAGAAATTCCTTTCCTTTAAGGATTTTATATTTTACTGGTCAGAAAGACTTAGGAAAACAAGGGTACTGTAGGTACTACTATGTTAAAAACATGAATTGTGGGGTGGGATTAACATTCAGTAAGTGGAAGTTGGAGACAAGATAAGAAACAAGTACCACGTACTTGAGTATTCACAAAGAGCATTTCTCACAGTCAGCCTTTTTGTGTTACATTGGTGGTATAGTTTACAAGTTGACACCTGTGTACTAACTTAGAGACCACTACTAGTGTGCAGTGATTGGTGACTTTCAACTTAGTCAAACCTAGTCAAATACTAGGACATGTTTTTTTCAAAATTTGGGGGGAGAGGAGAAGGCAAGGCAATTGGGGTTAAGTGACTTGCCCAAGGTCACACAGCTTGTGTCAAGTGTCTGAGCCTAGCTTTGAAGTCAGGTCCTCCTGATTCCAGGGCTGGTGCTCTATTCACTGTACCACCTAGCTACCCCAATTTTTTTTTACTTTTTAAAACTTTTTCTTGGTTACTTCTTTGGTTTTTTCATCAGCACTCATTTTGGATTTCTCCGGATGGCTCTAGAGTCAGGTTCTCTTTTTCCTCCCTCCTCCAGCCTTCTTGTGTGTGTTGTCTTCCTTCACCATATTGTAAGCCCCTTGAGGGCAGGGATCCTCCCTCCCCCTTTATCCCTAGTACTTAGCACAGTGTCTGGTACATGAATGTTAACTGACTGTCTACTTAGTGGCATTTTATCTCCCAACATTCATCTTCAGGACTGACTTGCCAAAGCCTTGCCACTAGAGACCATACCTTGGAGGGTTTTAACTCTTTCATGTCTGGAAATTCTGCCCTGGGTTCCTGCTGTTCCAGTTGATAATGGCTTCATCTGGCCCATGATTATTGGCAGCTCCCCCAAATCTCTTCCATTCTTTACTTTATTTCCTATTCACCCTTCCTCTCTCCAGTTCTGGAACCGAGATAAAAAATCAGCTGTGTCACTGTTCTCAAAAGAGGGAGTTCAATCTACTCCTTTATGGCCTCTTTCCATATTCCTGTAATGGTCCAGACCACTGTCGGGGAACCTGCAGGCTTGAGGCCACATGTGGCTCTCTAGGACCTCAAGTGTGGTTCACCAAAGGACTGCGCTTGAGGACCTAGAGGGCTGCAGGTGGCCTTGAAGTTGCAGACCAAAGAACCCTTCCCTGTCTATCATTCCCTTATCCACATTATCTTCCTTTAGAATGCAAGATGGTTGAGGTCAGGGACTGTCTTTTCTTTTGTATTTGTATCTCTAGTCCATAGCACAGTGCTTGGCATAAAGTAAGTGCTTAATTAATGCTTATTTATTCATTTTCTACCCCATGGTGAAAATGCCCTATGGATATAATTAAACATTGAACAGAATATCCAGCCTCTGATGAGACAAAAAAAAAAAGAGAGAGAGATTCTGTTGGCTGAAACAGCACAGAAGATAGTCTCAGCTGAGAGCTATTCTCAGTGTCTCTGGCACTCCACAGATAGAGAGTTTTTATTCCAACATAAATTCTACCAAAAGTTTCTATTGGTGCTCAGGCCCATAATGGTTTTATGTCGTAAGCCAAAAGGATCCTGAATGTGAAGGAAGGGATGATCTAGCCAGAAATTTTTAGTAACAGAGAGAAATGGGAATATGATCATATGAGAATTAAATTCCAATAATGGAGCACAACGGTATGCTGGCTTTGTTTTGTAAGACATAAAAACTGCTGACAGAAACCTGCACGTGCCTGAACAGAAGCACCAAGGCATTCATGTTTTCCTGTAACCTTATCATACCTTTGCAGGCCTGCCCTGAGGGTCTGGTACCTTCCTTAGCTCCTCTCCTGCTTCTCCTTCTGTCTCATTCTTGAGCCTCTCTGGTCCCTTTCTTTCTCAGACAAGACACTCTATTTCCTCACTTGGTATGTTTTCTCCGGCTCTCCCCTGAGCCTAGAATACCGACTCTCTCTTCATCTCTGCCTTCCCATTTTCCTGACTTCCTCAGTGAAACCCTTCATCTTCTGTGAGAAGCCTTTCCTGGTACCTCTTAATCCTAGAGAATCCTTCTGAGATTACCTCTAATTTATCTTCTATAAATGTTGTTTGGACAACAGTTCTTTATTTGTGTGTTATCTCTCCCTTCCTTAGAAGGCAAGGGTCTTGAGGGAAGGATTTGTTTTTGCCTTTTTCTGTGTCACTACTGCTTAGCACACTATCTGGAACATAGTAGGTGCTTAATAAATGCTCATCAACTGACCATACTGACTGTTCTCCTTGGTATTTTATCATATAGTCTCTTATTATTATTTAAATGCTTCTCATGTGTTTTTCATTATGCCAGTGTGGCCTCCAGTAAAAGCAATTCTATCTTCTCTCAATTCCATTTATTTTCCCAAGTAATTTTATCATTTTTCCTTAGATACTTTGGCTATATCTAATTACTGCTTCATTCTTAAAAAATGTTTTTTGTTAATTGAATTTCTTCTTTTAATTCCTTAAGTGTTTTTAGTATCCATTTGATTGTGTTTTGGGATATTTCTAGCCTTTAAAAATATTATTGTCAGTGCTACCTCAGTAAATTATTTCTGTTGTTTTTGCCTTTTTTTTTTCATTTCTTTAATTCATAATATTTCCATTATGTCAGAACTGTTTTGCTCAGGTTTTTAGTGTCTTTTGTAAATTTTCTTTTTGAGGTTTTCTGGTGTTTTAAAATCTTTTTGGCATTTTTTTTGCTTTCCTGGGAGAAAATGAGAGAATAAGAGTCCCTTGCAATTTGTCACTCTATCATTATACTTTAAACCTACATAGCTTTTAGATGTGTATATCTTTTCTCCCCAAATACCTAGAAAAACAAGACTAGGTCTTACAATTATTTTGTATACCAAAGAATACCTAACACAGTTCGATGTACTTCACAAGTTCTTGTTAAATAGTAAACTAGTAAACAGAGGGGAAATGTGATATAGTGAAAAGAATATGTGAAAAAAGCCAGAGAGAGACATGCCTTCAAATCCCAGATCCAGCACTTAATTGTGGAACTCCAGCTGTGTCATTTAGCCTCTCTGACCTTCAGGTTCCTTATCTTATCATATGTCTGTGTGTATGTGTATTCTTGTGCATGTATACATCACATGTAGGGCTGCTAAGTGGCACAGTAACTAGAGCTCTGGACCTGAAGTCAGGAGGACTTATTTTCCTGAGTTCAAATCCAGTCTCAGACACATACTTGCTATGTGACCCTGGGCAAGTCATTTAACCTTGTTTGCCTCAGTTTCCTCATCTGTAAAAAGGGGTGGAGGAGGAAATGGCAAACCACTTTAGTACCCTTGCTAAGAAAACCCAAATGGAATCATGGAAGAGTTGGATACGACTGAAATGATTAAACAGCTCTCTCTCTCTCTCTCTCTCTCTCTCTCCATACACACACTCTGATATATTTGCATATATCATAGTTGTTTATATTTTGTCTCCCCTATTAGACTGTGAATTCCTTGAGAGTAGGGACTGTTTTTTAATCTTTGTTTTGTGTTTCCAACCCTGAGTATAGTGTATGGTGTATAGTAGGTGCTTAATAAATGTTAGTTGACTGCCTCAGTCTTATTATTAGGTCAAGGATTAGTTGAATAAATTGGGAATGTTTAGCATGGAGGGGGGAAAAAACATTTATTGGGGGCCAGCCTAGCAAAATACAGAATACAGGCTTATCTCTAGTAGGCTAACCACCAGGCAATTGATTTTTCAGCTAGATTGTGGGAAAGGGGATGATAGATGCTAAAAGTCTCACCATTTCCAAAATTTCTAAAAACTTTACCTGAACACTTGATGCTTTTAATTTGAGATTCCCTAATGGACATAGTATGAAAAACTAAATGTCAATATTGGCATTTTTGCTACAAATAGAAGCAGGAATCATAAAGGAGTTACAGCTAATTGGAAAGATGGTGCAAAGGATCTCTTGGAGAGATCCATAATGAGTTGTCAGAGCTGCTTTTACCTTGTTTCCAAAGGCAACAAGAAGCATCATTTTTTTTTTTTTTGCTTTTTGGAGGGCAATTGGGGTTAAGTAACTTGCCCAAAGTCACACGGCTAGGTTTTTGTTTGTGTGTGCATAAGTGTCTGAGGTTGGATCCGAACTCAGGTCCTTCTGACTCCAGGGCCGACGCTCTACTCACTGCGCCACCTAGCCGCCCCAAGAAGCATCATTTTTGTGGGATTCTTATCATTCTCACTCTGCACTCCTCGTGATAAGCATAAACAAAAAGTTTACTATGAGTATAATTTAGTTAACATATCAACATCTGAAGAAGTAGAGAGGTACTACAAATAACTCAGTAAGACTCTCCAAATTAAGTAAGCATATTCTTTGATGCTCAAGATCTTAATGAAAAAGTGAATGTAGGGAAGCATGAGTGCTGAATAAGTCTATTGGAAAGTATGGCTTAGGGTCAAGAATAAGAGGCCAGAAGCACTTAGAGTACCTAGAGAACTGAAGCCTTCTTCAGGAAGAAGACAGACGGCACAGAGCATGGTGGTAACCAGCCAGATATTGCATCTACTCTACTCCCATATCTGTTGAGGGCCAGCACTTCTGAGGTTTTTGAGGCTATAGTATACTTGTAGACCACCCACAAAATAACAATGCAGTTTTGCTTGAGAGATTAAGGGACTTAATGGGAACCATCAACATATAGACTAGTATATTTTTTAGCTAAATAATAGACATTGGTATAAAAAATTATCTATATCACAAAAATAGAATCCATTGTAATAATTTTAAACATAAACCATAATCATTCCTGGAAAAAAGGGGAAAATTAGGTAAGATTCCATGGATTAAAATCCTACATAGGAGGTTAGCCCAATTGAGTTGAGAAATGCTCCAGAATGAAATTGTGATGATGATAAAAGCAGAAACAATTCCTGTGAAGAGGAAAAATGAATTTGTCTGAAATGGTAGATGTGGACACCTGGGGAACCCACCATCTAACTTAGACTTTTAAGGGCTCAGTGAGTAGAGCGTCGGCCCTGGAGTCAGACGACCTGACTTCAGATCAGGCCTCAGACACTTAATGCACATACAAACAAAAACCTAGCCATGTGACCTTGGGCAAGTTACTTAACCCCAATTGCCCTCCAAAAAAAAAAAAGAAGAAGAAGAAAGAAAGAAATGCACAAGGGTAGCTAGGTAGTGCAGTGAATAGAGCACCAGCCCTGGAATCAGGAGGACCTGAGTTCAAATTTGGCCTTCAAACACTTAACACTTACTCCATGTGACTTTGGGAAAGTCACTTAACCCCATTTGCCTTTCCTTCCCCACCTCCAAAGAGAAAAAAAAAAAAAAGAAAGAAAGAAATGCACAGAGAGTGGAAGCCAATCCAGGTAAAAGAGAATAAATCTAAAATCGTGGTATGGTCCTACAAAAGAGTGTCAGAAGTGCCAAAGCTCTGGATGAGCTGTGACTGATGAAGAAGGCTAAGCTGAACAAATAGGTGTTAGTTTCTTTCATTTATTAGCTATTTGCAGAGAAAAGGGAAAATGAAATAAGAAATAGTAACTTTTGCTTGAGGGTAGATCAGACAATGAGAGACAATAGAGAAAAGTCAGAGTTATTAAATTTATATTTTGCTTCTGTTTTCTCTTCCAAGGAGAATGACTTTTGTATTACAAATGACATAACAAAAAATGACTCACTTGGAGGTGATCCCCAAAATAAGTGAGGTGATAGTAAGAGATTACCTCACTGCTCCTGCAGAATTCAGTCAACTGGTTTGGGCCCAGCATGATAAGTAGATGGGATTGCCAAATACTACCAGGGAGACTTGAAAGGCCGGGGACAGCAGGGGAGGTACCACAGGATTGGAGAAGGGAAAGTATTCCTATTTTCAAAAAGGGAGAACAAGGGTCTGGAAGCTGTGAGCCTTGTCTTCAGTTCCTGCGAAAATACTAGAATGGATCCTGAAAGAGATGGTTAGCAAACATCTAGGAAATGACTACTAAGAGTCAGCATGGTTTTGTCAAGAACAGATCGTGCCAGACTAACCTCATTTACTTTTTAGAGAGTATTAATAAATGAGGGAAATATTACAGACATCAATTGCCATAAATTCATAACCTTCTTTGTGTGATGGACCTCTTTGACAAGTGGATAAAGCTTATAGACCCTTTCTCCAGATAGTATTTTTAAAATATATAAAATAAAATGCATACTGTTACAAAGAAAATAAATTATACTGGCATACAGCTATTAAAAATAATGTGTATCAAAAATCAACTTTACAGTATCCAGCGTAAGAGCCCCTACTAACCTATATTTCAACTAACCTTTTTATACCTTATACTGTTCTTCTGAATAAGCTGAGAAGAAATGAATTGGGTAACAGTACAGTGAGCTGAATTCAGAACAAGTTAGATGCCTGGACTCAATGAATAATTTGTTCAATGTCAAGTTGTCTCCAAAGGTGTACCCTAGGAATCTAGGCTCAGCCTCCTGTCCTATTTAATAGTTTTATCAGTGACTTGGGTGGAGGCATAGATGGTATTGTCATCAAATTTACAAATGATACAAAGATGGGTAGGATAGCTAACAACACTTTGACTGAGTCAGGATCCAGAGAGATCTTGACAGTCTAGAACACTGACATGAATCTTACCAGATTTATTATGTGAAATTCAGCCAGTATAAATGTTAAGTTTGTGCACACACACACACACACACAGAGGCAACTTCACATGCACATGATAGGAGAGGCGTGGTTAGACAATGGTTTTGAAAACAGTCTGGCGTTTTGGTGGTTTACACTTTAGTATGAATCAGTATTATGTTGTCAGTCCAAAAAGTGATGCAGTCATGGGTTGCATTCAAAGAGACATAGCTTCCAGGATAGGAATATTATAATACCACTGTACTCTGTCACCATCTGACCTCATTTGGAATTCAGCATTGTGTTCAGTTCTGGGATATTGATGAGCATTGGTAAGAGATTTTGAGTCTGTGTCATTAGAATCAGCTGAAGAAACTGTCAGTAGTTAACCTTCAGAAAGAGAAGACTAAGGAATAACGTGACAGCATACTCAGGTATTTGAATATCTGAGCAGAAATTTGAGTTGGGTTTTTTAACCTCAGATGGGTGGAGAAGCAGAGGCAAATCTAGGCAAATCTAGACTTAATGTTAAGAAAAGTTTCCACCAGCTTGAGCCATCCAAAAGTGGGAGAGGCCGCCTTGAGAAGTGATGAATTCTCCCCTCTTACAGGTCTTCTATTTGTCTGGTATATTATAGTAGGAATCCTTTGGTGTGTGACCTGGACTAAATGTGTGCAGAGGTTTCTTCTAACACTCAAAATCTATGATTCTGACACAGTACAGAGAAGGAAAGGAAAAAGTGAGAAGCCAGAAGTAAAGGGAAGAGCAAGGTCAACAGCCAAATTTCTGAAGCTCTCCCTACTATTCTGATTAAACCATATCACATTCTTCATGAGCCCTTTTGCCAGGACTGAAGACTGAATGTGCCTCAGCCACATCATCACCAGAAGGTGATTAAAAAACAAAACAAAACAACTTCTCTGTTTTGTTGGAAGCCATTCAATTCAGTAGTCAACAGTGTGAATGCAAAAACACTTCAGGTGGGGTTACTCATTATTTAGAATTTTTATGCCTTTCATATAAGTGATACAATGCAGATAATTGAGAATTGCCTAAAGATCTCTCAACTTTGGGTTTTCTTTGGCTTCTGTGTCAGAGGCACTGTATTACCCAACTGTGGGCTTAACCTTATTTCAGTAAATTAGTTTTTCATTGTTTTTATCCTTTTACCACTTTTCTCGCTTCTTCCCTACCACATATACTTTTTTTCTTACATATAATATTCTTCCATTTCTTACTGTTTCTAATTATAAAACTACATAAAGAGTAGCATTCCACAAACATCCTACATATTTCATTCTGTGTTGCCTTGAATAGACTCTGCTTAGAAGGATATTACCTGTAATCCCTAATAATATTTTTGAATCATATACAGTAGTATTTGAAATATTAAGAAATTTTAATATTTTAAGATGTTAATATTTTAAAACATATGTTATCTTAAACTAAAATATTTATTATCTTAAAACATTAAGATAGTTTAAATACAGTATTTCCTGTCAGGTATTTTCAGAATAGAGAATCAAACCATACACTTTAAATTTGCTGAAATTATTTAATTATTTTGCTATTCATGATTGCTTATTAAAATAAAGAGGAAAATTTTAAAATAAATTATAAATTCAAATATAATCAATTAACTTATTTTATGTTTCTGTCTTTATGTTGATTTTAAGGTAAATGGAAGAAACCAAAGTGGTTCTTATAAAATATGTTGGATACAGAGGCATTCTTATTTGAAAATAATGAGTCATTCTGATTGCAATGCAAAGACATAGGAGAAGGATATTTACATTTCTATGGCAAATGGATTGTCCACTTCTTTTTTCAATAGGAACCATGTTACTGCCATGAAAATTGACTGTGCTCTTCAGCATGGGCCTAAATGCTTTAAGTCCAAAACTTCTGTGGCATGAATTCTGGCCCAGTAATTGTTAAGACAGCGATAACTATTGGGGTGTTCCAGACCCCTCAACCATAATTGAATATCTGTATTTTTAGAACTATAATATCTTAATGACTGAATTTTTCAGGATATTTTTAGATATTTTTGTTTCATCCAAACATAGCCTTATGTCAACTATGAAGACATCATATGAGATAAATAGCCAAAGGAAATGAACAGGCAGTTTTCAAAGGAAAAAATCCAAGTTATCAATAGCTACATGAAAAAAATGCTCCAAAGCATCAATAATTAGGGAAATTCAAGTTGATGGAATGCTGAGGTTCTCTCTCCTGCCTATCAGATCGGCAAAGATTGACAACAAAGGAATTTGACAAGTTGGAGGAATTGCTGGAGTTGTTAATTAGTATAGTGTTTCTAGAAAAAAATTTGAAACTGTGCCCCAAAAGTCCCCTAACTCTGCATTCCATTTGACTTAGCAATGACCCTCCTAAGAATATATTTCCCAAAGGATCAAAGAAAGAGGAAAAGTATCTATATGTACAAAAATATTTATAGCAACTCTTTTTGTAGTGTCAAAGAACAGAAAACTAAGGGATTGGGATTGTCCCTCTATTGGGCAATAACTGAACAAATTATGGTTTACGAATGTAATATAATACTCTTGTTCTATAAGAAATAAAGAGATGGTTTCAGAGAGACCTGTGAACACTCATGAACTATTACGAAGTTAAATAAGTAGAACCAGAAGAATAATTTATGCAATTACAATACAATTACAGCAACTTTGAAGGACTTAAGAGCTATGTTCAATGTAATGACTAACCACAAAGCTAGAGGATCAGTGATGAAGAACATCCTGTTCTGACAGAGAAATGATAGAATGAGAAATACATTTTTGGATATGGCTGGTTTAGGGATTTATTTTGTGTTACTGCATATTTTTTATAAAGATTTTGCTTCTTTCTTTTTCCCTTCTCAGTTAGGAGAGGGGTAAAAAGTGGAGGGGAAAGAAAAATAAATGCTTGTTAATTGAAAAGAAAATATGTTTGTGGCGGGGCTAGGTGGCACAGTGACTAGAGCATTGGCCCTGGAGTCAGGAGAACCTGAGTTCAGATGTGGCCTTAGACACTTAACACTTACTTAAGTGATTTAGGCAAGTCACTTAACTCCAATTGCCCTGCCTTTCTCCCTGCAAAAAGGCAAAATAAATAAAATAAAAAATAAAAATATGTTTAAAATACATCTGAAAGAGCCAAATGATTTCAGGTCAATAAACATTTGCAGGCCACATTAAAAAAAATAGCATAAGGCTAACATTGGATTTGAGATATTTCACTATTTCTAGAAACCAGGTGATTCCATTTAAACATTCTAGTCAAAGGGTTAACTTTTTGTTTTTATTTCAGTGGGTCTCTGATCTTATTGATGTGGTTACTTTTCCCCGCCATGATACAGATCAGAAACCAGTCATCAATGGTTTCATCTTCTTGTCCTAAGAAATTCTTCCAGTGATTTACTCCCAAAAATTCTTTTTTTTAATTTTTATTTGTTTACTCCCAAAAATTCTTAATGGAGAATTTTCCCAACACACTGAAAACCTTTTACCTACTTCTTTTACTCACATTCTGTAGGTACCAGTGATGCCATCCAACTTCTGTTTTTGTTTTTTCTCAATTTAACACTTGAATTTGTTAAGAAGTCTACTTTACCATTATGATTTCCCTAATTTCTTTTTATTTCTATATCCATTAGTTAGAATTTTCCAAAAACCCTTTAGAGAACTGGGCCATACAAATTTGAATCTCAACTTTGTGATCCAAAGAGTTGTTTTCTAAAAAAGATTCATATTTGTATGAGTATGGACTCATGTTTGACAATATTCTTAAATATTTATCCTTTAGCAATTACTGTTTGTTAAAAATCACATATTTTAAACATATATCTAATGTAAGTTATGACGTGAAGCCACACAATTTTGGCATAGATGAGAAAAATATAGTTTCCCTTTATTCCATTTAAAGTTACTTATATACCTACGTCAGACCAAATGAAAATAGCAATTTTTTTACTCTAATTTGTGTCCAAGCCTATAATATAAATCTGTCAACTCATTTACTTACTTCTAGAGACCAGCCTATATGATGGATAAGTAATTTTTCATTTAATAGGGAGTCTGATCACCATTAAATTCACAGAAACATCACTTCATCGTGTGTAGTACACATGACTTTTTGGGTATCACAGTAGTGAATCAAGATAGTACTACCTCATTTTATAATGAAAAGTCATCCTTTCCATCCTGTGAACCATAAGACAGGTATTCCAGCACTGCAAAGTGCAGTTGGAATAGGACAGGCTCTTTAACCTAGACGTTAAAAAGAACAGAAGAAAAATACTCCATCTTCCCCTTTTTTAAAATTCATGTTACTTAACAAAGAAATTCCTTCCTCACTTTCTCCTGACATCTCAAGGGAATCAATAGAGAAATTTGACGTTCTGCCTGTGATCTCTTGCCCTCACCACATGACCAACCCATCTTCTCTTCCTCTCAGATAATTCCTTGATGATATCATTTACTTTGGCTCTTCAGAGTTTCTCATTGGTTATACATTTTACCTTGCTTACGTCAGTCATGCATCTTTCCATTGCCATCTATGTAGTATTCATTTTTAATTCTTGAAAAACCGTTCCATCTTTTGCAGTCATAAAGCAAGAGCAGTAGTGAGTCACTATTAATTTATGGCTCTTTATGTTTGTAGGATACACAGGGTTATTAAAGAAACTCTGCAGTTTCCCAGGGGAAATCCAGTCTGCTCTCTTTGACTTGGTTAAACATTGTATGAACTCACTGCCCATCTATACTCTCTGTGCCAGTGCTTTTAACTGGAAAATCTAGAAAATTTCACAGTCTATCAGGATTCCTCTTCAACTAGTACCTTCTCTGCTATATCTCCTCCTTCACTATGTTGAACATGTTTGACAATCATAAATCTTATTTTATGCCTTGTCTGATGTTTGTGATTAGAGAATCACTGAAGAGTATTATTTCTGTTGTTATATCTTCCAAGGAGTCTCAAATGTTTTTAATGTATGGGATGATATGGGAAATGCCATGTTGGATAAAAATCTTGAAGATGGTATTTTGCTGTCACATTAATGCTTTTTCTAATCAACAAGAAGCAGAATGGGTCTTTATATTATCTTTATTTCCATCCAAAAATGAGCTGGCATTTATATAGCATTTATAGACTCTTTAAAAACTAGTATCATAACTCCATTTATAGATACAGGAGCCTTTCTTTGCCTCCTGACCCCAAGCCCCAGAGTAACTCAACCTCTAATTGTTTGTGTGTTTATTTGTGGCTAGTTTTCATGATGATTGTGGACCACCACAGTCTCATTGATCATGTAATAATCTGAATTGAGGGGCGGCTAGGTGGCGCAGTGAATAGAGCGCCGGCCCTGGAGTCAGAAGGACCTGAGTTCGGAGCCGGCCTCCGACACTTAATCCGCACAAACAAAAACCTAGCCGTGTGACCTTGGGCAAGTTACTTAACCCCAATTGCCCTAAAGGGGCGGCTAGGTGGCGCAGTGAGTAAGAGCGCCGGCCTCTGAGTTTGGATGACCCGAGATCAGATCCGGCCTCAGAAAATGAGCACCCACGCATAAACAATGACTAGCCGTGTAACCTTGAGCAAGTTACTTAACCCCAATTGCTTTAAAAAATAATAATAATAATCTGAATTGAACTTGTGGCAATCTTGAAAATCATCACGGTAGCCCAAAGAGTCCATTTTGACTCTTTGTTGCGATCTGCTTCTTTATTCTGTATAGACATAGGAGATCAGTGATAAGAATAGAAAGAAAACCCATTGTGTTTGAATCCTGGCCTTATAAATAATGTCACTTTTAACAGTTCCTTTAAAACATGTGTGTTCCTTCAAGAAGTAAAGGTAAGAGCATGAGGCAGGAATCCTATTTTCTTTATTTTTATATTCTTGTACTTCATAGCAAGGGAAGGATTTAAAAAAAAACAACTTTTTTTTTCCTGTTAGCTCTGACCTTTCTCTCTAGTCTAGATCCCTTTGCCCTGCTTCTCAGAGGTAATATTCCTCTCTCCACAATTAACTTTGCTGTTGCTGTGATGTACTTCCTTACTTATGACTGTCTGTGTAAAGAATGAATAAGGAAAAGGGGGGGAGCAGTGATGATCTGAATTGTGATGACCCTTGATCAGAATTTATATCTGGGACAGCAGAGTGCAAAGAGGCCTCTTAGTGCTCTTAAAATAAAGTTTATCCACTTAATTTGGTCTCACGGTTATAGTTCAGTTACTTACTTCAGTGTTTTGAATATGATTATTGTCATGCCAAAGAATTGATACCTATATTTCTGCCTTTAAACTCAATTTTACAAAATATATAAAACATAGTAATGGTTTTCATGCCTTTCATTATAGGAAAATAATGAACACTTTCTTCCATTCTTTGGGGTACTTTTAAAGGTTTTACTTTTTACACTCAAAGGCAAAGATGACAAAGGCTGTGAATACTCAATGTTGGAGAGGCTGTGAAAAGATAGGCACACTAAGTCATCATTGAGAGATCTGTGAATTGGTCCAACTAGTCTTGAAGGCAGTTTGAAATGATGCTATGAACATGACAGACATCCATACCTTTTGACCAAGAGATCCCACTGCTAGGCACATAACCCAGGGAAATCCACAACAGAAAGAAAGTTCCTATTTATACCTAAATATCTGTGATAACAAAGAATTTAAAACAGAGTAGGTGTCTATCAGTTGGGAAATTGTGATATATGACTGTAGTGGAATCTTAAAATGCTTTAAGAACTGACAAATATGAAAACAACAAACTGACAAAAAGCTCTCTTCATTATTCTACTCAGTGCCTTATTATCAATGATATTAAATTATATAATATATAATATATAATGTAATGTATAATATATTATTACATATTTATATATGTATAATATATATATAATATAATATATTATAATATAATATAATATAATATAATATAATATTATAATATAATAATATAATATAATATAATATAATAATATAATAATAATTATATATATTATAATATATAATATGTAATAATATATATTATATATTATAATATATATTAAATAACATCCTTACACATGTTATTTCTTATTACCATTTTATGCATGAGGAAACTAAAACTCAGAGAGTTTAAATGATTTGCCCAGGGTCTATTAATTGTCAGAGGCATGATTTGAACTGGAATCCAACACTATCTGCCATGCCATGTGGTTTGCCTCTCCATCTTTCACATAGACTATTGCAATAACTTCCTAAGTGATCCCTTTGCTCGAAGTTCATCCTCACTGATGCCACATTATTCTTCCTAAAACATGGCTTTGATTCTGTCTCTTCCCCTTTTCAAAAATATCTTTGCTTGAAGTTCATTCTTTTAAAACAATGTTTCTTTTCTTTCAAACATAGTCAAACTCCCTTTTGGCTCTCCTCTCTTCTTCCTCTTTAATAAGTAATGTTAATATGATATAAGATCTTCCCCACCCATTAATTGGCCTCACCTGGCACCCATTAAGGAAAGCTTGCTTAGGGGAGGCTTACTTGTACCCAGGTTTGCACACCTTTTACTAATTTCTAATTAGGCATTGAGTCCGGAAGGTTGTGATACCTTCTGGTTCTGAGAAGTATATACACACTCTGAGTTGGTATTTTGCATTGGGGGCTCTCTTATGAGAAGGATCTTGAGATTCCCTGGTTGAGATTCTGGGTGGCCTTATATTCAGAGCTCCCTGACTGCTCAGATATAAAGGCTCTCTTGATCTAGGGATGTACATAAAGTGTATAGTTGATTCAGGCAGTCAGAGCCCAGTCTATTGGTTGTTATTTCTCTGCTTGTATTTTTTTCTGTATTTTCTCTGAAGTTCAGGGTACTGACTTTTCCCCTGAATTGGAAAATGTAATTTAAAAAGATTGTTGACCCCTTAAACAGCTATCTTTCCTGTAAAGCAGATCCAAGAACCTGTGCTAGCAGCTATCCTGGGTGTGCCAGTGTGATGGCTGCTGAAGTCATCCAAAGAATAATGCTCTGAGACTGAAATTTAAACTATAAAATCCACATTCTATATTATAGGATATATTGAGATTTAAACTGGAAGTTAGTAGGCCCTTTACAAAGTACATAGTTGGGGCGGCTAAGTGGCTCAGTGAGTAAGAGCGCCGGCCTCGGAGTTGGGATGACCCGAGATCGAAACCGGCCTCAGAAAATGAGCACCCACACATAAATAATGACTAGCCGTGTAACCTTGAGCAAGTTACTTAACCCCAATTGCTTTAAAAACAAACAAACAAACAAAAAAAACAAAACAAAGTACATAGTTGAGTCACAAAGTTCAACTTACTCTGTTGTAAGCAAGGTGAATTTTAGTATATGTAAAGTGGACTTCTGTTATTGTTTCTTAGAGTTGTTTCCCAGGATCCATAGCCATAACAATCTCTTGTTCCCAGGTATTAGATCTTTATAATGCATCTTTATAACCTTGCAACAATATAAACATTTGTGCATAAGTCATAAACATGTAGTGTATGTAAGCTGTGTTGAGTTGACATGATAATGCTAAAACTTAATGTAATTTTATGATGTCACCCTTTGGCAATATGCCTTCTTTGTCTGTTGTCCCTATAAAACAGGGGTCATTGGTCAGTGAATGGGGAACCTTAGGGTTGAATGTATGAATGCTGTGTGTGCCTCAACTGCCCTTCCCCCCATTGAGGCTTAGGGGGAACCTTAGGGTTGAGTGTACAGAAGCTGTGTGTGCCTTAATCAACCCCCATCAAGGCTTAGGGGAATCTATGTTTGCCTCAACTGGCCCCCATTGAGGCTTGAGGGGATTTAGGGGATGCACAAGTTGTGCCTGTCTCGACTGACACGGTCAAGAAGGAGGGATAATTCCCCACTCCCCTCCTCCATCCCCCCACCTCCCACCCTTCTCACCCAGCCCTGCAAGAAAGGTGATTGGGGAGCTGTAGGAGTTTGTCCTCCCATCATCAGCAATCCTCTTCTGAGAAAACTATAGTAGAATAAAGTAAGATTATTAACCCTTTCTTAGTGTCTTTCGTAGATGACCAGATCAAGGATAAACCTGTGCTAGCAGCCATCCTGTGTGCTGTTTATTTGTCTTAGTCTCTATAATTATAGTCAAGTTTGTAAATTCAAACCCAAAACAAGGAGGCTAGCTCTGACTGTAACCCATTTACTACTCCTTGAGTTGAAGTTAAAATTGCACACCATGGCAGCCACCAGAAACTTCTGAAAGGTTTGTCTTTGGCTTCCTATTTGAAACAAGAGCCTTCTAAATGTCAACCTCTCTCTAGGCTACAACTCGGGTCAGTTATCCTCAGCACTACTTTTTTTTCCTCATTTGGAACAAGTTCTCTTTTGCTCAACTTTTAGGTTTTTTTCTTAAAATTTCTCTTTTAAAAGGGATTTACACTATCTCCTATCTCAGAAAACATTTTTTCTCTTTACTTCCATCTACTCAGGGGCAAAACTTTACCCACATACCAGTTTAAAATTAGAAAACACCCATATTTACATTGTGTTCTTGTCCATACCAAATGGGAAAAATAAAAATGACATGTAATTAGAGAGTTTTCTTCTCTCACATGTATTAACTGTAGTCTATTAAAAAAAAATAGGTGAATTAACCTAAAGCTATTTTAGAGATGACTTTTTCCCCTCCCTACACTGTCTGGGCAACTGAATCCTTTTGGCATTTTGGAAATGTCAAATTAATTGGGTTTCATTTCTCCAGAAGTTTGGCTTCCAGATCTCAAAGCTGTTCAGATTTAAGTTTTGATCATTTCATGAGTATTTTCACAAGTGCTTATCATAATGTGTCAGTTTCTGGTTGTGTGATTGGTTCTTTGAACATATTACTTAACTATCAACAGATACTTATTTAATAGGCAGCATTTATAATGCATTGTCGTTTTAAATCTGGTTAGCATGAACCAAAATTCAATGAGTTGGTATGCAATTAAATGACAGATACCAGCTGCTTATTGTATTTTAACATAGCGAGCTAATTCCCTACCCAGTTTTCAAGTGAGAAACTGGAAGTGGGCTTGACAAGTTAACCTGAAAATTCCTGCTCATTTGCTGAAATAACCCAGCATTTGGTTAAATATATTTTGAATGGTCTTCAAATGCAAAATACGAGAGGCAGTTGGTTCTCAATATTAGGTTATCTTTTAACCCTCTCTTAACTTTGCAGATAAATATTTTAAAGCATTTTCAGTTTTATTTCTTCATAGGTATACAGGTAGTAAAGTAATTAGAATCAGTTTTCATTCTCATTTCCAATGTTTGGTAAGAACAATTTTGTCAGACTTCTTTCAGATTCAATATGGAGTGTCTACTATATCCTATCAAAAGATGATTCACTTAAAAAAGGGCCCTGCTTTAGTCATCTTGTCTCATATGAGAAGAGTTGATTTATAGATTGGAATCCTGATGATTCATCTACCTTAACTGCACTCTCAGAGATATTTTGATTAAGCATAAAAAATTGATATTAAATAGGGTGAATTCTTTTCCACCTCATCTCCACCTTCTGAGCTCCCTATCTTCCTTCCCACTTAAAATCCCACCTTCTAAAAGAAATCCTTTTAGATATCCCTTAATTCTGGTGTCCTTCTTATGTTGATTATCTCCAATTTATCCTATCTTGCTTATATATAATCATTTATATGTTACCCCTCCTCATTAGAGTGTGAGTTCCTTGAGAGTAGGGGCCGTTGGATATTTTTTTCTCTTTTTTTGTATACCCAGCACTGGTACATCATAGTAAATGTTTGCTGACTGACTGATAGGTCAGTTGAAGTAATATTATTAATGGATCAGTCCACTGAGAGCTTACTTTCTTCTGGCATCTTTTTTTCTCCCTGGTTATTTCATAATTAGGAAGATCATGTTAGAACAATTTTGTGAATTAAGTTAGTACTTCTGGATCTCATCCAACAATGATTGAAGTGGTGGTGGGGAGGATAAATTGTTCGTTGAATGAGACAAATACATAATTTTAAGACTTCATAGTTCTATTTGTAAATCCGTTCTTCCAATTCTGATCCTAAAAAAAAACTGTCTACACTGATTATCTCCATGTCCTCTCTTACTCATTCCTTAGTACTTTGCGATAGGGTTTCCATCCTAGTCGCTCAACTGGAGCTGCTCTCTGAAGGTGCCAGCAACACCTGCATTTCCAGAGCAGGCACCTAATACTTGTTGGCTTGACTTGACTTGCAGGTCAGATAGTCTTTTTTAGCAGTCATCCTTGACCTCTCTGCTGCGTTTGCTGCCACTGACTGCCCTCGTGACACTGCTCTCTTCTGGTACTCTTGCTGGCTCACCACTCTTGTCTCCTCTGTGACCAGAGTCCTAAGCATCCTTTTCACTCTGTGTCTTTTTTTCTTGGTGCCTCATCATCTCCTCTGGTTTCCATCGTCATCTCTATATAAGTAACTCTCAGGTCTCCAAGTGTGTCCTCTGAACTTCCGTTTCATAGCACTAACAGCTTATTGAATACTTCAAACTGGCTGTCTCAGAGACATCTTAAATTCATTATCTTCTACCCAAACCCATTGCTCTTTCAAACTTCCCTATTTCAGTGGTAAGCACCACAGTCTTCCACATACGTCATCATAGTGCTCTCTTTGAATACTGACATTGACACACCCCATATTCAGCTGCCAAATGTTGTCATTTTTCTCTGTAAAGCCCCTCAGAGTCAGCCCTTTTGATTTATGGACACAACCACCATCTTAGTTCAGGCTCTTATCACTCCTTGCTTAGACCACTACCAAGTTCTTCTCATTCCTGTCCCTTCTCCACACAGTGGCCAAAGGGATTTTCCTTTTTTATTTTTCTGAGGACAATTGGGGTTAAGTGACTTGCCCAAGGTCACCCGTCTAGGTTTTGTGTTAAGTGTCTGAGGTCAAATTTGAACTCAAGTCCTCCTGACTCCAGGGCCAGTGCTCTATTCAGTATGTTGCCTAGCCGCCTCTGGGATTTTCCTTAATGACAAAGGTGACTGTGTTACTCTTCTCAGTAACTCCAGTGGCTTCCTGGTGCCTCTTCAATAAAATAGAACCTATCTGACTTTTAAAGCCCTTCATAGCCTGACCCTCACCTATCTTTCCAGCCTCAATTTTCATTGCTGTCTTTCCTGCACTCTATAGTTCATCCAAACTGATATCTCTGTTCTTCATAGCTGTCAACATGCCTCTGCATTGACTGTCTCCCATGCATAGAATGTACTCCCCCCCCCCAATCTCTACTTCATAGAAACCATCTCTTCATTCAAGTTACAGTTCAAGAACTAGCTTTTGCTTGAATCTTTTGTTAATCTTTTCAACTGCCAAAAGAACCTTTCTGAATTTATATATTTTTAATTTTTTAAATTTTAAAAAAATTATCAGTATTACTTACACCTAGCACAATGCCTGACACATAATAGGTATCTAACAAGTATTGATTGATTTCACTTGATCAACATAAAATAGGGAACTACTTTTCTTCATATCATTCAATATCCTATTCCATAAGGACATGAAGCATCTGTAAGCAGGACTAAGCATTTAAAATATTTAAATATTCCAAAACCTTGGGAGGAAATAAAAATTTAGATCAAATTATAGTATGTACATGATTTTAAGTGCTCTTCATAGACCTTTAGTCACCTTGAATAAGAAAGTAATGGTGCCACTATACTCAGCTATTGTTAAGATCATATCTTTGGTATTATGTTCAGTTCTTTTTTTTTTTTTAATTAATTTATAGAAATCTTTTTCCCTCCCACCTCCATCACCACTTAAAAAAAAAAAGAGAGAAACATTCCTTGTAGTAAATATGCATGTCAAGCAAAAAAAACAATTTTCTCATCGGCTATGTTAAAAAAAATAATGTTTCATTCTGTGCCTTGAATTCATTGTTTTTCTTTCTAGAGGAAACTAGTGGTTCAGTGGATACTACTGGGCCTGGAGTCAGGAAGAACTGAGTTTCAACTCCGGCCTGAGATCTCCATTAGCTATGATTCTGGGCAAGTCATTTAACCTCTGTTTGTCTTAGTTTCCTCAATTGTAAAATGCAGCTAATAACAGCAGCTATGTCACAGGGTTATTGTGATGATCAGATGAGAATTATTTGTTAAGTACTTAGCACAGTAACTGGCATACAGTAGGCTCTATAAAAATGTTTTTGCCCTTCCCTTTCAGGAGGTAGACAGCATTTTTCATCATCGGTTCTCTGAATCATAGATGATCATTATGTTAATCTTACAGGATTCAGAGTTGTTTCTTTTTTTACAGAGTTATTGTTTTGTATAAATTATTCTTCTGGTTTTATTCACTTTATTCTGAATTAGTTTGTTCAAATCTTTTCCTGTCTCTTTGAAATCATCTATTTCTTCATTTCTCGTAGCACAATAATATTCCATCATATTCATCTACCATAGTTTGTTTAGCCATTTCCCAGTAGATGGTCATCCCCTTAGTTCCAATTATTCACCAGCACTTAGTACTTAAGGAAAGGCATTGATAAGCTAGAGAATGTCCAGAAGAGGGCAACTAGACACATAAAGGGCCAGGGGTCCATGTCATATGGGAATCAATTGAACGAACCAATAAATTTTACGCTGGATAAGAAAAGACAGATAGTGACTGGGACAAAAACATTTTGGATTTTTGAAAGACTGTCATGTGAAGAGGGTTTAAACTTTTCCGATTTAGTCTTAAAAGGTAAAACCCAAAATATTAGCTGAAATTTTGAACTTCCATAATTTAGCTAGGCTTAATGTCATGAAGGATTTTCTTTTCTTCTTTTTGTATTTGTAGTGTGATGACACCTCGTTCCTTTTTTTTTTCCCTTTTTGGAGAGCAATTGGGGTTAAGTAACTTGCCCAAGGTCACACGGCTAGGTTTTTGTTTGTGTGTTCATTAAGTGTCTGAGGTCGGATCCGAACTCAGGTCCTTCTGACTCCAGGGCCGACGCTCTACTCACTGCGCCACCTAGCTGCCCCGTTTTTTTATTACTTTTTTTTTTTTTTACTCACCTCGTTTCTTTTTAAAAAATATTACTTATATATTTTCAGCATTCATTTTAAAAAATAATTTCATTATCTTTAACATTCTTTTCTTTTAAATTTTGACTTCCAAATTCTCTCCCTTTGTCCCTCCTACCCTATCCCCCACTGATAAGGCAAGCAATATGATATCAATTATACATGTAAAATCATGAAAAACATATTTATATATTAGTCATGTTGCAAAAAAAATCAAGAAAAATAGAGTGAAGAAATTCTATTTTATTCTACTCCATCATTTCTCTCTCTTGAGGTGGATAGCATTTTTATCTTTCAGAATTGTCTTGGATAATTGCATTGATCAGAATAGCTAAGTCATTCACAATTGATCATCTTAAAATCTTACTGTTACTGTGTACAATGTTCTCTGGTTTTCTCACTTTACTTTGCATCAAATCATATAAGTCTTCCCAGGTTTTTCTAAAATTATCCTCCTTGTAATTTCTTATAGCACAATACTATTCCATCACAATCATATACTACATTTTGTTGGTCCATTCCCCAGTTGATGGGCATCCCCATAATTTCCAGTTCTTTGCCACCACAAAAAGAGCTGTTCCAAATATTTTTGTACACATAGGTTATTTTCCTTTTTTCAAAAAATTTCTTTGGGATCCAGACCTAGTAGTGGTATTACTGGGTCAAAGGGTATGAACAGTTTTATAGCCCTTTGAGCACAGTTCCAAATTGTTCCCCAGAATGACTGAACCCGTTAACAACTTTACCAATGGTGCATGTGTCCCAATTTTACCTACCCCTCCCCATACTAGTCATTTTCCTTTTCTGTCGTGTTAACCAGTATGATCGGTGTGAGGTGGTATCCTAGAGTTGTTTTAATTTGCATTTATCTAATCAGTAGTGAGTTAGAGCATTTTTCCATGTGACTGTTACTAGCTTTGAACAATTATCAATTGAAAAAATGAAGAATTTTCTAATAAAAGTCTTCCCAAAATGGAATGGGCTGCCTTGGGAGGTAGTGGGAGTCTCCAGAAAGGATCGTCAGGACCCTCCCTCCCTTCCTGTTAGCAAGTAAACTCCAGGAATGTTGGATGGACCCCCTGTGGCAAACATATGTGAGGGCATGGAAAAGATTTGTGCAAAATGGATAGTTACCAATATGTCCCATTAATGGAATAAAATACCAACATTGCTAAGATTACAGATCTGTTTGGGTGTTTGGATATGGTATATAACACATACACAGATATGTTTGTGCATGTACATATTCACATATGTATAATATATGTAATGATGATGATGATGGTTGTAATAATAATAATGTTCAATTCCGTCCTGTTCCTCATGGCCCCATGGAACCTTAGCATGCTAATGCTGTCCATGGTGTTTTCTTGGCCAAGATGCTGGAGTGATTTGCCATTTCCTTTTCCGGTTGTAATAATACTAATAGGGTAATATAATAGAATAATCGTTATATATAGTAATAAAATTAGATATCATATATGTGCACACATATACACACATATATATGCTTTCTGTCTTCTCATTTGTGTAAAAAGGAGACAGATTCTATTTGCAATGGCTTAGACATTTCTCTATCCAAAGCCTTTGAAAAAACAGCAACTAGACAATAAGGGAAAAGTAATAAGCACTTATTATTTCATTGTTAATCAACTGAGTGAAAAATACCTTTTTTAAAAATAATTACAAATATAATTTCATTTGATCTTTGTAACAACCACGCAAGGTAAGTGCTGTTTTACCCCTGTTTTACATTTGGGGAAACTGAGACAAACAGTTTATTTCACTTTCCCAGCTAGTAAGTGTCTGGAGCCAAATTTGGACTTGGATTCTCTTCATTCTAGAGCAAGCACTCTATCCAGCTGCTTCTGGTCTAACAGATGATAAGTATTATCACCTCAGAACTTTAGAGATCATTTACCTTTATAGTCCCAAACTCTTATTTTACAAATGAATTAACTGTGCAGCAGAGAAATTAAATGACTTGCCTGCGATAACACTTTGCTTCTATTGTCTAGAGCAGGGGTGGGGAATCTGTGGCCTAGAGGCCACATGTGGCCTTCTAGGTCCTTGGGTTCGGCCTTTTGAGTCCAAATTCTACAGATCAAATCCTTTTATTAAGGGAATTTGTTCTGCGAAGTTTGGATTCAGTCAAAGGGCTGCACTTGAGAACCTAAAGGGCCATATGTAGCCTCAGGGCTGCAGATTCCCCACCCTTGGTCTAGTGATAAATCACAGGACTAGTAGTGTTCATCTTCCTTCCATATCTTTGATTCCTGGTTATAAGGATAGGCATAGATGCATTATCATCTAAATTAATGACTGTAGGAGGAAACCCACAGGGAAAGAAGGCCCTGACTTATTTTTCCCTGACTAATGAAAATAGTGGTAGCCCATTAAAACAGAAATAGATCTTGCCCTGGAAATGGAGAGTTGTGTTGTGCCCTCATTTGCCTACATTCAGCCTCTTCTTGAAGACCTCTGGTGGGAGAGGAGCCAGTACTCATGGTCAGTATATAGTCATTTGAGAGCAGCACAGCAAATAAAAAAAAAAAAAAACAACACATTGGCCTTTGTGACAGAAAATCTCAGTTCAAATCCAGCTCAGGTTACTTACTAGCTTTGTGGCCTTGGATAAGTCACTTTAATCATTTTTATGCCCAACTCTTTTTTTCAGTCTGGTAAAAATCCTTGTTGGAATGTTTTTAAAATCACAAACTAAAAATACTTAGTATATGAAGGAAACCCAAGTATATCAAAATTCAGTTAGTAAAATATTACACTAATTCACAGCCCCCTTATAATCTATCAATGGGCTTCTCATGGATCTGTGGATCCAGGTTAAGAGCCTGTATATTGGATATTAATTTTAGTTCTAAACCTATAATCTTATGGTGTTGTTGCCAATTTTCTCATAAAACCTAGGTAGTGTGGCATAGTAGAGAGAGTCCTGGATCTGAAATCAAGGGAATTGAATTTTAATCTCAGCAGCTCCTCACTGGTTATTTGATCTTTAGTATTCCTTTAATCTCTGCATGCTTCATTTACCCCATCCATGAAATGAGGGAATTGGACTATAAGGTGATCTTTAAGAGCCTTTTAAGTTTTAAATACTACAATTCCATTGAGATTTTTTTGTTTGTTTTTTTATTTTGTTTTTACAAATTATTGTGAGGGAATATAGGCTGGGTAACAATATATAAACATTTTACCTAAAATATTTTGTCATCCTGAAAAAAAGTCGAAATACTTGATTGTCTAGTTTTTCATGGGGGAAAAAAACCCCAAAATAAGAGGAAAAGACCTTTTTATTCTCTTTTTGGTAGTTTTCCATTTTTTTTTTCTGGGTTATTAAAGCTGTAAGCAGTATTGTACCTAAATATCTTCAGTGGCTACCTGCCTACTTTCTTTATCTGAGAGCTCAGGATCTTAATTTTGTAAGGTAGGAAACTGAGTCTCAGAAGGTAAAATAACTTCTTCCAAGTTCCATTGTTCTAAGTCACATCTTATATAGAGAATACACTGAAGTATTATGCCTGATAATCTTGTTGAGGTGTGAGACCCAAACTGATTCTCTGTCATCTCTGGCCAGTTACCAAGAGTTGGCCCATTCCTTGGGGTTCAGCTTAACCTATGCCTGGTTATTGGCAAGGAAAATAATGTAAATAATCTAAAATAAACCCAAGAACACTTGGACGCTCTGCCATTCCTAGGTTGTAGAAGATAATACAATTGAGGTGATGCCCATTTAATACTATCCTCATACACAAATTAATTTCCCTAGTGATTATGAAAAAATAATGTTTTAGATGCGAAATTTGGGATTTTATTATCCAAGGTCTCTAATCTAAGAGGGTCCATATTAATCTGAGAAGACCAAATTTAATATTTTCCAAGTGTTTGCGTTTCTAGTAACAGTCTTGTCATATCAAAGATGTTTGCCTTTTAGTAATTCTGTGTTCTTAAAATCAGTCGTTTGCTTGGGACCAGCCTTTCCAACGTGCTGAAAGGCTCCAGAACATCCTGGCACTGCAAAATATCATTAGCGTTACACAAACAGTTCAGACACAGGGTGTGTCATCCCTTGGTCTTCCGTCTATGCTCCATCATTTGCCCTTGGACCACCCCTCTGGTTTGTTCAGTGATCCAGTGGGGACTAGAGCATCTTGCTATAAATGCCCAGTATAATCTTCGACTTTTATTCTTGTTATTAGAAAGCAAGAGGGAATAAAGGTCAGGGTTTTCGCTGGCAGGCTGTCTGATTTTTTTCACTCAGCAATCACATGTTAAGAGGAGCTAGTTCATCTGTCTGCGGGCTTAGGCTTCAACAGCATAAGCTGTCAGACTAACATTGATTGAAGGTAGACCGGGAGGGGGAATCGCATCTGTCCAATGGCTGCCTCGCCATTGGCTTCTTATTACAGCATTCTCCCCTGAGACACACCCTGCATGCTCATTCACCTACCTCCTCCTCCTCTTCTTCCCTCCCCTTCTTTTCCTACCCCTTCATTACTGATTCACAGCAAGAGGCAGCAGCAGCAGCAGCCCTGCTTGTCACGAATCAAGGATTGCAATGAGCTCATCCTTTTCTCCTTCCAGCCTCACAACTGCCTTAGCTTTCTGGCTCCTGCTGCTGCTGTCTGCTCACTTATATACAAACACACACATGCATACACACTCACACCCTAGGCCCTGCTAGGTGGCTTTGTCATTTTATTTTTTATTTTTTTGTTTTTAGACCTGAACTCTTGTGCATTCACACTTGGCTATTTTCTTAGCTTCACTGGCTCTCACGGTTTTATATTTAGATCAACGTTAGATTTTTTGTTTTGCTTTGCCAGTCTACTCCGGGGCTTCTGAACAGTGGATGGTAGGCTTTTCTTGTGGCTAGAGTCAAAATGCTCTTCTCAAGACATTAGCTGGCAATTCCCACCACACTCAGGCGTGTACAACATCCTCTAGGAGACCTTAGATTGTCTCCCCTCCTCCTGTAGTTCTTCAGACTGTGGATAGAGACCAAGTCTTCTCATTCTGGATACTTACCTCTTACTGCTCATGGAAGAAGGGGTACCCTGCCCAGCCCCAGCTGCTAAGCTCACACCTCCTGTCAAAAAGTCCCAGGACATGCACGACGAAAGGAACAAGCTGGTGAATGAGTACGCATGCCGAGTGCTGGAGCTTCTGGGGATGGGCCATCGCCTGTTTGTGCCCCGGCTTCTGGCGGTGAGACCACTTTTTATTGAACTTCATTTTTAGGAAATCTGTCACCATTTTTGCCTAGGAGAATCCCCTACAACCCTGGACAAGGCTTGTGGTTTCTTCTGTTTTCTTCTTTTTACCCACCCTACCTTGAAGGAATTGCTGAATGGCCATTATCCTTCTGGCCAAGGACTGTCAAGGGGCCCCATTCCTGAACCTGGTCCATGCCACTCCTTAATTGGCAGGAGGGGATCATAGCTCAGGAGGGCTGTATCCCAAAGGCTATTTGCTTAGAGCATGGAATCCTCTTCCTAGGTTTAACTCCATGCTAGCAAGTGTGTTTCTGTGGTTTGCTACATTAGATGATAAAGCAGAATGCACCCATGCTTGATATGAGTTCTGTTATTCATGTGTCTAAAAGCTGAATTTAAAAGCCAACATTATAACTAGTCATCTGAACCAGTAACATCTTGGTTTGTTTCCATTTAATCATTCTATTTGGTTGCTAACTTGGATTTTTGTGAGGGGTTGTGGGGATGTCTAAAAATACCCGGTCAGGAAATAGTTAAAGATGCTTTTATCTACTGGGACAACTGAACTGAGGATCTTTGAAATGGTCTGAAGCCAGTATTTCACAAATGGTACTGAGAAGTCTGACATGCTTATCTCTGATATTGCCGAATAAGAGGGAAAAAATCCATATCCTCCTTCCTCCCCACAAAGAGTTAAAGTTAAGTAGTAGCAATGGTGATGCAGGATTATTACCCATTTCCCTTCAGTGGTTTGGTAACTACACCTTGCCACTGTTCTGTCATGTCTACAGTAGTTCGACACCCACCATTATTTGGTAATTGGACCAGAATAATTGAGTCTGCCTATTTTGCATGATACAGCTCAATAGGATTCCAGATTGCTAGACTTCTTTTCTTTTGGAACCCTTTCACTACTAGAGTGATTTTACTGAATTTCACCCATATCTTGCTGTTCATTTACCTCTGCCCTTCCATCTTCCTTGCCCTGTAGCTCTATAGGTGGATGACTAGCAAACATGCAGTTATAGTTATTGAAAGGTTTATTTGCCAAAATCCTGTACCTTGTATGTCTTGAGATGGAAACACTTGGCTGGATTCTCAAATTTTGGACATTTTAATTTATTTTAATTCATCAAGCATTTGAGAAATCCCTTATACACAAGGAAGGCTGTGTGCTACATTTTACTGTGTTGGAGATTTTCTAACAATTTTGTCTGAGATGTATAATTCCATTTTCATTTATGCAACAAATAAAAAGAACCCACTATGTGTGGTCTTCTCCCCAATTCAGATCCCCCATTGATCAATTAAATTTCTGTTTTCATGAACCTTCATTTTATAATTAAATAGGAGATAGAGATTTTTTGTTTTATTAGAAAATAAGTTTAAAAAAGCATCAGGAACAAGCATCTTTGATACTTAGGAGTCTAAAGTTATGGAAGCCCAGCAAATTCTTGTCACTCCATAAGGTGGGGAAGGAAGCTTTAGTATTTTGGGTCTTGTTATATGTAACCATTTTTTCAAAAAGTATTTGAACTCTATGACCCAACAGTCTTTGATATAAGCTCTACAGGAAACAGAAGGTCCTTTTTTCATTGCTTTCTGTGTTTTAAGATATTGTAAAGTAAAATAAAACTTGATAGCCAAAGCTTCCCTCATGTTGGTATCTGCTTTCGGGATAAAAACTTTCTCTAGTTAGCATCAACTAAGAGTAACTTTCTATAGGGCATAGTTTGGGTTCCACTCTGTAGTTTTGTGAAGGAGGCCCACTCACCTCAGATTTTCCTGCTACACAGAGTTTGTCATTGCCAATTTGGGATATTGTGGGTATAACATCCATTTGGTCATTTGGGGTTTGGATGGCAACAGACTGAAGAATAGCTACTTGCTGCCATCACTTCATATGTAAAGCTTATGGAAAGGCCTCTCTAGAACTGCATGAGTCTCTTCCACAGGGTTGCACTTGAGGAAGATCAATGGGAGAACCATGTTGCCTCTCACATTGAGAATCAGATATTTAGTAACATGGCTTTTGGGTTGAGTGATGCTGTTCCTCTGAGTTACTATTCTCTATAACCTGTGCCAGTGGGAGGTTCAGTTGTTCAGCCTAGTCTTACTGAACTGGCTAATGATGTGGGATCAATGGCTAATCCTTATAGGAAAGACTTGTGAGGAATCTTGCTATGTGCAGCATTTTGGTCTTTTTGCGATCAGTCAAGAGGGTATGTCCTCAAGTTTTTAGAGATTTACAGTACTTCCTTACATTTTCAATCATATTTTGAACACGAATGAGGAGGAATTAAGCCACCCTGGAAAAAATCTGGTTAATTATTTGAAGGAAATAATTCATTTTTTAAAAACTAGAAGGGCAAGCTTAAATTGTTTTTTTTTTAAAGCAGCATAGAATGGTGGGAATTTATTAATGAATGAGGTAAAGTACTACGAATTTTTAACTTTGAAACTTGTTCGTTGTTTAACATCAAAAGTATCCTGTCATAGCGCCGGCCCTGGAGTCAGAAGGACCTGAGTTTGGATCCAGTCTCAGACACTTAACACACACAAAACAAAACAAAACAAAACAAAACAAAACAAAACAAAAAAACCCTAGCTGTGTAACCTTGGGCAAGTTACTTAACCCCAATTGCCCTCCAAAAAGGGGGAAAAAAAGTATCTGTCACAAAAACACTACATTCTGGTGTGTGGCTAAAAGAGATACCCATAGAAAGACTTCCTTTTTAGACAAATTTGAGATTTCATTGTGTTACTTTTTAGAAATGTGCCAAATGATGGCTTTTAGAAACTGCTTATAAAGAAGTTAAAATTAGATGTTCCTCTTCATAAGGGAAGGCTCCAATGGACGGACTCACCCAATTGTATATTGCTGCCAAGTAATAAAAAAATAGCAAAAACAACAGTAACAACAAAACCCAACCCCCAAACCCAAAATTCTATTACCTTTACTATGATCTAAGCAACTCCCTGGGATGCTCGTTGGGTTTGGGATAGCCCTATTCAAAAGAAGAACTAGAAGTGTGTAGGGCTGAAGATTACATTCTCCTGAGTTAATTTGCAAATCAGCTTTTTGCAAAATTTCATTTTGAATGCATTAGGTTGGGGGAGGGGATATTAGATGGAGTTACTCATTACTTAAAGAAGTTCAGTGATGAAGCCAGTTGTGAAACAATATTTTTGCAGAGTGAATGACTGATGACTTCCTATCTCTGTGGTAAACATAGATTTTCATACATTAGATCAGTATAAAATGGAGTATACCTCCATATGTCTGTGCCTTCTCCTTTTAGATGATGCTCTACAAATGAACCACAAGGAAATTAATACTTATCTTGCCTATTCTTGATCATTTTGAATACTTTCTACTTCTCTTTATAACATATCACAGTGATGTAGAGACATGCTATCTTGTCTATGTTTAGGACTTGTCTTAGACTAGCCTATTAATCCAGTCACAGACCTGGCACATAGTAGGTATGGAATAATAATAAAAAATGCTTATTAATTGATTGGTTTCATTTTAAATTTCTACTTAAATGTAGGAAAGGGTAGTATTTGAGACTATCATTGTTAATTACTTTATCGTATCACCATTTGATGCCAGATTAGTGAAAAATTTCTAATAATCTACAAGAGCAAATGTAGCCCTTTGATCTTGTAAAAAGAGTAAATAAAACATCTCTCATTTATTTTGACTTTCCTATCTTTTTCTGTTGAATTATTTCAAGGGTATGGGAATAGAAAAACAGGTGTTCGTCCTATCTACAGTTTTTTTTTTTTTTAATAAAGCAATTGGGGTTAAGTAACTTGCTCAAGGTTACACGGCTAGTCATTTGATTTATGTGTGGGTGCTCATTTTCTGAGGCCGGATCTGATCTCGGGTCATCCAAACTCCGAGGCCGGCGCTCTTACTCACTGCGCCACCTAGCCGCCCCTTTAGGGCAATTGGGGTTAAGTAACTTGCCCAAGGTCACAAGGCTAGGTTTTTGTTTGTGCGGATTAAGTGTCTGAGGCCGGCTCCGAACTCAGGTCCTTCTGATTCCAGGGCCGACGCTCTACTCACTGCGCCACCTAGCCGCCCCTAGCTACAGTTTTAAGGTATATCCATTCTAATACTTTATTCCAAAACCATAATAGTCCTTTCCTGGGGGTTAAAGCAAATTACTGTGTTCTTTTCCTTACTATAACTCCTTTAGCTCTGGTTAACATTATCTTTTATTAACATACTTCAGCAAATAAAAATACTTTGGTAAAATGGACAAATGAGTGAGCCACCACTTTTTTTCACTTTGGAGTACAAATACACACAACGAAAATGTTCCCCGGGTGCTGTGCTGAGGGCAGTGTAGACAAACGCTAATTAAGTATTTTCAATTGGAAGAGCATCCTGTTTAGTTTTCATCGATTTCGTTTCCTATGGTGACAGTGACTAGAAAGCAGTAATCCAAGAGCCAACTAACCTGTTTGAACTTACTCATTTGGTTGCTGAAATATCAGTCTTTATGTTTTGGGGGATATATTTTAAAGCTCAGAAGTTATCACCAGAGCAAATCAAGTGTAGTAAATCTCTATCCATTGATAAGTTGAGTATTAATTCTCATATTATCGTAAAATTAATTTTCTGCTCTTAAGAACGACACCTCGGGGCGGCTAGGTGGCGCAGTGAATAGAGCGCCGCCCTGGAGTCAGAAGGACCTGAGTTCGGATCCGGCCTCAGACACTTAACGCACACACAAACAAAAACCTAGCCATGTGACCGTGGGCAAGTTACTTAACCCCGATTGCCCTCCAAAAAGGCAAAAAAAAAAAAAAAAAAAGAATGACACCTGTTGCCACAGTTGCTACATTCCTAATTATTATGTAAATGCCACCATCTCCAGGCACCTTTCTAATTCTGTCTAGCTGCTAGGCCCTCCTGTCTAAGGCTGCTTTTCATCCACTCTCTCTTAGTTATGTACCCATGCAGACAGCTCAGAAGCACAGTGGATAGAGTATCAGACCTAGGTAAGATCTGGGTTCAGATTCTATCTCAGACGCCTAATGAACCGCGTGACCCTGGGAAACTCAATTTAACCTCTCAACTGGGGTTTCCTCATCTGTGAAAGGGAGATAGCAGCACCTATTTGGCAGGATTATTACAAAGATTAAATGAGATATTATATGTAAAGCACTTTGTCAACTTTAAAGTATTAAATAAATGCTATCATCAGCATCATTTATATTCTCTTCTCCACTCGAATGTAAACTCCTTGAGGTCAGGGACTTTTTTGCTTTTTTTACATCCCCAGTGCCTGGCTCATAGTACTTAATAAATGCTTATTGATTGATTACATTAGAGAACTGTTATTGTTTGGAGAGAGATTTTTCTGAATCTTAGCTTAACAGGTGAAATGAGTTCCACACGATTTCCTTGGGTTTCTTTTTAGTTGTATGTGGGCAGATCTGTAATGTCATTGGTGTGGTTACTTCCTCCACTAGTGCAGATTGGAATCCCTACATACCCTCACAACCTATGTGATTCTTACTCATATCTTTGTATAAATCCTCCCTAGACAAACTGTGAAACATGCTCTAGGCTGTCCCTTGGTTCCTTTAATGTTCTCAGGACTACCATTGTAGCTGCCAGCTGGTCATCTGATTTTTTTCTCATTCTCACTGAATTACTGGTCCACCCCCTTTTCCTTTAAGATACAGAAAACACTGTGACCTAGCTTGATACTCTACTTGAGGTTTTAGGTCCCTTATTCAGACTAATATTTATTTGATGCCACTTTATTAAGTATTTGGTAATATACTTGAACCAAAAGAGAGTAACTTATTAAATTATTACTTCTATAAAGGATAGAAGGCACCTCAGATACAGGCCAGGTTGGAACATGGAAGTTAACCCCTTAAGATTTTTTTTTTTCAGTTACTCATAGGGCACAGTGACAATACAACTTCAGAGAGAGTGAGGAAATAGAATGAGCAAGCATTTTTTTGGTCCTTACTATGTGCTAGGCACTGTGGTAAGTACTGAAGATACAAATAATACAGAGCTAAGTCAGCTAGGTAGTAGCGTGGATAAACTAGCAAGCCTAGATTCAGAACAGTTCAAACTTAAGCTCTGACATTTACCTGGATAAGTCACTTAACTTCTGTTTTCCTCAGTCTTTTCATCTGTAAAATGGGGATGATAATAGCCCCTACTTCCCAGGGTTGTTGTGAAGATCAAATGAGATAATGGTCAAATGCTTAGCATATTGCCTGTGCTATATAGATGTTAGTTATCATCATCATCATCATTAAATAAAAGCAAGTGAGATGATTCCCCCCTCAAGGAGCTTACATTTTAAATAGGAAAAATCAGCAAGCACATGAAAGAGTGGTGCACAGTGGAGCAAGGAACATTCTGTGCAGAAGCAAAATGTAGTAGTCATGTTGTAGGGATGACCAGGGAGTGTCTTGGAGGGCTTGGGTCCTGGCTAGAGAAGGCAAAGGCTAACTCATCTGAGTTAGGGATTCAGAGTGGAGCCTAAGGTTTCATTGTAGGAAGAAGATGAGAATGTGAGCCAGATAGCAGAATGATATGATATGGAGATAGAAAACAGAAATTGAAAATTAAAAAGAAACAGCACAAGAAAGAACCTAAAAAGCAGGGCTCCAAGCCTTTCTTTTCTCCTAGTTTCTTTCCTCTGTTTTCCTCAATTTCTTTGTCTGTAAAGCAGGGATACTAATAGCACCTACCTCCCAGGGTTGTTGTAAGGATAAAACAAGGTAATAATTGGACAAACAGCAATCTAGCTGGTGGTAGAGGAGGAATGTCCATGAGCAGATGGGCACAGAGATAGTAGGAAAAGGCCTATTCTAGAACCTAACATCTTTTATTCCTTTTGTTTATTTTTTTCTTTGGGCATAGCAGGGTGGAAAGGCAATCAGGGTCAAGTGACTTGCCCAGGGTCATCTAGCTAATAAGTGTCTGAGGCAGGATTTGAACTTAGGTCCTCCTGAGTCTAGGGCCAATGCTCTATCTACTACACCACCTAGCTGCCCCCATTACTTATATTTACCTGAAATCTCTATGGGTGTAATGGACTACAGAATGTGCAGTGTATGGGAATGGAATGTGGATGTCCCAAGCAACTTTCAGAATATCTTAGAAGCTGATATTTTAGGTAGAGAAGTATTCTTTGGTACCCAAGTTCAGTCAGTCCAATATATATCAGTGATTGCCCTGGTGATATCTTCCAAATGGGATATGTTGCGGAGGTGACACCCAAGACAGTGCTAAAACTTTCCCAACTACCTCTGTGTCCTTCCATGAATAAGGAGCTGTGGAAAATGATACAAAATCAGATGGGCACTTAAGCTTAATTTTCAATGACCACCACCATCATTAGCTCTGTTCTCTGTTTACAGGATTAGGGACTTGATCTGGTTGCTTATTAAATCCTTCCAAATTGAATTTTTATTTGTTTCAGTTTAATGTTACTGTAAATTGAAATGGAGGTTGGGGAGGGGCAGGAATCCAAAGGAATTCACCACAGGAAAAGTAGTAGGAGTGGGGCAACTAGATGCCAGGCCATTGGATGTCAGTCATGCCCTGCCAAGAGCAAGAATGTGTTGGATGTAGATACACACACACACACACACACACACACACACATATATATATTCTCTTAAACATAGACTTTATGTTAATTTAGAGAATTTTACCTGTGTTTATAATGTAATTTAATTGGCAGCAAATTTTAACATAACATATAGTCTTATGGGTTTTGACTTTTTATTTCTTTACTCATTCTTCTCTTTAATTACAATTAGCCATTGACAGCTTTGAAGAACATTTTCTTTTGGCTTATATATTCTTTGTCTGAACTTTATTTTATATTCATATCCTTGAAATGAAAATTATTTATGTGTTATCTTAAGGAAGTATTTTCGGTATTAAAATATGTAAGCATGTTTTTTCTCTAGATATAAATTTTGTATAATTAACTTAGCAGTGAGGTTTAAATCTCATTTCACAACCATTTTCCTAGTATTCTAAATGAGATTACAAGGTATTGGGTAGTTTTCTAAATCTCCTCACTCTTTTAACTTTTTAAACTTCTTATGGAGGACTGATATCACCCTGGTTGTTTTTCCACATCTTCATAAGAGCACCATGAAACCCCCCCCAAAAAAACCAGAATTACAGATTAGCCTTAAAATACCAGAGTCCTCTTCCAAGACTTTTTTTTACTCCTAGCCTATGTCTGGGTAAGGCTTTGGAGAATGAACTTTCCTGACTTTGATCTGTCATAGGACAAGCATGTTAGTTTGTTAGAGCCTTCTCATATTGCTTCTTCGAATGGGATTTCTGTGTGTATGCAAT